>CM063169.1:28714500-30124000 GCA_031835075.1 Saguinus oedipus | reverse complement strand
AAAAAAGAAAGAAAGAAAGATATAAAATAGGCCCTGAACTTAAGGCATGCAAAGTCTAGGAGGGGAGATAGAAACAAATTATAATACACTGTGAGAGCCCAAGGCAGCTATCATACCTAGCATGCAAGAGGATCATGGGTGATCAATTCTCTCAGGGTTTGTCAGATACTGGACTAGTTTTCTGAATGCAATAATACCTGAACTAGATTATGAAATATAACAGTTAAATTTTTAAGAGTGTTAGAGGGTAAAGCAGCCTGAGTAGAAGAAGAAGAAAAAAAAAAAAAAAAGGAACGTTCAACAACAGGAAGAAATTGTCATTTGCTTGGAGAAGACAAAAGCTTAGAGTGCTATTGGTATAAAATCAGTAAGAGGTCGGCAATGTGGGAGTTAAGGTTAGACATTTTAAGAACTGAATAATGGCACGACTCACATTACATGTTAAACAGCTTAAAATGTCTCTGTGATGCAGTGGTTCTTATAATTCAAAATGCAGAGATAACCCCAGGGAGTTTGTTACAATGCAAATTCTAAGACTCAAACCCCAGAGACTCTGATTTAGCAGGTCTGGTTAAAACCAAAGATGTTGTACTAATAGCAGGTCCCGAAGAATATTTGGAGACATACGGGTATTCTCATCAGTGTTTTACTAAAGTGCCAGTTATTCTGACAGATAAATTAGAATATTTTTAATTGGAGAGAATGATAATAGTTTAGATAATAATAAAAACTTAATATTTATTGACTATTTACTGTGAACTAAACATTCTAAGTTCTAAGTGGTTGATCAATATTAGCTCATTTTCTACTCAAAATAACATTAAAAATAGGTACCTTTATTAACTTCCTGTATAGATGGATGCCTGAAGGACAGAGGCTGCTTTTCATTGGCATCTCTTTTGAAGCTTCATTTCACTCTCATTTCCTCACTCTGTTAATTAATTTACCAGTACCCACCTACTATATAATATCCAAATGTTTGTTGACATCTCTGATCTGCTGATACCTTATTACTTACTCTGTAGTTTTACATGGTTATTTATGTTTCTAATTCAACTGCCACCATCATTGAAATTCAGTAGAGAGTAAAAGTAAATCCCTGTAAAAGTAAAAAAAAAAATCCCTGTAAAAAATTAACCAGATATCTGCAAAGCACTTTTCACATAAGAAAAATGCTGTAATTTTTTTATTTTATTGGCTTGATCTCTAAATCATTGTTGATGTTGGCAACAAAGAGAGGTTAACCCCAGTGGGGTAGACCATGTCTCCTAAAAAGCAGATGTCAAGTTGGGATTAGATATTTAAAATATTAGGAGAAAGGCTTGTGAGTGAATTATGTGATGCCAGGACAGCTGGGAGATATGTCAGGACCACTACACAGGCCTAATCTTTCTAAGGGATGAAAGGAAAGAAGACGAAGTAGGAGACTCTTAGACTGCAGTGCAATTCTAACAGTTCATCAAGGCTCATGGGGATTGCTTGAGCCACACTTGTCCATCAGAGGGATTGATTATTCATCTCCTAGGAATGGGCCAGATTTATTATTACAGCTACGTTGAAGCATTGGCTAGAAGCAGCCCATGAGAAGCATTTTCTTGGTGGAAAAATAGAGATGGAATTCAGAGTGCAATAGCAGCAATCACAGTCTCTGAATTCTGAGGGTAGATTTCACTACCACCAAAGCTAACAATGATCAACAACCTATATTAAATAAATAATAATTTTCTCCAAATATATATCACCTGTATATCTCCTGAATCAATAAAACGCTGCCAGATAGAATGTTGCTTTTATCCTTCCTTATAGACATGCCTATACAAAGGAGACAGTGAATCTGAATTGGTTTAAATGATTTTGTATCAGGTTCTCTAAGAAACAGAGATAAGTAGAGTTCTGCCTCTACCTGGTCTCCTGCCTTAAGCAAAATGACTTTTGATTAAAAAGATTTTACTTCTACAGAAGGATGAAGCAATACTGATTAAATGGAGAAGCCTTGGGAAAGAGGTGATTAAGACAAATGTGTTCAGACCCAAATCATCATTAGAAAGCTAGATCCTTAGAGGAATTGGATCTAAAAACAATAGTTATTTATACTCTTGACTATTTTTCACTTAAGATTTTTTTTTGCTATTGAATAATATGAGATTCTTATATATTTTGCATATTAACCCTTTATCAGATATATGATTTGCAAATATTTTCTACCATTCTGTAGATTGCCTTTCATTTTGTTGATTGTTTTCTTTGTTTACCAAAACGTTTTAGTTTGATGTGGACTACTCATTTGTTTTCATTTTTGCTTCCCGTGTTTTTGATATTATATCAAAAATATTATTTTATACTGAAACTAATGTCAAGGATTTTTTTTCTGTTTTCTCTAGGTTCAGTTCTTACTTCAGTCTTTAATCTATTTCCAGTTAGTTTTTACATATAGTGTAAGGCAAGTGTTCAATTTCTTTTGCATGAGCATATCTAGTTTTCCAAAAACCTTTTACTCAAGAGACTATTCTTTCCACATTTTATATTGGTGCACTTGCCAAAGATTAGTGGACTTTATATACCTGAATTTATTTCTGAACTCACTATTAGATTACATTCTTCTGTACATCTGTTTTTATGACAGGAACATACTGTTTTGATTACTGCAGTGCTGCTATGTGATTTGATATCAGGGATTATAATATCTCTAGCATTGTTCTTCTGGCTCAAAACTTTTTTGGTTATGCCAGTTTTCTGTTTCTAAGTGCATTTTATGATTTTTTTCTACTTGTGTAAAATATGCCATTGGATGTTTGATTGGGTCTGCATTGAACCTGTAGTTAACTTTGTGTAATATAAACTTCTAAATAATATTAATACTCCCAATTGATAATTTTTTAAAAAATATATTTTCATGTTTTTTGTCAGCTTCAGTTTTTTTATCAGTATTTTGTAATTTTTACTGTGCAGATTTTTCACCACTTTCATTGAATTTATTCATAAGCATTTTATTTTTTTAATGCTATTGTAAATGAGATTTTTAATATTTTTTTCAGATTTTCTGTTGTTAATGTATGGAAGTGCAACTGATTTTTATATGTTGATTTTGTATCTGGCAACTTCACTGAATTAATGTATTAGTTTAAGATTTTTCCGGTTGAATTGTAAGGGTTTTCTTTTTCTTTTTCTTTTTTTTTTTTTTTGAGACGGAGTTTTCCTCGTTACCCAGGCTGGAGTGCAATGGCCTGATCTCGGCTCACTGCAACCTCTGCCTCCTGGGTTTAGGCAATTCTCCTGCCTCAGCCTCCCGAGTAGCTGGGATTACAGGCATGCGCCACCATGCCCAGCTAATTTTTGTATTTTTAGTAGAGACGGGGTTTCACCATGTTGACCGGGATGGTCTCCATCTCTTGACCTCGTGATTTCTATCATGTCATCTGTAGACAAAAGCAATGTAACTTTTCTTCTGATTTGGATGCTGTTTTTACTTTTCCTTAACTAATTGCTCTGGCTAAAATTTCTGATACTATGTTAAATAGAAGTGGTAAGAGTAGAAGCCTTGTCTTGTTCCAGTTCTTGGAGAAAAAATAGACATTTTTCCAAAGAGGAAATGCAAATGGCCAACAGGAATATAAGAAGGTTCTTAACATCATTAATCACCAGGGAAAGGCAAATAAAAACCGCAATGAGATAGTATCTCATCCTTCTTTGACTATTATCAAAAAGGAGACAAGTGTTGGCAAGAATGTACAAAAAAGGGAGCTTTGAAACTGTTGGTGAGAATGTAAATTGGCACAGCCATTATGGAAAAGCATTATGGAGATTCCTCAAAAAAACTAAAAATAGAACTACCAAATGATCCAGTAGTTCAGCTACTGGGTATATATCCAAAGGAAATAAGATCACTATTTTGAAAAAAACATTGCATTCCCGTGTTTATTGCAGCATTATTCACAAAAGTCAATATATGAAAACAACCTAAGTGTGCCTCTAGATGAATGGATAAAGAAAATGAAATATTTTGTCATAAAAAGGAGGGAAATTCTGCCATTTGTGACAAGATTCATAAACCTGGAAAACTTTGCACGGAGTAAAATAAGTCATGGAACAGGAGGACGAATGCTGTATGGTCTCACTTATAAGTGAAATCCAAAAAATGCCAAAGTCTTGGAAACAAAGAGTAGAAGAGTAGTTGCCAGGAGCTGAAGGTGTCAGAGCACAGTAAGAGAAATGGGAGATACTGGTCAAAGTGTACACACTTTTAGTAACAAAGAATGTGAGCAAAACTAAAGTAGAGGACATTGAAGAAAAAACAGATAAATTGTACGTTTCACTTGGTAAAGATTTTTGGAAGTGAGCTATGTAGATCTTCGACTGGAACCATTATCTAATCATAATCCACTCTAAGATTTTAAAGAAGTATGTGTTAAAAATAAAATAATTGGCAAGACATATGTACCATTTAAGACTTGAAAAAAGAGAGATTACAATCCAGGATGTACATACATATATTTACTAGTCATAAAGAGAAACACTAGGATTTTTTTTCTTATTTAGACTATCAAACTAAGATAACCAAAAATGCCTATGGAGACTATTTTCCTTTTCTTCTATCTCATCATTCCAAGCCACTAATGGTTAAAATTAATTTCATAGGTTGGCCTGTTTTTCCTTAATTTTTAGTTTCTTGAAATTGTTCCTATATGTTATATTTTAAATTTTTTAGATTCATTGAAATTTCTAAATACTATTTTGTTTCTTTTACTGGCTAAATTTAATCTCATTAATTTTGATATATTCCTCACTATCTAAATCTTTTCTTATTATGAACACTTAACATTCCTTTATCTCCTCTGTAATTAAGATTTTTTTCATCAATTAATTAATAATTAAGATTTTTTCATCAATTAATTAATTTATTAATTTATTACTTCTTTTTAACCTCTTTACCAAGCTTTACAATCAACATATAAGACAAAACCTTCACCTTCATTTCACTTAGATTCTAGTATGAAAAGGGAAGCTGTTTACTTGTATTCAAATAAATAAAATGTTATAAATCATTATATTTAAGGAAAGGAATAAATAATAAAGTGTGATAAAGTAAACAGTATGGCCAGATTTAGACAATTCTTTTTCTGAAATGTATATATTAAAATGCGTTAAAATTAATTTTTAGCATGTTGGATACTGCTGGCATATTCTGTTATTAACTTTTTTCTAAGTATGTCATAAATCTATGTTTGATAAATAAATTTTATCACAACTCTATACCAAAAATTAAATGTATAATTTAGTTCCACCTGGCATCCACATAATTTGAACAATAGTCATAAATACTAAAATAAATGTTAACCCCCGTGATAGCTTAACTGCGTTTAGTCTGAAGGATTTGGACCCCAAGTTTTCTGCTAAAGAACAACTTACTTCAGCACTTTCTGTATTATCAATGAGAAATTTCTGAATACAGGAAAGATGGCTGGCTCTGCACCAATGGGCTCATTCCACTGGGTGTTTGCTGTCAGTCCAGGTTCCTTGTTGTGTGTCCCGGCTAAGATGTGCTGAACTGACTAAAATGATATTTGGCAGCAATGCATTCTATGTATGGAAGAGAATAAAGCTTACTGGGCTATTTGGCTTCTTGTCCCAGTAGGAAATAGCAGTAGCATATCTTCAGATTTAACCAGAGATGGGTACTGCATTCCTTTGTCAACTAATGATTGAAATACAGAAAAACCCTCCACAATGTACATCAAATCAGTTGTGCCTACTCATAAATAATAATCAATATAAGTAGGGAATAGGAAATAGTCTGTGATATGGGGAAATTGACCTGAAGCTGTTTATTCATTTGAATGTGGTAAACATTATCTTCATCACAGTACTTTTTTGAAGATTAAGTGTTATAACATATATGTGGTCACAAACCATGGGACTTCTCAAGAAGAAGGTGTTTTGCTCATTTATTTCAGTTGCCTTCTTTTCTGGGTCTTTTAAAAAATAATTGGTTGACTTCGTATGAAAGATTTGAACTTTCTGAGTCTCTGTTTTCCCATTTAAAATAAAATGATGAATTGAATGATCTTTTGTCCTTTCTGCCTTAGAATTCATTTTACTTGATTTTAATACATATGTGTGTGTGTGTGTATATATATATATACACACACACACACACACACACACACACACACACACACACACACATATATATAGCTTCTAACAGAATTGACTTCTAATTAAGGGAACTGCTTTACAAAGTAGTCAACACTCCTTTCATTTAACTGTGTCAGTTCCCTTTATTAGAAGTCAATTCTGTTAGAAGCTTTTAATGTATGTAAATATATATATTTAAATAGAAGATAACCTCTGTAATAGAGTTCCATTTACACAAAAGTTTCCAAGCTGATAGAAAGCAGATGTATTGTATTTGAAATGTACAACTATTTCTTTCCTAAAAAGCAGCCAATATATTTAAAATTAAGGATTTTAAAGTTAAAAAAAAATTCTGATTTCTCCTTTAAATAGCTGCATATACTATCAAGTTGAATGGCAGCATTCAGCTGGAGTAGGAATCATTTGCGTCTTTGGAAGATGTATTACCGTTTTTCAGGGACCTCTTCAGTTCTCTTTTTTTTTTCCCCCAATATCACTCCTTAGTGACTTCCCTGAACCCTGTAGTGACTTGAATTTTTTTGCTTTCAATCTAAAGGTTTGAGGAGAAGAACTGAAAATCCTTTTGACACCTCATTTTCACTCTTTATATGTACTTTTTAAATACAGTTTGTTGGGGGGAAAAATCAGATACTTAATTATTTCAGAAAGTAATTTTTTTTTTGAGAAAGAAAGAGCAATGAAAAGTGTGTTATCTGTAACTTGATTATATTAAAATATTTTCACAAATTTTACTCAGGACATGAAATGCCAGCTGACAGAATACTGACATCTGATAGCTAAACAGTCTCATTGAAGTTTAAAAATATTGGGAAATGTTTTTTAAAGCACTGAACTTGAACTTGCAACCATAAATTTTTGAAGTGAAAGAAAACATTGTACATAAAATATAGCTTTCAAATTTCCACATATCTGCAATTGTAGCTCCTCTACATTTCCTGTCTGAAATTTTAGAAATAATACTATATTCTTTCATACTTCCACACTTAAGAAACTTTCTATATACAGGAATTTCAATTTCCAGAAATTTTTGTTTTGAATCTCATTAACAAGTAAATGGTTAGTTCTTCACTATGGAAAGGTTTTGAAAAGTTTATACTTTTTTTTTTCTTTGAGACGGAATATCCCTCTTGTTTCCTGAACTGGAGTGCAATGGTGCAATCTTGGCTCACCTCAGCCTCTACCTCCCATGTTCAAGCGATTCTCCTGCCTCAGCCTCCCGAGTAGCTAGGATTACAGGCATGCATCACCATGCCCAACAATTTTTTTTTTTGTATTTTTAATAGACATGGGTTTTCTCCATGTTGGTCAGGCTGGTCTTGAATTTCTGACCTCAGGTGATCCACCCTCCTCGATGACTCTATTGAGATGAGGTTTGCAAATACTGTATTACTATGAATTATTTCTTCTGAATGAAGGAATTTTCACGTATTGAGTAAACTATAGTTGAATATGTTTAAATGATCCCCTCAAAAAATTATGAGAACAAGAATAAAATGTAGTAAATGCTAGTTGGACCTGTATATAAGTGAGCATATGTAAAATAATATTATCCAGTTTCTTTCAAGTTATACCAATTTTTCAAATGTATCAAATACTATTTCATATTCACTGTTTCATTTCATCAGACTTCATTTCCATATTTATTCAGGTAATTATTCAAGAACTATAGCTACTGAGGAAACAGTCAGGTATTTAGCAATCACCAGGAAGCTTTGCTGATTCATCTCCATATTATAACACCATGGGATTTTGATACTCAACTAATTGCACTGCACATTTGATGATTCACCCACCAACTCCACTGATACAGCTGCACACTTTGATGTTACAATTGCTGAGTTTTAAACTACACTACAGATTATGAAGCTTAAGTGCTGATTAGGTTGCCAGCTTTAATAATTGAGTGCTAAATGTAGTACAATTTATTAATCAGGTCCTAGTAATTGTTAGCAAAAGTTGAATTTTTTAACTCTGCAGTTTTTTTGTTTTCTGATTTTATTTCACCTTTTAAGTTTAATTAATTTAAATTTTAGAGATAGATTGAAGTGCCAAATTAATGATATGCCTTGTATTAAGTACTTTATAAAATGCATTTATTATTATAAAATAATCAACAGAAATTTAGTTATTTCTTTGTAATATTTTATAATCTCATTTTCCTACTCTCAAAGTACATTTTCGTATTTTCAATCTGTCAGATAATGTACCTATAAAATATAAAATTTATATATAGATCAGTGTGTATACATATGAGAATATATTTGGAAATATATACTTATTTATAATACAGAGCTAATTTATAGCAAAAGGTATCTTAGAAAATAAAATAAATCTGATCAATTATGTATTATACTTTTATTATTCATAAAATATTTTTCTTACAATTGCTGGGGTTAAAAAGTTTTGGTTATGTAAGCTGAAAAAGTTCAAGAGGTCTGCCATATAACATTGTGTTTATAATTAACAATGTTGTCCCAAACACTTAAATATATATTTAGGGGATAAATCTTATGTGACATGTTTTTTACTGATAAAAGTAATAATAATGGTAAACATATATTTGTATAAAATTTTTAAAAAGAGGTATAACTCAACTATAGATGGAATTATCAGTATAGTTAGTTTTGATATAGTTAAGGAGTTAGGATACTTGTTACTTTTGAAAGGAGGAAGGGGTAGTATTTGGGAAAGGCACAAGGGAACATTTTGACTACTCAAATTGATAGATTTGTTGACTTTAGTAATTGATGGCTACTAAGATGTAGTCAGTTTTTAAAAGAATTCATTGCATTTCATTCATGTTTGTGTACTTTGCTATGTGTATCATATACTTAAAAATAAAAACTAAAGAATTATTTTAAAAATAGTAAATATCCCCTGATTATAGTTATATTACAGTGGAGACAGTAACATTCTCACTCACTGAAGTAGGAATTTTGGGCATTTACTTTATAATGAAGACACTCAGACTGACAAAGGATATAAACTAAAAAGAAAAAACAGCAACAGTCAAGTAAAAGCTGTATAAATCCTATGCTGGGGCTATGTACACAGTGCTTCAGGAACAGAGATGTAAAACACGTTGGAAATTGATCAGGGAAGGTTTTTCAGAGTAAGGAGACAAACAGAAAGAAGGATTGGCATTTGCAAGACATAAGTGGAAAAGGACCCTCCAAATAAAGGAAACAGCATGTGAAAAGGCCATGATACCAAGGATCACAGAAATATGGGAACATCTTTGCTGCAGGCAAATGATTGTTTCCCTGTTCTTAGGTTGCATATTGACTGGTAGGGAACATGTTAACTTTTAGTCTTCATCATTCATTAATACTTCCTAGTAAAAACTATGTATTTATATTATGATGTAATTCAACTGACTAGTAAAGCTTTAGGTTATCTTTAAATAGTGGTGTGCTTTATTTTTTTAAGAGCCCGTTTCTTCTATTTTCTAAACCTTACATAAATTAGGTGAAGATGAACAGTAAGTATTATCCAAGTTCAAAAATGGGCACTGATGTAAGTGATTTGTTCAGCAACACAAACCTAGTAAATGATAAAAATGAATTCTTCAAGAAGATTATTTTAATCTAGCAAATGATATAGTACAAACTGTAAAGGATTTGGATTAAGATGTTTCTATATATTGGAGCTCAAACTCTACCAATTAGTTGGTGGGTAATGTTATGGGAGTTTATTTAAACATCTCTGAGTTTTGTCTCCTAATTTGTGAAATAATATTAGCTGCTGAAAGAATTTAAAAGAAATACATTTTTAGTCACTTGGCACATATTAGACACCCAATAATGCTAATATCTCTATCCCTGTAAGTCACATGTTAATAGAAATTATGTGAACAGAACCATCAAGCAAATTATACAAAAGATATAAATTAGTGGACCTGTATTTTTGCTGACACAATAACAGAAGATGTATTGCAAATGAGGTTTTTTCTGTTTTTCTTTTTACCTTAAAACAATCAGGCACCTGATCACAAAATTAATACACCAGATCACCAAAATAAAGTTTTATTTTGTATATTTATTTAATAAGGGCAGGAGAGAAATAAACCTTTATTGTTGCTATCCATGGAGATTTTCAGAGTATTTGTTACACAGCATACCTTACCAAAGCAAATTAATAGAATTGTATTTTGACTGGTGTATGGTATTATATTTCTTTTTTCTTGTTTTCTTGTGATACAAAAGATTTAATTTTTTCATTTCAATAGCTTTAGGGGTACAAGTGGTTACCCAATAGGTAGAGTTTCCTTTCTAACCTCCTTTCACTTCCCTGCATATAATGTTCATTATATCACTCTGCATGCCTTTGGGTACCCAGAGTTTAGCATCCACTTTAAGTGAGATTTTGTAGTATTTGGTGTTAGATTCCTGAGTTACTTCACTTAGAATAATGCCCTCCAGTTTCATCCAAGTTGCTGCAAAAGACATTATTTAATTATTTTAATGGCTGGGTAGTAATGCATGGTATATGTTTCACATTTTCTTATCCACTTATAAGTTGATGAGCCCTTAGGTTAATTCCATATCTTTGTGACTGTGAATTGTGCTTCAGTGAACATATGCATGCAGGTATCTTTTTGATATAGTGACTTTTTTTCCTTTGGGTAGATACCCAGTAGAGATTGCTGGATCAAATGGTAGATTTACTGTTAGTTCTTTGAGAAACCTCCGTCCTGTTTTCCGTAAGGGGTTGTACCAATTTACATTTCCATAGTAATGTATAAGCATTCCTTTTCACCACATCCATGCCAACATCTATTGTTTTTTGACTTTTTCATAATGGTCATTCTGCCTGGGGCAAATGGTATCTAATTTTGGTTTTAATTTGCATTTCTCTAATGATTAATGATGTTGAGTATTTTTTCATATGTTTGTTGGCCATTTGTATATCTTCTTTTGAGAAGTGTCTATTTATGTCTTTTCCCCACTCTTTAATGAAATTTGTTTTCTTCTTGCTGATTTGTTTAAGTTCCTTGTAGATTCTGAATGTTAGTCCTTTTTTGGTTGTATAATTTAAAAATATTAATATTTCCTCCAATTTTGTAGGTTGTGTGTTTACTCTGGTGATAATTTCTTGTGTTGTGCAGAAGCTTTTTAGTTTAATTATGTCCTATGTATTTATTTTTGTTTCTGTTGCATTTGCTTTTGGGATCTTACTCATGAATTATTTGTCTAGGCCAATGTCCAAAAGGGATTCTCCTAGGTTTTCTTCTAGAACTTTTATGATTTAAGGTTTTAGATTTAAGTCTTTAATCCACCTTGAGGTAATTTTTATGTATGATGAGAGAAGTAATCTAATTTCGTTTTTCTATATGTGGCTATCCAGTTTTCTCAGAATCACTCATTGAATAGAGTACGCTTTTCCCAATTTACATATTTGCATGCTTTATTGAAGAACAGTTGGTTGCAAGGATTTGTCTTTATTTATGGGTTCTCTATTCTGTATATATATATATAATTGGTTTATATATATGCTTTTATACCAGTACCATACTGCTTTGGTTTCTATATCATTGTAGTGTAGTTTGAAGTTGGGTAATGTTCTGACTCCAGATGTATTATTTACTAGTAAGATTGCTTTGGCTCTTCAGGTTCTTTTTGGTTCCATATGAATTTTAGCTTTCTTTCTAGTTCTGTGAAAAAATAATGTTGTTATTTTGACAGAAATTGCATGGAATTGGTAGATTGCTTTTGGCAGTATAGTCATTTTCATATTGATTCTTCCAGTCCATGAACATGGAATGTATTTCCATTTGTTTTTCTCTGTGATTTATTTCAGCAGTGTTTTGTAGTTGTCTTGTAGAGACTTTTCCATCCTTGGATAAGTATATTTCTAGGTATGTTAGGTTGTCTTTTTAGCTGTCATTACAAGAGATGGAATGCTTGATTTGATCGTTACCTTGGTGATTGTTGATATATAACATTGCTACTAATTTGTTTATATTGATTTTATAACCTGCGATCTTACTGAATTCATTTATCAAAACTAGGAGTCTTTTAGAGAAATCTTTCGTGTTTTCTAGGTATAAGACCACTTCATGCAAACAGAGACAGTTTGACTTATTTTCTAAGAGGATGTCTATTCTTTTGGATGTTCTTTCTTTCTTTATCTTGCCTGATTGCTCTGGCTAAGATTTCTAGTACTATGTTGAAGAAAAGTGGTAAAATGGGCATCCTCATCTTGTTTCAGTGGTTAGGGGGAATGCTTTCAACTTTTCTTTGTTCAGTATGATGTTGTCTATGGGTTTGTCATATATGACTTTTCTTCCTTTGAGTTGTGTTTCCTCTATGCCTAATTTCTTGAGGGTTTTTAATCATAAAGAGATGCTAGATTTTATTAAATTTTTTATGCATCTATTGAGATTATCATATGGCATTTCTCTTTAATTATGTTTGTGCAATCTATCATATTTATTAATTTGAATATATTGAACCATCCCTACATCGTGTTGTTGCCTTAACGCCTATTATATCTGATATAAGAATAGCTACTCTTCCTCGGTTTTGGTTTCCATTTGTGTGAAATATTTTTCCACTCTTTTACCTAGAGTCTATAAGAATCCTTATGTGTTACATGTGTCTCCTGAATACAGACGATATTTTGCTTTTTATTTTTATCCATCCTGCCAATCCCGTGTCTTGTAAGTGGAGCATTTAAATGATTTAAATTCAGTGTTCATATTGAGGGTTGAGGTACTATACCAGTTGCGTTGATTGTTACCTAGTGACTTTGTTTTTTTCCACTACGTTACTGCTTTACAACTTTTTGAATTTCCTGCTTTCAGGAGATTCTATTCAAGTCAGGACTGACCTTTTACTTCAAGATTTAGAAAGCCTTTTAGCATTTATTGTAGGGCTGGTCTAGTACTGACAGATTTCCTCAGAATTTGCTTGTTTGAGAAATAATTTATTTATCCATTTCTGAAACTTATTTTTGTTGACTCTAAAGTCTTTGGTAACAGTTATTCTGTTTGAGGAAAGTAAAAATAGAACCCCATTTCCTTCTGGTTTGTAAGGTTTCTACTGAGAAATCTGCTGTTAGTCTGTTAGATTTTCCTTTGTAGGTTACCTGATGGTTTTGTCTCACTGCTTAGAATTCTTTCCTTCACATTGACTTTAGGTAGCCTAATGACTATATTCCTTAGTGATGTCCAAGAGTTTATTGAGCTTCTTGTATTTGAATGTCTAAATCTCTAGCAAGGTCAAGGAAGTTTTCCTCAATTATTTTCTGAAGCAGATTTTCCAAAATTTTTGCTTTTTTTTCCCCTAGGAACATCTACAATTCTTTTCTTTGTTCATTTGATATAATTCCATATTTAATGAATACTATTTCTTGTGATTCTTTTTTGTTTGATTGATTTGTTTAAATTTGAGAGCCTTACTTCTGAGCTCTGATTTTTTTTAACTTGGTCTAATCTATTACTAAAACTCTTCATTACATTTTGCAGTTTCATAAATGTCTCTTTTATTTCCAGACATTCTGATTGGTTTTTCTTTAAAATATTTATCTCTTTAGAAAATTTTGCAATCATATCCTAAATTGCTTTTATTTAAATTTCTTTATGTTGGTCTTCACTATTCTTTTGTATATCCTTGAGTAACTTAATAATCAACCTTATAAATGTCTTATCTGTTATTTCATGGATTTCACCTCAGTTTGAATTCACTGCTAGAGAGTTATTGTGATCTTTAGGAGGTGTTAGAGAACTCTGTTTCTTCACATTGCCATAATTATTTTTCTGGCTCCTTCTCATTTGGGTAGACTATTCTTCTAATTATTTTTAAATTTAGTTTTGATATAACTGGGTTTTTTAGAAAAAAATAACATTTCTCATATCTGCAAATGTGACTTTAATGCTTATAGTTTATTTTCACCTAGTTTCAGCTTTCAGTGGTGAAGAGTCTGAATCAGTTTCATGGTTATAGAGAGTTTATAATGGCTTTCTCAAATGCTGATTCTAGAAGCGATGTGCTGGGTTTATCAGTAGGTTTATTGTCTTCTGTGGGGCTGAAATGGCAGCAGTCTCACTCATCTTACTCCCCAGTGGTGTGCACTTCTGAAAACTTTCTTCCCTAGTATTTTCTTCACTGGGTTGAACAGTTTAGATTCTGGGTATATAGGAGGTGGCTACCAGTAAAAATCAGTTGAAGTTACTGATATTTCAGAGGGAAAGGGAGGTAATCAACACAGCTGTCATTTCAGGCCAGCAAGAAAGTTAGCCACTTCTTATTCATACTCCTGACATGGTATTTCAGCTATTCAGATCAGACAGCCACCTCTTTTCATCTACAAGAATGCTAATGTTCATGTAGAAAGGAATTACAACTATATCCCTTATGCAAATCAGCCTGGAGAACACTCCTCCTGTGGGTATGCAGGCACCCAAAGTGATCCAGAAAGGCTGTCTATAGATGCACTCCTGCCAAACTCCTGTGGAAGAAGCCTCAGCTCTGTCTTCAATGGTGGGTGAGGGGAGAAGAAGTATTCTTCTGCAAAACCCTTCAAAAGCACCAGGGAGGCCTGACTGTTGGGTACAGTTGCAGACTTTTCTCACTGCACCCAACACTTTACCTGTGCCTCTGCTGAAAGAAACTTCTCACAAGTAGAAAGATGAGAATCTGAAGGCCTGTAGTCTGATTTCTTCTGTTCCACAGGGTACTCTCTTAATGTGATTGAGACTGCCTTTGCAAAAAGTTTAATTGAGGAAATTATAACAGTGAAAAAGGTCAGACCTAACTGACTCCATCTTGCTTCTAATCTTGTTCAATGTCCTGTTCATTCCTGGGCATAAGTTGAACTAACCTTGTAAAGGAATTCAGTTTATGGTTTGACTCTGAAACAAAACTGGTAATAGTCCTTCTCACCAGGGGACCAGTCTGGTTTTGTAGGAGTAACAAATTAGCTGCAAGGTTATAAATTGCTATTTAGGTGTCATGCAGCCTCTGGCATTAACAGACTGAACCTCCTCAAATTGCTTCTGGGGATAACATCCACTATGGTAAAACCTAAGATCAATGCTTGTGATATTTTGCAGACCCGGCACTGGGTGAATCAGCTGACACCACCCAGACCCATAATCTAACTCAACCAGTTCTATGTTTCTACCCAGGAACAGAAGACAGCAAGAAAACTTCATCTTGACCCCCTGTGATTTCATTTGCAACCTGACCAATCACCACTCCCGACTTCCCCAGCTCCTACCCACCAAATTGTCTTTAAAAACTCCCTATTCCTGAATGCTCAGGGAGACTGATTTGAGTAGTAATACGACTCTGGTCTTCTGCACAGCTGGGTCTGTATGAATTACTCTGTCTTCACTGTAATTCCCCTGTCTTGATAAATTGGTTCTGTCTAGGCAGCAGGCAAGATGAAACCATTAGGTGGTTACGTGGTGCCCTCCCATATTTCCTAGGAGTAGCTATCCCTGAGGGTCAAACTACTGTGAATCCTGATGCTTTTTTGACTAACTGCCCAGTGGGACTACCACACTCCAAGCTGGTGCTGGGGAGTGTCTGCAAAGTAGCCAATGATGTGACCTGTTCTCAAGTCTCCTGCAGTGGGTAACAGCACCAGCTCTGATGGGGGTAAGAGGGAACTTACATAAACTCTGAGAGTATCTTAGTTATAAATAGCCTTATTGGGTTGGCTTTCTCAAAGGCCAGATTTAGTATTAATGTACTGGGAATGTGAACAGACTGAAGACCTCCTGGTCAGCCAGGGTGATCCAAGTAATGGTGGTAGCTGAGGTCATACAAGTTTTCTCTTCACTGAGTGCTATATTATTCTGCCTGCACATGCTGTAATGGACTGTGTTAATTTGCCTCCAGCCAGGAGGTGGTGCTTGCAAAATAGTACCAGCTGCAGGGGTAGCAGTGGGGTTTGTGCTTGCCTTATGTTTCCCAGAGAAAATACTTTGGTGTCTCAGGCAAGGAGCGGAACCATGGAGCTCTAAAACATCCCTGTCTGTTGTATTCTACAACCAGAGCAGGTGGAGGGGTAAAACCAGGGCAGGTGGAGCCTGATCAGACAAGTTTACGCTCTGGCTTCCCAGGTGCAAGCTCAAGCAGTGGCCCCAACGGGGATCAGAGGGCAGTTGCCTTGCCACTTGGGTACTGTTCCAGGGAGGAATGCAACTTCTTCTGCTGCATAAAAGAATCTGCACAGGGAGGGCTGCATAGCCCATTCAGTTCCCCTGCACTTGGCAAAGCAGGTCTCACACTCATTGTGTTCTACTAGCAACAGCTAGCTGAGTTCCAGGCAGCCTTTCCTCAGAACTCAAAACTGGTGAAGACCACAGCTTTCAGGCCATGCCCTTCCCAGTCGACCTATGCAGCAGGTGACTATAACAGACTTCCCACTTGTCCCTCCATTGTGGCTGATGGAGTTCATCCCCACTCAAGGTCATATTGAAAATTTCAGCTAGGAGATTCTCTCAACCTGTGACCAATGCCTGAGTTAGCTGGCCAACTTTCATGATGTCCCCTGTGAGGTGGGAATAGGAATGGTTCTGTACCCACTGGGGTCTGGGAGTGACAGACTGCTTTGCATCCTGATGCCACTTCTTCTCCTATATTCCCCACCACTCACTATATCGGCTCCAGGGCTGGGTAGGGTTAGCAAATTCACCTGTGACCTAGATTGCCCAGCTCCCTATGGGACTGTGTATCACAGCATCAATCTCTCTCCTCACTATCTAGAGACTCACACTTTCTGTGTGGCTAATGGTGTAGGCTACAGCCCATTGCTTCTTTGGCTTTTTCTGTTAAGTTCCTGTGTTGCTTCATGGAAAACCAAGTTCACAGAATGAATCTTAACACACTGCTTTTCTTTACAAGTGGGAGAGGCAGGCAAACATTGCCTCTCATCTACCATCTTGGGGGAAAAACTAAAAAAAAACAGTTATATCTTTAATAATAATAATAATAATAATAATAATGTCTCTCCAGGATTGAACAAAGCAACCTTTCATATTAGTAGCAGATTAAGAAAGTGGCAACAAGGAATCTCACCAGATCTTCAAAACTAGGATAATTTTGTTATATGCTTTAAATCTCCTTAATAGAAGTAACTACTTAGACAGTTTTTCCTGTAGTTAACAATGCACTTACCCAATATTCAGGGCAATGAGTGTATATGCAAATTTAACTACTAATATATTCACTTCAATCAGTGAAGTATGCAGAAACTTAATAGTTTAAATATTCAGCTAAGGTAGTAAACAGTATGCAGCTGGTTCTATAAAAATAAAATATAACTGACATAAAGAAAAATTACAAAATGTTTAAATCTCAAGACTGCTGTCCGAATTTTCAACAATATTATTTGATAAGTATGTTAATAGCAAATCAGTGCAATTAACAGTTTGTTGGATTTTACTACTTTCAATTTCAGTGACATATCAAATGAAACAACATCTTGTATCAAATGAAGTAATAGATATTTGTAAATTAAAAGACAAAAAAAATGTAAAATAAAAATGAGATTAAAGCTCTCTAAAATGTTAAATATTTCTGCTCTACATGATAATCTTGTTGGGCACCAAATCCTAATGGCATATGCTCTAGAATAACTGTAATAAAGCAACTATTTTTATCTACCCTTCCCTGAGTAAGAAAATGCAAATTTGGGCTGTTAATATCTTGTATATAAATCAGTTTAATATTTTTAGAGTTCACAAGATTGGAAACTTGATCATTTATTTAATCCAAGCTTAAAAAAATCATAGTCCTAGAAATTAAATATTATATTTAGCTATAAAATCTTAATTAACTATGCTGTCATGGGGAAAAACCCCTTTAACCTTGTGTGTGTGTGTGTGTGTGTGTGTGTGTGTGTGTGTGTGTGTGTATATATATATATATATTTTTTTTTTTTTTTTTGCCATAAATTACTGGGGTACAGGTGGTATTTGGTTACGTAAGTTCTTTAGTGGTGATTTGTGAGATTTTGGTGCATACTTCACCTGGGCAGTATACACTGCACCGTATTTGCCGTTTCACCCCTTGCCCCCCTCCTATTCTTCCCCCCAAGTCCCCAGAGTCCATTGTTCATTATATAATTCTTATGCCTTTGTGTCCTGAGAGCTTAGCTCCAGCATATCAGTGAGTACATATGATGTTTGGTTTTTCATTCCTGAGTTACTTCACTTAGATTAATAGTCTCCAAATTCATCCAGGTCACTGAAAATGCTGTTAATTCATTCCTTTTTATAGCTGCATAGTATTCCATCATATATATATATATATATATATATATATATATATATATATATATCCACTAATTAATTGATGGGCATTTGGGTTGGTTCCACAATTTTGCTATTGTGAATTGGGCCACTTAAACATGACTTCTTTTCCTCTGGGTAGATACCCAGTAGTGGGATTGCTGGATCAAGTGGGAGTTCTACTTTTAGTTCTTTAAGGAATCTCTACATTGTTTTCTATAGTGGCTATTCTAGTTTACATTCCCACCAGCAGTGTAGAAGTATTCACTGAGCACTGCATCCATGCCAACCTCTACTGTTTTTTGTTTTTTTGATTGTGCTATTCTTGCAGGAGTAACATGGTTTCACATTGTGGTTTTTATTTGCATTTCCCTGATCATTAGTGATGTTGAGCATTTTTTTCATATGTTTTTCTATTTGTATATCTTCTTTTGAAAATAGTATATTCATGTCCTTAGCCCACTTTTTGATGTTTTTTTTTTCTTACTGATTTGTTTGTGTTCATTGTAGATTCTAAATACTAGTCCTTTGTCAGATGTTAGATTGTGAAGATTTTCTCCCACTCAGTTTCTGTATGTTTACTCTTCTGACTGTTCCTTTTGCTGTGCAAAAGCTCTTTAGTTTAATTATGTCCCAGCTGCTTATGTTTGTTTCTATTGCATTTGCTTTTGGGTTTTGGGTTGTGAAATCCTTGTCTGTGCCAGTGTCTAGAAGGGTTTTTCCAATGTTATCTTCTAGAATTTGTATAGTTTCAGCTCTTAGGTTGAAGTCCTTAATCCATCTTGAGTTGATTTTTGTATAGGGTGAGAGATGAGGGCACAGCTTCATTCTCCTATGTATGGCTGGCCAATTATCCCAGCATCATTTGTTGGAAAAGATATTGTTTCCCCACTTTATGTTCCTGTTTGCTTTGTTGAGGATCAGTTGGCTGTAAGTATTTAAGTATTTGGGTTTATTTCTGGGCTCTCTATTCTGTTCCATTGATCTATGTGCCTATTTTTATACCAGTACCCTGCTGTATTGGTGACTACAGCCTTATAATTGTGTGTAATCAGGTAGTTTGATGCCTCCAGATTTTCTCTTTTTGATTAGTCTTGCTTTGGCTTTTTTGATTCCATATGAATTTTAAATTATTTTTCTAATTCTGTAAAAAATGATGTAGTATTTTGATGGAAATTGCATTAAATTTGTAGACTGCTTTTGGCAGTATGGTCATTTTCACAATATTGATTTTACCCATCCATGAGCATGGGATATGTTTCCATTTGTTTGTTTCTTCTATGATTCTTTCAGCAGTGTTTTGTAGTTTTTCTTGTAGAGGTCTTTAAAATCCTTGGTTATATATATTCCTATTTATTTTTTTTTTTGCAGCTATTTTAAAAGGGATTCAGTTCTTGATTTGATTCGCTGCTTGGTTGCTGTTGGTGCATAAAAGAGCTACTGATTTGTGTACATTAATCTTGGTTTTGGAAACTGTTGAATTTTTAATCAGTTCTAGGAGTTTTATGGAGGAGTCCTTAGGGTTTTCAAGGTAAATGATCGTATCATCAGCAAACAGTGACAGTTTGACTTCCTCTTTACTGGTTTAGATGCCTTTTATTCCTTTCTCTTGCCAGATTGCTCTGGCTCGGACTCTGAAAACTATGTTGAAGAGGAGTGTGGGAGTGGGCATCCTTGTCTTGTTCCAGTTCTCAGAGGGAATGCTTTCAACTTTTCCCTATCAGTATTGTGTTGTCTGTGGGTTTGTCATAGATGACTTTTATCACACTAAGGTATGTCCCTTGGATGCCAATTTTACTGAGAGTTTTAATCACAAAGGGATGCTGGATTTTGACAAATGATTCTTCTGCATCTATTGAGATGATCATGTCATTTCTTAAAAAAATTCTGTTTATGTGGCGTATCATATCTATTGGCTTGTGTATGTTAAACCAACCCTGTATCCCTGGTATGATACCTACTTAGTCGTGGTGGATTATCTTTTTGGTATGTTGTTGCATTCAGTTAACTAGTATTTTGTTCAGGATTTTAGCATCAATGTTCATCAAAGATATCAGTCTGTAATTTTTTTTTGTTATGTCCTTTCCTGGTTTTGTATTAGAGTGATGGTAGCTTCATAAAATAAATTAGGAAGTGTTCTTTCTTTCTTTGTCTTGTGGAATAATGTTAAAGGATTGGTACCAATTCTTTTTTGAAAGCCTGGTAGAATTCTGCTGTGAATCCATCTGGTCCTGGATTTTATTTGTTGGTAATTTATTCATTACCATTTCAATCTCACTGCTTGCTATTGGTCTGTTCAGGCTATCTAATTATTCCTGATTTAAGCTGGGAGGGTTGTATTATTCCAGGAATTTATTCATCTCTTCTAGGTTTTCTAGTTTATGTGCATATTTATGGTAGCATTGAAAAATCTTTTGTATTTCAGTGGTGTCAATTGTAATATATCCTGCCTCATTTCTTGGTGATGTTATTTGGATTTTCTCACTTACTTTCTTGGCTAATCTTTCTAATGGTCTATCAATTTTATTTATTTTTTCAAAGAACCAGCTTTTTGTTTCATTTATCTTCTGTAATATTTTTTTGTTTCAATTTCATTTAGTTCTGTTTTTATCTTGGTAATTTTCTTTCTTCTGCTGGGTTTGGATTTAGTTTTTCTTTTTCTCTAATTCATTCAGGTTTGAATGTCAGTTTGTTCTCTTTCAGTCTTTCTGATGTAGGTGCTTAGGGTTATGAACTTTTCTTTTAGCATCACATTTTTTGTATACCACAGGTTTTCATAGGTTGTGTCATTATTGTCATTCAATTCAAAGAATTATTTAATTTCAACTTTGATTTTGTTTTTGACCCAATAGCTCATTCAGGAGCAGGTTATTTCATTTTCATATATTTGCTTGGTGCTGAAGTTTCCTTTTAGAGTTGATTTCCAGCTATATTCCAGTGTGGTCTGTGAGATTGTTTGATATAATTTCAATTTCTTTTAATTTATTGAGGCTCATTCTATGGCCTATCATATGGTATATCTTGGAGAAAATTCCACTGCCATTGCATACAATGCATATGCTGTAGTTTTTGGATGAAATATTCTGTATGTATCTGTCCATTTGTTCTAGGGAATAGTTTAAATCCATTGTTTCTTTGCTGACTTTCTGTCTTGATGATCTGTCTTGTGCTGTCAGTGAAGAACTGAAGTCCCCCACTATTATTGTGTTGCTATCTCATTTCTTAGAGTTATTAATAATTATTTTATAAATTTTGGAGCTCCAGTGTTAGGGGTGTGTGTGTATATGTTAAGGATCATGATATTTTCCTGTTGGACAATGTATTTTACCATTATATAATGTCCCTTGTTTCTTTTAACTCCTGTTGCTTTATGATGTGTTTTGTGTGATACAAGAATAGCTACCCCTACTCACTTTTAGTGGCCATTTGCATGAAATGTCTTGTTCACCCCTTTACTTTAAGTTTATGTGAATCCTCATGTGTTAAGCAAGTCTTCTGAAGGCAGCAGATAGTTGCTTGGTGAGTTTGTATTTATTCTGTGGTTCTGAGTCTTTTACTTTTTGTTGCCTGTATTATTATTATTTTTATTTTTTTTGCTTTTTAACATGTATTTTTGTTTTATTGGTCCTGTGTGATTTATGCTTTAAAGGGGCTCTGCTTTGATGTGTTTCCAGGATTTGCTTCAAGATTTAGAGTTCTTTCTAGCAGTTCTTGCAGTGGTGGCTTGGTAATGGCAAATTCTCTCAGCATTTGTTTATCTGAAAATGACTGTATCTTTCCTTCGTATATGATGCTTAGTTTCACTGGAAACAAAATTCTTCACTGATAATTGTTTTGTTTGTGGAGGCTGAAGATACAGCCCCAATCCCTACTAGCTTGGAAGGTTTCTGCTGAGAAATCTTCTGTTCATCTGACAGATTTTCCTTTATAGATTACCTGTCTCAAAACTCTTAAAATTCTTTCCTTCATCTTAACTTTGGATAACTTGAGGAAAAAAGAAAAAAGATCTTTTTTTGATGAATTTTCAAAGTGCTGTTTGAACTTCTTGTATTTGGATGTCTAGGTCTCTAGCAAGGCCAGGGAAATTTTTCCTGATTATTCCCCTGAATATGTTTTCCAAGCATTTAGAATTATCTTCTTCCTCAGGAACAACAATTATTCTTAAGTTTGGTCATTTAACATAATCCCAGACATCTTGGATACTTTTTAAATATTTTATTATTCTTTTTTTTCTTTGTTTTTGTTAGATTAGATTAATTGGAAGATCTAGATTAATTGGAAGATCTTGTCATCAAGTTTTGAATTTCTTTCTTTTACTTGTTCAATTCTATTGCTGAGACTTTCCAGAGCACTTCACATTTCTAAAAGTGTGTCCAAAGTTTCCTGAATTTTTTGTTATTTTTCTTCAAGGTATTTATTCCCTTGAATATTTTTCCCTTCACTTCTTGTATCCTTTTTTTGGATTTCCTTGCCTTCTCTGGTTCCTCTTTGATTCACTTAATAACTATCTTTCTGAATTATTTTTCAGGTATATCAAGTTTTTCTTCTTGGTTTGGATCTATTGCTAGTGAACTAGTGTGATTTGGGGGGATGTTGAAGAGCCCTGTTTTATCATATTACCAGGGTTGGTTTTCTGGTTCCTTTTTATTTGGGTAGGTTCTATCAGAGGGAAGGCTGTTGTTCAGATTATTTTGTCCCACAGGGTATTCCTTTGATTTAGTACTCTCCACCTTTCTCTATGCATGTGGCTTCCTGTGAGACAAACTGCAGTGATTGTTGTCTTCTGGATCTAGTCATCCAGTGAGTCTACCTGGCTCTGGGCTGGTACGGTGGGTTGTCTGCACAGAGTCCTGTGATGTCAACTGTCTGTGGGTCTCTCAGTCATGGATACCTGTATCTGTTCAGGTGGAGGTGGTGGGGGTTTAAATGCTATCTTTGAAAGAATTCATTTTTCTTTTTGTTTTTTAATTTTCCTTTTTTTAAAATTTTTGCCAAACATGTTTCAATTTTCCTTTTAAAATTATTTTCTAAAAAAAAAATTCTAATTTATATTAATTTGTTTCATATGTAATATTAAATTACTTTAAATTTTCCCACTTTTTTTTCTTACCTCAGCCATTAAAGCAGTTGTAGAACATTATGTATCTCTTGGAAAACTTGATTGTGATAGATGGATAGTGTAGATTATCTATCACAGCCCCATGCTAAATCCTAGTGTGAATAAAGTAAAGAGCTATAAACTATATTTTATACTTTCATTGCAACCAGGATTGTTGCTATTTAGAAAGATGAGCCATTTAGTTTCTGCCAATCAGATGTATTAAGAGGTGCAAGGAGTGGAAAATCCATTTCACTGGATTATGGCAAAAGCAAGGTTTAGAAGCCAGGAGTTATAGTAGCGGCTTCTTGATTTTTGAAGAGGCTCAAGGTTTACAAGCAGTGTTTATGGTGGAAAATCTAATATTCTGCCTGATGCTGGCAAAGGCAGCACCTCCTCCTATGACCAAGGCCAATATGTGTTTCGGGATTTGTTTTTGGAGGCTGACACTATTGATTCAGCCCTCCAGATCATCCCAGGAGTGAGATTCAGCCATGAATGCCTTTCTATTTAAACTAGCCAGAGTAAATTTGACTGTTTTTAATTGGGAATACTGATAAAGGCAGTAATTAATAGACAGAAGTAGTGCAGTACACTAATCTTGCTAATTAAAATGTGGTCCTTGACTAGCAGTACTGATAGTGACTGGGAGCTTATTAAAGATGTTAAATCTCAGAGCCCATACCAGACCTTCCAGTTCAGAACTTGCATTTCAACAGAATCCCCAGGTGATCTGTATGCATATTAAAATGGAAGCCTAAAAATGAGTAAATAAATAAATAATTTAAAAAGTATTTTTTTAAAGAAAAATATGCATAAGCTTGATGAAGGTTATGGGTGATAAGGGATTAGATATTAGCAGCTAAAATAATAACTGATATACAATATACAGTGGCCAAAGTAGGTGCTCAAATTATTTCTTGATGTAAGGTGAAAGACAGACTGTATACTTAGACTATTAGGGAAATGGAAGGAAAAATGATAATATTGGTATGTTTAGACTATTTCCTATAGTTTTCAGAAATATCCCAAAGAAAGAGATATTTCAAATAAACCAGAAGGTATTCTTCCTTAAGCGGAGATGTAAAAGTAAAAAGCAAAAGAAATCCCGACTCCTGCAACTGAAATTGCCCAAAAGTTAACTGATTTGGATTATTCTAGGGCTTAAAAGCCAACTGCAAATACACTCCAAATTACTGAAGCAGTAATGAGTTATTGCAGCAGAAGTATACCTAAATAGAAGTTAAGGCTGTGATCACAGAGTTTTATTTTGCTTTTGGGTTTTTGTTTGCTTTCTATTAAATGTTTTCTAGAAGTCAGTGGGATCTAGCTCTCACACTAAATCAGATTAAATGTGTAGCCTTTGGTCCCATGCCTTAGGAGAGCCACCATTCATTTGAAGATGGAAGAGGTTAGCAGGGCATGGAGACAGCATGGAAGAGACAAGAGAATTCAGTCTTGAAGTCTTTGGTTGTTATTTTCAGATAGAATTGACTGGGAGCTAATAGGCAGGAATTCAATTGTGCTTTTGAGGTAACAAGATAATTATATTGCCAGAGGAACTGGAGATGGAGTTTGGACAAGTCACAAATAAATTTCTAGTCTTCACTCAGCTGTAGCTACAGGAACCATACACTTCCCAAAGTCTTTCTCATTTGTGAGCACAGAAGACAGTGGTGAGTCAAAAAAATATCCAGGAAGGCAAATTCAGGTATAAAAAAATGACAAAAGATAGGAAGCCCTTCTTAGAGATCTTAATCAGTGACTGCTAGACTGTCTCACTAAGTACTCTCTTGCCACACACACTCCAACTCAGAAGAATCTTACCATTGCTAATCCACTGACAGCTGAGATTTTCCAGTTATTCATTTTAAAATAAACTTTTCATTATGATTATTATTTTTCTTTTCTAATGATATATGTTGGTTATATAATGAAAGAGAACTTATTTCTCAGTTGAAATTATAGTTGCTGGTTTTTGGTCGAACCAGATCCCACATCCATTTCTGATGGGGAGAACCATATACTACATAGCTGAGTCTGATCTGAAGGAATTTAGGGCAAATTATTCCCTTGGTTCAACTTATAATTATGTTTAGACTATTTCCTGTAGTTTTCAGAAATATCCCAAAGAAAGAGATATTTCAGAAAATATCCGAAAAGGGTTATATTAGGAAAGGGTTATATTAATATGTGGATGTGGAAATAGCAAAGGAGTACATTTTGCAGGGGCTGTTTGTCATCCTACCTTTTATCATATTTGTCTTAGTTTGTCATAACAGTACCTCCATTCATCAGCAGGAAGGAGGTATCTGCCTCTTCAAAAAGATATTCTTGCAACATCACTTTTGCTCTTTCCTCACATTAGCTGGAATTTAGACCCATGATGATAAAGGCTAAGAAATATAGTCATTTTGCTTGGAAGATTGCTTACCTGAATCAAACTAAGTTCTAAGTTCTAGTAGCTTCTATACCAATATTCCTCTTTATTAAGATATTTTATTAGAAACATTTTCCTTCATTTTTATGCTCATCTCTTTTTCTTCTGCAACACATTCCTACTAATATATGTTCTAGACTTACTGTATTCTTCTAACACTCGTCTTTTTTTAGTTGTGTTCCTGCTATATCTGCAAACAGCTCTGCAATAATCTCTCTAATCCTGCAACATAACCCAAAACAGACTGTTTTCCACATCATTTGGTCCTAATCCTATTTGACTTCCCTGGAGACATGCTGGCATAGTTGACCACATGTGTCTTGTTACTGTTTCTCTCCTGCCCTTTCATGACATTAATTCTTTTTGTATTCCTCTGCATATGTAAAAATACTACTAAATTTTTTATTTGGTTTTGCTTTCATAATCTTTCCCCTAAATTGAGTCACTTCTCACTGTTACTGGCTTTTTTGTTCCCTTTCAGTGTTTCCTTATAAGAACATACTTATTTCAGCAAATGTTAATTTCTTAGGTATGCCTAGCCACATGTTAGATAGATACCCATAGCTATATAGACAACAATATTATATTTTACATTGTATAAAATGTCTAAATATAATTTATAGTCATAGTATAGCAATTATAATCTTGTTACTCTATAATGACTATAACACATGCTTTTAAAAGTTGTAACCAGTCTGCAGAAATGTATGACTGACTTTGCCTGAGAGAGTCGGTGATGGTTTTAATAAAAGAAACCTCAAGATAGCAAGCCGTCTTAAAGCAAAACAGAATTTATTAAACTTGTGAGGCAAGGGAGACCTGCCTTTGAAAACACAATCTCTCTCAATGGTAGAGTAGTCTTAAATATATTACAGAGCATAGAACTGAGAATTTCGATTGGTTCCAGCAAAAGTAAAAACAATGCTGATTGGCTTTTAGACCAGAGAGATGCTTCACTAGTCTCATTCTTCTGCTTTTAAAATCATTTTATTCTGGGCTTGTAGTTTATAATGTGACTTAAAAAGTAAAATGTCTTAAGGACTTATATTTTTCTTTTTTTTAAAATTTATTTTTATTTTATTATTTATTTATTTGAGACGGAGTTTCACTCTTGTTACCCAGGCTGGAGTGCAATGGCGCGATCTCAGCTCACCACAACATCCGCCTCCTGGGTTCAGGCAATTCTCCTGCCTCAGCCTCCTGAGTAGCTGGGATTACAGGCACTCGCCATCGTGCCCAGCTAATTTTTTTGTATTTTTAGTAGAGACAGGGTTTCACCATGTTGACCAGGATGGTCTCGATCTCTTGACCTCATGATCCACCCACCTCAGCCTCCCAAAGTGCTGGGATTACAGGCATGAGCCACCAGACCCAGCCTAGGACTTAAATTTTTCAAAGAAAAGTTTTCAGATTTTTTTGATCGATGTTGTATTCCTTGATATTTACTAAAGTTAATTAGTTTTACAGTTTTATAATATAAATGAGAGTAGAAGCATCCCTGTCCCAGACTTCAATGTGTTGAAAAGATCAAGTATAATTCTGAGCCCTTTTAATACAAAGTCCCTCACTATCAGATTGGGCAGCCTTATGTTAATTAGCTATCATATCATATCATGAGACTTATGTCCCATTATCTATAGGGAATAATAATTATAGCAGTAAAAACCATTTAGTGAGAACCTACAATGACATAGGAATTATGACCATATTAACACATAATTCTATTAAATATAATTTGTGAGACAAGAAGTTACTTGAGCTTCTTCATTGAATAAGCACCATTCCCAGAATGTGAACTGAAGCAACCTCGCTCCTCCAGAACCTGTAACTACCTCTTTCCTAAGTTCTAATTAAATGATTGAGTAGATTACTGAAATATGTTAAACTCTTGTGTGTATATAAGAGTTGATGATTTTTTTTTTTTTTTTTTTTTTTACTAAATGTACATTCAGAAAGAAGTGAAGTGTCAGAAACTCTAGATTATGGTGATAATTTAGTTAGTATCTTTAAGATACTTAGAATAAGGTTTAGTTCATAGTGTTCAGTAAATGTGTTCTATCACATTTACCATTTTTAAGGCCTTCCTATAAGCTGGGTACTTCAATAAAAACTTTATCTAGATTATCTCTTTCCATCTTTTAAGCAACCTTGAATATTATTTTATCCTGTTTATCAAAAATAGTATAGAAGCTTAGAAACTAAGTAATTGTCCAATGCCACATGAGTAAGTGCTAGGAGTAAGATTGTAACAAAGTTCTATCAGTTTCTAAAATTTCTGTGTCCTGTAGTTCAAATGACCCACTACGAGAATGTATATACAAAATTTAATTAAAAGGTATGGTGATACACTAGAAGGATTCTTGTTTAAAATTCCATGTTATGCCTTTTCAATTAAAACAAATTATCTTTTTAATTCTACTTTATATGTGAAAATCACTCTTAAGGTACATTACAAAGGATAATTCAACTTTGAGATAAAATGTATAATTTTTACCTATTGACTATTTTCTCTATGCTCGAAGACAAGTACCTGTAAATCATGTTTACTATTTGTCATGGAATAATTAACTTCTTTTCTCTTAAAATACATTCTTTCTTTCTTCTTCATGTGTGAAAATGACTATTAAGGTTCATTAAAAAGTCCCAATGAAAATAACAATGAGATACAATTACACACCTATTACAGTGGCTAAAATAGAGAACACTAACAGCACCAAATGCTGATGATGCTGATGAGGATATGGAGTAACAGGAACTCTCATTCATTGCTGGTAGAAAGATAAAATGATAGGGCCATTCAGAGGACAATTTGGCAGTGTCTCACAAAACTAAACAAATTTCTACCACATGATCCAGCAATTACACTTGGTATTTTACCCAAATAAGTTGAAAATTTATGTTCTTAAGAAAACTTGCACACAGATGTTTATAGTAGCTTTATTCAAAATTGCCCAAACTTGGAAGCAACCCAAGTGTCCTTCAGCAGGTAAATAGATAAATAAACTCTGGCACATCCAGATAATGGAATATTGTTCAGCACGCAACAGAAATGAGCTATAAAACTCGTGAAACTCATGTGTATGTAAGAGTTGATGACTTTTTTTTTTTTAACTAAATGTACATTCAGAAAGAAGTGAAATGTCAGAAACTCTAGATTATGGTGATGGTTTAGTTACTATCCATAAGACACTTTGAATAAGCTTTAGTTCAAAGTGTTCAGTAAATATGCTCTATTGCATCTACCATTTTTGAGGCCTTCCTAAAGGCTGGGTACTTCAATAAAAACTTTATATAGATTGTCTCTTTCCATCCTTTTAGCAACCTTGAATATTATTTTATCCTGTTTATCAGAAATAGGATAGAAGCTTAGTGCCACACGTATAAGTGATAGAAGTAAGATTTTAACATAGTTCTATCTGTTTCTAAAATTTGTTTTTAGAAAATAAAATTTCTAAAGAAAAGAAATAGAGAAAATTAAAATAGATATTACTAAGTGAAAGATGTCAACCTGAGAAAGTTACAATACTGTATGATTCCACTTATATGACATTCCAAAAAAAAGCAAAATTATGGAAACTGTAAAAAGATTAGTGGTACAAAGGTTTTTGGAAGAGGATAAGTAAACAGGCAGAGCACTGAGGATTTTTTATAGGGCAATCAAAATAATCTGTATGATACTATAAGGATGAAAACATGTTTTTATATATCTATCCAAACCCATAGACTGTTCAACACCAAGACTGAACTCAAATGCACACTATCAACTTTGGCTGATGATGCGTCCAGGTACATTCATCAGTTGTAACAAACGTTCCGCTTTATGGGGGATGTCTATATTGGGAGCGGCCGCACATGTGTGGAGGCAGTGGGTATATGGGATATCTCTGTACCCATTACTCAATTTTGGCTTTGAACCTAAAGGTGATGTAAAAAATGAAGTCTAATTAAAAAAAATCCACGAGGAGAGAAATTACTTGATAATAATTCATTAAGAGAGTGAACCCTGTTTGCATTCTTAATTTTCCTGTTAACTATATTATCTTTGAAATTCTTTTACACTCCAGAGGATTTATTAAACAGAACATATACAATTCCAGTTTCTATTTTCAGACTTAGATACCCCTCAACTACTGTCAGCATGCTGTTAATTGTTTGTGTGAAGATGATAGCATTTTCAATAGCAAAAGCAAAAGCTCTGTTCTCAGCTCTTTGATTTTGGTCTTTTCTTTTTTTCAATATATTTAAAGGTGGTTATAACTATTTTTCTCAATGTCTATTAATTTTGCCTTTTGACTTTCTGGGTGGCAGCTTCACTGTGGTATGCCACTATTTGTCACTCTAATATGTTTATCTTCAATAACTTCGAATGTCGTAGCAGTCTCTCTACCATCATAAGAGAATATTTTTATAATTTGTTATAAGTGTAAAAAAAGAAAAATTAACTGTGAAATGGAATCTTCTTCATACATATTTGTTATTTTTAAAAGGTGTTACCATGCTAAGAAACAAATATCATGTAACAGGAAGAGTCAAATCTGTAAGAAGTGAGAAAACTCAAAAAATAATTCGATGCAGCATATTGGGAACATTCCAGAGTAGGAAGTACCAAGAATACTTTCACCACCTAAACAATTTCACTGGAAAGATCTGTTTGATTTAACTATTTTAGAACTCTGGACTCTATTGAAAGCTTGCAACATACAGGGGAAGGCTTGGACATAAATTGCAATTAATTTTTGGCCAATTTAACTCTAAATTGGGAAGCGGATACATAATTCCTGCCTCTCACCCTTCCCAGTCTCAAGGAAGGTGACCTTGACCTTGCAGGAGGTTGGGGGAACCAAAAGGATAAGGACCCTCTTCTCCATATATCAGCAATCTTATGTGTTCTAATCACAGCAGATCGCTGCTTTTAAGCTGCAGACACAGAGGCAGCTTGCTAATGTAAGTTCACTCCTTTATCTGAAGCCAACTCTAGGACATTTAAAGGGCCAGTTACTGTTTTTCTCACTGCATTTCGTTGTTGCTGTTTTTCCCTTCTCTGAGCCAGACATTAAAAATATGACATTCAAAAACAATCACATATATCAAGGAAATTAGAAAGTCACCACACACGCTCAGGAAAGGAGCAAGCTTATAAAAGACCTGAGAAGACTTGACATTTAAACATCAGGATGATTTTGGATGCAGAGACAGCCTATAACAATTATATATTTAATAAAATAAATAATAATACATAATACTGATATAATGATAAAAGTAAATATATAATAGATGACATATAATAAAGTATGTTTTTTACACATATACATACCTATAAAATTAGCAATTAGCAATATCTGATTTAAGGAGAAATATCTGATTTCTAGTGTTATCACACTATTGGATTCAAATGTCCATTTTTCAACCAAAATTTAACAAGGCATTAGACATACAAAGAAAGGAACATACAGCTCATTTAAAGAAAATCAATAAACCAGCAGAAACTTTTCATGAAAAGAGCTGATGGAAGATTGCTAGACAACTTTAAGACAACTGTCTTTAAAATGTTCAAAGAACTAAAGAAAGACTTGGGAAAAGTCAAGAAAATAATGTATGAATAAAACAGAACATATTTCAACAGAAAATAATAAACAAATAAAACAGAACATTTTCCATTATAAAAATATATTAGGCCACAGTTTTAAGACTCACAAGAGTTATAAAAGATAGGTATTATACAAAGTGTTTCAACAACCGGATGAAGTTCAAAATCAATAACAGAAGGAAAACTTCATGGAAATCAAGCAATATACTCTTAGAAGAAACCACAAAAGGAATTTAAAAATTAGAGAACAGTAGGAAAACAACACACTCAAATTTAAGAGTCACCAGGATGCAGTGTAGGTGAAAGCTCAGCTCAATAAATACTTATGTTAAAAAAGAATAAAGACCTCAAATTAACAACCTAACTTTAAATGGTAAGGAATAAGAAAAGAAGGAAAAAAACTAAACCCAAAGGTGCATAAGGGAGGAAATGATAAAGTTAGAACATACATACAAGAAATAGGTAATAGAAAAGCAGTAGAGAAAATCAAAGAAACTTCAAGTTGGTTTTTTGAAAAGATAAAATTAATAAACTTTTAGCTAAACAGAATAATTAAAATGTGAGGAGACGTAAATTACTCAAATCACAAATGCAATGATATTATTATCAATTCTAAAGAAATATAAATGTTTTTAAGAGAGTACTGTGAACAATTATAGACCTATTGTGTAATTTAGATGAAATGGACAAATTAAAACCTGTGAGGCTTGAATCACAAAGAAATAGAAAGGCTAACTAGGCATATAACAAGTAAGGTGATTAAATTCGTAGTCAAAACTCTACCAATATAGACACCAAACGTGATAGCTTCAATGTTGAATTCTAGCAATAATTTAAATAACTAACACCAGTTCTTTCCAATTTTTTAAAAAAACTCAAACAAGAGGAGGCCATTACTGAATTTATAAGGCTAGCATTACCTGATACCAAAGCCAGAGATAGACACTATACAAAAATAAAACTAACTTTCCTGTAACTCATAAGTTTTAATATGTTATAGCATGTTGTAAGGTATTTTCTTGTAAATATTGGTGACAAAATTATCAACAAAATGCTACTCAACTGAATTCAACAGCATATTAAAATAATTCTAATCCATGACCAAGTGGGAATTCTTTCTGATATGTGAGAATGTTTCAACATATGAAAATTGACTGATGTAATATATTACATTAAAAGAATGAAGGACAAAAACTGTATAATCATCCCAACTGATGAAGAAAAAGAATTTGACAAGATTAAACATCCCCTCACAGTTAAAAAGGGAAAAAACTCAATGAAATAGGAATAGAAAAATACTAGCCCAACATAATAAAAGGCAATTGTTAAAACCCCACAGCAAACCTTATAATCAATGGTAAGAGAAAAAACTTTTTATCTAAATCAGGAACATTGCAGTGCTTTCATTGCAGGAACAATGCTTTTAACATTTCTACTTACATATGAAAAAGTGCTCATCATCATTGGTCATTAGAGAGATGCAAATCAAAACCACATTGAGATACCATCTCACACCAGTTAGAATGGCGATCATTAAAAAATCTGGAGACAGCAGATGCTGGAGAAGATGTGGAGAAATAGGAACACTCTTACACTGTTGGTGGGAGTGTAAATTAGTTCAACCATTGTGGAAGACAGTGTGGCGATTCCTCAGGGACCTAGAAATAGAAATTCCATTTGACCCAGCAATCCCATTACTGGGTATCTATCCAAAGGACTATAAATCGTTCTACTATAAGGACACATGCACACGAATGTTCATTGCAGCACTGTTTACAATAGCAAGGACCTGGAACCAACCCAAATGCCCAACGATGATAGACTGGACTGGGAAAATGTGGCACATATACACCATGGAATATTATGCAGCAATCAAAAATGATGAGTTTGTGTCCTTTGTAGGGACATGGATGAATCTGGAGAACATCATTCTCAGCAAACTGACACAAGAACAGAAAAAGAAATACCGCATATACTCACTCATAGGTGGGTGAGAAAAATGAGAACACATGGACACAGAGAGGCAGTCTACTATACACTGGGGACTGTTGGTGGGAATGGGGGAGGGACAGCAGGGGGGGGCTGGGGGGGATGACCTGGGGATGACTACCAAGTGTGGGTGAAGGGGAGGAAGGCAGCAAAGCACACTGTGTACCTATGCAACTATCTTGCATGTTCTACACATGTACCCCCAAACCTATAATGCAATAAAAATTAAAAAATAAAAATAAAAAAAAATAAAAAAAATTAAAAAAAAAAAACATTTCTACTTACCCTAGCGCTGCAAAATCTAGCCAGAGCAATTAAGCATGAAAAAAATAAATAAAAGGCATGCAAAATTATAAGGGAGGACATAAAATTATCTGTTTCCATATAATGTGATCATATATATAGAAAACTAAAAATTTCATGAGCAATTTAGTCCTAATAAATCAATTCAGCAAACTAGCAGGGTACACAGTAGCAGGATATGCAATAGCAGGGTACACTAACTATAAACATTCTGACAAGGAAATAATGAAAAAAAAAATACGATTTACAATAGCATAAGAAAGAGTAAGACACTTAGAAATTAGCCAAGGATGTGAAAGCTGTATGCAATGAAAATTATACAATATGGCTAAAATAAATTAAATAAAACATAAATAAATGGAAAGTTATCTCATGTTTATGGATTGAAAGTCTTATTACTATTAAGATACTTATACTACCCAAAGAAATCTACAGATTCAATGAAATTACCATGTTAGTTCCAATGACTTTTCTTAAAGAATTAGAAAAATTTATTTTACATTTCATATAAATATCAAGAGCCCTCATGTAGAATAAACAATCTTGAAAAAAGAACACATTTAGAGAGTTAACATTTCATGATTTCAAAACTTACTATATAGCTACAGTAATCAAAACTCTGTAGTCCTGTCAGAAAGATAGACATGGAGAAGAACAGAATATAATAGAAAGCCTAGAAATAAACTCACACTTATGAACAAATTATCTTTGACAAGGGTGCCAAGACCATTCAACAGAGAAAGGACAATCTTCAACAAATGGTGCTGGGAAAACTGGATATCTATAAGTATAATAATGCAGTTGAACCTTCACAAAACATCCTATACAAAATGAGCTCAAATGGATTAAATACCTAACTATAAAAGCCAAAATTATAAAACTTAGAAGAAAACATTGGAAAAATACTTTAAAATATTGGATTTGGATATTTCTTGGGTTTGACACTAGAAGTACAGGTAACAGTAGGAAAAACAAATTGGGCTTCATGAAAATTTTAAAATTGTGCCAAAAGATACTATCAATAGAGTAAAAGAGCACCCCTCAAAATATTAAAAATACTTGCAAGTCATATATTATATACCATAAATTATATAAGGAATTGATATCCAGAAATACAGAGAACTCCTAAAACTCAACAACAACAAAACAACTCAATTCAAAAATGAGCAAAGAACCTGCATAGATATTTCTCTAAAGAAGACTGTACAAATGACCAACAGGTATATGAAAAAAATACTCAGCATCAATAATCATTATGGAAATACAAATAAAAACCACAATGAGAATCAATATCATATCCATTAAGAAGGCTACTATAAAAAACTATAATAACAAATATTAATGATGATACAGAGAAATTGGAACCCTTGTGCACTGTGAGTGGTAAAGCAAAAATGTTACAGCTGCTGTGGAAAACAGTATGGCAGTTCCTCAAAAAATTATAAATAGAATTTCTGGGTAATCTAGCAATTTCACTCTGGGTATATACCCAAAATAATTTAAAACAGAGTCTTGAAGAGGTAGGTATCTATACACCAATGTTAGAAGCAGCATTATTGACAAAGCTAAAATGCAGAAACAACCCAAATGCTTATCGATGAATAAATGAATAGTAAAATGTGATATAGATATACAATAGAACCTTAAAAAGGAACAAAATTCTGGTGTATGCTACAATGTGAATGACTCTTAAGGACATTATTCTAAGTAAAATAAATGACAAAAAAAAAGAGATACTGTATAATTCCATTTATTTGAGGGACTTGGAGCAGTCAAAAATTACAGAGATAGAAAGTAGAATGGTTACCAGGGGCTGGAATGAAGTGAGAATTGGTAGTTGTTATTGTTTAGCCAGTATAGAGTTTCACTCTGCAACATGAAAAGTGGAGGGATGACCTGAAGCAATGGTTGCATAGCAGTACAGTTTTACCTAATAACAAGGAAATGTACACTGCAAAATAGCTAATATGGTAAAGTTAATGTTATATGTATTTTACCACAATAAAAAGTTGAAAATATAGAATAGCTGACTGGGGATTGTAATTTTAAAAAAGAAAACTTGACACCTTCATCAGGTCCTCTCTAACTATCCTTTTCTGCTTTCCCAACAAGAGAGGGTGGGAGCTGGTTATTTGAGTCAGAATCTGATTAAACCTGTTTTACAATTTAGTCAGGTCTTGATACAGTAAAAAATAACATTTCAGAAATAGGTTTCCTTGAACTGCCTGTTTTCTTCTTCAGTAATCTAAGGACAACTAAGAAGGTCCATATTTTTTAAGAGAGTTTTTTTGTTTTTACTGTTCCATGCGGGGAGCTGCTACATTTCAGTATGTGTACATAAGCTTGATCTTAGTACCCAGACATGGTTTTTATTCTCTCTGTCTTCCTATAGCAACATGATGTATTTATAGTCGTCTTCCAAGTCTAAAACATACCTTTGAACTTTGGTTTCATTAGATATTCACGTTGAGATAAAAGGCAATAAAACAGATATAAATACAGATTCCTAGTCTTTTAAATATGTGTAGTTCTCTCTAGGGAAGCAGTACAACAATGTGTTAACTCAGCAGGCTTGGGTTGCTCAAACCCTGCACGTTCTGTAAGTAAGACGTTTCTTCAGACCTGGCCCTTGGCCCTCTCCTGGAAGATTAGAGGTGAACCCTTGGGATATTCTGCCTGATTAGTGTTTATGTATGCCTGAGGCTTTGGGCCATGCAGTATCAGGTTCATGAGAAAAATTATGCTAATAATGTGTTTTTCCATAAATACCTGTTTTTTTCTCTGGGTGGTTAGATCTTGGGTAACTGACTCTGGCTGGATTCTAAGTCATGTGGGTGCTGCATCCCTAGAGGACTAAACCTCCTTTTTCACACACATAAGAAAAACACCCACCCAGGACAGTAAGGCTCAAATGAAAGTCACAAATACTTACCTTCATACAATGTGTCACATATAGCTTCTGGGAAAATTGGGCTTGTTTGTGTTATGCCATTAGAATAAGACAACCCAAAGCTTGCACTTTATTTCACATATGACTTCTCTTTATTAACCTTAATGTGCATTCTTTTACTTTGATAAATTATAACCATAATGACAACAGCTTTTTAAAATTCTATGATTTTGGACAATAATTGAGCCTAAGCATGATCTTAGAGATTCCTAGTACAGTAGGATTTGCATATTTATGGATATTCTTGTCACTATTAAAATAGCCTAAGCTCCCTACTCGATTTTAAATGAGCAATTTATCCCCATCTGATTTTTCTCATTTCTTGTGCTTTTGGCTTTTCTTAATCTAGCCATGTGGTATGTGAATCTAGGTAAGTGTAGTTGGCTTAATGTTTTTCTCTTATTTTCAACGTAGCAGGATAGGTGTGCTGACTGGTATCCTGCTCGTCACTCTATGTCCTTTCATGACAGGCATATCACTTGGGACTACCTTTTGGATCTGTGTGTCAATAAAAATTTCCAATAAGCTTCAGGCATAAAGCTTGCATGTTAGTCTGACTTTTACCAGAACTGTGCACTGGAAGATAGAGAGTCCTTGGATAAATATTAGAAAGGAATACTTTGATTTGATTCTATTATTTTTTCCTCTTATCTTTAGCATATTGGTAACTACCAAGAACAGAAAGAGTAATTTGCAGCAGAATATTTTGTCCTGCATTGTCTGAAGAATTATGTCGTCAAATAGCACCAAATACTAAAAGATATTCAATCCAGAGGAATGCCACTGGAAAAAAACATTCCAAATGACAAGGCTTTCAAAAGTGTCTTAAGTTCTTGGAAAGTAGAAGAATAGTGCTAATTAATTCTAATTAATTGCAATTGATATGTCAAAAGAGGAAGTACTCAGTGCTTCCCGTTTCTTATTTCATTGGCTACGGGAACCAGTAAGCTGGGAGATCACAGCCCTTTCCTCTTCAGCTCATGACTGCATATGTCATTAGACAATTAACCTCTTTGCACTTTAGTTTTTCCATCTAGTTTGTAACAATGTTGACTTCAGAGGAATGCTATGACAAATAGTGCCATATTTTATGAAAATTATTTCTTACCATTAAGTCTGAATTTAGTAATTTTTCATTATTCTGATGATAAATTTCCTTAAATAAAAGTAGAAAGCCTCAGAAGCCAGATGGCATTGGAACATGTTGTGTATGTTTATTTCAAAGTTGTTATTCCCTAGATGTTTCTGTTAAGTAGTAGGATGAAATGGTCACATTTATGGCCACACACAGAGTAGTTCATGAGTGGCGGTCCATGTGTGCGTGTTTCCTCTCTGCTGATGCCTTACTCAATCTAGGATGTGGGTACCTGACTTAAAGCAATGACCAGTGCAATGTTAAACTCATTATTCACAATAATAAATTATTTGTAGAATAACAAAGTTAAATGTCAGTGTTTCTCCATACCTAAAGACTGTTGCCAACATAATCTAAGAGATAGCAATGCTAATATAAATCTCTCCTAAATTCACAAAACCCAATCAACTATTTGCCCATATTTGAAGAATTTATAGTCAATTTATTGATGCCACTTTGATTAATTTATTATCATTCACCATGTATTTTTTCTAATTTACTTATTATCAAATGTATGACAGATGGATCAAATTCGTGGAATGAATAAAATAGTTCTAGTAGGCCTGCTTAAATATCTTCCTTTCAAAATCCTAAAGATATTAAATTATCTTATGTAAATCTACCAAATTAGAAAATGAAGTATCTTAATAAAGAATTATTTTTCACATATCCATTGTATGTGAAGACATGTACTCAAAGTAGAAATTTTATAATTACTTAAATAAATAAATCATAAAAACCGTTTTTTGTTTTTTGTTTTTTTTTTTTGAGACGGAGTTTCGCTCTTGTTACCCAGGCTGGAGTGCAATGGCGCAATCTCGGCTCACCTCAACCTCCGCCTCCTGGGTTTGGGCAATTCTCCTGCCTCAGCCTTCTGAGTACCTGGGATTACAGGCACACGCCACCATGCCCAGCAAATTTTTTTTTTGTATTTTTAGTAGAGACGGGGTTTCACCATGTTGACCAGGATGGTCTCGATCTCTTGACCTCGTGATCTGCCCACGTCGGCCTCCCAAAGTGCTGGGATTACAGGCCTGAGCCACCGCGCCGGGCCAAAAATCTATTTTTAATTGAGTTATTGGATCTATTAACTGGCTTCAGCTATTCACCTTTTAACATAGTAATCTCTAGAATTCAAAAGACATTTCAACTAAGAAATCAAAGCCATTATATTTTGGTAGTCTAATCTGCTGATGCTTAGTTCCTCGTAGTTTTCACCATTAATATAGCAATAATTACAGCAATAGTGATCATTTAGTTTGTGCTTATTATTAGAACATACTTTCTTAACAGTAATGAATGACTTAGGGGGAACTCTGTTGAAGGTTTATAGTTAAGGGAACTAAGGCTAAGAGCATACAACCAGTAAGTAACAGAAATGGAATGCTCAGCCTAAGCCAAAGCCACAAAACTCCAGAGATAGCAGTGTGAACCACTTCACTAGGCCTTTCCTGTTTATTGCCAAATCCTATGCCTTAGTCTTATTCACTGTAAAAATGAATGACTGACTTTCATGAGACTAGCATTGAGAATTAAAAGTTCAATATATTGTTATATTAAAGCCATAGTTGATTCATGTTTTGTAAGACATTAATGCTACTATTCATTTAGTCACTTACGAATTCATTATTTTATGCCTAATGAAGAATGAGTATCTAGTGCTGATCAGCAGTTTAACCTAGGTTAAAAAGTCATTTACAAAGTTGCTATGATATAAAAAATATATAGAAGATATATAATTATATAAGATATAAAAGGTATATAATTAGGAAGTTATATAATTATATCAATGTAATTAAATAAGTTACTTGTTCTAACTTATTTGAACCTATTAATGGTCTACTCATAGGTCTTAACATTTGCTCCATTTCATATATTAGACTAATTAACTACAGAAAGATTAAACAAATTATGTAGGGTCATTCAGCTAATAAAATGAAGAGGTAAGGTCTGAAGTTAGCACATTGGCAGCAAAATCCATCTCCCTAATATTCAGAAAGAAAGATCAAGACGCATAGAGAAGACAAGGAACTAAAAGCAATGATACTATAAAAAAAAAATTTCAAATACTTTATTTGAAAGAAAAAGTACCCAATAAGAGGATATAATCTTCTTGTTTAAATTTTAAAGAAATATTTTTGGTATATTCTTATAAAAATGTTTATTTTTTTATTTGTACTATATTTTGTCTCAAACTGATTAATTCTTTGATTAAATAATTATAAAATTATTTAATTGAAGAATTTTTTATGAAATAAAATGTTTATATGCAGACAATTTTTAAAATAATTTATTATAGATAATTTATTTTAAATTATCTAAAATATATAAATAATAAGCAAAATCTTCAAAATCAAAGCAAATGGTATCTTTCTGAGTATCTTGGATTATTTCTCAAAATTTTGTCACAATAAGTTAGACACAATATTTATGAGCATCAATTTTTTAGTCTTCTTATAATTGTACAATTTTGTAATGGATATATTAAAAATTGATATTTAAATTTGGGAATCATGGAGCTAATTGTCTAACACTGATAGTTAGTGTCTCAATTGTGTTCCCTTTGTGTACTTTATTTGGTATCAATGAGGAAGAAAAGGAGAAGCTAAGCAATAAAAATATTTCAAAAGATTTTACATATTCCGATTTAGTACTTACTATCTGTCAGAGACTAAGTTGTGGTTTAAATTTTTGATATCTCATTTGCATGATAAAGAAGGTGAAAATAGGTTCTTATTAGTTCTTTCACATTGCAGTGATTTTTCTGTCTACATAGATTTTTAATGAAGAAATTAGTAATTATGAATGTTCAGAAGTTTCTTTAAATGGCACTAATAATAAAGAAATAAAAGCTAACTACTCATGTTTACAACTAAGAGTCTTTTGATGTGTTATAAAAAAAAATATTAAAATATCCCATAGTTATTACATATGATTTCAGGGTTAAGTCCAAAAATTGAATTTTTAAAAATTTTATTCAAGACATAATATGGAAAAAGAAACCAATAAATTGTATATTATTATATTATTTCAGGGTTCAGGGTTTATTCAGGGTTTTGCAAGGAAAAGAAAAGTATAAGTTCACAAAATTGGGAATTTAGTAAAAGTTTGTGTGATAAAGAACCACATAAAAATACTCATTAATACTAGCAGAGTATGTAAACACACACTTAAGATTAAATGTACACATTTGTTTAAAAAGCATTTGAATCTTTAACATGTACCAACTCTTATAATAGGCACTAGCAGGTATGATGAACAAAACAGGCATGTTCTTTGCTCTGTATTAAGGAAAGAATACAGAGAAAACTGCTCAGTTCAATGTATTATTATAGCTCTAATAAGTGATCTATTTGGACATGTACATAGTGTTAATGTCAGTAGTGGGTGCAGATAAAAACTTTTTGGAAAAAGTAACATTGAAGTTGAGAGATTTAACCAAGTGCAGAAGGAGAAAGTATTCCAGGCAGATGACCACAATGATATGCAGTGTCTGTAGAGGTATCATTACCTTTTGGAGGAATTGAAAGCAGCACACATAAATCAAAGTGGCGAGAATGACAAGAGAAAGACTGTAATGGACACTAAGAGTCAGATTTTAAAATTTGGACAGAGCATATATGTGCATATGTGTATATGTGTGTGTGTGTGTGTGTGTGTATGTATATACACAAAAGATAAACCATTAAAAAAATGAATTGGTGACAATATCAGATTTACATTTTGAAAATTAATTTAGGCTACACATTGTAAATTGTAACAAGGAGATGTAGATACTGGTGTGTCTGTTAACTGATAGTAGTAATCTAAAAAGTGATGAGGATAATTCTGATTAAAATCACGTTAGCAGAGAAGGATACAAGCAGAAGGATTCTAGAATTACCAAAGAAGTAACATTGTAAAAACTGGGCCATATCTTACAAGGGATGAAACACCTAAGGAGAGTTAGGAATGGTCCCCAGGTTTTCAAACTGAGAAACAGGATAAATGATGATACCAGTCATGAACAGAAAATACATAGAGGTGGACCAAGGAGATGAAAAGTGGCAAATTATTTGTCCATCATTTGGTGTTTACTTAGTCGAAATGTGTATAGATATGAGGGATTATTAACAAAGTTGGAAGCTGATACATATGGTAGTTAGTAGCTGAGATTAATACCTCATAAGGTACTGATAAATTACTTCTCCAAATCACAATTATTTGCCTTGTAGCAATTTGATACAAACCAGACCTATCAAATCAGCTTTTTAGCTGTATATATCAAATTGTTTAACATAATTGTATACCTGACTATTTTCTCTAACTGCTAAAAAAAACCCAGATGATATAAGGAGACATTTATTAATGTATTTTAGGCTTTCTAAAAGGTGAATGAGTATATATTGTAACTAATAATAGGAGAGCATTAAGATATTTTACTATTAGCAGTAATAAATAAGAATAAAAAGAATTTATGTCCGTGTACATATCTTATATACTAGAAGCTGGAACCATTTTCTTTCTAATTGTTAACAACACTTGCATCAACGATGCCGAGTTGATCATACCCTAGGCCACTTGGAAACATCAATGAAGAGTTACATGTTGTTGAAGTTAATCTTGTTTTATGGAGCAAAGTCAATTTGAAATTACAAGTAGTTCTTGAAATTTTCTATTCAATGAGGCCTACATAAAATACATGTTTTTCTATACTGTCATTTCATGTATGAGTATATTGGCATAAGCGTGTGGAAACACTATGTTCATTCATCATGTTACTCTAGTTTTAGAGAAATTTTCTTTCACAGTTTACTATAAAATATTTTCTGATCTGGGGATACAAAGCTTTAGTTCATCAGAGTGGTGTTTATTTGATTTGAGTACCTCCAGTATCTTACCCAGAATTTTAAAAATTGTGATGCTACAGAATAACACAGAAATACAAGTGTATTTATTTTTCCTGGTAAACTAGGTTATATAAATGAAATTCTTGGTATATTTGCTTGACCCTGGTCCTATACCTAGTTATCTCCAATTTAATCTTCAAAGCCAGAAGATACCAAAAATTCCTGGAACTTCAAACAAACAGTAGAAAATACCTGGTTCTTAACAAGAGTGATATAAAATCTATAAATCTGTTGCCTGCACAATCATTTTGGACTCATAATTTTTTTATTACACTAATATCAACATTGATATAAGAACTGTATTCTTATCACACTATAGCAAATGACTTTACATATAGTAATATCAAATTGTTTAGCATAATTGTATACCTGACTATTTTCAGGTATAATTGTATACCTGACTATATTCTAACACCATTTTTGCTATTTTAATAGTTTTATTTATTATTTTTTAATATTGAAGTAAACTTTTTTAGTGTAATATCATTTTCACCCCATGTCAGCAGCATGAGAGTGACACTTCTTGCTAATTTACCCATCATCCAACTTTTCTTTCCTTGACACCCCTCTCCCTAGCCTGCTCCCTGAAGTTCACACTAAGCCTACCAAGACTTTCCCATCAACCCCATTTTCCTACTCACCCTACTCATCTCAGTCAGAATATTTTTATTATGATATTTCCCAATTTTAAGAGCTTAAGTTAGTTGAAGTGGATTAAAATCAAAGGAAACTGTAAAATACAGGAGGAACCACTCATTAGTGAATATCATGCAATTATTTCAGTACCTTAAAAAGATCTCAAATAGAAATCATTTATACTCTATCACCAAGAACAGCAACTCAATGATTTAATTTTTGCTGAAAATGCTTACCAAGCAAAACTCTTCCAGACCCAGAGAGCTTTATACTGTATCAATTTTTTTGTGTTAAAGAAATATATATATATATATTTGTTTAATAAATTTTTCTATATTTTTGTAATTCTCAAGGGGGCAAATAAAACAATAAACAATTCAAATATTTTATTTCAATTTTTTATTTAGTTCAAAGGCTTCCTGAGAAAGTGGAGCATGAATATACAGTATTAAAATTGATAATGGTAACTTTTTGCATGGTGATCACCACCTATATTTATAAAATGGAATGTAAAATGATACATTAAAATGCTTTATTTGAAATAAAAGCTGTAGCTTACTATAGAAAATACTGTAGTTACTGCAAAAATAAAACAAGCAGTTTTTCAAAAAAAAAAAATCAAAATCTCAATGTGAGAAAAGATTATTTGAAGATAGAATCAGATAAAAACATTTGGGTTAGTTAACAATTATCTCCTCACATTCCTTCAGAATAATATTAAATCCAGAAAAGCTCTTTCAACACAGAGCAGAGGAGAAAGTATTTGCAAATCATTTATCTTATGAAGAAATTTTATTCAGAATCTATTCAAAAAATATAACTCAATAATAAAAAGACAAATATCCAAATTAAAAAATAAACAAATGATTTGCTAGGCATTTTTTCTTCAAAGAAAATATTAAATGGCAAAGAAGTATGCAAAAAAAGATGTTCAGTATAATTAGTCACCAGGGAATTGCAGATTAAAGCCACAGTAAAATACCACTTTACATCCACTAAGATGAGTACTAAAAAAAAAAAAAAAGACAGCAATAGTAACTGTTGTCCATCATGTGGAGAAATTGGAACCCTCATGCATTGCTGAAATGTAAAATGCTGCACTTACCTTGGAAAACACTTGCACTGTTAATGAGAGTTACCATGTAACACAGCATGTAACACAGGGAAAAATGAAGAGAACTAAAAATATGTGACCATGCTGGAAATTGTACATGAATATTTACAACAGCATTATTCATACTGAGCCAAAGAGGGAAAAATCCACATGCTCATCAATTGATAAATTGATTAAAAGATATCTTTAGAATGGAATCTTATTTCTCAACACAAAGAACTGATACATGTAATGACAAGAAAAAATTTTGAAAGCATCATGCTAACTGCAAGCACCAAGTTACATACATATCATATAATTAAATTAATATCAAATGTCCACGGTAGGCAGATCTCTAGAGACAGAAAGATTAATGGTTGTCATGGACAAGAGGGGAGGAAAGGGAATAACTATTGATAGGTTCACAGTTTCTTCTAAGGGTGATAAAAGTTCTAAAAACCACTGAATTGTACACTAATGTAAGAAAATTTTATGACATGCAAATTACTTTGCAATAAGGTTTTAATTTAAAAAAGGAAAAATGAATAAACGTGTATAGACTTTGGACAAGTTTTCACCAAAAGTTTATTCCTCCCTTGATAATGAAACTAATGCTTTTATTTTTAACAATCATCCAGTGAGAAATATAATTCAATTTTTTTATTTTAGTATAATATTAATTTATAACTGTTGCAGGTCACATTCAACTTTATTTAATTACATTAGCAAATAAATATATAGATAAAGTAATTGTAAATAATGTGAGCATACTTACTGTTTAGTATGGTATTTGAAATACAATACACTGACATTTAGATTTTGAAAGTAAACATTTTAATCAAATTTTGAGTATGTACTTTCTTTCATTTTGCTTGAATATTGCATCATTATTTACATAACTTGAATTTAGAAACCATTATTAAAAACTATACTTTAGACATAAAATGTATGATAAAATATTTAACATTTCCACATGACGTATGTCTCTATCTATCTATCTATCTATCTATCTATCTATCTATCTATCTATCATCTATCTATCTATGTTTTACTACAGCATCTCATTCTGCCACCCATGCTGCCATGGAGTGATGCAATCTCAGCTTACTGCAACCTCCGAATCCCAGACTCAAGTGGTCTTTAGCCTCAGTCTCCCAAGTAGCTGTGACTACAGGCACATGACACCATGCCCAGCTAATTTCTTGTGTATATTTTTGGTAAAGAAGGAGTTTTGCCATGTTGCCCAGGTTGGTCTCAAACTCCTAGCTCAAGCAATCCTCCTGCCTTGGCCTCCCAAAGTGTTGGGATTATAGGTGTCAGCAACCTCACCAGACCACATATGTACTTTTTAAAGTTACACATTTTAAATTTGTCATTTTTCCCCAAGTAACTTTACCATGTGTTCCATACTATGGTTTCTCAGGTGGTGGATTTCAGATTGTTCTTTCTAAAGGCAGCAAAATGAATTTCTATCACTAATCAACTTCCTAATTGGTTCTTTGATATGTAATACTAGACTACTCAACAAATTACATTGGCTCACTCAGTTTTTCTAAAACAATAAGTGCCTCAAGTCTAGAACTCACTATACTTTTACTAAAAAAAAAAAAAAGGTGTGTGTGTGTGTGTGTGTTTATATGGTGCCTCTTATGCACACTTTTAACTACCATATTTAAAATTACCTTGTTATTTTATTATTTGTATTTGTTCACCTTTGAAATAATTGGCCTCTTATTTTATGTTAGGGTTGATATTTCTAAACTTTTGAAAGTTCTTGGACCATGGGATCCTTCAATTCCAAAAGTTTATTTTAATAAGTTTCAACATAATATAAACATGAATCCCGAGAGTTAAGAGAGAACTGAGGGTGGGGAAAAGTATCAGAAGCTAATTATCATTAGCAAAAATTATAAAAGAGGTGGGAGACAGAAAAATCATTCAGAAAATGTTGCTTATAAATTATTTATATTCATAAAAAGATAAAGTAAGAAGGAAAATAGACAAATTTTCATAGAGAATAATAAAGACTGACAAGTTAGTCCTCCGAATGACTGAGCATTGCAAAGACAAATAAATAGACTGAGCTAAAACAAAAGATCAGACTATCAAATCATACTCATGAATCAGAGCTCTTTTCTAGTGTCAAGCTTTGCTGATAATTTCAAGGGTAAAAACACTGAAGAGCAACAGGCAAAGCAAGAAGAGGTCTATGATAGCAAACATGGTTTTGTAGGTCATATTTTCTTATCTTGAATTTATTCTTGGGGACAGATTCATAGATTAGGCTGCTAATTAGATAACTCAGGGTACCTCACACAGCTTGGAACATACAGGTTGCATAATATCTCCACTTTATATTCCAGTACAAGTGGTATTTCTTAGAGTCCCATTAGTCCACAGAGGCTAAGATTATTTAACTTAAGCATTCCTAAACCAGAAAAAATTTAAATGTTTCAAAAATAGGGGCTCTTCTCCTAGCAAACACCATTATTTATTTACCATAAGGTTAATTACTGGAATGCCTGGAAGGAAATAAAAACAAGTAATTGCCTTCTTTCTTTTCTGGAAGTTGGAAGAGTAGACACTTTCAGGTGTGAATAATAGAGGGCTTATGTAGGACTAGAGCTCAGCCTCTCAATTATACCAAGCTATCCACGATAGACCAGGGATTTGATGAGAATCCCATTGCCTTCTTAGAAAGGCTAAGAGGCCTTAGTAAAGCACACCTCTCTATCTCCTGATTCAGCTGAGGAACAACTAATTCTAAAGGATAAATTTATTACTCAAGCAGGCCCTGATATCAGGAGAATGCTGCAGAAACAGGCCCTGGGACCAGATAGTACTTTAGAGAACCTCCTGAAAGTGGCCACCTTGGTCTATTACAATAGGTCACTGGAATAGATTCTTGGATTCATTATAGCTGCATAAAGGACTAGAAAGCTGACAGAATTACTTCTGTCAACCCAGAGGAACACCCAAAGTACCAATGTGAAGAGATCGGGGACCTTAGGCTGAAAATCACAAAGGATAAGTGTTAATAATTAACCTTTCATGAGTATCTGCTTTATAGTCTTGCCTATGCTTGCTGTCTTTTCCTTTGTTCTGTTCTATACCATGAGGTACAATGTCATTTTCAGACTGATTAGTATATTTCATGTCTTATTTCTGTAATCTTTGGCACTAGATTCTTGCTTTTATCTCATCTTAGTATAATATAGATATTTGATCCATGCATACTTAATCTTGTAAAACTTATTTGTACTAGTCTAGAGACCATGAAATTCCAAATAGTCAGTCAACTGGACCCTTGGACAATGGATTTCTTTGTCCAGGGACCCTTGGCTAGACCTCTGGAAGGAATCTGACTGCTTTTCTCCCCAAAACAATGTTCCTGTCAGCAAGAAATAGCTAAGACTGGTCATCATCCATATTCTAATGGCAGTTAGATATGCCTCTCCGGTGAGGGCCCCAACCCGCAAGCCTGGAACCACAGACCAAAGTGAGAACATACATTCCTCTTTTCTCACTTGAATCTTGCCTTTTCCAAAACCAGCCATGACCCACTGGGCCCCACCAATCCTGTGCCCATGAAAACCCCAGGCTCCACCAGCAGAGGAGAAGAGAAGAAGAGGAAAAGTAGCTGGACATTGGAGACTATGGCTTGACATTGGAGAGAAGCAGCTTGACTTCAAAGGGACAGCTTGATGGTGTATGTAGCTTTGGAGAGGAGTCTGGCCAGGGATGGCTGGACTCTGGGAGATGATATTCCTTTTCCATCCTCTTTTCAGTTCCCCTTCCTGCTGAGAACCACTTTCACAGGCAATAAATCCCCCATATTTACCATCTCCAATTTGTTCATGGGACCTTATTCCTCCTTGATGCTGGACAAAAACTCGGGTGCTGTTCAAAACAACTGTCACACTCACCCTCCACTGACCTAACACTTAAGCCATCTATGGATGGCAAAGCTAAAAGACAACTGACTGTAACACCCTTTCTGGAGCTCCAAGGGTCACTGGCAACCCCCTAGACACTGCCACAGGACCTCCTGTAGTTTTGCTCCTGCCAGTGTCCAAAGGTGTTTGCCCTGGCTCCTGCACCTGCTCACCTATTCTCCCCATCCTGCTAGGGGTGGAACTCAGTGAGACTGAGGGAGTGGAGTCTGCCCCTGCTGTCATGGAAGAGACCAGCTAGTCCTAGTGCCCATGCATTCTAATTCCCACCCATAAAGGGGTCAGCGAAAATTTCCTGCTTCACTGAAAGTGACTTCATGGAAATAGGAGTGAAAGGAACTGCAGGCAAACTGCTTAGCTCCTTTCTTCTCTAAACAAAACTCCATAGAAGCCAAAAAATGTGACAATAAAATAATCTTTACAATTGTGTTCAGAATAAAATGGTGAAGATAATAAATATATAGGCTGGGTACAGTGGCTCACATCTATAATCCCAGCACTTTGGCAGGCTGAAGTAGGCACATGGCTTGAGTCCAGAACTTTGAGATCAATCTGAGCAACATAGCAAATCCTCCTGTCTGCAAAAATACAGGTATTAACTGGGCATGGTGTTGTGCACCTGTGGTCCCAGCTGTTAGAGAGGCTGAGATGGGAAGATTGCTTGAGACTCAGGAGGTTGATGTGCCACTGCACTCCAGCTTGGCAACAGAGTGAGACCCTGTTTCAAAAAATTAAATAAATAAAATAAATGTATGACTTTAAGACAAAGACTAAGAGCCAATTTACAAGGATAAACGAAATGTCCATATTCTTTTTTGTTTGTTTTTTTTTGTTTGTTTGTTTCTGACTCCTCTGATGAAGAAAGTAGAGTTTTAGTGAAGAGATAGAGCAAGAATTTGTAAAAAGTACCTGATGTTCAAAATTTGTAGAGATCATTAAAGATAACCAGTATTTAATTATAACAGCCTTTCTCCTGAATCACTGAAATACATGGTAAAAAAATTTCAAATTCAATTGAGAAATTATGGGTTCAAAAAAATGTCTTCAGGGGACTATAATAAGAAAATATTGACATTTTGAAATAAGGATATGACATTCTTTAGAATATTGTCAGCATAGACAACAGTGGAACTACAAAAACAAATACTTATAAGGAACTTACCAGGTGCCAGGCATTGTGCTACTTTAAAGTTGCTTAGAGTAATTTCAAAGTGATTATGTGGCTATAAAACTTAATTGCTTTAGGGCCAAGTTTTAACATTAGAGTTGAAAATTAAGGAAAAAATATTTAGGCTGATAATAAAATAAAATATTTTGTTATCCAATTGTGAATAAGAAATACATTCATAAGGAAAATTTTACTAGTGTATGTAGGTAAAAAGTAACTCATTGTACAATGATGCCTAAATAAGATGACCTTTCAAATGATTTTCTTGGTTTTGATATAGTGCTCCATTGTTTTTTTATGCACTAATCGCCCCTCTAGTTGTGGAAAATAAGAAGCTTCTATTGTGACAAGTATTCAAGATAACAAAAATGTAGGCTCCTGGAGGAACTTGAAATACTATAGTTTGGTAGCAAGCTTTAAAAGTTGGAATGTTCAGAGCTAAATCTAAAATGATGGACAAAATTTCAAAAATTTAACTGAATAAATATAGGAAAACATAAGGGGTCCACACTAACAAGTAGAAAAATATATTATGGACAATAGACTATAGTTAAGTGTAATATACAGTAGCTTGAAAATGTCGATGTCAAAATTACCTAATGCACCATGAGCCGGCTTTTATGTTTTTATGGTATGGAACAAGGTAATATAAGCCCTACGGTACTTTATGTTGTCTGGTCACTGCTGAAGAATTATATTCTATTCAAAAGGCGAATTTAAAAATAAGGCTTTTGCTTTTAAGTCACATCATGCTAAAAGTCACAAATGTATCTTTTCTCATTATCACATAAATGTATCTGGAGACTATGCAAAATGCAAATATATGTTCAACTTGAGGATTACTCCAGAAAAATTTTATTTACTAAAGCAAAGAAAAAACGTAAAATCTACACATAATAAAATTACAATTCACTGTTAGAATACATTGGTACCAACTTTCACCATGTAGGTAGGGAATTCATTTGGCATTTCTTCACTAGGTTTACTTAGAAATGCAAAATTTTCTTCCACCAGAAAAGGATTTAACTTACTATCCAACTGTCTAAGTATGTCAGTCCAAGTCAGGGTGTCGCCAGCCTCACTTCTACTCCCCACCGTTTAGGTGGAAAAAATGTGGAGTATAGAGGCAAATGGTTGAAGCAGTAATGTGTATAATGTGTATTGCTCTTGCATAAAGAATTCTGAGAGAGATATAATTGAAAACACTAGGGACTGAGTATGCTGGGCTGGTAAAAAAAAAAAAATGTAGACTGCCTTGTCTTCTTTCAAGCAATTTATATTGCTTCTACTGGGAGAAATGAGCAGTTAAATAAAAAGCAGTTAGCTTGGCATTATAGATCTGCATTATATGATGCCTGCTACACAGGAGCTATTAGAACAGGGCCTGAATTATGCCTGATACTGCCAGGAGAGCATGTTCTAAAATCCAAATGGAGGCTGATTTAGACCAAAGTAGTTTCACACCCCATTTCTGGGGAGAAAAAAAATAAACATAGGAAGAAAAATCTGTATCATAAGAGATAAAATATCAAGGAAAATCAGGGGAAAACTATTACAAGGTTTAAGAAAAATACTGAAATACAAATAGAAAGAAACCATTCAGAAGGCTAAAAGAAAAAAAATAAGATAAATGTCAATTTTCTGGAGAAAACCAAGAAAATGTTCAGGTAACTTTAGCTTCACATTCACGTTACAAGGGAAGAATAACTGGCCCCTATGCAATCATGGCAGGAGATAATAAAGGAAAAGAAAACGAGGTGGAAGACACAAAACCAATAGTTAAATGCTGGGTAATCACACACAAATGAGACTAAAACGTCATAGCATAAGTCCAAATGAGTTTTGGCTGCTGTAGGATTCAAATGTAAAAAATCAATACAAAACTTTAACATAGGTTACTTTAAAATACATTTCGAATAAGAAAATCATTTCAAAGTGTCATGCTGTAAGAGAAATATTAATATTTTAAAATAAATAAAAGTGAAAACATTTCCACATTAACTGAAATAATAAACTTTTAAAAAACCTACAAAAGTGCTTGAAACACTTAAGGCAATCATGATTGAATATCCTTCATTTAACAGATGATGTTATAAATGAAAGTATCTGTATAAATTTAGAGGTAGGTTAGGAATTTTAAGCAACAGTAAAATTGGAGTTTCAAAGCAACACATCACTGAAGCAAAGTCCAGTTTTTACCTCTTGATTGCATAGAGTTTTTGTCTTATTTTATATCTCTACTTGGCTGCCTAAATAAATCAAATATTAATGGTACATTTTTTGTGTGTACTTACTGTCAGTATATATCTATTCTATTATTATAATGATCCTGTATTGTTTTATTAAGTGCAATTCATCATCCTGTGAGATCATTTATTTCATTGGCACATGGAATAACCCAATAACAGAGAATTATTAGATGTTAGTCTGTCTTCACAATTTGTGTGAGCATATTTAAACTTCATACTTTAGGATCAAAATTTATTACCCGTTTTTATTTTTGCCTATGTTTTCCAGTTGTTTTTCTTTTCTCTGCTACTTTTTTTTATTCCTGTAACACAATATTTTTCAACACCAAAGCAGGAGATTTATAGATAACACTTGAATAATGTGTTTTAATAATATTGTTAAGGATGACATATTAAAGTGCCTTTTTCAATTTAGTCCTATGAATTATGTGCTGTGAGACTAAAGTAGTGTGAGGTTTAGGTATGATGTCAGACTTAGCACTGGATAAGGAGATCTGTAATCTGTTTCTTATGTTAATTGAAGATGCAAATGATTCTGCTTTATGCTGCCTACTGATGTTGGCCTGTATAAATGCTAAAACAAAGTGTCTTCTTAAAGATAGCCCTTCTAAAATTAATTGTTTCAAAACACATACCTCTCAATCTGTGACAGTTTCAATGTCAAAACACATTTTGTTCAGGCACTTTAAAAAAATCTTTATTCCTAAAATGTGACACATATACACCATGGAATACTATGCAGCCATAAAATAATGATGAGTTCATGTCCTTTACAGGCACATGGATGAAGCTAGAAGCCATAATTCTCAGCAAACTGACACAGGAGCAGGAAACCAAACACCACATGTTCTCATTCGTAAGTGAGAGTTGAATAATGAGAACACATGGACACAGGGAGGGAAACATTACACACTAAGGAGAGGGAGAGCATTGGGACAAATACCTAATGCATATGGGGCTCAAAACCTAGATGACGGATTGATAGGTACAGCAAACCACCATGGCACATGTATACCTATGTCACAAATCTGCACATTCTGCACATGTGTCCCAGAACCTAAAGTAAAAAAAAAAAAAAATCTTTATTCATCATGCCTACTTGAGACTTTCTAATCATTCATGTGCATTATGATTGTGTAGCCATCTCAACCCTCATACCACCCTTCCTCTACTTGAAGGAGGAGGAAAGCGAAATTCTATGTTGCCATCCTTCCTCTATCATCACTTGCATCAGATTCAGAAAGCTTCGTCTTGGATAAAATGGCAGACTTTGGCAAAATAGAGTGTTAGCAGTGGCTGGGTTATGTAGTCTCTAGTTTTGGGGCGTGGTGCAGTGTGGTTGCTGCAATTATGATGATAACCAAAGTAGAAGCATTTCCCTGAATCTCAATTTCAGCTACAGTGATGTGACCTAGAAGCAAAAAGCCTACAATTTAATTTCCAGTCCTTTATCTCTTTCCTAATTTTTTAGTACTACGATTGTGATTGTTGTTATTTTGGTTTAAAATACTAAGACTAGTATTTATTATCTTCACACACCCCTTAATAAACAAACTACAAAGATCTATTTTTGAGAACGTGCAATTTTTGCAACTGAGAGGAGCTTATATGTATAAAAGACTATTTAGAATTACTTGGAGTTTACTACTTCTTTGAAATGACAAGTTTAAAAGGGCTAGTATTCTTTAACCATGGTTTACCTATTTATAAATATATAAATTTTATATAAAATAACACATTCATTTTGAAGAAATTTAAATTATTGTCTGATTAGCTCAAATGTAATAAAATACCCTTAAACAACTGGCTAATTAGCTACATTTATATTAATGCTTTTAATTTTATTTTCAGTGACTTAAAGAACTTGATGTTAATAAGCAGAAAAAGCACATTCTCCAAATACTTAAAAATATCTTAGAAGTAATGTAGTAAGAATATATTTGTAAGAAAAATGGCAATATTTGCCAACATCCCAATGCTGTTAAATATTTTCAACACTCTAAATAAAAATCATACAAAGAGTGTTTCTAAATGTTATACAAAAATGTCCATTCTATAAACTGGATTAATTTAATCCTCTTATGTTTAATCCTAGGTCTTCCCATATTTGTAAACCTCTTAGTTACTAAGAAACAGACTTACCTTTGGGTACTTAAGTTTACTTGGTTTGTAACTTATGAGTTTCATTGACAGCAATTTCTATTTTAGACAGGATGGAGGATGCAGAAGCAAAGGCCTATAACCTGTGCAGTAAATTCTAGGTGTGCTAGAGCTGGACCCGTTATTTTCATCTTTAAGACAGTAGTCAATTACCAGTCTGCATCCTTCAGATGGAATTGTTTCACTGCCTGTGTCTTATGCATTTGTTTTACCCATACGTGATTCTTTCTTTAGCTACTTGACTGAAATCTACGTAGTTTTAGTTCTCGAAAGTTATTTAATGGTTCTAAGGGCAGTTTATCACCTTTATTTTTCCCAGACTGGTTCCCTTTTCTTAACCAGATTCAATAGCTGCAACTGTCTAAATAACAAGCAGTGACCTGGCTAACTCATGGTCCTGCCATTGAACTTGCCTACTGCCTAATCTCTCCCTGACTCTCCAGAGATAATATCCTACAGAGATTGAATTTCCTTCTAAGGGCATATTTCTCCTTTGTATGAGAGAAGGATATCAAGTTTAAAAAACTGAGTAATGATGGTTTCACAAGTATATGCACATGCTTAGACTCATTAAATTGTATACATTAAATAGCTGCACTTTTATATATCAATAAAGTTATCTAAAAAAATAAATTTAGGGAGCCAACTGGACACTGGCAATTTGTTAATGGGTATTGCCAGCATTAACACTTAATCCAGTACAAAAATAAGCAATAATTTTTACAGTAATTTTTTTTCTGGTTACATCTACTTAATAAATAGTTTAGAATATTTCCTCCAATTTGGATATATGCTTGTTTCAATGATTGATTATGCATTTCTCTGTCTATATATCAATATATTCTTTGAAATTTTTGAATACTTAGCCATTTTTTTTTGTCTTGACAATACAAAAAATTTATTATAGCAAGTCCTGAATATAATTTTGACAACCATTCAGGGCTCATGAGATGGTACTGCATGACTTAGAAATTTTAAATTTTCTAAGAATAATTTAATATAAGGGTAAAAGTAATTATTGGCTTCACTGGCCTTTGCATGAACCTTAATAATGTCACCTAAAATCACATGAATGTAAATTAGGTAATGGAAGGATACTTAAGCTAGGGAAAGCTTTAAAAATATTGGACTAGGGAAAAGGTTTTTGCCTTATTACATTTTGTCCATACAACTCAGGTTCAGTAAGACTACAGATGGCATGCAGCCTATTTTCAAAATGCCTACAGGCTTTGTGACATCCATCGCACCTTCTAAGAATGTGTCAACTATTCTGTTCCCTAAGCTTTATTACTTCGAGTCCCCTTAGGACATAACATATACTAAATGAGAGTAAAGAGAAAGGAGGACCAAGTATCTTCAGTGAAAACTTTCAATACTAATGTACAGGTAAATGTTCTACATTTCTAAAGTCATATTTTCATCTATTATTTACAAGCAGGCTATGAGATGCAAAAAATATTATGACTGCATCATGAACTTGAAATATTTACTATTTGGAAAAGGTAGAATGAAATAAGCATAGATTTACATGTGGAGTTTCTCAGAAATATGGCACTGAAGTCCTAAATTCAGAAGCAAGCTATATTACTCTGAGTTATCCAGAGAAACAGAGCCAATAGTAGGTATGTGTGTGTTATAAGAGATTGGCTCGTGTGGATTTAGGGGCTGAGACGTTCCAAAGTCTGCAGTCAGCATGCTAGAGACCCATGAGAGCCAATGATATAGTTCCAGTCCAAATCCAAGTCCAAAAGCAAAAGAAGAGATATCTCAGCTTGAAGACAGTCAGGTAGAAACTAAGTTCTCTCTTACTGTCTTTTTTGTTCTATTCAGGCTTCCAGTAGATTGGATGTGGCCCACACACTGTAGACAGGGCAATGTGCTTTGCTCAGTCCACTGGTATAAATGTTACTCTCATCCAGAAACACTTTAACTGACACACTGAGAATATGTTCAGCCAAATATCTGGGCACTTTGTGGCCATTTCAAAGGCCACATAAAATTGCTCATCACGAGTCCCAATGTAATAGGCAATAGTCAGACTTAAGCACCGTATCATTACTACTGTCTATTTCACACATCATCTTGATATTAATGTAATTTTACTGTCACAATTTTCTTTCTTTATTAATGAGTAATTATGTCCTTTTAGTAATATTATTCTTACAATTAGAAAATTAAGCAAAAGAGGGAAATCTGGTCATCTTGTTCCCATCACAATGTAGCTACTTTCTCCCATTACTATCCCCATCCTGAAGCTTCTGTTACTTCCAGAAAATGAGTTCCTTTCAGAGCATGCAAATAGATTTCACTTGGGGTTGCACTCTGAAACAGGTGAATTAAGCCTAGGACTGCCAAAAAAAAAAAAGTATCATCTTTGAAGTTCCGAAGAGAAGTGCCCTGGTCAAGGCTGTCAGACAGGAAAGCTGTTTCATTTTTGTGGGCATTGGTCATGCTCCCCTCCAGAATAGAGTCATGAACACAGTATTTATGTTTTAAAGACAAAAGACTTGGCTTCAAATAAGAGCTCTGCCAATTTTTAGCTTTCTCAAGTAACGTAACCTCTCTGAACTGCATTTTTCCTTTATAAAACTCCGGCAGAGTCATTGTGAAATTAAACGAGACTCTGTGTGAAACGCCAAGTTGTTAGAGCTTGATTCTCAAATAGCATCAGGATGGGTAGTGGTGAAACATGATATTTTAAAAGAACAGTGTTGAAGTGACTTAAGTAAGAAGACTTAGAATCTACTTTCTTCTCTCTCTCTTTTTTTTAACTCTCCTTTTTTTCTTACTTTACTTTTTTCTTATCAGAATTATTCTTTGTAATAATTCTCTTCCCTTAATTTTTCAAAGTAAGATTTTATTTTTCTTTGAGATGGTTTTTTGGAAGTCAGGAATGATGACATACCTCTGTGATTGCATGACTAAATACATTATGTGTCAAGAAAAGGAGAAAATTCATTTTGAATGAAACCCTTAAATACAAATCTCTAGAACATCTGTCTGTCTTCTAACTTATAGTAAAATATTTTTATAATGTTACAAGAACTGTAACCCAGGAGGGCATTGAAGATACATATGATCAAAACTCACAGAGTTGCCATCACAGAATCTTACTAGAAATGCATGATTTCAGATCACACTCCATATTTTTTAATCAAAATACATATTTAAAGAGGATCCTCTAAGTGGTTCATATTCTTGTTAAACTGTGAGAAGCATGGCTGCAGAACATTTTATTGATCAAGAATGTGCTTATGTAAAAGTCTCTTTCTCTGAGAATGTTTATGGTGTGTCATTGCCTACTACTTTAATATCTGAGATTATGAATTCAAAAGAAACTGAAGATTCTTTGACAACTTGGTTCCTCTGATTTCTTCTTAAATGCAGATTCTTCTAAATTAGTCAAAGCTGTAGTGTGGAAGGGAAGAGAAACCTGAGCCAATGACACTGTGCTGTTCAAGTAACCTTAGGTCATTCTGGTGACTTTTCTTTCTTGCCCACTGATATGGTTTGGCTGTGTCCCCACCCAAATCTCACCTCAAATTGTAACTCCCACAATTCCCACATGTCGTGAAAGGAAACTGGTGGGAAGTGATTCAATTATGAATCTTTCCTGTGCTGTTCTTGTGATAGTGAATGAGTCTCATGATATCTGATGGTTTTAAAAATGGAAGTTTCCCTGCATAAGCTCTCTCTTTGCCTGCTATTATCCATGAAAGATATGACTAGTTCCTCCTTGCCTCCTGCCATGACCGTGAGGCCTCCCCAGCTATGTGGAAATGGAAGTCCATTAAACCTCTTTTTCTTTCCAGTTTTTGGTGTCTTTATCAGCATCCTGAAAATGGACTAATACATCCATCTACCCTAACTTTTGTTCCAAAAACCCCAGTTCCCAGGTGTGCTTTCTAATGATAGATGTTCTATTAGCAGCTGTCACAGGAATGACTTTCCCCATTTTATCGTTATGATTATTATTTGAAGGCATGATTCTTTCTTAAGATAAGATCACATATAAGTAAGCAGACCTCGAGAATTAGTCATATACATGTATATCTAGGAAGAAATCACATAGCTCTTACCAGCATCACCTACCATACAAAATAACTTCATATTATGCCCTAAATTGAAATGATAGTTCAGCTAAATTTTATTTTGATGGTCAAGTACAAAGATTACTCTAAAGATTTTTTTTTAACCCTGATTTGCTTGACTTTGCTTCCAGACCTACTTTCCACTGGAACCATTTAGCTGAGTAGTGAGCAGAGGTTAAGTAGCACTCTTTAGATAAATTCTGATTACTATTTAGTTTAGAATGGCAGTGGTTTCAGGATGTCATGTCTACACTTTTATCTCTGGCTATCTTTCTAAAGTAATTGAAGAATGGCTAAAGGTAAATTATAACACTAGCCAAAAAATTGGGCTAGTGCAGAGTTTTTGCAATAATGTAGACAAATACTTCTAATAAAATATTATATAACTTCTGATATTCTTATGTAATTGACTCTTCTGCTTTTCTAAACAATTATATCTGTCATTTTAATTTTTTATTATATAAAATATGTTTGGATGTACTTAAACTTGTCTAGCAAAATAGGGACATTAAAGAATAAGTTAGGCTGTAAAATTGTGCATTTTTTAAAAGGTTCATTTTTTTATTGATACATTCTTTGGAAAGTTTACCAGAATGTAAGATTTTTTTTTTTCTTTCTTACAGGCAAAAATGCTCATATTGAAACATGTTCTATTTTATCTCATACTAGTCTGCAAGGTAGCTTTGCAATGTGAGAAAGTCTAAGAAACTTATGAGCAGGGCTTGATCATTACAGGTATCATTTCAGTTAATTATATCTAAGAGAACCCTGGATTATCAAAACTACCTCTATTAGTGAATAGTTTAGTGGCAAGAGAAATCAGAATGTAGTTATTTAAATCTATTTTTTCCTTCCAAGAGAATAACTTTAATCTTGCAAAAAATCTATAAAAGAACAAAGTTTCAGGTTTCAAATCATACTTTAAAGTCTACCTAATAATGACTCTTACCAAGTTACTGTATATCCTGCCATTTTTTTTATCTATTCAGTTTCATATGTGCATGTGTAAAAAATATGTGGCATGGTTTGTACTTTACAAAAATTACAAAAATGGTATCACATGCTTTTCATTATGTTTTATTTCATCCTTTTGGTATATAAATTCCTCTACACACACACACACACACACACGACCCTGAACAGTTCAAGTAGAAATTTCAAAACAAGTTTAAAATTGACAAAGGCTGAATACTTCTTTAGTATTCATTAATATTACCCATATTTAGGAAAACATATAATACTTGATTTAAAACAATAGGGATGAAAAGCTAGATAATTAATATTTTAGCATAAAGTTAAGTAAATTATTTTTTTAAATATGTTATTTATGCTGTCAAAAACCTTTTATTAGTGGGCTATTTAAATTGCCATAGCTTGCCCACAGAAAAATATTTAAACATAGTTATATTTTTGTATTTTTTTCTTATTTTCATTTTCTTTCACTCTGTAACCCTATTCAAAATAATTTTATATTTCTGCCTACTTTGTATACAAATATATATATCCCCTGTCCTCTAGGACTTATGCCACAATTTATAGAATTTAAATATATTATAGTTTATTAATTATGGCTCCCACCAGGGATTCTTTGGAATATTTTTATAGATTAATAAAAGCATTCTACATCAAGTTACCATCTGCTAACTTGTCAATTTTATCTTACCTATGCACAATGAAGTACTACAGAGCTTGTAAAGTCTGCTCAATAATAGAATCAATTTAGGCCTAGAATAATTATGCTTTTTGCATTTTTTTAAATCATTGTCCATGGAAGTCAGTAATAATGTTCATTCTTAGGGACTTGAAAGAAACACATAAAAAGTGAGTAAAAGCATATCACACTACTATATTTTCCCCTTCCTTTAGGTGCTCTATAACTGTTAAAATTTCTTTCTTTTTCTTTTTTGAGATATAATCTCACTCTGTTGCCAGGCTGGAGTGCAGTGGCACAATCTCTGCTCACTGCAGCCTCCACCTTCTGGGTTCAAGCGATTCTTCTGCCTCAGCCTCCCGAGTAGCTGGGACTGCAGGTGCCTACCACCATGCCCAGCCAATTTTTCTATTTTTAGTAGAGACGAGGTTTCACCATATTGGCCAGGCTGGTCTCGAACTCCTGACCTGGTGATCTGCCCATCTCAGCCTCCCAAATTGCTGATTACAGCATGAGCCACTGCACCTGGCCTAAAGTTTCCTTATAGTTTCAGATATGGCTGTTTAATATAGCTGAATTCAATATGGCATCTTAAGTTCCATTATGCAAACTTGATTGCTCCTCTACTAAAATGAAAATCTATATCAATATTTTTGTTTAACATGCTGAAAATTGTTATCACCAAATATTTTGTATTATAATCAAATACTTAGTTTTATATATGTGTGGATATAAACAAGAAAGTTTTGCAATACTTGTGTAAGTCAGACTTATTAATTAGTTATCAGAATAATCATTAGCAACTTATAAATTTACTGAAAATACAGTTTTGAGTAGTTGTATTTGGAACATTCTTTTATGCTTCAGATTTTTTTTTTCCATATGTTGATCTAAGAAATATCTTGGTTATTATTTTCTTTTAGCATGACTATATTTTCTTGGTAATTCATAAAAAACACTGTTAATTCTTTACATCAAAGCATAAGCACAAACATTATCCAACTTAGATTATTTTTAAAAAAAAAAACAGATTATGCATGACATAGTTGTAAGTAATGCTGTTTTTCTAAACTAATATTATATTGCTATAGCAATGTAGCTTATTCATGAAATACATTGATATGTTGCTTAGATTTTTTTTTAATTTTTATTTTAGATTCGGGGGAACAAGTGAAGGTTTGTTACAGAGGTTAACTTATGTCACAGGGGTTTGTTGTGCAGATTATTTCATCACCTAGGGATTAAGCCCAGAACTCAGTAGTTATCTTTTCTGCTTCTCTCCCTTCTCCCACCCTCCACCCTCAAGTATACCCCAGTGTCTGTTGTTTTCTCCTTTGTGTTCCTAAGTTCTCATCATTTAGATCCCAAATATAAGTGAGAATATGCAGTATTTGGTTTTCTGTTCCTGTGTTAGTTTGCTAAGAATATTGGCCTCCAGCTCCATCCATTTTTTTCACAAAAGACCTGGTCTTGTTTGTTTTTATGGCTGCATAGTATTTCATGGTGTATAAATACCATATTTTCTTTATCCAATCTGTCATCAGTGAGCATTTAGGTTGATTCCATTTCTTTGCTGTTATGAACAGTATTGCAATGACTATATGCATGCATCTTTATAACAGAACAAATATTTTTGGGGGTGCATAATCAGTAGTGGAATCCCTCAATCAAATGAAACTTCCATTCTCAGCTCTTTGAGGAATCACCATACTGCTTTCCACAATGGTTGAACTAATTTACACTCTCACCAACAGCATGTAAGTGTTCCCTTTTCTCCACAACATCACCAGCATCTGTTACTCTTTCACTTATTAATAATAGCTATTCTGACAGGTGTGAAATGGTATGTCTTTGTGATTTTATTTGCATTTCTCTGAGGATCAGTCATATTGAACTTTTTCAATATGCTTGTTGCTTGCATGTATGTCTTCTTTTGGGAAGTGTCTGTTCTTATCCTTTGCCCCTTTTTTTAATGCTTCGTTTTTTTCTTATAAAGTTCTTTAAGTTCTTTATAGATGCTGGATAGTAGACCTTTGTCAGATGCATAGTTTGCAAAAAATTTCTCCTATTTTGCAGGTTGTCTGTTTATTCTGTTAATAATTTCTTTGGCTGCACAGAACCTCTTAAGTTTACTTATATCCCAATTGTCAATTTTTGCTTTTGTTGCAATTGCTATTGCCGTATTTTTTATGAAATCTCCCATTCCTATGTCCAGGATTGTATTGCTTAGGTTGTCTTCCAGGGATTTTATACTTTTAGATTTTATGTTTAAGTTTTTTATCTATCTTGAGTTTATTTTTGTATATGGTCTAAGGAAGAATTTCAGCTTCAATCTTCTGCATATGGGTAGCCAGTTATCTCAGCAGCAATTATTAAATAGGGAGTCTTTTTCCTCATTGCTTTTTTTCAGCTTTCTCGAAGCTCACATGATCATAAGTGTGTGGTCTTATTTCTGACCTCTCTATTCTGTTCCATTGAGCCGTGTGCCTGTTTTTACTGGTATCATGTCATTTTGGTTATTGTAGTCCTGTAGTATAGTTTGAGGTCATGTAATGTGATGTCTCCAGCTTTGTTTGTTTTGCTTAGGATTGCTTTGGCTATTTGGGAACTTTTTTGGTTCCATATGAATTTTAAGATAGATTTTTCTAGTTTTACGAAGAACATCATTCGTGGTGTGATAGGAATAGCATTAAATCTATAAATTGCTTTGGGCAGTATGGCCATTTTAATAATATTGATTCTTCTTTCCTATCTATGAGCATGGGATGTTTTTCCATTTTTTTGTGTTTTCTGATTTTTTTAATAGTGTTTTGCAATTTTCCTTGTAGACATCTTTCACTTCCCTGGTTACCTGCATTCCTAGGTATTTCATCTTTTTTGTGGCAATTGTGACTAGGATTGCCTTTCTGATTTGAATCCTGGCTTGGCTGCTGTTGGTGTATAAAAATACTGATAATTGTTTTGCATTGATTTTGTATCCTGTAACTTTGTTGAACTTGTTTATCAGCTTAAGGAGCTTTTGGGATGAGACTATGGGTTTTCTAGATATAGAATCATGTCACCTGCAACAAGAGAGAGTGTGATCTCCTCTCTTTTTATTTGATGCCATTTATTCCTCTATCTTGCTTGATTGCTCTGGCTAGGATTTCCAATGCTATGTGGAATAAGAGTGATGAGAGAGGGGATTGACTCGCAAGATGGCGTCGTAGAAGCGACTCAGAATTGCAGCTCTCAGTGAAGGCGCAGAGGGTGAGTCATAGCCGCATTCTCGGATGGACCTCTTTTGCCCACAGAGCGTTGAAAGTCACAGGTGTGGGAGAGACACGGGACGCTAGTACAGCCGGCTAGTGCAGCCAGCTCACGCGGCTGTTTCAGCCAGCGCCGCAGCGGGACCCGGCACGGAACTCACTGGTCTGGGTGCCCTGTTAAACCAGCAATCTGAGATTTGGAAGGGCAGATTGGCATGTCCATCTGATTGAATGGGACTTGGACAATGAGCCAGACAAGGAGATTCCTGGGAAGGGTGATCTGAGCAGGTGCAGTGGGCAGCAGCACGGGAGATTGCACGGATCCCAGTGCCCTATTGGCAGGCTACTAGGGCACCAGTGAGTGAGTCGACCTTTCAGATTGAGGAGAAGAAGAGAGAGAGAGAGAGGACAGACTCTGAGGCAGGGAGCTGGGTGATCAGGCTCGGTGGGTCCCACCCTCAGGGGACAAGCAGGGCAGTGATTGGAGGCACTTGGGGCTGAGAGTTTTACTGCTTGCATCTAGGATGGTGCAGCCTGGTGGGGGAGGGGCATCCGCCACTACGAATGCAATCCACCCCTACTGAAGTACCGCCTAGGGCTGACGCAGCCTGCCGATGCCGAGGCAACCTGCCATAACAAAGAGACTCCACCAGGAGGGGGGAGTGCTCCACAGCAGAATGGAGCCCAGCAGCAACAGGGCGAACCCGCGCTAGCAGGGCAGAGCCCCGACAGGCAAATAGTGAATAGCCTGCCTCCTAGTGGGGCAGGACAGTGCAACAGATACTCATAAAGAAAGCCCCAACTCCCTGAGACAGAGCATCTAAGGGGGGAAAAAAAGGGTGGTGTTTTATGAGTTCTATTGCAGCAGACATAAACAACCTCCCAACAACCCTGAATGAACAATGGAGCTCACAGCTCAGCACTGGAGCTCCTATAAAGCACAGACCGTCTCCTCAAGCAGCTCCCTGACCCCTGTATATCCAAAGAGTCACCCCAAAAAAGGACTAATCAGACTGACATTTGGTGGGCATCATTCTGGAACAAAGACAGAAGAAGAAGAAACTGGTATCATCCCTCACTGTTCCGCAGCTGCTACAGGTATACCCCAGACAAGCAGGATCTGGAGTGAACCTCAGCACTCATACAGCAGAGGGGCTAGACCATTACAAGGAAAACTAAGTAACAGAAATACTTCATCATCAACAATCTCAGTGGCCACACAGAGACCCAACTGAAAAATCAGCAACTACTAAGACAACAGGCAGATAAATCCATGAAGATTGGAAGAAACCAGTGCAAAAAGGAGGAAAACACCTGAAACCAAAACACCTCACCTCCTACAAAGGACCAAAACTCCTCACCAGCAAGGGAACAAAGCTGGACGGAGAATGAGTGTGATGAAATGACGGAATCAGACTTCAGAAAGTGGATAATGAGAAACTTCAGTGAGCTAAAAGAACATGTTCTAAATCAGTGCAAAGAAACTAAGAACCTTGAAAAAAGATTTGAAAAAAGATTCGAGGAATTGATAACAAGAATGGACAACTTAGAGAGGAATATGAATGAATTGAAGGAACTGAAAAACACAACATGAGAACTTTGCGAAGCATGCATAAGTTTCAACAGCCGAATTGACCAAGCAGAAGAAAGAATATCAGAAGTTGAAGATCAAATCAATGAAATAAAATGAGAAACCAAGATTAAAGAAAAAAGCACAAAAAGGAATGAACAAAATCTCCAAGAAATATGCGACTCTGAGAAGAGACCCAACCTATGTTTCATAGGTGTACCAGAATGTGATGAAGAGAATGAATCCAAGCTGGAAAACACTCTTCAGGATATTATCCAGGAAAATTTCCCCAACCTAGCAAGACACGTCAATACTCACCTCCAGGAAATACAGAGAACACCACAAAGATACTCCACAAGAAGAGCAACCCCAAGGCACATAATCGTCAGATTCACCAGGGTTGAAATGAAGGAGAAAATACTAAGGGCAGCCAGAGAAAAAGGTCGGGTCACCAACAAAGGAGCCCATCAGACTCACAGCAGATCTCTCGGCAGAAACTCTACAAGCCAGAAGAGAGTGAAGGCCAATATTCAACATCCTTAAAGAAAAGAACTTTCAACCCAGAATTTCATATCCAGCCAAACTGAGCTTCATAAGTGAAGGAAAAATAAAATCCTTCATGAACAAGCAAGTACTCAGAGATTTTGTCACCACTAGGCCTGCTTTACAAGAGCTCCTGAAAGAGGCACTACACATAGAAAGAAACAACCAGTACCAGCCATCCTAAAGCATACCAAATGCTAAAGAGCATCCACAAAATGAAGAATCTACATGATCCAATAAGCAAAACAGCCAACTAGCATCAAAATGGCAGTATCAAATTCACACATAACAATATTAAACCTAAATGTAAATGGGCTAAATGCACCAATCAAAAGACACAGACTGGCAAATTGGACAAAAAGCCAAAACCCCTCGGTGTGCTGTATCCAGGAAACCCACCTCACATGCAAGGATACACAAAGGCTCAAAATAAAGGGATGGAGGAAGATTTACCAAGCAAATGGAGAGCAAAAAAAAGCAGGAGTTGCAATCCTCATCTCTGATAAAATAGACTTTAAATCAACAAAGATCAAAAGGGACAAAGAAGGTCATTACATAATGGTAAAAGGATCGATACAACAAGAAGAGCTAACGTTTCTAAATATATATGGACCAATGCAGGAGCACCCAGATATATAACGCAAGTTCTTAATGACTTACAAAGAGACTTAGACTCCCACACAATAATAGTGGTAGACTTTAACACTCCACTGTCAATATCAGACAGATCAACCAGACAGAAAATTAACAAGGATATCCAGGACTTGAACTCAGACCTGGAACAAGCAAACCTGATAGACATTTACAGAACTCTCCACCCCAAATCCACAGAATATACATTCTTCTCAGCACCACATCACACCTACTCCAAAATTGACCACATAATTGGAAGTAAAGCACTCCTCAACAAATGCAAAACAACTGAAATCATAACAAACAGTCTCTCAGACCATAGTACAATCAAGTTGGAACTCAGAATTCAGAAAATATCTCAGAACTGCACAGCTTCATGGAAACTGAACAACTGGCTCTTGAATATTGATTGGATAAACAATGAAATGAGGACAGAAATAAAGAAGTTCTTTGAAACCAACGAGAATGAATACACAATGTACCAGAATTTCTGGGACACATTTAAAGCAGTCTGTAGAGGAAAATATATAGCAATAAGTGCCCACATGAGAAGAGTGGAGAGATCCAAAATTGACACCCTATCATCAAAATTGAAAGAGCTAGAGGAGCAAGATCAAAAAAGCTCAAAACCCAGCCGAAGACAAGAAATAACTAAGATCAGAGCAGAACTGAAGGAGATAGAGACAAGAAAAACCCCTCAAAAAATCAATAAATCCAAGAGCTGGTTTTTCGAAAAGATCAACAAAATAGACAGACCATTAGCCAGACTAATAAAAAAGAAAAGAGAGAACAACCAAATACATGCAATAAAAAACGATAATAGGGAAATCACTACAGATTCCACAGAAATTCAAACCATCATCAGAGAATACTACAAACAACTCTATGCACATAAACTAGTAAACCAGGAAGAAATGGATAAATGCCTGGATGCCTGTGTCCTCCCAAGCCTAAATCAGGAGGAAGCCGAATCTATGAATAGACCAATAACAAGGTTTGAAGATGAGGCAGCAATTAAGAGCCTACCACACAAAAAAAGCCCAGGTCCAGATGGGTTCACAGCCGAATTCTACTAGACACACAAAGAGGATCTGGTACTATTCCTTCTGAAACTATTCCAAATAATTCAAAAAGAGGGAACCCTTCCCAAATCATTTTATGAGACCAACATCATCCTGATACCAAAACCCGGCAGAGACTCGACAAGAAAAGAAAACTTCAGGCCAATATCCATGATGAACATAGATGCAAAAATCTTCAATAAAATACTGGCAAACCGATTGCAACAGCACATTAAAAAACTTATCCATCATGATCAAGTAGGATTCATCCCGGGGATGCAAGGTTGGTTCAACATACGCAAGTCTATAAATGTAATTCACCACATAAACAGAAGCAAAAAAAAAAACCACATGATTATCTCAATTGACACAGAGAAGGCATTTGACAAAATTCAACAGCCCTTTATGCTAAAAACCCTCAATAAACTTGGTATTGATGGAACATATCTCAAAGTAATAAAAGCTATTTACAACAAACCAACAGCCAATATCATACTGAATGAGCAAAAACTGGAAGCATTCCCTTTGAAATCCGGGTGGTGCCCTCTCTCACCACTCCTATTCAACATAGTAATGGAAGTTCTAGCCAGAGCAATCAGGCAAGAAAAAGAAATAAAGGGTATTCAAATAGGAAAGGTGGAATCCAAATTGTCTCTATTTGCAGATGACATGATAATATACCTAGAAGACCCCATCACCTCAGCCCAAAAGCTCCTGAAACTGATAAGCAACTTCAGTAAAGTCTCAGGATATAAAATCAATGTTCAAAAATCACAAGCATTCCTATACACCAATAACAGACTTAAAGAGAACCAAATCAAGAATGAACTGCCATTCACAATTGCTACAAAGAATATAAAATACCTAGGAATACAACTCACAAGGAATGTAAGGGACCTCTTTAAGGAAAACTACAAACCACTGCTCAACGAAATAAGAGAGGACACAAACAGATGGAGAAACATTCCATGTTCGTGGTTAGGAAGAATCAATATCGTGAAAATGGCTATACTGCCCAAAGTAATTTACACAATCCATGCTATCCCCATCAAACTACCATTGAACTTCTTCACAGAACTGGAAAAAACCACCATGAATTTCATATGGAACCAAAAAAGAGCCCGCATAGCCAAGTCAATTCTGAGCAAAAAGAACACAGCGGGAGGCATCACACTACCAGACTTCAAACTATACTACAAGGCTACAGTAATCAAAACAGCATGGTACTGGTACCAAAACAGAGATATAGACCAATGGAACAGAACAGAAGCATCGGAGGCAACACAACATATCTACAACCATATTATCTTTGATAAACCAGACAAAAACAAGCAATGGGAAAAGGATTCCCTATTTAATAAATGGTATTGGGAAAATTGGCTAGCCATGTGCAGAAAACAGAAACTGGACCCCTTCCTGACACCTTACACTAAAATTAACTCCAGATGGATTAAAGACTTAAACATAAGACCTGACACCATAAAAACCCTAGAATAAAATCTAGGCAAAACCATTCAGGACATAAGCATAGGCAAGGACTTCATGACCAAAACACCAAAAGCATTGGCAACAAAAGCCAAAATAGACAAATGGGACCTAATCAAACTCCACAGCTTCTGCACGGCAAAAGAAACAGTCACTAGAGTGAATCAGCAACCATCAGAATGGGAAAAAATCTTTGCAGTTTACACATCTGACAAAGGGCTGATATCTAGAATTTACAAAGAACTCAAACAGATTTACAGGAAAAAAACAAGCAAGCCCATTCAAAAATGGGCAAAGGATATGAACAGACACTTTACAAAAGAAGACATACATGAGGCCAACAAACACATGAAAAAATGCTCATCATCTCTGGTCATTAGAGAGATGCAAATCAAAACCACATTGAGATACCATCTCACGCCAGTTAGAATGGTGATCATTAAAAAATCTGGAGACAGCAGATGCTGGAGAGGATGTGGAGAAATAGGAACACTCTTACACTTCGGGAGTGTAAATTAGTTCAACCATTGTGGAAGACAGTGTGGCGATTCCTCAAGGACCTAGAAATAGAAATTCCATTTGACCCAGCAATCCCATTACTGGGTATATATCCAAAGGACTATAAATCGTTCTACTATAAGGACACATGCACACGAATGTTCATTGCAGCACTGTTTACAATAGCAAAGAACTGGAACCAACCCAAATGGCCATCGATGATAGACTGGACTGGGAAAATGTGGCACATATACATCATGGAATATTATGCAGCAATCAAAAATGATGAGTGTGTGTCCTTTGTAAGGACATGGATGAATCTGGAGAACATCATTCTCAGCAAACTGACACAAGAACAGAAAAAGAAATACTGCATATACTCACTCATAGGTGGGTGAGAAAAATAAGAACACATGGACACAGAGAGGGGGTCTACTACACGCTGGGGTCTATTGGGGGGAATGGGGGAGGGACAGCGGGGGGTCTGGGGAGGGATAGCCTGGGGTTGAATGCCAAGTGTGGGTGAAGGGGAGGAAGGCAGCAAAACACACTGCCATGTGTGTACCTATGCAACTATCTTGCACGTTCTGCACATGTACCTATAATGCAATAAAAATTAAAAAAAAAATAGCATACCACATTACTATGTAGGGATGTTTCTACTACATTTTTAAGCATGTTTTTAATTAAAAAAAGTGCCAGCAAATGGATGAATATTCATACTACATATTAAACCACATTTTCCCACTTAATTATGCATGTTTACATTGGAAGAAAAAACGTGTTATTTACTGTAGAAACTCTTAATAGGCATAATTTAATATAATGTACAAACATATATTTTATACTCACTTGCATAATTATTTTATTATAAAAATTAAAAGTCAGGAATGGTTAAAAAAAAAGAAAAGATTGATGAGAGAGGATATTCTTGTCTTGTTCCACTTTTAAAGGGGCTTATCAACATAATTAGAAATTTTAAAGGGAATGTTATTATTGACCCCACAAAAATAAAAATAACCATCAAAAACTACTATGAACATAAACTGGAGTCCTAGAAAAGATCAACAGATTTCTGGAGACATACACCCTCCCAAGACTGAACCAGGAAGAAATTGATTTGCTGAACAGACCAATACTGAGCTCCAAAGCTGAATCAGTAATAAATAGCCTACCAACCAAAAGAAAAAAAAAAGCCCAGGACTTGGTGAATTCACAGCTGAGTTCTACAAGATGTACAAAGAAGAGTCACTGTCATTCCAACAGAAACTATTCCAAAAAGTTGAGAAAGAAGGAGTCCTCCCCAGCTCATTCTATGAGGCCAGCATTATTCTGATACCAAAACCTGGCAGAGATACAACAAAAAAGAGAAAACTTCAAGCCAATATTCTCAATGAACATTGATTTTTAAATTCTCAGCAGAATATTAATACTTTCAAAGAGAATCTAGCAGATCATCAGAAAGCAAATCTACTATGATCAAGCAGGCTTTATTTTCAGGATGTAAGGTTAAGTTCAACATATGCAAATCAATAAATCTGATTCATTGCATAAATAAAACTAAGGACAAAAACCACAAAATTATTTCAATAGATGTAGAAAAGGCCTTCAATGACAAACCCACAGCCAATATTATACTGAATTGGTAAAAGCTGGAAGCGTTCCCCTTGAAAACTGGCCCTAGAATGTTTTGGAAAACTAACTAGCTTTTAATTTTAAAACACAGCTACACATAGTACTTTGTCCCCATCACTAAAAATTTACGTAGTGTATGGGGTCTGTTGGCGTATCTAGGGGAGGGATAGCAGGGGATGGGAAGGTTGGGGAGGGATAACATTGGGAGAAATGCCAGATATAGGTGATGGAGGGATGGAGGCAGCAAACCACCTTGCTGTGTAGGTACCTATGCAGCAATCCTGCATGATCTGCACATGTACTCCAGAACCTAAAGTACAATTAAAAAAAAATCATGTTAAAGCATTGTAAATTGTACTGTTTCTCTATTGTCTAAATTCCTTTGGTGGCATACTAGCAAAATAGTTTTAGATCATAGCTATCATTTTTATATACATATTTTTTGGAAATAAAGTTATAATTTAAAGATTTATTATATTACACTAAAACTATAAATTATCCAGTATTTAGATGGTGAAAAATAAATAATGCTTAAAAGTTGATCTGAAATCATCCTCTTTGGTCAAAAATAACTATAATTCAATCACTGAAGAATAAATAAGTATCTTTTAAAATTTGAAATGTTTTCAGATTTTATTTGTATATTTATGCAGCTCTCAGTGGGGGTGAAGTTTATGAAATAATTTGGTGAGGTACACGAAACAAAGCAATGCTATTATTGTTTTATTAAATTGGTCTTTTAAGTTAATTACCATCAAACATGATTTCTTATTTTTAATGTAAAAAATACTATAGCATGTAAACTCTGCATCTTTTTGCCACAACAGATCTGTCTTTTCAAAAAATTCCTATTTATACACCTTCATACATTCATGATTAACCTCTTCTTACTTCACATTGGGATAGCTTTTTCATATATCTAAATGTTTTTCCAAATACATCACAGAAACATTTGTCTGGTAATCTATATTTATGTGTGTGTATATATTACAAGAGAGGGGTATAACGTATTCTTGCCATTACTTGTACCAATATTATCATCACATTTATATTCATTGTTCATGTGCACCACAGAAAACAGATCACCTAGAATAATCAGTAAGACACACTAAAGAGACCAGCTTTCAAACTGTCAACAAATCTTAAAGAACAAGAGGGCATCAAAATATCTGTTTTGTTAATGTGGAGGTCATTTCCTATAAAATTGAGGCAGCTTGATGTAGAGGTGGCTTTACAGCTAAATATGAACATGAAAATCAAGGAAGTTACTTTTCTTTTCCCATTTTCTATTCCCTCTTGAAAGACAGCATGGTATTGTAGTTGTTATAACAGATTTTATGGAATTTTGAGTTTAGGATTAAAACTAAAATTGGCTTCAGTTCATGACTCTGTAATTATCAACTGTAGGATAGCACTGCTCTGATTTCATTTTTCTTATTCCAAAAATAGCATATTTTTTGTGTGTGCTGCAAATCAGGTGGTATATGTGAGACTGCCTAATGAAGAATGCATTAGTTCACTGCTTCTCCAGCATTTTTCTATAATTAATACTTTATAGAGGATAGTAAAGATGATTTGGAATTTGTATCACAAAATGTTTACCAGGAGTTTGACATTTTTCTACATACCGTATTTTACACTGCAATATCTCTGATCAAGTTGATGGTTAAATGAATTTCTATTTCTCTCTTTAGAATAAGTTTTTTTTCTGGAATCTTTGTGATAAACATACAACATATTATTTAATTTTCCAACTGTAAACTAGATGCTGTTTTTGCTCTCATTTATCCAATGCTAAAACTAACACTAGACAAAAAACATTTCAGATTTCACACAGACAATAAGTGGTGGAGACCCAATTTTAAGAAACATGTTTTTCTGATTTCAGATATAAATATACAGCATATGGGACTGAAAAATATTCTTACAGTTTTTGTAAAAGTATAAAATATAATGAGAATGTTCGTATCGACCTGCCAGAAATTTTTACTTCTTTGTGACCCATGAAACTAGTCCTTCACATTTTGCTTCTATTCACCAATTTCAGTCACCCATTCATGCATTGCTTCTATCTCAATAATGATGAGGTTACAGTGCTTGAAATTTTAAAAAGAAAATTATGTCTACTAGTAATGTCCTTCTGAGTCCTAGAATTTCATCAGTTCTCATTTTCTGTCTTTACTTTTCTGCAGACTTTTATTTGCCTCAGTCATATGCTTTGTCAGCCTGTTGATGCTATTAATGTCTAGCTAATGATTCTTTCTTTAAAAAATAAAAATCTGAGCAGGGCGCAGAGGATCACACCTGTAATCGCAGCAGTTTGGGAGGGTGAGGCGGGTGGATCACCAGGTCAGGAGTTCGAGACTGGCTTGACCAACATGGGGAAACCCTGTCTCTACAAAAAAATACAAAATTAGCTGGGCGTGGTGGTGCATGCCTGTAATCCCAACTACTTGGGAGGCTGAGGCAGGAGAATCACTTGAACCTGGGAGGCAGAGGTTACCATGAGCCGAGATTGTGTCATTGTACTCCAGCCTGGGCAACAAGAGTGAAACTCTGCCTCAAAAAATAAAAATAAAAACAAAGTCTGAGTACTTGTGAGTGCCCTATATGCATGTAACACAAATCACATTGGTCTAATAATCATAACATCAAATGTAAAATCTACCGTTCATCACATCCCATTTTGCTTTCCATAAATTATTACTGTTACTCTTGTTGATAATAGTGATGAGAACAACTTCTGACTTAGGTAATGTATCTCTATCTGTTAACAATTAAAGAGTTAACCATAAAATGCATGAAGTAGTATGCTAAAAATTCTTGTATATTTCGTTTTAAATTGTTCTTTTTTTTTTTTTTTTTTAGTTTTTGTAGGTGTTTGGGGAACCAGTTGTATTTGGTTACATGAGTAACCTGATGATAGAGTGAATTTTTCTTGATATGATATATAGAGTTTCAAATAACAGTTTTTGAAACAAGGAAAAAGACAAATGCAAATGGCTCAGCAATTATTGTCAAAATATACAAGAAAAAAGTAGGTCGAGAGATCGAGACCAAGCTGGTCAACATGGTGAAACCCCGTCTCTACTAAAAATACAAAAAAATTAGCTGGGCATGGTGGCGCATGCCTGTAATCGCAGCTACTCAGGAGGCTGAGGCAAGAGAATTGCCTGAACCCAGGAGGCGGAGGTTGCGGTGAGCTGAGATTGCGCCATTGCACTCCAGCCTGGGGAACAAGAGCGAAACTCCGTCTCAAAAAAAAAAAAAAAAAAAAAAAAAGAAAAGAAAAGAAAAGAAGAAAGTAACTAGGTAACCAAGTTATTCAAGGGCAAAGTAAGATGAATGGCCAAAATCTAGACAAATAATCAGAATTCAATTTCTTCTTTTAAAAGCAGAAACCTATGATTTTCTCTTTATTTAAGTGTGTATTCTTGAAACATTTTTGAAAGGAGTATTGTCAAGTCCCTCTTAAGTTTTGTGAAAATGCTATAAAGGGAAGGAAAGGGGACAGGAGCAAAGAGACACCTAAGCAGCGTAGCTAGGTGACAAAGTAAGATCAGTCTTACGTCCCACTGAATTGAGTTTTATACTATAATGTTATCCTTGTGGGTTTTTTTTTTTCCTGTCAATAGAGTAGACTATGGAAGGTAATCAAGGTAAATAAGTACAACAGACAAATGTATATTACCCATAGTTTTTCATCTTTATAAAATATTAAAATATCTTGTATGGTGATTATTCCTTTCTCATGTTCTTTTTATAACACACATTCTCCATATTTTTGTTTTGTGTTATATTGTTTTGCTTATGTTTGCTCTTCTGGCTCTGCCTTAGGTTATATTTGAAGAGCAAATGAGAAAAAATAATTTTGTTGTCTAATATGTTAACAAGAAACCCTGATATCTGATCATTTCCCTATGTTTTGATCATCCATCTTGTCTTATTATCTATTGTTTTTCTTGTATTTCGAAACTATTTACTTATTTGTTGCTGAAGTATTAGAATTACTTTTTGGTGACTTTAACACAATTATAATTCTTTGTTATTTTTTACTGGAGATTTTACTCTTTTAATTGTTTCACTGATTTTCATAAATCAATGTCCATCTTAATGCCAGTTCCTCAGTTCTTCCTTGGTCAAAATTGTTTGATATCTTAGGTTCTGTTGTGTATTTCCCTTACTTATTCTGATGACATATCTTGCTATCAAAACTGTGCTAACTCTCATAATCCAAGGGCTGACAAACTGAAGAAAAACAAAAGACCATAATACTCTGTCAGATGAATGTAACTCAATTACTCCTCCAATTGGTGAAACAAAATTTAAAAAGCATTTTAATGGTTCACACATTGTAAACATATTTTGAATTAATATAATTTTCCTGTAACTGAGAAGTTTATGAACTGCCTGGTCACATAATTAACTGTAAAGCAAAGTCATTTAATAATTGAAGAAAGTTACTGCAGAACATGACATGCATGAATCACTTTCTTACAATAAGACTTGGAATATAGCCTGTAGTTAAAGGCACACTCAAATTTATTTTTAAAATCATAAATTGCAGTTACATTAATATACAGCTTCTTAAACTATTTAGTAGTGACCTGATCAAGATAAATTAGGTCATTTTCTGGGAACTAATATTACACTGTTCATTGAGCACATTACAAATTTTATTGGATTAAATGAAGTAATACCAACAGTTTCACTCTTTAATGTATTTATAATTTAAGTGAGATATTCAAATAGCACAACATAATTTAACATATATTTTATTTTGCACCCTTCCGTATGCCAAGAACTACTGTAGGCAATAGTGGTGATAGAATGATGCATAGAATATTGTCTTGACCTCCAGGAAAGGGAGTTAGAGTGTTGCAGGAGATAAACACACATAAGTGACTATAATATAGCAGCCTGTGATAAATAGTGCAGTAGAATATTGCAGTATAAAAAAACAATATTTTGGCTAAAACATAGAGCAAGCAAAGAAAGACCATTTATTTTATCCTGACATGAGGCTGAAATTGTGTCCAGTAACCAAAGAAACTGCAGAATCTGACTCTAGAAATACAACCCAGAGACTATCTAAGGAAAACGTAATAGTTAGTACTCTTCTGAGTATAAGTAACAGAGAGTAAGCTGGGCTAGCCTAGGTTTAAATAAGAATTTGTTGTAATGTGCTGAAACATCTCACAGAACTCAGCAACAGAAATCCTAGTAGGTCTCAACAGAGTTGGAATCATGAATTCTTATGTCAACAGATCTCTTGTTACCTCTGGTCTCTGCTATCTCTTTGTAAGAATGCTAATCAAATGTATTATCTTTTCAAAAATTAGCCTTTTCCTTTGTGTTTCACCTTGATGGACTCTTATTTTTAAATGTTAGAATTTCAACTACCATTACAAATACAGGTCTTATTCTCTAGTTCTGTTTTTCAACATTTCTAGGAAAACGCTGATTGGCACAACTTGCCCAATTCTGTGAGCTGAAGAGAGGTTGTAGATTTTGCTCTATTAGCAATATGAGAACCAGCTGCAATCAAGTAGGTGGTAGGAAGAGGGCATTTTCTAGAATTTAAATGCTTGAGTGATCCTACAGGTGTACTTTAGAAGATTAATAAGTCTGCTTAATAATTCTCAAATGGTTAGCTCTCAGTTTTGTATTTGAGGGATTACTTAGAAGTCAGTTTTTAATCAAAATTCATAAATCTGTGAATATAAATAGCTAACAAGTATCACAAAGTTATGGAGCTAAGCCTAAACTTCAGTGATAAGGCCTGGCAAAAATAAATAAACGTAACAGGACCCAAGCCACTGCATCATTTTCAGAGCCACCTTTTCATTGGAGAGGGAAAAGAAACCTGGCAAAGTAATTGAAAAGAATTATCTAAATGTGGAGAGAGACAATTATTTGAACATGGATATAGTTTGAATATTTGTTCCTCCCCAAATTTCATATTCAAATGCATTCTCCAATGCTGGGTGGGGCCTGGTGGGAGGTGTTTTAATCATGAGGGTGGATTCCACATGGCTTAGTGCTATCTTTGTGATAGTAAGTTCTAGCAAGTTCTGGTCATTTAAAAGTATGTGGCACCTCCTATCCCCTACATTCTGTCACTTGCTCCTGCTTTTGCCATGTGATGTGCCTGTTCCACCTTCCTCATCCACCATGATTGTAAGCTTCCTGAGGCCTCCCAAGAAACCAAGCAGATGCCAGCACACTGCATTCTGCAAAGTCTACAGAATTATCAGCCAATTAAACCCCTTTTCTTTAATAATCCAGTTTGAGATATTTCTTTATAGCAATGATGGAATGGCCTAATACAAGTACCATATAAAATCACACTAATTTTCTATTTGTTGGCCTCTTATTTTTCATAGAACAATTCTTTTAGAATAGACAGAAGAGTATTTATAAATAGAAACTCCCTGTCTTCTATATCTTGCCTTCAATGATTAGAAATAATAATAATAATAATAATGTCATTTAATTGGAGATGACATTGAAGCTCTTTAATCTTTAGTTTTTCACCTGTAAAAACTGAGAATAAATGAGGCCATTCATGAAAATCACTTGGCACAATACATGCAATGAAGTAGTTGCTAAATAACTATTAATTGCTGCCAGTGTAATATCCAGATTTCTATTGAGGCAAGTCATTATTTTCCATTATCTGCTGCCAGTGTAATATCCAGATTTCTATTGAGGCAAGTCATTATTTTCCATTATCTCTCTAGATATATAACAGATTTGAATATCTTTCATATGCTTATAATTTCCAAGTTTGTAATTCAAACCATACCTTCCTATTAATGACTACTAGATGTGTAGTGCAGACATCAGCATCCCCTACTTTATAATATTTATATTTCTAGAAAGAAGAATTGGTAATCCAATAGACAGGAGGAGTTCAGCCATTCACTAACTCAAATTTTACTAGTATAATGTGTCATGTAATTCATTCATCATCCATTTAGTTTTTCATCCATTTAACAATTACTGATTTAGAAAATGTATTTGTATGCTGCTGATTTAATAAATGACTGATGCAATACTAAGCACCACAGATATAGTTCCTGCCTTTATGGCACTTACAATATTTATCTACAGCAGCATAGAATCAGGATATTGATAAGTGTAACATTAACAGAATGTTTAGAAGGACTTCAGTTGTTCCAATATTGAAGCCAATAAACAGAAATAGAATTTATAATTTCGAATGAACACATTTTAGTTCATACAGCTGCTAATGACCAGTAGTCATATGGAATGATGCCAGAACAAAATACCTTAAATATTCTGACAGAAGTAATAAAAGGAGATAAATATGATTTCCTCTACTATATCAAGTGGAAGATTATCCTAGGGAACCACTCATACTTACGGGCGGTGCTTATAAGACAAGTGAGTGATACAGCATTCACCAGATGTATGTTTATTCAACAACAAAATCTACTCTTGTGCTGTAATCAGTAGAAAGTTTGATGAGAGTGTTCTTAAGAGAGTTTTCTCTCAGTCTAAGATGATGAAATAGTAAGCTTGTGACTTCCTTTTCCACACGACCATCTAAAAGAGTAGATGCTTGATATGTGTCCCATTAATTTTTCAGTTACACTTTATCACAGACTTTGTAGCCAACACTGGTTATGAAGACATCTAAAAGTAAGAGTGATATAGTTTGGATGTTTGTCACCTTCAAATCTCATGATGAAATATAATCCCCATTATTGGAGGTGGGGCCTGGTGGGAGATGTTTAGGTCCTAGGGCAGATTCTTCATGAATGGCTTAGTGCTGTTCTCACCATAGTGAGTGAGTTCTTAGGAGATCGGTTGTTTAAAAGTTTATGAACTGTCCCAGTTCCTCTTGCTCCCACATCATCAGGTAATGTGGCCTTCGCCTCTGCCATGATTGTAAGCTTCCTTAAGCTTCACCAGAAGCAGATGCCAGTACCACGCCTTGTACACCCTGCAAAATCTTAAGCAAATTAAACCTCTTTTCTTATAAATTACTCAGTCTCAGGTATTGCTTTGTAGTAACACAAATAGACTAACACAAGGAAGTTTTTGGGGGTACTACTACCAAAAGAATTTGACAGGACCCTGAGGTGATGTGCCTTAAAAACACCCTTACATCATTCCATACCACAAATTGTGGTTCTTTTTTATTAATATTTTCAATTCCAGTTTAATGTTGTAGGAGTTTCTTTCCTTTTTTTAATGTAAACTCACATTTTATTTTTTATAATTTTTTAAAAATTTTTACTATTATGCTTTTAAGTTTTGAGAGACGTGCAGAACGCACAGGTTTGTTACATAGCCATACACATGTCATGGTAGTTTGCTTCACCCATCAATCCATGAGACAGCATCTTTGAAAACTCCTTCTGTTCCCATAACTCTAGTGACTGAGCAAATAAATTAGTAGGGTTTGAGCCATGAGGAATACCCAGGCAAATTGAAAGGAAGCAAATGATTATTGAAAAAATTGAGATAAGAGATGATTGGGACATAGTTAGAGTAGCAGCAATTGGTATGAAAAACAGTTAGTGGACTTGAGATGTATTTTGAGCTATATCCAGAATTTGCTGGTGGGCTGGATGTGTACAGGGAGGTTTCAAGTATGACTACTGAATTTTGGCTCAAACGGCTGATAAGACAGTGGTGATAATTTTAAACAAGGAGCATTGGCAGATTAATAAACCTAGGTAGAGGAATCATTTGTTCCACTAAGTTCTTGTTAAATTTTAACAAGTAGATAAATAAATACAAAACAGGCAGTTAATAGAGTTTTGGAGTCTAGAGGGCAAGTGGAATATTTGAAATTCAAGGAGCGATAGAATAATTCTTTCATTTAACAGGAGAAAAGACCAAGCTCATAGTACAGGAACAGGATGGCTTTGAGATTTTTGGGGGTAAGAACTTGAGCTTCTCCTTGAATAGTTTTATTTTCTCAAACAATCTTGACATAAGACCCGTGGCTGAGAAGGCAGATATACAGGAGTTGGATATTAAGGAAAATGCGAAAAGTGTAAATTAGTCTCAAGAGTGAAAAGGGAACTGGGGGGACATGTTAGATTTCTATGCAATATCAGGTTTCTATGAAGTCTGTGGTCATAAGTTTTAAGTGAAACCACTGTGGAACAAAATCAAACTTTGCCTTGGGTTTGATTCTGCTCTTTCAGAGACAATTTTAGTATGATATTTTTTAATGCAGCCATATGAAAGAGTAAGGCAAAATAGCCCCTGATGAGAAATTATACTAGGATGACAAGCTAATATACAGATTAAGTGAGCAAATTTCCATACTAAATATTTTATACTCAAAAATGAAATGAAAAAAATACAATTTCTGATGGCTAACAATGTTTACTAATTTTATGGTCACCAAAAAAAAACCCATAGTTAAAAGTTACATTCAGAGGCTACTAAACATGAGTTGTATACTTAAATTTTTGCTTTGGAAACCTGAATTATAAACTTTAATTTATTTGATTTATGGAAATATAACTTACAACTCTATTAGATGAAGAGCCTTGAGAGAAATATAATCTTGTTGGCATAATTATTGCAGTACGGTTATGCATTTGTTCTCAGCAAGTTAAGGAAGAGTAAGTTGGAAAATGTTTATATTTACGTGATATTACAAAATGATTTCCAGGGCTAACTAAACTGTCTTTTAAGCTGAATGCATGCTCTATTACTTGGATTGTGTTCATGTCAACTTGGTTAAGATGGAAACTGGATTTCCTACACCCTCTATCGCTCTATGATTCCAAATTAGAAATGTTCTTAAAAGGATCTTATATAAAATTTGGAGGATAAAAGTGAAGCTGTAGCCATTATCCTCTGAAAGCCATAACATTCACATATGGTGGCAGATACAGACAAGAGCCCCAGCTACTGTCTGTTTTGCATCCAGTTTGTCCTCCCAACTGCTGGCCCTGTTGACCAATAGAAGCTTTGAATGACTCTAAGTGCTTGGCTGAAGAGCTACAGAGGTGTTAAATAACATAGATGCCCTTAGGATAGCTTGGTAGCTTCTTCAACCCATTTAATGTTGATGCATCTAACATTTCACGAACCTTTTTCCAACTCCCGATCATCACCCTTTCTAATCTTAGCAGACTGACAATTGCTTTTCATAATTATGGTGAGCCAATATCACCTCTCCAAAGACTAACTCCCATTAAAAAAAAAACTTTATATCTCAATACTAAATTCCCTACAAATATGATAAATTGTAACATTTACTGCCACAGAATTATCATGTCTTATATCCTCTTTGAAGCCATACTAGTCCACACCCTAGTTATTATTATCTGCTGAGCAATCAAACAGAATGCCTTAATGCAGGCCTATACTTTTTATTCTATATGCTGGTTGTATCTCTCCCCTTACTTATAGCAATAATTTATACCCAAAATGTCCTAGACTTTCTAAGTATACTAATTACATCATGTAGTGCTCAAGAACTAACAACTTCCTGATCCAATAGTCTTTTGTGACTAGGATGCCTCACAACATTTATAGTAAAAGTATCCCTCTATGGACTCCATCAATGACTGCCAAAATCCCACAGAGGCCCCAATTGCTGGGTCAATAGTCCTCACAGCGGTACTCCTAAAATTTGGTGGCTATAGAATAATTCAAGTCAACTTAATCCTTAAACCCCTAATAGAATTTATAGCATACTCCTTTATATTATCCCTATGAGGAATAACAAGCTTCGTCTGCCTGCACCAAACTGATCTGAAGTCACTCATTGCCTACTCCTCTGAAAGCCTCATAGCACTTGTTTTCATAGCCATCCTCATCCAAACCTCCTGAAGTTTTGTAGGTGCAACAACCCTAATAATTGACCACTGACTCACCTCATCCATAATATTCTGTCTTGCAAACTCAAACTATGAACAAGTCCATAGCCAAACCATTACTAGTCTGGGGACTTCAAACACTCCTCCTGCTAATATCCACGTGATGACAATCCAACCTCATCCAGCCTCCAACCTCAACAACCTCCAACTTCACCCACTTTGCCCTGCCCTCTATCATTAATCTAGTAGGATAACTTTATAACCATAGCCTCATTCTCTTGATCTAACCTTGCCATTATATTTATAGAACAGTCCTTTATTCTCTCTTTATATTAATCATTACACAATGAAGAGTATTCACATATCACATTAATAATACTAAATCATCATTCACATGAGAAAATAGACTTATGAGTAAACATGTACCCCTTCTATTATCACTAAACCCCAAAGTAATTTTGGGGTTTATATAATGTAGCTATAGTTTAATTAAAACATTAGATTGTAGCTCTAATATAGAAGTCTATAATTTCTTACCTACCAAGAAAGTTTGTAAGAACTGCTAATTCATGCCCCCATATTTAACAATAAGGCTTGTTTAACTTTTAAGGATAAGAGTTGTCTGTTGGTCACATTTGTGCAACTCCAAATAAAAGTAATAAATATATTTTCTTCCTTTACGTTGACTTCACTAGTCCTACTAACTTTTCCAATTATTATTACCTCAAATAGCATTTATAAGGACAATTTGTACCCCAAAGATGCAAAATCATCCTTGCATGTACCTTCACTACCAGCCTCATCTGCACCACCAGATTCATCTATATAGGCCAAGAAACTCTTATTTCAAACTGTCACTGTATGACAGTTGAACCTCTAAAGCTTTCACTCAGCTTTAAACTAGATTACTTCTCTATAATTTCATTCCAGTAGCACTATTTGTCACATTATCTATTATAGAATTCTCAATATGATATGTATACTAGAAACCAAACATAAATCAATTCTTCAAATATCTACTAATTTTTCTCATTACTCTACCAATTCTAGTCACTGTCAACAACCTATTCCAACTCTTTTATCAAATTAGGATATGGGTAGGTATTGTTAGTTCAAGCTGTGCCATTTTGTAGATTGAAACATTCCACAGTGGGTCAGGAATGAACCATCCTGCCTAACCACCTCACCACAAGGCATAGGAGCATCCTTCTCATACTCTGCTGGGCAAAGGCCCAACTGAGGGAACATCCTTATCAACATCCTACCAGATGATGCAAACCATACCGCAAAGACCACCAACCCCGAACCTGTAAGTTACCCAAGCCTGTAAGCAGCAATGGGCTCTGGCATTAAGCTGGTCCCCCACCTCCGCAGATAGTGCTGGCAATAAATCTGTGTTGCAGTAGAGCCACCAACTCTCTCTCTGTCTTTATTTAACCTTTACCTTCTTTTCAAAACCTAACAGGTATTATGCCCTTCCTGCTAATTGACTGATATTGTGGTGGAACAGACACTATCACAGCAATACTTCCAGCAATCTGATGTGATCACATCAGAGGCATCAGTTTTATCCTAGCAATAGCATGATTTGATTTCTCTTGTTATCCAATACATGAGAATTTTAGCAAATGTTTATTCTTAACCCTAGCCCCAGTACTCTCCCACGAATTGGTTTTCTGGTAGCAGCAGCTAGCACATCAGCTCAATTTGGTCTCCACCCCTAACTTCTATCAAGCACAGAAGCCCTGAATCCCATCTCAGCCCTACTTCACTCTAGAACAATGGTTGTAGCAGGTGTTTTCCTGGTCCAACTTTATTCCCTAATGGAGAATAACATACCTATTCAAACACTCACATTATGCTTAGGAGCTATTACTACACTATTTACAGCAATCTGTGCCCTAACACAAAATGACATTTAAAAAACTGTGGCATTTTTCACCTCGAGTCAACTAGGTCTCATAATGGTTACAGTTGACATTAACCAACCTTACCTAGCATTTCTTCATATTTGTACACATCCATTTTCAAAGCTATCTTATTTATATGCTCCAAGTCTGTTACTCATAACCTTAACAGACTAGCAAGGTTAATATGATTAGCAAAATATTCAAAAAATAGGTGGGCTATTTAAAGCTCTGACCTTTACCTCTTTCTCACATATTATTGTGCCTGGCACTCAGAGGTATACCTTTCCTCAAGGGTTTCCACTCCAAAGACCTTATTATTGAAGACACAAACACATCATATACTGATGCTAAGCCCTCTAAATCACACTCATTGCCACCTCCCTAACAGCTGTCAATAGTACCCGAATTATCTTCTTCGCACTGCTAGGAAAACTTCACTTCACAATCTTAGTTGTTATCAACAAAAATAATCCCCTCATAATTAATTCAATTAAACATTAAACAATTGGTAGAATTTTTGCCAAATTTGTAATCTCCAACAATATCTCCCCAATATCAGTTCCCCAAATAATTACACCTTTCCATCTAAAGCTCACAGCCCTGGGCATGACTGTTCTAGGCTTCTCACTAGCAATATAACTCAACCTTATCACTAATAAGGTCAAACTTAAATACCCATCACAAACATTTAAATTTTGCAATGTATCAGGATTTTATCCAAGCACAATGCACCATACAACACCATATTCGAACTTCCTTGCAAGCCAAAATATAGGCTCCCTTCTACTAAATCTAATCTGAATAGAAAAGACAATACCAGAAAACACTGCCCAACTTCTGATCGTAGCCTCAACCACTATGTCTACCCGGAAAGGCCTAATTACGCTCTTCTTTTTCCCTTTTCTTATTCCATCTCTTCTAACTTATTTTTGTTATGTGCAAAGATATTTATAACATTATTTACACAGTGATAGAGGAAATTCAACCTACATGGGAATGATTAAATACAGTCATGATGAAATTCTATGCAGTTATTTAAATTATGTTTTTGAATTACTTTTTTTTATTGCATTTTAGGTTTTGGGGTACATGTGCAGAACATGCAAGATAGTTGCATAGGTACACACATGTCAGTGTGTTTTGCTGCCTTCCTCCCCTTCACCCACATTTGGCATTTCTCCCCAGGCTATCCCTCCCCATCTCCCCCCCCAATGCTTTCCGTCCCCTATTCCCCCCAATAGACCCCAGTGTGTAGTACCCACTTCCCTGTGTCCATGTGTTCCCATTTTTCCTCACCCGCCTGAGTGAGAATATGTGGTATTTCATTTTCTGTTCTTGTGTCAGTTTGCTGAGAATGATGTTCTCCAGATTCATCCATATCCTTACAAAGGACACACACTCATCATTTTTGATTGCTGCATAATATTCCATTGTGTATATGTGCCACATTTTCCCAGTCCAGTCTATCATCGATGGCCATTTGGGTTGGTTCCAGGTCTTTGCTATTGTAAACAGTGCTGCAATGAACATTCGTGTGCATGTGTCCTTATAGTAGAACGATTTATAGTCCTTTGGATATATACCCAGTAATGGGATTGCTGGGTCAAATGGAATTTCTATTGCTAGGTCCTTGAGGAATCACCACACTGTCTTCCACAATGGTAATTTACACTCCCACCAACAGTGTAAGAGTGTTCCTATTTCTTCACATCCTCTCCAGCATCTAACTTATTATTAATCATGTATCCCTACTTCCCCAGGTAATCTCAATTGCAACAAAAATACTAACAAAGATTAACCAGCAACCACTGCAAGTCAACTCCCATAGATATATAATGCAGCCACACCTCTAGAATCCTCAGGAAGTAATTCCACTTCCTTGCCCTCAAAAATTATCCAATTTTCCATATTTTTAAAATTGATTACAATTTCCACCTCATCATAATTATTCACACTACCTTTACCAACTCTAATATCAATCCTGATAATAAAGCTCCCCAAATGACACTTGGCCCCCAAGCAATTTAAGATGTTAAATACAGAGAGGACCCCAGGATTAGGAGTTAATCTCATAGGATTAAGCCCCTGAAGGCTTCTATATATTTAACACCTCTGTAGCTTCATCTCTGTAGCCACCAAGATTCTTCTTGGGAAGATGAATGTATTTGCTTGTTTTGATTATCTCTTCAGAATTCCATCTTTTCACCTGTCAGTCCTTCAAGCTGACTCTTTCCTGGCCCTAATAATAATCTGATGTGATTATATGCGTTGTATAACTGTATCAAAATATCTCATGTACCTCATAAATACATACACCTACTGAATACCTACAAAAATTAAAAATATTTTTTTAAATCTTTCTTTGTTTGAAGTTTCATCATGGTAAATACAATGTGTGTTTTGTTTTGACTTTGCTATCAGCTTAGACTGGGTTAACTTGTTGAAAAGGACTTTGCAAAATATTATTAGCTTGCAAGAACAAAGGTTTATTTGTTACACATTTTAATGTTTATTGCTAGTTAACTTTTGATTCATTTCAAGTCTTTTTTATTACAGTACATTAGCTAAGTAGCAGCCTTTGTCTCTGATTACCAAGACCCATGGCAAATGGGAAAATAGAGAAAGTAGGCTCTAATGAAGACTTTTAAAGCTCTTGCTCAAAAATGACACATGCACCACAAACTCATGTTTTATTAAAAAAAGGAATTCGTATGTCCAATCTGAATTCAATAGAAAGTATAATTCTTCCACGAGTATATGTCTGCTACAGAGAAAAAGCAATCTTTTGATAATACCAACAAAATCTAACAGAATCCATCTTCATGTTCAAAATATTTCACGTTTTAAATTTAAACACAAAAAATACATTTGTTCTATTTCTAGGTAGATAACTCATTGCCCCATTCACTTACAACATCAGGTCCAAGTTGAGGAACTTTTGATGGTCCTCATATTAAAACTGAAAAAGGTTCCATTAAACCCAGAGATCCATTTATAAAATTGTCAAATTATCCACTTCTCACCTCCTGTGAATTCTGAATCCATGCATTTAGCATAAAACTAGTAGAATAGGGATAATGTAATCATACTTAATTCTCTCATTTAGAAAGGCACACAGCAGTTACTCTTCCTTAATATCCTCAAATCCTGCTAGGTAGAAATTGCAAAGGGTGTTTGGAATTCACTGGTGTTTGGGAATATTTTTTGATTAGAGCCCAGTCTGTGATTCTGAACAGCTTTCCAGCTCATTTTTTTCCATATTCCTTATCTCCACCACCCAGTTTTTTTTCTTTTTCACCACCTTATACTTTGATGCCAGTATAATGCTTGGTTAGTAATAGTTGCACAGTGAAGGCCTACTAGGTGAGTAAACAATTCACAAAACAAAGTAAATATAAGTAATGAAGTGTTATATAATGTAGAACAGATTTATAAGCTTTAGAAAAATTCAAATGAGCTCAATTAAGACTATTATTTCAGGAAAATCTGGAAAGGTAGGGTATGAGATGATAAGAAAATAACATTTTCAGCAAATGGAGAAAATGAGTAAAGTCACCAATGAACATAGTATATTTAAGGCAAGCTTAATGAGGATTTTGAATGAAAATAATTTTATATAAAAATAATTATAAACTACTTTTTTATTTTTTAATTTGAATTTATTTAAATGTTTTTATATAATGGATATAATTTTTGAAGTAAAATAACAACTGAAATGAAAGTTCCGTATGTTTCCTTAAAATCTTCTTTCTCTTGTCATTTAAACACACAGAAGCATCTTCTCATTAAAAAATGACATTGGAAACAGTGAACCTACAAAGTGTTTTTGCTCTACCCTTCTCACTGTGATTTATGATCGTGTACTTAAAGTGTCTTTCCAAAGCATTACAATGATAAAGGATTCCAGGATTACAAAATAATGCCACTGGAGAGTTTAAAGGAATCATTGCAGACTTTTAGGATAGAACAAATGGAGAGTTGTTTTATGACTTCATTGATTTTCTCTACATTTCTGCTCAATTCTTCCTTAGCATTTCTGCTACACACGTAAATTAAGTAACTGCCTGTCAACTAAAGTCATTCCCAACTGAGAGAAAAAAAGAAAAAAAATGGAGAAGTTGCCACATGTGAGTTTGCACATAAGCTGTTAACCTTTAAATGTTGATACCTCTCATGTGAACAGTAATTTAGCAGACATGGTAGATCAACTTCAGTAAGTATTTAACTGGATTATTTGCATGCTCCCATGTCTATTACAATATTTCTCCCATCTCATTCAACATTTGATAAACACACATTAGGTCCCTGCTTAAGTAATTCAATATGTTGGTTGCTAAGTTTTTTTAACTGAACAATATGAAAATGCAATAAAATTCATACATACAGTGTGCTGCCTTTGTCACTCGGTAGACATGAAACTTTGTGCAAGTTGCTTAACCACTTCTGGGCCTCAGTTTCCTAATTTATAATACAGGAATGTCACCCAAGCCCATCTCACAGGATTACTAAGAAAAATTCATGTTTCTATAGAAAGCACTCAAATATTAGCTTTTATTAATATTGTTAAAAATTGTGAAAATTGCTAGAAAACTACAATTTGAATAATTGATTTAATGCAAATAGATACCAAACTCTACAGAACTGTGAAGAAGGGCTTAACACTATTTTAGAGTAAGGTTTACTGGGAAAAGTAATTTTTGAGCTGACCACTGAAGAAAGAGTAGAAATTAACCTGAGTGGTGGAGCAGAAGAAGGGCAGTACAGGAAAAGAACAGCATATGTTACAAGATAGATGTGCACGAGCATATCACGTTTTTATAATTGCAAGCCATTTTGGCATAGCTGGAACAACATTTTCTGGGGGAAACATTCTGAAAATGGCCCTAAAAAATATTTCTCAGAGCCAGACAATAAAGAACAACTCCAGGTTACATATTTTTTGACCACAGTTTTTATTGTTTTACCTATAAATATACAATACAATTTAGCTCTTCTAAAAAACAATACATATGGTATTGTGGGAAATGGGTATTAAAAAATAGAAGGATTAATGTAATCATGCAGAGAGGCAGACAATAAAGAACAATTCCAGGTTATGTTTCTTCACCACAGTTTTCACTGTTTAACCTATAAATATACAATATAATTTAGCTCTTCTAAAAAACAATGTATATGGTATTATGGAAAATGGATATAAAAAATAAAAGAATTAATGTAATCATGCAGGATGTTATGAGTATTAGATGTGATCCTATGGTAGTAGAAAACAATTCACTGAAGGGAAAGAAAATATAGAATAGATATTTAAGAAATAGGATCAACAGCAGTGTTACTTATGGTAAACACTGATTTTTCAGAAAACAGCAAAACAGTTTATTTTTATGACCCCCACAGTAACCCAAAAGTAAGAAGAGAACTAGAAGAGACTGGCATCATGTCAAGTATGGAAAAAAATAAGTGTCAAGAAAAAGGAATACATTTTTCAATATTATGGGTGTCAATGAAAAAGGATAGCATCAATTTAAATCTGGTCCACAGAATTTTGAGGGTATGCTGTATTAATAATCTTTGGTAGAGCATTCCAGTGCTCCAACATACATATGATCTATGATCACATGTGATCCATGATCTAATGCTCTGACATTTAGGTAGTAACCAAACTCATATTTCATAACATTTAAGCACAAATAAGATGTGAAGACCTGACAATGTGACTATAAAAAGTATTAAAATACATAAACCAAAACAAAGCAACTATTCAGAGCAAGAAAGTGACAGTATCTTCTGGAGGTAAATTTGAACAAATAACTAAGTGACAGAGAACTGTGTGTGTGTGTGTGTGTGTGTGTGTGTGTGTGTAAAATCCGGGAAGACTAGGCTATCATCAATAGAATGAGATTCTCAAGACCATAAATAGAAATTGGGTTCAAGATGATGCAGAAGAGACTGACACTTCTATTTGAGGAAAGTAAAAGTGGACCAAGGTTAGAAAGATGTGTGTGTGTGTGTGTGTGTGTGTGTGTGTGTACGTGAGTGTGGAGCATTGAAGGTGACTAGATCTCTATGTTTTCCTTAAAAATAAAGAAAAAAGTAAATATCCAAAAGTTATGGAGGCAGAGAAGTGGCAAAAGGAGGAGTTCGGAAATTAATGATGATGGCAATGTTTGAAAATAGCTCATCTGAGTGAATCTAAGAAAATGTTGATCAGAAACAAATAAACATATGTCCAGTTGGTTTCTAAAATTTCAGGGATACCTCAAAAGGCGTAAAATGAAATTGGTTTCAATTAGCTTGTTAGTTAACTGTTAATATTTTTTCAGGAAATATTTTTTTGGGTGGAATAGTGTGCAGAGGAAAAAGGGGAATGTATATTTCACCAGTTCAGCAATTGGAATTTATAGGGATCAGATGTCAGACAGAAGAAAATGAATGATTAGAATCTTTTCAAAAACGTCATGATGTCATGAATCTTTGGTCTTGGAAAAGAAGTGATGGTAAGAAATAGCTGATACCCTGAGATAAAAATAATTTGGTTACAAGACTAAGGATCTTAATGAGGATAAGAATCAACTTGTTCTCAAAACGAAATGAAAGAAGTTTTGTAGGTGGAACATTTGAGTATACATTTTCAGAAATGAATCAGTCTGAAAAAATGGCCCAGTCTTTGAAACATTCATGTGAATAAGATAATCCATGGCAATAGAGGATGAAATTTACTGTAACAAAATGATAAATTACCTGTTTATTTATATTATTATTCTTATTATTTTTCATTTTTAACTTCATTAGTACATGTGCAGGTTTGTTACATAGGTAAACTTGTATTGTGGGTGTTTGTTTAACAGGTTATTTCATCACCCACCCTTGTAGTCTGGTACCCATTAGCTACTTTTCTTGAATCTCTTCTTCCTCCGACTCTCCAACCTCTGATAAATAAGCAGCAAAGAAAATGAGGTGGTACTTTTATCAAGAAAGCAAAATTTTCCAGAAATCTGTAGCAGATATTTGCTATCATTAACTCTGTCTCATGACTAGACTGAACTGCAAAGGAGGCTGGAAAATGCAGTTTATCAACTGGGCACAAAGTTAACCTAGACAAAATAAAAACTTTCCTTATGAGGAAACAGAAGAGACTAGATATTGAGTAGGCTACCACAGGGTCAGCCACAATGATAGAGCATGTGCTCTCATACTAAATAAAAAGAAAGAACGATACATAAATTATTCTCTGTAATTATTGAAGTACAAATTCATTTAAAAGTTTTGTGACTATCAAGTGGTTCATAAGCAATATTGCATGGTAATTAGGTATATACATATTAATGCACTACTTACAATTATAATATTTTGAACAATGTGTGGTTTTTGTAAAATGAAATTTAGATATGTGTGCTTATTGCATTTGAAGCTTCTAATTTTAAGGTTCAGAATTTCTGTAAATACCTTTAATTTATATTGTTTGTCTTTAAATACCCACTTTTAGTGTGTTCTATTATCACCTTAAGTGTTAATATTTACAAAGAAACGTTCCTGCAGTTCCAAATATATTTCAGTTGTAGACATGGTATTGACAATTAGAGGAATTACTGTGTATTAACCTAAGCAAATGTTTGCAGTGAACAATTGTCAGGTTCTTTTACTAAATAGAGACAGATGGTGGCTGTATAAAATTTCTTTCTAACCTGTCATAGTGGGACATGTTATAATGAAAATAGACCTTAGACCCCAGAATGGATTCTGATAAATATTCAAATGTTTATTACCAATTATATATTAAAAGATCACATAATGTAATTCATAGTGTTGGTGTTTATTTGAGGCAATTTTATAAGAACTTTGAAATTCTTCATTTACTCTAAGGCAGATAAAATTATAAATTGATAGAAGGACCAGCCATGTTTCTACTTGGCTCAAGTATCACACTATTTGATTAAGAAAAATAAGAAAGAGAAAAAAAGCATATGCATAATGTATGAATATACTATGCACTCTTTTTGGACAACCATATATCCTGAACATCACTTATTCTCCCCAAATGAAACATTTTAATATTTCTAATGTTAAGTTTGAGCCTTCTATTGCATATTTACTTAATGATGTATAAAGAGTTTGTATAAGATTTCTGAACTATGAATCCTCAATCAAGGCCCTGCAAATGCCAATTATCTACCTCTAAATTGTGTATTCTTAGTTAGGGTCCCACAAATGTAACAAAATTCCTCAGGTACAGGATAAAATTAATTCATACACACATGCACACTGCTCTATATACTGAGTTTTTTTAAATGTCAGACACAATCTGTAAATACATTTGTCAAAATGGTGAAGGTTGCATTTATACTGCACAGAAGCTAGGGATTGGATGGAGGGCAAAGTCAATTGTTAGAGGGTTTTGCATTACCAACTGGGCCAACTGAGTTTAAGACTACCTGAAAATGAAAACAAAATGTTTGCAGTAATTAGCAGCAAACACATTGTCCAAATGACAAACTGATATCTTGAGATACCACTGTGGCTCTGAGAACCCCGTTACGTTCATACCTAGGACTTTTAGGGTATTTCATTTGCTACTTGACATCTAAAGTGCCATAAATTGGCTACCAGATGCTTCTCTCCTCCTCTTTCAAGGCTCATTGGACTTATCAGGGATATTTTGTAATTTTTGATTTTACCCTGTGGCCATTTGCATGTTTTGTGTGATTCCTAGGATTTCAGAGTGCCATTGTATTTTGTAAAAAAAATAACGATAATAATTATTGTAGAGTATAATGAAGCATGTGTTCATACAAAAATTTACAACTGTGTCACATTTTGGATTTTGGAGTCAATGTAATACTTTCTAGTTATACTTGGATGTCAAAATATTACCAATTGGAGCTCACTAAATTAATAAATATAAACTAGAAATACCAGAATTTAAATGTAACACAAATGTTCAAAAAGAAAAATATAAACATTTTACACTAACATTTCAGTTGTTTTGCCATATGCATCCCCAATAAAAATATAATTGGTTGCTTAGACAGTTACTTATGCAATGCCATAAACTGACACTATAAAAACTATTTTTACTCAGTTAAAAGCTTACTATGTGTTGCATTGTAATTTTCACTGACAACGAGAAATCAACATATTTTATAATAATTATTTATACCATTAAAATTTTAAATGACAACAATTTGCATGCTTAAGTCTGATTGTTACAGCTATAATCCACAAAGAGTTGGCATTAGGGTTGAGATATTAAAAAGCAAGCTATACAAAACACATAATATGTTTTAACTTTCAGAATATATTATAAACTCTCAGGATTATAATAATATGACTTTATATTTTTCATCATATATTCCAATGTTTGCTTGCTAAATGGTTGCACTAAAATTACAGAGACATGCACAATTTTTAAACTGTTATTCAAATGTCACAGCTTCCTCACTAATAGGAGATCAGGTCTCTTTAGGATAGGTTTGTTAGCCATTTCAGGCTTATGACTGTATTCTCCTGTTTAGCCTTGATTTTGGAGTCAATATAGTACTTTCTAGTTATACTTGAATGTCAAAATATTCCCAGTTGAGCTCCCACTGAAGCTCTCTCAATTGCTGTTTACTTGAATGAAGGTGATAACAAAAATGTTCAGGAATTTTATTTTGTAATTATTTATTTTTGGACATTTGGCTCTGTATTCTCCCAGTGTATACACTTCACTAGGACAGTTTAGAAGCAGAACTAGAACTTGTTCTAGTTATAACAAGTTGAAACTAGTTGTTCCAGCTGGAACCAGTTGCCCCTTCCCTGCAAAGATTTATACTGCTATATCTATGCAATGAAATAGCTCCACACTTTCTTGCTTCTGGGGATTTTTTTCTGTTAAAGAAAAATATTATTCATGACACTTCTTCAAAAGGTAAGGCACTCTTTATTTGGAGCTACTGTGAGTGGTTTTACAAAAGGGGGAATAGATTCAGCTCAACTCTAAATACAATAAGATAAAATTGAATTTTGTAGCTAAAGAGTGGGTCATGGGGAGGGACTGGATGAAAAAATACTAAAAGGAAACATCAGGGGTCTGGGCAGATTGATTCAACCCCTCTAATAGTATTGTTGTTGAATGTAGGTCAAGTTGAAAGGATGAGGATATTGATCAGATTTCCAGGGAGGGGGCTTCTAGCTAACCTGACTGAGCAGGATGTTTTCAACAGCTGGACTCTAGAGGACCGTGTCCTATCCTCTGAAGAGCCTGACTGAAGTTTGGTCAAGGAGAGAATCTTTATCATTTTCCAGGACACAGAATCTACACTTGTCATTTGGCTTCAAAAGCACATCTAATTTTTATTAATATATCTGCATACTATTGTACTTCAAGTGAATTCCAGTCTCCTTATCCCTCAATTTTTACACCTCTTGATTAAAATAGATACTGAGATAAGTGTGAAGGAGTGATTCTACTCATTATTTCACTTTTAATTTTTTTTAAGTTGCTAGACATAAATTCAAATATCTTTTCAAGTCAGTGTGTCTCACATTCTAATGTATATTTGATAAACTGGTAAATTGTTAGAAAGGCAGATAGATACTCAGGCACCACCCTAGACTAACTGAATCTAAATCTACATTTTGACCAGATTAACAGGTGATTTGTATGCATGTTAAATTTTGAAAATCATTGTTTTTTTAGGTATTTTTGTCTACAGAAACATACAGAAAATTTGAGCATGTACCATCGTTTTTCACAAAGAGACATATAGTATTAGATATGTACAGTATTCATTTTCTAGATGACCCTTTCTTGCTGATTACTGGATTATCATTAATTTCTTTAAGCTCTGAGACAATTATTATGTTGTACAAAATCTAAGAAACAGTATTTACTGGTATAATAAAATAGAAGTTCTGATACATTTTATTTTCAAATTAAATATATAGAATTTTATGGTGTTGTATCACCATTTGATACAATTATAATTCTCTTGCAGACATGGTTATAAGCATGCTTTAAGACAGTCACACTTATTCATTAACAGAAAGAAGCAAGAAAGTGTTGGGATTTCCCTTTATCCAAAAACCTACAGAAAACAGAATATGCTCATTTAGCTGTCTAGGAAAAGGCATAATTTGTTATTTTGAAAACGAATGTTATACATTCATCCAGTTCTTTAACATTTATTAACATTATTAACATGATACAATTACCAGGACTAGTGTTTGATGTCAAGAAACTAAATGAGATACAGTCCCCTCAAGAATTTTAGTTATTTGTGAAGCCAGACAAGTAACCAGAAGACTTCAGAGAGCTAGACGTTACTGAAGAAATATGCTAGTTAAAGAATACCTAGGGCAAGGAATTCATATCCAGGTGAGGGAAAGCACATCCAAAATTATACTGCATGCAAAGACCATATTTATGAGCAAGATGTAGTTGGAGATGGAGCTTGTGGGAAGCAGGTGGGAGGAGAGCAGATTGTATTTTGTCTTATTACCATGCTAAGTTATTGCCCTAATTAAAGAACAAAACTTATTGCTTACTTTTTTTTTCTTTTTTATTGTACTTTAGATTCTGGGGTACATGTGCAGATCATGCAGGATTGTTGCATAGGTACATACATGGCAAGGTGGCTTGCTGCCTCCATCCCCCCATCACCTATATCTGGCATTTCTCCCCATGTTATCTCTCCCTAACCTCCCCACATCTGCTGTCCCTCCCTTAACACCCCCTTCAACAGACCCCAGTGTCTGATGCTCCCTTCCCTGTGTCGATGCATTCTCATTGTTCAACACCCTGTGTTATGGAATTTTTAACTAGGAAGTTCCCTGTTTCTCTTCTCTTTGCCATTATAGGGCTTCTGTTATTCAGTAAAGAATAATAAATAATTACTTCAGTAGGGGCTGAAAGTATCTCTCTGCTGGTTTGTAACCCACAGTGATAAGCTTTTTAGTTCCTTTGTTAAGGCTAACACTAAAAAGTTGGGTGAATTCAAATCCCGGTTTTGCCCTGGTCTCTGGAGTCACGTGTCTTGAGAAGGAGTTGGCTCATCTGCTCTTCTGTCACTCCCACCTCCTATTCTTCTCCTCTCTATTGTTGGATAAATATAGGTATCTAAACTGTTCCCATTTCATTTCCTCTTTCTGTGCCAATGTGTTTATATACATTGTTGGAATAAGCCAAGTAGTGTGATGACCTGGGCAGTGGAAATAGCAGAAAAACAAATAGCTAAAAAACATATGGGTTCAAATTTCAGCTTGGAGACTTATCAGCTATATGATACTGTGCGAAATATCTAGAGCTTCTTAGGCATATTGTCTTCATTAGAAAATGGTGAATAGTGGGACCTGCCTTCTATTTACTAATTTTTCAACTATATAATTTAACAGAGTTTGAACTCTGTTAAATTATATAGTTGAAAAATTAGTAACTGGCAAATGTTGAAGACAGTTGAAAAGTAGCCCTATTCCCTGTCTAGTACTAATAATTTAGAAATCGATTTGATTAAAGAAATTTACCTAAAGAGAAAAGGAAATGTTATTAAGTATTTTGCCTTAGTCCTATGAATTTGGCATTAGGATCTGAAAATTTTGTCCATGTGATTGTAGAGTGACATATGAGGTGCAGAATCTCAGACAAGTTGCTTCATCTATTGAAGTCACAGTTTTATTATTCATTAAAAGTAGACAATAGCACTCTCTTGACAGAGTTTTTCAGAGGATTAAATAACAATTATGTAAACCACATAACTAGTGTCTGTTAGTGTTGAATACCTACTAATACTAGCTAAGAAATAAGAAAGTTGACAGCAAAGCATTTTTACGTTTTTGTTCATCAAAAGAGGATTACTTGTGAAATGAGAAAACAAGTTTAACATACTGCAGTAAATGGTCAAAATATAAAAATGTTGGTGAGAGACCACTAAGACACAATATAAGGTTTTTGAGAGCTGAGTTGTTTATGTTCTTGTTATCTTTAATTACTGGTCGCCAAGCAAAGTAAAAATACCCTACATATTAGGGTATGTAGTGTCTAAGTAAATTTGTTTTTAAATGAATGAATGAAAAAAAAAAAACCTGAGTGGACCTCACATTTAATCCTTCAACAGAGCACACATTTTCATTGTGGTAAAGACTCCCTGGAACTGCATGAAAACTGTTACCTTCGACACTACACCATGTTCAAGGTAAGAAGCACTGAAGCACAAGTTAAAAAGAGAGAGAAAAGAAAAGTGAGTAAAAAAGGACAACATTGAGCACCTTTTCTTTTGATATATACTTCTCTGACTGCACACATGTGGTTAAAGATGTATGCAGGGACCTGAATTATATTAATTAATGTGCCAAGCACTATCATAGAGTCAGATTTATAATGATTTCTCATTTCTTCTTTATTTCTGAGGCAAAGTGTTTGACACAGAGTGGAAGCAAAGGTGGTTTGTAGCACTAACCTTCAACATGTATCAATAACTGGCAAAGGATGATTTATTGCTAAAATAAATCCTAATATGATTAAATGAAATATTTGCTTTAATTGCATAAGTTTCAGTCTCACTGACCACACAAAGTGCAACCGAAAATTTGTGAGTAATGAATAAGCCCTTGGGGATGATTTACAAAGTCTTTGCAAGATCATATTTTTCCATCAAAAGGATAATATCAAATGTATGTTTAATAATATCTAAATGTATTTTCAAAATGTTTATTTAAAAATGGAAATATTGTATTTTAAAGGAAAGACCTATAAACCTTGATAGATCATTTTTATTTATGTATTAATACCTTGGTGTTATTACATGAAAGGGCATGGAATTTTGCTTCATTAACTATTGGTAATTGCCACTTTCCTAGTATTATGGTAAGGATTATTTCAAGAAAACAAATAAATCTATGGTCCTCTTAAGAAATATTCATATTCTCAAGACACATGCTCTTCTTCTGAGAACAAAATACACTTCTCTAACTGTTTGGTTCTTATACTATTCAATTAATAACTAATGAGCAGGAAATATACCTTTAGTAATTAAAGTAATAATCAAAATGAATGTGCAAACAATGTATATTAGTTATTCATTATGAGAAAGGTATGTTATCAAGTTATATCATTTTTAAATAGCAAATTCTAATTTGGGATAAAATCAAACAGAGGTATGAAAAAATACAGGTAATTAAGAGGTTTAGACCTTAATATTAAAAAAAATTGTACATTTGACTAGTGTGTAGAAAATTAGTTTAATATCCTAGGTAAAAAAAAAATTTCCACAAAAATGGAAAGTAATTACTTAAAAGAAAACATCATCCCAGTATGATTCCAAAATTTTAAAATAAAATATTCTTTTGTAGAAGAAAACATGTAGTTGAATCCATCCAGTATTAAATTTGCATTAATTGTATAACCTCTTGAAAAAAGTTGTAACATAAAGCTATTATAACATGGAACTGTTCCAATAACTCTTTGTATAAGTGAGAAATTTTAAGTAGTTTCTTTGAATTGCAACATATTTGTGTAGAAAACTGAGAAACAGAAACAGTGAGAAAGGGAAGTAATATCAGACAGGATTTGGCCCCAGTTCCAGATTTAGAATTTGAAACCCAATGGTTATGATGTCACATTTCAATGATATTTCAAAGCAAGTTACCTTCTGGGATATCATATCCTAGAAAGGTATTGATGATTGTAAATAATATCTACTATGGTACTTTCTAAAAGACATCTATGAAAATTTGAAATTCAAGAATTTTATCTTATTTTTCACCAATGGTGTCTGAAGTCATCTACTTTGGATGAAAAAAACAAGCAGATTCTACTTATATTCAACTTTACCCAAAATGAAAGAAGTATCCTTCCTAACATTTATATAGAGAGTTAACTCTGCTTCATGCTCTCAGTCAAGCACCAAGTCCATTAAGCAAGAATTCTGTGGGAATACTGACAGTTTTGCAACATTGAGCGTTTAAACATAGTGCCACCAAAGACTGTTCATTTTCAGTGTACTGTATTATAGAAAGCACTGAAAAGAAAGGTTCAGAACTATTTACACAATTATATAATTTCATGACAAAAATCTTCATCTTTATAAACTCATATTATAGCATAAATAATTCAGAAACTTTTTTTCTTATTTGTTTAAAATATTTGAAGTAAGTTTCCGGTGGTTTTAAGCCCAAATGTTAAGAATATATTTTTTGAATCATGCCTTTCAATTACTTTTCAAAATAACCATCAGAGACATGGAAGACTTTTCCCTAGTTAATAAAGTAACTGCCTATTTTGATTTTAATATTGATCATTTTTTGCCCATTAGTACCATTTTCAAGTATGATAGCCAATTAAATTTTTTCAAAAGTAGAATATTTACCCCAAAGTCATTTATTATCCTTTTTTTTTTATTTTATTCCTCTGTTATTGCCAATTAAGCCTAAATATCTTTCTAGACATATTTGTATCTTGGGGTTGACTTGTGACCCTGTTCTAGTCATTGAAATACAATGAGTAGCTGTGCTAGGAAATATTGCAAGAACATTTCTCTTCAGTTTCTTGCCTTTTATGCCCCCTCACTCTGATTTTACCTTATTGTCTGTATAACAAATATAAGGGGAAATATGTAGCAGGCATCATGTGAGCATGAAAGTGAAAGTCACATGTTGGAAACAACAGAAGAAGATTGAAGGACAGTGATATTTGCAAACTTCCTTGTATACATGCAATAGCTCTGAACTTCCTCTCTTTGTAATTCTTAAGATAAGAGAAAATTAAATTCTTATGTGTTTAAGGCACTGTCCTTTATTACTTGAAACCTAACAGGTAGGGTGCGGTGGCCCATGCCTGTAATCCCAGCACTTTGGGAGGATGAGGCAGGTGGATCACCTGAGGTCAGGAGTTTGAGACAAGTTTGGCCAACATAATGAAACCCTGCGTCTACTAAAAATACAAAAAATTAGCAGGGCATGGTGGCCAGTGCCTATAATCTCAGACACTTGGGAGGCTGAGGCAGGAGAATTGCCTGAACCCAGGAGGCAGAGGTTGCAGTGAGCCGAGATCACGCCATTGCACTCCAGCCTGGGTAACAAGAGTGAAAACTCCATCTAAAAAAAAAAAATTGTTTGTTTCATTACTACCTTATCTGTTTCATTTTTTTATATTTAAAATCTCTGGATATATTATTATAGTAATATATATTGTAATAAAAAATATACATATATTCAGAAAGCATTATCACAATGTAAATGTTTGACAAACACTAGTTTAGACCATTTTTTTAACAAATTTTTTAAAAATAGAATATCTACTTAAGCAAACTATGCTATGCCCTGTGATGGGTGCTAGCAAGGTAAGGTAGCCAATTAGTTAAAATACAACTTATATTATTGATTGAAGGTTAGCAGGGACTATTATATGACTAACGTTGCAGAAGTGTTTTAGGTTTTCTTTTTCTAAATATGCAAAATAAAATACGTATCAGGGTGATGGAGGGTATATATGGCTTCCTAGGATATAAATTTTCTATTAAGGTTAATAGAAATAAATTCTATAAATCTTTCAACAAATTTTCTATTAAAGTTAATTCTATATTCCAGTGGTATGTCATCTCTGCTAAAGTTTGCAATCTTCAGTGCAAGAAGTAACATCATTCATTCACCATGCATACCTGGGTCCACTACTCTGCCTAGTAGACAGTAGGTATTTACAAATATCAGAAGCATAGCTGAATATGTAACCTGGTGTCCCAGGTTCTTGGGCTCACTTGCCCCAGGAATGGGGAAAAGGCCCTGGTGGCATGGTGAGCTTACCATTGATATTAAATATCACCAATCCAAAGAGTTTGGCAGAAAGCGGTTTATTAGGCAGAGAGAGAGAGAGAGAGAGAGAGAGAGAGAGAGAGAGAGAGAGAGAGAGAGAGAGAGAGAGAGAGAGAGAGAGAGAGAGAGATCCCACGCTGCCGTGGGAGGAGAATCCAAAAGGGATATCCGCACAGGTAGAGAGGGAAAGACAGCTCCCATGTTGTTGTGGGAGGGTATCCCAGAGAGGGAAATCCGCACAGGTAAGGGGCAGTGGGGTTTTAACGTTGAAGGTATTCCTCCCATTCATGTTCTTGTCCAATGAGAGGAGTTCTTTCAAACTTCTGCTTGAGTGATTGATTTTTGGCTTTAATATTGGATTGGCTGTCTGGCCAGCAACTAGAGTCCCCTCCTCCCAGGGCTTTTCGCAGCTTTTTAAACAAAGGAGCACACCTGTAATTTTACCTAGCTAGCGCATGGGAAAGTTAGACAAAGAACTCTAGGTTCCTGAATGGGGAGGTGGATGGCCCTGGGAGGTTCTTGCCTTTGAAACCAGGCCCCTTGTGGACCCAGAAATACAGTGTTGTTTTTTTTTTTTCTTAACACAGTTCCTCAAATACATTAATTCATTTATTTATGCAACAGGTAATTACCGAACACATTTTGGGATAAAGGAGATTTCAATACAGTTCGAGTTAACAATGATGAGAAGACAGTGTCCTAACCTCCAGGAATATGCAGTTTAGTCACAAGGGCAAAAATCACTGTATGATGTATTGAGTACCATGCCAATTCATTGACAAGTAAACTATATGTCAAGCTGAAGGAACTCACACTATTGAAGATTATATTTGGACTGAATCTGAAGGAAGAATAGTACATTATCAGGCAGACCAGGAAAGTCCATCCAAGGAAAGAAGAACAGCATGTGAAAATAGAGCAGACCAGAACCTGGCCCTCTGTGGGAACTTAATAAATGTCTGTTGCCCTGAATTAGAGTAAATTATTTTTACCAAGATAGATTTGTTGGGCTCAGGGGAAGTTCTTGGATCAGAATCCAAAAAAAAATGTGTATTTTGGCAAAGCGAAAACCTAAAGTAACATTTTTCTATATGCCAAGTTTTTAAGTCTAGAAACAGGGTATTTCAAAATAGTTCGAAGGAGTTTTGAGACTTTGGCTAATCTAATTCAATATGCTCTTGGTGTTAGAATATAAAAAGATATCCAAAATTGAGTGAAATACCAAGGCATGGAGTGTTATGCCTAGGTCTTTTGTTGGATTTCCACAGTACCCTGATGGTCTGTTCAATTCATTCATTATGTCTATTTTTCTATGTCATTCAAATTCGATAAATTCTGTTATTCTATTTTTAAGTTGACTGATTTTTGCTCTGTTTTTTTCTATTCTGTTGAGTCCATTCCTGGAGTTTTTAAAATTTTGGTTATTGTATGTTTCAGTTTCAAAATTTCAACTTGTGTCACCTTCATATTTTCTTTTTGCTGGGGCTAGTTTTGTAATTGTTTCAAGCGTGTTCATGATTACTCAATCATTTTTTATCATGGCTGTCTTACATTTTGTGTCAGATAACTTTAGCTTCTCTGTTATCTGAGTATTGACATCTTTAGACTGTCTTTTTGTATATTCAGCTTGAGATCTTCCAGGTTCTGGGAATGGCAGAAATTATTTATTAAAACCTGGATATTTACATATTTAAAATATAATCTTACTTAAATTTTCTGTCTTAAGTGGCTCTCTTGACAACACTCTGGCAGGGGAAGAATGCGTAGAGGTACCCACTTCTCTGACAGATAGAGATAAAAGTCCAGGTTCTCCACTTATCCTCCATTGATAACTGAGGGAAGGATTGCTCTTGGGGGAATTGAAGGCCATTCCAGCCTCGCACGTGGTTTTCTGTAACATTGTAATAGGGATGACCTCTCTATCACTAGAAAATCATAAAAGTCCTTATTCCAGTTTTTTTTTTTATTCCAGTAAAATATTTAAAGAAGTTTTTCCTGAACCAAATATGAGTAATCAAAACCCAAGGCACAGCCTCAACAGGTCCTGGGAACATGTGCCCAAGGTGGTTGGGTTACAACTTGATTTTATACATATTAGGGGAACAGATATTACAGGTGGTCATCAATCAATATATGTTAAATGCACATTGGTTTGGCCTGGAGAGGCAGGAAAATTCAGAGTTGAGGGACTTCCAGGTTAGAGGTGGATTCAAAAATTTCTGATTGGCAATAGGTTGAAAGAGTTAAGTTATTGTCTAAAGATCTGGAATCAATAGAAAGGAGTTTCTGGGTTAAGGTAAGGGGCTGTGAAAACCACAGTTCTTATTATGTATATGAAGCTTCCAGGTAGCTGGCTTCAAGAAAATAGACAACAAATGTTTCTTATCAGACCCTAAAAGGTGCTGTACTCAGTTAAATCTCTCCTGGGTCATGAAGAGGCCTGGAAAGAGAGAGGAAGATTCTCTACTGAATATAGATATTCCCCATAAGTGACAGCTTTGCAGGGCCATTTCAAATGTATCAATGAAATATATTTTGGGGTAAAATACTTTGATTTCTTTGAGGGCCTGCTATCTGTCATGTGATGCTATATTAGAGTCAGGTTAGAATTTGGTATTTTATTGTGGTAAAGAGTCTTTACCACACTGATCAGTCTTAAGATCACTGTTTTAATGTTAATGTTGGTCAATTGTGCCTTACTTCCATAGGGAGGAGGGTATAATGAGACATGTCTGACATCCCTCTTCCCATCATGGCCTGAACTAGTTTTGCAGGTTTCCTTTGGAATGCCCTTGACTGAGAGGAGGAGGAGGGGTTCATTCAGTCAACTGAGGAGCTTAGAATTCTGTTTTTGATTTACAGCTATCAGGGGTGTGAGTACTAGTTGAGCCCTGGCAGGTGTGAAAACCTCAGATGCTTATGCACTTTGTCTAACACCACTGTGGTGGGATGTTGAGGTGACTCATTACAGCCTAGAAAATCTAGGTTTTCCCCCAGACCTTTGCTTATGTGTGTGGGTGAGAAACCAGTTTTTGTTGTTTTCCTGTGTTTTTTGACAGGTAAAGAACAGTTATTTTCTAAAAGTTTTCTGTCTTGCTAAATTGTTCTTTTTCCTGGTCTTGTCTAGAGATAGCAGGTTTTTGTTGGGGCTTTTATTGTGTAGACCTATGGGCATTTTGGAGTGGTTAGTTTGTTCAGCTTCAAGTTTAGTATGTATGAAGGAAAAAGAAACTTAAAAGAACACACTATCATGTCATTCCTTGGATCCCAAGTTCCCTAAATGGTCTTCTTTTCTCTATTTGCCTCTTAGAGTCCACTTATGCTTGTTTTAGATATGATTTCTGGGGCTTTTAGTTGCACTTAGTGCAATATATCTACTCCATCTTCCTTGACATGTAAATGACATGTAAGATTTAAGAATAGCATTTTTACTTATATAACACAATTCATACAAATTATAAAATATATTGTCTACATGGAATAAATAAAACAATTTTCTAAACTTATTAAGTACTCTTAGAAGGTCTTGAAATAATAAAATTTGCCAAATTTAAGTAATATAGTGTTTGTAATTAGTTTTCAAATAAAAGTTACTTAATTTTACCTAAATGTCAATTTTTTAAATTTCGATTTTATATTTATATTTATTAATGTTATTTAGTAACATTGAAAAAAGTTTACAATTATTTTAGAGTTATACTTTTATAGGAATTATAGAAATGACTATATTTTGTACTATCATGTGTCTTTTCAGTTGCTCAATAGATTTATAACCAGTTTTTTTGAGTTAACAAGTATTACTTCGTTCTCATGCTGTTATAAGAACTACCCAAGCCTGAGTAATTTATAAAGAATAAGAGGTTTAATGGGCTCTCAGTTCCATGTGGCTGGGGAGGCCTCACAATCATGGCTGAAGGCAAAGGAGGAGCAAAGGCATGCCTTACATGGCAGCAGGCAGGAAAGCATATGCAGGGGAACCGCCCTTTATAAAACCATCATGTTTCATGAGACTTATTCACTGTCATGAGAATAACATGGGAAAAACCTGCCCCTAAAATTCAATTACTTTCCACCAGGCCCCTCCCATAATGTGGGGATTATGGGAGCTAAAGCTCTAGATGAAATTTGGGTGGGGACACAGCCAAAGCATATCATAAGAGTGAAGATCAAAAATTTTCCTAAATAAAATAACCATAAAATGTAATTAAATGTTAAAGATATCAGTGAGTTTTTAAAAATATAATTCACTACCATTAAATTTTTATATCTGTAGGAAAATATAGTTATAGAAGTTCAAAAATTAATAAAACTGCAAGTTTCTTTGAAAGAAAGAGAGAAAACGAAGGAAAAGGGAAGAAAGAGAGAGAAATGAGAAAAAGAAAAGAAGAAGGAAGTTACCATTGATTTTCCTATTTTTTTTGTTTTTTTATAGTTTGTAGGTCAGGTCAAATGTTGACTACAATGTGATGACTACAGTGACAACTCCAGAGCCTCTTTATTGCAGGTAGGAATGTTAATTGGAAATGTCCTTTCAGAGAAAAGCATAACTTAAATATAGTGTTTTGCTTATTTTACTTGGAGTTATATGCCAATATTTATAGCTCATCTTTTTAGTAGAAATCAGGAAAATGTATTATACACAACTTGCACTGAGAAAAAAAATGTTTTTTTACCTAAAAAAAGGAAGACTTTTTTCTTTTAATTTCTAAATAATTAAGTATCTACTCATCTCTGTTAATTTATTGTCATATAAAAATAGTCTGTGATGACAGAAATCAGAGCAGCAAGCTCATTAGCATGAAAGGTCTTTGCATCTGTCATGTACTCTTTGTCAGCACTTCAGAAGCATTGAAATAGAGGGAGGGAATTGCCCTCCAGCATTGCTTTACAGTTGCCAGGCCTAGAAATCATATCTTAGGTGCCTGCATACTGTCTGACATTGTGATTTATTGAAGGTTGGCTTGCAGACAAAAGACATCACCAAGTTATGTGTTAGGAGTTCATGAAATAGCTTTACTTCTTATGTCTTTTATATAACCTGCTAGCACATTTTAAATGTTCCTCAAGAGACAGATTAAAATAAAAAAGATAAACTCAGCCTTTGGCTAGACTATATTTTGTAGTTTTGTAAACCATACACATAATTATGTAAATATGGTACATAACATATATTTATTATATAGGCGAAGACACACACACACACACACACACACACACACACACACACACACCCCTCTTGTCATATTTCAGTAGTTTTCCCCGGTTATCAAAGTTCAAAAGAAAATCAGGCTTGCTTTTCACTCTTAGTAATTTCATGATGTCTAAACTATAATTAATTAAAACAGTAAATCTTAACGGATACCAGCAGAGTAAAGTGTGCAGAAAAAAAGCAGTTGTAAAACTGTCTTCCAACTCTGCTTTTAAACTAAAAATATATATATACAATTAGGTCTGAACAGAGATAAGCATAAAAGGGACCCATTTCTTTGTTTCTGATAGCCCCTCAAACACCATCACATAATAAAAATGACAAATGACAACACAGAAAACAACAGAAAGTGAGTCTCATTTGTGAGGCTGAAGGAAAGGCTATGAATCAACTGCAGAAATAAAGCTGCTAAAACAGGACAGTACAGTCTATCCTGCCTGCCTCCTCCCTTGCCTAAATACCAAATAGATTATTGAATTATATGAATTCAAAGTAAAACTTATCAGAAAGCATTTTCATCTGACAGAGTGAATTTTGTGTGTATATATTAGTATTATGAATTTTTTAAAACTACATTAATAACAATTATTAGTTCCCAAATACCTTTGGATAGCCTAGAGCAATACAAGTGAAACTCCTGTTCCAACATCACAGGTTTGATGTTGTGACCCTGACTAAATCTGTCTTGTTTTGTTTTAGACAAGGGATCTCACTCTGTGGCCCAAGCAGTACAGTGGTGTGATCATAGCTCACTGCAGCCTCAAACTCCTGGGCTAAAGCTATCCTCCCACCTCAGCCTCCCACATAGCTGGCATTACAGGCAAGCACCACCATACCCAACTAATTAAAAATATATATTTTTAGAGATGGGGATTTCACTGTGTTGCCCAAGCTGATCATGAACATCTGGTCTCAAGAAATCCTCCCACCTCAGCCTTCTGAATCACTAAGATTATAGCATGAGCCACTGCATCTGGGTGAATCTGTCATTATGAAAAATACTTATATTTCTTTCATCATGGAATTTTTGCAATATAGATTTTAAAATACATTAATATAATTTATGTTGACTACTAAGTCTTTTGATCCCCTGCCTTAAATATTGCACTTGAGATGCCTCCGTCACCTTAATTATGCTAATTATTTTCATTGATCGGTAGAATATTTGGCTGAGACATATCTTTCCTTTCTTCTTTAAGCCACAATTCTACTAGTGTATTTGGAGTAGAAGAGAGATATTGGAGACAAAATAATCCCTTACCTCACTGATCTTTTGTATACTTCTCTTGATGTTAGCTGTCACAGCTCTTTGGCCAACATTGATTCTCCCTTCCATGACATATCAAATGCTGATTATCCTGTAGGATGTGCCTGTAAGTTTCTTAGACATAACTACTTGGTATCTAAGTCACCAGTTCTTGTTATTGCAGATCTCACTGTGGGTCAACTTCTCAGACTCCTGTTCTCCTTGATGTAATTCTGCCCTTCAAATATGCCAGATCATGTGATTTCATTGGGGTCCATTAATCAGCACCCTTACCAGGTGTAAACTTGACTTGACCAATGAAGAAAATAAAATTTCTAAATTTAATTATATAATATTTTCTTTTGGTGATACAAAGTGATGTTACAACTTATGAATACAATATGGAATAATTAAATAAATCTAATTAACATATTCATCACCTCAAATACTTAATATTTTTATGGTCAGAACATTTGAAATTTACTCATTGCAATTTTTGAAGTTCATAGCAATTTTGAAACATACAAACGCTATCACTAGCTGTATTCACCATACTGTGTAATAGAAATCTAATTAAAAAAATGTATTCCTCCTGTTCAACTGATTTTTTTTAAACTTTGATCATAATTTCCCCATTCTCGCCATCCCCAAGCCTCTGTGACCTCCATTCTACCCTCTGCTTCTGTGAGTTTGATTGTTACAGATTCTACATGTAAGGGACAACATGCAGTATTTGTCTTTCTTTGCCTGGATTATTTACCATAGGATGCTTTCCAATTCTATCCATGTCACAAATGACAGAATTGTATTTTTTTATAAGGCTGGGTAGTATTCCACATATGAATATTTGAAGTATTCAATATGCTAGTAATTTTGCTAGACATTTTTTAAAGAAACATTCCAATTTAAAGCTGAGAACTTGGTACCATTAAAAAGGTGAATGTGATAAACAAGTTTTAGGCTGATAATAAAAAGAAATTTTAAAGAAATGATTTAATATTTAATAATTTAAACAATAAATAAAACAATCATTTCTGCTCTCTGCCATAACATTGAACTCTTTCCATTGCATAATTTGCCTACTCTGGCCATTGACAAAAATGACCTCATGAATGTGAGTTCCTTATTCCATTTTTTGAAAACTAGTTAGTCTTTATTTTTATGGTTCCTGAAACACTACATGGAGGCTTACAGCAATTTTTTATTGGATTTATTATGTTAATAATTGTTTTAGCAATAAGCAGTAAAATCTAATATAGCATATATTAATTGCATTTTATGATTGGCCTTTCTGAGTGCATTATTCCAACCACACTTCACAACAATCTATTGAAGTAGTTATTATTACTGTTTTACAGACACTTTTGAAGTGCTGAGAAGTGAAATCATTTCCTCAAGGTGGCATAGTTCATAGGTGTTCAACTTTAAATTGATTCTGATTCTTTCTTGAGTATTTTAATTGTAACAACCTCTGAGGAATATTATGTGGGGAACTTCATGAAGACTAATTATTTTCAATTGGTTTTCTACCTATTTCTCTTTCTGTGATGATGCTTGCAATTACAGTTGTGATTTTTCATATCTTTAAAGGCTCCTGCAGTAGCAAAATTATATATAAAAGTGCATCTGAAGCAAAATTTGCATTTTTCGGTTCTGACATTGCTTTGTATTCTCAAGGTAAATAAGTGGAAATGCAACTGCAGAGGACCAATTTGAGGCATGCAAGTACAGCATATTGTCAGGCTTCCTTTTTTTCCTGCTTACCTCCTTCCAGCCCTCAAGAAACAAAGTTTGGGGTTGAAGGATTAACCTCAGCAGATCCACTTATTTGATTAGTGCCTTGCCTGCTCTGCTTTTCCTCAGGTTCATTGATCAAGATGATTGCATTCTCTGTCCTTTGCTGGGCCAGCCAGGCAGAGGAAAGGGATCATTTGCTGAGATGTGAGTCCTTCGGGCAGGTCCATGTCTTTGACTGCACAGTTGACTAGCTAGTACAGTATGGTGTTCAGTAATAAAAATAATAAAATGAGTCAAATGGCCCCTCTGTTAGAAGGAAATTCTACTCAACTCTGATTCTTAGCCAGTAAAGTTGGACTTCGACATAGCCAGTGAACCATATTAGATGGTGGAATAGTCTCCCCAAAGATGAGATAGATGATCCATAGCTTGAAGAATTTTAAAGTGAAATAAACACAGTCTGACAAAGGAGAAAATAATGAAATTTTGTGCTGTCTGAGGATCGCCAAATGTGGGTTTGTGGCTCAGTTTTTATTGTCACTAATTCAACTCTGTTGTATTTAAACTCTAAAGGGAGCATAGATTTGTATGTTTTTAGCATTTGGAGGAAAAATATCAGCTTTAGTTACAGTACAGTTGAATCATTATGAAAATGTTATATATCTTAAGCTGACATATACAAGTCAAATGCTTACAAGGTTTAAATGTGTTGGTAAAATAAAGACTCAGTTCACTTGATAGAAAATGTTGACATATGAAATGTTAATTTCCCCATTGGAAACCTAAGGTGTATTCTGAGTTTCTGTAGAGGCATAGCAGTGCCTAAAGGCTCTAAGCAGGCAGGATAGACATATATGTATATATATGTATTTTTTTTTTGACAGAGATTTTTCTGTTAAGTTTACAGTGTAACAAAATGAGCAAGTCATTGATTCATTTTGGTTGTTACAAGGGAAAATTTGCACTTAATGGACCAGCTAATGAAATCAGTAAAATTTAAATGAAGAAATACTGTATGCTAACAAGAATAATAATTAGTTTTACTACAACAACATATTCACTTTCTTTTTCACATTTTCTTAGTAAAATGTATCATCCTAAAAATATAGCATTAACATTTCTGCCTAAAACCTAATTTAAAATGCCCACAATATATTTGCCTTGATCTTCTACTTTCTATAGTAAAATACATGTATAATTAAGACCACAAAGGTATAATTCATGACAATGTAATGGAGCTTAAGTTTTGCTACCTAAATGTTTCCCAAACACATTAATGCTATAAATAACATTTCTGATGAGATTTAATTTGAAAAGGAAAAGGCAGTATTTTTAAGGATTTTATTGCATATGAACAAATACATTTTGAACTACAAATCTTCCTTTGTCTCTTAATTCCAGTAAGATTTCTACATCATATCTTGGAGATATTACAGTTTTAGTTCCAGACCACTGGAATAAAGTGAATATTGCAATAAATCAGATCACACAATTTTTTTTCGTTTGTTTCTTGGTTCATACAAAAGTTCTGGGCCAGGCACAGTGGCTCGTGCCTATAATCCCAGCACTTTGGGAGGCCGAGGCAGGCAGATCACTTGAGGTCAGGAGTTCGAGGCCAGCCTGATCAATATGGTGAAACTCCTTCTCTACTAAAAATGCAAAAGTTAGCTGGGTGTGGTGGTGCATGACTGTAGTCCCAGCTGCTCGGGAGGCTGAGGCACAAGAATTGCTTGAACCTAGGAGATGGAGGTTGCAGTGAGCTGATTGTGCCACGGCACTCCAGCCTGGGTGATAGAGTGAGACTCTATCTCAAAAAAAAAAAAAAAAGAAAAAAAAGAAATGTTATGTTTCCACTACACTGTAGTTGATTAAGGGTACTATAGCATTAAGTGAAAAAACAATATATATAACTTAATTAAAAAATACTTTATTGCTAAAACATGCTAAGAATTATCTTAGCTATCAGTAAGTCATAATCTGCTTGCTTGAGGAGGGTCTTGCCTTGATGTTGATGGCCACTGAGTGATCAGGGTAGAGGCTTCTGAAGGCTGAGAGAGCTGTGAGAATTTCTTAAAATGAGACAATAATAAGCTTTGCCACATCAATTGACTCTTCCTTTTATAAAATATTCCTCTATAGCATGTGATGCCGTTGGATAGCATTTTTCTCATGGTACAACTTTTTCAAAATTGAAGTAAATCCTTTCAAACCCTACCACTGCTTTATCAACTAAATAAACATAATATTCTAAATCCCTTGCTGTAATTTCAACAGTGTTCACTACTTCTTTGCCAGGAGTAGATTCATCTCAAAAAACCACTTTCTTTTTCATCCATAAGAAGCAACTCTTCATTTGTTGAAATTATGTCATGAGATTGCAGCAATTCAGTCACATCTTCAGGCTCCACTTCTAATTCTAGTCCTCTTGCTATTTTCATCTTGTATTAGTCTGTTCTCAGGCTGCTGATAAAGACATACCAAAGACTGGGCAATTTACAAAAGAAAGAGGTTTAATGGACTTACAGTTCCACATGGCTGGGGAAGCCTCTCAATCATGATGGAAGGCAAGGAAGAACAAGTCACATTTTAAATTAATGGCAGCAGGCAAAGAGAGAGCTTGTGCAGAGAAACCACCTTATAAAGCCATCAGATCTCATGAGATTTATTCACTATCACGAAAACATCATGGGAAATACCTGACCCTGTGATGCAATTACCTCCCACCAGGTCCCTCACACAATGTGTGAGAATTCAAGATCACATTTGGGTAGGGACACAGTCAAACCACATCACACCCACCACATCTTCAATAACGTCTTCCACTGAAGTCTTGAATCCTTCAAAGTCATCACCAGGTTTTGGAATCAGCTCTTTTCAAACGCCTGTTAATGTTGTTATTCTGGCCTTCTCTTGTGAATCATGAGTGTTCTTAGTGGCATCTAGAATGGGGAATCCACTTCAGAAGATTTTCAACTTACTTTGCCAAGCCCCATCAGAGGAATCACAATCTCTGGCAGCTATAATCTGAGGAATCACTCTCTCTGGCAGCCTTGTAAAGTGTGTTTCCAATTAGTTTCTTACATTAGTCAAATTTGAGAATCTTCATTCTCAATAAAGTAGACTATTTATTTTCCTTAGACTTCTCTGATTCTTTATTTATTATTATTGTTATTTTAATCTCTCTTATCCCTTTCTGACTTGGACTGCCTAATAAGTTCCAAGTCTTCCTTTTGGGCACAGCACTTACATGAGTCACACCAGTCATTAACATTTACCCCATGCGTGGGTAGGGGAGAGGATTCTGTGCATGTGCACACTTTCCAGTCTATGTTCCTGTAGCATATTTTAACTTCTATATCACCACCAAACTTTATTATTATTGTGCCAATTAGTTTAAACATCTTCTCACAGTAAGATTTTCTTAGTACAGAGCCACATCTGACACTGCTTTTTTCCTCTATTACTATCCTAATACTCAGCTCAGAGTATCTTTCACTCATTGTGAGTTGAACAGAATAAACTAACAATCATCATTATGTTGTTTTAAGACAAAATTTTGTAGAATGGCATATGAGTTTTTTAAAAGTTTTAATATGTTAAGAAATGTTTAGAAATGTATCTTTTGAAAATACAGAAAATACATACTCCTCTTCAGGGTGCGTGGTATATTTTATTTTAAATAAATCTAAATTTCTATTAGGAAGCTAATGCCTTTTTATATGCAAGTAAATATTATGAGACAAACAAAAATATATCTCTTTAAACTTTCTTTAGACTGCCTTATAACTTTGGAATGGTTTGTTATCAATGTCTGTTCTAATAGCAGAAAAAACAATACCTGTTTAATAGGTAACTTAACTTAGTGATTTCAGTTTTCTAATTTCAATTTAGCTAATTTCCCAGGTGGCAGAATGCTATTTTTAACTAAATTACCATTTCTACTCATGAAGTCAACTCTATTCACCCAATAAGACAACGAATATATGCATACTGATCTCCTACTATGTGTCAGGGAATAAGACAACTGTCATATTCTTAAAAAATGAAAGTTATTTTATTTGTACCTCAGAAAGAAAAAGAAAACCCTGCAATACAAGGATATAAGAATATGCCAAGGAAACAAGGACCAGAAATCAGTCCCAACACAGCCTGAGCAGAGCATTTTGTTGTTGTTGTTTTGTTTTTCATTTGTTTGTTTTAGTCTAAATTAGACAAGAAAATGAAGGAATTAAGGAAATCAAGAGTAGCATTCAAAGCAGAAGGAGGGTAAGTGCAAGAACACTGAGGGGAAAGATAGGATGCTGTGTAAGAACTGTGAATAGTCCCCAATCCATTTCTGAACTGGAAGGTACTCTTGCTGTGAAATAAAGTAATAACAAAGGATAATTAGTGTAGTAGGCTTAATAATGCTTAATTATGACCTCCACAAAAGCTATGAATGCTCTAGTCCTTAAAAGCTATGAATATTTTCTCGTATATGCAAAGAAAAGGTCTTTGCAGAGGTGATTCAAATCAAGGATTTTGATATGAGGAGATTATCCTGGGTTATCTGGTGGTCTCTAAACATGACCACAGATATCTTCATAAAAGGAAGGCAGAGGAAGATTTGACACACACAGGCAGAAGAGTTGAAGGCAATGTGACTACTGAGGCAGAGACTGGAGTGATGCAGCCACAAGCCAAGGAATGCGGGCAACTGTCAGAAGCTTACAGATGCAAAGAATGGCTCTTCTTTAGAGCATCCAGAGATAGTAAAGTCCTACTGTCACCAGATTTCAGCCAAAGGGAACTGATTTGGGACTTCTGGTCTCCAGAAAGTTGAAATAATACATTTCTGTTATTTTCAACCAACAAGCTTGTTCCCATTTGTTACAGTAGCCTAAAGAAGTAAAGAGTGGGTAAAAGCCAAGAAAGATAAATAAATAAAAGAAAGAAATAATATTCAATGTACCTTTATAAATTGTGCAAAAGTCTCAATATGATCTGGCAATCTAATTAAAATAACTCAGGCTATCGGTGGCTACAAATGACATATATTGGAATTCAAAAAAGAATAGTATTCATTTAATATTGATTGTATATCTCCATTTTCACATTTTCCTACCTGTTTTGATTAACTGATTGGTTTATCATAGCTCTTCCTTGAATTATGTGTAACAATACTAAAATAAATTTATCCTTATGCTTGCCACACTGTACACATGTCAATTTTAAAAAAAGTACAAGAATATTTCATGTATTTATGTGTACAAAGTCTTGATGGAATTATAAATAATATTTCCTAAAATAAATATTAATGAAATCTCATATATTTACCAATGTTTCAATAAGCTGGGCAGAAATGTTCTAAACTAAATCAATATTACATGTATACATATTTAGAATGAGGCTTATATATGCTTTAAGATTCCACACATTGTTCAAATTTTATTTTAAAAACCAATTCATACCCTAAATGTATCAATCAGATATAAAATCTAAATAATAACACAATTGGCTCATATAGTTAACAAATAATTCTTATTAATTATTTTGAGTGTCATTTTTGTAAGTTTAAATTTTCACTTTTTAAAGTAGCACATTCAAATACAAAAGTCTTATAATTAGATTATGAAATCACGAAGATGAGTGAACTCATTACATGAAATTACTTTGAATAATTATTCTGGACCTGACACTGTAAATATATTGTTCACTCAGTATAAATGCTACTGTTTCACTCATTTGATAGATTGGGAACCTGAGCTAGAGAAGTTAAATGATTTGCTTCCCATAGGAAGGAAACTCTTTGATCCAACTATCACCAGTGCTAAAGATCCCAACAACTGCAATTTATTTCAATTTGGATAAGTGAGCTAGGAATGTTTATTTCTGGCCCCCATTTACCAGACAAGTTAACAATGTAAGAGGAGAATAAAGGATGTCTGACACAATTGTATCCTAAAGTTCATACAGGTACAATCAAAATAATTCACTCTGGGGCCTTGACAGTTTGGATTCTGTGAATAAGATGTACTGCCTACACCATAGACACCAATCACCCCTTTGAACCAAGGGAGGATATAAATCAGCAGGCAAAGAAAAGTTTTCAAAGCTTGTTTCCAACAGAACTTGAACAACCCAACAGAGCTGTAACAATAAAGAGCATTACATGTATCAACCTTCAGAGGAGCAAAAAGAAGAGGTGCTTTTTTTTCAACTCGGGCTTTGAGTTGGCCTCGGGTATAATAGGCAGTCACAGTGCCAGGTTCTACAAACTGAAGCATTGGTCAGAAATCAGAAAACAGTATCCCCCTGCATCCATGTCTTCAACTAGAGCTGAGCACAGGCAGTTAAGAATGACAATGTCGTAGTTACATAGATAAGAAAGAGATGTCACCCAGACGCATGTTCATGGATGCATTTGTGTAATATTCCAAACAGTTATCATATGTATGCACCCAACAAAATATGTACAAATATTTAACTAACTGAAAGTTGAGGGGGAAAAAATGAGGAGTTAATTTGAAGACTTGTTAAACTTTGTGGCTCTGATTTTTAGATTGAAGTCTAAAAATAAAAAGTAAGTAAAATAAATTTAAACATTAGATTTTTGGAAAGGTGGCAATGTAAGGAAACATTGTAATACTGCCCAAAGTAATTTATAGATTCAGTACTATCCCCATCAAACTACCATTGACCTTTTTCACAGAACTGGAAAAAAACACTTTAAACTTCACAATGGAACCAAAAGAGAGCCTACATAGCCAAGACAATCCTAAGCAAAAGAACAAAGTCGGAGGCATCATGCTACCTGACTTCAAACTATACTACAAGGCTATAGTAATCAAAACAGCATGGTACTGGTACCAAAACAGAAATATAGACCAATGGAACAGGACAGAGGCTCGGAAGCAATGCCACACATCTACAATCATCTGATCTTTGACAAGCTGAACAAAAACAAGCAATAGGGAAAGGATTCCCTGTTTAATAAATGGTGTTGGGAAAACTGGCTAGCCATGTGCAGAAAGGTGAAACTGGACACCTTCCTTACACCTTAGACAAAAATTAACTCCAGATGGATTAAATATTTAAACATAAGAACTAACACCATAAAAACCCTGGAAGAAAACCTAGGCAACACCATTCAGAACATAGGCACAGGCAAGGACTTCATGACTAAAACACCAAAAGCAATGGCAACAAAAGCCAAAATAGATAAATGGGATCTAATCAAACTTAAGAGCTTCTGCACAGCAAAAGAAACAATCATTAGAGTGAACCAGCAACCAACAGAATGGGAAAAAATTTTTGCAATCTATCCATCTGACAAAGGGCTAATATCCAGAATCTACACAGAACTAAAACAGGTTTATAAGAAAAAAATAAACCCATTCAAAAGTGGGCAAAGGATATGAACAGACACTTTATAAAAGAAGACATACATGAGGCCAAAAAACATGAAAAAATGCTCCTCATCACTGGTCATTAGAGAAATGCAAATCAAAACCACATTGAGATACCATCTCATGCCAGTTAGAATGGTGATCATTCTAACTGTTGGAGACAACAGATGCTGGGGAGGATATGGAGAAAAGGGAACACTTTTACACTGTTAGTGGGAATGTAAATTAGTTCAACCATTGTGAAAGACAGTGTGGCAATTCCTCAAGGATCTAGAAATAGAAATTCCATTTGACCCAGCAATCCCATTACTGGGCATATACCCAAAGGATTATAAAACATTCTATTATAAAGACACATGCATACGTATGTTAGTTGTGGTACTGTTTACAATAGCAAAGACCTGGAACCAACCCAAATGCCCATCAATGATAGACTGGACAAAGAAAATGTGGCATATATATGCCATGGAATACTATGCAGCCATAAAAAAATGATTAGTTCATGTCCTTTGTAGAGACATGAATGAATCTAGAAACCATCATTCTCATCAAACTGACACGAGAACAGAAAACCAAACACTGCATGAACCAAGATCATGCCACTGTACTCCAGCCTGGGAGACAGAGCAGACTGCATATCAAAAAAAAAAAAAAAAAAAAAAGCTGGTTGGGTTGAATTATCTCATAATGAAAACAATGAAGTTAGTTTTTAATACAAAACAAGATTTGACTTTCCATAAAATTCTGAAAGATGGAAAACATGAGCTCATTTGTGAGGAAGGATTTTCTTAATTTATCCCAATGTAGCTGAGAAACTCTGCCCTTGGATGACGTTGTTTTTGCATGGCAATGAGTTTTGAAATACATATATTTTGTGACATACAGAAATAATATTACCATATAAAATTACTTAAAGTTATGGAGACTTTAATATATAGAGTGTGCATATATTACACATATGTGTGTATGTCTTTGGTTACATGAAGAGAGTTTGATTTCATAATTCTCATTAACAGTACTTATAAAAAAGAAAATGACTTTTATTTAAATATTTTATTTACATATTTTTCTTTACATCATGAATAAATTTTTCTTTAAATTAATGTAATCATGTAATTCATGCCAAAATAGAAAATACTTCCAGCATAGACATAAAATAGCACAGGTGAAAGCCAGTTGCTTTATTTGACAATTGTGTAATTTTGAAGGTTAAAAATAAATTAAAATTTAATATAAAATTATTTAAATTTGAAAATAAACAAGAATAAAAATATTAAGAACTAAAAATTTTTAAAAGCAGATTTTAAAATTCAAATGAAAGAAGCATAATGTTAATTTACATAAAGAGTAATTTGGAATATTTTTAGGAAGTCAATTAATAAATGATATTTAAATAAGACCCAAAAGGCAGAAAGGACAAAGTTAATATGACTACATCGAAATTTGTAAGTTTCGTATGAAAATAAACAAAGTGAAAAGAAAAGGCACATATTGTGAAAGGAAGGGCATCTTTAGTCCATTTGGCAAAACCAGCTTAAAACAAGAACAGCAACAATAAAAACAGGTAAAAATAACCTGTTACAATTTTACCTTTATAATTTGAGCAAAAGTTTTAAAGAATCTGAAAATAGTAAGTAGACATGTAGACGAATAGAAACTAAATGGTGTCTGATAAGGGTGTAATTAAGAATGTCAATTCAAAAAATAATTTATCAAAATCTGGTAATGAATATAAACATTCTATACCAGTTGAGATTTCATTTAGTAGATATAAATATAGTAAATATATATTACCTGATGTAGAATATTATTTGCAGTCAGGCACAGTGGCTCACGCCTGTAATCCCAACACTTGGGGAGGCTGAGGCAGGCAGATCACCTGAAGTCAGGAGTTTGAGACCACTGTGGCCAATGTGGTAAAACCCTGTTATCTAGTGAAAATACAAAAATGAGCTGGGCATGGTGACAGGCTTCTATAATCCCAGCTACTTGGGAGGCTGAGACAGGAGAATTACTTGAACCCAGGAGGTGGAGGTTGCAGTGAGCCAAGATCAAATCAACTCCAGCCTGGGGGACAAGAATGAGAATTTGTCTCAAAAAAAAAAAAAAAAAAAAAAAAGAAAAGAAAAAAAAACTATATGGTAAGGAAAAGGATGCATACATATAAATGAAATTTTCAGTAGGAATTAATTCCTAAATGAAACTTGAGTCACAATAATTTGCATGATATCATAACATTTATAAAAACTTCACAGAACTGGAAAAAACCACCTTGAACTTCATATGGAACCAAAAGAGAGCCTGCATAGTCAAGTCAATTTTAAGCAAAAAGAACACAGCAGGAGGCATCACACTACCAAACTTCAATCTATACTACAAGGCTACAGTAATCAAAACAGCATGGTACTGGTACCAAAACAGAGATATAGACCAATGGAACAGAACAGAGGCATCAGAGGCAACACAACATATCTACAACCATACAGACTTTTATAAACCTGACAAAAACAAGCAATGGGGAAAGGATTCCCTGTTTAATAAATGGTGTTGGGAAAACTGGCTAGCCATGTGCAGAAAGCAGAAACTGAACCCCTTCCTGACACCTTACACTAAAATTAACTCCAGCTGGATTAAAGACTTAAACATAAGACCTGGCACCATAAAAACCCTAGAAGAAAATCTAGGCAAAACCATTCAGGACAAGGAGTAGGCAAGGACTTCATGACCAAAACACCAAAAGCATTGGCAACAAAAGCCAAAATAGACAAATGGGACCTAATCAAACTCCACAGCTTCTGCACGGCAAAAGAAACAGTCACTAGATTGAATTAGCAACCAAGAGAATGGGGAAAAAATTTTTGCAGTTTACCCATCTGACAAAGGGCTGATATCTAGAATTTACAAAGAACTCAAACAGATTTACAAGAAAAAAACAAACAAGCCCATTCAAAAATGGGCAAATGTTATGAACAGACACTTTACAAAAGAAGACATACATGAGGCCAACAAACATGAAAAAATGGTCATCATCACTGGTCATCAGAGAAATGCAAATCAAAACTACATTGAGATACCATCTCATGCCAGTTAGAATGGTGATCATTAAAAAATATGGAGACAACAGATGCTGGAGAGAATGTGGAGAAATAGGAACACTTTTACACTGCTGGTGGGAGTGTAAATTAGTTCAACCATTGTGGAAGACAATGTGGCGATTCCTCAAGGACCTAGAAATAGAAATTCCATTTGACCCAGCAATCCCATTATTGGGTATATATCCAAAGAACTATAAATCGTTCTACTATAAGGACACATGCATATGAATGTTCATTGCAGCACTGTTTACAATAGCAAAGACCTGGAACCAACCCAAATGCCCATCAATGATAGACTGGACTAGGAAAATGTGGCACATATACACCATGGAATATTATGCAGTGATAAAAAATGATGAGTTCGTGTCCTTTGTAGGGACATGGATGAATCTGGAGAACATCATTCTCAGCAAACTGACACAAGAACAGAAAATGAAATACCACATATTCTCACTCATAGGCGGGTGATGAACAATGAGAACACATGGACACAGGGAGGGGAGCACTACACACTGGGGTCTATTGGGGGCAATAGGGGAGGGACAGTGCGGGGGGAGCTGGGGAGGGATAGCATGGGGAGAAATGCCAGATATAGGTGAAGGGGAGGAGGGCAGCAAATCACACTGCCACGTGTGTACCTATGCAACTATCTTGCATGTTCTGCACATGTACCCCAAAACTTAAAATGCAATAAAAATATTTATAAAAACTGTAAAATAGGAAAAACATATAAATATACGTGTGTAGTGAAATGTAAAAACATATACATTCGTTAAGAAAAACAAATTGTTGAAAACTTTCATTTATTATGTATTTTTTCTTTTCTAGAATATTATGTTAGTTGAATTCTGAATCGTATATGACATACTCCTTGTATGTTTTATACATTTTGTAATAAAGTTTAGATTTTATTTCACCAAATATTTTGTGTTTATGTATGTTTTGCACATTTCATCATAAAGTTTAGATTTTATTTTACCAAATATCTTATGTTTAATAATCTCTGTATACAAAAAACTATATACTTTTTAAAATATTAAAACTTACAGGAAAAATTCTGCCATGGAAGAGTCCATTTTACAACTTCTTTGATATTCTGCTCAAGGAACAATTATTTCTGTACTTTTTTTTTTTTTTTTTTTTTATATGGAGTCTCACTCTGTTGCCCAGGCTGGAGTGCAGTGGTGCCATCTCAGCTCACTGCAACCTCTACTTCCCTGGTTCAAGCGATTCTCCTACCTCAGCCTCCCAGGTAGCTGGGATTACAGGTGCCCTCCACTATGCCCAGGGAATTTCTGTATTTGTAGTAGAGACAGGGAGGGTTTCACCTTACTGGCCAGGATCGTCTTGAACTCCTGACCTTGTGATCCACCTGCCTCAGCCTCCCAAAGTGCTGGGATTACAGATGTGAGCTACCGTGCCTGGCCAGATTTCTGTATTTTCTTCCTTTGTATTTGGGCTAAATTTAGTGACCTCTTATTAATTTAGGAAATAAAATGCAATTGAAGTAAGTAATATCTTACATCAGGTCACAAAGGCCATAGAGTTTCGCCCTGGTGTTCTCTAGGATAACTCACCTTGGGGCAGCCAGGCAACTTGGCTGAGAATATCTTTCTGGAACCCAATAGAGCTTTCAACTGAATATAGCCATTAGACTGCAATTGCATGAGTGATTTTAAATCAAAATTGCTCAAGGACGCCCTTCTGATTTCCTAAATCACAAAACCATGAATCAAATAAAATGTTGTTATAAGCCATTCAGATTTGGGTAAATTGTTAATGAGTGATAGGAAATAAAAAAGGCATTTTACTTGGGCTGAAACCAACTGATGAAGGTTTTAACCATAGCTGAGTTATTGGAGGTAGAAGAAAGAATGGCACAAAGGAGACATTTGGATGTGAAGATTTTTCTTTTTAAGTAGCTATTGGAAATGAGAGAAAGGAGTTATTAATGACTGTCATTCTTTCGTTTTAGCAATTCCCGTTTAAGTGATAGCCTAATTGTTAAGAATACAACATAAGAAATAAGTTTAACAAACTGTGTCTTCAAATACATCAGAAAAAAATGAAACAGTTGACGTGGTTTGTTTTATGTGAGAAATGGATGTAAATTCAAATTTACTTATGAAACTTAGAGTAAATAAGAAAACAACTAAACATACTTCAAGGTCAAGCAGTAAAAGAGAAAGAAACACCAGGTGTTACAAGAACATGGAGAAGTGATGCAGAATTAGACTTCCTGGTCAGGGAAAACTTACAAATGCCAGAGAAGCTGAGCTTTGAAAGAAGAATAAAATTTAGTTCAGGAAGATGAAAGAATATTGCATTTAAATGTATATATGCCTAAGAGAGCATAATAAACTTTATGAAGATTATTGAAATATGCAGATGAATTGGTTGTGGAGGAAGCTAAAGATGTAATTGTTGGCAGATTGTGGAGGCCTAATATGCAAAAAAGTGTGACTTATTTAGCTGAAAGTTCTCAGCATGCCCTGAAGGATTTTTAAGGTGAACGATGACATAATTACATTGATGTTTGGAGAGAGTCATACTGGAAGGCAGAGAAACTATTAGATGACTGGAGCAAAAAGAATCACTTTGTTGGCTGTGAGGTTAGAGATATTGAGAAACTGTAGAAAATGAAAATAAAGCAAAATCTGTAGTCCCTGTATCTCTTTGAACACAAGACAGGGGTGAAGAGAGAAATAGAGCATAGGATGGCCACTAGAGTTTGGCTAAGTGGTGAGGGGATGCTATTTTCCTCGATGGTGAAGAACGACAAATAGACCACAAACTCTAATAGTCTGAAACTTCCCAAAGCAAAATTATTCCTAGTGCATTTCTCCAATCGTATTGCTTCCATCTTTTGCAAGCCCTTCCTGGCATATTATGTGAAATATTTTCTTTCTGGAGTTGTCTTATCCAGATGCGCATATGGTGTCTTAAATTAGAAATAGAGGAGGAAAAAGAGCCTTTCTCTGGCAACAATCTATTTGAAAGCAATTAAACACAAGCTTTTTGCATTGGTTTAAATTTGCTAGCTTAATTTTTCTGTATCTTAACGAAAAACATATGCTCACCTCTCACCAGTGAATCTGCAAGCTGCTGAAAGAATTACATCTTTATGTATCTAGCTGAATATGCCACTCCATCAGTTGTTTCACATCTTTAAATGAAGAATGTTTACACTCACGATTTAGATCAGTTATCTATACTATTATCTACCAGGATAGCGTTTCTTAAAAATAGAGACTCAAAAACCATAAAGTACAATGTAATGTTAAATAATTTGACTATATTAAAATTAGTGAATTCTATATATGTTTAAAAAAGTAAAGAGACAAGTTACGTATTATAAAAAAATCGTTTGTGTTCCATATAATTGACAAAGAAGTCTACTAAAAACATTAAATTACATATACCTAAAAAAAGATGCAGAACTTTGTATTCAACAAGAAAATGTGACTCAGTAACTTGATACAAATTTTCACCCATCATTTATACATAAAGTTAAAAAATTAGAAAATAGTCTCAATCTCACAAGTTTTTTTAAAGAAATTTGATGCAAAAGATATTTAATATGGCTTATATTTAAATGTATATCCAGATGGGAAGACTATAATTAATTCCTAATCACCACTTTGATATTAATTACTATTGAATCCTCTGTCTTTGTCTTTCTCTTTTTCACACAGACACAGGCACACACATACACACACAGAGAGAGAGAGATACTTTTAAATTTTCTAATCCATTGGTACATTGTTTTCATTCACTTGACAACAGTAAATCCTCACTTAACATGTGCATAGGATTTTGGAAACTTCAACAATGAACAAAACAAGAATATAACAAGACCATTTTTTTCTCTCATCAATGTTGTAATAAATTGTCACTGAACGAAACTATGTCATTCCAAGACTTACTGTATATTGTTTCTCTTAAAGTCACAGTTACCAAGGACCTGTGGGCAATATTAAGTAAGTACTTACTGTATACCACATGTTCATTTTACACCATTTGGAGGAAGTTTTTATTTTTTCTAAATAAAGCTTTTGACCTTTGACTTTTATCCATCTTGAAAATGTTTCAAAACTTTACTCTAATAAAATAATACTGTGAAAGGAACCAGGATAGTGTTTCTTAAAAACAGAGACCCATAAAGCATAAAAAAACTTGGGACTCCAGTTCACTGTGCCAAGAAGAGAAAATTAAGCTGAAAGTTGAGTCATATAAGAAGCTGCCTTTCCTTTTGTTCCTAAACAGACAACTACAGATAAAAGGTTAAATATATCACAGGTAGCCACTCTGATGTTCATGTTATCTTATGAAAAGTGCTGAATAACTGAGACAAATACATAACTAATCATTCCTCAACCTGCTCCTTTTCTCTTCCAACCTGTGGATGACCATGTCCTCCTTTTTCTCCAGCCACTTTTCCCCTTTAAATATTGAAGACCTCAGAATCATCTTTAAAGAAAAGCACAGACTGCTCTCCCAGACATTTCCTTAACCTTGGCAAAGTAAACTTCTAAATTGATTGAGCCCTGTCTCTGAGAGTTTTTGGTTTACAATAATCATTTTGTGAAAATTTGGGAATAAGTATTCTACAGGAATTCTGAAAAAAAAAAAAAAAAAAAAAAAAAAAAAAAAAAAAAAAACGTTGGATAACGTTTCAGCAATTTTCGGCATTATCTACCACCATCAATTGTTATAAATCTAATAGCTCAACTTATCAATAACCAAATAAGCTAGAACACATTTACTTTTTCTAAAAAAAAAAATAGGCTAGGCATCATGGCTCATTTTTCTAATTCCAGCACTTTAGGAGGCTGAAGTGAGAGAATCACTTGAGGCCAACAGTTTAAGACAAGACTGGGCAACATAATGAGACTTTGTCTCTACAAAAAATAAAAATGTGTCAAGTTGGACATGGCCGTGCATCTGTGCTTCCCACTACTTAGAAGGCTAAGGTGGAGGCCCCAAACTCCTTGGGCCCAGGAGTCTGAAGGTGCAGTGAGCTCGGATTCAGTCACTGCACTCTAGCCTGTGACAGAGTGACCTTTTTTTTTTTAATGTATCTATGATTAATTCTCACTGCTCATGTGCTTTCACCTATTAGCATTATTTGATGCAACTTATCACTGTTTCCTTCCTGAATCTATGCTTGTTCTAACTTCCAGGACATCATACTCTTAAAAAAAAAAAACAAAAAACCCTCACTAGACATTGTTTCCTAGTTTCCAAGGCTAGATTTGCCTTATATCTATGATCTTTATGTGTTGGAGTATGTTAGGGCACAGTCTTCGGACTCTTCCTCTTATCTATTGATCTCATCCATTCTCAAGGCTTTAACCACCATGTAAAAATAATTTCCCACCTTATATCTCTACCAAACTTTTCCCTTAAATTCCAGGCTCATTGATCAAAGTTCCTACTAGAATCTGTATTTGGATTTTTAATAAGCATCTGAACCTAACCCTGTTCAAACCTGAATACAATGTCCCCCTGTGACTAACCAGATTATTCTTCAATTTTATCCAACTCAGTACATTGCAATTTCATATTTCTAGTTGCTCAGATATAGCCTGTTTCTATTTGTTCTTGTTTCCAATACCAACACTGGAAAGTTGGTTTCATTAGTTAGCAGGTTTCTATTAGGTAGTTAGAAACACCACTCTTTGAGTGGTGGAGAAAAAGAAATCTGATTATCTTTAGATCTTCTTTGTTTGTATTAAGGAATCTCTTCTGCTCAAACGACTGAGAAATCAATGATTTATTTTATATTTTTCTCAACCATTGATAAAATTCTCAATGCTTTTATCTTTTGCTCTGCATTTGATATTCTTAGTCTTTTTCACTGATATTATAATTAAAAACCAGCATCTCCTTACAAAAAGAAGATACTTTTATAATGTTCTGTTTATAGCTGTGATGGTTCTTTTGCATCTGTGGAAGATATTTTTTAAACACTTGGAGATAATTTAACCTAAAATTTTGTCATTTGTATGCACTATGAAAATATCCAAGACATGCAAGCAGACATTAATGTTGAATAATTAAAAATAACTAATTATTTTTTATAACAGTTATATAAATGAGCATAAATAAATGTTGGAATGGGAATACAGATGGAATGGAAAGGATGATTTCTAGGCTGTCTGTAGTTTTATGTCTCCTTAAAATCTTAAAGTCAGTTCTAAGTGATAAATTTTCTACTTAATAGTCCTAGTTGTTTTTTTGTTTGTTTGTTTTTGAAACAGAGTCTCGCTCTGTCATCCAGGCTGGAGTGCAATGGGGTGATCTTGACTCACTGCAACCTCCACCTCCTGGGTTCAAGCAATTCTCCTGCCTCAGCCTCCCAAGCAACTGGGATTACAGGTGTCCGCCACCATGCCCGGCTAATTTTTTTATTTTTAATACAGACAGGATTTTGCCATGTTGGCCAGGCTGGTCTCAATCTCCTGAGCTCAGGTGATTCACCTGCCTCAGCTTCCCAAATGTTCTGGGATTACAGGCGTGAGCTACCATGCCTGGAAAGATCCTTGTTTTGTTTTTTTTATTTTGCTTTGTTTCATTTTGTTTAAAGAATCTTTACAATTTTCTGTGTAACTAATCACGTCATCTGGGAATAGAGACAGTTTTCTTTCTTCTTTTCCAAACTTTACATATTTTATCTTTCCTAATTTTTTAGTTAGGGTATCCAGTACAATGATGAATAGAAATGGATAAAGCAGAAGTATGATCATAGTTGTAGAGTTTTTTCTATCTTCTCCTCTTTTTCTCTCCCCTGCTACTGCTCCTCTTCTTCTCTTCTTTTGTAGATGTCCTTTATCAAATAAATAAAATTCTCTTCTCCAAGAAATGAACCGTGGTAGTATTCTGATCCGAGACTTCCAGCTTCCAGAACTGTAAGTAAAAAAAATGTCTGCTGTTTAAGCTACCCTGTCTTTGGTAACAACCCAGATGGATGAAGACAGTTATCATATATTATGTATTTACATATTACTCGGTTCTGTGTAACATTTTGTTAAGTTTTCTGTTTATACATTATTTCATATTTTATGTCAAGGTTTTGTCAAGGGCTGTGTAAAGATTTTGCTGGATTTATGAAACAATTAGGAAATATTTGTCTATATTGTGAAAGCAAAATTGGCATCATATCTTCTTAAGTAATTGATTTAAATTAAAATTTACCAATAAAATTACTGATGTCTTGAATTTCTTTGTGGGAAGACTTTTGGGAATAAATTCAATTTACTTTAGAGATAGATAACCATTCAGATTTTTGTTTTGGGGCAGTTAGAATTTTCAAGAAATTAATCAATTTCATCTAAGCTGTTGATGTAATTGGCATAAAAATATATTCATAACATTCTTGTAACAGTTTCTTTTTATGTCTATGGAATCTGCAGAGGTATTGGAGCAGTGCTGTCTGTCTAAGGAGATACCCGAGGTTCATTCTTTTGCACTAAGGAAATTAAAAACATGGACAACCCTGGAGTAGATTTAGGATGGGAAAGTTCGATAGGCAAAAGTAGAGAGAGCTTCCTTGGGCAAAGGCAGGGGATCCAAGTGGAATTCTGAGTTTAGGGCAAGATGTGATTGGTTTTATAGACAAGTTAAGGAGTTGGTGTTTGATTTACATAGGTTGCAGTGAATTGGTTGGGTCAGGTGTGTGCCATTTATATAGTGTGCAAGGCAGCTGGCCATCCTACCCTTCATTTTTATTATGGAAGTGAGGTCTTTACCTGGCTGACCCCATGTAAGCTGCACATGAGACGACAAAGAAAAGAGAAGGGGAAACCTCCATGTTGAATATACCTGTCTTCCAGATATCCCTTTTCTATTGACATAGCTGCTGGCATTTGTCTATGCAAGATTCCAGCTCGATTTTTCAGGTTGCTTTTTGTTAGTAAAGAAGTAATTTGGAGGCTGCTTTTTTAAGAGAAAATTCCACCAAAGAACTCTTGATCCTTATTACTGCCTAAATCATTTCTTGTTGACTCCATTATGAGTATATTTTCTCTTACTCCTGGTATTGGCTATGTGCATGCTCTGTTTTCTGAGCACACTGAGTGTGTTGATGTTGAGATTTTCTAAGAAATAAACTTTGGATTTCATAATTTTCTCTACTACCGTTTGATTTCTACCACTGATTTTTCAGTGAATCTTTACTATTTTTCTTTTCTATTTATTTGGGTTAATTTTGCTCTTCTTTTCTTATCTCTTCAATTTAGAGGGTGAAGCCATTGATTGTCAGTTTTTCTTTCTTTCTGATAATAGGCTTTTAAAGCTATAAATTTTCCTCTAAGCACTGCTTAGCTGTGTCCCACAAATTTTGTTAGATCTTGTTTTCCTTCTAATTCAGCTCAAATTATATTCTAATGTCTGTTATGTCTGTTGATTATGTCTGAAAGTAGACATATAGTATGTCTGTTGATTTCTTCTTTGAGCTAAGAGTGTGTTGTTAAATTACAGTGGTGATTTTTCTTATAATATGTTTTTTGGTTTTGGTGGATTTCAGGTTTTCTATCATGAACATAGGCATGGATTAATTTTTTCTTGTTTGAGACAAGTATTTGTTTGAGACATGTATTTCTTCAATCTGTCTTTCATCAATCTGGAAAATTTCACACCAGTCTGAGCAACATAGGCAGACCTCATCTTTACAAAAAAAAATCTTAAAATTAGTCAGGTGTGGTAGCACATGCCTGTAGTCCAAGCCACGCAGCAGTCTGAGGTGAGAGGATCATTGAGCATAGGAGGCTGAGGCTGAGGCTGCAGTGAGCCTGATCACTCCACTGCACTGCAGCCTGAGCAGCAGAGCAAGACCCTGTCTCGAAAACAACATGACAAAAAAAGAATTTTTATAATTATTGACTTTTTAAATACTCTCTACTTTTGGAATTCCTATTAAACATTTGTCATATCTACTATCTAAACTTGTAGTTTCCTTGGACTGCCATATAAAATCACCACAAAATTAATGATTTAATACACAATAATTTATTCTCTTATAGGAGGCCTGGAGTCTGATATCTAGGTGTGAGCAGGACCTCATTCCTAGCAGCGGCTTTATGAAATTTAAACATTTCAGACTCTAAGGAGAATTAAAATATCTAGTATGGCATGTATAGCCTAGGTGTCTGTTTATAGCATGTCTTCTGCAAACTCTCTAGGGGAGAATCTATTTCACGCTTCTGCTAGCTTCTGCTGGCAGCTGATGTTCCTTAATTTATGACCACCTCAGTCTAATTTCTGCCTTTGTCTTCGCATCACCTTCTTTTATGCTGTCTACCAATTTCCTCCAACTCACGCTTATAAAGACCCTTGCCATTGGAACAGGACCTGCCTGAATAATCCAGAATGATTTCCTCATCTCAAGATCATTTATTTGATTAAATCTGCAAAACCCTTTTCCCAAATAAGGTAATGATTACAGATTTCCTTAATTAGAACATGGACATATCTTTAAGGGTGTTACAATTCAGTGCACTACAATTTTTTTCTTTTATCTTAATTGCAAAACGACATGATTTATGTATTAGTCCATGTTCTCCAGGAAAACAGAAACTTTAGGATGTGTGTGTACATATACACATAAAATATGTATATATATACACACAGATATATATTGGCTAATGTGATTGTGGGGGGCTGGCAAATGAAAACTATTCAGGGAAGGCCAGCAGACTGGACACCCAGGGAAGTTGATTTTGCAACTCAAGTTGAAAAACAGTCTGAAGGCAGAATTTCAACTTCCTCAGAGGATTTCAGTCTTTTTCTTTAAAGGGCTTCAACTGATTCAATGTGGTTTACTATATTATGGAAATTAATCTATTCACAAGGCCTACTTACTTAAGTGTGAATCATATGTAAAAAACATACCTTCACAGCAACATCTAGACTGGAGTTTGACCAAATATCTAGGTACCATGGCCTAGCCACATCCACATGGACACATAAAATTAAGCATCATAATTTATTTCTGTAATGTTATTGTTGTTTAAATCTACCTGTTCTCTTTGCTTACTGTCTTCCTGCTTCTTTTCTTTATAATTTATAGACTTTCCATTTTCATGTTCAAAATTTCTTATGCCTACAATCTTTTTTTTACCTGCCATAACTACTTCATTTGGATTAATCTAATTTTTAAAAATATTTTTATCTCATATTTTTTAACTGTGATTTTTATCTTCAATGACAGTGTTTTATTTTTGTAAAGCCAGTTTTATTTTTTGCTAAGTGCCTCAGATATTTATTTTGACATTAATCTATTGGTTTAGAGATTCTTATACTATGATGGTAGTGTAAATCTGGGCCTTATACTCACAGGCATTGATTTCTCAATTGAGTAGCATCTGAACAGAGGGGTGTGTGTGTGTGTGTGTGTGTGTGTGTGTGTGTGTGTCTGTCACGGTGTAGAAACAGTTCTTGTTCATCCTTCTTGAACATACCTTGGAGCTTACATCTGTATTTGTAATCAAACTTGTATTTTTAATTCATTTAGATTAGGAAGAGAAAAATAGCCCCTTGGTATACACTCTAGATAAGGGAGAAATGGAACTACACAGAAAACAACCAAACTGACATTTCATAATACATCCCTGCCATACAGATATAAAAACATTTACCATCTATACCCTAGGTCAGGAGTGATATGGTTTGGCTGTGTCCCCACCCAAATCTCATCTTGAATTGTAGTTCACATAATCTCCATGTGTCATAGGACGGACCCAGTAGGAAGTAATTGAATCATAAGGATGGACGGTTTCCCCTAAGCTATTCTCATGATAGTGAGTAAGATCTGATGGTTTCACAAGGGGATTCTCCCTGTAATCAGCACTCATTCTCTTTTCTGCTGCCCTGGGAAGAGGCACCTTAATCCATGATTGTAAGTTTCCTGAGACCTTCCCAGACCTGCAGAACTGTGAGTCAGTGAAACCTTTTTTAATGTATAAATAAATTACACAGTCTCAAGTATTTCTTCATAGCAGCTGTGAGAAGAACCTAATACAAAGGGTCAGCGAATGATGGCCCATGGGTCAAATGAAGCCTATGGCCTACTATTGTAAATAATGTATTGAAACATACTCATGCTCATTTGTTTATGTAGACTGATGGCTGTTTTCACACTACAAATGTGAAGTTGAATAGTGGAAACAGAGACCATATGACTCACGAAACTTAAAATATTTATTTACTGTTTAGTTTTTTTACAAAAATAAATTCTGCTGACACCTGCTTCTTGGACCTGCTTCAAAAGAGAGTTAGCTGGACATGAAGGGAAATGAGAAAACAGTTTTGTTTTTCAGGCTGTGAATAAACATTCTCTAAGAATGGAGAAAAACTATTCTCTGAGGCTGTTCACTTCTCTGTAGGCTGTGAAAAAACAGTCTCTAACAATAGAGAAAACCCAGTCTCTAAGAATTTTCCTTGTTCACAGAGTGCCTCAGTAACTGTTGGTAATTGAGGCTGTGGCATTGTCTACTGCTTTTTTTCTTTCAGGCAAAAAAACACCTATAGACAGAATCTTGGCATAATTTATATCTTTTTGTTTTCACTTCAGGTTACAGGGATATAACCCAAACACATCAGACTCAGAGGAGAATGAAAATGTCTGTTACAGCATATCTAGTCTAACTGTATTCTCACAGTGTGTCTTCCACAAATTAGGGCCTCTTGCCCAAACTGTTTGGGCATCCCTATGTGGTTATTTCATCTTCTGTTTGTTGGCACAGCATTCCAGGCTTCTCATTAAATTTTTCAGTTAATGTTTCATAATGGCAAACGGCCAATGCCAGCATTTCTAAAGCATGATAGATTTCAGTCCCACAGTAGAGCCTAATTTCTCAGAAGAGTGAATCCCAAGGTACACTACAGAAAAAAGCTAGAATAATTTCAATTTCCTATATTCAGAAAGCCCTCAAATTTCTTAATACAGTACATATTCCTAGAAAACGGGTGTCTTAGTCAGTTTGGGCTGCTATAATAAAGTACCATAGACTGTGTGGGTGTTAAACAATGAAGATTCATTTCTCACAGTTCTGTAGTCTTTAAGTACGAGATCAGGAGGCCAGCATGGTTGTGTGCTGGTGAGGACCCTCTTCTAGGTTGCAGACTGGTATTTCTGTTACTTGGCTCTAATCTCATGACCTAATTACCTCCCAAAGAGCCTATGTCCTCATCTCATTACATTGTGTGTTAGGATTTCAACATATGAATTTGCAAGGGAAAAACACAAACATTCAGACTCTAATAGTTGGCTAATGATATACTTCCACATTGTAAGTTTATGATGGTTTTTATTCCATTTCATTTATATAGTAAACTTTCTTTAAAATTTGATTCTCATTCTAGCATATCCAATCTCAAATAGCATATTTTCTCCCAAACCACAATTGTATTTACTGTTTCCCATGGTTTTAAAGTATAGGTCTGACCACTGACAGCCCTTTGAGTCAGAAGTCTAATGATAAGATTATATTCAAGTGGGGAAAATGTGATCTTGTCTACCTAGGGTAAAAATTTAACCTAAGTTGCAGCTGGGTATTCATTGTACCATAACCAAAATATTATTTAAAGCCTGGAAATGTATTTCATAAATATGGGATTTCCCCAGGGCATTCATTATTACAGTTTTAAAAAATCTGCGTTAAATCTTTAAAAGACAATGCAGAAATTAGTGGGATTTTTTTGAAAGCAAATCCTAGGTGAAATAAAATCTGTAAAATTACTTTCAAAGTATTTCCTCACTGTGCTCCTTTCACACTCTGCTGCTGCTAAAATGTTTCTCTCTGTCCCTTAATTTTCTGTCTCTTACCTTTACTTCCTCTCTCTTTCACTCTCACTCCTATTTCTTCCAATTCCTCATTCTGTCCCTCCTCTGCTTACAATTGGTTAGACATTATTGCTTTCCAAACACTAACACTCCTAACTATTGCACATTCTCATTGCAAGCAGACTCTCGGGAATTATTTTCTTTCTTTTTGCTGACTGCCTTTTTTTTCTTGTGCTGTAGATCCTATTGGAAATCTGGTGATTAAGTCATCCATCTTGCTGTACAACTAAATACCAAAACCCTTTTCTTTCTTTTTGAGTTGCCAGCAATATTATCTCATACTTTCTACCTAAATTCCTTTGCTCCACAAACTAGCTTATTCAAAACCTCCTTGTTAGTTAAGAAAATGCTGTGTACCAACAAAGTTTCCAGTAAATATTAGTAGATGATTTATAACAATGTAAGGATGATTATGAGTGATGAGAGAAGATCTACAGTGCTTACATGTTTCACGACAATTTTAACGACTAAAAAATTGCATCATGTACTTGAGCTTACCCATTCATTCTGCAATTACATCAATTATGTTTATGGGAATATTTTAAAATTCATATATATTTTTAAGAAGTGAGCAGCTACAATGTTTCTACATTACAGACAACTGCAAATACTTTAGAATTGTACAAATTATTATTTTCTAAAGAAGCGGTAGCCACTTAAAAAATACTGTAAAACACAATGATTCCTGGCTTTATTTAAAAATTTATTACCATTATTTTAAAAGAATGATATAAGTAATATTTTAATATTTTTTCTTTAGTTATAGTCAAATTATAAGTGTGTAGCCAAGCAATTACACAATATAATGACATAGTTAAATTTATGATTGATAGGTAATATTTTTTCTGTTCTTTATATTTATTGGCTTTCTCCAGGATATATCATATTACACACTATTTTCCAAATATGAGTTACATTAGAATCTTCCTTACTTCAAGATACTCTGAAAAGATGAGTCATTGTGTTTCCTGGCCTTTTAAAACTGCTAAGGGTATGAAATTTAATATTTAGATAACAGCATTTGACATGGGACAAATGACTAATTAGTATATTTTCAACATTTATCTATAAAAGTAAACATGCAACTTGTTTCTATGATACTATTTTTTACCAAAGCACGATTTTCTGCAGAGACACTTTTCAGAGAAGTATGTACAATTAAAAGGTTAGATACTAAAACTTTGATACAGCTGCATAAAAAATATTGTGCCAAGTTGATAGTTAAAGTTTTATTGTAGTTGTTTTTCACCTTGTTGATCTGGAAGTTAGTATTTCAGTATTCTAGAGTGGGTTACTTTACAGTTTATAACAAAATCTCATATTTATCACATTATACATCTATATCACTTCTACTTCTTCCAAAACAGTTTTTATTACTAAATAGTAAAGCTTTTCGAGTGTAGAGAATATCATGAGATTTGCTGGATAAATTAACTGCCTTGCAAATGGCATAAGAAATGTCACATTTTATGAATCAGAGTTAATAAGATCTAAAAAATGATACCACACATATTTCACAGTGCATTATAGGAGGAGTCTATCTCAGTGTATTGCAGCAACTTATTATTAAATTTCAAAGCATCAGCAAAGAATCTCTTTCTAGCAAGTTTTAGTAGTGATTTCACCAAGAGATCTCCAAACACCATTAATACCTAAGAGGTTTCTAATACGATATGGATGGGAGGATGCAAAGAAAACTTTTTAAAATGCATTTTGCCTGAAGTGTGACAACTTTTAATTCTTTTATAACTATTTTATTCTTTCTTTACTTCCCAGTAACATATTTATTATGCGATACTATTTATTCCATATGACAGTGACAGTTGCCTGAGGTTTTCATAATGTATTCTTGTATATTGAAAACTTTACACATTCACAATATTCTATATATATGAAGTATATAAAATTATTAAAATTGTTTACATAAATTAGCTTTTTCAAGGAGATGTTTGACATTGTTTTTGATCATCTTATTTTTGAAGCACCATGTTTGAATGAGAAATTAAGATTATTTCATATTTAAAAGAGTATTCCACATGTAAAAAGATGGGTCAATACCTACAAGACAGGATTCTTTCCACATAACAAAAAATGTTCTTAAAAGACAGGATAATAAAAGAGAAGTAAGAAAGCACCTGGTTAATAATATAAATTGATCCCAAAGAAACTTAAGGAAAATATGATTTTTGCTTATCTAATTAATTTGTTCTTTCTCTCCCTGCACTGCTCTAGTTATTTTATAATATATTTTGGATTATATAGATCATTCTACTCCTTCTTTGTAGATAATAGATAATATTCATTAGGTAGATAATCAGATAATCAGATAATCAAATCTATGAAGCAATAAGAAAATTGCATTAAGGAAACAATTATTATTATAACACTGCATGTACATAAGGACTAACTTTATTTTTTAAAAAAATCAGGGCCTTAGGAATGATTTTTCCACCTTAGGAATGGAAATTTACTGGCCAGTTGTTGAAGCTAAACAGACTGCATCATTAATAGGCTAATAAGTTAAAATAAGCCTTTATTCAAAATACAAACATTAAAAAACATTGCAGTTTTTAGGTGCTACTAGATAATGGTTATAACTCTTCACTAAGAAACTACATACAATTATTAGACTAGACCTTGAATTGCTCCTTCATAATTGCCTTCACATATGAGGGAGCATGGTGACTGCTGCTCCTGACAGTAACAGAGATGCAGCATTCCTATCTGTGTTATTAACAAGTAACAAATTAACTGTGTAACTAGTGCTTGCAATTTATGCCTTACCATTTTCCTGATAGAGCGTATATGACATTAATACTAATGCAATAACCAACATTTCCTGTATCTTTGGAAATGACTTACAGAGTAGTCAAGTCAATACAAAACCAAACTGAATTGGGGCTGAGTGTTCCTGCAGCAGGCCATGTGTGTAAGGACCCATGCAGCTTGGTTTACTTCAACTTATCTCTGCCAAGTACTTGTGTCCCAGTTTATAAGTATTCTAGTGTGGAGTGTGAATGCATTGATAGGTTGTTTGTGTCATATAAAGAGCACTGATGTTTCAAAAACTGAAATTGTACACTTTAAATATATAAGATGAAAGGTTATTTTATCCATTGTTTAAAACCCTGGACCACATTAAATGTAGACTTCTAGTTGAAGTTTAGAATGAACTGGAATATAGGAAAATGCCCTAATAATCTAGTATATTAGTCTGTTTTCACGTTGCTGTAAAGATACTACCAGAGACTGGGTAATTTATAAAGGAAAAAGATTTAATTGACTCACAGTTCCGCATGGCTAGAGAAGCCTCAGGAAACACAATCCTGGCAGAAAGGTAAGTAGGTATATTCTCCTCAAGGTGGCAGGAGAGAGAAGAGTGAAGGAGGAACTTCCTAATACTTACAAAGCCATCGGATCTCATGAGAACTCACTCACTATCACAAGACCAGCATTGGGGAAACTGCTACCGTGAACCAATCACCTCCCTCCCTTGACATGGGGGGAGTACAATTCTAGATGAGATTTTAGTGAAATCATATCAATTAGCAATTGTTCTTCATTCCTTCCTGCTTTCCCTATTTCTTTCTGTCTTTCCTTTCTCTCTCTCTCTCTCTCTCTCTCTCTCTGCCTACCTCCTTCCTTTCTTTTGTTCTACATTTAAATATTACTATTTCTGTTTATGTTGGAATCAGAAGGCCCTGATCTCTTTGGTTTCAACCATACAATTAATAGATTTTCACAGTTTCTTTTTCTCAACCCTGAACAGATATCCTTCAAGAGGCATATTTTGAGGTAAGCACTGTTTATTCTATTTTACTGATATCACATGACCATCACTATGTGGTCATAAAAACACATTCTTCTATATTAAAACTATAAGGCCAGGCCCGGTGACTCATGCCTGTAATTCCAGCATTTTTGGAGGCCTAGTAGGGTAGATCACCTGAAGTCAGGAGTTCAAGACCAGCCTGGCCAACATGGCAAAACCCCATCTATTCTAAAAGGTACTTTAAAAATTAGCCAGGAAGGGTGGTAGGCACTGTAATCCCAGCTACTCCAGAAGCTGAGGCAGAGAGAACTGTTTGAACCTGGGAGGCAGAGGTTGCAGTGAGCCAAGATCATGCCACTGAACTTTAGCCTGGGTGACAGATGGAGACTCCATCTCAAAACAAACAAATAAACAAAAATACAGTAAATAAATAAAATATTTAAAAGAAAAATTGTTATCCAATGGTTATGCAAGATGAGGGCTAAGAATTGGCCTTTGGGCTTAGTCATGCTTAGCTTTTATAGATACTACTATATGTATGTTTATGTGTGTGTTTAACACAAGATTAATTTCTGTAGTTGCATGTTGCATGAAATGATACTGTTGAATAAGGAAAATGATTAAGGGAGACAGTGACAAAGCAAGAGAGAGAGAGAGATTGAATTGCCAGAGTAATATTGAATAGGCAAGAGAGGATGAGTTCAGTGCATAAGGAATCAGGATAGCCCCAGGAAGGAACAGAGATCGTTCATCTTCAGCTGCAAGAAGGAAGAGAATATGGTTAGTGATGCTGACAGACAGGTGGATATTTTGCTCAGTAGAAGGGCAATGGAAGCCAGTAAAAGAGAATGTGTGATAAGGCATAAATGAGGCAAAGGGAAATGTGGGACTTGAGACCAGAGGAGAAAATGTGATTGTCTTCTGGAAGAGCATCATAAATAGATTATGAAACACTGATATAATGACTGGGCAGCATTTAGTGATCACTTTAGTAGCCATAAATTTGAAGTTAGACTGTAGACTTTTTGTGCTTTGTGTCACTGTCTAGTTATATAATCAGAGTGGGTACAGACATCATTTAAACAAGATTGGGGTTTTCTCAAAAGACTAGGAAGAAATAGAAGGTATGAGAATTAATGCTATATACAAAGGACTGATTATAATGCTCTAACAGATAATTTAATCTATATAAGATGAAAATGTAGAAATGAAGAGTGAAAATAAGTGATCTAAACTAATTTTAGGTTCTTGTTGAGAAGAGAAATATAACAATTATATAATTGCAGTACTCTATGGATAGATTAGAAAGATACTGAGATTAAAATAATGAGGCAATTGCTGTGATTAGAGATTCTGTATTACAGCTATGGGATTAGCGGTTAATGTTAGGTAGAGAACAAAATAATTAAAATTGATGAAGTCAAGAAATGGAAAATCAAGGGCTTTGGAAGAACAATCGAAGTTGTTACTGAAATTATACGTACTTACAATAGGACTAATATTAGAGAGTAACAGAGAGCTAGAAGATAGATTATTGATGAGTGAAGGCAATTAACCCGGAAAGTTTGTAACAATCAGGCATTCTGGGTACTATGAAATAATAATGCAGCATTTCTGTGGGCACTACGGTATGCTATCACATGATTTAAGTTGGAAGTGCTTAACGGAAGAAGATAAAAAAGAAAACAAAACGGTATCAGAAAGCAGTGTGAAGAACACTTAGCACATTTCTTGGCCCAGTCATATGAAATATATGAAGGGAAAGTAGCTAAGGGTTTTGAGAGCAGAGAGAAAATGTGGGTTCCTGAGAGAGCCATTTTCAAGTTAGACTAAGAAGCCAAGGAAAACATTTAGGACCAAAGTTCAGAATAGAGGTGATCTTGCAGATAATTGATTATCAGTCCCAATAAGCGTGGTATAAAGAATTCAGAGTTTAGGAAAAGAAGTTGATGCCGTCAGAAAGAGGAAAGGCAAAGTCTCATGAGGGTTTGAGAACATGAGGTAAGAGGTGACCTGAGTCTTAGACTTCTTGTGGTTGTTGAAATAACCCATAAGAAAGAACAAAATGTGATGAGATTTGGTGATCTTAAAGTTGAAATTTTTGATGAGATGTAAGTGCAGTGGTATTGGATCATATGCCTTGTCAAGAGCACCCTTAGTCCCAGAGGCCTTTATTGACTCTTGCAGTAGATGTGAGAAGACCAAAGACATGGTAATGGGATTTAATGTGAGAACATAGGACCCTGCTGACATGTATTAGTGACTGAGGGGTGGTGTGGCTGCTCATAGTGGTGCTGTGGAAGCCAGGTGGTGTCTAGCCTTAGTTAACTGATTTAAGAAAATAGAAAAATATATATCTAACAAATGTACTAATCCTCTGACTTGATAACTTTTCATTCATAACATTCATGCTAGCCATTATCTAAATTCAGGAAAGAAAGAAAAGAGTGAGGAGAATATTTCTGTGGGATTTTGTTCTAAATGGGGTCAGAAAAATAGAATAAAAGCTGGGGATACATGTGATTTATTCATGTGAATATAACCTCCATATAATTATAAGGTATATAATCATCATACACATATTGTTATACAAGACCACTGTTTCATTTGCTAGCAAATTAGAAATAGTAGAGTGCAAATATCAAAAGTCCTCTGTAAATCAAATAATGAGAAGCAGATATAAAGGGCACTAAAGTATATATCAGATAACTAAGTTTCTCTGTATAGGACAGAACAGATGTGACCACTACTAAGAATATTTTAATACATGTGTCTAAAACCCACATAATGTCTCTGATTGATATAAGGAAAGAAGGAACAAAGGAAATTATAAAAATAATCATCTTGAGACAGTATCATTGTTGGCCCTGAATCTTATAGAAGTTCACAAAAACTACTTGTCTGTGGAATTAAAAGGATCATTCAGGTATCCTTGGACTGGCAGAGAAACAGCATATACAACTGTTATCTAGACTTTTGTCTCCATAAAATGGGTAAATATCTTCTGTGATAGTTGCTTCTTTCACTGTGAATTTTCTGGTGAGGTTTTTTGTTTGTTTGTTTTTCTTGCTGGCAGCACTCTTTTTAAATGTGTATTAGACTACAGATGGCTCAAAAGAAATTAAGGCTTAAAAGTGTGCATAGTTTTACTTAACAAAAAGTAGTTTTATATTTTACATGGAGATTGTCATCTCTTCTGCCCTCTGCTGATGGGATTTGCTCATATAAATCTACAAGCCTGCTGTTTGTAAACTCTTAAAGGTAGGATGAGGGTTTTTAACATTAAAGCTAAATTATGCATTTTTTATTTTCTATGATTATACAGATTTTCTTATAAAATTAAGGAATCTAGATAATCACAATTATGAAGAAAACCATAATTGAGTTAAATATGTTTTCTACTCATATCTAGAAAACATCAAAAACACTACGAATGAAGTTGCAGTAATGATTTCTAATCATTTTTATAATTTGGTTATCAGACATGTTTTAAAGTCAGGATAAAATAGTGAAAAAAAAAAAGAAGATTTCTGCCATATTGTCAGCTAGGCTGTGTCAACTATAACTTGTAGTTTACCGGATTTCACATTTCTAACCTTGAACTAAGAAGCAAAACAAAATGAAAAATGAAATAAGGCATGCAAGTTCTTTTCTTCCAGATAACATAAACCCTCTGTGATTTTTACAAGAGGTGTTTTGTTCTTTATGTGTGTTTTCTTGTTTTCAGTTATTTTTCAGTTATGTATTTTTTTCCTGTCAGATTGCTAGAATATTTTTCTGCCATTAAAAAAAGGAAAGATAACTTCTACTCTATCAAAAAAGATCATACTTTTTCTATAAGCATGGTGCCTCCAACAAGAGAATAGGTCTATATTTTGAGGTTGTTTTTGAAAAATTCTGTCATGTTAAAAAGGCTTTGTTTTAGTATGCTCATGTGTTTTGAAGTGGCATAAATTTTCTCTAAAGTTGAAAGTAAAACTAAATGTTTAATAAATTCTTATCAAGGATTCAGTAGTATCCCTTTAGCACACAAACATGGATTGAAATTTCAGTCTTCATTCTTTGGTAAGCTATTTTACTTCTCTATGCCTCAATATCCTCCTAGATAAAACCGATGATAATGCCTACTCCAGTGAATTGCCATAATGATTTAATTAAATAATATACATAAATTAAAGATAACAGAGTTTGCTATAGAGTGAGCACTTTGGAAATGTATCCACTTTATTATCAAAAAGACTAGATGCTAAATTGGGGCAAGATGAAGATAATCTTAAGAAGGCAAGAAATGATTACATTGATATAACAGGTAGTTTAAAAGTTATATGTCCATATTGCTGACGTAGTTATATCTGAATGGCTTTTTGTTTAAAACTAATTCTTTAGGAGACTCTAACACAATGTATGCTAGACATTACTATTTCAATGAAATATCCAACAGGTTTAGGATTAGCATTTTCTGAAGCACAAACACTGGCTTTACAACCTGACTGATAGAAAGACAGATTATTACTGCTGGCACAAAAAACCTATGAAATAGCACAAATATGTTTGCTTTCCAGATACATTAAAGAGCTTCAGACATGAGGCCATATTATGAGTATACATTGATGAATGAAACAAGCATAAGCTATCCTCTTACATAGTTTGATGGAACTGAGAATGGGCAGACAAATAAAGAGCATGTAAGTCAGTGACAAAAAAGTGTGTCTTTAAAAATTGTTATAAATACCTTGATTAAAAATGGGAAATGCTGAGGTAGAGATTAGCAGGGTGAGGGAAGGAAAGCCTTCTTAGAGAAATGAAGGTTAACAGAAGTCAGAGAAGATAAAAATGATCAAAACAAGAATAAAAGAATGAAGAAAAGCCAGTAATGTAAAGAAAAGGGAATGGGCTTTTGCAGAAACTTGGATGGAGTTGGAAGCCATTAATTCTAAGTAGCTCAGGAATGGAAACCGGAATAGCATGTATTCTCACTTCTAAGTGGAAGGTAAGCTGTTAGAACACAAATGCATAAGAATGATATAATCAGCTTTGGGAACTCCATGGGGAAAGGGTGAGAGTGAGATGAGGGAAGAGTGACTACATATTGGATTCATTGTATACTCTTTGGGTGATGGGTGGACCAAAATCTTGTCCATGTAACCAGAAAGTACTTGTTCCTCAACAACTGTGGAAATTAAAACTTAAAAACACAATGAATTTGGAGCAACCTAATATGGTCCTATAAGATTATAGTACAACATTTTTTCTGTACCTTTCTACATTCAGACAGGTTTATATACACAAATATCAGTTTGTTATAATTTCCTACACTATTTAGTATGGTAACATGCTATATATGTTTGTGGCCTAGGAGCAGTAGGCTATACCATATAGCCGAGGTGTATAGTAGTCTGTGCCATCTAGGTTTGTGTAAATATACTCTATGTTCCCACACTGTCAAAATTATCTAACAACACATTTCTTTGAATATATTCCTGTCTATAAATACACACATGACTGTATCTGCAACACATTAAAGAAGAGAGTAATTGGAAATAATTTTGAAAAGGTAATGAGAGGAAATCATGGAGTGCCTTACAGATCATATTAAGAAATTTACGTTTTCTATTCAGGAACATAGAAAGTCATGGCGTGGTTTGAATCTGGTGATTGATAAGGTCAGCTTTATATTTTAGAAGAATCATATTGTCACTTATGTAAAAGTCTGCTACAGTGTGTGTACTATGCTTTGAAAATACGTTTATACTGACAAAGTGATGTGTGTATGTGTGTGTGTGTGTGTGTAAATTAACATTGCATTATAAAATGGAAGGATAGATATTAGTTTACTTAACAACTATAGTGTGTAAATCCATAATTCTCATTCCTGGAGTGGTTGATTAGCATCCAAAAGATTGATCGGGTGTCTACACTATGGAAATAATTCTGCCAAGTTCTTCACATGAAGCTATATAACAACAGTGGTTAGTAAATTTTCATTTTTTTCAAAACCTTTACAAAATTTTTTGAAAAATAATATATTGCTTTGCACATTTTTCATTTATATTTTAAGTAATTTTATCAGAAATTTAAGTAATGCTAAAAGAGTAATTTTTACTATATTATAAATTACAACATTTTAAAATTAGACCATTTACATTATAAAATTAAACCATTCTTTAACAAATATAACCAACAGAATCTAAAGTCATTTTATACTAATGGTCATTCACTTAAAAATACCTACAAAATGTTATTTGGCTGCAATTTAAAACATTTACATTTATCTTTTATTCAATATTTATATTTACTTACAAGATTCTACCTAAATGTAATCTATTTCATTCGATTATTTTATTGAGCATTTTGTTATTTTGCCCTATAATAAAAAAACAATGTAAATTAAAATACTTTTTCTAACTTATTGTTTTTGATTATTTTCATTTTTTAAATTATTTATTGGGTCAATTCATCTATTCTTTATAACTTATTTTGTCTCAGTGGGTCATCATTTTCTGGAACTTTCAGATCTGATAGAAAATGAATAATGTACTCAACAATCATTAATATACTTTCTTGTGACTTGCATTTCTTGATGACCCTGTCTTGGCCCTAGCACTACTTTTAGTTGTTTTTTTTTGTTTTTTTTTGTTTTGAGATGGAGTCTTGCTGTATTGCCCACCATGGAGTGCAGTGGTGTGATCTTGGCTCACTGCAACCTCCACCTCCCAGGTTCAAGTGATTGTCCTGCCTCAGCCTCCCCAGTAACTGGGATTACAGGCATGTGCCACCACGCCAGGCTAATTTTTTTGTATTTTTAGTAGAGACGGGGTTTTGCATTGTTGGCCAGACTGGTCTCCAACTCCTAACCTAAAGTGATCCACCAGCCTCGGCCTCCCAAAGTGCTGGGATTACAAGCATAAGCTACCGTACTCAGCCAAGTTCTTTATCTTTTCCAATTCATAAATGAAGAGACAGCAAATCACTTACCAAATTTATGAGAAGGTTTATTTATTCTGCCATCAGAATGTTTTTGTTTTTGTTTTCTTTCATCTATTTCTTGTTTTCTGGCTGCTTGCTAAAGAATCTTTTGATTTGTACTAGTTTAATTTGGTGGCAGTAGGTTTGTAGACATGAGAATAAAATCAACATCTATTTAGAAATAGAGTCTCGCAGAAAAGCTAGTGTCACACTTCATTAACCTGCCTCTTCTCTCAACTTGAGAACAAGCTCAATAACAGGTACTTTTGCTCCTGTCAACCAATGCTCTGTATGTCTGGATCACCCAGTTTTCTTTGAAGTTACTGAGTTTTCTTAGAGGTATTAATGCAGTACAGTCTTCCTCGGGTTGCCAGATACAATGAGGAACAAGAATTGTAGTGCAGAAAGACTTGGCATGGAGTTCTCTGAATGATTTACTGGTGAGAATTCTTAGTGCAGATGTTTCAGAGTTATCTCCTTGCATGATCATTGGATAGTGTCTAAGCTCACATATAAAAGACGAAGCAAGGCCAAGACCTGATGAACTCAACTAGACCAGATAAAATAAGCCAAATTAGAGTTTCAAATTTTACAGTGTATATACACAGTGAAGAGAAGAATAAGCAAAAAAAGTGCCTTCTCCTCCTGATTTTTGTTTCATTCACCAAAAATTATAACACTGAAACAAAATAAGAGGGCCAATATGACTGCATTACAAACTGAAGAATACCCTTTTGCTGTGGAGCCACTTTTAGACTGCTACTAAGTGGTTTTATATTCTGCAACTCTAATATAAGGGAGGCAATGCTGGAAGCCTCATGCCTCATCAGAACCTAGGAGGCACGCAAAACTGTCTTATGACAGTCTCCAGTGGAAGATATGGAATTAAGTGAGAAAAGGCCTTACCAGATCTTTGCAAGCCTGCCATCCTGTTGTGTTTTTCCTAGAACATGATCATAAGACTTTCTTCCAAGACTCAAATTATCGGTGGCTCAAGCCTTTACCTATGTGGCCTATTCAGAAGTGCTGAAGGTCAGCAGGGTGCCATGGTGGAGTTTTGCCCTTACAGACAGCAGATGCACTAAAGTTTTATATGCAAGCAATAGAAGAAAGCCTGATTCAACAATGCCCCAAGATATTTAAACAGTGCTCTTATCAATGGTCCTTTTCTGAAGCTATTTGACTGGTACATCCAGGGTATATTCTCCAATTCTAATTTACCTAGAGGCCTACTAACTTCTGTTTCTCTCTCCTTCAAGTCCTTATCACTTTTCTCATCAAGTGCCCTTTTTGTCATAATAAACTCTCTAAAAAGCAAATCAATAATCCACTAAAAACAAAAAATAACAACAACAAATTTCATGGCATTAGCGACTGAGAAAGAAATGAAGGACAAGAAATGAGTAAGTTGTTAGTCTTGGCCTTGTTCGCATCTCCAAATTGTATCGTAGTTACCACAGTGAAAGAAAGCAGAGAAGAAGAAAGAAAGAGAGAGAGAAAGAAAGAAGAAAGAAAGAAAGAAAGAAAAAGAAAGAAAGAAAGAAAGAAAGAAGAAAAAGAAAGAAAAGAAAGAAAGAAAGAAAAAAAGAAAGAAAGAAAGAAAGAAAGAAAGAAAGAAAGAAAGAAAGAAAGAAAGAAAGAAAGAAAGAAAGAAAGAAAGAGAAAGAAAGATGGATGGCTGGGTGCGGTGGCTCAAGCCTGTAATCCCAGCACTTTGGGAGGCCGAGGAGGGTGGATCATGAGGTCAAGAGATCAAGACCATCCTGGTCAACACAGTGAGACCCCATCTCTACTAAAAATATAAAAAATTGGCTGGGCATGGTAGCGCGTGCCTGTAATTCCAGCTACTCGGGAGGCTGAGGCAGGAGAATTGCCTGAACCCAGGAGGCGGAGGTTGCGGTGAGCCGAGATCGCGCCATTGCACTCCAGCCTGGGTAACAAGAGGGAAACTCAGTCTCAAAAAAAAAAAGAAAGAAAGAAAGAAAGAAAGAAAGGGAAAGGAAAACTACCTATTAGTTTGTTAAAATATATTGAATTTGCATACCTTTCCTTATAAAGAATTTACTAATTGATTGAGTGGCATCAGAGGGTGAATGTGTGAAGAAGAGAGTCAAGAAAGAATTCACCTCTCCGATTTCAACACTGATTTGACTGCTGCTTTGTTAACTTATTTGTTCAAAAAACATTTATTTATATGTGTAGGTGCTGTTGTAGACACAGTGATTGAAAAAGAATAATTCCTTTATCTCTGCCATTCTAATTAATGGTAGCCTTTTTACTTAATTAAACACAATTAGCTTAAAGAGGTAAAGGTAGGAAGTGGATATTGCTAAGCAATTTTGTGAAGTATTTCTTCCTTACTTTTTTTTTCAAGCTTATCCACTCATGATTTTGCACTCTTGGCTGCTCTGAAATTGGTCTGTCTTTAGCCATTTGGATCAGATATTTCAAGTTGGTATTTTTTTATATTTAAATTTTTTTTTTTTCCTTAAAAGACTACATTTTGAATTGTTCTTCCTTTAATGGGCCATGACTGAACCAGGTCTTTACTCTGGAACGCTCTACTTAGTGTGAATGGGATTCAGAAAGCTTAGGTCTTTCGCTGCAATTGCAGAGGAGCCAAGGAGTAGCATTGTTCTATTCCTACACTACATCGGCCATGACTCTACTCACTTCTGATAGCCTCTACTTTCTGTGGTTTTCAACAGGGGCAGAATGTATTGTTGCTTCTCATAATGATCAGGATGGTTTGATGGCATTTAGTGGACAAAGGTCAGAGATGTTTTATGTCTTACAATAACCAAGACAGCTTCTTCAAAAAAGAACATTTTCACCTTCAAATGCCAGTAGTATGGGAAAACTCAAATGATACATAACATTCTCAGTTGAATGATTCTATCCTTCGTCTCTTATGATCCTCTCTCTCTTGGTTGTGCCGATCTAAGAATTTCACTGTTTTGAGGGCTGCAATTATTCCTAGCAACCTCAGGTATAATTGTATAGAAGTCCGGGCCTTCTATCAGGAGTTGTTCAGTGATAACACTAGAATAATGGCTTCTACGGACTTACCATTGCAACAGGTACTGTGATACACGCATGATCAAGACATGGTCCTTGCTTAGGACTGTGCTCACAGTAGAATAGAAACAACAGAGATATGATCCAGTGTTGATACCAGTGTAATAAGTGGATCCAGTTTATAATAGGTTTAAATCCTAATTACTTTTATGCACTCAACTGCAGTCTTCATACATGGAAATGTGATATCTACTCTAGATGTTAACAAATAGGAAAACATCAGGAAGATGTGTGCTGTTTGACATGCAGTGTGGTAAATATTTTTAAATCATACATTTCTCAAAAAAAAATCCCACAAAATGAAAAAGCAACAATAGACCTACAGTAGGTCCAGTTTCATCTCTTGGCAAATTGGCCAGATGAGCTTCAGCTGTGCCTTTAGATGAAGCATGAGCTCCAGATTACCACAGTACTCCTACATCAAGCTTCATTTGCAGGTTACCTGCCTAACTCGTATTGACATTCCAGTTTCCAACTGATGTAGATCATCAGAGATGACACAGTACTTTTTTATAGCAACCAATAATTCGATTGTTGTACTTTTGCACAATTCTATATAAACATTACATTTTAGATTGTTTTCATATAATCTATGTTTTGTAATTTTGTTATGTAACTAATATTTATTATTTATGTCATATATTGTTTTGTAAACTGTAAATAATATATATAAGCAGTTCATTGTGGATCAATATTACCTGTCTCAAAATGAAGTCTTAAGATTTGTAAAAAAAAAAAAAAAAAAAAAAAAAAAAAGTATCCGATTTGAGGTCATAGACTGTGTGATTAAATAGAGATTTTATCCCAAATTCTATCTGACTTAAAAACCTAAATCTGTCTAATCAATCTGCTTAACTTATTACGTATGATTAAACTTGGGTTTTCTGGAGGTATTATAAATAACTTGCAAATTAAAACTGCCTATCTTAATTGATTCAAGATGGCTAAAATTAATTTCTGGATACAACAAAAAAGCTTAAATCTCATTGCTAATCTTGGCTTTGTGAAAGTTATTTGATTTGCAATTATCTTAAATCTATATGTGCTCCAAAGTAGAATAAAACCTAGTATTTTGTGATTTCCCCATTAGATATAAGAGGCCACTTAGTCTTTTTCTTTATTTAACAAATATTGAACATCTACAATTTATTAGTCACTTTACAGGAGGAGCAGATACTGCAGGAAATGTATTTAACAGAATCCTTGCAAAACTTAAGGTCCAGTTGTGGAAATAGAAAATAATAAAAATTATTTTCTATAATCTAGTTATTTTCTACAATGTAATTATTTTCTGTAATGTCAAATAGTTACCATGTCTATGAACCAAATAAAGCATTAGTCTGTTTTAAAAAGGGTGGTCTGGGCAGGCCTTTCAGATAAGGTACCATTTAAAAAGATACCCAAACAAAACAAGGTCACAAACGGAATCCAGGAAAAAAAAAAAAAAGGACATTTTAAGTTGTGAGACTAGAGTTCCTTGAAATGGAAACATGCTTACAACCTTAGAGCAAAAATCAGAAGTTCAATGTAGCTGAAGGGGTAGAATAGTAGGAGGTCAGATCATCTAACTTGCCTATGGGCAAAATGGGCATTACTGGGTGGGAGGGGAGGTACATTTCCACTCCTAATGTTTTCTGCCAGCAGTGGGAGATCCTGGCTTCCTACTGCCCTCTGCTCTGTGCCCTTTGTGACCTAAGCAGGCAGGAACAACAGGAATTCTTCTTCTGATTGATTGGTTTAGCAGAAGATGGTGTGCATGCACTGGTAATGTGTCTCTCAATCCTTTTCTTTCCTGGAAACTAGTCTATCTGTAGTTAGCTTGTCTTTTCCTCTATTCCAGGTGTAAAGAGGGATGTTCTGCTCCCGTGAGGTGTGGATAGGGATGGGATGCTGAAGTTTTGGAAAGTGAGCTCAAAAAGCAATGCCAAAATTACTCCTTTTTACTGTATATGTGATGGGAAATCACTGCAGGTTCCTTCTTACGTATTCAGGCTAATCAAAATTAAGCCTAAGAAATGCCAGCAAAGCAACTCTGAAATGTACTAAAGTTAAAAGACTCTCAAATGTCAAAAGATGGATCTACTCTGACCTGGCTACTACTTAATACCTTGGTAAAGGAGAAAAAGGCTTATCTTAGAGACAGATAAGACTATCCTTACCCCTCCACCAATGGGTTGAGACATTTGGGCACTACCTCTGTCTGCCTGTTACTTGTAAAGATCTCCTTTCCTTTAAATCGTTAGAGAAGGGGCTCTCTTCTTTAGAGAAAGAAACACTCCAGAAATTCAGGGGCCTAAAATGTCCTATTCATGCAAATAAGATGTTATCACATTGAATTACTTAAAAGATAAAATACTAAACATAGATCCAAACTGTGTAGGGAGTCATTATCTCATGACAAAATTCAGTGTGGCTTCCCCATGTATCCATCTCAGATAACAATCTGAGCATGAGTAAGTTAAGGATCTTGTCCTTTATGTTTTCAACAATAAGCCCAGAACCTAGTACCATGTCCAGAATATTTATCACATTGTTGATGAATGAGTCAATAATATTGTGTATTTGTGTGAGAAGGAAATCTGGTTTAGCATCTGTTTCATTGTCCTAATATAATGCATGTATAATGATCTACATATGGAAATGAGTGAATATTGCACTTTTTCTCCTGAGTTTTATGTTTAAAATATAAATTTCATATATAACATTAATATTTTACATATTTTAGAGGGATCTGTGAGTATATTAATTTTTGATAAACAGCAATTTCTATACACATTTAAAGCATAAATTTTAGAACAATAGCTCCCTTAGTGCTACTTGAAGACATCTCACTTCTTGGCAATACGGAAGCTATTTCCCAAAGTACATTTAACCCACAGTCCTGTCTGAAAACACAAAAGCAGATATGTGTCAATGGTAATTCAGAAAGAGTCAATTATATTATTTTAAACACACAATATTTTAAAGAGATTTCTTAGGTACAAAATAAATGCGGATCAGTTTTGAAAGCAAAACCCATGCTTGAAGTCTATTTCAACAATTATTTTGTATTAATAAATTCACAATTGATGCCATTCAATACACTCACATTGATTGATTGATTGATTGATTGATTGAGATGTAGTATCACTCTGTTGCCAGGCTGGAGTGCAGTGGCATGATCTTGGCTCACTGCAACCTCTACCTCCTGGTTTCAAGGGATTCTCCTGTTTCAGCCTCTCAAGTAGCTGGAACTACAGACGCGTGCCACCACGCCCAGCTAATTTTTGTATTTTTTAGCAGAGAACAGGTTTCACCGTGTTAGCCAGAATGGTCTTGATCTCCTGACCTCATGGTGGGCCCTCCTCAGCCTCCCAAAGTGCTGGGATTAGAGGCATGATCCACCAGGACTGCCCACCCAAATTTAATTTATGTAGGTTATCTTTATCAATAAATGCATGAAATCTGATTAAAATTTATTTTCAAGACACAAATCAAATATGAATTTTTTAGCCTTTTCTACTTCCCTATTTGTTAGAACTATTCTTTTTGCTGCTTGCTGCTATATATTAATTCTTGTTTTAATTTTTGCATATTTTAAAAAAATTAACCTACAATATACTATAGTGTTTTATTCCTTAATCTCTTTTTTCCATCTCATACTATATTATAAGCTTGTAGAGGTTATTGTCAGAGTCCTCACTACCCCATTCTTTTTCCTACCTAATACATCCAAACAAATAAATTTGTTGGAGTTAATGATCTGTAAAAATAGAAAATATGAAAAAAATTAAATACTGCAAGTATTAATGCTAATTGAATGAAAATAATAACAGTCATGCAACTCATAGGTTTGTAATCAGATTTGTGTAAAAAAAAAACAAAATAATTGAATTCCCTATGTGCTAGCCATAATGCTTAGCATTGACATAATTATTTTACATCAAAACATTCAATATAAATCTACCAGGATTTTAATCTTATCACAGTGTTCAAACTGGCTTAGCAAAGAAGGCTTACAATCCATTTTACAGTAATTAGTTTTGGTTCAGGCTTTGAAACTACCTTTAATACACGTTATGGGCTTTTTTTTTTTTTTTTTTTTGTCATTCTTTCTTATTTCTACCTCTTCCTCGTCTATGTTTTCCTTATTTTATCCTCTTTTCAAACCCCATCTCTGAGAATTCTCAGATTGAGTCAATTATTAACTCTAATGATATCAAAGTGAAAAAAGAAAGCCCACATTTCAAGGCTTATGGCACATAATACATTAATATAAATTTCACTAATAATCTTAGTTAATCTTAGGAACAGGGTTATATTTAGATTGTGATGATCTGTTACCAGACTAAAAATTGGAATTGATTACATTTTTTAAATATGAGATGAAGAGTTCCTAACATACTTATTTACTTAATATAATAAATTTAATAACATCATTAACCAGTAACTTCAAAATATTCAGAGAATCAAATTTTGAGAATATTAAAATCTCATATGATATGGACATTTCATTTTGTTAAAGAGAAAAGAAAAGCTGGAAGACAACTTTAAGTTGTCAAATTATATATTTGTAGGACTTTATATATTTTACAGAGTTTAAATATGATTACTTCATTTCATAGAAAATGGCACTGAACACATAGCATGTTACATATCTCATTAAAGATTACTGTAAAAGTAAAGGGGAAGGTGGGCCTCCGACACCAGGTCTGTTCTTCTGGCCCTCATCCAAATATTTATTATGGTAGGGGGTCTCCTGAGAAAAGTTGCTTTATTTATTTATTTATTTTCAAAAAGATGAGTACATGCTATAAAATCATTTTTAAAGTATGAAAAATTATATAGACTTTTTTCAAATTATCCACTCAGATATTATTATATGTTTGATATTTTTCCAAAGATATTTTATTTTTCTAAGACAAACTTAATTTTCATGCCACTTGGGAGTGACACTTTTTTTATTCTTCTCAGAATGGATCATTGGATACAAGATATTTTACATACTGATTTGTTTGGGTCTAGAGTTTACATATAGCTGTATTTTATCTTAAATTTATTTTGGCATACCTGGCCAATCTCAGGCTCAGATAATGAAGATTTGCTGAATGTGGGGTATTTTAAAATAGTTGATAGCAATAACAGCTAATTAAATGGAGAAAACTCTTCAGTTGCATTATTATGAGTAAATGAACTTTAAAACACTTCATTTTAAGAAGAATTAATGTAAGTAGCTCTATAGCAGATTATTCATTTGTAAATGTTTCTTCATTTAAATGAATTTCCTAGACTATTAAAATGATTCTGAATGCTTGGGTGAGTTTTTTTTTTTTAAAGTATTTATGTGTCATAACTTTTTGAATTTTTACTTTAAAGCCCTCCAAGCATGAACAGGAATTAAAAATAAAGGCAAATATGCAAAGGATAGCTCAAATTTATAGTATAACTGACATGTGATGGATGTTGCACCACATAAACATAGTCACATAAATTATTTGAAGGTGATAACATAACATAATAAATCACGTTAGAAATCAGTATTTTTTCCAGTCTGCATTTGAAAGTTGTTACTGTGGAGGAGAATTCATGATATCTCATATGTCATGAATGATATAGCATGAATAAGGGGATGATTTAAAATGCTTAATCTTAAGTGTTTCTAAAATTAGCAGACTTATTTACTAATGTAAAGTTAAATCCTGTAGTATCAACCAAAAACTTTAGGAAAGTCTTTAAATGTTTACTCATTGCAAAATAGATAGGTCTCAAATTTTTCTTTTAAGCATATGATGTGCTGTGCTATTAATTTTGAACCATCTGGTAAACTTATAACAAATAAATCCATTTTAAGGGGAATACACGAGTCTAGGCCTCCCAAATAAATTCTTCTCTTAATTAAATCCTATCCTTTTACAGTGTGATTATCTAGGCAGTTAAGCTTGACATTTTTCTAATATTATAACTATTAATATCTTTGTGATTTGTGTTATTGTTCTTTGCATAACTCTAGGGAAATTTCTAAAAGTCAAATAGGCAGGGGGTCAATAATTTTCAAGGATTTTTATCCTAAGTAATTTATAATAAAAGGGCATTCCTAGGCATTTGTAACAAAACAGAATACTAATGCCAGCTCTAGAAATGAAGAAGCCTACCACTGGAGTTGCTGAAATTTTGGTAAAAAAGAAAGGAACATTAGAAGGAGCTTGTTAAAACACCCACTCTCAAGGAAGAGACAACCCCCAAAACAGGTTTTGTGTGAGCAACATGGCTATTTATTCACCCAGGTGTGGGTGAGCTGAGTCCAAAAAGAGAGTCAGCAGAGGGCGTTGGGATAGGAGTTGGTTTTATAGGTTTGGGTGGTTTTTGCAAGCTGAGAGGGGGTCGTAGGGTGTGGAGTCACAAGGGTGACCAAGATCGGTTACAAAGTCCAATGGCCTTGTCAATTGAGGCTGGAATAAGAAACAATAGAAGGATGTCTCAGGTCCGTTAGGTGCCACAGGGGTTGGTCGTCCTTCCGTTTTTCATTATTTTCCAGCTACTTCAGATTTTCTAACTCCAGAAGGCCCTCCAGAGGTGTACGTGCAGGTCACAGGGGTCACCTTACCATCCATGGTGCAGTCAGACCTTGCAGAGCTCATTAAGCCAAGGTGACATATAGTTTCTCACATATGGGGTTCAGAAGAACCTATTTCTATAGGATAAAAGGAAAAAATTCCTACTCCCAGACAGCATTAACTTAAAGCAATGTGCATACAGAGATTCACACTCATGTAATTGGTGACAATCAAATGTATACGTGCATATATATGTATATATTGACTTTTTCTATCTTTGTTGAAGATAACTTCTATATATCAAAGATGCTTTTACTTGAGTTTAAATGCACTAAGGGTAAATAGTTAAGATTTGATAGAAAAGTATATTAGATAAAAAGAAAAGCCAGCAACAAAGAGAGCAGACCTTTTTGTTTGTTTTAACATTTAACCACCAAATTTATGTGTTACTTTTAAAGACCGTAGATAATGTCACCTGCAGTAACTCAAAGCTTTCTATATTCATTCCATATCTCATTGTTACTAAGTTGCTAAGGAGGGTTAGACCTGTGAGAAAAGTGAAAGACATTGGTTAGCAAAATCTTCTATTTGAGATTTATGTAAATAGAGGTGATATATACGATCATTGTCTTTGAATATTCTTTTTTTTTTAAAGCTATGCATTGAAAGAAAGTTTAAAAGTTATCAAGAAGGAACCTTGCATTCTCTCTCTCATTGTCTCTGTCGTCCTTTTTCATCCTTCTCCAGAGAGTATTGAAGAAAATGTGGACAAAAAGTTGAAATAGTACTGTTTCTCAAATACTCATGTACAGCAAAAAAATTTATCATCAGATTATAAAATAAATGCCAGGCAGGCAATATACATAGTATTCTGGTGAAGTAATCTGTGACTTGAAATACACAAATTAGCACCACAATATTTAAACTAACATAAAATAAAAAACAGAATTAATGAATAGGGAATGAATATTGCTTCAATCAGATTCACTTAGTAAACATAAAGGGAATTAGTTCAATATTTTCCTTTAATAGGATGATCAAATTAATGAATTTTATTTAAGTAATTTTTGGTTTTATTTCAGTCTTTAGTAACTTACCATAATAATGGAGGAGAAACTGTATAATTTAGTATTTCTTACTGCTGAAACAACAGAGGAAAAATTAAGAAATAAAGCTCTATAGCTGGGAATGTAATGTTTCTCCCAAATAGGGCTGCCAGATAAAATAGAGAAAGCTCAATGAAATTTGAATTTCAGGGAGAGGAGAAGATGGCACTATAGGAGCAACTCAGGATTGTAACTCCCAGTGAAAGCACAGAGGGTGAGTGGATGCCACATTTCCAGATGGATCTTTATTGCCCATAGACCAGGAGATTCCCAGGTGTAGGAGCCCCACGGGTCACCAGCGCAGCTGTTTTGGCTAGCACCACAGCGCAGCAGCACTCTGTACAAAATACACTGGTCTGGTTGCCCTCTTAAACCAGCAATTTGAGATTTGGGAAGGCAGATTAGCACATTCATCTGAATAAACGGGATTTAAACAGTAATCCAGGCCAGGAGATTCCCAGGCAGTGATGTTGTTTCAGCCGGCGCAGTGGGTCGCCACACGGGAAATCACACAGATCCTGGTGCTCTTTTAGCAGGTGACTGGAACACCTGGGAGAGAGTCAACCATTCAACTTTAAAAAAAAGGTGGGGCTCTGAGGCAGGGAGCCAGGTGATCAGGCTTGGCGGGTCCCACCCCCACAAAAACAAACAAAACAGCAATTGGAAATGCTCAGGGTTGAGAGTTTCATGGCAAGCACAGCTGAACCCAGGACGATGCAGCTTGGTGTTGGGGGGGCATCCACCATTACCGAGGCACTCCACCCCTACAGAGGTACTCTGCCATACTGACGCAGCCTGCCATTGCCAAGGCAACACACCATAACAGAGAGAGTCTGCCATTATGGAGGCAGGCCACCATCACCATGGCAGTTCTAACCACACCCATATAAACAGGACTACAGGGATTTACACATGGCAGCAGGGCAGAGCCCAAGACAGCAGGGCAGAGCCCACGGCAACAGGGCAGAGCCCACGGCAGCAGGGTGGAGCCCAGAGCAGCTCAGCATAGCCTTGGCAGGCAGGCAGTGACTAGACTACCTCCTTGCTGGGCAGGACAGTGCAACAGATACTCATAAGTAAAGCAACAACTCCCCGGGACAGAGAACCTGAAGAAAAAAGGGGGCTTTAAGAGTTCTGCTGCAGCAGACTTAAACGTAACTGCTGCAAAATGAACAACGAAGCTCACAGCTCAGCACTTGAGCTCCTATAAAGTACAGACTGTCTTCTCAAGCAGCTCCCTGACCCCCGTATATCCAAAGAGTCATCTCAGAAAGGACTGATTAGACTGACATTTGGCAGGCATCATTCTGGGACAAAGATAGCAGAAGAAGAAATTGATAGCAACCCTCACTGTTCTGCAGCAGCTACAGGTGTTCTCCAGCCCAGCAGGGCCTGCAGTGGACCTCAGCAGCCCTACAGCAGAGGGGCTAGAATGTTAGAAGGAAAACTAAGAAACAGAAACATCATAATCAACAATCTGGACATCCACTCAGAGACCCAATTGGAAAGTCAGCAACTACTCAGACAACAGGTGGATAAATCCAGAAAGATGGGAAGAAACCAGGGCAAAAAGGAAAACACCTGAAACCAGAACACCTTGCCTCCTACAAGGGACCACAATCCCTCACCAGCAAGGGAACAAAGCTGGATGGAGAATGAGTGTGATGAAATGACAGAATCAGACTTCAGAAGGTGGGTAATGAGAAACTTTCATGAGCTAAAAGAACATGTTCTAACTCAATGCAAAGAAACTAAGAACGTTGAAAAAAGATTTGAGAAAACGATAACAAAAATGGACAACTTAGAGAAGAACGTGAGTGAATTGATGGAGCTGAAAAACACAACACGAGAACTTCACAAAGCATGCAAAAGTCTCAACAGCCGAATTGACCAAGCAGAAGAAAGGATATCAGAGATAAAAGATCAACTCAATGAAATAAAACGAGAAGGCAAGATTAGAGAGAAAAGCACAAAAAGGAATGAACAAAGTCTCCAAGAAATGTGGGACTATGTGAAGAGACCTAATCTACATTTGATAGGTGTACCTGAATGTGATGAAGAGAATGAATCCAAGCTGGAAAATATGCTTCAGGATATTATCCAGGAAAATTTCCCCAACCTAGCAAGGCAGGCCAATATTCAAGTCCAGGAAATATACAGAACACCACAAAGATATTCCACAAGAAGAGCAACCCCAAGGCACATAATTGTCAGATTCACCAGGGTTGAAATGAAGGAGAAAATGCTAAGGGCAGACAGAGAGAAGGGTCGGGTCACCCACAAAGGGAAGCCCATCAGACTCACAGCAGATCTCTCGGAAGAAACCCTACAAGCCAGAAAAGAGTGGGGGCAGATATTCAACATCCTTAAAGAAAAGAACTTTCAACCCAGAATTTCATATCCAGCCAAACTGAGCTTCATAAGTGAAGGAAAAATAAAATCCTTTGTGAAAAAGCAAGTACTCAGAGATTTTGTCACCACCAGGCCTGCTTTACAAGAGCTCCTGAAAAAGGCACTACACATAGAAAGCAACAACCAGCACCAGCCATTCCAAAAACATACCAAATGCTAAAGAGCATCAACAAAATGAAGAATCTGCATCAACTAATGGGCAAAACAGCCAGCTAGCATCAAAATGGCAGTATCAAATTCACACACAACAATATTAACCCTAAATGTAAATGGGCTAAATGCACCAATCAAAAGACACAGACTGGCAAATTGGATAAAAAGCCAAAATCCATTGGTGTGCTGTATCCAGAAAACCCATCTCACATGCAAGGATACACAAAGACTCAAAATAAAGGGATGGAGGAAGATTTACCAAGCGAATGGAGAGCAAAAACAAAGCTGGAGTTGCAATTCTTGTCTCTGATAAAATAAAAATTAAAGCAACAAAGATCAAAAGAGACAAAGAATGACATTACATAATGGTAAAAGGATCAATACAAGAAGAGCCAACGATCCTAAATATATATGGACCCAATACAGGAGGACCCATATATATAAGGCAAGTTGTTAATGACTTACAAAGAGACTTAGACTCCCACACAATAATATTGGGAGACTTCCACTGTCAATATTAGACAGATCAACCAGAAAGAAAATTAACAAGGATATCCAGGGCTTGAACTCAGACCTGGAACAAGCAAACCTCATAGACATTTACAGAACTCTCCACCCCAAATCCACAGAATACACATTCTTCTCAGCACCACATCACACCTACTCTAAAATTGACCACATAATTGGAAGTAAAGCACTCCTCAGCAAATGGAAAACAACTGAAATCATAATGAACAGCCTCTCAGACCATAGGACAATCAAGTTGGAACTCAGAATTCAGAAACTAACTCAGAACCGCACAGTTTCATGGAAACTGAACAACTGGCTTTTGAATGTTGACTGGATAAACAAGGAAATGAAGGCAGATATAAAGAAGTTCTTCAAAACCAACAAGAATGAAGACACAACATACCAGAATCTCTGGGACACATTTAAAGCAGTATCTAGAGGAAAATATATAGCAATAAGTGCCCATATGAGAAAAGTGGAGAGATCCAAAATTGACACCGTATTGTCAAAATTTAAAGAGTTAGAGGAGCAAGATGAAAGAAAAACTCAAAACCCAGCAGAAGACAAGAAATAACTAAGATCAGAGTAGAACTGAAGGGGATAGAGACAAAAAAAGCCCTTCAAAAAATCAATAAATCCAACAGCTGTTTTTTTGAAAAGATCAACAAAATAGACCACTAGCCCAACTGATAAAAAAGAAACGAGAGAATAACCAAATAGATGCAATAAAACACGATAAAGGGGAAATCACCACAGAATCCGTAGAAATTCACACCATCATCAGAGAATATTACAAACAACTCAATGCACATAAACTAACAGACCTGGAAGAAATGGGTAAATTCCTGGACACTTGTGTCCTCCCAAGCCTAAACCAGGAGGAAGCCGAAACTATGAATAGACCAATAACAAGGTCTGAAGTTGAGGCAAAAATTAAGAGCCTACCACACAAAAAAAGCCCAGGTCCAGATGGGTTCACAGCCGAATTCTACAAGACACACAAAGAGGAACTGTTACCATTCCTTCTGAAACTATTCCAAATAATTAAACAAGAGGGAATCCTTCCCAAATCATTTTATGAGACCAACATCATCCTGATACCAAAACCCAGCAGAGACTCAACAAGAAAAGAAAACGTCAAGCCAATATCCATGATGAACATAGACACAAAAACCTTCAATAAAATACTTGCAAGCCGATTGCAACAGCACATAAAAATGGTTATCTACCATGATCAAGTAAGTAGGATTCATCCCGGGGATGCAAGGCTGGTTCAACATACACAAGTCTATAAACGTAATTCACCACATAAACAGAACCAAAAACAAAAACCACATGATTATCTCCATTGACACAGAGAAGGCCTTTGACAAAATTCAACAGCCCTTTATGCTAAAAACCCTCAATAAACTCGGTATCGATGGAACGTATCTCAAAATAATAAAAGCTGTTTATGACAAACCAACAGCCAATATCATACTTAATGGGCAAAAACTGGAAGCATTCCCTTTGAAATCTGGCACTAGACAAGGATGCCCTCTCTCACCACTCCTATTCAACATAGTACTGGAAGTTCTAGCCAGAGCAATCAGGCAAGAAAAAGAAATAAAGGTATTCAAATAGGAAAGGAGGAAGACAAATTTTCTCTATTTGCAGATGACATGATAGTATACCTAGAAGACCCCATCACCTCAGCCCAAAAACTCCTGAAACTGATAAGAAACTTCAGCAAAGTCTCAGGATACAAAATCAATGTGCAAAAATTACAAGCATTCCTATACACCAATAACAGACTGAAAGAGAACCAAATCAAGAATGAACTGCCATTCACAATTGCAACAAAGAGAATAAAATACCTAGGAATACAACTAACAAGGGACGTAAAGGACCTCTTCAAAGAGAACTACAAACCACTGCTCAATGAAATAAGAGAGGACCAAACAGATGGAGAAACATTCCATGTTCATGGTTAGGAAGAAACAATATTGTGAAAATGGCCATACTGCCCAAAGTAATTTACAGACTCAATGCTATCCCCATCATGCTACCAATGACCTTCTTCACAGAACTGGAAAAAAAACAACCTTAAATTTCATATGGAACCAAAAGAGAGCCGGCATCGCCAAGTCACTTCTAAGCAAAAAGAACACAGCAGGAGGCATCACACTACTAGACTTCAAGCTATACTACAAGGCTACAGTAATCAAAACAGCATGGTACTGGTACCAAAACAGAGATCTAGACCAATGGAACAGATCAGAGGCATTGAAGGCAACACAACATATCTATAACCATACAATCTTAGATAAACCTGCCAAAAACAAGCAATGGGGAAAAGATTCTTTGTTTAATAAATGGTGTTGGGAAAACTGGCTACCCGTGTGCAGAAAGCAGAAACTGGACCCCTTCCTGACACCTTACACTAAAATTAACTCCAGATGGATTAAAGACTTAAACATAAGACCTGGCACATAAAAACCCTAGAAGAAAATCTAGGCAAAACCATTCAGGACATAGGAGTAGGCAAGGACTTCATGACCAAAACACCAAAAGCATTGGCAACAAAAGCCAAAATAGACAAATGGGACCTAATCAAACTCCACAGCTTTTGCACAGCAAAAGAAACAGTCACTGGAGTGAATTGGCAACCAACAGAATAGGAAAAACTTTTTGCAGTTTACCCATCTGACAAAGGGCTGATATCCAGAATTTACAAAGGACTAAAACAGATTTACAGGAAAAAAACAAACAAGCCCATTCAAAAATGGGCAAAGGATATGAACAGACACTTTACAAAAGAAGACATATATGAGGCCAACAAACATGAAAAAATGGTCATCATCACTGGTCAGTAGAGAAATGCAAATCAAAACTACATTGAGATACCATCTCACACCAGTTAGAATGGTGATCATTAAGAAATCTGGAGACAACAGATGCTGGAGAGGATGTCGGGAAATAGGAACACTTTTACACTGCTGGTGGGAGTGTAAATGAGTTCAACCATTGTGGAAGACAGTGTGGCGATTCCTCAAGGACCTAGAAATAGAAATTCCATTTGACCCAGCAATCCCATTACTGGGTATATACCCAAAGGACTATAAATCGTTCTACTATAAGGACACATGCACATAAATGTTCATTGCAGCACTGTTTACAATAGCAAAGACCTGGAACCAACCCAAATGCCCATCGATGATAGACTGGACTAGGAAAATGTGGCACATATACACCATGGAATATTATGCAGCAATCAAAAATGATGAGTTCGTGTCCTTTGTAGGGACATGGATGAATCTGGAGAACATCATTCTCAGCAAACTGACACAAGAACAGAAAATGAAATACCGCATGTTCTCACTCATAGGCGGGTGATGAACAATGAGAACACATGGACACAGGGAGGGGAGCACTACACACTGGGGTCTATTGGGGGGAATAGGGAAGGGACAGCATGGGGGGGAGCTGGGGAGGGATAGCATGGGGAGAAATGCCAGATGTGGGCGAAGGGGAGGAAGCCAGCAAATCACACTGCCACGTGTGTACCTATGCAACTCCCTTGCATGTTCTGCACATGTACCCCAAAACCTAAAATGCAATTAAAAAAAAGAAAGAAATTTGAATTTCAAATAAACAACAATTATTTTTTTAAAATATATATGTCCCAAGCATTGTATTTGATATAAATACTTCAAAATCAATGAAAATTACTGAGGTGAGTCTCCATCGTTTTTGGGTGTTTATTTGCCAAAGTTAAGGATCGATGCCCAAAAGACAGGTCTGTGCCTCTTGCCAAAGATGATTTTGAGGGCTTTAATACTTAAAGGGAAAGGGCAGATATTTGCAAAAGAGAAACAAATTTTTAAAAGGTGTGGGTAGATAAGAGACAAACTGTTGCATTCTTTTGTGTCCTTGATCCTTTCACCAAGTAAACAATATACATGTGTGTTATAGTGAACCAATGTTTCTCTTCAAAGAATGTCAGTGTTTTCAGCTCTCTTACTTTTTAATTCTCTATTTTAAAGTTTATTTTCCTTGTAATTTCAGTAAACAACCTTCTCCACCAGTTCTAATCAGTACACATGTGTTCCCCAGGCTCCATCCTGACTCATCCTGGTTACCTTCTCCAGTCACCTGCTCCGGTCACCTCCTTTGACCTAGGTCACCCTGACTACCTGCTCTGACCCGCCCATAACCATCCTTCCCGCCAAAACACCCACCCTGCTCCTCCAGCTTGGACCGCTGCTCTCTTTAAAATAGCCAATCAGGGTTAGTCTAGTTTGTGTGGTCTAACCCTACCCAATAAGGGAATGACACAGCAGTAGGGACGACACCCGTCAGGCATAAGTACCTCCTCCCCCTTGTCCAAGCATGCAGCCAACCATTGCTCCATCCTTCTATAGAAGTAAACTGCCTTGCTGAGAGAATTTATCTTTGAGTGCTATTTCTTTTGCAGCATCGAAATTTTACTTATAACATGTAAGAGGTGAGTAGAGGTTTTATTATTTATGCCTTAGTCTGATTCCATGAATCTGCATTTTTACATTTGATAATATAAAGAATAGGGCAGAGGACACGATCAGATATGCATTTTTCTCAGGTGAGCAAAGGGATGACTTTGAGTTCTGTTCTTTGTCCCTCACCTGTGAAGATAAGCTATAAATTCAACATAGCTGTTTTAGGGTAAAATCTTAGGACCCAGAAGGAATTTCCTTCTGGGCAAATTGTGAGGGAGGTGTGTAGTTTTTTATCTTTGTAGCTATCTAATTTAGGAACCAAAGGGGCGGCAGACTTGTGTGACCCAGTTCCCAGACTGACTTTTCCCTCTGGCTTGGTGAATTATGGTCTCAAGATTTATTTTCCTTTCACATCCTAAAAAGATACATGTTGTTTATCTCAAGTTCAAATTTTAACTGGGCACACGATTTTAATTTGCTCAGTCTGGTATTCCAACAACGGAAGAGATTATGTGATCTTACCTTAAGTGCTAAATACATGTTTTTCTATTTACCTCAAGCTGAAATAAATACACTGGTTCAGCACTTGTGACTATACCTTTGTGAAAAGAAAATAAAATCTCTGGACCTCAATTCACTATTAAAAAAAAACTTAAGCCAAAAACTGAGTCATGCAAGAAACTGCCTTTCCTTTTGTTCCTAAGCAGATAGCTACAGACTAAATATTTAAAGATTAAATGTGTCTCCAGATAGCTACTCTAAGTTCACCTTATCTTATGTAAAGTGCCAGTTTATTGAGTGCTAGGTGAATGCATAATTGATTATTACCCTACCTGCTCCTTTCTTTTCCAACATGTGGATTACCACACCCTCCTTATTTCCCCACCAACTCAATTTTCCCCTTTAAATATTGAAGCCCTCAAAATTACATTTGGCAAAAGGAACAGACTACAGACTGTTCCTGTGATTTCATGTTTATTTCTTCTGGTATGCATGTCTTTAACCTTAACAAAATAAACGGGTAAATTGATTGAGACCTGTCTCCAACACCTTTTGGGTTACACCCTAGTAGATGAATCATCTACTTCCTAAATAGCAAGGGGAAAATAAGGAGGTAGAGGAATCATAGATTTTATCCTTAACATGAGAAAGAGGAGTAATGTTATGCCTATGGTGTGAGCATTAGAAATGATAGATCACGAGGTCAAAAGATCGAGACCATCATAGTCAACATGGTGAAACCCCGTCTCTACTAAAAATACAAAAAAAAATTAGCTGGTGGCGCGTGCCTGTAATCCCAGCTACTCAGGAGGCTGAGGCAGGAGAATTGCCTGAACCCAGGAGGCGGAGGTTGCGGTGAGCCGAGATCGCGCCATTGCACTCCAGCCTGGTTAACAAGAGCGAAACTCCATCTCAAAAAAAAAAAAGAAAAGAAAAGAAATGATAGAGGCATATGCTAATATATTGAAAATCATCAGTGGAAAGAAGAAAATGAAGTAATACAGTTTGTTCATAGACTTCGTGACATTTTGTCTGCAACTGTAATCAATAAGAAAAAAAATTTTTTTTGCTATCCAGCCACTTTATCACATATAAACCGCAAATTCCTTATTTATAATGCAAGCTTTTTGTTCCCATGTTCTAATATACAAAAAGAAAAAAATGTACCTGCTGTTGATGTGGTTACTAAGTAAAGGATTTTCCCCCAGTGACATTCATTTTGTATTATTTTGTTGTTATGAATGAACGAATAGGTTTTTGTGAAATGAATTGGCACAGCTAGAGATTATTGCCAAGCCTTCTCTTACTGTGTGCCATATATCCATTGTAAAGAATGGAAGCTACAATTTGTTTGCATGTGTTTCTCATTTTGCTTTATTTTTCCCCCTTTCAGGTTACTTCACAACTAACAAGAACAATAATGGCAGAGGAGAGAGAGCTTCAATGAGACTGCATGATTGCTTTTCCAACTAAAATGAGTAGAAAATGAAAACACTTTAAATGAAGTATCTCAAATAAACATTTAATTTAGGATAAGACAGCAAACGCATATATACCACCATATCAAATATTGAAAGAGCATTTATTGAAGATTTGAAAGACTCATTTGTGGGAAAATAAATGTAGCTCTAAAAGTGAGCTGCTGAGAGTAAATATGTAAAACCACATTTAAGCGGCATGCAATTAACATAAATTTATACTAGAGAAAAATGAAAAACATGATGAGATTTTTGTGAATTATGTATTTGAACAAGGGACTCTTCGTTTTCTTCAAACAGGAAGCTAGCTGTGACTGTATGCTCTTTAATGAACTGTAGATTTCAAAAACAATGAGGTTATATAAATGCATATGTTAGGAAAATTTGTTAAATTATTTTCTCAGTTTCTTTTATGTCTTGAATATCATTTCCTTTTCTCTTCCAAATGCTTAAATACCTATCTCCTTGACCCTGCTACTTTTTTCTTTATTGTCTTCTCTACTTTAAAAACTGCTTTTCGTTTTTTCCCCAATGTTCCCATGTTTTCTGACATAAATATTTCTTCCTGTCCCTTGTTCATTATTTTGAATCCATCTCACCTCACCTGAACCTCTCATTTATTTCTAGCTACATGATTTAGTTTTGCCATAATATCCAAGGATTATAAATATTTGTGTAACTACTAAAATCATGACCCTAATAGGGAGACAGAAATTTTATATTTATAATAAATAAATAATATTGTCATTAGAGTTCTATAGAAATGATAAAGAATTTAATAAATTTTTATAGTAAAAAGTTGATTTTATTAGAAGTATCATTAGAGATTCTGGTGTCCTGTCACACATGACTAGAATAACCTTCTAATAGGTTCACCAAGTAATTAGCTATAACTATATAGTAGATAACTCTAACTGTATTTAAAGTGATTTCAGTCACATAAGGATGGGCTAGTTGAATTAAAATATATTGTATATACTTTCCAAAAAACTAAATAACAAGCACACTGTTGACTCATAAACATGTCAAAGTCTTAAGCAATTTCTCTTTCTCTTAATAGTGCTATATTTACCAGACAGAAGGTGAGTACCAATGGAAATATCTATGGAATAAAAATGGACACTGTTATGACTAATTCTAAAGCCTAAGGGCATTTCCAAAATAGTTTCCAAATGATTTACATTAGTTGCCAACTTTTTTTTTTTTTTTGGCTAATATAAGTTTTACATTACTTTTTGCTGGTTCAGCATTTGGAAGCTCAATTAAACTTAAAGAAAATGGAATTTAAAATGACAAAATGGCTTTACTTTTCTGATATGCTGTTATCAAGACAGAAACAGTTTCTTTTTGCTTATTTCACATATAAAATCTTCAGTCAGAATGTGGTTTATTGTATTCTTGCATTTTCCTACATAAAGATAGATAGTTTATATCTACACAACTAAAATTTCTAAATCTTTTAAATATTCTTACGTTCATAGTCTATTTTCTAGTAGTTTTTAATGGAATGCATGCTTTTCTTTTAAATGATTTTATTTCTGATGAGGAAACATAAATGAAGTTCTAATTATGAAGCATAGGTCAAAATCCTCTTCTATCACTTAGCTTTGATTTGTTGTTTATTCTACCAAAATGGTAATCATCTCTATTTCAAACAATAAAACTACAAACAAGCTTGATAGACTGAAGGGCATATTAATGGTTATCAGATTACTGTAGAGGACACGTCATATTCCACTTCATTGCAAAACATTTTTGACAGTTTACTAAATTTTGCTGAGCCAAATTTTGTTTATAAATTGGACCAAAAGAATTCATCTAATTTAAATTTATTAGAAATTACCTGGTTTATTTAAAACCTCTGTTAGCAGGCTGAGCATCCTTTATCCCATTTTAAATGTTTGGGAATCTGTTTTGGATCTACTTTGTGTGTTGCTTTGAATTTTATTTGGACTTCTTTTTAATGCAATCCCTCTTTTTTTTTATTTTTGAGACAGAGTTTTGCTCTTGTTGCCCAGGCTGGAGTGCAATGGCGCAGTCTCGGCTCACTGCAACCTTTGCCTCCTGGGTTCAAGCGATTCTCCTGCCACTGCCTCCCAAATAGCTGGGACTACAGGCATGCGCCAACAGGCCAGGCTAACTGTGTATTCTTAAGATACAGGGTTTCTCTATGTTGGTCAGGCTGGTCTCAAACTCCCGACCTCAGATGATCTGCCCACCTTGGCCTCCCAAAGTGCTGCGGTTACAAGTGTGAGCCACCATGCCCAGCTAAGTGCAATTTTAAAGACATGATCATATCAATTTTAAAGCTTAGATATTCTTTAAAAGGCAAACAAATGCATTAGAGATTTGCTCTCTCACTACCTTAATAATAAAACTGATGTTATCTTGAACAAATAATGTTTAGTTATAGTTAAGGAGAAAATCCACAGACTATATTGGGTAAATCATGCCACCTGCTTCTAAAATTGGGTAGAAGTAAATCTATGAGAGAGATGCTCACAGCCAAGTGACATGTTGATGTTAGAGTTTAGAGAGAAAATAGATGCAGCATATACTTAGTAGACTAGTCTACACTGTAGCCAAATCTTTAGTCTATAGCTTATAGCACCTACAGTTAGATAGTGCAATAGGATGGTAATCAAGCCACACTTTTCCTTTTAAACAGGCTTGCTTCAAAATGGAAAAACAAGCTCCTCAGAATGTATGTGCACTCCATGCCTTGATTCTTCTCAGCAAGTCTTTGCTCTTTCTTCACTTCTTGAGACAGATACTTGTAAAAGGTAAACTATCTGATGATACCTTTCACACAAATGTAAAATAGTGCTTCATAATGAGATAAGGCAGAAAGGTGGGGTTTTCAAAAGTTCATAGAAAATGTATACTGTAAAAAACTATGCATGGAATTCAAAATGTTTCTTCACCAAAGCAAATGCATTAAACTTTTATAAAATGTCTGAACAGGATCTAGTTTGAAACACTAAGAGAGATATCAGTTTGAAACAAGCCACTATTAGAGCAACATGATTTCTGTTAAAATTGAAGCAAGACCAAACATCAAATGTATGGTGAAGCTGGGGTGAAAGAATGGTGATGTGGTTTGGCTTTGTGTTCCCACCCAAATCTCATCTTTAATTGTAATATTCACAATCCCCATGTGTCAAGGACAGGATCTAATGGGAGGTAATTTGATCTTGGGGGCTGTTACCCCCATGCTGTTCTCAGGATAGTGAATGAGCTCTCTTGACATCTGGTGGTTTTGTAAGGCAATTTTTCCTGCCCTTGCTAGCTCTCTTTCCTGCCACCATGTAAAGGAATTCTTTGCTTCCCCTTTGCCTTCTGCCATGATTGTAAGTTTCCTGAGGCCTCCCCAGCCATGATGAACTGTGAGTTAATTAAACCTCTATTCTTTATAAATTACCCAGTCCTGGGCAGTTATTTATAGCAGACTAATAATACAAATGGTAAAATCATTGACACTTCACAAAGAGCATATGGGAACAATGTCCCAAATAAATCAGCAGCTGACAAACAGATAACTCATTTTAGGAAGAGGAAAGGAAATGTTGAATATGAAAACTGCAAAAGCACACCATTCATATCAGTTTGCAATATAAAAATTAATTTTCATGCTCTATGATACCACATAGATTTGTGTCCCTTCCCAAATCTCCTGTGCAATTGTAATCCCCAATGTTGGAGGAGAGGCCTGGTGAGAGGTGATTGGATCATGGCGGTGGATTTCCCCCTTGCTGTTCTCCTGATAGTGAGTTCTCATAGATCTGGTCATTTAAAAGTGTGCAGTTCCTCCCCTCTCTCTCAATTCCCCCTGCTCCAGCCATGTAGGATGTGCCTGCTTCCCCCTCCATCATGATTGAAAGTTTCCTGAGGCCTCTCCAGCCATGTTTCCTGTACAGCCTGCAAAACCATGAGCCAATTCATTATCTTTTCTTTAAAAATTACTGAGTCTCAGGTAGTTCTTTATAGTAGTGTGAGAGTAGAATAATATACACCAATTGAAGAGTACCATCAATTGAGAGTAGAAACAATAGCCAACACCATGGACATCTAAATTGATTTGGCTTACACAATTTTGACTGAAAAAATGAAAGTTAAGCAAACTTTTTTTTCAAGGGGTGACAAAGCCATTGTATCCAGATCAGATGCAGACAAGGGCAGAGTTTTCAATGAAAATTCCCAAAAACTGGGATCAAGATTCTGAAGCTTTTTACAATTTTAACAGTCCTAATTTGGCTCCTTCTGACTTCTTTTGCTATTTAATCTTAAAAAATTATAAAGAGTTCCAATTTTTCTTCAGGTAATAATGCAAAAAAAAAAAAGACTATATTGACAGGGTTAAATTCCAAGGACCCTCAGTTCTTCAGGGATGAACTAAATGGCTAGTGTCATCACTTGCAAAAGTGTCTTGAACTTTCTAGAGCTTATGTTGAGAAATAAAGTTTATATTTTCATCTTCTAATTCCATTTTCCCATGAACTTTTTGAAATCCCCCTGTATGTGGCCATTTTCGGGTCTTCTTTTTCAAACGAGTAACTCAGAAATCAGGGTCTCCGCGCAATTGAGAGATACAGTCATATGTGCACATTCTCCTCTCCATTCCTATGGAATCTGCATTCCTTTTGTTACTTCCTGTGGTTCTGGTACCCTGAATAGCACTTGCGTTCCTGTGACACTGACAAGGGTCCTGACCTATATCAAGCTTCTCTGCTTGTAGGCAGGTAACAAAAAACAACTGGGGCAAAATCTTTGGACATAGTCTAGAGGTTGAAGCAAGAACTTTTTAGTCACTTACTAAGATGTTCTGTTCTCTGCACTATCTTGTTAAAATAGATTTCTTAGCTCAGTTGTCCTTTGTGGACTGAGTTTTCAGAAATAAACAGCTAGGATACAAGACATATCCTGCCTAACAGGACAAAGCTTTGTCTATCTCAGCAAAAAGCATTCAGACGCCTGCCAGCATGGCACAGCTCTCCAGATTAAATACAGTTTTTTTCTTAAGCATTTCTCACAGAAATATTTATTTGATATTGTGTGTACATATACATATATTTCTTCATACACACAATGTCATATATATTATTTAAATATTTATACACATAATAATACATACATATATATATATATATTAGAGACAAGGTCTTGTGTCAGCTAGGCTGAATTTGAACTCCTGGGCTCAAGCGATCATCCCACCTCAGGCTTCTGAGTAGATGGGAATACAGATGCATGCCACTGCATCTGGCTTTCATATTGTATTGAATTTTTACTTTTAAAAAAATTAAAAATCCAGAAAATTGCCCCCACATTTTTACACCTAGAAAAAGGACGTTAAAGTGACTGTTAGTTTATTTTATGGAACCAGCATTATACTGAAAGTGCCACAGATAAACAATCACATATTAGAAGCAGGACCTAGAAGCCCACATGTCAGCAGGGATGAGCCAGTAGCATTGGACTGTGCCACTCCAGGGTTGTGTGTCTTCAACAATAACCAATATGAGAATGAGAAATTGATCTCCCAGGAACTTCTGAAAGGCAGTTCTATACTTCTGTGACCTCATGACTCAGGCTCTTCACATACAAACTAAGACATATGCAGACTTCCATTTTGATGCAGACAAATCTCATTTATGGAGTCAGAAGCTGATGTTGAAATCTGAAAGCAGAAATGAATTAGAAATAGCTAGCATATAAAGAGATTTGATTCTAATTAGTAGAGACCTTCAGCTACTATAGTATCAGCCTCAAACCAGACTGAAGTCAAAAGTGTGACAGCATCCAGGGCTAAAATTTTCCAGCTATGCTTTTAGAGAGACTCCTGAAACCATAAACAAGTAGGCATTTTAAGGACCTTTAGCCAACAGAATGTATCATCCTGTTGTCTACAGAGAACTGAACAGATTTGAATATTTTATTAAGTTGTTATGATACCTAAAGAAAGGAATAGCATTGCTTGAATAAATAACCATTTTACCTACCCTAAATTTAGCTTTTCACTAAGCTCCAGTGATTTCTAATGTACTTAATATGTCAAGCTAGTCTATGTTGCATCTATCTATAGCCTACTTTCATTGAAACATTTTGGCATTCCAGAACATTAATTTTAGAACTAGGTCTGGGACTTGATAAAAGTCTTGTTACTGTTTCCAGCAAAATATAGTGATAAAAATATAACAAATATAAATTAACCATGTCCTTTGATGTTAAATCACCTGCATGCAAACCATAAGTAAATCTTTCTTGAACGCTACTGATATAGTTTAGCCCTGTGTCCCCACCCAAAGCTCACATCAAATTGTAATCCCATGTGTCAGGGAAAGGACCTGGTGGGAGGTAATTGGATCATGGGGGTGAATTATCCCCATGCGGTTTCTGTAATAGCGAGTTCTCACGAGATCTGATGGTTTAAAAGTGTAGTACTTACCCTGCCTCTCTCTCTCTTTCTCTCTCTCTCTCTTTCTCTCTCTCTCTCTCTCTCTCTCTCTGTCTCTCTCCCCATCTCTCTCTCTCTATTCTGCTCTGCCATGGTAAGATGTGCTTGCTCCCCCTTCACCTTCTGTCATGATTGTAAGTTTCCTGAGGCCTCCCAGTCATGCCTCCTGTTAAGCCTGCAGAACCTTGAGTCAGTTAAACAAACCTCTTTTCTTTTTTTTCTTTTTGAGGCGGAGTTTCGCTCTTGTTACCCAGGCTGGAGTGCAATGGCGCGATCTCGGCTCACCGCAACCTCTGCCTCCTGGGTTCAGGCAATTCTCCTGCCTCAGCCTCTTGAGTAGCTGGGATTACAGGCATGCGCCACCGTGTCCAGCTAATTTTTTGTATCTTTAGTAGAGACGGGATTTCACCATGTTGACCAGGATGGTCTCGATCTCTTGACCTCATGATCCACCCGCCTTGGCCTCCCAAAGTGCTAGGATTACCAGGCTTGAGCCACCGCGCCCGGCCAACAAACCTCTTTTCTTTATAAATTATCCAGTCTCAGGTAGTTCTTTATGGCAATGTAAGAACAGACTAATACCAATACTTTCAAGAGGAATTCAGAAGCCTGTACTAACCAGTGCTACCACCCTGGGCAGAAACACAGTTAGATGCCATTTACCTGTAGTATTTTAATAGCCACCTAGCTGGTCTCTGATTCCTCTTTTGTTATCTATCCTCTTCAATTCTCAATGTAGCAGCAATATAAATTCTTTAAAAATTTTCCTTAAATTAGAATACTCCAGTTCAAATGCTCTAATGATTCCAATTTTCACTTACAGTTTAATAAAGAGTTTACAGCTAACTGCCTGTGCAATTCTATGCAATCTGGCTTCTAACCCATTTCTATTTCTCTCTTTCTTAATTACCTTCACTAGCCACACTGTCCTGTTGCTGCTTTAAATAACTTCTCTTAGGCATTTTACCCTCACAGTTCCCTTGCCTAGGATATAATTTCCTCAGTTATTTTTATGATCAATTATTGTCAAACCTCCTTTAAATTTTGCCCAAATTTTCCTTTTTGGTGTGGCATACAGACCCTTCATTCTTGCTCATATATTCTGATATCTATTAACTTTCTTACATTTTTCTTTAGCATATTTCAGCTTCTAACATACTGTGTTACTTTTGATTTTTATTTCTTGTTAATCATCTGTCTTCACATATTACATTGTAGAAACGGTGTCTCATGTATAGTAGGTTTTTTAAAAAGTCATTATTGATTTAATTAGTGAATGGCATCAGATATTACATTATCTAGAGAGATAAGAATAGACACAAATAAACTTTCTGATTTAAAAATTTACAGCAGGTGGATCACGAGGTCAAGAGATCAGACCATCCTGGTCAACATGGTGAAACCCCGTCTCTACTAAAAATACAAAAAATTAGCTGGGCATGGTGGCGCGTGCCTGTAATCCCAGCTACTCAGGAGGCTGAGGCAGGAGAATTGCCTGAGCCCAGGAGGCGGAGGTTGCGGTGAGCCGAGATCGCGCCATTGCACTTCAGCCTGGGTAACGAGCAAAACTCCGTCTCAAAAAAAAAAAAAATTTTACAAATTGAGAAAATTGTCTGCCTTGTGTGTATCTTTATGTATCTGTGATATATACTTGCTATGGATTTAACTGTGTCTTCCTAAAATGTGTATGTTGAAGCCCTAACTCCTAAAGTGCTTATATTCAGAGATAGGGCTTTAAGGAAACAATGAAGCCTAAATGAGGTCATAAGCCTGGGTCCCTGGTCAGAAAGGATTGCTGACCTTATAAAAAGTGAAAGAGAGAACTATCTTAATCTCCCTTTTTCTCTCTCTCTCTGTTTTTGTCTGCCATGTAAGCACACAGGCAGGAGGCCATTGCAAGCAAGGGAGAGAGCCCCAATCTGAAACTGAATCCTGATGGAATCTTGATCTTTAAATTTTCAGACCCCAATAAGTTTCTGTTGTTTAAATGACACAGTCTGCGGTATATTCTATGGTAGTTCAAACTCACTCATGTATACATATATGCGTATTCTATGTTGTATGTTTGCAAATTTTGAGACATTGTCATTACCTGATTTTAATTTGGTAGCATTTTTGGTCCAGTATTCACTTATTTTCTAGGAATAATGCTTGAGAACTTCTATTTGAAGTGGCACAGTGTGTCACTTTAAGTCTACCATAAATTAATATTACATGATGATACTAAATTATACTTTTTGGACTCTGGAAAAATCTATCATATTTTCCAATAGAATCTTATACAATCCCAAAAGAAACTCATACAAATGAAAAAATTTAAAAAGAATATATTCTAAAGGCTGGGTGCAGTGGCTCACAATGCTTATAATGCCAACCATTTGGGAGGCCAAGGTGGGAGGATTCATTGAGATCAGGAGTTCAGGACCAACCTGAGCAACATAGTGAGACACTGTCTCCACAAAACATAAAGAAAACTAAATTAGTCAGGTGTGGCGGCACACACCTGTAGTGGCAGCCATTCGGGAATTTGAGGTGGGAGATTGTTTGAGCCCAGAATGTCGAGGCTACAGTCAACTATAATTATACCACTGTGCTCCAGTCTGGGTGACAGAATGAGACTTTGACTCAAAACACACACACACACACACGCACACACACATGCACATGTGCACACACACACATTAGGGAAAGAACTAGGTTCGATTAACTCAATCCTCTTCATCTTAGATTAAGAAAAGTACAGTTGACCCTTGGATAACACAAGTTTTAACTGTGTGGGTCCACTTATATGCAGATGTTTTTGACTTCTGCCATCTCTGAGGCGGAAAGGCCAACCCTTCCTCTTTCTCTCTTTCTCAGCCTACTCAACATGAAAATGATGAGGATGAAGACCTTTGTGATGATTCAATTCCAATAAATGAATAGTAAATATATTTTGATTATGCCTTTTAGCAACTTTTTTCTCTTGATGACTTTATTGTAAAGATAAAGTAAATTTCCCTCCCCAACCCCCAAGTTGTTCAAGAGTCAACTGTATTTACATTCAACACATTATTAAATTAAATATAAAGGGTTTGAATTGTTTAAATGTTTCAACTTTTTATTGATAAATGATATTTTTACATTTTTATTGAGTACATGTGATTTTTTTACATGCATAGAAATTGTAATGATAGGTATTTAGGGTGTAAATCCCTTTGAGTATTTATTACTTCAACATTTTGGAAAATGTCTCTTCTAGCTATTTTGTTACTTTTGTTACTTTTTATATGAGACCTACAGACTTTTCATTCTTGTTCATCCATTCTTGTACCTATTAATTTGTACCTGTTAATTGTACAAAGTAAGTGTGTTGTATATTAATAAGTACATTCTTGTTCATCTGTTCATCATGCTAATATATTAATAGGTATAAGAACAGATGAACAAGAGTGTACCTTTTAGTATACAATACACTGTCATTGACTGTAACCACCCTACTCTGCTATCTAGCATTAGAATTTATTATTTTAAACTAACTGTATGTTTGTACACATTAACCATCCCCTCTTTATCTAACCATCCATACCCTGTCTACCCACACACCCTTCCCAGTCTCTTGTATCTATCATTCTACTTTTTACATCTATGAGATTAATTTTTTAGCTTTCCCATATGAATAGGAATTTGTGATATTTGTTTTTCCATGCTTGACTTATTTCATTTAACATAATGATCTACAGTTCGATCCAGGTTTCTGAAAATTACAGGATTTTATTTTTTTACGGCCAAATAGTATGCCACTGTGTGTATAAGCACAATTTCTTTATCCATTTGTCCATCGATGGATGCTTAGTTTGATTCCATCTCTTTGTTATTGTGAACAGTGCTGCAATAAACATTGGGATGCAATAAACATGAGTGCAGGTATTCATTTGATATACTGACTTTCTGTCTTTTGGATAGATACACCGTGATAGGACTGCTGAATAGTATGGGAGTTCTATTTGTCTTTTTTTTTTTTTTTTGAGAAATTTCCATAATGTTTTCCATAGCAGTTGTATAAATTTACATTCCCACCAACAGTGTTTAAGAGTTCCCTTTTCTCCACATCCTTGCCAAGATCTGTTACTTTTTGTCTTTTTAATGATAGTCATTCTAGTATCATCTTGGGTTAAAATGATATCTCAGTGTGGATTTAATTTGTAGTCTCCTGGTGATTAGTAATGTTGGGCATCTCTGAATATATCTGTAGGCCACTTGTGTGACTTTTTTTGAGAAATATCTGTTCATATTCTTTGCCTACTTTTTAGTGGAATTATTTGTATTTTTACTATTGAGTTGTTTGAGCTCTTTCTATATTCCTAATATTAATGCATTGTGGGATGAATAGTTTGCAAATATTTCTTCTCGTTCAACAAATTGTCTCTTCACTTTGTTCATTGTTTCTTTTGCTGTGTAGAAGGTTTTTAATTTGATGAAGTCTGATTTGTTTATTTTTGTTTTTTTTTTGCCTGGGCTTTTGAGGTCTTAGCCATACAATTTTTCCTGGACCAATGTCCAAAGGCATTTCCTCTATGATTTTTTTAGTAGTTTTATAACCTTGAGTGTTACATGTAAGTGTTTAATCAATCTGGTATTGATTTTTTTATATGGTGAGAGATAGGTGTCCAGTTTCATTATCCTGAATATGAGTATCCAATTTTCCCAGTATAATTTATAGAAGAGGATGTCCTTTCCCCAATTATAGTCTTAGCACCTTTGTTGAAAATCACTGGGTTGTATGTTGATGGATTTATTTCTAGGTGCCCCATTCTGTTCCATTGGTTTTTGTCTGTCTTTTATACCAATACCATTCTTTTTCATTACTATTGCCTTGTAATATATTTTGAAGTCTGGTAATCTCATGACTTGCTATTGGTCTGTTCAGGTTTTCTATGTCTTCCTGATTCAATCTTGGTAAGTTGTATGTGTCCATGAGTTTATCTATTTTCTCTAGGTTTTCCAGTTTGTTAGCTTATGGTTGTTACAATAATCTTTTGTATTTCTTTGATATCAGTTACAATGTCTCCTTTTTCATTTCTGATTGTAACTTGGGTTTTCTGTCATTTTAACTGGATTAGTCTAGCTGGGAATTCATAATCTTTTTTCTCTTTTCAGAAACCAACTTTTCACTTAGTGCATTCTTCATATGGTTTTTTAGTCTCTATTTTGTTTAGTTCTACTCTCGTCTTTATTATTTCTTCTACTCATTTTGAATTTGGTTTGTTCTTGCTTTTTCAGTTCCTTCAGGTACATTGATAGATACATTTTTTTTTTGATGTAGATGTTTATCACTATAAACTTCCTTCATAGCTCTGCTATTGCTGAGTTTCCTAGGTTTTTGGTTTTTCTTTTTCTTTTTTTTTTTTTTTTGACAGTGTTGCTCTGTCACCCAGGCTGGAGTGCAATAACATGATCTCGGCTCACTGCAACCTCACCTCTCAATCTCAAACAATCCTCCTGCCTCAGTCTCCCAAATAACTGGGACTACAGGCATGTGCTGCCATGCCTGGCTAATTTTTGTATTTATTGTAGAGACAAGGTTTGGCCATGTTGGCCAGGCTGGTCTTGAACTCATTGGCCCCCTCTGCCTCCAAATATGCTAGGATTACAGGGGTGAGCCACTGTACCCAGCCTTCAAATTTTGTTTTTAATATCCTCCTTAATTTCTTTCTTGACACAATGGTCATCAGGAATATGTTGAGTATTTCCCATGTATTTGTACTGTTTCCATAGTTTTGTATTGATCTCTAATTTTTTTATATTGTGGTCAAAAAAGATACTTCATATGATTTTAGTTTTTTTTTTTTTTTTTGACATGGAGTCTCACTGTGTCACCCAGGCTAAAGTGCAGTGGCACTGTGTCAGCTCACTGAAACCTCCATCTCATGGATTCAAGCAATTCTCCTGCCTTAGCTTCCCTAGCTGGGATTACAGGTGCTAAACACCACACCCAGCTAATTTTTGTATTTTTTAGTAGAGTTGGGGTTTCACCATGTTAGTCAGGCTGGTCTTGAACTCCTGATATCAGGTGATCTGCCGCCTCGGCCTCCCAAAGTGTGGGATTACAGGCATAAGCCCACACTCCCGTCCCGATTTCAGATTTTTTTAATTTGTTGAGATTTGTATTGTGTCCTAACATATGGTCTCTTCTGGAAAATATTTCATGTGCTTATGAGAAGAATGGGTACTTGTCGAATGAAATGTTCTGTAGCTGTCTGTTAGGTGCATTTGACCTAAAGCACAGTTCAATATTTAGATTCAATATTTCTTTGTTAATTTTCTGTCTAGAGGATCTGTCTGATGCTGACAGTGGGATATTAAGGTCCCAAACTATTAATAGTTTACCTCTGTCTTCAGATCTAATAATATTTGGTTTGTGTATCTGGTACCCCAGTTTTGGGTGTATACATGTTTAAAATTGTTATATTCTCTTGCTAAATTTATCCCTTTATCTTTATGTAATGTTTTAGTTTTTGACTTAAAGTCCATTTTATATGATTTAAGTATATGGCACCAGGGTTAGCAGGTCCAGGTGGGCCAATTCATGGGCCTTTATGAAGCTTGCTCAGTACTGACAGTGGCAGTGGTGAACTAGGCAGGTAGACAGGTATTCGGGATTCTCGGCAACAGGCACAGCATAGGAGACAGCAGTAGCAGTGGTGGGACATACTTCTGACTCCCTGGCAGTTCATGCTGGTGTTGGCAGTGACAGTGATGGGCTAGGTGGGACAGTCACCTGGTCTGCAAGTGGGATGCACAACTATGCAGGTTTTGGCAGATTGAGCTGGCCTGACCTCAGGCCCCCAGGAGGAGTGCTTAGGTGCCAACATTTGTGGATGGGGCTGTGTGAGCCTGGCACCCCCCAAGGCACTTGTTTGGGTACTAGGGAAGGGTGAGGAGTGAAGCTGGGTCAGGCCTGAGGTCTGTCAGCAAGCTCCCTGGTGGTACATGCAGGTGTCGGCTGTTATGGGCAGGAGTGAGTTGATTCCCAGGCACCTGGTGGAATGCTCTGGGGCAATGGCAGAGGATGAGCTGCAGCCCCATGCTGGGGATGGTGGGGTCACTGCTGACAGCTTGCACTTTAGCCCTAGTGGCAGCAGCCAACAACAGCAGTGGCTGCTAGTGGGATTTATCAATAGGGCTTCAGGGATGTAAATGCAGGCAATGTTGGGCTCCAGGTAGGATGCAGGCTGGTATCTAAAAAATGGTTCCTTGCTGCTTAGGACTCACGGGGTGTGTGTGACTCAGCATGAGCTCTCTCTCTGGAGCAGAGCTGTCATGCTGTCTCCAGGAAGCTGTTTATGTTATCTCAGGGTATGCAAGGGTCAAGAGGCTCTCCCATGGGTGGGATTCCAGGAGTCCCTGAGGGGTATGTGGATTGCTGGGGGTTTTTCACTTTACCCTTTTCCCACACCAGGGAGCTTATCTGGGGTACTAGCCTATCCCAGTTCAGTCGGCTGTTCTGACTCTCGCTCCTTATTTGCCCCAGGTGTTTCCTGTCACTTCTCTCGTGAATGCCACGAGAGTGTGCTTTCTTAGATGGCCTATTTAAGGTGTAATTACCTACTCATTCTGTTGGTTCTTCGAGGAGGAGGCAAGTACCATAAGCCTCTAGTCAGCGATCTTGAAGCCCTTCCAATTTTAAGAAAATTTTGAAGACTTCCCAGTGTTAGGATAAGCAGTCATCATGAACAATACCTGTGAGTATGGCTTCATTAGTACTTTCATGACTTCACTTTAATACTGCAATATTCTGTAGCTGTGTTTTTTCTCACCCACTAAAATTGAGAGCCATAGGAAAACCCTTATGTTGCCTGATTCTTCTCTGAACAGATTTAAAATTGCAGCTTTGATTCTGGTCTGTAACTGTAGAGCCAAATATGAAAGGAGAAAAATGGGGAGGGGAGGGAACCTATTTTATTGCTGTTTTCCGTCACACAAAACACAGGCCTTCTCCTTCATTCCTGCTTACTCTTGCCTCCCATACTAAATGTTAGAAAGATGAGCAAAGGTGAAAAGAAGAGATTGTTCTTTTATCTTTTCTTTTCTTGTCCTCACAGCCATGCTGTTCTATACTCCCGTCCTATCTAGTTCTCCTGAGCATCAAGCTTTAGAGGAGGTAATAAGGACAAAACATAGAAACAGTGTAAAGTACGAGGCCCTGGATGGCTTTGAATTTGGCCCAACACAAGCTCATAAACTTTCTTAAAACATTATGGAGGTTTTTTTGCGATTTTATTTTTATTTTTGGCTCATCAGCTATCATTAGTGTTAATGTATTCTGTATGTGGTCCGAGTTAATTATTCTTCCAATGTGGCCAAGGAGGCAAAAAGATGGGACACACCTGGTGTAATGTGTAAAAAGAGGAATAAATAGCAGAGCAAAGTAAAATTCTCATTAATTCTAGTCCCTGCCTGTCAATTGACTAAAATCATATCTTCTCCTTTACCATTACCTTACTTTGGGCAACTAAAGAAGGATTTATTACAAACAAGTGAAAAATCCCAGTGGCTTAATAAAAGTTGATTTCTCTCTTATGAAGAGTTCATTTCAGTTGTACTCAATTGGACAGCTCATGGCTGGCCTCCAAGGAGTGATTCAGGAATCCAGGCTTCCTCCAACTTATGATATCATCATCTCTAACATGTGGGCTTTAATGCCTCAAGGAAGGTTAAAGAGTACAAGGAAGGAACACTGCAATCCACATCATTTTAACTTTACATTTCCATTCACCAGAGCTGGCCTCACATAAATGGAAATAGGTCGCAGCTGCTCACCAAAAGTTTTACTCTGTATAAAGGTGCACAGACCTTAAGTGCTCCATTAATTATCTATCTCTGCCATACACCCCATGAGACACTCCATTTCTTTTTATTTCAAGTGCTTATGTGTCCACTATGTTCCCAGTCTCTTTCATTAACCTAGAATATATACCTAAGCTAATGGTTCTATATGAAAGTCTATGATCTTCAGTGTTACCATTGCATTGAGAAGAGATATCTTTGAAGAGTGCTAATACAGGGTCTGTGTACACTTACTTGAAATATTGTTGCTGGGTAAAATTTTTTGGATTTATGTTTTTATAAGAACAATAAAATAATCAGAGATATTATAGACTAAATGGGATTTTCTAGGGAGAAATTAGAACTACATCATCTCATGTAACAATTATATGAAAAATGATTGCAAACACAATTGATAATTTAATGTTCAGCAAAGTATATAAATTGATGACTGTACATAAAAACCTTTCAGGGAGGGGGATGCAAGTGGAATTCTGTGGAGATGTGATGATTCTTTTATTACAGAAGCAGCTTTAAGAAGAAAACTCAGAATATACTATGTTCTTTCATGGGGTGGTTTTGAAAAATGATATGTTATTTGTTTATTGATTTCCCTAGGAGATAATAGTGTTAAGTTTTTCCCTCATTGACAGACTGAAGTATTTTATCTTGATAATCTCAGGTCACAGCAGTGTTTGACCTATCTTTGGAGCTCAAATGCTTGCTCACTTGAGTTCCACAATCAAAAGGAGGATTTTTGTTTCTTTCTGCTCTGTGTAAATCAGCTAAGAGCTGCTAGGGAAAGGTCATTGATCTTCATAGATACAGTAGAGCAAAGCATCCATTTCTCTAATGAGGCATAAAAACTTAACACAGGCAATTCACTCTGGTCAGTGAATGACCATGGAGATTATTTTAAAGATGCCCCTCTAAAGAAGGAAAGATAAATTCGGTGAAGTTATTTTATTAAGGAAAAATTCTAAATATATTTCTTGTATTAAAATAGAAAAGGGACTATATTAATATTATAAATTATAATTGAGAATTTATTAGAAAAATATTTACTGATTTTCATTGTTTTGTATATTGTAACTTCGATATGTTTCTATTTTCCTATTTGATTAATATACATATAATTATTTAAATTATTTTTGTTTACTTACAGAAATTATTTGATTTCATTTTTTTTAATTCCTCTATCTTACATGATGGCCCGAGACTTATCTCTATTACATTGCTTATAATTTAAAGCTTGTTTTTTGCCAGGTATTGGTGAGACTAAAAGGAAAAAGTACATGGTTCCTGGTCTCAAAAACACAGAGACTAGGGAAAGAGGGAAAAGAAAAATAAAACAATTTGATAAGAGGTTGGATATACATATAACAATAGAATATGAGAGCTACATTCACTACAGGGAAGAGAAAATACAGATTTTGTTAGTTTGTTATTTAACTGTCTTTCTTACCCAACTGAGCCAGGTGGAGATCAACAATTTCACTTATATATGAAATACTAGTGCTTCATAGTGGCTGGGTCTGACTCATACTCGTTGCTTGAGTAAATGATTATAGAACTGCCGACTTGGCAAAAAGACATGTTGCTGTGTGCCATGATCCTGTGGCAGATGATCTCAAAGCTAGGATGCATCATGGTGATAGCAAGTGTAATGGGAATGTCATGTATTTCTATTCTGAATACAGTTACTGAGGACTTAATTAAGAAACTGGTTAAAGCCTTTTTATATATATTCTCACTTAAACTTATAACCTGTCCTATGAGGTAGATTCCATTGTTATCCATATTCTACAGATAAAAATGGAACCTTAAAAAGAGTAAACGACCTATATGCTCAACGTCACCAAATTTGAACTTAAAAAAAAAATTATAAAGGAGATCAGATACCAGTATTTCTTAATTTTAGTTTTTCCTTTTTCCTCTTCTACAATAAATTTTAATCATAGTCCTGTTTATGGTTAGGCTTTTATTATGCTATACTTAATGGTTCTCTCAAATTAATCCAATATTTATTTATATGTTAGTAACCATGGTACAATGTAGAATTCAAAATTTATTATTTCATTTTAAATGTTTAATCAGTTGTTACACACCCAGAAATAGTGTTATAAATTGTGAGGCATTTTTACATGTTATCTTCTGCATTTTAAAAAATATGTGTATACTAGTTATTGTTATACTTATATCACAATTGAGAAAAAGAAAATTAGTTGTGACTTGCTCAAAATAACATAAGGCATCTTTAGAAAAAAAAATCACTTACTGTGTTATGTTATGCTGGGAGTCATGAATAATAATCGAACAAGAGATATTAAATAGATTAGGTCCAGGAATTATAGAGTGATCTAGTTTGGATGTCCCCTCCAAATCCTGTGTGAAAATGTAATATCCATTTTTGGAGATGGGTCCTATTAGAAGGTGATTGGCTCAATGGGGTGAATTTCTAATGAATGGTTTAGCACCATCCTTTTTGTGCTGTCCTTGAGATAGTCAGAGAGTTAGTCATGAGATCTGGTTGTTTAATGTGTGTGACACTTCTCCCACACCATTTTCTCTCGCGCTCTCTGTGTGATATACTGGCTCCCCCTTTGCCTTCCAACATGATTGTAAGCTTTCTTTGACCTCCTAGTAGATTCCAGGACTGTGCTTCCTATAAAGCCTGCAGAAAAACAATCCAATTAAACCTCTTTTCTATACATTACTCAATCTCAGGTATTCCTTTATAGCATCATAAGAACAGCCTAACACACAGAGCTACCAAGAGGATGGATAGATAGAGGTTTATACATAAGTATGTATCTCCATATAGACAGATAGATAGATATGAAAGCTACATTTCTTACTGAAATGTTGATGACAATTTCCTTAAGATTTTCCCTTATTTGGATAGCTTTGTCTGCCTTTCGATTCCCATTTGGGTTAATATTCTCACCTTCTTTGATGTGCATATTTTGGTTCTACTTATCATGTGCTAAGCCCAAATTGACCTCTGGTAAATCCCATTTCAAATTCCCAAAATTGACTGTCTCAGGATTAGATCAGATGCATTTCTCATTCAGTCATCAGAGAATAAAGGCATGAAAGGCATGCAGTGTGAAGAGTGATGCTGAAGAAACCTCCCTATGTAGACAGCACAGTTGCCAGAAAAATAGGACTAAAGTTTTCATGATATTATATCTCTTTATTGACCACTGTGCACATTCTCATTTCCCAAATATGCAATTTTAATAATAAAATATTTTATCAAAATATCACTGTCACAAGTAAAATGTCAGGAGCATTCCTTCCACTTTTGGGTGGGCACACAAAATCTATTCAAGCTGTTCCATGTGTGGGCCATAATATGAAACCACTCTTCTCTTTTATACTAAGGTGACTTCCAGATTTTCATTGATGTATTCTCATTTTTATACAAGTATGACATTTTTATTCTGCTGAATATGGATCACTCCCAATAATCATGAAACAATCATTACACAATACCCTCAATTTCGCTTCTGTTTAGAATCAAAATTATATAGATAAAAAAATATAGTAGATTGGTCAATGGTGCAAGAATAATATTTCCTGTTTTCGATGGATAACAATGTACATGATAACTTCAAGTATCCAGACCAATTATCTGACTCCCCTGGACGGCCAACCTGGCTGCATAGTATGTTTCTCATCTTGATAATTTCTTTGGCCCAGGGGATTTTAAGGCCACCTGTTAGAAAGGAATTAGTAATAAATTCTGTGTGCTTGTGTATGTGTGTGAGTGTGATGTGGAAAGTGGAAGGTAACTAGTGTTTTGCCTTGAATCAGATGTCAGAATGCTGAGTTTTGTTGTCTATAACACTGTTTTGCTTTCTTTTTTTTTGTTTGTTTGTTTTGTTTGTTTGTTTGTTTTGGTTTTTGTTTACTCCATTTGGAGCTAACTAAAATTGTGACTCATTACAAGTAACTTTTCTTTGAAAGGAAGGAACAATTTGCTAAAAACCAATAGCGTTTCAATCACATAAAGAAACTCACTTATTGTTCATCTACCTAATTTCGAAGTTGCTAGAATCCAGAAGCTGATTGTCTTAGCTCAGGTCAGTCACACATTCCTTTTTCCATCAGCCATTGTCAGAAACACAGCAATGTCTATGCTGAGAACCCACAATGTGAATAAGTTGGACGCTTCCCATTGAAGAATAGGTGGACACAACTTTCTGTGTATAAATACACTCAAAATTCCAATACTCTTTCCACTATGCCAGTGTAATTATTGATTAAATGTGCAAATGAAAGATGTAACTCTGTTCATTTTCAATGAAGAATTAGAAAGAAAACTGCAATTCTTTATTTGATGTTACCATTTTCCATTTTTCTCACAAACAAAAATGTAATATTTGGGAAGATATTGAACACTCTGAAATGTTACTGAGAGTCTAACAGGACTTTCAGTGTTCTTTTGGAATAAAAGGATAAATGAAGGAAGTGAAGTGATGGGGATGCTGACAATAGGACTGAATTAGACAAATTATGGCTGCTTGGGGACAACCCAGAAGAAAAAGTATGGTAGAAGATCCTAAGAAAATGACCAAAATATCAATGTGATGTATTCTTAGCCCTTAGGACTTTTAAAGTTCAATCCTCATTGTAAGCATAACCATTTATCTTCTTTCTGACTCTTCTATCCATTGTCTCCTCTCCTCTATATTTTCTCTCTTGTCAAAAAAAGTACTTTTGTTTATTGACAATATAGAGTTTTAAACTACCTGAAACCAAAGTGTCCATTGTGGAAAGTTTTATGTCTGACAGCTATATTTTAGCCATTAAAAGAATAATAAAATAGTGGCTTCGTTCCTTCTTTGTTTTTCTTTGAAGGCAACGAACACTACAAATAGGGCAATAACTTAGCACAATCTTTATTATTTTCATGCATTCACTTTGTGCTACATTTCACTAACACTTTACCCTTTATATCTAAATATGTAAATAGCTACATATCGAGAAAATAATATTAATTATATGGAATTCCCTACTCAACACATGATGATGAAATAATAAATGAAATTTTAAGACTAGTAAAAATAATGAAAACATTCTACAGATACTAATAAATAAAAAGAAATCCAAAGTATGCTAACTGATGAGAAAAAAATACAGTATGTTACAATTTTTGTATACATATATTTATACTGTGTATGTGAATATATTCTATAGATATTCTTTATGTTATGTAAACATATAAAAGTATACATTATACTTAAACAGTGTTTACCTGAGTGATAAGCTCACAAGATACATCTATAAACCTGGGTTATAAGTGATTTTATTTTCTGAGTAAATCCTTATATTCTTATAAGTATGCTACTAAATCCTTATATTCTTATAAGTATGCTATCAATGGATTGTACTTTTTTAATCCATTAAATGTTCTTTTAAATTCAGGTTTTGAAAGAGCTGTGCAATCTTATCTATAAAATATATTGAGAAAGATATAGATTGATATGGGCAATAAAAATACATATTAATGAAAAGGTAGATATTCTGCTGATTTAAAATTTTGATTATACTTTCATGTTCTATAATACCGTATATATACTATATACGGTATTATGGAATCACCTATAGAAATGTTTGGATGATTCTAAAAATATAATTACATAATTTAACATGTTCTCAATTGTAATATAAAATGTTTCAAAATATATAAATAAAATACAACTTTAGGCATATCAAATAACTAAAAAATTACCTTTATGTGGGTTTTGTTCCACTAACATTCTGACTCATCCTTCTAGAATAATAAACACTTGAGGATGGATAGGTAGCATTTGCTCATTTCCTTCAGTGAGAACGTTAAAATAGCACCTATTACCCCATTACTTGGGAAGATAGACTATGTCATTTGGTATAACACTGGTGATTTATCTAATCTGGCATTCTCTGTTCTAAAAATATATTTTGAAGATCATTCTTCCCTCTGTGCTTATGAAGACAACATGGTTTAGAATTTACAAAAAGGGTAGAGATTTATCTTAAGCAAGAGTATGCCAATTTCATGTGACATTTATCCTCTCAAGCCAGATGGCAGTGGGATGGAATTTGGGTTCTCCTTTTTCTTCTGTATATTATTCAAAGATTAATTAAATGTTCAAATTGTAAAGTCAACAAACCTAAATAATTCCATTATGTATTTAGCCAGCTCTGTCAATAAATGAGAGTGTCTAGTCACTATTATAATTCATTACATGAATATTTGCTTAATGGTTTTAGTAGCATTGATGATCAGAACTAGAATATAAATATATCATGCTCACCAGAAAATTTCCAATGAATTGTTCTAGAAAATTTATATTATTTTACCAAGGAGCTTCAAACCTGCTAAGCTGTTCCCTACCTTTCTGCCCCTTTCCTGAAAAATAAAACAAAAGCTTTTTTTTTTTTTTTTTCTGGATGTTTTGAAGTGTTCCAGCAAAGATGTGACTTTAACTGTACAGGCAGTCCTGACCTAGCAATGTCATTAAAAATTGAGAGACATAGATAAGATACAGAAGGTGGCATCCTCAAACTTAAATTGGCCCAGAATATATTACAAGTTTAGTATCACTTTTCAAAAATGCTTGGGACCAAAAGTGTTTCAGATTTCAGATTTTTTAATATTTGCATTATACGAGGCTGACTGAGCATCCCATTTTTGAAAATCTAAAATCTGAAATACTCCAATGAGTATTTTGTTTGGGCATCATGTTGGTTCACAAAATGTTTCAAATTTGGAGCATTTCAGATTTGGGATTTTTAGAGTTGTAATGCTCAACCTATAAAACCAGTGTGACATAAGTAAACCTTCCACACAACTTCCATGAGAGATGTGTATTTTTGCCATATTTACATAACTCAAATTATTGGTTATCACAAAATATATGCTCATCAGAAAAATATTGGTCCAAATTTACTTTTCAAGCATGTTCATTTAATTCTAGTATAATACTTTATAATAACAAATACTTATATGATTCTGATTACATTCAGAATATTAATATATTAAAACATTTTTTTTTTTTTTAGTATTTAATAAGCCTATGGAATAAATGCTGGTATTATATTTACATGTTAGAAAGGGGAAGAGTTAGGCCGGGCGCGGTGGCTCACGCCTGTAATCCCAGAACTTTGGGAGGCCGAGGCGGGTGGATCACGATGTCGAGATCAGGGCCATCCTGGTCAACTTGGTGAAACCCCGTCTCTACTAAAAATACAAAAAATCAGCTGGGCATGGTGGCGCGTGCCTGTAATCCCAGCTACTCAGGAGGCTGAGGCAGGAGAATTGCCTGAACCCAGGAGGCGGAGGTTGCGGTGAGCCGAGATCGCGCCATTGCACTCCAGCCTGGGTAACAAGAGCGAAACTCCGTCTCAAAAAAAAAAAAAAAAAAAAAAAAAAGAAGAGTTTTAAGAGCTTCCTGGAGAACACATGGGAAGTTGCTGCGTCAGGTTTGAACCCAGGTTGTCTGGGTGCAGAGCCTCTACTGTCATCAGTTATGCCACCCAGATTTTCAATGAAGAAAAAGTATGCCTAAAATGAAAACAAATCTTCAGAGCCAGTTGGTATTATCCTTCATTTATTTGTACTTTTGTGGAAGACAGAGAACTCTTGAAACCTAAATGGCCTTTTGGATGCCAAAGGAAAAAGAAACCATGAATTTGTTGAGAATAGATCAAGTTCTAACAATGCTAACCTTTAACACTGAGTCTACTGTGATATCTGGAATGAGAGAACCATTTCAAGAGAATAACATTAATTCGAGAAAATGAGAAACATACAAACGTATGTTTGAATGGAAAGATAAATGAAAGATACTTGAAGCAGAATATTATCTAGTTTTCTTCACTGGAGAAGTTCTCAAGCAAATCGAAGAACCTTCTAACTATGATTCTCTGCATATAGACAATTCAGCATGTTTGATTGGATAGTCGGTAGAGGTCTTATTCCTTTGAGGAATTAAGTCAAATATCGGTATATTATAGAAATAAAAAAAAATTCAATTTAAATTTCTTTTAAGTGGAAGGGAAGTTATGACCCCGAATATTTCCCTCATTACTTAATTGAATATATTTTGATCATTCACATGTGAGGCCATGGTTAGGCAATAACATAAGCTATGTGTGTGTCTGTGCTAAACCCAGACTTTTTCATGTGATAAGGAGTATATTTTTCCTTTCTCCACTTCTCTTCCCAATATAAAGTGTCTGTATTGTTCACCTCGTCCTCCACAACTCTGCTCCCTCTGAAACACTTGCATTTGACCCTTAACATCATTCCTTACTGACAATGTTAGCTTAAGATGAGGTTTTTGAAGTACATCTCAAATGAAATAATAGACTCCTCTTTTTCTTGGTACTCATTCTAATAGGAAATTAAAATTTAAAGACAAATGCAAAAACTTAAATGTGCAAGGAGGGTGCTCATTGATAAGAATCTCTTCAAATTTATTCATTACCAAATAATTTTATATCAGCCTATTATACTTAGATTGTGAATTTGCATGTCTTTGAAATTCTAAAATCTCTTAGGTCTATGACAGAATATGCTTGTAATAGCCCTAGTTCCAATAGATCTCACTGTCTTCTATAACCTCTGATTAGATGCTTTGAAGATTATGAGCAAGACAGGGAATAGACAGTGATAAACATTAAAGAATGGATTTAATTTTAAAAGTATTAAGGTTGAGCTGTTTATGAGACATCCGTGTAGATGGTGTCCCATAAATACTTACAGAAATGCAGTTAGAGCATAGAAGAGAGCAAATGGCAAGTAAAATATAAATCAGAACTACCAGCCTAAAGATTATGTCTTAAGATAGAAGATTTACATGATTACCTAAAACTCACATTATATATGTCTTTATCTAAGAAACCATTAAATAACTTTCCTCTTCCTTATTCAAGTTATGAATAAATTGAGAAGTGAAATAGCAGATTCTGCAGATAAAATGCCAAGAGATAATGTCTATGACTGATAAAGCTAGACCAGAAGACACAGTTTGATAAATGTCAAATGAGCCTGAGATCTCCCTAATCATACTAACGGTCTACACAGAATACCCCATTAATGGGAAATGCAGAGTATGCAAAAAAACACAATTCAATTTTTTTTTTTTAGTTGGAGGAAGGAGAAAATAATTGATTGATTTTCCTATGTTCAGGTGTGTTTCTGAATTAGCTGTTTTCAGAGATGTGAGTCAATGGCTATCATCCCTTCTAACATGGTAGTTAATTCCTTTATATGAGTTGGAGAAATTGATGAGGTAATAAACAAGGGAAAAAATAGAATCTTATGGTAGACAGTGTGGATTTTAATGCTAGAGGTCTCTGCATGAGTCAGAAGATTGAATTAATTAAATCCACTCCAAATTACATATTACTCAAGGTTGAAATTTCACCCAGAATTATTCCCTCCTCAAATTATTATCAAATTGTCCACTCTGGCCTGTAATAACATTCTGCAAGTAAGACCAAAGGACATCATCATCAGTTTTGCAAAAATGCCATTCATACAGTCATGCTGTATATTGAGCTACTCCATGGCAAAAAAAAAAAAAAAAAAAAAAAAATGTCCAAACCAAAACAGGCTAAAGTTCAAAATCTTAAATGACAAATAATTAAAATCTGATGTAAATCTCTCTTGCATTTGTCTGTTAAAAATCCAAAAAAGGATACCCCATTTTATAAGATGTGATTGTTATATGTTACATGACTGTATCAAAACATCTCATGCACCCTATAAATATATACACAAACTATGTACCCACAGAAATTAAAATTTAAAGAAATCCAGAGAAATTGCTTATAGAGATTATTTAGTTACAGGGCCTTCCAAGGTTAGGAAGAGTTAAGGGTCATTCAGTTGCTTTAGCCTTTAGTATTTCTTACCCAAAAGTTGTACTTCTTTTAGGACCTCATAAATTTAACAAATTTAGGGTCAAATTCTTTATTATTATCACTTTAAATAGTAGAAACATTTGATAGAACATGTATTATTTCTTTCCAGTACAGACTCTTCTAAATCATGTAAATTAGCCTTTAAATCTTTTATCGGGTTAACTTATATTCTCAGCACATAGTGTTACAAAACACTAATTTCTTTTTAATTATCCTCAAAAACTGGCTGAATTATCTTTTCTATGTAATTGACCAAAGCAATCAACACAACCGATACATCACACTAAGGTTCAGTTCCCCCACACACACCCCGAGACAAAGTCTTGCTCTGTTGCCCAGGCTGGAGTACAATGGTGTGACCTCGGCTCACTGCAACCTTCACTTCCTGGGTTCAAGCATTCTCCTTCCTCAGCCTCCTGATTAGCTGGGATTACAGGCACCCATCATCACACCCAGCTAATTTTTTGTATTTTTAGTAGAGATGGGATTTCACCATGTTGGCCCAGCTGGTCTCAAACTTTTCTCAACATCAAGTGATCTGCCTGCCTGGGCCTCCCAAAGTGCTGGGATTACAGGCATGAGCCACAGCGCCCGCCACTAAGGTTCAGTTTTACCATCTTCCCCAGAGCTTTTAGCTTAGCAGACATACAGCATGTGTACCCACCTATTACAGGTAATAATTTTGCCAAATATTTTGCCTCCCACCATCAACATCTTATTTTTAGTTGTTAGAAACCTGCTTTTAGTTGCAATTTATGTTAATTAGTCCATACATTAAGAATAGCATAGAAAACTATTGAGATGAAGAAGCATTTTGAAGATTGGATGAAGTGATATTTGGGGAATCTATGTTTCTGGATTTTTTATTTGTATATTTTCAAACAGTGCTATTAAAATTTACAAATTTGCTATTATTATATCTTTCTGTTAACTTGAACGTTCTGTTAGGAAACTAATGACTCATTGTATCTCTAATAATGCTTTTATACCAACACCTATTTTTTATCATTAATTTTCCAGCATTCTTTGGTTAGTATTAGTATTTTCTTGGTATAATTTTTCTTTTACTTATTGTTGTTTGTCTCTATGTGTTTTCATAATTTTAGTAGCTTCACTATAAGCAATGAAAAACTTAGTTTTTGAGTTCAGCTGGCATCTTTATCTTTTATTTCAAGAATTTAGTACATGTATATTGATTTGTAAGTCTATGAAATTTGTTTTCTGATTTTCAAGATCTTCCTATGCATCTGTTTTCATTGTAGATCCACATAATAAGCCTCAAGAGGAGCTAATCTTAGTTTAAATTGTAATTAAAAAAGAGAAAGAACTGAGAAAACAGAACAGAACAAAACAAACAAGCAAAGACACAAATGGCATCTGACTTTTTAATTGAAAATTGGCATTACCCTAATGGAGAAGAGATAGTGTTCTCTTGTGAAGATAAACAATTTCAAAGGCTATCAACATTGTGTGAAGTCACTTGTTAAGTATGATGAAGTATGACTTCATGATAATGTCTGAGCACAAAACAGAACTGAAAAGGGCAACCACAGATGCACTAACAAGTTTTTATTTCCTTTGAGACTCAGCACTTGGCTAAGCACAATCCTTGTTCCTGTAACTTTGAAAGCTTAGTGTTTTTTGCCCAGTGAATCACTCCTTTTTCGTGGCTACTTCCCTCTGCTATCTGCTAAATTTTGGTGATGAAACTGCCATGACATTATTACATTTACTTTTCTTACTGTCCGTTAAATGGATCAAAAAGTTCATTCTCTGCTAGTTTATTTATTCATTAATTTTGAACTTTTACATTCTACTCTTCTAATAATTCCTCCAGAAATTGAATATACATATATTTAAAAGCCTAAATTTGATGCATATTTTATTCTACAGTTAAGATTTTACTAAATGTATACTATTATTATCTAGCATTTTAAGACTATTTTGTTTTATTGTTTTTAAGGCTATTTTGATTAATCCTCTTATTTAGATATTTGTTATCACTTTTTATATATCCTTAACCCTCTTATTTAAATATTTATCATCACTTTTGATATATCCAATAATTACTTAGAAATACCTGTAATTTTCATTTTTTTAAATATTTATTATATCTCAGAAGTTCTTTTGAAAGTATTTTTTCTTATTTTTGAATCTTATATTTAGACATATTTTAAATGAGTATTGGTAGCAAACTTAGATTTTCATTAATTTTCCCTCTACCTTTGTTTTTATTTGGTTAGCTAATGAACTACAGGTTGAATATGATTTTTTTCTAATGGATTTTTTATTAAGCATTTTCTGCTTTTCTGCTGTTCTTGTTGTTGTGAATCACCTACTAACCTAATTGGTATTTCCTTCCAGGTAATCTGTTATTTCTTTCTTATATGACTTTCTAGTTGTGTTAACTGTTCAGCAGATATAGAGATATATCTAGGAATTGATATTTTTATTCTGCTTCTTTTTGTGTTTTCTGGAATTTAGGATTTGTCTTGTTTACCATTTAATTCAAATTCTCAGGTAGTTTCAAGTTCTGTTTCTCACCTATTCTCTTTATTTTTACATTAGAGAATACCAGTTAGTAAGTTAAAATTTCTCACTTTATTCACCATGACCTTTACCCGTTTAATATATTTTTGCTTTCTGTTTGTTTCTAATTCTCTATTTTCTAGTTAACACTCTTTTCAGAAGTGTCTAGTCTGCTCTTTACATGTTTTTAAATGTGCCATTCATTTATAGAAGTACTTTCTAATTCTTTATAAACTTACACATCAAATTTGATAATCTTTTATAATTTCACCAAAGTTTTAAATTCCTCTGACGAACCTCATTAAACTTTGTGCTTGACATAATTTTCAGCTGGCTTGAGTAGGAAAGTTGAGCCTTGGGATTTATGTGAACTTGCCACATTTATATTTGTTTGGTCCATCTCAGACACAGACTTCGTCTCAGACAGAGTCCCCTGTACCTAATCACACACTTTTCTGGTTGCGATGTTTAACAGTTGTTTTATGTTTCAAGGAGCTCCCTAGAGAGTCTTCAGCATTTCCCTTACTCTTTCTGCAACCATCTTTCCAAGCTCTCTTCTCACAAAAGTTCAGCCCATACCCACCCATTCCCTGAGACATCGCTGGCTTAGGGTACAAATGCCTCATTATTACATGAGCCTTCCTTCCCCTACAGAAATATTTTCAAATAAGATTTCTCTTTAAGCCCAGACTTGTTTTTATTTGACATATCCTTAAATCTTAGGATATATAACAGAAATATAAATTCTGTTTCTGATATTCTTCTAGTATTTAAATGTTGCATTGATTTTTTTAACAGAGTGACTGATCATTAATGATGGATTTTTTCCTCAGGTAGTTTATAATTTTTAATACTATTTTTCTTGTAACAATAGTTTAAAAAAATCATTTAAGGATTATTTTATGAAAGTGAATGGAGGGTATTTGACTGCTTCTGCCTGGTGTCTGTGCTTAATATAAATATTAAGTTTATTTATAACTTTTTGATCTGGGATGAGGAATTGTGATTCTGAATCCTGCAGGAAAACTTCAGTACATATTCTCATAAGCTCTGTTCCACAAGGAGCAAAATTTCAAATGTGCAAGTTTTGTTTTCCACAGTTCTGCAGGATTTTTCAGAATTTTTGTCCTATTGAGAACATGGCCTAAATGGAGGTCCTGATTTTAGGTCAGAGGGATTGTATGACTCTCCATACTACTCTAAATTGTGCCCCTCACCTAGGTGGGGATTAATAAGAGCTAGTTTCCAGTTCACCTGATTGGCAGCCACCATATAGTACGGTGTATCATCCTCTCTGCAAACTGCTTGATTGTTTACCTCTGCCCAGTAGAAGAGCAGACAGGCTGAAAGATAATTTTTAAAACACATTTTAAACACTTATACTGCTTATTAGGGAGTGGTGATGTCTCTACTTTTACTTGGATGCCAAAGTCCAGAATTGATTGTGTTAAGAAAGCTTAATGTTTTAGCTGTTTTAAACCTATTACTACCATTTTGCATTTAAATAAGATGCTAGAATTTTCATGGTTAATGGTTATAGCTAAAGAAAATACATTAAAGATCTATCAAAAATATCTTCATAAGCAATCAAAAAACTTTGTAATAATAGAGATATACTTAATGAATGTACAACTCTGGCTTTACGTTTTGGTTTTCTAAGATACATTCAGATTTAAATGATTTTAATAGTATGTTTTTGAGAAAAATTTTTGAAAATATGTTGGAAAAATCAGTGGGTCAAAATTTGGTTATATTTGATATGGTATTATTTAGTCCTACTATATTTAAATCATTAGTTCTATATTTTATTATATAATTATCTAGTTAACTTCATTGGATTTTCTGCACTGAGTCATGTTTCATAGTATGTTACATTCAGCAGAGGCTTTATAAATTGCAATGTTATCTACTACTAAAGTTTCACTAATTCATGAAGATAAATAGAAGGATTATTCAACTCCTTCCAAAATTATGTGTGTATATAAATGCATGTATATATGTGTGTGTATATATATATATATATATATATATAATTATAATATATAATTATACATATTATATGTGTGCTATATATAATGATTCTGATTTTATATTTTCCTTTAGCTACTAATTTATTTTTCTTCTACTCTCCTGAGCTTTCCATTTCACTTAAGGGTAATGCTATTTTTTTTTTTAATTTTTATTGCATTTTAGGTTTTGGGGTACATGTGCAGAACGTGCAAGATAGTTGCATAGGTACACATGTGGCATTGTGTTTTGCTGCCTTCCTCCCCTTCACCCACACTTGGCATCTCTCCCCATGCTATCCCTCCCTAGCTCCCCCCACCCCGCTGTCCCTCCCCCATTCCCTCCAATAGACCCCAGTGTATAGTAGGCCCCCTCCCTTTGTCCATGTGTTCTCATTTTTCTCACCCGCCTATGAGTGAGAATATGCAGTATTTCCTTTTCTGTTCTTGTGTCAGTTTGCTGAGAATTATGTTCTCCAGATTCATCCATGTCCTTACAAAGGACACAAACTCATCATTTTTGATTGCTGCATACTATTCCATGGTGTATATGTGCCACATTTTCCCAGTCCAATCTATCATCAATGGGCATTTGGGTTGGTTCCAGGTCTTTGCTATTGTAAACAGTGCTGCAATGAACATTCGTGTGCATGTGTCCTTGTAGTAGAACGATTTATAGTCCTTTGGATATATACTCAGTAATGGGATTGCTGGGTCAAATGGAATTTCTGTTTCTAGGTCCTTGAGGAATCGCCACACTGTCTTCCACAATGGTTGAACTAATTTACACTCCCACCAGCAGTGTAAGAGTGTTCCTATTTCTCCACATCCTCTCCAGCATCTGTTGTCTCCAGATTTTTTAATGATTGCCATTCTAACTGGTGTGAGATGGTATCTCAATGTGGTTTTGATTTGCATCTCTCTAATGACCAGTGATGATGAGCATTTTTTCATGTGTTTGTTGGCCTCATGTATGTCTTCTTTTGTAAAGTGTCTGTTCATAGCCTTTACCCATTTTTGAATGGGCTTGTTTGTTTTTTTCCTGTAAATCTGTTTGAGTTCTTTGTAAATTCTAGATATCAGCCCTTTGTCTGATGCGTAAACTGCAAAGATTTTTTCCCATTCTGATGGTTGCTGATTCACTCTAGTGACTGTTTCTTTTGCCATGCAGAAGCTGTGGAGTTTGATTAGGTCCCATTTGTCTATTTTGGCTTTTGTTGCCAATGCTTTTGGTGTTTTGGTCATGAAGTCCTTGCCTACTCCTATGTCCTGAATGGTTTTGCCTAGATTTTCTTCAAGGGTTTTTATGGTGCCAGGTCTTATGTTTAAGTCTTTAATCCATCTGGAGTTAATTTTAGTGTAAGGTGTCAGGAAGGGGTCCAGTTTCTGCTTTCTGCACATGGCTAGCCAGTTTTCCCAACACCATTTATTAAACAGGGAATCCTTTCCCCATTGCTTGTTTTTGTCTGGTTTATCAAAGATAATATGGTTGTAGATATGTTGTGTTGCCTCCGATGCCTCTGTTCTGTTCCATTGGTCTATGTCTCTGTTTTGGTACCAGTACCATGCTGTTTTGATTACTGTAGCCTTGTAGTATAGTTTGAAGTCTGGTAGTGTGATGCCTCCCACTGTGTTCTTTTTGCTTAGAATTGACTTGGCTATGCGGGCTCTCTTCTGGATCCATATGAAGTTCATGGTGGTTTTTTCCAGTTCTGTGAAGAAATTCAATGGTAGTTTGATGGGGATAGCATTGATTGTGTAAATTACTTTGGGCAGTATAGCCATTTTCACGATATTGATTCTTTTTAACCACGAACATGGAATGTTTCTCCATCTGTTTGTGTCCTCTCTTAATTCGTTGGGCAGTGGTTTGTAGTTTTCCTTAAAGAGGTCCCTTACATTTCTTGTGAGTTGTATTCCTAGGTATTTTATTTTCTTTGTAGGAATTGTGAATGGCAGTTCGTTCTTGATTTGGTTCTCTTTAAGTCTGTTATTGGTGTATAGGAACGCTTGTAATTTTTGCACATTGATTTTATATTCTGAGACTTTGCTGAAGTTGCTTATCAGTTTCAGGAGTTTTTGGGCTGAGGTGATGGGGTCTTGTAGGTATACTATCATGTCGTCTGCAAATAGAGACAATTTGGCTTCCACCCTTCCTATTTGAATGAGCTTTATTTCTTTTTCTTGCCTGATTGCTCTGGCTAGAACTTCCAGTACTATGTTGAATAGGAGTGGTGAGAGAGGGCATTCTTGTCTAGTGCCGGATTTCAAAGGGAATGCTTCCAGTTTTTGCCCATTCAGTATGATATTGGCTGTTGGTTTGTCATATATAGCTTTTATTACTTTGAGTTATGTTCCATCAATACCAAGTTTATTGAGGGTTTTTAGCATAAAGGGCTGTTGAATTTTGTCAGATGCCTTCTCTGCGTCAATTGAGATAATCCTGTGGTTTTTGTTTTTGCTTCTGTTTATGTGGTGAATTACATTTATAGACTTGCATATGTTGAACCAGCCTTGCATCCCCGGGATGAATCCTACTTGATCATGATGGATAAGTTTTTTAATGTGCTGTTGCAATCGGTTTGCCAGTATTTTATTGAAGATTTTTGCATCTATGTTCATCATTGATACTGGCCTAAAGTTTTCTTTTCTTGTTGAGTCTCTGCCGGGTTTTGGTATCAGTATGATGTTGGTCTCATAAAATGATTTGGGAAGGGTTCTCTCTTTTTGAATTATTTGGAATAGTTTCAGAAGGAATGGTACCAGATCCTCTTTGTGTGTCTGGTAGAATTCGGCTGTGAACCCATCTGGACCTGGGCTTTTTTTGTGTGGTAGGCTCTTAATTGCTGCCTCAACTTCAGACCTTGTTATTGGTCTATTCATAGTTTCGGCTTCCTCCTGGTTTAGGCTTGGGAGGACACAGGTGTCCAGGAATTTATCCATTTATTCCAGGTTTACTAGTTTATGTGCATAGAGTTGTTTGTAGTATTCTCTGATGATGGTTTGAATTTCTGTGGAATCTGTGGTGATTTCCCCATTATCGTTTTTTATTGCATGTATTTGGTTGTTCTCTCTTTTCATTTTTATCAGTCTGGCTAGTGGTCTGTCTATTTTGTTGATCTTTTCAAAAAACCAGCTCTTGGATTTATTGATTTTTTGAAGGGTTCTTCTTGTCTCTATCTCCTTCAGTTCTGCTCTGATCTTAGTTATTTCTTGTCTTCGGCTAGGTTTTGAGCTTTTTTGATCTTGCTCCTCTAGCTCTTTCAATTTTGATGATAGGGTGTCGATTTTGGATCTCTCCACTCTTCTCCTGTGGGCACTTATTGCTATATATTTTCCTCTACAGACTGCTTTAAATGTGTCCCAGAGATTCTGGTACGTTGTGTTTTCATTCTCATTGGTTTCAAAGAACTTCTTTATTTCTGTCCTCATTTCATTGTTTATCCAATCAACATTCAAGAGCCAGTTGTTCAGTTTCCATGAAGCTGTGCAGTTCTGAGTTAGTTTCTGAATTCTGAGTTCCAGTTTGATTGCACTATGGTCTGAGAGACTGTTTGTTATGATTTCAGTTGTTTTGCATTTGTTGAGGAGTGCTTTACTTTCAATTATGTGGTCAATTTTGGAGTAGGTGTGATGTGGTGCTGAGAAGAATGTATATTCTGTAGATTTGGGGTGGAGAGTTCTGTAAATGTCTATCAGGTTTACTTGTTCCAGGTCTGAGTTCAAGTCGTGGATATCCTTGTTAATTTTCTGTCTGGTTGATCTGTCTGATATTGACAGTGGAGTGTTAAAGTCTCCCACTATTATTGTGTGGGAGTCTAAGTCTCTTTGTAAGTCATTAAGAACTTGCCTTATATATATGGGTGCTCCTGCATTGGGTCCATATATATTTAGGATCATTAGCTGCTCTTGTTGTATCGATCCTTTTACCATTATGTAATGACTTTCTTTGTCTCTTTTGATCTTTGTTGCTTTAAAGTCCATTTTATCAGAGACGAGAATTGCAACTCCTGCTTTTTCTTGCTCTCCATTTGCTTGGTAAATCTTCCTCCATCCCTTTACTTTGAGCCTTTGTGTAACCTTGCATGTGAGATGGGTTTCCTGGATACAGCATACTGATGGGTTTTGGTTTTTTATCCAATTTGCCAGTCTGTGTCTTTTGATTGGTGCATTTAGCCCATTTACATTTAGGGTTAATATTGTTATGTGTGAATTTGATACTGCCATTTTGATGCTAGTTGGCTGTTTTGCCCATTGGTTCATGTAGATTCTTCATTTTGTTGATGCTCTTTAGCATTTGGTATGCTTTTTGGATGGCTGGTACTGTTTGTTTCTTTCTATGTGTAGTGCCTCTTTCAGGAGCTCTTGTAAAGTGGGCCTAGTGGTGACAAAATCTCTGAGTACTTGCTTGTTCGCAAAGGATTTTATTTTTCCTTCACTTATGAAACTCAGTTTGGCTGGATATGAAATTCTAGGTGGAAAGTTCTTTTCTTTAAGGATGTTGAATATTGGCCCCCACTCTCTTCTGGCTTGTAGAGTCTCTGCCAAGAGATCTGCTGTGAGTCTGATGGGCTTCCCTTTGTGGGTGACCCAACCTTTCTCTCTGGCTGCCCTTAGTATTTTCTCCTTCATTTCAACCCTGGTGAATCTGACGATTATGTGCCTTGGGGTTGCTCTTCTTGTGGAGTATCTTTGTGGCGTTCTCTGTATTTCCTGGACTTCAGTATTGGCCTGCCTTGCTAGATTGGGGAAATTTTCCTGGATAATATTCTGAAGAGTATTTTCCAGCTTGGATTCATTCTCTTCATCACATTCTGGTACACCTATGAAACGTAGGTTGGGTCTCTTCACATAGTCCCACATTTCTTGGAGATTTTGTTCATTCCTTTTTGTGCTTTTTTCTTTAATCTTGGTTTCTCGTTTTATTTCATTGAGTTGATCTTTGGCTTCTGATATTCTTTCTTCTGCTTGGTAGATTTGACTGTTGAAACTTGTGCATGCTTCGTGAAGTTCTCGTGTTGTGTTTTTCAGCTCCTTCAATTCATTCTTATTCCTCTCTAAGTTGTCCATTCTTTTATCATTTCCTCAAATCTTTTTTTCAAATCTTTTTTCAAGGTTCTTAGTTTCTTTGCTTTGATTTAGGACATGTTCTTTTAGTTCACTGAAGTTTCTCATTATCCATCTTCTGAAGTCTGATTCCATCATTTCGTCACACTCATTCTCCGTCCAGCTTTGTTCCCTTGGTGGTGAGGAGTTTTGGTCCTTTGTAGAAGGTGAGGTGTTTTGGTTTCAGGTGTTTTCCTCCTTTTTGTGCTGGTTTCTTCCCATCTTTGTGGATTTATCCACCTGTCGTCTTAGTAGTTGCTGATTTTTCGATTGGGTCTCTGAGTGTATGCCCAGATTGTTGATGATGAAGTATTTCTGTTATTTAGTTTTGTTTCCAACAGTATAGCCCCTCTGCTGTACGACTACTGAGGTCTACTCCAGGCCCTGCTTGTCTGGGGTACACCTGTAGCAGCTGTGGAACAGTGAGGGATGCTATCATTTTCTTCTTCTGCTATCTTTGTCTCAGAATGATGCCCGCTAAATGTCAGTCTGATTGGTCCTTTTTTGAGGTGACTCTTTGGATATACAAGGGTCAGGGAGCTGCTTGAGGAGACGGTCTGTACTTTATAGGAGCTCCAGTGCTGAGCTGTGAGCTCCATTGTTCATTCAGTGTTGTTGGAAACCTGTGTTATAACCCCCCCCCTTTTTTTTCTCAGATGCTCTGTCTCAGTGAGTTGGGGCTTTCTTTATGAGTATCTGTTGCACTGTCCTGCCCTGCTAGGTGGCAGTCTATTCACTATTTGCCTGCTGCGGTTTCATCCTTCTGCCACGAGGCTCCGTTCTACTGTGGTGCTCTCCGCCCTCTTGGTGGAGTGTCTCTCTTATGGCGGGTTGCCTCGGCAACGGCAGGCTGCGTCAGCCCTGGGCGTGTTCCTCAGTAGGGGCGGATTGTGTCTGTAGTGGCGGATGCCCCTTCCCCACTGGGCTGCACCGTCCTGGCCAGCAGCCAACTCTCAACCCCGAGCACCTCCAATCTCCTCCCTGCTTGTCCCCGTGAGGGTGGGACCCGCCGAGCCCGATCACCTGGTTCCCTGCCTCAGAGTCTGTCCTCTCTCTCTCTCTCTCTCTCTTTTTCTCCCCAATTTGAATGGTGAGACTCTCTCATTGACGCCCCAGTAGCCTGGTGATAGGGCACTGGGATCCATGCGATCTCCCATGCCGCTGCCCACTGCACCAGCTCAAATCACGCTTCCCAGGAATCTCCTGGTCTAGCTCATTGTCCAAGTCCCGTTTAATCAGATGGACATGCCAATCTGCCCTTCCAAGTCTCAGATTGCCGGTTTAACAGGGCACCCAGACCAGTGAGTTTTGTGCCGGGTGCCGCTGTGCTGCGGGCGCTGGCAGCGCTGGCCAAAGCGGCTGCATGAGCCCAATCACCGGCTGCCCTGGCATCCCGTGTCTCTCCTATAGCTGGGAATTTTCCTGTTCTGTGGGCAACAAAGGTCCGTCTGGGAATGCGGCTAGGACTCACCCTCTGCGTTTTCGCTGAGAGCTGCAATCCTGAGTTCTTTCTATGACGCCATCTTGGAAAATCGACCAGGGCAATGCTATCATTTCAGTTATTCAGATTAAAAATTTTGGCATTATTCTTGAAAAGTTTCTTGTTTTCAGAGTCTACATTCAGTTTATAAGCAAATTCTGAAAACCTTAGCTTTACAATAGTGAGGATTCATCCATTCCTCTTTGCCCATATTTCCATCACTTAGTCATAACACCTTTATTCTTGCCTGAATCCTTGTCATAGCCTCTTACCTGACCTTCTTGATTTTGTCCTTGCATAGTAATTATGTCAAATTCTGTCTAAAAATTCCTGAAACACTTATTCTGGCTGTCCATTTCACTTAGAGTTTACTTGAAGTTTTTTCTGTGATCTTCAATGTGGAGCATTACCCACCCTCCTCTTCTTAGTTTCCTGATTTCTTCTTTATCCTCTCTCAGTCATTCAATTGCTTCAAGCATACTGGCTTCTGACTCTACATGAATATGCTAAATGTGTTACAATGTCAAGGTTGTTGCTAAATGTGTTACAACTTCAAGGTTGTCGAGACCTACCAAAAGGTCTCCTTGAAATGCTCTTATTCCAAACACTCTATTATTAGATTATCTTCTTCATTTTTTAACTCAGAAACCCACTCTCTGGGAAGCCTCCCTCAGACACCCTACCTAAACCCCTAAGCCCCCTCTACCACCTACATAATTTATATTTCTTTGGCTGACTTTTTTTTTTTTTTTTTTTTGAGATGAGGTCTCATTATGTTGCCCAGTTCTTACTTTGAAAGAAACATAACCATAAAAAAATAAGTTGCTGGTTCCTAATAGGGAAAAATTTCGGTAATTGTGCAGAGAAAATTACATACACATTGCATATCAGATATTTGAAGTTAAAATGTTAGCACCTGGTCTCTTTGGTCTACTTTATTTGTTCTCCTTGGCACTTATTAAGATCTAAAATTTGATATTTTTCACTTAATGTTTTCTGTTTACTTTGTCTCCATTATTAGAATATAAGCTACTTAAAGTGGGGTTTTTCTTTTCCTCTATTTTAGAATCTATCTCCTCTTTGGTACCTAGAAGAATGCCTGAGGCATAAATGGTTTTCAAGAATACTTGGCTAATTGAATAAATGAGTCAGTAAATTAGATTGATAGATTTACTCTCTATAGCATTATAGACTGAAAATAATTGCCCATAGAAATTTTGAAGAATATGTTTCACTATTTCTTTACTTTTAGTGTTGGTAGGAAGTAGTACAATGTATTGCTTTTACCCCTACTCTGATGGACTCTAGGGATTTCTCTCAAAACTTGGATGTGATTAGAGTTTTGTTCTAATGCTGTCACGTTTTCCATTAGTGTAGGTTTTTCTTTGTTTAATCATTTGCTTGACACTTAGTGGTGGGCAATTTTATTAAAAAAAAAAAGTCTTTTAATTGCAGTAATAAAACAAAATTTCTTGAAAATGCCTTCTCTATCATGTTCTTTGCTCTGTCTTTCTGGATTTCTTATTAATGACATGATATAACTCCTGCACCTGTTCCCTAATTTTCTTGTCCCCTCGCTCCTCTTTTAAATTTCTTTGTAGTTTTATTCTCTAGTGTGGCATATATTCTCAACTTTATGTGCCAACCACTATCTTCACGTTTTTTCATTGCTCTGATCATGTTTCACTTTCAAATACATCTTTAAATGTTCTCTGTTTTACTCTATAGAGCCTTTAATATCCCTCCCTTTTGAGGATATTAAGTATTTTTTACGCTTTTTTTCTGCTCCATACATCATCTGTTTCCTCAGTGTTCTTTCCTTGTGTTAATTGTTTTTTCATTTTAGAGGCTTTTTTTTCAATTGGGCAGTGATTCCTGGTTTTCTAACCATAGTTGCAAATGAAGAACTCTAAAATTTTCCAGAGACTCTGCGTGAGTATAGGCAAACACTTCTAAAGACTAATCTTCCTGGACTCTGACTAAAATTAGCTGTGATTCATTATCTCTGATTAATTTCCTGAAGAGAATTCCTCCATTGACCTCCCTGTGGGTGAAGATTTGGGTGTCTAGTACTAGATGGAGCTGAGCATGAAAATGCTTGGCCCCTCAACTTTCATTGTGTAACTCCTTTCTAATTTCCCTGTTTTCAGCCTGGGTTACTGCCATCAGCAGTGTTTAGTGTCTTCAACAGAATACCTCCTGTTCAAATTCTCCAGAGAATAAACCTCCAGCCTAAATGCACCAAGCAAGAAAGTTGTAATTCACATATGTCCACATTTTCAAGATTATTGGTGGCAGAAATTCCTGTGAATTTCTGGGATACTGCAATGCAGAGTTTTTCCTTGCCAACTTAAGTGAATTACCATTTGTGCATTTATCACCAGCTTCTAGGATTTTGTTTGTGATACTTATTTTTCTTGTCTCTTTGCCTTTGTAAATTTTGCCCCTTCTCCTCAACCCACTGTTTTAATACCTCCTTTATCTTACATTATTGAAATTTTAGGAAAGATCAGATTGAAACTTAATATGGGGTATCTGCAATTTTAAGTGACATGTTTTTGGTTTTTTTTTTGGGGGGGGGTTACTTATTAGCAGGAAAAGAGATAAATATTTCCTGCCCTGAATTCTAAAATGAAGTTATTATTTACAAAAAGAGTATTAGTTGTATCTAGGTTACCTTGGGCTGCTATAACCAAATACTGTACACTGGATGTCTTAAACAACAGAAATGTATTTCTGACATTTCTGGAGTCCAGGTTTAAGGTACCAGCTGATTTGGTTCCTGATGAGAGGTCTCTTCCTGGCTTGCAGATGGTAGTCTTCTTGTTGTGTCTTCACATGGCAGAGAGTGAGTGAGTGAGAGAGAGAGAGAGAGAGAAAGACACACACACACACACACACACACACACACACACACACACACACACACACACACACGTCTCTTGCCCTTCTCTTAAAGCCACTGACTTCAACATGGGCTCTACTCTCATGATCACCCCTAAACCTAACTACCTCCCAATGGTCCCATTTCCACTTATCATCACATTTGGGATGATAAGTGGGATTTGGGATTTAATATTTGAATTATGGAGTGGCACAAACATGTAGTCCATGACAGGTTTGTTGAAATTTATATTTTACAATTTGAATTTAAAGACGTTAGTGTTATATATTGATACATATTTTTCATGCTTAAACCGATGACCTTGTCCTCTTTTTCAGACATTATGAACTTTATACATGTCTTACAATCCCTTTAGCCACGATAAAACAGTTACAAATATCAATGTTAAGAATAAAAAATTTTTTAAAATGAAACCTAATAGTTTAAACAAGAATCCTGGAACATATTTTTAAATTATTTCCCAAAGAGCAAATGTGGGCCTTCAAAATGAATTCTCAAGTGATTTTCTTGCTTTGTCCTGAGAGAATGAAATTAAAGCCTACTTTGTAGAGCACTTTGTTATAGAATTAATTACCTTAATTATTTGTCTTTTTATAGATTAGCTTTAATTTTGGCAATCAATCTTATTAATGCATTCATGACTAGGCAGAATTCAAGATTTTAATTTGATACCAAATGTTCTGACTGTGTTAAATCTAAGTTGGCAAATTATTTACTTTATTTTGAAAACAATGTGTCGCTTAGTTACCTGTGTAAGGGTTCTTATTCTAACCAAAATTTGAATGTTATTACACAGCATCAAAACTTGCTTTTCAGTGGCATCATTAATAAAACAAATTATGTTCTTTTACTTGCAAATCACTTAAGTGCCAAAATGTGTTTTTTAATACAATAGTCCAGCTTACTCTATGGGGCCTTCTGCTACATTAGCATCTTTATAAAGTAAGAAACCAAAGAGGGAAAGACAGAGACAGAGAGAGAACAGAGAGAGACAGAACAGAGAGAGAGAGACAGAGAGAACAGAAAGAGAGACAGAGAGACAGAGAGAACAGAGAGAAAGAGAGAACAGAGAGAGAGACAGAGAGAACAGAGAGAGAGAAAGAGAGAACAGAGAGAGAAGACTCCAATTTCATCTTTTATATTAATCGGTATGTATCTATAATTTAAAAGTACATTGACATGAAAAAAACTTTAATTTTGTCTCTACAAGACTTTAATTGGCAGAATATTAAAATATGTTGTCCTTTTTTCACAGAAAGATAAACAAGTTCCTGAAAACAAATTATTAGCCTAATATATTAAGAAAACATGATTAAAACTGTATTTGATTTAAATTTTTTAAAAAGGTATTAGTCCAAGGTTTTTGCATTAACATGTGAACACTGTTTATTATACATTTTAATATTGGCATCCTATAATCCTTAAATTATAATACACACAGGAAAAGATATAATTTAAAAATCTTGCCCATTCCTCCAGGTCCCTAAATATCCACATATACATGCTTATCATTTTTTACATTTACATCAGCTTTCACAGCCAACACATCAAGAATTTTCAAATATGAAATATTTTTTATTTTAAGAAGGTAACACTTCAATCTAGTGATTTTTAAAATGTCATTTACTTTCTTCCTCAGAAAATCCCACATTGTTTGCCATTTTAGGGCACCTTAAAAGTAAACATTAAAACCATTTCTACTAGTCTAGTAAGTTTATTTCAATTCCTACATAATATTTTTGGTAGCAGAGACACCCTTAGGGTTAAGCAGAGGAGGCAGCCTTGGGTCAGTCACATTTTCTAAAGTAGGAACTGCCTCTTTAAAGGATCATAAAGATGATGCCTCTGCTTGGATTCTAATTTTTGTGGATTTCTCCTATTGAGAAGTCCCTTCAAATAGCTATGGTTCAGGAGGGAATTGGGGAAACGACAGAGCATTTATTTTAACACAAGCACTTAGCCTGACTTTCTTGACTAGATCCAAGGGACTAAAGTGGCACCAAATGGAGGAATTTTGCAATATGAATTATTAGCCCAGCTTCAAAAAGTGCACCAAGGACAGAAACCATTTCAATTTTACCGAAATGGCTGCTTAGCTCCAAACTACTTTCTATCATCTGAGTGAAACATAGTTCAGAGTAAGTCAGAGAGAGGATAGCAAATAAACAAAAAGGCTCAGTAAAGTATATCAGACTGATATGAAAACCCAGTATGTGTGCCAGAGTAGCTCTCTGAGGCTCAGTGAACAAAAATTTAACTCAGGTCAGCAATTCCATCAGCAGTTTCTATTTTGCTCTAGCCACAAGCTACCTGACATAAAGGCAGTGATGTCCAACACAGATTCTTGAAAAGGTAAAACTTGAAAGAACCAAGAAAATCTTTATGAAACTTCATTTTTCAGGTGCACTTTTAAAAGGTGAACAGGAGTTGGAAGTAATCTTTCCATGCTGCATTGAAAAGCCAAAGCAGGTTAAGAGGAAACATTCCAGTTTGAGATTGAAATAGAGCCATTGCTGTCTTTGTTGTTTAATGTCTTCTAGAATATAAATCTTTAAATTAGTTAATATTTGATTATTCCTGAAATTTACTACCTTGGATTAAAAAAAATAAAAGAGTATCACAGACTCTGTTATACTGGCATTGTTCTATTTCCATCACATTGTTTTCATTTGTCATACATGGAATTATTATGGTTGCCCTGAAATACCCCTTCTTTCCCCATCATTTCTCTGATCTGAACCATACAAAATAATAAAGATGGTGCTTGCATTGACTTAACTAATCAAACCATTTACTTTCAATTTTCATTTTTTTTCAGGGAAGATGGATGCTTGCAGTGATAAAGAATCAGTTAAAATAAACCTTATGCTTCTAATTTAATAACCCTTTTTTCCAAAAATACAACAACAAATGTTTCTGTTATAATTCATTTGCATTTCATTTAATTAAATATATTTGTATACTACCCATAAAATTGATACTTCTTCCTAAAACAGATGCAGTGTTTCTTTCATTGTTGTTAAGGTATCATACGTTACATCTCAAAATCTCTTAAACTTTCCTGATGTTTCTTCCAAATGAGTGATTTATGTTAGACTAGAATTATGGTAAATGCCAGTTTCACTTCCTTTTGAAATATTAGTCCAGAAAATTCATTTTATTTTAATCAATCCATTGTTAATTATTCTCTGTTAATGTTTCTACATTATAAGACATTACAATGAAGTCTTGGAAAAATCTCATTTTAAATATTAATTATTATCAGAAAAAAATATCATTTTTTTCCATTGGAGGTCTTATGGAAAGTCCTTCTGAGAAAAAAGTTCTCAGAAGGACTTTCCATAAGACCTCCAATGGAAAAAAAAAAAAATCTTACTATATCTCATAGTTATTTAGTTATTAATAGATAAAAGGAAAAATGCTGCATTTCCCTTGGGTTTTTTCTTTCTTATTGTTGCTATTGTTGATTTTGTTTTTGTCTTTCTGGCTTGCTATTACATGGCTTTCGGCATGGTGACCCTTGTTAATTCCGGAAAGCACTCCTTGATGAGAGCTCAGGTAGTTCGACTAAAGTGACTCAAGAAAGTGAAAAATGTTCGTGTTGTGTTTGATGTTTTTGAAATTTTCCATGTCAAGATGGTTTGCCCAAGGCCATACTTTCTCACTTCCAGAAAGTTGTTTTGCCACACCTGTCAACTGAGTCCTTTGACAAAATTCCCTTTATGGTGATTTAACAGAATGTTGTTCCAAGTTGAGTTGAGTTGAAGTTTGCTAAAACTTTTACATTTTTTAAAGCAATAGCCCTTTATCTTGATTTCATTTTATGTTAAGAAGCTGGTCTATTTCTTGATGTATTTCAGATGGCGTTAGCAGATAATTCTGTTCTTCCCTGGTAACCATGGAGTTTACTCATAAAACCACTGCATTTGGAAAAACAAGTGATAAACAGTAAGAGTTTTATTTATTTATTTCCTTGAAATTTTACTCAAGAGATGTAAATCATTTTGTTAAAGATTTTAACATTTAGAAATATGTACTTTATTTTGTGGCAAGAGAGTTTTTTCTGTATTATGCCTTTTCATAGGTATAAGACTTAGTTATTTTATATGAGAATGTGTGACATTAATTTACTGACTACTCTGTGGCAGGCATTAGATATGATTTAAAGTGCATCATCTCATTAAATCCTAGGGAGATCACTTCAATATATGAAGCTTTTTTAATAATTAGAATCAGAGGTATCAAACATGTAAGCCAATTGTCCAAAGACAGATTTAGTAAATGTTGTTTTTATTTCAAGTTTACATAATTGCCCAAAATATTCTTTTCTTGACTTTGTCATTATTGATGTGGTAATACCTATGTAATACTGATGTTACAATAACTACGTAGGAAAATTTCTTGAACTTCAAGGCTCTATGGGAGACAGATATTTGGTGGTGATTTTGAGAAATTATTTTGTGCTTTCTCATGAGGTACCCTTTCTCAGCCTATTTAAAAGTGAGAAACAGAGTTCTCATTACAGTCTCATTTAAACACTTTCTCCCTAGGCCAAATCACCACAAAGCACACAACCACATAAAAATCAAGTTGGGAAAGAAAAGAGAGCAATTCAATAAAGTAAATATTTCAATTTCCAAAGAAACAAACTTTTCTTTTTCCCCCAGGGAAGATAAGTAAAATCAGTATAGTGGATCCACATTTTTCACAGTCTATAATTACAAATTCCTGTGCTTACTAAGATTTCTGTGGGGGTCCCCAAATTATACTCATGGTGCTTTTGTGGTCATTTTAGGATAAGCACAAAGTGGAAACATTTTGAATCACCTGACATGTGTGTTGCAGGCTAATTCCATACATGGCGGTTCTGTCTTCTTGTTCCAGATCTCATACTAAAATGTGTCCTTTTTTATGCACTTCATACCATGCTTTTGCTTTTTTTGTGCTTTTTGTTAGTGATGTCATTGTTTAAAATGGCCTCCAAGCAAAGAGTTGAAATACTGTCTAGCATCTCTAAGCACAAGAAGGCCATGAAATGCCTTATGGAGAAAAAAAAGTTTTTCAGTAAGATTTGCTTAGGCATGAATTATAGTGCTATTGAGTATGAGTTCGAATTTTAAATTATATATTAACAAATTATAGAGGCATATATTTATGGGTTAAAAAGTAATATGATGGTTTATTCATTACCTCAAGTATTTAACATTTTTGTGAAGAGAAGATTTGAAAGTTAATCTCTGATTTTGGAATGTATAATACTCAATTATTATCTATATCTATCATGCTGTGCAATATATTTTGTTTAAAAAAAAGAAACAAACTTGCTCTTCCTATCTAACTGAGACTGTGCTTTTTGTCTATCATTTCCCCATTGCTCCCAATCCCCAGCCTCCCAGTAACCACCATTCTACTCTCTGCTTCCATGACTTCAGTTATTTTAGGCTTCATATATAAGTGAGAACATGTAATACTTGTCTTCTGTCTTTAGCTTGTTTCACTTAGAGTAACATTCTCCAATTCTATTCATGTTGCAAATGAAATAATTTCTTTCTTATTTAAGGCTAATTGATATCTGTTTGGGGTGGGCGTGTGAAGCTTGGGACCTCCTATTTTGGTATCTTGGTGATAACACAATGATGATTTTAATGCTAATGAATCAACTATATATTAAGAAAGATAAACATGAAACAATATTATGTACTGCATGCTTCACAAAAATGCTGTGACAAGAAATTACTGTGGAACTAACTCTGTATTTCCCCCAGTAACAATGGTTAAATATATGCCAACTGAGGTTTTGTGCCAAATTTATAGAATACAACAACTTTGAATGATGAGAATTGACTAGAGTTGGTATTTTCCTCAAATATCAGAGTGGGCAAATCTGGGTTAAAATGTACTCATCCAAACTAGAACTTTGAGAACATTCATTCTTTTACCCCCAAACAAGTAAAGTCTACCAATTGTAACAATGAGTCTAGAAAGAGAAAATACCACTCAGTAAAAGAAAGAAGGAAAATAGCATGTAACCTAACAGATGACATTGTGCCTGAAAAAAATTGAACTTTTCTCACTCTGCTTTTTCCAAAGTAGTCACTATTATATAATTTTAAAATGTGATCTCCATTAAATATTAAAGAATATGATTTTTTAAATTGTACTTTAGGTTCTGGGGTACATGTGCAGATCATGCAGGATTGTTGCATGGGTACACACATGACAATGTGGTTTGCTACCTCCATCCCCCCATCACCTATATCTGGCATTTCTCTCCATGTTATCCCTCCGTACCCTTCCCACCCACTGCTGTCCCTCCCTTAGCTCCCCCTCAACAGACCCCAGTGTGTGATGCTCCCCTCCCTGTGTCCATGTATTACTGTTCAACACCTGCCTGTGAGTGAGAACATGCTGTGTTTGATTTTCTGTTCTTGTGTAAGTTTGCTGAGAATGATTGTTTCCAGATTCATCCATGTCCCTACAAGGACACAAAATTATCATTTTTTTGTGGCTGTGCAGTATTCCATGGTGTATATGTGCCATATTTTCCTTGTCCAGTCTGTCATCGATAGGCATTTGGGTTGGTTCCAGGTTTTTACTATTGTAAATAGTGCCACAAAGAACATATGTGTGCATGTGTCTTTATAATAGAAAGATGTATAATCCTTTGAGTATATACCCAGTAATGGGATTGCTGGGTCAAATGGAATTTCTATTTCTAGGATTGTCTTGGCTATGCAGATTCTCTTTTGGTTCCATATGAAGTTTAAGGTAGTTTTTTTCCAGTTCTGTAAAGAAGTTCATTGGTAGCTTGATGGGGATAGCATTGAATCTATAAATTACTTTGGGTAGTATGGCCATTTTCATATTGATTCTTCCTAACCATGAGTATGGAATGTTTCTCCGTTTGTGTCCTCTCTTATTTCCTTGAGCAGTGGTTTGTAGTTGTCCTTGAAGAGGTCCTTTACATCCTTTGTTAGTTGTATTCCTAGGTATTTTATTCTCTTTGTAGCAATTGTGAATGGGAGTTCACTCTTGACTTGGTTCTCTGTCTGTTATTGGTGTATATGAATGCTTCTGATTTCTGCACGTTGATTTTGTGTCCTGAGACTTTGCTGAAGTTGCTTATCAGTTTAAGGAGATTTTAGGCTGATACGATGAAGTCTTCTAAATCCTCAATCATGTCATCTGCAAATAGAGACAATTTGACTTCCTCCTTTCCCAACTGAATATCCTTTATTTATTTTTCTTGCCTGATTTCTCTGGCTAGAACTTCCAATACTATATTGAATAGGAGTGGTGACAGAGGGCATCCTTGTCTAGTGCCATATTTCAAAGGGGATGTTTCCAGTTTTTGTCCATTCAGTATGATATTGGCTGTGGGTTTGTTGTAAATAGCTTTTATTATTTTGTGATATGTTCCATCAATACCTAGTTTATTGAATATTTTTTTAGCATAAAGGCTGTCGAATTATGTTGAAGGCCTTCTTTGATTCTATTGAGATAATCATGTGGTTTTTGTCTTTGGTTCTCTTTATGTGGTGAATTACATTTATAGACTTGCTTATGTTGAACCAGCCTTGCATCCTGGGATGAAGTCTACTTGATCATGATGAATAAGCTTTTTAATGTGCTCTTGCATTTGGTTTGCCAGTATTTTGTTGAAGATTTTTGCATCGATGTTCATCGTGGATATTGGTCTTAAGTTTTCTTTTATAGGTGAGTCTCTGCCAGGTTTTAGTATCAGAATGACATTGATCTCATAAGATGAGTTAGGTAGGATTCCCCCTTTTTGTATTGTTTCCAACAGTTTCAGAAGGAGTGGTACCAGCTCCTCTTTGTACATCTGGTAGAATTCAGCTGTGAATCCATCTGGACCTGGATGTTTTTTGGTTGGTAGGCTATTAATTGCTGCCTCAATTTCTGCCCTTGTTATTGGTCTATTCAGGCTTTCAACTTCTTCCTGATTTAGTCTTGGGAGAGTCCAAGTGTCCAGGAATTTATCAATTTCTTCCAGATTTAGTGGTTTGTGTGCATAGAGTTGTCTGTAGTAATCTCTGAGGGTAGTTTGTATTTCTGTGGAATTGGTGGTAATATCCCATTTATCTTTTTTATTGCATCTATTTGATTCTTCTCTCTTTTCTTTTTTATTAATATGGCTAGTGCTCTATCTTGTTGATCTTTTCAAAAAACCAGCTCTTGGATTTATTGATTTTTTAAAGGGTTTTTGTGTCTCTATCTCCTTCAGTTCTGTTCTGATCATAGTTATTTCTTGTCTTCTGCTACCTTTTGAGATTTTTTTTATCTTGCTCCTCTAGCTCTTTTAATTTTGATGATAGGGTATCGATTTTAGATCTTTCCTTGCTTCTCATATGGGAATTTATTGCTATAAATTTCTGCCAGACATTGCTTTAAATGTGTCCCAGAGATTCTGATATATTGTGTCTTCATTCTCATTGGTTTCAAAGAACATCTTTATTTCTGCCTTCATTTCATTGTTTATCCAGTTGACATTCAGGAGCCAGTTGTTCAGTTTACATGAAGTTGTTTTTTGAATTAGTTTCTTAATACTGAGTTCTAATTTGATTGTGCTGTGGTCTAAGAGACTGATTGTTATGATTTCTGTTCTTTTGCATTTGCAGAGGAGTTATTTACTTCCAATTATGTGGCTGATTTTAGAGTAAGTGCGATGTGGTGCTGAGAAGAATGTATCTTCTGTGGATTTGGGTGGAGAGTTCTATAGATGTCTGTTAGGTTTGCTTGGTCCAGATCTGAGTTCACGTCCTGGATATCCTTGTTAATTTTCTGTCTCATTGATCTGTCTAAAACTGACAGTCAAGTGTTGAAGTCTCCCACTATTATTGTGCAGGAGACTAAGTCTCTTTGTAGGTCATTAAGAACTTGCTTTATGTATCTGGGTGCTCCTATTTTGGGTACATTTATATTTAGAATAGTTAGCTCTTCTGGTTGTATTGGTCCTTTTACCATTATGTAATGCCTTCTTTGTCCCTTTAGATCTTTGTTGGTTTAAAGTCTGTTTTATCAGAGACTAGGATTGCAACCCCTGCTTTTTTTTTTTTTTTTCTCTCTCTCTCTCTCCATGTGCTTGGTAAATCTTCTTCCATCCGTTTATTTTGAGTCTATGTGTGTCTTTGCATGTGAGATGAGTCTCCTGAATATAGCACAACAATGGGTCTTGATATTTTATCCAGTTTGCCAGTCCATGACTTTTGATTGGGGCATTTAGTCCATTTACATTTAATGTTAATATTGTTATGTGTGGATTTGATCCTGCCATTTTGTTACTGATTGGTTGTTTTGCCCTTTGGTTGGTGCAGTTTCTTCATTGCATCATTGGTCTTTACTATTTGGTTCTTTTTCAGTGGCTGGTACTGGTTGTTCCTTTCCATGTTTAGTGCTTCCTTCAAGAGCTCTTGTAAGGGAGGTCTGTTGGTGATGAAATCTCTCAACAATTGTTTGTCCATAAAAGATTTTATTTCTCCTTGACTTATGAACCTTAGTTTGGCTGGATATGAAATTCTGGATTGAAAGTTCTTTCCTTTAAGGTGTTGAATATTGGCCCCCCACTCTCTTCTGGCTTGTAGGGTTTCTGCTGAGAGATCTGCTGTGAGACTGATGCACTTCCCTTTGTGGGTAACTCGATCCTTCTCTCTGGCTCCCCTTAACATTTTTTCCTTCATTTTGACCATGGAAAATCTGACAATTTATGTGCCTTGGTGTTGCTGTTCTTGAGGAGTATGGCATTTGTGGCATTCTCTGTATTTCTTGTATTTGAATGTTGGCCTGCCTTGCTAGGCTAGGGAAGTTCTCCTGGATAACATCCTGAAGAGTGTTTTCCAGTTTAAATTCATTCTCCCCATCACCTTCTGGTACACTGAAAAAGCGTAGATTAGGTCTTATCACATATCCCCATATTTCTTGGAGGCTTTGTTCATTTCTTTTCACTCTTTTTTCTCTTTTCTTGCCTTCTTGTTTTATTACATTGAGTTACTTCAATCTCTGATATCCTTTCTTCCGCTTGATAGATTCAACTATCAAAACTTGTGTATGCTCCACGAAGTTCTTGTGCTGTTTTTTAGCTCCATCAGGTCGTTTATGTTCTTCTCTAAGCTGATTATTCTAGTTATCATTTCATCTAACCTTTTTTCAAGGTTTTTGGTTTCTTTGCATTGGGTTAGACCATGTTTCTTTATCTCAGAGAAGTTTGTTATTACCCACCTTCTGAAGCCTGCTTCTGTCAATTCATCAAATTCATTCTCCATCCTGTTTTTTTCCCTTGCTGTTGAGGAGTTGTGATCCCTTGGTGAGGAGTGGCATTCCGGTCTTTGATGGTTTCATCCTTTTTGTGCTGGTTTTTTCCCATCTTCTTAGATTTATTTAGCTTTGATCTCAGGTAGCTGCTTGGGGAGGCAGCCTTTCCTTTCTCTGCCTGCAGAGACGCTGCTGGGCTGCCACAGATTTGGTGGAGCTGCTGTGGGTATTTCCTGCATCTTTTATTTACTCAGGAAGATTAGGCCTTGCTCTGCAATGGCAGCTGCCCTTCCTCCCGGCCGAGCTCCATCATTCCTGGTCAAGCTCGAACTGATGTACTGGCTGCAAAACTCAAGTGAGAGGGCTTCAGTTTGCTTGGCTTTGTGGGGAAGGGACCCACCTAGTCCTATGGCCTGATTCCTTGCTTTTCAGTTCTCCTTCTTTCTGGGGGGCGGATCTCTTCCTGCTGGCCTTCTCAATGTTATCCAATACTTCCACTTGGATCTGTACCAACAATGCTGGCACTAACCATATTTGCTGCTCAGCCCTGAGGCAACTCATGGGCACTTTTTAGCCCGGCGAAGATCTCCTGTTCTGTGGGTGGTAGAGGGCTTGGGTAAAGTACAGTATCTGAACTGGAGTTCCAGAGGGAGAGAGCCCCTGATCATCCGGTCAATTGCACACACTTCCCAGGTGGGGCAGTTCCCCACCCTGCTTCAATTTGCCCTCTTTGGTTGATACCCACTGTCCAACCAGACCCATAAAATGAACCTGGTACCTTGTTTGGAAATATGGAGATCATTCAGCTTCTGCATCTCTCTTACCGGGAACTGCATTCTGGAGCTGTTTTCATTTGGCCATATTAGAACCTCAAGAATATGTTTCTTTAAGATTGATAAACACAAAATATGAGTGTGGTAAATTTTGCATCTAAGTTTGTGTTATGTACCTCTTGGGAAGCCCTATACGTCTTTATAAATACTTAAGCATTACTCAACTTTTGAGTAGTATCAAGGTTACTATTTTCCTCCAATATTCAATACAATTTTCACAGTTCAAACATTGAGAAATTAAGATCCTCCTTAAAAACATAGTTGTTTCTTTTATGTAGTAAATAATCTCATGTAAAAATATAGAAAAAATGAAGGTCATATATGATATGGTTTTGAATTCGTTTTTAACATAAATTGTTTCTCAAGGATGAATGACTATGTTTATATTTGTATAGAAAGTCATAAAAGTGAGAAACACTTCAAATTGTTTTATTGGTTAACATATGTACAATATAAAAATAGTAATTAAAATTAAGAGATAGAGAACTTTAAAAATATTACCATGGTTTTTGATCCTATTTATTTAAAATATTTTGTGTTAATATTTCTATTTGTTTCTATGGGTATGAAATGCCCATTAATATGTTTTATCTTTTATGCTATCTAAATTCTAGAGCAGGAGAGTATATTCATTTCTTATTTTCTAGTACTAATATTTAAATTGACCCTTTAAAATATATATATATGTGTCTATAAATATATATTCACAATATGATTTGGTAAATATCAGCATTTGCACTAGCTTATTTATCAAATATTTTGGTCTCCATATCTATAACCAATTCTCTGAAATTTCTACTTAGTGATTTTATTAGATCTGTACTGTAGCTGACATCATAAATTTAGAACAGTTATTATTCACCATTAGTCCAAAAGGACTCAACTTCTGTAGCATCTTTTATTATGATCTAGCCTCAGAAGTCACACAGTGTCTCACCCTTTTAGTGGAGGTAGTCACAATGGACCACTCAGATTCATGAAAAATTATGCTTGATAAGATGGTACAAAGATTCTCAAAATATATATGAGTTGGAGAATATAGTCATTTGTAGAAAATACAATCTATTACAACTATCTTCCTACTAAATGGGACCACAGAGGTAAGTTGTAACTGAGCAAGGGTGTCCAAGAGTTTTTCTTTTCTTTTTTTTTTTTTTTTTGTTGTTGTTGTTGTTTGTTATTAGCTCATGGAATATAGTACATTTGCTTTCTCTACTCACTGTGATGTATCCATGACTATAGGCCAATTACTTTAAAAACTTCTGTATCTTTGTCAGTTAAATTATAGTTACTACATAACTGAAAGTTAAACATGCTTATTTGAAACATTTTATCAATCAATTCTAACTCCCCAAATTATAATGTTACATGAAATTTAATTAATCCAGCCTCTAATTTTTCAAGATTTTTCCATATTTACTCTCATCCATATTTCCCTACAGATTGTTTCATTAAAACCAACTCATGTACTTTTTGACAACTTTGACTAAATTATGTATAAAAACACATAATTATTGATATCAAACAGACCTGAGTTTTTATCTAACCAATTTCCTAAATTTAGAGATTATTAAATTAACTACTAGACCAAAGTAGTTGCTAAATGCTGCATAGCTAGTTAATAGCAAAATATACATATATATATAAATACATATATATAATACATATATATAAATACATATATTTTATATATATAATACATATATAAATACATATATTTTATATATATATAATACATATATAAATACATATATTTTATATATATATATAATAGATATATATAATACATCTATTATATATATATAATAGATATATATATATAATACATCTATTATATATATATATATATATATAATAAAGTTGAGCACCAGTTTTGATATAGAGTCTAGGCTACATGCTGTAAATACAAATGATGTATAACACTTCCTTCCTCCCTTTCTTTCTTTCAGTAAGTCCTTATATACTGAATATTATATGGCAGACATTCCATTCATTATATACATATGTGATATTTACTGAGAGTACATCTTAATGAGAGTAGACAGAATATTTTAAATAATGGTGCGTGTGTATATACACACACACACAAACACACACACACATAATGAGCATAGGAGCACTATGATGTGGGAAAGATAATAGAGATTTTACCCTTATGAATATTTTGTTCTTGCAGGAACAAACATATGATAAAATTCTTTAAGTATACTTAGAGGTTGAAGGCAAGTTAGCTGACTAGAAGCAGCCAGGGGGAATAATCCCACTGAGAGACTAGGACATCAGGAAGAATGACACATGCCAAGCATATCAATGTAGGAAAAGCAATGAAACTGGGCAGAGGGAGGATGCAGACCCTGGGCTTAAGTGGGTAGAAGCTGAGAATGCTGTATGAGGGATCAATCACTGTAACTTATTCCTGGTCCCCAGCAGCTCACACGGAATGGGTGAATTAAACAGGTGAGAAATGATAGACTCACACCATGGATATTCAGAGACCTTGCTGAAAGAGACACCCACAAACCCCATGGATACCTGAGCTGGCAGGGAGGCCTCCTTGGAGAGATGGCAGGAGTAGGACTCCTGCCTGTGTGTAGTCCAGAGGATTTGGTGTGGGAATGGCAGCAGTGGAGCATGGCCAGGGACACCTATTCCCTAAAGCTTACCATGCTTCTCTAGGTGGTTTTAGTCTTTGGCTACAGTCAGACCTAGACAGATATAGAGTAGTCTTGCCTGTGGAATACGGCCAGTCCAGTTTGAGAGCCTCCCTGTCTGCTGGCCTCTTTCGAAGGCCCAGCCTGGCAGCACTCACTTGCAATGTAGCCTCGGATGCCCAACCAGGGTGCTTCCTGGGGGACATCATCATAGCTCCTTTGCTGGCATATTGCAACTAACCATCACAGAGCTCCAGCAGACTAGCCCCTACTAATGCACACCCACCTATCCATAGCCGTCCCCTACTGCAGCTTCCACCTGCCACTTTCCTAGTGTGCATTTGCCCATGGCCCTACCCCACCACATTACCAGCAAGTGCACATGGGTGGACCTCACCTACCCTCCACCACTGGTGTGCACTTGTGCACACAACCCACAACACCACCAGTGCAAGTGCAAGAATGTGTGCATGGATGCTGGTGCCTTACTCCCACTGGGTGCCCCACTCCCACCAACATGTAGACACCTTGCTATGTTGCCACCACCATTGCAAGCATGCAAACAGATGTCATCACCCCATCCCCTTTGGTACTGTGCCCAGATGACACATGCATACCTCGCTGAGTCACCACTGCTGTTGGCACATGCAAGTGAGTACAGATCCTGTTGCCATTAACCTGAAAAAACCCCATCAGAGTGTTGTAGCTAGTGGATTGGGAACACCTGGGCCTCTCTGGAACAGCCTCTGTGGTCCTTTAGGGACCATAGAACAAAACTGGGGACCCTGTACCAGCTTCCCAGAGTTAGAGTACACAGCCCAGGAGTTCTTAGCTCTTTAAAATCTTCCAGAAATAAAGCAAGTCAACTGAACCCACTTTATACCATAATCAAAACCTCAAGAGCATCAAAGAATATCAAAGAAAAGACACCATCTAAAGGGCATCAACTTCAAAGATGAAAGTAATATCAGCCCATACACATAAGAATTAAAGCAAGAACTCTGGAAATTTTAAAAGCCAGCGTGACTTTTACAACCAAACAATTGCTGTAGTTTTCCAAAAATGGTTCTTTTTGGTCTTTCTTTCTTTCTTTCTTTCTTTCTTTTTTTTTGTTGGAGTATCCCTCTGTCACCCAGGCTGGAGTGCAGTAGCATGATCTTCTCCTGCCTCAGACTCCAAGATCACTGAGATTAAAGACATGCACCACCACACCAGTATAATTTTTTTTTTGTAGGGATGGGGTTTCACCATGTTGGCCAGGCTGGTCTCAAATTCCTGACCTCAAGTGATCCACCCACCTTGGCCTCTCAACATGCTGGGATTACAGACACGAGCCACTGCACCCAGTCCCAGCAATGGTTCTTAACCAGGCTTAAATGGCGAAAATATAGACATGGAATTCAGAATCTGGGTAAGAGCAAAGCTCCTCAAGATTCAAGAGAAAGTTGAAATTCAATTCAAGAAATCTTATCAATCCAATAAAATATGGTAACTGAAAGATGACATAGCCATTTGAAGAAAATTACATAGCTAATATCTATGTACTTTTAAGATTACATAGATATTAGCTATGTAATCAGCTAAACTGATGACATAGAGCTAAAAAACATACTACAGGAATTGTATAGTACAGTTGCAAGTATTAGCAACAGCACAGATCAAACTGAGGAAAGAATCTCAGAGATCAAAGAACTGGACTAAGACAGCACCCCATCAACCTAAGCTAATACATACTGGTGACACCAGGAATAGGATCTTAGAAAAGGGAACATTTATACTGAAACTAATGTAAAGAAAGACATTTAAAAGAGTGGCAATAGGATGTGCAAAGAGAAAATGTGCAAAAAGAAAAAAACAAATGACAAAATTAGGGAAGTACATGTCATTGATGACTGAAAAATAGGAAAGTATCTGAGTGTTTGAAGTTAGTGCTCCAAATACATCTGTAAAGGAAGGAAAAAAACAAAGTGTCAAGTGATTCACCAAGGGAACACTTAAAATATACTGAATAGAGCATTTGCATAAACATATTTGCAATGTAGAATAATCAACCTGGAAGTGGAAGAAAGACATGATTAAGGAGAAACAAAGCTTATGGCAAAACTAGAATGTAAGGGGCAGTTAGAGGAATCATCCATGAGAGAGATGATAAAAACCCAAATAGTGGCAGTGAGTCTGGCTCTGTGGAATGGAGAAGAACTGGGAAGATATTACAAAATAGAACCTACATCCGTGGTACCAAGAGATGTCTTTGGCCAAGGAGAAGGCTGATTTTAAAGGTGAATTTCTAACAGGAAAAAAAAAAAAAAACATGATTGTGGAGTTTAGTAGCATCTGTTTTACTGTAATATGTGACCCTTGCTTTTCAAATTTAATATGAAATTAATCTTTAAAGTGGGTTTAGCAATATTTATTTTATTTCAACTATGGACCTACATTTTCAGAAAGTTAAATATATTTTATGAAGACATGAGAATCTTTTTAAATGACAAATTTCATAATAGTGTTTTATTTCAAGAGATGTAAGGTTCTGAAATAAAGAAATTCTCATCTCTGAGTTCATGTCCTTTGCAGGGACATGAATGAAACTGGAAATGATCATTTTCAGCAAATTGACAAAAGAACAGAAAACCAAGCACTGCATGTTCTCACTCATAGAGGGTGCTGAACAATGAGAACACACAGACACAGGGAGGATAACATCACACACCGGGTCCTGGGGGTGGGGGGCTGGGGTGGAATAGCAGGGGGTGAGGGGATTGGAGAAGGATAGCAATAGGAGAAATACCTAATGTAGATGATGGTGCAATGGATGCAGGAAACCACCACTAGGGCACATGTATACGTATGTAACAAACCTGCATGAACAGCACATGTACCTCAGAACTTAAAGTATAAGTAAAAAAAAAAGATGATATGATTTTATACTTAGAATATTCCTGTAGTCATTGCCCCAAAGCTCCTAGATATGATAAACGACTTCAGCAAGCTTTCAGGATACAAAAATCAAGGTTCAAATATCAGTAGCATTTCTACCCACTAACAGTGTCCAATCTGAGAGCCAATTCAAAAACAAAATCTCATTTACAATAGGCTCTCTCTCTCTCACACACACACACATGAACACAACCTTAGGAATACAGCTAACCAAGGAGGTGAAAGATCTCTACACTGAGAATTACATAATGTTGCCCAAAGAAATCAGAGGTGTCACAAACAAATGGAAAAACATGCCATGCTCATGAATAGGAATAATCGATATTAGTAAATGGCCATATTGCCAAAAGCAATCTAAAGATGCTATTCTTATCAAACTACCAATAACATGCTTTGCAGAATTAGAAAAAAAAGTTTTTAAAAATTCATGTGTAACCAAAAAAGAGCCTCAATAGCCAAAGTAATTCTAAGCAAAAAGAACAAAGCTGGAGGTATCATGTTACACAACTTCAAACTATAATACAAGGCTACAGTAACTAAAACAACATGGTACTTGTACAAAAGCAGACACATAGGCCAACAGAATAGAATATAGTGCCCAGAAATAAAGTTGCACACCAATTACCATTCTGTAGCTGACAAAATTGGCAATAACAAGTCCATTCTCACACTGCTATAAAGATATACCCGAGATTGGGTAATTCATAAAGAAAAGAGGGTTAATTGGCTCATATTCTGCAAGCTGTACAGGAAACATGGTTGGGGAAGCCTGAAGAAACTTTTCATCATGGTGGAAAGAAAAGAGGAACAAGACATATCTTCACATGGCAAGAGCAGGAGGAAGAGACACAGAGAAGGGGAATTGCTACACACTTTCAACAACCGGGTTTTGTGAGAACTCTGTCATGAAAACATCAAGGAGGAAGTCTGCCCCCATGATTCAATCACTTCCCACCAGGCCCCTCCTCCAACACTGGGAAATACAATTCAACATGAGATTTGGGTGGGGACACAAAGCCAAACCATATCAACAAGTGATGCGCAAGGAACTCCCTATTCAATAAATGGTGCTGAGATAACTGGCTAACCAAATGCAAAAGATTGAAACTGGTTTTTTTTAACCATATATAAAAATCAACTCAAGATAAATTAAAGACTTAAGTGTAAGCCTAACACTGTAAACACCCTTGAATAAAACCTAGGAAATACCATTCTGGACATAGGCCCTGGCAAACATTTTATGTGGAAGATGGCTAGAGCAACTGCAACAAAATAAAAATTAACAAATGGGGCCTAATTAAACTAGAACTTCTGCACAACAAAAGAACCAACAGAGTAAACAGATAACCAACAAAAGTCTAATGTCTAAAATCTATAAGAAACTTAATTTTACAAACAATAAACCCCATTAAAAAGTGGAAAAGAACATGAACAGACACTTTTCAAAGAAAACATACACGTGCCCAACAAATATGAAAAAAATCCTCAACATCACTCATCATTAGAGAAATGCAAATTCAAATCACAATGAAATATTGTCTTAACACCTGTCAGAATGGCTTTTACTAAAAAATCAACAAGTAATGAAGGATGGCGAAGTTACAGAGAAAACGGAACACTTATACACTGTGGTGGGAAAGTGAATTAGTTCAGCCATATTGAAAAGCAGTTCTTTTTCAAAGAACTTAGAACTACCATTTGACCCAGCAATCCCATTATTTGGGTAAATAACCAAGGGAATATAAATCATACTATCATAAAGACACATACATGTGTATGTTCACTGCAGCCCTATTCACAATAGCAAAGACATGGAATCAACCTAGATGCCCACCAGTGGTAGGCTGGATAAAGAGAATGTGGGTAATGTACACCATGGTATGCTATGTAGCCATAAAAAAAGAATGAGCTCATGTTCTTTGCAGTGACATGGATAGAGCTGGGGGTCATTAACCTAAGCAAACTAATGCAGAAACAGAAAAATAAATATTGCATGTTCTAAGTTATAAGTGGGAGCTAAATATTTAGTACACATGGATAAAAAATAGACACCAGGGCCTATTTGATGGTGGAGGGTGGGAGAAAGGTGAGGATCGCAAAACTACGTACTGGTACCATGTTATTACCTATGTGACAAAATAATTTATACTCCATACCCCCACATCACATAATTTACATGTATAACAAGCCCAAGCATGTAGTCTCGAACCTAAAATAAAAGTTAAAAAAGAAGTATATTTAGTGTAGTTTCATAGGCACACAGATGATACAAAAAAAATGCAATTTTACATCTTACAAATTGTACTCAGCCTTGGTTTATTTGTAAAATAATGCATCTATTCTAATTTTCCATAATAAATATTTGATCTCAAAATGTATGTATCTAAGAATTCCTAATTGCAGTTGTACCTAAAATGTACAGTTATCAATGTCTTTAATGTCAGATTTTTTTGCAAGGCATTCTAAAATTATTGGCACTTTTTGGTTTAAAGAAATGTTAGATTCAATTTTACATACTGGCAAGAAATACTAATAAAACCTTTCTATTATGAGCTAAAAATATAGTGATTCTGAATATTCAACTGTACTTAATGCTATTATCTAAAATCATTTTCTGAATATTAAGCCAGTTCTTTTCTGAGGTAAGTATTAGACTGTTATACTGAAAAAAAAGTCTGTATTTCATCATCTAGTAAAAGCAAGCAATCATAAATACAATTTTCTATGAACATAATAGAATTAATTGTTTATGAATATATTTGGATTATTTTCTCTCATGTAGCTATTGACTACATTTATATGTTTTTTTCTGTGTGAAACTGACCATATATAGTATAAATCTGTATATCTATATCTATAATACAACATTAAACAAATAAATGAAAGAGATGACATTTAAAAGGATTATTCTGAACCTATTAAATCCATGAGAGAAATTGCTTATCAATGCTTTTCTTACAGACCATAGTTGAAAAGTATAATAAAAATCAGATAAATTTTCTTCTAGTTCTGCTGTTGGAACAAAACGCCAAGTACAATTCTACTGTAACACATTAAATATATGGAACTTCTATAATTTTGGATAAGTTAGTCAAGATTTATTCTGATAATTACATTATATTAACCAAAATTGCACATCTTTTCATCTTGGTTCTCTTTATTGGGTTACAGAAAATTAAATAAAAAGTTTAGTACACTCCTTGAAAAAGGATAAGCTAATATTTGAAATCTTGAACCATTAAGATAAATGCATATTTGGACAAATGATAAATGAATACAGGTACTTTAAAATTTATGTACAATACATATCTATCAAATATTTCTATCCATGGAATTTTATTTATAAAAATGCTGAACCAATTTTTTTAGGCAAAGTTTCTTGTACAATCACAAATATTTATTTCATATTGTCTATGTTTAATCCCTGAGAGAAAAAAGATACATGATTTTTTTTCCCTTTAAGTTATAAATTCTCTAGGTAAGGCATACTACAGCAATTATTAGCAAGGATTTTAGAGTTAGGCCAAGGAAGTTTTAAACCCTGGAAAAGTAACCTAGATTATCTGAAGTTTTGTTTTCTCATCTATAAAGTAAGGATAATAACCGTGACTATTTTACAGTGTTATGAGAAGTAAAATGATAAGCACAATGTCTAGTATTTAACAATTGTTTAAACAATGTTCTATATTATACTATTTTTTTTAGCAACACTGGATAGTATTTAATCCAAAGCGATTACATTTAACATCATAGAGTAATTTTTTCCATAAGATACAAAGAAGGTCATGGAATGTTGAAGATTTTGCTTGTATTAAGACAAAGCCAGATAAAGAGTTCCTTAGAAATAACATTTTACATTTAACACAAATATTTGCAGAGATAGTGATAATGATTACTTGGCCAAGGAGTGAAACCACTAATGGATATTAGTCTCGAAAGAAAATGAAACATTTTTGCATCATGATTCTTTTTATCCATTGTAGTTCCTTGATCCTACTCTATACGTTTGCATGACAGAGGATAAAGAAAAAGATGTTGAAATGTATCAGAGAAAAAATAATTTTAAAAATATACATCCAGAGATCACACTCATTCAGGAAGGAAAACCCCAATGATAAATAAAGAGCTTAAAGAGATCAGTCATTTGTTCTATGAATAATACAGTCTGACTTTTCAGGAAAATCATTTGTTGAGGCTTTTTTTTTTCTTTTTGTATGAAAAAGTTTTTCAACTTATTCATTTGATTATTGTCTTGAAAAGAGAACTACATAAGCTCTACTTTATGATGAAAAGCTATTTAGAGTTACTCTGGCATCATCAAATGGCATTGTCAGTCAGTCAACACAATTGACTGACAGATCACTGCTCTGTGTGGGTTCTATAACATGAGAAAATGAAGACTAAGGGGTTCAGTAATGTTCAGGTTATGAACCTATGTACAGTAGCAAAGATAGAAATGCTTCTCCAACCTTTGTATTTATGAAACTAGTGTAGAGTTGCTAAATGCAGTAAGTCTGTTTTGTAATGTGAAATTCCACATCTTTCACAAGTTCCCAGGTGGTATGGATCCTGCAGGTTTGTGAATCAATATTTTGATTAGCAAAGTCTTAGGACACACCATCAAGACATGGAATCAGATTAACATGGACTCAGTACTCTTGTTTAATTCAAATCCTTAGCATAAACATATTTCATTTTATTCCCATTCCTTTTAGAAATCATCTACACATCATTTTAGTTTTTGTATTTCTTGATTTGAAACAGATATAAAACGTAGCCTACATTTTTTGACATCCTAGAAAATTATTGCTAAAGGTAATAATACATGAACCTGGCAAATCACCAAGTACCTTAGGCAAGTGTATTTTGAATTTAAAGATACATGTAATTGCCCAAAATATTTTTTGTAATGAGCAGAACATTAACATGATAAAGTTACTTGCTGCATTTTTTAAGTAATTCGGATACATGTTTCCACAACATTTAAAAAACAATCTGTGGTGTGTTTCACGTCCCGCTAATCGACATAGTTTAGAAGACTCAGTGATACAGCTGAGCTGGAATTTGTGGAAGGACTATGAAAATAAGCAGTTATGTTCCCAAAGAAGCTCGAGTTAATCTATATAATGAATGCTTGGACATAGTCTCCAGGCATTTCAGTTCTGGGACTTCTGCAAATAGAAAATTGCCAGTGGGATTGTTTAGGCATGATTTTTCTTATTTTAGAACAAGGTAGTCTAGGCTTAAAGAGATCAATCATTTGTCCAAGTTTCCAGATACAGCAAGAAAAAAGTCAGGATTCAAATTCAAGTTGGGTGATTCTAATTGCCTATACAGGTGAGCCCCAGAATCGGAGCTTAGCCCAGGAGGGTTCTTGACAACACCCATGAAAGAATTCAAGAGTGAGCCAGTGGTGTTAGCAATCTTTCATTGGACAGTACTGCTCCTTGAAGAACAGGGCTAACTTACAAGCAGTGTACCCAGAGTAGGCAATGTATGGGTTGGCAGTTGTGTTTGTACTTACATAAACTCACTTTCTGTTTCATGCAAATTGAGGGATCAGTCGATGCAAATTGAGGGGTATGTTATGTAGACCTTTCTAGGAAAAGGGTAATTTTTGGGTTAATGCCATGGCATTTGTAAATTGCCGTAGTACTAATGGGAGTGTTTTATGCTAATGAGCAATGAGGGAGAATAGGAATCTCTTTTGTTGCCATCTGCTGATTCTGTTTCTTCACTTTATCCAGTCTGGACCAGATCCGGTTTTAGTCAGCAGGGTTGTGACTAGAAAATAAGTCCTGCCAGTCTCTCACCTTTTGAGGTTATTTGAAAGACTTCTCCTGATGCACTGATGCATTCAATTAGACATTTGTAGCAGCCAGTCTGATTTCTGTGAGGAATTTGGAATTAAGGTTTGTGTTTGTTTTAAGTATATTTCCTAAAGTTCTTTCCCCTGACACAACTCTTTACTTCTCTAAACTTTGGAGCTCTTGGATACCATATTTTAATCTTTGCCAATGTCTTTGAATGTTATAGCACTTTTTAATTATATCCTACATAAAACCTTTTTAATTTGATATTACTAAGTAAATATTTGTTTCAAAGTTTGTTCTCACAAGAAATGGATAATAATATATATGTTCCTAAAATATTGGTCATGCATTACTATCTATAATAGACAAATAGTGACAGAGAAAACTGTTAAATTCAAAGTGCAATTTTAAAGTAAATATATTGTCTTTATCTCTTACAATACATTAGAATATTTTTGAAGTTTTTAAAGAAAATATTTTCTAAAATTTTTTTATACAATACATATTTATACAATGTGTATTTATGAAATACATATTTCAAAGTAACATAATAAAGTTTCTCATTTTATATCATATTTAAAATAACTGAATCAGAAATCTAAAGATTAAAATTTTACCTATGTATCAATGTTAACAATGATGGATTCCTCTCCTCATTTTACATTACAAAGAGACTTATTCAGTGAAAAAGAAACTATACAGAAATTCGACATTAATATACTTGTTTTTTCATTTATCCAGAAGAAATAGTATTCAAAGATCTCATTCTCTGATGTGGAAAACAAGAATATAATAGTCATTTCTCCCCATATCTGACCCAGAGAATTAGAGAGTCAATCTTTACTGTGTGGTCAGGATAAGAGAAAAAAAAAAAAACATAGTCATCAGCAAAGCCAAAATTATTCTGAGAAACCCATTTTTACATAATAATTGGAGTCATGACCTTAGCATAGAATAAGAGCAAAATATATTGACTTTCATCCATGGAAAATTTGGACTTCTAATGTAGGATCTTTTTAAATGTCGCTTATCTTTAAACGCCTGCTTTACTCTTGCAGTGGCTTTCGCCCTGCTAGAAGTATTCCTTAGTGCAGTGTAATTGACAGTCTGAATGTGAGGCCGAGCCACCTCAGCACCCCTTATGCTCACCATCCAGGCCGCAGTCCCTGAATAGAGAAGAGTTGATGGCTTCAATTATACAGGGATCATAGGATCATTGGCCTGATACTTTTCAAATGTTCAGAATTATGTTTCTAAATGTTCATTCTTATGATTTTATGTGGGATGTCATCACTTACAAATGAAAGTAACAAAGTATTTAGTCTTCTTAGGAAGCTAAAAATCTTCTTAGCAAAATGAAAAATGTGTACAGCTTCTAACATCTAGGAGAAAAGGAACTATACAAGTTGTATTTGAGGCAGTCTACATACAATTTACATCTGACACAAAAGGCATGTTTTAGCAGACTTACATTCATTTTTATTGTATCCATCATGGTTATATATTTTTTACAAATAAAAATACAGTTATTCTTCTATATCTTTCAAGGATTGGTTCTAGGACCAAATCTGAGCATGCTCAAATCCCTTACATAAAATTGAATAGTATTTGCATATAATCTATGGATATCTTTAAATCACTTCTGGATTACTTATAATAACGAATATAATGTAAATTCTTTGTAAATAGTTATTATACTGTGTTTTTATTTGTCTATTTTAGTTGCAGTTTTTTTTAATTTTTGCTAATATTTCTGCAATTGGTTGAACCTGCAGATGGAACCTATGGATACTGAATTTTGACTAACTTTTAAGAAGCAAAGCAGTTTTTTAAATGGTGGGTAAATCACAAATTTTAGATTTACAAAAATAAGAACACTTTAAAACTTCCTGGATTATTGTATATAGAAAAATTAAGTCCTAAAATGATAAATTACAAACAAAGATTCAAACATATATGAGAAATGTTTTCAGGTAACCATCATACTCTCTTTATAATCCAGTCTGTATATGCTATTGTATTGGTAGCTGCTTTTCTACTTTTTATGACATGTTGTAGGTTTTCTTTGTTACTCTTGATAGAAAGGTAATTCTCAACATTTTGTATGAACAAGGGGGTAAATTTTTTGTTATAAAATGAATTATTCCTTATAAAACACATGTAGCTTCTATTTGAAGAAACGTATATCACAGTCTAAATTTAGAGTGCCATCTAGTGATGAATTAAATTCACTTATTTCAAATTGAAGAAGTATTCATGTTCCTATAATGCTAACTTCAATGTCAATTTTTTGTTAACATGGAAAAAGGACAGAACAATCAATATAAATTTAGTAGACAATTAACATGATGGTTTAGTGCATTGTATTTATATCATTAACTTGAAAAGGCTAGTCCAACTTGAAAAAAATTTAAAACTTATGCAATATATCTAACCTTAGTAACAATGAAACTGTTTGCATGTAGATTAGGAATTAATTAAGACACCTGGATGTTTGCATTAAAGTACTCAAAGTTTATTAACACAACTGACCATATTCAGGGTTTTCTTGGTGTTTACTAGCTACCCAACTAATACTGGTTGATGGATTAAATTAGATAATCAGTAAAGCATAAATGTTTCAAAAGTGTTTCAACATGTAAACATAAAATAGTAACAAGAGTATTAAAAACAAAACTCCCCTTTTTATAGAATTTGTCAGTTTTGAAAAGTGCTCAGAGCTCACTTGTGAATGATTAAATGATTTCTCTAGGCTTAAAATATACATTAAATGTTAATTAAATATGATTTATTAAAAGGGAATAAAGGAAAAATTTTTTTTAAAAGGATGACAAAACAGAAAGGAAGAAAGCGGGGCACAAAATCAAAAGAAAGATCGAGGAAGAGAGAACAGGAAAAGGCAGGAAGGAAAAGAAAACCTTACTGCTGATCTGCATTTCTTCCAGATGTTATAACACATATTACTCCATTTATGTCCCTATCGCAAAGCTCATTTTAACAGGAGGGCAACTGAGAGTTGGTCAGGTCATATCAACTTCTATGTTTCAAAATTTTATTTTTCTATTGTATTATTTGCATATAAGCATTAAATAACACTCATTCTCAAAATTTATAACATAAATGTTTTTACAAACTGTACCAATATTTTAGAAAATTTATTGATTCTGAGCTCTAGATTTGGGTTCAGAAGATCTGCATTCTACATCTAATTTCATTATTTACTTTTTATGATTTTTGACAAATTACTAAAGCATTCGGGAAAAAATAATAAAGGTGCCTGCTTTCAATCAACTTCAGATCTAGTTGACTATATTAAATTAGTAGTTAAACCCATTTGCTCTGATCTAAATAACCTCCTATTGTTTCATTCTAATATTTGTTACGGAGAACCAAATCAACTTTTTTGCTATTGATCAAAATCAATGAACTAAACAGGAAAAATTTTAAAGGCATGTGAATTGTATAGGAAAGTCAAGACTGATTTGCCTTTAAGCGACAGAATCTTCCAGTAATTAGTGTATTTCCTTTAAAATTATTTAAGTTATTATGGGGAGAAAGATGCAGGTTTCAGAAGATTTTATAGGTCTCTGTAACGCTGCATTCCTTTCATCCTACCTGACGCAATCACTGCATCTGAAATCACTACTCCACCATATTCACAGATTTTAGAGCTTTCCAATTATGCATATTTATGGACTACGTCCAGTGCAAGAAGGCACTTTTCATAATCAATCAACTTTTTGTTTTAGAAAATAACATGGGATTTACTTTATTTCCGAATGAAAGAATATACTTCACTTTTTATTTTGAAATAGTTCCTTTATCTGACCAAGTTTCTGAAAGAATAATATAGTTGATGCTTTTGGGGCAATTTCTTGAAAGGGTACTGATAAAAGATCTATTATATGACAGAAAAATAGCTTCAGCTCCGATCAAGCCAAATAGCCTTGTCCTAATTTAGTATCAGCCTCACTGTGATGATATTTCTGTGGAGATTTGCCAATAACCTGCTGTCATCATAGGAAGTGACTTTGGCTCAGGCATTTAGTCAGTGAGCGAGTCACAGGGGACATACCCAAATGAGCATGGCAGTCTCTCCCTTCAAGGGTATGGAGAATTTTCTGTAGCATATTACTTTGTTCATACCACCTTGAGAAAAGGAAAACCGAAGGTCATGCTAAATATGTTTTGTCTTAGAATGCAGTATTTTCAGTAAATGAATTAGGGAAAACTTGGTACTTGTCAGTAAAAGTTGGCCTCGAGCAAATTGTATTCCCTAGCAGTAGTTGATATTTGCTGTTTTTCAGTCCCCATTTCCAACTCAAGGTTTTTTAATCCAGAGAGTCACTGCTTCTCAATTTGTGTCAACATGATAGAGTTGTAAATCTAGGTACCTATTCTCACAGGGTATAACCCTAAGGGTGTCCCTAGAGTATCCCTCTGTTACATTTATTTTTCCAACACTTTCATCGGCTCCCAGACCATAATTAATACATAGTAATTCAGATGATCTCGCTGGAGATTTTTAAATTTATATATGTATATATTAATATATATAATTATATTTAATTTATATATATTTATATAATTATATTTAATTAATATTTATAATTATAAATATAATTGAATAATTATATTTAATTAATTTAAATAATTATATTTAATTTATATATATATACATATATAAATATGTACATATATAAATTTTAAAATCTCTAGCCCATTGGAATTACTGTGCATGTATATATGTATATACATATAAATATATGTATAAATATACATACATACATAGCAATTCCATATATATATATACACACACACACACACATATATATATTCCATTTTGTACTCTATTTATATGGTGTACAAATTGATATATATTTTTTGAAACAGAGTCTCACTCTGTCACCCTGCTGAAGTGCGGTGGCACAGTCTCAGCTGACTGCAGCTTCCACCTACCGGGTTCAAGTGATTCTCCTGTCTCAGCCTCCTGAATAGCTAGGATTACACACACATGCCACCATGCCTGGCTAATTTTTATATTTTTAGTAGAGACAGCATTTCACCATTTTGGCCAGGATGGTCACGATCTTCTGACCTTGTGATCCACCCGCCTTGGTTTCCCAAAGTGCTGGGATTATAGGAGTAAGCCACAGTACCTGGCCACACATTGATTTTTGATATATAGATAAATTGTAGAATGGGTAAAAATCTTAAACTTTTGTAGCATAATCAAGAAAAAAGAAAAGAAATGGCTTTGAAAATGCTTCTGTAAACGGAAAATAAAATCTTAACCCCCTATCCCCACTGACTGCATGGTTGCCCCCTCAGCCAGGGAAACCCCAGAAATGACTTAAAAACTTAATGCCCAGCATGTCAGAACAGGAGGTCAGACACACATTGTTATAAGCCCCTCTCTTTCATGGTTTCAACACAACATCTGACCAGCATTCGTGAAAAGATAGAGATCATAAGAGTGACCGAATAGGTTCTTTGTGGCATAAGATATCAAATTTTAAACAAGATTTAAGGCCATGTCAGGCAAGAATTCAGTTGTACATCCCTACACTTAAACTACAAAAAATAAGCTATGTTCTAATGGCTGCAAAGTTTCACTTTAGCAACTAAATAAGTACTGTCCTCAAGATAAGCAGTATTAAAATACTTGAACTCATCCAGCTCACAGAAGCTGACTAAATTCAGTAACTTTCAACTGGACAGGTGTCTAAATTCAATAACTTTTTCCTGGTAATAAGACCACCAACCATGCCTGGTCCTGGCCAGTTTACAGAGATTGCACACTTGTGTAACTTTATGTCCTGAAAAGACCTTTTTTTTTTTTTTTTTTTTTGAGACGAAGTTTTGCTCTTTTTACCCAGGCTGGAGTGCAATGGTGCGATCTCGGCTCACCGCAACCTCCGCCTCCTGGGTTCAGGCAATTCTCCTGCCTCAGCCTCCTGAGTAGCTGGGATTACAGGCGTGCACCACCATGCCTAGCTAATTTTTTGTATTTTTAGTAGAGACAGGATTTCACCATGTTGACCAGGATGGTCTCGATACCTTGACCCCGTGATCCACCCGCCTCGGCCTCCCAAAGTGCTGGGATTACAGGCGTGAGCCACTGCGTCTGGCTGAAAAGACCTTTTGATATCCAGTGTTGGAAGTAGGCCTAGTGGAGGTGTCTGGATTGTGGGAGTGGATTCCTCATGAATGACTTGGTGTCTTCATTGGGGAATGAGTAAATTCTCCCTCTGTGAGTTCATGCAAGATCTGGTTGTTTTCAAGAGGCTGGCACCTCCTTCTCTCTCTCACTCCCTCTTGCTATGTGACATATTAGCTCCCCATCTGCCTCTCACCATGATTGTAAGCTTCCTGAGGCCTCACAAGAAGCAAGCAGATATTGGTGCCATGCTTATACTGCCTGCAGAACCATGAGCCAAATAAACCTCTTTTCTCTGTAAATTGCCCAGCCTCAGGTATTCCTTTACAGCAAGGCAAAACTGACTGACAAGGACCTAATCATAGTACATTTTAATGTTATGTCCTCACCCCAAGGTGAACATGAATTGTATGTTACATACATATTTGTTCAATATGCATGTGTCAGAACCACCTTCATGAATATTCATAGCTCTTCCTGTAACCAGTTGAATATGTATGTTTGACCAGCCTGTTTAATATAAATCTCCTACCTCACTCCCTCCTCATTTGAGCTGCCTATCTCTGGACTTTGGCCAGACAAATGCTCTATTTTCTGGCCTGCAGATGGTCACTTTGCAGGCTGCTACCCTTTATAAGAAATAAAAGATCCTTCCCCTTTTCTAGACTTATAGATTTTGTTTGTATGATTTTTTTTTTAATTTTACAGGTGTTAGAATATAAAACTCAACCAAGCTCTCTGTCTCAAAAGCATTATTGTGAATCCTTCTTGCTAATCATAAGTGTTAACATGTTTACAGCCCATTTTCAAAAAGTTTTCTCCATCTACTGATTACAGTTGCCTTTGATCGAATTATCCAAGGTCTGCATTTCTTTTGTTTTCTTTTGTGTTTGAGATGGAGTTTCCCTCTTGTTACCCAGGCCTGAGTGCAATGGCACCATCTAGGCTAACTGCAACCTCCACCTCCTGGGTTCAAGTGATCCTCCTGCCTCAGCCTTCTATGTAGCTGGGATTATAGGCATGAACCACCAAGCATGGATAATTTTGAATTTTTAGTAGAGATGGGTTTCTCCATGTTGGTCAGGTCTCCAACTCCTGACCACAGGTGATCTGCCCACCTTGGCCTCCCAAAGTGCTGGGATTACAGGTGTGAGCCACCATGCCCAGCCTCCATTTCCTTTAAAAACTAAGATCTGTGATGGATATACTGGTATTTATAATTCATTCTGCTAATGATTAACTCATGCCTGACAAATAGGAAAATTCATTTTTTAGGCAATATAAAATGAACTTAAGTCTCCAAATGACCCTCTCCCCTTTTTGTGAGTTGGTATGAAAGTAAATTAATCAATGAGACTCCATGTAAGTTAAAATTTCTTGTCTGATAGACCTTGGAAAGTGGACCGGTTGAGTAGAAGGAGGTGCTTTTTGCTGAACAGGAACCAGGGTTAGGGAGACCTGTGAGGATCCAGACTTGGGAATGATGTATTAAACTTTACTTTTAATCAGAAGATCACTCACTAGAACCCATGGAACCTCACAGTAAATAATCTGTGAAGTGTACAGGAAGTAGGTGAAACAAGTTCTAAGGGAAATGAATGGGTATATATATGAAAGCCACTTTCAGAGGCATATAATTAAGAATTGGCTGCCAAATATTTCTGGTTCCCACACTCCAGAAACATGATATGATTGTATTCCATGGCCCCTTTCCAGCTGAGTGAGTCCTGTATTTAAAACATGGTGGGTGAGCAAAATAGATCAGTGCCATTTCTAGTCCACGGTATTTAAGTGACAGTGTAAGTCCCTCTAGAATATTTTTTGCCTCTCACATAGTAACCACCGAAGCTGGAACAATAGCTATTTTGTCTTCATTGATCCCTCCAGAATTATGTTGAACAGTCATTACTGACACTCGTAAAGGAATTGTAACCTGGGTGAGAAGTAAGCTTTTGTTATTTTGACTGCTGAAATTTGGAGATTGACGTTTCAATACAATTATAGTAGCTGTAACATAAAATACCCTAATACAACCAGCTATAGTTACCATTAACATTTCACAGGCTCAGCTGTGTTGGGGAGAAAGATCTCAGATGTCAGTTGTCAATTAAGAAACAAACTACTATGAAAGCAATGGTCTGTCCTTCAATCAGTTACTGTGATGTTACAAGCAAGAGGCTTAACTGGAGAAAACTCCAACTCCAGCTATTTCAATTTCCTACATGGAATGGTGCACTGATAGAGGGTGAGAGAGATCAGCACAGACAGAGACTAGAGGATTGTCTCACTGTTGAGAGAACCCCAGTAAGAGGTTCTTTCAGTTTTATGGACCCTGGAGTCATAAGAAATTCTGTGGGGAAGGACAGGGAGGGGAAAACTACTTACTGGGTATGAAGAGTAGACAAGAGTTTCAACTTTTTCTCTTCCTGCTCTAATTAGAAGTCTCAGCAGAGGTGCCTGAGGGAAGCCTCAGCCAAAGGTCCCAGAGAAAGAAGTCTCAGAAGGAAGGCAACTGGTTAGTGATATGGTTTGGTTCTGTGTCCTCAACCAAATCTCATCTGGAATTATAGTCCACACGTGTGGAGGGAGGGAGGTGATTGGATCATAGCAGTGGTTTCCCCCATGCTGTTCTCATGAGATTTGGTTGCTTGATAAGTGTAGGGCTCTTCCTCCCTTCAGGCTCTCTCTCTCACCTGCCTGCTCCCCTTCTGCCATGATTGTAAGTTTCCTGAGGCCTTACCAGCCATGTGAAACTGTGGGTCAATGAAACCTATTTTCTTTGTAAATTACCCAGTCTCAGGCATGTCTTTATAGCAGTGTGAAAATGGACTAATGTAGTCAGTAATGCAGATATGCCTATGAGCATGGCCAGCCATGGAAGGCTGAGTCCTTGACTGAAACTCCCCTCACAGACTGAAGTACACTGGCAGGGTGCCAAGCCTGGTGTAGAGAAGGTAACTTTGCCCCATGAGGTTTGCCAGGACTGTGATCAAGCCTAAAATATCACACAAAAGATTTTTGGCCAGAAGACAGACTCCTGATAAATTAGTAAGTAAGACACCATTAGCTTAAGGCTTTCTCATACTTTGAATTCCTAGATAACAGTCTGAAACCTAAATTAGAAGTATAACAAACAGCCAAGATTCAGCCAATCACAGGCCACCTAACTCATCAGACCATGCCCAAGTAATGCAGACACCCAGCTATGAACAACCAGGTGAACTCTGTACTTTGCCTGTATCTGAGCTATAAAAGCCAGCTGTTCACACAGCTGGGTGAATTTCTTAAACCTTTTCTGGGTATGAGTTCTGCCTGATTCATGAATTGTACTTTGTTCAAATAAACTCTGCTAAATTTAATTTGTCTAAAGTTTATGTTTTTGTTTTTTAACACTTCTCAACATATAATTGCAAGATCAAGAATGTATTTGCTCTGCCTCCATAGGCAGAGAATCGATAATTTTTTTTAAATAGCTAGAGTCCTTTTCAAATGAGTCTATTCAGTTATCTATGACCATGTAACAGATTGCTCCCAAACTTACTGACCATTTTGATTTGCTCATAATTTGAGGGTAAAAGATTTGGAAAGAGCTAGGCTAAGCAGTTTGTCTGTGATTCTTTTGGTACCAGCTGAGTCAGCTGTGACTGGACGATACTGTTCCCATGCAGCTTCCCATTTCACATATCAGTACTCTTTATTCTCTCTCTCTCTCTTTTTCTCTCTCTCTCCCCCTTCCCTATCCCCTCTCGCATCCCATTCCCCCAACACAAAGGTTTTATGGTGTCTTAACTTCTGGACCTTTCCATGCAACTAAAGTTTCTCACAAATTAGTGGTCTTAGGATAGTTAAATTTTTCATGGTGTCTGGCTTCCAAGAGGCAGGAAGTGGAAGCTAAGACGTCCATTAAGAAATATACCCAGAACTAGCACAGAGTCATTTCTGCCTTTGTTGCTGTTGTTCAAAGCCAACCTGAAGAGCCCACCTGGTTTTAAGTTGGTGAAAAATTCAACTTCACTCGTGGTGGTTAAGCTGCAAATCACATTGTAGAAGCACATATGGGGTGGGAGATGTTATTGTCATTCTCTGTGGAAAACAAATCTGCCATATATTTCATGTTGGTGAGTTTAGAAAGCCTGGAATACTAACAAGCTTAAAGAACATCTGCCACAAATTTTTTATAGGTCCTAAGAGTAAAAAAATGTACATACAAATAATTGTCATAAAACATATACATATATTATGTAAGAAGAAATGCAAATAACTAATAAAACATACATGTATAATTGTATAATGAAAGAACAATAAAACACACATATATAGTGTAAAATGGAATGTTTATTTCTAAAGGATCATGCTTATTTCTAAGGGATGATGTTTATTTCTAAGGAAAGCTTTGTATTAGATTTTCATTGCTAGTGTAACAAATTTCCATAAACTTGGCAGCCTGCAAGAACTCCTATATTTTAACTTAGAGTTTCCCAGGTCAGAATTTTAGGTGGTGTTAGCTGGTTTCTGTGCTTCAGGTCTTGTAAGGTTAAAACTAAGATAGGTATAGGTCTGCATTTCCTACTGGAGGTTCTGAGGAAAGTTCTGTTTCCAAACTTATTTAGGTTGTGGGCAAAATTCAGTTTTTTGTAGTTGTAGGACTCACATCACTGTTCCCTTTGTGGCTGTTGGTTAGGAATCAGTTTTTTTCTCCTAGAGGCTACACTCCAGCTTTCTTATACTCTATATATGAATCCCTTCAGCAGTGACTAATTGAGTCATTGTCACATTTTGAATTTCTCTGAGTAATCCTTGCGTAATATCTCTCTACCTTTAGCTGGAGAAGTGATTGGTTTTTAAGGGGTCATGTAATTACGTTGGACTCTCTTGGATAATCCAAAATAATCTGACTACTTAAATGTTGGTCACCTTATTTACATTTGCAAAGTCATTTTTGCCATGTAACGTAGCATATTCTCAGGTAGGAGAGATTAAGGCATGGACCTATTTAGAGGACTATTCTGTCAATCATAGAAATAACAGAAAGCATTCCATCTGTTTCTTGACAGATGAATAAGCTATTTCTGTGTTATAGAAGTTGAAGCTATATAGAATGTGAACTATTTTGTATTCATGCTAAGTAGTTTGAACTAAATCTGTTTTGACTAGACTTCTATCTATGGTCTTGGGACATTGAATAATATGGTTTTTTTGTATTCTTCAGAGATAAATTGGCTATTGAGATGGAAAATATTTAGACAGTGAACTGGCTCAAGGCTTAACTATCAGGAAGAGATAATAATGTTCTATATTGTGGCTTACTAATAAGATTGAGAATGGAAAATGAGAATGATTTTATGAGAATGAAAGTATTCAGTGGTTATTTTTTGTTAGGTATAAGAGCCTTTATTAATTTATAAAATCTTCGTGTAGATAAGGGGTAGCATTTTGCAAAATTAAAGAGATGATGGGTAAAAAATACATTTTATTTGAATTATATTGATTTTGAAATTTTTAAGCTATCTTTAAGAAGATACCCTCCAGATAATCAGATACATTAATAGGTCAAGAATTCAAAAGAGAGACAAAATACACATCTTTACTTGTGATTTTCTATTTTCTTTAGAATAATTTAAACAATAGACATAGTATTGAAATACTAATTTCAAAATTAGTATTTTAAAGTGTACAAGGAAAACAAAGAATCTTCCACTTTTTCCCCTAATATTCCCTTAGTGGTGTGTATTTTCTGCAAGGGGCTGGTTTTAATAATGCTTGAGCAAAAGCACGTTTTCTAGTTCTTTATAATTCCTCTTTTTTTTTTTTTTTTTTGAGAAAAACATTTAAAGCCTCTTCTTAACTGGTGACTCCATTTTTGGCCACAAAAACAATTATGCCTTTAGTTTTCTTGTTTTCTGGAACAAATGGGCCTTTTTATCTACTGAAATTTACTCCAAAATGGAAAGAGCAATGCTAAAATGTCTAAATGGGTTGAGCCTAGATATTTGATAGAGTTTGAGAGGTAAGTAGAATCTCAGAAAGTAAAATAAATTTAACAGCTATGTTTAGAAACACACACACTTGCACACGTTTTATGAGTTTAAAATTGTGAGCAGGTGATAAAAAGTTGCAGCATTAATAGAAAATGAAACACACTGCTGTGGTCAGCAGAATGCTGATGCAGGAAAAGTATTTTCATCTTGATAGCATAACATCCTGTCCTCTGACATCAGGGTTACTCTGGCAAAGAGGCTTAAAAAGAAATATTCTAAAGGAGGTTGCTGCACTTTTATAATGAATAATGTTTCCAAGTTCCAATGTTCTGCCTGTCTGTTTCTACATTGTGGAACATTTTAGGACTTGTTAAACTTTTCCACAAAAACATCTCTTTGAGAACAGTATATTTAATAGAAAAATTATCTAACATCTGACTTATTTCCCTCTCTCTCTTATATATGTATTTCCAAATATATGTACATATATTCATATATATTTTTGTGTGGATCTATATATTTTTATACACATGGAAGTCAAAGTTTGGACTAATTATTGTACAACTTAAACTTAGAAACCTGATAAATATAAATGACTGTTTTTTTTTCCACATAGTGGAAGAATTTCATTTATTTTTCTGCTTGTTATTTTTGGTGAGTACTTATTTTATCTGGATTTGACTACTTTTTTATGTTTTCATTTTCAAAAATGACTATTTTGCAATGTGAAGAATTTTAGGAAGAATGTTTACAAACAACAAATCACTTGAGATACATTACGAGTGTCTGAAAAATTAATGTTTCAAAAATTGAGACAATATTTAGGATTGTAGGGCCTAGAAGTGAAAACAAAGCGGGATCATTTGCCAGTTATTGTTGACACCACTGCTTGCTCAATGCCTCCAATATTCGGAATGTCTAAAACAGAACTAAGCTTTGTTCTGATGTGGCACATATTATGAAAAACATTATACATTTTTATTGATTAATACTAATATTGAGCACAGAATAATAGCAAAATGGAATGTATTACATGGGTTTCCCATTTCTGATATTGACATAAATGCTGACTAATCATGCCCACAGATTTGCCACTGTTGATTCTAAGTCCACGTCCAAAAGTCTCTTACTTTCTTTATAATATTAAATATTAGGTTCATTTTTGCTCTTTGACCCCAATTCTCTAAAAATAAACAAGGTTAAAAGTCAGGTGAATTATTTTTTCTAGACAGGAAATTCTGTCTTGCTGTCTCATTCTTTGAACAAATTCAACTTATTTGTGAAATTATTTTCCTAATATCCTGTGAAATAGCATCAGAGACATAGTTTGATATGAGTCATATTGATATAATAACTGTCTCATGTGACATGGGACAATTTATTTGGTTTACAAATGATACAAATTACAACATCAAGATAGTCTGTAAAATATATTAGCAATATTGGCTATTGTTCATACTGAATATAAGTGTTATTTAGAAGTTTGGAAAAATCAATATCTTACTTGAAATTCAGTGGGATACATTAACTCTTTTTTTGTTTATTTTGGCAGTAAAAGTAAATTGCAGAATAAAGAAAAAAACTGCAGGCAAACACTAATCCACTTGTCCTCCTAATTTATGCATATGCATATACACAGACACACAAATCAGTCATACATTTAAGCTATCTAATGATTTTCTGCTGTTTAAAAACTAGAATATTATTTAATTTATAGAATATTGGTGCTAGAAGGAACCTTAAACATTACTTCACCCAAGCCTGTATTTTTATTGCCAAGGTCATAGAGTGAAAGTGATTCAAACCAAAATCAATTTGTCTTCCAAGCCCAGTTTCCTTTTTACTTAAATATGTTGTCCCTTATATCTAGAAAACCTAGAAAGAATAAAATCCCCAGATCATTTTAAGGGATAAGGCCTTCTCCCACCTTCATGTTCCAGAAGCATGCTATTTGATTTTTGATCCCAAACATATTAGAGGCTTTGTTAGTGGCTCCTTCTGGCACTGAATCATCCAATACAAAAATGTTTCTCCATTTAGTGTATGAAGAGGTTAGAATGAGGTTAGAAACTAAAATTCACTTGAGAAGAGTGACATTTAGTTGTACAATATTTTTATTCTATTGAAACATACTTGTCTTTAGAGGACTAGATTAAAAAAGTCTTCCTTTCTCTTTTCATTCCTAGAATCGAAACTACTAATGCAAATTGCTGACTCATTGTATCATAAAGGAAAGTAAATGAAGAAACCAGCTCAGCTCTAGTCATCCAAGAATATCATGCATAAAATAAGAAAAATGTTTAAGTCCATTAAACTTTTAAATGTGCCCATGACATGTTTTGAAACTTTTAAATTCCTGCCTGATAAATTTGAAGAAACTTTCCTTACTGTTAGATGAGTTCTATTTTCAATCATTTGATGATTCATTCTTCACTCATGTATTTGTTTATTTTACACATATTTTTGAATGTCTTTAATGGGCCTGACACTTTTCTAGACCACTTTATGGGTAAATTGCTGAAATCTCTTCCTTTGAAGGTGCTGTTTCCAGTCTTTGACACTGAATCCTACAGTCCATAAACTGTGCAAGAGCTAGATAAATCTCCAAATTAAATAAATAATTCTGCAATTTACTTGATTTTTTTCAGAGTTAATCTATTTGGCATAAACAGGGAGTCAGATGAGTTTAAATCGAGGTGCAGTTGAGAGGACATGGAGTGGAGCAATGAGAAATGCAGGTTCAGAGGCCAGTAATCCTGGGTTCAGATTACAGGGTCTAGCCTTTTCTAGTTGCCAGACTTGGCCAAGTTAGTTACTTCTTCAACTGTAGATGTTAATATGAAAATTAAGATAATACTATTGACTTAATTCAGGTAAAATAATTAGAGAACCTGGCATATGTTAGATGTTATTGCTCATGTAAATTGCCTTAGGCAAATAGAATTGTAATTATAGTTACAATTTAGAGAGGGCAAGAGATGACTCCAGGCATGAAAGGAGAAGCCAGAGTACTTAGTGTCTAATAATAAAGTTATTTGACTATGAGATGTGGGTGATGATAATAAATGAAGCACTTTACTTTGTAGCAAGTTATAGACAAAAGTAAATGTTAGAAATCTTATAATTGCCTGAAAATTGTTTTTCATGAGGAACAGATTTTATTCAGAGAAACTAGTTGGGAGAATTACATAATAGTCTAAGTTAGAACTAATGAGATTGTGTATAAAAATGACAAAATTATAATTAAGAAAAAGTATTTTTGAGCCAGGGGACATACTAAAATATTTTAATGTATGGAGTTATTGAATCTATGAGATGAATTATTTTTATTTCCCAATATAAAAGAATAAAATATGGCTTAGAGATGCTTAGGAATTTGTCTACTACCATGTAATTTTTAAGCACTAGGCTTAGTTTCATACTAATTTATTTGAATTGATAATTAACTTTATAATATCACAGTCCTTCTGGTTATTAATTTCTATACAATAAGAACAGCAGATGTTTATTGATTTGATTCATTATGTTTGATTATAGGAATAAAGATATAGTCAAAAATGAATTATGGCTCCAATTAATGATAGCAGGATTAGAAGAAAAATAGACTGAGGATAAAAATTGAAGGAGAAGATTGGTTCATGTTGGCAGAAGGTAATTCATAACTCTCCATGGGATGTCCAGAGGAAGATGTTGAGAGTACAGGTGAATATATACATGTGAAGCCATAGGAGAGGTGAGAGCAAGAAATAGAGATTGAGTTTAAAGTGCAAAGAAAACAAAAGTAGAGAAGAAAATAAAAAGAAATAGTTCAAGAGGCACCAAGATAATCAGGGCAAACAAATGGAGTAAAACCTTACAAGGAACAAAAGCTCAGCAGTGTCGACTGGAATATAGTGTGATACAGTCACAAAAGCATGGAAATGCTTTTTATTAAATTTAGTACCCAAAGGCTTTTAATTTTCTTGCAAAGCATATTTTGAATTCAGGCATGGGGAAAGAAACTAGACTGTTAAATTTTAAAATGTCATTAGTGAATGAGATGCAGAGAACTGGACTCAGAAAAATGTATGATAAATATTCAGTAATTTTGATTGAGAAAAGAAAAAAGAAAACAGTCGGGAGTTGGTATTGTAAATAAGGACAATTATTTTATTTCGTTTTGTTTTGTTTTTATTACAGAAATGGATATACCCAGATCAAATGGAGGGGGGATGAGTATGTAATAGAAATAGGGCTCTTTACTTGGAGCGATGTCTCTAAGGAGGTAAGTAGCAAAATTACCAGAAGCACAGGCATCCAGAAATAGACTCATAGATGTAGGGGACAAGATCCCACCGCAGGTCAGTTTCACTTTGGGATCTATTTTCTTCTATACTTAAAATAATTACAATTTCATAGGTAAAATGCAGTCCCCGTCAAGCTATAAATCCTTCAGGTTCTCACAGTCCTTCTTACGATAACATCAGATTTCTTGCCCAGAGGCTTGCTTGTGCATTTGAATTTCATTTAAATTTTGAGAAAAGACTGCCCTATATAACCATGATTCCCCTTATCTTCATATGTATTATCAATTTATTTTGAATTTTCTCTCCCTATTAAAGAATAAAAAAGGCCATTACTCAATGCTCCAATAAAAAGTGAAAGTGACTTTAGGCAGTTTAAAGATGGTGGAGATAGGCATTGAATGTATTCTAATTGAATGCATTTTTGAAATAATTTCTGGTAAGCAAAATGGCTCAGCATTCTTTCTGTCTTGCTGTTTCTTTGTCTCCGTCTGACTCTTAATTAACTACTCCTCTCTCTGAATTTTTATCTTAATTTTAAAAAATGTAAAACAGTAAGAAAAATCCAGAAGACAAACCATAAGACAATCCTTTAAAAGTCCCGGAGCTCAGTCTTAAGACCTCATCTTTGCTCTATCAACATTCAATTTAATTAAGAAAGTGCCACCTGTTTTAACACATAAATCCTGATTTCTTAGCAATTTCACAAAAGAGGTCTTGTTGGAGATTTCCAAAGTGGAAGTGAAGCAAAAGCTGTTTAGGTTCTTATACATATTGCCACCTACCAGCTTGCTTCCTTCGTTGACATGAGGCAGTGGCAGGGCCTGCAATTCCTTTATTGTACCCTCATTTCTCAAATTCCTGGATGCAGTGAGTGTGTTTATCAGCATGCAAAGGGCCCAATTTCTTCAAGATCCCTTCTCCATCAAGGTCAGAGGCAAACAGAGCTGACACTGCATCTTCATGGGAGTCCAGATCATGTTTGTGGGTTCCAGCTTAATCTTGGGTAGTCTCCCCTACTTTCTATCCAGCATCCCTTCCAAACCTGCCTACTCTGTTTGCTTCTACTACTGAAATCTATTAAAATATCAAAAGATTGTGTGTGTGTGTGTGTGTGTGCGCGCCCATGTGTGTGAATTTAAGTAGCACAATGGATATGTTCAATATTTCAATATTTTCTAACTTTTTAGAATAAATTTACTACCATGATATATTGTAAAATCGTCAGCTGAGTTCTTTATACTAGTTTAATGATCATTTAATTGTGATGTCTGTGTCACTACACAGCTGTTTATAAATGAGCAATTAATACAGTGTTGCTGTTTAGCTAAATGCATTATTTTGAATCATTTCAACTAGGTACTTTATGTACAGCGATGAAGGCTATATGCCTGATTTGTTTACTTCAAATTAAAAATGCTTTGCTCTTTTCTACATTTATCTTGTACTATAGATTTCTCTCTTTTTGCCTGGATTATCTTCTGTGCTTTGACTGTATTTGGAGCTCATATAATTTAAGATTGCACTTTAACTTGGAGGCCAAGTGGGTGGATCACCTGAGGTTAGGAGTTCATGATCAGCCTGGCCAACGTGGTGAAACATGTATTTTTTAGTCTCTACTAAAAATACAAAAAATTAGCCAGGCGTAGAGGAAGGCACCTGTAATCCCAGCTACTTGGGAGGCTGAGGCAGGAGAATTACTTGAACCTGCGAGGCAGAGGTCGCAGTGAGCCGAGATCACGCCATTGCACTCCAGCTTGGGCAACAGGAGTGAAACTCTATCTCAAAAAAGAAAAGAAAAAAAAAAGGAAATGAGCAATAGTCACTTGAAATAGCATTTTTTCCCATAGAAAAATATGCATAAAAATTGTACTGGTACTTCTTAAACATCTCTGGATACACATTTCTGAATTTTAGTAAAAGTTTTAAGAGGAGAATAAAGAATACTGCCCTTTGATAACTTGCTATAGTCAGATTTGGGACATGATATAATCACTGTGGAACTACTACAAAGGAAACTTGACAAATAATTTGGCTTAGACCTGAATATATCTGTCAAGGAAGACGTATCAGAAAAGTTCAGCCTTAACAACATTAGCAAATTTATTGAGTGTTTACTATGTTCTAGCTAGCTACCCACACACTCTCTGAATTTAATTCCTTTTAGCTTTATTTGAGAAAGACAGGAAATGCTGAATAATAACTTCTTCAAATAAAGGAAACAAAGCTAAGAAATGTTGGTAATTTGAATCAAATCCAGTCAACCATGTACATATACTACAGTGGTTGCCATTCAATGGGAATATGGTGCTAGATATAAAAATAATCTTTGGTTGAAAATGGTATTAGCGTCTTTCTATTTGTGTGACTACCTCACCACCATAGATTTTTCCATTTCCTGATTCCTGTTTTCATTCTGTATTTCCAATTCACTCTAAGAGGAACAGTATTTTAAAACAGTGCACAGATAGCATCTTCAGAGTACACGTTAAAATAGTAGGTAGAATTGTGAAAGTTACCATTGCAATGATACTTCAGTGGAAGTAGGGATGAAAAGAAATAAAAAACAAAAGTTCTGTAAAGATACTGAGCTCTCCCATTGAACATAAAGTGTGGCAGGAAATTACAGGACATTCCCATTACCTATATTGTCAATATCTAAATGGGGAGGAGTGTTTAAGTAAAAACAAGGCCAGTCGTTGTCAGATCTTCAATATGGCAAACTGCCAGTACTTTTAGAATCTTGAAGTTCAGACATTTAACAACCCACTCTCCATTTAGGTAATTTAGTCCTTGTGAAAGGAAGACTGGCAGAAAGGAAAGAGAATGAAGCACTCTGTTTATCCAAAGAAAAATAGATCCTGGGCACTAAGTGCACCATCTTCTATCATGTTGTCCTGCCCGGGCACTTCACTTTATACAGAGAACCATTTACAGGACAAAATTGACTTTAACCACTCCTTGATCTTAGAAACCTGTACACTTGCTATATAGTACCCAAGGAAGCTGTTCTACTTTATAGTCTTTTCAGGAAAAAAAAAAATCCCTCCACATTTGCAAAGATTGAGTGCCCACACAATATTAAATTCACGAAAACCTACTTAAGATAAATCCTGAACTAGTGCTTTTAACACATTGAGTAGGTGTCAGAAATAAAGTAAAAGCAACATGAAGTTGCTACTTGTGAAGAAGTTAGGTAAATCACTATCAACGGATCCCCCAGCAGTCCTTTCACTTACCTCTTCCATCTTATAAGGTAACAAAGAAAGAGCCATTCCTTTCTCAGGTGGAGGCCAGTAAGAAAAATTTAAAGACTGTAGGCTACTCTTATGCCGTATAAAATTTTTAAGCCTGGATCAAAGAGGCAGCATTCTATGGTATTTAAAATACATCCCTTTATTGCTAAGTATCCATTAGGATAGAAGAAAAACATATTTATTCTTTAAATATTATATTAACCATTTAGTTCTAAAACATCATGGGTTTAAGTTTGGCATAATAGTGTGTAAACATTATTTAAAAAATAATGAGAAAGTTATTCACAAAGATGACATTCTGAGCCTTCAATTGTTTAACTATATAATATTTCAAAGAACTGATATAATTTGAAAAGAGGGTGGTTTCAGGTGTTTGGAAGAGGTGATTAATATAAATGCAGTTGTGGTTAACATGAACAAAACTGCAGAGAAAAACTACTATTGATTGAACTTTTATACTAGGTGTAAGCTCTTGAATGGAATTTTACATAGTTTTGCTTTTTTCCCCTTAAATCCTCATAGTAGACCCTCGGGAATTGTTTATTATTTGTCTTTCATTAATGAAAAAAACTAGGCCTAAAAGATAAAATATATTTTCACAGGTCACATCAATGCATTTAAAAGCAAGAGTTTCTCACGTGGACTCTGGTATTCTTCCTCTGTGGCATGTATCTTTCATATTGCTGTTTCCGGGAGAGTACCCAGGGCTTGTAGATTCTTGGTCTCTCTAATCCTGAACAATAGGGAAAGGGGCCCTGGAGGCGTGATGAGTTTACCGTTCCAATAAATATCGCGGACCCAAAGAGTTTTGCAGAAGAGCAATTTATTAGACAGAGAGAGATAAAGAAGACAGCTCCCACGCTGTCATGGGAGGGGACTCAGAGAAGGAATCCCTTCAGGTAGGAGCAGCTGAAGTTTTAACCCTTGAGTTATTACCTCCCTATTCATGTTCTCGTCCAATGAGAGGAGTTCCTTCAGACTTCCTCCAGAGTGATCGATCTTTAACTCTGATACTGGATTGGCTACTTGTTCTACAACCATGAGTTACAGAGTCCTCTTCCTCCCAGAGCTTTCAGTGGGAATTTGGGACAAAAGAGTCCCCCAACTGGCTTTCCTGTGCACAGGAAGATAAGACAGAATTATACCTGGCCCACGTGGAGGAGGTGCTCAGAGAGGTGGAGAGCCAGGAAATTCCTGCTTTTGAATCCCCTCTGGTCTCCAGATGGAGGCATGGAGGAGGTGCTCAGAGGAAATTCCTGCATTTGAAACCATGCCCCTTGTGAACCCAGGAAGAGAAGTTTCTTTAACACAGTCCCTCAGTCCCCCCTCTGAACAGGAAAGTCCAGCTGCTGTTGGGACATGAGCATCGATTGCTCTCTAACTGCTTCCTGCTGAATTGGGGCATGGAAGGGGCCCTGCAGTTGAGGTTTCCTCCAGAGGGGAGTCTTCCAGGGGTTTAGGTCGATCCAGAGGTCCGTGATAGAACTCATGAGCCAAGGACATTCGGGGTTCCATTTGCAGGACCATTTGTAGCCTCATGGCCTCAATTCTAGAAGAAACAAATTTGACAAGAAGGTTAAAGATGAGAGGCCTGAAGGCCAGCAACAATAGAATGGTTATAAATGGGCCTAGAAGAGGGTAGAGCCAGGACAGCCAGTTGTTACACAAGCTCCACAATCCTGTTTCTTGGAGGTCTTTAGCCATGCATTTGATTTGGTCCCTGAGTTCTTTAACTTTGTTTAAGACAATACCTGATTGGTTTACAAAGTAGTAGTATTCTTCTCCTAAAAAGGGACAGGATCCTCCTCTCTCTGCTGTTAGAAGATCCAGGGCCCTTCTATTTTAAAGAGCCACAGCAGCTGAAAAGTTAAGCTGCTTCTGCAGAGTTATGAGAGAATCAGCAACCTTTTCCATGTCATCATTTAACTCCTGAGATAGCTTATAGTAAAACTGAGTAGAGGTTGTAATTCCTTCAGTGTCAGGACCAAGTCTTCCTATTATTCCGGCCCCCACTATGAAAGGAATAATTGGGGTTCAAGTATGGTGTGGCCTTGGCAAGAGAAGACTCTGCACCTGAGAGTCGGTGTAAATCGTCATGGCGGGGCACTAGGAAGGAGAGGAGGCATATTTCCCCAGGGGTATTGTTCAGGCAGCAGTAAGCTGAGGTGCCACAAACAAATAATAAGGCTGGTGCTAGGCTGTTGAAGCCTGGGGATAAGGCAACCCAGCTTTGGCATAGGGAAGCATTGGAGTTGTTAGGAGAATTCACACAAGTGAAGTTTAAGGTAGATGGTATTTGTAGATTGGTGACCAAGGGACCCATAAGCCCCATATGATTTGAGGGAGAGTTAGTTAGGTTCCATGAGTATGGAACTGGAACTGGCATATATGGTTTGAAGCGTAGTGGAAGGCAAATCCAACAGTCAGTTGGGTTGTTGGAGGCAGCCTCATGTATTCCTGCGAGGGTGGTGGTAAATAAGCTGAGTATACGAGAGTGTGTACAAAGGGTTTCGTGTAACTTAGAAAGATCCAGGCCCTTGTAGGGACTGGTGGTACTTGCAGTTTGCTTAGAGTAGAGACTAGTTCCTAACGATGCTGTTCCTGGGCCTGATCTTGAACTCCACCCCCATCTCACATTCCAACATGGGTAAAGTATGTCCAACAGGTGGTGGTTCCCTCAGCAGCTGGACAATTAGGCCCAATTATTGTTCAGTCCAGTAGGTGTGTGAGTTGTATGTGCACAGGGAAGCAGAGATATAGCAATTTTTGTGCATATACGTGTATGATACAAAAGAAGGAGGTGGTTGTACCTCCAGAACCAGTCTTGGAGTGACAAATCATGGGCGCTTCTTCCAGGAAGATTATGATAGTACTATGAGTTTACATGTAGGGTGTGCACGAGTTGACAGGATGAGTGGGGCTAAAGAGAAGATAATGAGAACCATAAGAGAGGTCATAGTGAGGGAACGATAATATCGGAAGGAGAAGAGGAGAGCTATTAGAAATATAATTAGGCAGTAAGCCATGGATAAGGAGTTTATGAGATATAGGCCAATCTGTAGGGGCAACCGCATAGAGTCTGGTTGCAAATAGTAGTTAGGAGTGATAGTCCTGTTAATGCCAGGAGGTAAGTTACACTCATGAGTAGTTACTTTCCTGGGGATCTCGTTGGAAGAGCAAACATAGATCCTTTAAAGGCTAGCAGGTGTACAAAGGGCCGCCTCCTGGAACTTCAGGCTGTGGAGTGGAGGGCCTATGATTTTCTTCAGGAGGTGTCCGAGGCTTCAGCCAAGTGTGATGAATCCACGAGTCAATTCCCAGCACCTTAACTGCCATTGGGGTAGGTAAATAACCAAAAATCATTCTTCCCAAGATGGGCCTAGAGAGGGAGAGTCTGAGGGAAGAGACGTAACAAGCACCAAGTTTCCAGGGCAGAAACACTCTTTCCCTTTTTCCCTAGGGTGTCCTTCAGGTAACGTCCTAAGAGGCTGTTGGTACTTAGCCAAGGAGGTTCTATCTTTTGTTAGATCTGCTGTTTCCTTGTCTAATCCAAGAACATTAGTAAGAAAGCGCCTTCCATAAAGCATCTCATAGGGGCTGAGTCCTATTTTCTGAGGAGAGTTTTGAGCCCGTAAGAGTGCTATTGGCGATAGAGAAGGCCACGGGAGGTGGGTTTCCTGTGCCAGCTTCTTTAGGTGTCTCTTGAGAATTTCATTCATTTTCTCAACTTTCCCTAAGGACTGAGGCCTCCAAGCACAGTGGAGATGATACTGTATTCCTAACACTTTGGAAATCCCTTGGGTCACTGCAGCTTTGAAGACAGGGAGCCCAAATCTAGGGATTATTTCATTCATCAGGACTCTGACTATCTCGTGGGCTTTTTCTGTTCTACACGGGAAAGCCTCAATGCTGTTTGTGTAGGTATCTATACATGCTAACAGATACTGATATCCCTGAGACTTAGGCATATGGGTAAAGTCCATTTTCCAGACCTCACCTGGGTAATGACTGCTTCTCTGTTCCCCAGGAGGAATTTTGCAATGTGCCAAAAGAAATTTTTCTGGCATATTTCACATCCTTTGACTGTTTGTTGGACAGCCTTGAAGAAACCTTTTTCTGTAAATATAGATTTGGCCATTCAATACATATTATCTATACCCGTAGGGAAAGTTTGATGTAGGATTTTAAGTACTTTCCACTAGCTGGCAGCAGGTAGGAGTACTTTTCCTTCCTCAGTAGCTAGCCACCCTGAAGGAAGAACATTATGTCCCTGGGAGCTTGCCCGCTCTACCTCTGCTGATGAGTATTGAGGTTTAGTTCCCTGGAGAGGGTTTTCCCATATTAAAGGTCCTTCTATAAATTCTTATCTAGCTGCCCTTTTCACCTCTAAGTCAGCTCCACAATTGCCTTCTGCTTCCTTCTCATCTCCTTTCTGGTGACCTCAGCAGTGTAAGACTGCTAGCTCTTTGGGTTCTTGGACAGCTTATAATAAATCTAAAATTTCCTTATGATATTTAATGGGAGTTCCTGCCGAGGTTAGGAACTCTCTTTCCTTCCATATAGCTGCATGAGCATGGAGAACCAGGTAAGCATATTTGGAATCTGTGTATATGTTTATTCTCTCTTCTTTTCCTAATTTTAGAGCTCGAATGAGGGCTACTAGTACTGCCAGCTGGGCACTAGTTCCAGGAGGAAGGGAATTACTTTCAAGCTCTGTTTGATCACTGACTACTGCATATCCTGCTTTTCAAACTCATTTTCAATAAATGAACTTCGTCAGTGTATAGGTTAAGGTCAGGATTGCCTAGAGGAATTTCTAAGAGATCCTCTTGAGCCACGTAGTTCTGGGCTATAACCTGCTGACAGTTATGTTGTCTGCCCCTTCTTCAGCAAGAAAAGTCACTGGATTGAAGGCTGCACATGTGTGCAGCTGAAGTACAGGCCCTTTGAGCATTAAGGCCTGATATTTGAGTAAGTGGTTGTCGGACAGCCATAAGCCTCCTTTACAGGCCACAATTCCAGCTACATCATGTGAAGTTCATACAGTTAGATCTTTCCCCTGCACAATTTTAACAGCTTCTGAGACCAACAAAGCCATCGTGGCTATGACCCGCAAGCAGTGTGCCCAGCCTTTTGCTACTGCCTCAGTTTCCTTACTTAGGTATGCCACCAGTTGTGGTGTGGTCCCCCGAGTCTGGGTGAGAACCCCCAGTGCCACTCCTGACTATTCCATAACATATAGGGAGAAGCCAATCCCTGTAGGAAGGTTTAGAGCTGGATCCTGCAGTAGGGCCTGCTTCAGGGTCTGAAAGGCCACCTCAGCTACAGCATCCCATTGTATTAGATGGGTGTTAGCTTTTTTGGATTTCCTTAATTAGAGTGTATAGGAGTTTAGCTATTTCACCATATCTGGGAATCCACAATCGGCAGAAACCAGTTATTCCTAACAATCCCCACAACTGTTTTAAGGTTTTTGGACAGGAGAAGGCCAGTATGAGTTGGAGACATTCTCCATCAAGGGCCCAAGTGCCCTTAGACAGGACAAGCCCTAGGTATTTTACCTGTTGCCTACAAAGTTGGGCTTTTGATCTGGAAACATTATATCCTTACAGGTGACTAGGAAGTTTAGAAGGTCTTGGGTGGCCTGCTGACACTGGGTTTCTGAGTTAGCAGTTAAAAGTAAGTCATCCATATATTGAAGAACCAGGGTACCCAGATGTAAAAAATGACTAAGGTCCTGAGCTAGAGCCTGGACAAACAGGTGGGGGCTATCTCGGAAGTCCTGTGTTAACACTGTCCAGGTGAGCTGAGAATTCTGGTCTAAAGGGTCTTCAAAGGTAAAAAACTGGAAGTCAGGATGTAATGGAACACAGAAAAAGGCATCCTTAAGGTTCAGGACTGTGAACCATTGCGCCTCTCCTGGTATTTGAGAGAGCAAGGTGTATGGGTTGGGTACGGCTGGGTATGAAGGGACCACAGCTTCATTAATAAGCCTGAGATCCTGCACTAGCCTCCATTGTCCATTATGTTTTTGTACTAAAATTGGAGTGTTACAAGGGCTGTTACAGGACCTCACTAGACCCTGAGCTTTTCAGTTCCTTACAGTATCCTGTAGCCCCTTTGTGGCTTCTGATCTTAGGGGTACTGTCTTTGGTAAGGAAAAGAGGCAGGATATTTTAGCCTTATTCAAATTGGGAAGGCATTCTTTGCCTGACCAAATTGTCCCTGCATTGCCCAAACATTGGGATTAATCCCTTCTTCAAATAATGGGCAGCAGAGAGGGATTTCCTCCCTGACGTTCATATAGATAATGGTTCCTACTCTGTCTAACAGGTCCTGCCCTAGTAAGGGAGTGGGATGTTCTGGCATGATGAGGAAGTCATGGGAGAAGAGCACATCTCCCCAGTTATAGCTTAGGGGCTGGGAGAAATATCAGGACACTGTTTGTCCTAGGACTCCTCAGATAGTTATAGACTTGGAGGACAACCTTCCAGGCCAGTAAAGGAAAACTGAGAAGGCTGTGCCAGTGTCCAGAAGATGGACCTCCTGGGCCTCTATGATTAGCTTTACCTGGGGCTTGGTGAGGGTGATGACTTGGGCTGGTGCTTGCCCCGGGCACCCTCAGTCCTGCTGTTGCGTCATCTGATTAGCTACCTCAGACCCTGGGAACCTTCATCCCCTGGGATAGTGTGCCTTCCAATGATCCCCTTGGCACAGTGGGCAAGGACGAGGAGATGGTCCATTCCTCTGGGGACAATCTTTCTTAAAGTATCCTGGTAGGCTGCAGTGGTAGCAAGCTGTGCCACACTGGCAGCTAACCCAAGCCTTTCCCTTTTCCAAGCTCCTTAGGTCTGCTTGCCTGAAGGTCATGATTAGGCTGTGGCATTTTTCTTGTCCCTCCTGTCCCTTTCAGCCTGTTCCTCCTGGTCTCTATTATAGAACACCTAGGTTGCTAGATTTAGTAATGATTCTAGACTCTGTTCTGGCCCCAGGGCCAGCTTCTGGAGCTTCCTCCTAATGTCTGCTGCTGATTGCGTAATAAATTTGACTTTTAGTATCAGCTGACTCTTGGAGTCTGGCGACAGGGGAGTATACTTCCTTAAGGCTTCCCATAACTGCTCAAGGAAGTCTGTTGGGTTTTCTTCCTTTCCCTGAGTGATAGAGGATAATACTTCATAGTTCATAGGCTATACCCTGAGGAGACCTGGTCAGCATCGGTGGAGGGAGGAGCCACAGGGAGTCCTGGATATGGGGGTAGTCCTGAGGAGGGGCCAGTAGTGTATAGGTTACAAGCCTTACATAGCTGAGGATTATCCCTTAGAGAAAAGAAAACTTGCACATAGGGGACCTCAATCCATTTACTTTCCCTCTTACAGAACAGGTCTAATTGTAGAAGGATGTTAGAGGGGAGTTATAATTTATACTTCCCTCAGGAAGCCGGGTTTCTCCACTCAGCAGAGGAGATTGTGGCTATGCTGTTTGGCAGGAAAAAAAAATGAGCCCCTTCTTCTTCAAAGATTGTGGGTCAAATTGGTCCCGGTTATCCAGGATACACTTTAAGGGTGATTTTGCCTTGGGAAGAGTAGCACCCATCTGAAATTGAACACAGAGATGCCCGCATCCCTGGTTATTCCTCGCAACTGCTAGTCCTGGAGTGTCCCCCAGTTATAGGACCTTGCAGTTTTCCTCACACCCTAGATGCATAATCATCTTCTGGCTCCCCCATGTGCCGGGTTTAATCACACTTACTGGCATCATGGGCATCATGGGCACACCCTCACCATCTAATGTCCTTTTTGGCCAGCTTAAAAACATGAGGACTGCCGGGCTTTGTGGCCCCATACTGACATTTCCTTAAAGAACTAGGCCAGTGAGTCTTGGGCGTTGGATGCCAATATTCCCTAGCAAGAGTTCAATTAATATAGGCCTGACCATAAAACTTCCCTAGGAGGATGAACTCCTTGAGAGGGGCATCTAAGCACAACAATCTTAGAGAAGGTAATGGCTGGCCACATGGCCGAGGCTGGAACAATGCCCTCAGGACCCTGGCCTTCTCCCCACCCCACTTTCCATTCTAGGAATGGACATAAAAATGCAAGATGTCATATTATGTAGTTAGTTATTCATTTGTTGTCATATTTAACTTTTTAAAAATGCTTTAACAGCCTTGCAGAAATTCTGTTGTCTGTCTTGTGCTCCAATTAAGATTCATTCAAAATATTTCTTTGGTAAGACATTATTTACAAAATACTAACCATAAAAATAAGGCAGGAAAATAAGAAAAATGGACATTTCCTAATATCAACACATGATAAACACTTTAAATGTTATATTTAGAATGTACATCTTTTTTTTTGAGACAGTTTCCCTTTTTCTGCAACATCAGTAGAAAGGACACAGTGCCTGGAAGCTAGTTTGCCAATTATGGGCAGTACCAACAATAAGCACTCAAGTAACCATGTGAGCAGCAGACACAATACCATCAAAACTAGAAAGCAGAAAGAAAACAAGCATCAAGGTAAAGAGAAGTGGCAGACTGAGTTTTGGGGCATACATGAGATACTCCATTTTAATCTTCCATAAAAATGGAGAGAATCCAGAGAGATATTTAATTATCAACAACACTGTTTCTGAGGCCGTGATCCACCATGGTTTGAGAATAAAAAGGCCTCAAGTTACCTTAATTTAATTACAAACAATAAAGTTTCTGAGGCCTCCATCTACCATGATTTGAGCATATAGCCTTGCATTTTAGTCACAATCTTAGGATATTCAAGTTACAATAGTAATTGTAGTAATTACAGCAATGATAAAATTGATTATTAACATAGTATTCTTAGGATTCAACATACACTTTTTGTTTTCATCATGACATTAAACATGTAAAATAGATAATACTATTTCTGTTTTACAGACAAAACATTTGAAAGTCAGGTGTATTAAGTAACTTGTCCAAATAACATAGCAAATAAATGTTTTCAGTATTCAGATCAGTTTTTCTTACTATTGTGTATTTAACCAGCATTGCTACAAAATATGGACTCACTTGGTATATTTTTACACATGAAAAGTACTTATTTGGTACATGAATAAATTCTATGTAGACTAAAACAACTGACAAAATGGAATCTAAAAATAGAAACAATATAGAATATAAAAAGTATATATACATGTACATATATATATCCATCCTCTTTTACTAACCTCTGTTTTATAATGTAAAATACAAAAATAGATTTTCACTAAAATCGAATGAGCTCACATCTCATTGTTCAGAACTGAATCATTTCTCCTCTTATATCTGCAAAAAAAATAATAGAAAATGTATATTTTTCATGTGGGCATATTGGCATCAAGTAGTCTCTGCTCTGTGTCTCAAAGAAAAAATGAGCAGGGGTACTAAAGTCATAGCTATGAAGTATGAATACTTAATTAAAGTATATATTTAAAAGAATAAAACTTAATAAAGCAAAACAAATTAATGTCATACTGTTTTTCTCTAATTGGCACAGTTTTGTTGTTGTATGTTGTTGCATTGTTTGCGTCTTTAGTTATATTGTGCTTGTTGGTTTAAAATGTTCCCCACTGGCTAAAGTTTAAGGAATAGTATTTCATATATTGTTGATGAGAAGATGACTGACAAAGTACAAACTTTGTCAATTAGGTCATTTGACAGTGTGTACAAAACCATACGTTATACCTCATGATATTTAATCTCTATGGGAATAACCTAGGTTATTCCTTAGATGGCAATCAGACAGTGAGCTGAAGATAAATGCCAGCCTCAGAACAGACATGCACTAAATGTTCTTGGAGTGAATGAGTGAATACACCTAATTTTTGTAATTCCAATACTGGAAAAGTATACTAGATAATAAAAACTATTTGCATATAAATGTATGTAAAATAATGCTAAATTTGGCCTTGTATCTATAAAACTATAAATGGAAACAACATACATATCCCAAAATATAGCTTCTTGATTTAATTATATTTTTTTCATAAAATGTAATGTTGGAGATTACAAATAGTGATACTAATAGAGAAAAATGTTTATGCTAAGTGAAACAGCAGTTGCCAAATATTACACCACAAATGAAATTAAAGCTGTAAAAGCATGCTATTTTATACATAAAATAAAGTGAATTCCTTTTGGGTGTTAAATACTATTATGAGGTTAATTCCATTCTCATGACTGATTAGCTAATTTAATCTTTAGATTTATCTTCAGGCTTATGAGGTCACTATTACCAATGAAATGTTAATTAATTATTTTAAGTCTCACATCAGTCCTACGAGGTCACTACTATCTCAATCTCCAGGAAACCAAATCACAGAAAGGTTAATTACCTTGCTGTAGAACACACATTTGAAGAGTGGCAGGGAGAGGATTTGACTTCAAGGAATTAAGCTCCAGAGCCATTCATCTTAAACTTTCTACTCTGTGCCTACAATTATAAGCATTTTATTTATTTGAGTTCCACCTTGTGTCCCAAATTACGGTAATATTTATTTTTTATATTAAGCATATATTGTTATATGCAAATGAAAGGCAATATTTTCAGAGGACTTTTTGAGAAATGCCTTTTTAAAAAATATGTTTTAAGAGATTTATTCTGAGCCAAATATGAGTGAGCATGGCACATGACACAGCCCTCAGAAAGCCCTGAGAACATGTGTCCAAGGTGGTCGGGGTATACCTTGGTTTTATATATTTTAGGGAGGCAGGAGACATCAATTAAATACATGTAAGAATTACATTGGTTTGGTTCAGAAAGGCGGGACAACTCAAAGCAAGGACTTCCAGATTATAGGGAAATTTAAACATTTTCTGGTTGAGTTTGTCTAAAGACATAGGATCTATAGAAAGGAATCTTTCAGGTTAAGTCAAAAGACTGTGGAGACCAAGGTTCTTTTGAAGTTTTATAGTGACTGCCCTTTGAAAGACAATAGATGACAAGTGATTCCTATTCAGATCTTTAAAAGGTGCTAGACTTTTAGTTAATCTCTTCAGTGTTGGGGGCTCCTGGAAGAAAAAGATCTATGTTAATAGAGATTATTTACAGATGCAGATTTTCCCCCACAAAGGATGGCTTTTCAGGGCCATTTCAAGATATGGCAGAGAAACACATTTTGGGGTTAAATATTTTGACTTTTTTTCCTTGTCTCATAATGTAATGCCAGAGTCAGATTGGAAAGCCAGTCACGATATATGTGGTTAAATAAAACTCAATCTGATGAGAATGTATGGTTTGTAGGGCACAGAGAACTGCTTTCTTAAATAAATAGTAAGTGAAAAGAAAAAAACAAGGGTAATACCGAGATGTTTCAGGTATAAGATATTTCACAAAACCAATAAACAGAGAGAAAATCCCCAGTCAGCTAACAGTGTTAGGAATACTATCGGATCCAGGTTAACAGTGGCGGAGTATGACACGGTATTATGCCAAGGTGGGAAGGAACATGAGGGGAGCTGCTGATGCTTTTGTGAGCTCTCACCTTGTGGTCTGTTTCAAGTCATGGTTTCCCTCACCCTTTGTGTTTTCTCCTCTCCCCATCCAAAAGTACCTACTGACATATGTACATAAATGTCAGGTCACAGAATCAGAGCTTAATAAATAATTTTAATTTTAATGTGATTTTCAAGGAAAATACATAATTCATCCACATGTGAAAATTTGAAAACTGCCCCACTGATCTGAAAAGTGAAAAAATTGGGAAATATATCACTTGAAATTTTCTTCTTTGGTAACGGGGTCACCAGAATACAGAAGCATGTGGTCTGTTGTCTTTAATACCCTCTGTAGTCAATAACACAAAGCGATAATATATAGACCAATACAAATATATTTATTTGATACACATATATATGAAATATATATATTTTCCTTCAAAATTCCTGGGAATTGTAATTATAGTTCCTTCTACTGTTGCAGTGTAATGAAAAGAAAGAAAAGCCTCTCTCAGCTATTTAGTGCTTGCAAGGAGCACTTTGCCCAAATCTCAGCAGCAGAGTGTTAAAAATCTTCAATATCTAGCTTTGCTACAGCAAAGCAACATCACGTTTTGACAACAGTAACTGAGGCCATAGATAGTGGTGTAAATAAATCTTAAAATTTTGTCAATTTCAAAAAGATTGAAAATTTAATTCTTATGTGAATAAGATAGAAAATAATTTAGAAACAACATGACAGAGAAATAAGTAGGCCTTTCCATGTAAAAAAAAAAATCATGTTAGAAGATTTGCATTATGATAATTATCTCAGTTTTTAATTAAAAATTTTGCTATGAATAGTCATAGGGTAAAATCGATACCACAGATTAATATAATTTTGGTCATTCATATAAAATATAGTAAGTTTTTCCCAGGATTTTATAATAAAAATATGAACATTCTTGTATATTTATTCTAGTGAGAAAGTGCAAGGATTTCTCTAGGGTAGCAATTACCAAAGTTTTTGATGGGCATTTTTACAGTCTTAAAAATTATTAAGAACGACAAAGAGATTTTGTTTGTATGGCTTACATTTATATTTACCATATTAGAAACTAAAATATTACTGAATATTTTATAATAATAATGACAAAATTAGATCCATTATATTTATATAGTTTATTGAAAACAACATCATCCAAAACAATTATTGAGAAGAGTACCATTATTTTACATCTCAATAGAGAAGAGCTGGGTTCACTTTCTTTGTCTTTTTTTGAGACGAAGTTCCCCTTTTGTCACCCAGGTTGGTGTGCAGTGGTGGGATCTTGGCTCACTGCAACCTCTGCCTCCCAGATTCAAGCGATTCTCCTGCCTTTAGCTCCTGAGTAGCTTTTTGTATTCAATCTGTTGTGATAATGTTGTTTTGCTTGAAGCATATAAAGGCTGACCTCACACAGAAGTGACAGAAAATTTGCAGTTTGGTAACACTTTTTAAATAATTGTGGCTACTTTTAATCCTGTATTCAAACTTGGCAAGTGGTAGTTTCTTCAAGATTAATTGTAATGTGGAATCTAAAATCATATCAATGAATTTTTCATGTTGGTATAGTAAAACTCACTAGGTTATCATGTATTTTAAATGGATATTTTACTCATGTATGATTATAACACCACACATTGAATATTTGGAAAACATTTGTTCATGACATATTTTATTATCTAATATTGAATAAAAACAATAAGTTGTATTTGTTAATATTGCCACATAAATCATTAAAAAAGCTTTCAGTAATGGAATGACATTAAAGCACCCAGAGGTGGATACAAGTTTCGCTAATTCTCATACTTGCTTGAGAGTAACTTTTTTTTTAACAGTCATTGCATAATGATGAAGAGAATGTTACTATCCATATAGTTTGGTTTCTCCATCTTAATTTGTGATAAGGCACCAGGAGTTTTAATTACTATCGTTTTGCACCAACAGTGCAAACATCAGTACAATTATTCCAGGATAAACAATATTATGCAGAAGGGTTATTTGACACCCGGCATATTTTAGCACTACTCATGTTTATTGCTAAGTATAAATTATCTTCTATGATAATTAATTTGTACTTATCTGGACCCAATACACGAAAACAAGTGTATCTCCATGTTGTATTCATTCATTTGTAAGTCAAGCTTACATTCCTGAAGGCAGAATGTTAATTCAGCTTTTGTGTTTTCAGTTAGATCATTAATTTGAAGATTTACATATCATTGAAACCACATTGATACGATTTCTTATATTAATTTTTCATTTGGCAGACACTCCACCAATGGCAAAGGTTCAAGGCTTTATCAGTTTTTCAGCTATCATGTACAGTTATCCAACCAATGAAATATAATTTACACTGTATGAGATTCCATGATTTTTTTCACTTCTAGTTTGAAAAGATGTCAAAATAGACTTTCAACTTGAAAAGAATTCACCATGTTTACCTTTAAAATACCTAAATCTTTTTTTTTTTTTTAATTTTCAGTGAATGCTTTCAAAAATATGCCACATTTTAACTGACACATAATACCATTCAAAAATGTTCTGTGGTATAAGACACAATGAGGCAAATTGTTAACATCACATAAAGCTGAGAGAAGATAGTCTTTGTCATATTTTCCTTTCTTAGTTACAGTTGGCCCAGTTTCTTCAGATTAGTTTTCCTTTTCCATGAGTCAGGATACTAACTGAAATGTCAGATTTATCTTTTTCAGCTTCTATAGTCATAGAGGATGAAGCTGTGAGTTGAGAAAACAGGTTGCAGAATCCTTACTAGGCCAATGTTCTGGCAGTAACTATAAGAAAAATATAATGCGATTTTTTTTCATTTTTAAATAATATATTTTTATTATAAAATATTTCAGAGAAAATTTAATCATCGGGAAAACCTTTTTAGTAATATTAAAGACAAGACAAGCTAAACAAGAATAGAAAGTTTTCTTAGTTCTTGTAGTGTTTTCACATATTTACCTTCACATTTACAATAATTACTCATGTATTTGGAGATATTTCTAGTTTCTGACTACTTGCATTCTCTGTTGCTCTTTTTTCTATTCTATTTTACATTTTCTATATTGCTTTCTTTGACACGATGATTTTGTTCTTTTATCTTCAAACTTGTTGTTAGTTTATTTGTTTTTATATGCTGTGGAGATTTACTCAGTTTGGGTAAAGGATGCATCTGACTCCATAAAACATTCTCCCGTGAGGATTTTATTTAAAGACAAAGTTGAGTTTTGGGACAAGAGAACTAGAGTCCAGGCAAGCAGTGGAGGGACAAAAAGGTGTGAAAGCTCTCAGCAAAATCTTTAAGTACGTAATTCAAAATACTATGACTTTCTAAGACCAATCATAAAGGTATCAAAATATCAAGTGGCCGCAAATTTGTGTTATATGTGCCAAAGCATAATGCTTATCCTTTTTCCCCCTACGTTATTTGCAGATAACAATAAACCATGCAGCATGGCATTATCTGAAGATAACTTGGTAGTCTGGTTCAGGTAGTAGACAACTTCATATATAAGCTCCCTGCTTTCTCCTTTCTCAGGCTGCATTTAAGAGATAGTGAATCTGTAGGGACCTATCTCAGATGGCTTAATGGGTTCAAACATGCAGTACTTTTCTAAAATTATATGCTCAGGTAAGTTAAATGTCAACCATTGATACTGACCTTTTAATTTTTATATATTTCAATTTCATACTACAAATTGTTGCCTAAAACTCAGTGGAACAATAACACATGTTGGGTTGTTGATTGGTTGAAAGACTGAAGTGACACTAAAACCTGGAAATTGGAGAGTACATTTGATATTAAATTTATGAAAAGTATAGATCATGGCAGGATAAGAATCTAGCCTTAGTTCATTTTTAAAACCTTTCGACAATATCAAACACTAGTTTTTTGGCTTTTCAACCTATAGAATACACTGACTACATATGATTAATTTAACAGAGACTTATTTAGCTCTGAGTCAGGTAAAATTTTCTAGCTAATACTGAAGTGAATACAAATATAATTTATTTTTCCAAAAAATAAACTTGAAACATCTCATGCCCTTAGTCTACAGAACCCAGTGCCATAATTTAATCACTTGAGAAAATATTCATGAATTGACTGATTGTTCAGTCATATACTGTTGTTTTCAAATACATGCAAGGTTCTATATTGCTTTCATATATTATCCTCCAAATTGCTTCTCAGTTCCAGGTAACAGTGTCTTATGTAGCATCAGATTTTGGTAGGTAATAGAAAGTAGGAAATTATTTTCTCTATTCATCTGTAAACATTTTCAAAAACATACTTCATCCTATATTGCTATTCATGGCAAGTTTCTACATTTGTTGCATCTGATGAGAAGTCCTTAGATTTACCAATCTTCTAGGTAATTTAGATTATTTCTAGTACTCTGGTAGTGTGTATTTTTCTGATCTGCTTGCATTTTATCAGACAATTCTTTACATATAGATGGAGCTAAGGGATAATTCAAACTAAAATTTTCTCGAAATTTCTTTCTTACACTTATCCTAAGAGACTTAGTGAGGGAAGGTTCTTAGTCTTTAAGCTGAGACCTATTCGTACAAATATTTCTACACTAAAGTTTCTTTGCCATTCTCAAGTGGTGAATTTATTTATGTGTTTCAATGAGCCTAACCCCATCAAAGTCACACACACTCGGTTGTCTTTATCTAAGCTCTTGGGGCAGGTAGTGCAGTTCTTCTCTGTCCCTGTTCCTGTCTCTTTTTTATGGCAAACATATTAAGCTTGGCTTCCTTCAAAGCCTACTCTTTGGCTCTTTAAAACATCAGACTCTTGAAAATGAAAAGCCTTTCATTTCACGGTCATTGTCCCTGCTTTCAGCGTAAAAATCTAATTTGGAACACAAAACCAGTCGTTCTGTTTGAATACATTTTGGTCTTCATGTTGTTGAAAGCAATGAATATTGTTGATCCAATTGCAGGAGATGGAAGGTGGGGGAGGGAAATAAATAAATTTTTGAGTTAAAACTTGATTTATAGGCCCAAATTTTAATACAACACATTATTATTTGCACAATTCTCTCTCTCTCTCTCTCTGTAATTAAAACATAATCACATGCAGACAGCTTTGCAAATTTTAGGGGCAGGCATCATTACACAATTGAGAAAATAGAACATAGCCAGCATACCAAAACCTGCCTGCATGCCTAAAGTTATGCCCAACTACTATGATTTCTAATGGATTAATCCACAGCGTAGTGTTGCTTTTATTTGAATTTTAAATTAAAAAAAAATTAAATATGTATTTAGGGGATATGAGTGCAGATTTCTTACAGGCAATTGCATAATAGTGAAATCTGAGTTTTTAGTGTACCCATCACCTGAATAGTGAACCTTATACCTAATAGGAAACTTTTCAACCCTCACCCCTCTTCAAAGCTCCCACTTTGGCAGTCTCCAATGTCTGTTTTTGCACTCTGTATGTCTCTGTGTACTCACTGTTTAATGCCCACTTATAAGTGAGAACATTAAGTATTTGACTCTGTTGCTGAGGTATTTCATTTAGGATAATGGCCTCCAGCTCTACCCATGTTGCTGCAAAAGACATAATTTCATTCTTTTCTATGACTGAGTAGTATTCCACGGTATGTGTTTGTGGTATATATATATATATATGAAATACAATTTACAATTGTATTTTAGTGCTAAAATTGTATTTTAGCAATGTTTGTTGCTAAGCATTTGTATAAATTATCTTCTATGATAATTAACTTGTGCTTATTCTGGACCAAATACACGAACAAGTGTAGCTTCGCATTGTATTCACACACAGACACACACACACACACACACACATGGTTGTGATATATATAAATATATATATATATATATAATACCACAGTGTGATATATATACACACACACACAAATATATAAATCACATTTTCTTTTTCTAACCTTCCACTGATGGATGCTTAGACTGATTCAATATATTTGCTATTATGAATAGTATGATAATAAACATACAAATACAGGGGTTTTTTTTGTTAGAATTATTTCCTTCTCTTTGGGTATATATCCAGTAGTGGTATTGGTAGTGGTATTGGTGAATCTAAGGATAGTGCAATTTTTAGTTCTCTGAGAAATCTCCATACTGTTTTCCACAAGGTTGTATTAATTCACATTCTCACCAGCAGTGCATAGGTGTCCCCATTTCTCTGAATCCTTGCCAACATCTGTTGTGTTTGGACTTTTTAATAATAGCCGTTCTGATGGGTGTAAGTTGGTATCACATTGTCATTGTAATTTGCATTTTTCTGAGATTAGTGATATTGCGTATTTTTTCATATGTTTCTTGGCCTCTTATCTGTTCACTTTTTAATGGGGCTATTTTGTGGTTATTGTTAAGTTGTTTGGGTTCCTCGTAGAATGTAGATATTAGTCTTTTGTTAGATGCATAGTTTGCCATTTTTTTCCCGTTGTATAGGTCATCTGTTTATGCTCTTGTTTCTTTTGCTGTGCAGAAACATTTTAATTTTCAAGTCCCATTGGTCTATTTTTTTTTTTCACTGACATTTGCTTTTAAAGACGTGGTCACAAATTCCTTGCCTCGGTAAATATCCAGAGGAGTGTTTCCTGAAATTTTTATAGTTTCCTGTCTTTTATTTAGGTTTTTAATCTATCTTGTGTTAATCTTTGTATATTGAGGGAGGTGTATCTCCAGCTTTATTCTCTGAATGTGTCCATCCAGTTTTTCCAGCACTATTTATTGAATTGTTCTTTCCACAGTATATATTTTTTTGCTGACTTTGTCAATGATCAGTTGGATATTGGCATGTGGCTCTATTTTTGGGTTCTCTATTCCGTTCTATTGATCATTTAGTCTATCTTTATACCAGTATCATGTTGTTTTGGCTACTATAGTCTTGTAATATAACTTGAAGTTGGCAATGTGAAGTCTTCAGCTTTTTTGATTTTGCTTAGAATTGCTTTGACTTTTAGGCTCCTTTTCAGTTCCATATGAATTTTAGAATTTTTTTTCCTGATTCTGTGAAAAATGACATTGATAATTTGGTAGAAATTCCAATGAAACTAGTATGATTTTAATGATAGTGATTCTTCCCATCCATGAGCATGACATGTTCTTTTGTTTGTGTCATCTGCAGTTCCTTTCATCTGGTTTTATAGTTCTCCTTATAAAGATTTGTTACCTCCTTGGTTAAGTATATTTCTAGTGGTTTTTTTTTTTTTTTTTTGGTAGCATTATATATGAAATTGTCTTCTTGATTTAGTACTCAGCAAGATCATTATTTGTATACAAAAATCCTAATTTCTGCACATTAATTTTGTATCCCCAAAATTTCCTGAATTCATTTCCAAATCTAAGATTTTTTCAGTGGAGTCTTTTGAGTTTTCTAGGTATAAGACCTTATCAGTAACAAAAATAATTGACTTCCTGTTTTTCAGTTTTGAAGCTTTTCATTTTGTTCTCTTACCTGATTGTTATGGCAAGGACTTCCAGTACTCTTATAGGTTAAGGAAGAGTAGTAAAAGTGGGCATCCTTGTCTTGCGCCAGTTCTTAGAGATAATTTTACACAGATTCAACCTACTAAATGTAGTCTTTGGGGTTTAGTTTCATTTGCTCAAAATTATGTTTCTGTAAGATTTACTCACGCTGATGACTGTAGTTCTAGTTATGGTCATTTTAATTTCTTTGCATTATTTTATTGAGAAAACATACACTGATTAACAGCTTTGGACCAGTATTTAAGTTTCCTAGTTTGGGTTTTTTTTACAAATAATGTTGCTATCAATATTTGTCATGTATATCTTTTGGTACATATGGGTATACAATTTGATTTGGAAATTGTTTAGTTTGAATTTTAATTTTTTTAGAGATGTAGTCTTGCTCTATCACCCAGACTGGAGTGCAGTAGCACAATAATAGGTCACCAGGCCTCTACGTCCTGGGCTCAAGTGATCCTCCCGCTCAGCCTCTTGATTAGTTAGGATTGCATACCCATGCCACCACACCTGGCTTTCTTGTTTTCAGTGTCACTAGATGATTACAAACAATTTCCCAAAAAAGGTTATACCAATTTATTATTCCTCAATAAATGTGCAAGCACTATAGCCTTGCCAATATTTGATATTGTCAGATTTCGGTTTGTTTTTTGAGGGGCATTCTTGGAAGGAATCTTCTTCAAATAGTTACAAAGCAACTATGAAACTCTTACAACTAACACTATATTTAGTCAGTACTGAATATTTTCACCTAAGATCGGGGAATAGTCAAGGATTTCAATATGTCGTTTCTCTTCAAATTTTACTGAAACTATTTAGCAAGTGTAGTAAAACAAAATAAATGAAAGGCATTGTAAGAAAAGAAAAACTGTCTATTTTGCAGAAAATGTTATAGAATTTATCAAAAAAGGCTACCAGAATTGAGTGAGTTTAGCAAGTTTGCAGGAAATAAGGTCAATAATCTAAAAATGACTAGGGGTTCATGGGGTTCACCTACATTCTTTCTCTCTCCCCCGCCTTTCTTTTTCTTAGAGATTGTGTCTCACTCTGTTTTCTAGTCTGGAGTTCAGTGGTAAAATCACAGCCCACTGCACGACCTCCTGGACTCAGGCAGTCCTGTCAGTTTCCCAAGTAGCTAGGACTACCGCACGTGCAATAACACTTGGCTACTTTTAAATATTTTTTAGAGATGGGCCCTCACTGTGTTGCCAAGGCTAGTTTCAAATTCCTGGCTTCAAGAAATTCTTCCCCTTCATCATCCTTAAGTGTTGGGATTACAGGCATGAGCCACTGCAAGTGACAGACTTTCCTTCTTAAAGAGTATTTTTTATAGAGCATAGAATTTTAAATTGACACCTATTTTTCATCAACTCTGTGAAACTGTGGGGAGAGTGAAAATAGTTAACTCAGGCCAGAAAGTACATTTTATCATTGACAATTTTCAGAATTTCCAGTATATGGTGATAATAAAAAACAGATTTGCTTTTACTCAGTTTTGTGATAGCTTTAAATTCATTACGGACAGTGAACACAGTTATTACCTATAACTGGGCAGAATATCCTCACCACCTTCTCTTGGCATTCTATTACTATGAATATATCATTCAATCACCTTCAGTTTTCAAAATTTTTGTGTAAAACACAACTTTCATTCTCAATTATAAAATATGATTGTTTATTCTTTGAACCTAAACTATACCCCTTTTCCCATCTTACTGGCTAGTTTATAGATCTTTCCTTCTTTTGTTTTATAATATATGTACATTCAATTTTACATTTTTATTTTCATGAGGTTTTGAGGGGATTTTGAATGTCATTTATGTAGCTTTTTTTTTTTTTTTTGAGATGGAGTTTCGCTCTTGTTACCCAGGCTGGAGTGCAATGGCGCGATCTCAGCTCACCACAACCTCCGCCTCCTGGGTTCAGGCAATTCTCCTGCCTCAGGCTCCTGAGTAGCTGGGATTACAGGCACATGCCACCATGCCCAGCTAATTTTTTTGTATTTTTAGTAGAGACGGGTTTCGCCATGTTGACCAGGATGGTCTCCATCTCTTGACCTCGTGATCCACCCGCCTTGGCCTCCCAAAGTGCTGAGATTACAGGCTTGAGCCACCGTGCCCGGCCGTAGCTCATTATTTTTAAAAAATTATTAGTTATCTCTTCAAATCAGACCACAGTCCCATTTTTAAAAATTCTGATTTAAATGTATTTTAGGTGTTTTCTCATCTTTATGTTTTTATTCCTTCTCACCTGTCTTCAGTTCACCAATTTCTCATTACTTATCAGATCTGGTGTTTCATCTACTCATTGAGTTTTAAATTATAATAATTGCACTTTTTCAGTTTTAGAATTTCAATGTAATTATTTTTCAGATCTGGAATGCGATATTTGATTATTTTGTATTCTCACTTGAAGTATTCAATCTTGTATTTTCTTTCCTTCAACATATAAATCTTGGTTGTTTAATAATATGAATCTTGCAGTAACACAACTGGCCTAGAAAGCCCTGGAATGGGTTTGCCCTAAGAGGGGTATGAGAGGAAGTGTGTGTGTGTGTGTGTGTGTGTGTGTGTGTGTGTGCGCGTGCGTGCATATATACATACATATATATGCACATATATGTATGCATATATATGTATGTATATATGCACGCACGCGCACGCACACACACACATACATACATACACACATACATATATATATGCACGCACACACACACACACATACACGCACACACTTACATATAAAAATGTCTCTAGAGAGCCTCATGTTTATTTGTAATATCTTGTTCTCAAGAATGTATGCACACACAAACATATACCCATATTATACATAAATGGAAATGAAAATCATTATATTAAAAAAAAACTTAAAAAAAATATTTTGAGAGCACTCTTGTGAAAAAACAAAATAAAGGTAGCTTACATTAACTAGAGGACCGAGAAAGCTTATTGAATGGTGCAGAATGTAATATACAACTTTTAGAATGTGTTCAATTTTGATAAAATATTAAAGGTATGGTAGTTGAAGCAAACAGTTAAACAAAACACAGAGAGAGAGTTGTTACATGGAGAATTTGGAAAAATATTTTTAATTTAAAAGATTGAGAATCTGTGGATGGGTCTTGTTTGTTTCTTTTTTTAAATTTTTATTCTACTTTAGGTTCTGAGGTACATGTGCCGATCATGCAGGATTGTTGCATAGGTACATATATGGCAATGTGGTTTGCTGCCTCCATCCCCCTGTCACCTATATCTGGCACTTCTCCCCATGTTATTGCTCCCCATCCCCCTCCTGTGCCTCCCCTGGCCCCCACAATAGACCCCAGTATGTGATGCTCCCCTCCCGTTGTCCATGTGTTCTCATTGTTCAACACGCACCTATGAGTGAGAACATGCGGTGTTTGATTTTCTGTTCTTGTGTCAGTTTCTGGAGAACGATGGTTGCCAGATTCACTCATATCCCTACAAAGGACACAAACTCATCATTTTTAATGGCTGCATAGTATTCCATGGTGTGTATGTGCCACATTTTCCTTGTCCAATCTATCACCAATGGACATTTGGGTTGGTTCCAGGTCTCTGCTATCGTAAACAGTGCTGCAATGAACATATATGTGCATGTGTTTTTATAATAAAACAATTTATAATCTTTATAATAGAATGATTTATAATCCAATGGGATTGCTGGGTCAAATGGAATTTCTATTTCTAGGTCCTTGAGGAATTGCCACACTGTCTTCCACAATGATTGAACTAATTTACACTCCCACCAACTGTGTAAAAATCTTCCTATTTCTCCACATCCTCTCCAGCATCTGTTGTGTCCAGATCTGTTGTGTCCAGAATTTTTTAATGATCACCATTCTAACTGGCGTGAGATGGTATCTCAGTGTGGTTTTGATTTGCATTTCTCTAATGACCGATGATGATGAGCATTTTTTCATATGTTTGTTGGCCTCATATATGTCTTCTTTTGAAAAGTCTTCATGTCCTTCACCCACTTTTGAATGGGTTTATTTTTCCTCTTGTAAATCTGTTTCTTGTAAAGTTCTTTGTAGATTCTAGATTTTAGCCCTTTGTCAGATGCGTTGATTGAAAATTTTTTTTTCCTATTCTGTTGGTTGCTGGTTCATTCTAATGATAATTTGTTTTGCTGAACAGAGGCTCTAGAGTTTAATTAGGTCTCATTTGTCTATTTTGGCTTTTGTTGCCAATGCTTTTGATGTTTTAGTCATGAAGTCCTTGCCTATGCCTATGTCCTGAATGGTTTTGCCTATGTTTTCTTCTAGGGTTTTTATGCTGTCAGGTCTTATGTTTAAGTCTTTAATCCATCTGGAGGTAATTTTAGTGTAAGGTGTCAGGAAGGTGTCCACTTTCTGCTTTCTGCACATGGCTAGCCAGTTTTCCCAACACAATTTATTAAATAGGGAATCCTTTCCCCATTGCTTTTTTTGTCCAGTTTGTCAAAGATCAGATGGTTGCAGATGTGTGGCATTGCTTCTGAGGCTTCTGTTCTATTCCATCAGTTTATATCTCTATTTTGGTACCAGTGCCATGCTGTTTTGAGTACTGTAGCTTTGTAGTCTAGTTTGAAGTCAGGTAGCCTGGCTTTGTTCTTTTTGCTCCAGATTGTCTTGGCTGTCCAGGCTCTTTTTTGGTTCCATATGAAGTTTAAGGTGTTTTTTTTTTCCAGTTCTTTGAAGAAGGTCATTAGTACCTTGTTGCAGATAATATTGAATCTATAAATTACTTTGAGCAGTATGGGCATTTTCATGATATTGATTCTTCTAATCATGAGCATGGAATGTTCCTCCATCTGTTTGTGTTCTCTTTTACTTCCATGAGCAGTGGTTTGTATTTCTCTCTGAAGAGGTCCTTTACATCCTTTGTTAGTTTTATTCCTAGGTATTTTATTCTCTTTGTAGCAATTGTGAATGGGAGTTCACTCATGATTTGGCTCTCTGTTAGTCTGTTATTGGTATATAGGGATGCTTGTGAATTTTGCACATTGATTTTGTATCCTGAGACTTTGCTGAAGTTGCTTATCAGTTTAAGGAGATTTTGTGCTGAGATGATAGGGTCTTCTAAATATACAATCATGTCATCTGCCAATACAGACAACTTGACCTCTTCCTTTCCTAATTGAACACCCTTCATTTTTTTTTTTCTTGCCTAATTGCTCAGCTAGAACTTTCAATACTATATTGAATAGGAGAGATGAGAGAGGGCAATCTTGTCTAGTGCCAGATTTCAAAGGGAGTCCTCCAGTTTTTGCCCATTCAGTATGATATTGGCTATAGGTTTGTCATAAATAGCTTTTATTATTTTGAGATATGTTCTTTGGATACCTAGTTTATTGAGAGTTTTTGGCATAAAGGGATAAAGTTGAATTTTGTTGAAGGCCTTCTCTGATTCTATTGAGATAATCACGTGGTATTTTTCTTTGGTTCTGTTTATTTGGTGGATTATGTTTATAGACTTGCATATGTTGAACAAGCCTTGCAACCCCAGGATGAAGCCTACTTGATCGTGATGGACAAGTTTTTTGATGTGCTTTGCAATCGGTTTGCCAGTATTTTGTTGAAGATTTTTGCATCTATGTTCATCATGGATATTGGCCTGAAGATTTTTTGTTGTTGTTGAGTCTCTGCCAGGTTTTGGTTTCAGGATAATGTTGGTCTCATAAAATGATTTGGGAAGGATTCCCTCTTTTTGGATTGTTTGGAATAATTTCAGAAGGAATGGTACCAGCTCCTCTTTGCACGTCTGGTAGAATTTGGCTATGAACCTGTCTGGACCTGGACTTTTTTTGGTTGATAGGCTATTGATTGCTGCCTCAACTTCAGCCCTTGTTATTGGTCTGTTCAAGGTTTCGACTTCTTCCTGACTTAGGCTTGGGCAGATGCAAGTGTCTAGGAATTTATCCATTTCTTCCAGATTTACTGGTTTTTGTGCATAGAATTGTTTGTAATAAACTCTGATGATAGACTGTATTTCTGTGGAATCTGTGGAGATGTCTCCTTTGTCATTTTTTATTGCATCTACTCGATTCTTCTCCCTTTTGTTAATTAATCTGGCTAGCAGTCTGTCTATTTTGTTGATTTTTTTCAGTAAACCAGTTCCTGGATTGATTTTATTGAAGGTTTTTTTTTTGTCTCTCTATCTCCTTCAGTTCTGCTCTGATCTTAGTTATTTCTTGTCTTCTGCTAGCTTTTGAGTTTTTTTTATCTTGCTCCTCTAGCTCTTTCAATTTTGATGATAGGGTGTCAATTTTAGATCTTTCCTTGTTTCTCATGTGGGCATTTATTCCTATAAATTTCCCTCTAGACACTGCTTTAAATGTGTCCCAGAGATTCTGGTACATTGTGTCTTCATTCTCATTGGTTTCAGAGAACACCTTTATTTCTGCCTTCATTTCATTGTTTATCCAGTCGAAGTTCAGGAGCCAGTTGTTCAGTTTCCATGAAGTCGTGTGGTTCTGAGTTAGTTTTTTAATCCTGAGAACAGTAAGGGTTGCTGCTGGTTTCTTCCTCTGTTATCTTCATCCCAGAAGGGTACCCACCAGATGTTGGCCTTAGCTCTCCTTTATGCAGTGTCTCTTTGGGCATATCGGTTCAGGTAGCTGCTTGCGGAGACAGCTGTCCCTCAAGTGCTGTGCTGGGAGCTCTGTTGTTCTGTGCAGAGCTGCTGGGCAGGTACTTTTAAGTTGCTGCAGTGGAACTCATCACCACCTCTTTTCCTGGTGGTCTGTCCTAGGACAGTCAGGCTTCATTTATAAGTTCCTGATGTGCTGCTGCCTTTTTTTATAGATTCCCTGCTGGCACAGAGATAGCCTAGTCATAGTCTGCCAGCAGAGGTGTTGCTGAGCTGCCACAGGCTATGCCCAGCTGCTGTGTGAACTTTCTTGAGGTAGTTAGAACTGCCTTGGCATTGGCGGACTGCCTCAGTAGTGGCAGACACCCTTCCCCACACTGAGCTGAACCATCCCGGGTACAGTTGTACTTGCTGCAAAACTCTCAACCCAGAATGTTTCAGATTGCTTTTTTTTGTGGGGGTGGGTAGCCAGATCACCTGGCTTCCTGTCTCAGCCCCCTCCCTTTCAGTTGAATGGGTGGCTCTCTCTCCCAGGCATTCCAGGTGCCAGTTGAAATGGCTGCCCAGATTTGTGTGAGTTTCTGTGCGCCAACCCATGGCACTGGCTGAAGCAGCTGTGCTGGAAACTTTTTTCAGCCCAGGAATCTCCTAGTCTGTGGGCAGTTGAAACTCATTTGGAAATGCAGTGATCACTCACCCTCTGCATTGTTCTTTCTGGGAACTACATTCCAGAGCTGTTCCTATTTGGCTACTTTGGATCCTCTGGGTCTTGTTTCTTTCTTAAACTTTGTTTTGTAGCATGTTTCTATCTTTATAGAGGAACAAAGTGAAAGCCTTTCTTCCCTGCTAGCAAGACTGAGCCTGACAGTAAGAGTGCTCTAAGGTAGTTGTCAAGCTGCCCATTCTCAAGGTGGCCAATTAAGACAAAAGCCAAACTGAAAATAACAATCAAGTCATTATTCAAATACTGCAATAATGCAGGTAAAAGGCAAAGAAAAAAAGTGTGATCCTCTAATGCTTTATTTTTTCCAATGGAAAGATATCGTGCTAGAGTCAGTCAGATGATATTTGATGAAGGTGGGGAAAACATCTCACTGAGCAGTGGTGAACAAAAAGCTCCTGTCCTCTTACGGACCTATAGGGCCAGAAAGAGTGACTGGGTAAAGGCTAGGAACAAACTCAGTCAAAGCAGAGAACAAGCTCTTGGTCACTACAGTTTTCTACTCCTCTTCCCATAGGAGATTGTCATTTGAGGTCCCAGATAAGACATACAAAGGGAGAATCCTGGGCTAAAGATGAAAATATATGTATGAACATGGCCGGTAGAGGTGGCAGTAGGGTGGGACAGTGGGGAAAGAGAAAAGAGAAAGTGGTATCTTTGGCTGCTTATCCCTTTGAGACTGCAAGTCTGGGTTTTGGAAGATAGCTCTCTCCCATGAGGCCTGACAAGTCTAGCCTTTGTCATTGATGTGGTCAGGCCTGAAAGATCACACAGAGTATTTTGGCCCCTAGCTAAATCCCTTTATACTGTAGGGGTTGCATGGGCACCCATGTCCTCAGTGATTTGGTAGAAAGGTACTCTGGATGCAGAGAGAGTTGTGGTCATATGTCTGGTTTATTATAGTAAAATCACACAGTAGTGTCATCATGGGAAACAAGACATCAGATGAAGTCTGGAGAAATCCAGATGCAGACTTCCAAATTTCACCCTCTCAGGATGAGGGAGTGGACTCACACAAAATGCTCTCCTTTTCCTAGCTTTGAAATGGAGCAACATGTTCCCAGTGTTTCTGCTGAGGGGAACTTACTGGAAATTCAAAGTCCAGGTGTTTTTTGTTTTTGAATAACTGGTCACATAGGGATTCTTTCCCTGCACATCCATGAATGGTTATCAAAATTCCAGATCCCCAGAATAAAATCAGATTGTTGTGTGTTAAATTGTGTCCTACAAAAAGATCTCTTAAATTCCTAATTGCAGGTATCTCAGATTGTGAACTTATTTGGGAATAGGGTCATTGCAGACACAAGGTCAGTTAAATTCAGGTGTAGTTAGGTTCAGATGAAGTTATATTGTAGTGAAGTGGGTCCCTAATCTGATTTGTGTCCTAATAAGAAGAAAGATATTTGGACACAGATACAGAGGGAAGATGACTATGTGAACAGAGGTAGAGTTTGGAGTTAAGCTGCCACAAACCAGGAAACACCTGGGACCACCAGAAGCCGGAAGAGACACTGAGGGATCCTCCCTTCCAGGGAGGAAGTGGGTAATTCCCAACACTTCGATTTCACATTTCTAGATTCAGGAACTGTGGCAGAATACATTTCTGTTGGTTTAAACTGCCACGTGTGTTATGATAGCCCTAGGACATGAATAGATTTTGGTGATGGAATTGGGGTGCTGCTACAGGATATTTTTAAATAATGTGACAATAGCTCTGGAATTGGGTAATGGGTAAAGGCTGAAAGAGTTTTGGAGGATCCTGATTTTAAAAAATTTACATAGACTTGAAGAGATTGTTGGTAGAAATAATGCTCATTAAAGAACATTCTAATGAAAAGTCAGAGATAGGAGAGCTACATAGAAAGTTCTTATGAACATTTATGGTAATATTTTCTAAGATGATAAATAAGGCTACTTCTGGTGAAGTCTGAGATGAAAATTAGGAACATGATATTAGAAACTGAAGAAAAGACAGTCCTTGTTATAAAGTGGCAGATGACTTGGCTGAAATATTTTGCACTATTTGTGGAAGGTACAATTTGTAAGTGATAAACTTGAATATTTATTGAGGATATATCTGAGCAAAGTGTGGAATATATGGTCTGGTTTATTTTTGCTGCTTATGGTAAAATGCAAGAGGAAATATACAAGTTGAAGAATAATCTATTAAGCAAAAAGGAAACAGCACTTGATGACTTGGAAAATTCTTATCCTATCCTGATAGCATGGTATAGAAACAGGACCAAGAATCTATCTAGACAACCATGTGCTAAAAAAATTGAGTATGTAACTGTGAAGGTTAATAAGTCTCAACTTGATTGGGTTGAATGATGCACAGTATGGTTTCTGGGTGTGTCTGTGAGGGTGTTGCCAGCATTTTGAATCAGTCAACTGGGAGAGAAAGACCCATCCTCAATGTGGGTGGGCACCATCCAGTTTGCTGCCAGCCTGGCTAGTAAAAGCAGGTGGAGGAGAGTGGAATTAACTGGCTTGCTAAGTCTCCTAGTCTTCATCTTTTTCTTGTGCTGGATGCTTTCTATCCTCAAACATGAGACTCCAAGTTCTTCAGCCTTAGGACTCCTGAACATACACCAGTGGTTTTCCAAGGGTTCTCAGGCTTTTGGCCACAAACTGAAGGCTGCACTGTCAGCTTTCCTACCTTTGAGGCTTTGGGACTTGGACTGAGCCACTAATGGCCTCCTTGCTCCTGAGCTTACAGACGGCGTATCATAGGACTTTACCTTGTGATTGTGTTAATTATCCTCAGTAAACTCCTCTTCATCTATGCATATATCCTATTTGTTCCGTCCTTCTAGAGAACTCTGATTAATACAATTACTCATTTATCCAAGAATTCATTAATCTAGATACAGGAAAAGAGGTGTGATTATCTAGAAAGGTATGTAGGTCTTGTTTAATGTTTAGATTCACATGAATTACTCAGGAGACTGAAAAGGTTCTTTAAGAATTATACCAGCAGAAACACTGCCAGCTTGTGAAGTAGGATGTTTGCTAGACCCCTTTGTGGGACTCACAACAGGAGTGCCTTGTTTACTGAGCCTGCCACTCTCACCCGCTCATGGGAGGGAGCAAACAAGCAAATGAGGCACGAACTGGAGTGCATGAACACTGGAACTGGCTGCCCATTTTGGTGCCTATGAGATCAAATTCTACTCACTGGGACTGCTGCATTCCACCCCTTATGGGAGGGAGCATGCAGGTGAGTGGGTGCAGAAACCAGAGTGAATACTTTCGGGCACTGGCAAGAGCAAACTCCATGCAAGCCCTGTTCAGGCAGCCTGCCTGTGACTCCCAAAGCCCCAGAGGGTGAGTTATGGTGCTCTTTTAGCTCTGCTATCTGCAAATTGCTTAAGTGTTAACAGCTCAGTAAGCCCTTTGCATCCATGCTCCTGGATGCCAAGCTCCTGTCTGATGTCCAGGAAGAAGGAGGTTGCCCAAATGAACTGAGGAATGGTAAATGGGATTGTATTGCCAGTTAAAGTGGCTTTAAGTGGGAAGGGGAGCTGAATAGGGGGTAGGGCAGGAAAGTAATCTTCCCCTGAAGCCCAGCCATCTCTAGCTAAATTCTCCAAAGTTACACTGTCAAGCCGTCTCTCTGAAGTCAAGCCACTTCTCTCCAACATCCAGCCATAGTCCCTACATCCAGCTGCTTCTCCTCTCTGCCAGCTGAGTCTGGGGTCTTTATAAACACAGGATGAGGTGAGACAGGGCCTGAGTGATTTAGGAAAAGGCAACATTTAAGCAGGAAAACAGGGATATAAGTTCTCATTTTGGGCTGCAGTTTCAGGCTTTTTAGCTTGGGGGTGGGGTTTTCACCAAAGACCCACCCATTTTCTGTTAAAATTTATCTGGCTCCTGTCCTTAGCACTTGGACTGAAAGTGATAGAGATGGGATGAAATTAATGAAGAATGATTCTGATGGTAGGGCCATGGAGGCAGACACCTGAACTGATAGAACATCTTTGAGCCGGGGGCTAGGGTTGTCTTTCAGGTAACCCAAGAGGGTACAGAGGACAGAGCATAGAACCACAGAGGCTTAGACTGAAGTCTTGGAATCTAATGATATTTACCCTGCTGGTTTTTGGACTTTCTTGGGACCTGAGACCCCTTTTTCTCCTATTTTTCAATTTTGGAATGGGAAGGTCTATCCTATGACTTTGCCACCATTGCATTGTGTAAGTATATTACTTGTTTTCTGGTTACACAGACTCACAGATCAAAAAGATTGTTGCTGCAGGATAAACTATAACCAAAGTCTTACCTATAACTGATTTAGGTGGTTTGATGATAAGATTTGGGACTTTTTTTAGCTGATTATATATAGATGAGATTTGGACTTAGAGTTGATGCTGGAGTGGGTTAAAACTTTTGGAGGTTTCAAGATGGGTTGAACAAATTTTGCATGTGGGAAAGACATGAATTTTGTGGGGCCAGAGGGTAGACTGTTGTTATGGGTTGAAGTCTGTTCCCATAAGAGATATATTGAAACCCTCAGATTATCTATAAAATAATTGTTTATAAATTTTAAAAGATTTGACTACCAGATATTATCAGTGACAAAGAAGAATTTGTTTTCTAATATAAATCCAATTGTTACAGAAACTTGTTCATGTCATTCTGTTTATAAAATATCTTCCTCCCACAATAATCAGTGATTATAATGTAATACCATTAATTAAGATGATTTATTGAAATAACTATAACATAATTTATTAAAATAACTTAACATAATTTATTAATATAACCATTAACATAACTAAGATTATTAACATAACTATTCATTTTGATCCTGGCAAAGATAAATGTGCTGAAATTTTAAAACTATTATAATAAGTAGGACAGTTTTACTCAAAACTGCTGAGAAGTTTCTGGCACGTTTCATCTGTGAAAATTATAATCCAAACAAATCTGCAAAGGTAGGTATAGGTAAAACCAAAGCCTGAAAGTCTATTTGAATATTTAGAAATGGAGTTCATTCAATTACCTCCTTGAAATGGATATGAATATATTTTTACAATTGTCTATTTTCTGGATGGCCAAAAGTTTTTCTCTGTTAAATGGCTACTACATTAACAAAGAGAAAATGAAACAAAATGAAATCAAACAAACAAATTAAAACAACACTCACCATTCTAGGCTTTGTATTTTCAACTTAGGCTTTTATGATTATCTTTATCCAGAGATAGAAATGCTCATTTTGCAGAGATTTTGATCATATAGCTGTTCATGATACTACTCATCATCCAGAAACTCCATTGCATTCATCATACTCTATCAAAAAGAAAAAATAAAGGTTGGAAAATTATTTGAAGGATTAACTGTCATCACCTAGATATTATATTTAGCTGCCTTGGCTATCAGAAATTAACTTACTGGAAATCATAGGTTATCATTCTCTAAGCCCTTAGCCAGTAAGGCTAACCTTTACACCTCCAGTAACTGATCGTCATCTTAGGTTTATTGCAATATACAAACCAAAATGTTTGTAGACAACAGATTCAGGCAGCTTTACCAAAGGAAAACCATAGAAACAATGTGGAAAACAACCTGCAAATGCTCTTGAACCTAATTGGAAATGACTGTATTCGTTACTAGTTAATTTCATATTTATGTTTAAAAATACATATTTCTGTATCTACCTTTGAAATTCATGAAGTATCATACTCTCATGACCTCAATGTACTCAGTGCTTGGAGATATAAAAACTGAGACTTCTGTAATTCTCTAGAAACAGATAACATCCAAAGAATTCAGCCTTTCCAAGAAACGTAGATCAAATACCAGATTTTCAGACTTCAGAGATCTCCAGACTGGAGGCTGAATGCCAGCAGCCACTAATTATTTCACCCTTTGTTTTCTCTTTCTTCTTTCTTTTCTTCCCATCATTTAAAAACAGTTACCTTTAGTCATTTTCTAAAGATTATAATTATAGGTTTTCAATTATCGAAAATGAAAAAATTAAGACATTTCTCTTTGTTTCCATTGATTTTGTTTCCAAAACCTAACCCTTGTTACTAAAACAGAAAGATAAGTAAGCTTGGAAACTGGCCACTGTGCCACTTTGCAGCTTGAGAAGTTGAGATGGAAGGATGGAAGGGTGCTTTCAGGCTGGAGTTAAAAAAAGTCAGTGTTGGTAAAGAGAACACATCAAGGCCGATTAATCATCTACTTCGTGTGTTTCTTGACATTACAGTTCTATATCTTATCTTGTCTAGAGCCAAAGTGCTACTATATAGCCACTATGTGATAAATGAATTTACCAGAAAACAAAACAAAACAAAGCAAAAGCAAACCAGAAGCTGACGATCTACCTGAAGCTCAAGGATTTCCTATAATCATGGACCTCTTTTGTTCTGGAAACCTGGATAAAGATGACAATTGGCATTCTTGATATTAGGCATGATGATATTTTTCCAGAGGTGAATTTTGCTAAAGAGCAATGAATGTAAAAGTCCCTAAAAGACTAAAAATATTTCACTGTGATCCTTGAAAAATTGTCTCCTACTCTTCCTCCTCACCAAAACTTTGCTAAATGGAAGTTAATCAACCAACAGCTGATACATTGCAACCACCATTTTCTATTCTAACATCCTGCTCTGTAATTAATGTAACATGTTTCTAAAGTTTACTGAAGAATTTCCTTAGTGAACATTATTGGGAGAAAATGAAACTTTAGCTTGTTTTCTGTCACATGACAAAATTAAGCATCATGCTTCTCTCCCTAAGATTCATTTCAAAATTTTTCTCATTTTGCAAAATTTCCATATAAGCTAGAGCAAATGATTTAGCTTGTTCTTCTTCTTCCATAATATGTAATGGACATTTAAGTTGGTCTTCAGAAAACAAATACTAAAATGAACAAGAAACAGGAATGTGATGTATACAAAATCAAACATATCATTACCAACTTTCCAAAGAACATATCCTAAAGGTAGTCTGAAAAGTACTGTCCGTTTCTTTAAGCTTACCAGGGTAATCAAATAGATATATACTTAAGGAAATGTAAGATAGTACATTGAGTCATTTGAGGTTTACCATAACTAACTAGTGTCAGGGGTTTGGGTTTGGTTGGTATAGGGGTGGCAAAATATACATTTGTATTAATTTATTTACAGATCGAAACACTGAGAAAATGCAATGGTAGATAAAATCCTGATAGAAAAATATAGTGATGTTAAGGATTATAAATGTCATTTTATAATTAGTCGAACGCACTGAGCTTTTTTAAGGAGATAAAAGTAACTTCTGTTATAGATATAATTTTGGAAAGAATGTAAATGATGGTTTGAAAATATATTGGAAGCAGACAGTTTAAGGAATGATGAGGGACACAGACGTAGGATAGTGTTTCAATGAATTCAAAGTTTCCTTTACTCTAAATGTAGGAGCTAATAAAAGTCAGAAAAAGTACCCCAGAATCATGGATGGAAATGATCCTTTTTCTTTACAAACTGGCTTACTTCCCTTAAAAAACACAGTGAAGTCCTCATTTCAGAAAGTATTTATTGGGGTTCTTGGGTAAACTAGAAATGCAGCCCTCTTTCTCACACCACGTATACTTAAGAGTTTTTATAGAACATGTCAAGGAATCAGAAGTGAATTCTGGCTTTTGCCAATTCTTTACTACATATCCAAATGGAAAATTTATTTCTATTTTTAGCACTTGTCACTTCTTTCTCCCAAAGTTCTACTCTGTTTAGTTACCCTCTTTAGATTGATTATGGCCTTTACTCTTCTTTATTACCTGAGGTTCAGTCTTCAGCAATGCCTATTTTGCCAATGTCTATAGCTTAAAGCTGTTCCTCTTCTCTTTTTTTCTTTCTATTAAAACAGACCCTGCTTTGTGACTTATTTTCTGGGTGATATACATGATTTAAGGTAGAATATGGACTATGGTTTATCTGAAAAAAAAAATGTGTTTTATTTGCTAATGTATAAGCTTTTAGAAAATATTTAGGTTAGGTCTAACCTCAAAGAAATACTTCTTAATCATGTGTAGGTTACACAACAGTCAGCTTTAGTTTTTATTCTAGGATTACATATACTAGCTTTGAGATTAGAGTCAGTGACTGGCTAATATACCTGAATTGGTTTTATCATTTATAAATGGGAAAGACATAATATATGTGTACTCACGTGATTTATATAAATGTTGTGGTTATAGATGCTAAATTAATGGTTAAATGATTTACTATTTTTAATATGTCTATCATGCTCACTAAAAAAAAGCATTAGAAATCACATATGAAAGTACTGTGCTCTCTAAATTCAGAAAAATACATATGTTCAGCTTTGAGGGATTTTTAAATTATATTCTATATTGGAATTAGAAACAACAGATTAACCATATTGAGAAAATAACTATTAGTGTTTGTTCAAACTACTTTTTAAATATAAATTTAACTTTTAATTTAGATTTGGAGGGTTTTTTAAATTTAGGGTATATTTTATCTTTATATGCATAACATTTTTCAATATCAATTTTATACATACGTAGTCACCATCTGTATTTTACTCAGTTCTGAAAATATTACATATGTTTCAAAGTCACTATCTTCATGAATACTTGAAAATTCATTCTGCTTCTTTCTGCCTTTGGGTATTGTTTTACACATAAAACACCCACTGAAAAATTGAGTTCTTGTTCTCTACTATGGTTCTTTATAAATTTCATGCTGTAATGTTCTCTTTAAATTATAGTTAAAATGCATGATAAAAACACTAACAGCAATGAGACATTTATTTAGTCAAGAAGGATTGTACTTAAATAGAATAGTAAGAATATAAAAAGAAAACATTAACCTGGATCACATTATGTAAATGAAATTTCATACATGTGAAAAAGAACATAAAATGTCCATGTATTGTTTAATGAATAATCATAACATGAACACCTGTTTAAACACTGCCCTGATCAAGAAATTAAATATTTGTATCACTAGTAACTTATTGTCCTTTCCCATGTCTCATGTTTTTCCCAATCACAAACCTTTCTGTTATAATCATCACTATATTGACTTCCGTGATATTTGTTTTCTTACTTGTCTTTGTATTTTTACGTATACATTTATAAACACTATAATTTAGTTTTGTCTAATCTTGAACATTATTACATATAGAAAGTCATTTTTTAGGAAGAGAGGCCAAGAAAGCTGACTAGAACCAGCTGCCACTGGCAGCTTCCATTGAGAAGAACAAAAATGGCAAGTGAATCTTGTACCTTTAGCTGAGGTATCCTGGTTTTAGGCACTTGAAGCAACCCATGAAGAGCAAAGAAAAGCAGGGTGGAGTGAAACCTCACCAGGGAGCCACATGGGGCAAGGGGCGCTCCCACCACCAGCCAAGAGAAGCAGGGAGTGATTGTGCCAGCCACCCTGCCTGGGAAACCATGCTCTCTCCACACATCTGTGCAACCCTTGGATCAGGAGATTTCCTTCATAAGCCCAAGCCGCCAGGGCCTTGGATCCCAAGCACAGAGATGTGGGACTTGGCAGCTGCTTGGGTTGTAGCCAGTGGCAGTAGGCAGGAGACTGTCTAAGATGACTGTGTTCTGGGAGGAGAAGCAGCTGCTCTTACTGTGGCTCCAGTTGGCCATTTTCCTCTGCCAGTTCTGGGGAGACAGGGCTGTATGGACAAGGAGGGATTTCCCATAGTGTAGCACAGAGGCTGTGGCAGATTATGGCCAGACTACTTCTTTAAGTGAGATCTAGATCTGTTCCCCCTCAAAGAGTGGGACTGGAGTTGCTGAAATTCTACAACTGATGGAGGTACCCAAAATAGGGAGCACAGAATCAAGTTGGAAAACATATGTCAGGATATTATCCAGGAGAAATTCCACAACCTAGCAAGACAGGCAAATGTCCACATTCAGGAAATCCAGAGAACCCCAGTAAAACACTCTATGAGAAGATCAACCCTAAGACACATCATTATTAGATTCTCTAAAGTCCAAATGAAGGAAAAAATGTTAAGGGCAGCTAGGGAGAAAGACCAGGTCACCTATAAAAGGAAACCCATCAGACTAACAGTGGACCTCTCAGCAGAAACTCTTCAATCCAGAAGAGACTGGGGACCAATATTCAACATTCTTAAAGAAAATTATTTCCAACTGAGAATTTCACATTTGCCCAAAACTGCACTTTACAAGCAAAGGAGAAATAAAGTCCTTGCAAACAAGCAAATGTTGAGGGAATTCATTATCACCAGGTCTGCCTTGGAAAAGCTCCTAAAGGAAGCACCAAATATGGAAAGGAAAAACTTTTACCAGCCACTAGAAAACACTGAAGTACACAGACTAATGACACTATGAAGCAACTTCATTAAGGAGTCTGCAAAATAACCAGCTAGCATCATGATGACGGGATCAAATTCACACATAACAATATCAGCCTTAAATGAAAATGGGCTAAATGTCCCAATTAAAAGAGAACAACAAGCTGGATAATGAGTCAAGAACCATTGGTGTGCTGTATTCAAGAGACTCATCTCTTAGCAAAGACACACACAGGCTCAAAATAAGGGATGGAGGAAAATTTACCAAGCAAATGAAAAGCGAAAACAAACAGGACTTGCAATCAAAGTTTCTGACAAAACAGACTTTAACAAAGATAAAAAAAGACAAAGAAGGGTATTACATAATGGTAAAGGGTTCAATTCAAGATATATCTTAAATATATATGCACCTAATACAGGAGGACCCAGATTCATAAAACAAGTTCTTAGAGAACTACAAAGAGACTTACACTTCTACACAATAATATTGGGAGACTTTTAACACCTCACTGTCAATATTAGACAGATTATCTTTGTTAATTTTCTGTCTCAATATTCAGGACTTGAACTCAGCTCTGGATTCAGTGGACCTGGTAGATATCTACAGAACTGTCCACCCAAAACAACAAGATATAAATTCTTATTGGTGCCACATTGCACTTAATCTAAACTGATCACATAATTGGAAGTAAAACACTCCTCGGCAAATGCAAAATAACTGAAATCCTAACAGTCTCTCAGACCACAGTGCAACTAAATTAAAACTCAGTATTAAGACACTCACTCAAAACCGTACAACTACATGGAAACTGAACAACATGTTTCTGAGTGACTCTCGGGTAAATGATGATATTAAGCAGAAAGCAAGAAATTATTTGCAACTAATAAGAACAAAGAGACGATGTGCCAGAATCTCTGGGACACAGCTAACACAGTGTTAAGAGGGAAATTTATAGCAGTAAATGTCCACATCAAAAAGCTAGGAAGATCTCAAATCAATATCCTAACATCACAACTAAAAGAACTAGAGTACCAAGAGCAAAAATAACCCTCAAAGCTAGCAGAAGACAAGAAATAACCAAGATCAGAGCAGACCTGAAGGAGATTAAAGACATAAAAAACCCTTTAAAAAAAATCAACAAATCGGCCGGGCGCAGTGGCTCAAGCCTGTAATCCCAGCACTTTGGGAGGCCTAGGCGGGTGGATCACGAGGTCAAGAGATCAAGACCATCTTGGTCTCTACTAAAGATACAAAAAATTAGCTGGGCATGGTGGCGCATGCCTGTAATCCCAACTACTCAGGAGGCTGAGGCAGGAGAATTGCCTGAACCCAGGAGGCGGAGGTTGCGGTGAGCCGAGATCACACCATTAAACTCCAGCCTGGGTAACAAGAGCGAAACTCCGTCTAAAAAAAAAAAAAAAAAAAAATCAACAAATCCAGGAGCTGTTTTATGAAAAAAATTAATAAAATAAATAGACCACTAGCTAGACTAATAAAGAATAGAGAAGAAGCAAATAGACAATAAAAAAATGATAAAGGGGATTTCACCACTGACTTCACTGAAATATAAACAACCATCAGAGAATACTATAAACACGTCTATGCAAATAAACTACAAAATGTGGAAGAAATGGATAAATTCCAAGATACATATACCCTCCCAGTATTGAACCAGAAAGAAGTTGAATCCCTGAACAGACCAATAATGAGTTCTGAAATTGAGGGAGGAATAAAGAGCCTACCAGTCAACCAAAAAAAAAGCCCAGGACCAGAAGGATTTACAGATTAATTCTATCAGAGGTACAAAGATGAGCTAGTATCATTTCTTCTGAAACTATTCCAAACAATTTAGAAGAAGGGATTTTTCCCTAACTCACAGTATGAGGCCAGCATCATCCTGATGCCAAAATCTGTCAGAGATACAAACAATAAAAGAAAACTTCAGGCCATGATTTCTGATGAACTTCAATGCAAAAATCCTCAATAAAATACTGGCAAACTGAATCCAGCAGCACATTGAAAAGCTTATCCACCACACTCAGGTTGGCTTCATCCCCAGGTTGCAAGGCTGCATCAGTATTTGCAAGTCAATAAATATAATTCATTACATAAATGGAACTAAATACAAAAACCACAATTATCTCAATAGACACACAAAGGCTTTCAAAAATTCAACATACCATACCTTAATGTTAAAAACTCTGAATAAACTAGGTATTGAAGAAACATACCTCCACATAATAAAAGCCATATATGACAAATCTCCAATCATTATCATACTGAATTGGCAAAAGCTGGAAACCATTATGCTTGGAAACTGGCACAAGACAAGAATGTCCTCTCTGACCATTCCTATTCAACATAGTATTGGAAGTAGTGGCCAGGGAAATCAGGCAAGAGAAAGAAAGGATATTCAAATAGGAACAGAGAAAGTCAAATTGTCTTGGTTTGCAGATGACATGATCTTATATTTAGAAAACCTCATTGTCTCAGTTCATAAGCTGAGAAGCAACTTCAGCAAAATCTCAGGATACAAAATCCATGTGCAAAATTCACAAGCATTCCTATACATTAACTACAGAGAAGCAGAGAGCCAAATCATGAATTAACTCCCATTCACAATTGTTACAAAGAGAATAAAATACCTAGGAATACAGCTAACAAGGGAAATGAAGGACCTCTTCAAGGAGAACTACAAACCACTTCCCAAGGAAATCAGAGATAACACCAACAAATGGAAAAACATTCCATGCTCTGGTATAGGAAGAGGCAATATTGTGAAAATGGTCATATTGCCCAAAGTAATTTAGAGATTCAGTGCCATCCCCATCAAGCTACCATTTCTCTTCTTCAAACAATTAGAAAAAAAAATTAAAAATTTATATTGAACCAAAAAAGAGCCAAAATAGCCAGGACAATCCTAAGCAAAAAGAATAAAGCTGAAGGCATCACAATACTGGACTTCAAACTATACTACAAGACCACAGTAACCAAAACCAGCATGTAACTGGTACAAAACAGACACATAGACCAATGAAACAGGATGGAGAACTCATAAATATGACTGCACATCTCAACCATCTCATCACAAACCTGACAAAAACAAGCAATGGAGAAAGGATTCTCTATTTAATAAAGAATGTTGGGATAACTGGCTAGCCACATGCAGAAAACTGAAACTAGACATTTTTCTTATACCTTATACAAAAGTTAAGATGGATTAAAGACTTAAATGTAAGATTCAAAACTGTAAAAACCCTGGAAGAAAATGTTGGCAATACCATTCAGGACATAGGCACAGGCAAATATTTCATGATGAAAATGGCAAAAGCAATTGCAGCAAAAGCAAAAATTGATAAATGTGATCTAATTTAACTAAAGAGCTTCTGTACAGCAAAAGAAATTATCATCAGATAAACAGCCAACCAACAGAAAGGGAGAAAATTTTTGTAATCTATCCATGTGACAAAGACCTAATATCCACAATCTACAAGGAACTTAAATTTACAAGAGAAAATTAACAACCCCAATAAAAATTGGGCAAAGGACATGAACACACACTTCTTAAAATAAGACATTTATGTAACAAATTTGAAAAAAGCTCAACATCACTGATCACTAGAGAAATAGAAATCAAAACCACAATGAGATACCATCTCACATCAGTCAGAATGGTGATTATTAAAAGTCAAGAAACAACAGATATTGGTGAGGCTGTGGAGAAACAGGAACAATTTTACACTGTTGTTGGGAATTTAAATTAGTTCAGCATTGTTGAAGACAGTGTGGTGATTCCTCAAAGACCTAAAACCAGAAATACCATTTGACTTAGCAATCCCATTACTGGGTGTATACCCAAAGGAATAAAAATCATTCTATTGTAAAGATACATGCACATCTGTGTTCACTGCAGCACTCTTCGTAATAGCCAAGCCATGATGTCAACCCAAATGCCTATCAATGATAGACTAGATAAAGAAAATGTGGTATATATATATATATAGCATGGAATACTATGCAGCCGTAAAAAGGAGTAAGACCATGTCTTTTACAGGGACATAGATGGAGCTGGAAGCCGTTATCCTCAGCAAACTAACACAGGAACAGAAAACCAAACACCACATGTTCTCATTTATAAGTGAGAGCTGAACAATGTGAACACATAGACACAGGGAGGGGAACAACACATGCTAGGGTCTATAAGAGGGTGTGAGGGGAGAGAAAGCATTAGAAAAAAAAGTATCTAATACATGCTGGGTTAATAGGTGCAACAAATCACCATGGCATCCATTTACCTATGTAACAAAACCTGCATATCCTACACACGTACTCTGGAACTTAAAAGTCTTTTTTTTGTTTTGTTTTTACATCTAGCAATGTATTTTTATTTTTTATTTTTATTTATTTATTTTTATTTAAGTTCTGGGGTAAGCGTAGATTTGGTCTAAAAAAAAGATATGTTCTGGGGTACAAGTGCAGAATGTGCAGGTTTGTTACATAGGTATACACATGCCATGGTGGTTTGCTGCACACATCAACTCTACATTAGGTATTTATCCTAATGTTATTCCTCCCCTAGTCCCTGCCACCCTGACAGGCCCTGGTGTGTGATGTTCCCCTCCCTGTGTTCATGTGTTCTCATTGCTCAACTCCTACTGATGAGTGAGTACATGCAATGTTTGGTTTTGTGTTCTTGTGCTAGTTTGCTCAGAATGATGGTTTCCAGCTTCATCCATGTCACTGCAGAGGACATGAACTCATCCTTTTTTAGGATTAGCCACATTTTCTTTATTCAGTCTAACATTGATGGGCATTTGGGTTGGTTCCAAGTCTTTGTTATTGTGAACAGTGCCACAATAAACATACGTGTGCATGCACATATACTAAAAGTGGAATGATACGGAGAGGATTAGCATGGCCCCTGCACAACGATGACACACATATCGTGAAGTGTTCCATATTTTTATGGTGACAAAAGCCAAAAATTATGGCAGCAAAAACCACAATTGATAAATGGGATCTAACTAAACTAAAGACCTTCAGCAAAGGAAACTAGCATCAGAATTAACAGGCAACCTGCATAATGAGAGAAAATTTTTGCAATCTATCCATCTGACGAAGGACTAATATCTATAATCTACAAAGAACTTAAACAAATGTATAAGAAAAAAAAAACCCATCAAAAAGTGGGCAAAGGATATGAACAGTCATTTCCCAAAAGAAGACATTATACAGCCAACAAACATGAAATAAAGCTCATATATCTACAAGTGTGAGAGGATTTTTAAACTAAATTCACTAGGACTAACATGCTATATGGCTTTATTCATTTTTTGTTTCATCTTGATATTTTGTAATTTATTCTTTTTCCTACATTCTCCTTCCCATTTTTGCTGAGTAGCATTTGTTTTATATTACCTTCCTCCCATTTATACATGCTTTCAAAAATTATTTCAATGATTATGTTAACCAGAATAAGATGTCAAAGACTGAAGTCATGTCATATGAGTGACTTAGAATATTGTATTTTCAAATATGTTATTCTAAAAGAATTACATGTTTCTGGCATGTTTTGTACTTTTATATTTTTAACCACATAAAGTCTTAGTATTAAAGTTCTATGCAGCAGCAGTCCCCAATTTTTTTGGCACCAGGGACCAGTTTCACGGAAGACAATTTTCCATGGACCAGTGGGGATGGTTTTGGGGTTATTCAGGCACATGACATTTTTGTGCACTTTATTTCTATTATTATTACATTGTAATACATGGCGAAATAATTGTATGACTTGCCATAATGTAGAATCAGTGGTAGTCCCAAGCTTGTTATCCTGCAACTAAATAGTCCCATTTGGGGGTGATGAGAGACAGGAACAGATCATCAGGCATTAGATTATCATAAGGAGTGCACAACCTAGATCCCTCAAGTGCACAGTGCACAGTAGGGTTTGTGCTCCCGTGAGAATCTAATGAGGGTGTTGCTCTGAGAGGAGGTGGGGGCTCAGGCTATAATGGGAGTGATGGGGAGTGGCTGTAAATATAGATGAAGATTCTCTCATTTGCCATGCTGGTCACCTCCTGCTGTGTAGCCAGGTTCCTAACCAGCAACAGACCCATATCAGTCAGTTGAGAGTTGGTGGTCCCTGCTATACAGTCAGTATTTGCTTGCATTTCTCCACATACTACTAATGTTCTTTTTCAGTCTTTACCTTGTATTTATGCATTTTCATCTTAGATTATTTTTATTCTTCCAAAACTTCAATTTGAATTTTTTTTTTTTGTATGACTTGTTTGTAACAAAACGCTACCTAGATAGATAATTGATTAGATACTCTTGCAAGCCCTGAGGGTGGTTATTCCTGTGATGAAATAATCTAATTAGAAAAGATGGCTCAAAATTTAGCTCTTGCTTTATCTCAAGTTATGAATTGCACCAGTTGGGTCTTTGAAAATATTCATTTTGACTTAAAATCACTGGTCAGGGTTGTTTTGTTTTGTCTTTTGAGATGACGTTTCATTTTGTCACCCAGGCTGGAGTGCAGAGGCACAATCTTGGCCCACTGAAACCTCTGCCTCCATGATTCAAAGGATTCTCCTGCCTCAGACTCCCAAGTAGCTGGGATTACAGGCATGCACCACCACACTCGGCTCAATTTTGTATTTTTAGTAGAGACGGGTTTTCACCATGTTGGCCAGGCTGGTCTCAAACTCCCCACCTCAAGTGATCCACCTGCCCTGGCCTCCCAAAGTGCTGGGATTACAGGCATGAGCCACCATGCCTGGCCAGGCCAGGGTTTTTATGGGTGACAGATTTGCCCTAGACTTCCTTCTTCTAAGTGGAGTCCATGCAATTGCAGATATATCCTACTGTACCTGGAGAAATGCCAGAAGTCAAATGGAAAGAGGATACAGAAACTCAAGGAGAAAGTTAACTGGCTTTAATAATAAGATATTGATGATTTATGGGAGATCAAGTAGCTGGAAAATGTTATTTCAAAAAAAATATTTCTGAAAAATTCTTAGTCATTATCTCTTCTGTTGCCTCTGTTCTCGGGCCTTCTCTTCCTCTGTGGCTCTCATTATAAGACCATTAGATTTCCCCTTTGCGGCCTCCACCTTTTCATTACTACTACTCCATAGTTTTTGAGGGATCTATCTTGGTAATTTATTTTGGCTTGCATTTCAGTTTCCTAGTTTTCTATGTTTTTTAAAGAATTCTGGACCCAAACTTACCAAGTAAGTTTTAATTATGGTCACTGTTTTTTTGTTATTTTTTTTCACTTCTACAGATTTTATTTGAATTTTTCTCAAATAATCTTAGTCATGTAACACTTTCTGATTCCCTGCACATATTTTCAAGCCTGTCCTAATATCATATATTTTTGTTCACAGTCTGATAATTCCAATTAGTATGATGACTGTGTGGGTGAGTTTTTGCTGTCTGTTTTTTCCTACTTGTTTTCCTACTTGTTCCTTCTTCTGTTATGTTGTCAATTGTGTGACTAGTTATTTTTGACTTTATATTAGTCACTATCTTTGAAAAGTAATTTTTGGACTTCTGAACAGCTGAGATGAATGTACCTCCTCCAGAAAGATTTTACATTTCTTTCTGCTATGTACCTATGGTACTATCATTTAGACACTTCCTCAAGTGTCAAATTCAATGGTTGAATTCTCTTGATCCTCCAAGAATATGATTCCTTAGAGTTCTAACCAGGAGAGAGTCCGTTTTTATCTATAAGTTTCTAATGCTGGGGCTGGTGTAGGTTTATTTCTAGTTCAAGCATACCCTAAAATTGCAACCCTGAATTTAGAGAGTCTCTATCTGTATTCATCACCTTGGCAAGACTCATGCTTTTATTTTTACCTTCCTCGCTGTCTTAGACCCTCCAAAGTAAGGGCTCAATTTTTCCAAGGTTAGCACATACCCTGAAAGTAAATGGTTGCTTCCTCTTAAACTTTGGTCTGATAATTCTTTATTATTTTGTCATCTCTTTGATGTTTGTACAGGCACTTTATCCAGTATTCTTTGTTGTTTTAATAAAAGAATTAGTTTGAATAACATTAAGTGACATTAGAGGGACATTTTGCTGGAAAATATTTATTTTAATATTGGTTTTAACCTAGAGTTACTGAGCATTTGTTACATAGCAGACATTGCATAAAGAAACCGTTTTAATCCTTGCAAAATTCCTGATATATATTTGAAAAAGGGTCTTGCCAAAAGTCACTAAAGGCAAAAAGAGAAATACATGTATACAAGAAAAGCATTCACATATGTAATATGAAAACATTCTTTATCTAGATTTCTCAGTTACCCAATTAACTTTAGGGGGGAGAGAGAGAGAGTGTATAGATACACACACACATATATGTAAATATTTATATCTACACACACACACACACACACATATTAAGAACACTATGGATTATACATTTTATGAAGACTCCTCTCATTGTTCTAGAAAAAAAGATGTTTGCAACTATACCTATTATAAATGAAATTATATGTTCATATATAACAATGATAACAGAAGCAGTAAAAATAGCAAAATATGACATGTAGTTAGAACATGAGATTGGGAGTGACACTGTACTAATTTAATTTCAGTGTCATTGTGTATTAGCTGTGGAGCTTGATTCAAGTTCTTTAACTTTGTCCAATTTGTCACCTATAAAAAGACATGAATATTATTGATTTTTTAATATATTTTTATATAGGTAGAATTCTGATATAGTGGATGTGAATTTTAAAAAGCAGATCATGGCACATCATAATTTATAATCTGGTTATCAATATTTTTATAGTTGTTATTTAATTCTTTAGAGAATAATAATATGTACAGATTTCACATGCTTATAATAAATTTGGTCCCAAACCATGTAGGCATTTTATTATATGATGAATCTATCTGGAAAAAAACATTTTCCTGGTACTTATGCTAAGGTCATTATAAAGCAGGAAATGTTGCAATTTACTTAAACTGAAGGTAGGGTGACCCATATGAACAAACATAGCAGATGGCTTCTGTTGAAATGGAACTAATGAAAAAACTTCCTCAAAAATAATGACTTTTAAAGGAATGCAATTCAGATACCAAACTAGTTTGTAGAGCTGAAGAAATATTTCATTTAAAACTTAGCCAATTTAAAAGAGAATGGTCACTGTTTTGAATTAATTTTTGTTCTGAAAGAGTAAAATGTAGAGCTGGTTCTCAAAAGAAGTAAGCAAACAACATAATCCTGAAGAATTAGGTGAAATGAATAGAAATCATTGGACATATAAATAAACAAAAACACTAGAAAGGTAGATCTAAGAGACACAGTGTATGAATGAAAGGAATTCCACAAGCTCGATAGGAATAATTGAGTAAAACTTTGCACAAGAATTTTAACTGGTAAATGAATGGATTAACCAAGTCTCTGGCAAGTTTAATAAAAATTAAATGAAAATACAACATTGCTCCTCTTAAATTCTTAAATATAGAGAAAAGTGGGGGAAAATTATTTCCTACTTGGGAACAGGTATGTGTGTGTCCTCAGGCACACGTTGGAATGAAAAGAAAAGCAGCCTTCTCTAATCAAGTAGACATTTGTAATCAAGGAAGAGAGAAGGCAGTGGAGCAATGTTTAAAGATAAATGTAATAGATGTTTGAGTAATCATACATATTAAATAATAAGATGTACAAATACATAGCATAGTTTAATACTAGATTCTCATCTAAGGACAGTGCTTATAATACTATGCTGAACAAAAGACTATTGAAAGAGAGTGAACATTACAGAGAGGGAAAGATAAACTTCCTGAAGCAGGAAACAACAGTGAGTACTAATTATAGATGACTTTTTCTCTTAATGAGAATACACACACACACACACACTCAAGTGCACACATGCATGTTATTCATAATACAACATATGATAATTTTTTTAATTAACCTAGAATTAAACCTTAAAAACTATGACAACACAAGCTAGGATTTTATTAGGAGTTAGAGTATGGAAATAAAACATTCTAAATTCTAGGCCAGCAACTGCTTCATAGACAATTCCCAATAAATTACAGCTATGAAGAAAGCAATCGCACTGGAATGCTTCTATGTAGCAATGAGAGATATCATCTTCTGGGTAAAGTAGGTGACTAAAGAATATGTGAAAGGCAGAAGGACCTCTTTAATTTCCTTTATCTTAGGAGCAGTGGTCTGTGGGTATATGCTTGAGGCTTGCCCTTGGGAAAGTCTAACACTTTAGATAATTTTGACAAGGATCTTCAAATTTTATACCCATAGTGTGTTAGATAAAGTTCTAACCCTAACCATTAAGGTCAGCAAGAAATATATCAACAGTCAATGAGAAATATATATTTTAATAAATCAATTTCAGGCTGAATATTCAGAAAAGTATTTTTTGTAATCTATAGATAACTAATATTACATTTACAAAAGCCTTGCCTTATATACACACACACACACACATATACATGTATATACACATACATAGCTTACAAATCTTATATAATTGTATTACTGTTACATAATTATAAGATTTGTAAGCTATGTATGTGCATATACATGTATATGCAATCACCAATATTACATGTATACCCATAAATGTAGGTTTTAGATATGATTTATAAATTAAATATAATATATAAAACTATTGAGTTTAAATATATATATAGACACACACACACACACACACATATATATTTAGTTACAGGTATTTTTAATTCTACAAAAGGGTTATTCTAAATTAAATTTGCCTAAGGTTACACGTGTAGTAAGAGGCAGGATTTGAACCCTTGCATTTGGCCCCAGATTCCCTGCTGTTAACCATGTGCTGTAATGCCCCAGTTATAACAATAACAATAATATTAAACATTTATCAAGTGCTACTTATAGGTAAGTACTATTCTAAGGATTATTAAACCTTATTTAATTCTCACAAAACTCTCATGAAGGAGGTATTATGATTATCAACATTTTTCATTTGGGGAAAGAGTTGGGGAAATTTTGGTTATTTTTAAAAATTTATGTTATTTAAGCTTGGAATATAGATTCAGCTAAACTCATACATATCTCTATTATATGGACCCAGATCAAGATTGCTAAGTTAAGGTTCTGAGGGTGAATGAGTTCAATAAATACTCAGAATACTGTCTGATTCTTGTTAGATGTGTTACTTTTTACAAAATAAATGAGTAGACAAACATTATAGATAAGTAAAATTAAAGAGAAAAAGGCAGAAAATGGAAGTCTTTTCTATGATTCAGTTCAGAGATAGAGATTCAATAGCAAGTGATCAAGCCAATATCTCCCATAACTGCACTTCAGATACGTTGTCACCAAAAACGTTCCAGCCCTACCTTTTTATTCTCATACCTAGAATTAAGTAAAAGCCTTGAATCACTCCCCAACGGCCACTTTAGAGAAGAGCAGAGGAATCTACTTACATACTAACAGTCTCTTGAAAAGTCAAGATGTTTAATTAATCGATTTAATCTATTCCGTGATTCCTCTGAGCCCATTTTGATTAAGGCTGAATGCAAATACATTACTATGAAAAGAAGCTCAGCTTGTTAATGACAAACATATATTCAGTATTATTAGGGGAAAAGTTGAAGTTGTAAATTAAAGTTAGAATTGAAAAGTGCCCAGAGTGACCTTGGAAAACAATACTCATCAATCCCTGTGCTTAGTTTCATTCAACAAAAAAGACCTGAAATGATTCTCAAGATTGTGCTTTTGGAGACCACTAATTGACAGGAGCTGGCCATGAGATTGAACTCATTTGCCATCCTGACTACATTAACGTGTCGTTGATTTGGCACTGTTTTTAAACACGTCACTCGTTATTTACTTATATACTCAACTATCGATTTATTTTAAATTTCACAGGTACTGAGAATTAAAAGCAATGCAAAGGTGTTTTTTGTTTTTTTTTTTTTCTAAGTGGACCATGTAAAACAAAACCTCTTAATGTTTTATCTGCATGGTCTCTTATCCCAAATATGTTTTTCCCCATTTCAGCATGCCCAAATCCAACCACTCATTCAAAACTCTTTTATAGCAGATTTTCTTAAAGCTTTTTAGAGTCTTCCTCTTTTCTATCACAATAGCCCAGCTTTAGAGCAAAAATGAAAACTCACTCTACTGGGTTTTGATAATGTTTCTATATTTTCATTATGCAATACTATTTCTATTTCTCTATGTATTTATTTACTTATTTGTGAGACCCAATTAATGTATATACACCTTCAATTAGACATCAGGTTTGAGAAAAAAAATTTAAATAATTCATATTTTTATATATCAGCTTATCTTTATCATGGTGCCTTCCAAAAATAAAATGTTTATTAATATTGACTGAATGGTATAGAAACTCTTTGAAAAGAGTAAATTTCTCCTATTGACCTACTATATAGTTGGACTCTATTCAGTGAAAAACCTCTTCAACAGTTCCTACCTAATGAAGCCAGGTAACGAAGAAAATTTTAGGTTCAAAGAGTCAAATCAAATACTCAAATAATTTTGGAATTACAATGATTCTATGGATAATGTTACAATATAGTAAAATTTGGCCAAATATATTACTTGAGAAATTACTGAAATTTAGTAATTAGAAGAGCATATGATAAATTCTGCCAATAACTGTCATTAAAAATACATTCATATCAAAGTTAGGAATTAATTACTGAAACAAATGCTTTAATTGCTATGTGAAGACAGTCTCTCATTTTCTTTTTTCAGCTGTATGTTTATGGTTTGATTTCTGATAAATATTCACATTTTAAATAAGATGACTATGCCTATGGAAATTTTATATTATATGTAAAATACTTAAAGCAATATTGGTTTAAAATAATAAAGTCTTCATAACTCTTACCATTCCTATAAATATAACACTTTTGATACACCAATAAAATTACATTGCAAATATTGTTATAGTCATGACTTACCTTTTCAGTAAAAGGATATATAGTTCTCTGCTTTCTAAATCTGTTTCATCCCACATGACACCATTACACAGTGCAACAGACCTAAGCATAAAGGACTAAAACGTTTGTATTTATTGATTTGGAAAACATATATACCCACAAGGGGACAGAATAAGTGAGGTTTCTGTAGTATTAAATATGTTTTCTTATTGAATTTGCACCTGCTTAAAGTTCTGCCAAATCATGGTGCATGGGCCAGTTCTATTTTCCATTTTCTTTGTGAATTAAAAGTAAAATAAATGCTCAGTTGAGCCTAGACAACAGATGGTCTGCAATAGGTATAAACATATTGTACCATATGTCTGAATGGCACTTTCAGGAAATACTTGGCACTGCTAAAATATTTCACTTGCAATAGACATATGAATATACATATACTACTTCAATTAAACATAAAGTGACTGATTTACTCCTTACCATTTGTGAGATATTTAGCTTGGAAATAGATTTTGTACCCCATCAGGAAAACAGCTAGGCTTCATTGAAGGACCACTGATGAGATAGAGATAAGTAAAGCCAATATACAAAGATAAGTGTATGGAAAATTTTGTCCTTGCATAGATCATAAATAAGTATATACAAATGAAGCTCACTGTGGTTTCCACACTGTCTCTGAGGTAGCTAGATATCTTGAGAAAATATTTGATTGTACCTGAAGCTCTCTACTGTGATTGTCTTCCTTTCTATCCCATTCCCAGATACTTTCTATTCCTCATTGCAAAATGGAAAAATAAGGACATTTTATAATTCACAATTTAAACACTTTAACACAGCAGAAATCCTTGAATTTTAGAAACATTATCTCGTAGCCAGGCATGGTGGCTCACGCCTGTAATACCAGCACTTTGGGAGGCCAAAGCAGATCACTTAAACTCAGGAGTTTGAGACCAGCCTGGTCAACATGGTTGAAATACCCTGTCTACTGAAAATACAAGTTAGCTGAGTATGGTGGTACACACCTGTAATCCCAGCCACTCAGAAGGCTGAGGCAGGAGAATGCTTGAACCCTGGAGTCAAAGGTTGCAGTAAGCTGAGACTGTGCCACTGCACTCCAACTCAAGCCTGGGTAACAGAGAGACTGTCTTAAAAAAAAAAAAAAAGAAAGAAAAGAGAAAAAAATACATTCCTATACCCATATGTCATATTACAGCAGCCTATAATTGGTCCAGGTTTTTAACTTTGTATCTAGCAAGACACAGGGGCTGTGCATGTACTTTTTCAGATGCATATAGCTCATCTCTATGTTAACAAGTGTTTAATTTTGTTATTTTAGAGGATAAATGGATGCATAGGCATGGGTTTCTTCATTTTTTTGTTCTTTTCCCCTCAATGAGCTTAACCAATTAAGTAGCTTCAGATGTCACCTCTATGCAATTATCACACATCTCAGCTGCAGATTGAATCTCCAACTAACAGGCAAAAGTAATCCATGATTGTTGCTTCAGAACATCTTACTAAATCAGCAAAACACCACCATTTGCCTTACTACCATGGAAGCCTCTATCAAACTTATTCCAATTTAGGCTTCCATGGTATAGATTCTGGTTTCAATATGAGCATAAATCATGAGTAAAACTTCATTCATCTAGGTCACTTAACCTCTTTTCCAACTGTCCCATTCAATTTATGGCTATTCCTTCTATTTTATTGAATCTCTAATATTCATATTATTTTTGTACTTCCACTATCCTAATTTAGGGTATTTCCATCTCTTTCTACTCTGGAATACCGAAATAAATAAATAACTTCCTAAACATTTAGTGAATGTTCCTAAATATTCTATTGTTTTTGATAATTTAGGTTTTGTTTCAAAATGGTATAACAATATGATATTAAAATGTTAAAAATATAAGAAAATGTACAGTAAATATTGTTTATTTTTTCAGGTATTTTAATCATACTGGGTAGAATTAAATAGACTCAAGTTACAACTATGTCTTGTGGAACTACCTTCTTCAATTATTAGTATATTGTAGATATTTTTATACTATAGAATATGTTTGGAGTATGAGGTACACACTCTTTAGTGGCAAAAATATTGAACATATATTAACACAGCACTAATTTCTTTTTTTATAAAAGTGCTTGATTAGTGGAGCTTCTGGCCATTGCTGAAGAGATCCTATTAGACTACTCATTCTAAAAGTTAAACCTATATATTCTTGTAAACAAAAAGGTATCTAAATGGACAAAAAATAACCAAAAGCATTTAGATACTGGTAAATGGAAGAAAAGATGAAATTGATCAGTATACTTCCAAATTTATTTCTTAAAGTTTCATCCCAGTCTTCTCATCAGACACAGAACAATACTAAAAACCCACAAGCTTAAACACTTACATCAAAGAGATCACTCTACCAGAGTCACTGAAAGTGAGAGGGAAAAAAAATCTTGGAAAGGAGAGCACTCAAAAGGAAAAGAACCAGATCGGTTTATAAACTTTGCCAGAGTTTCTGAGCGATCCCCAAATTTTGAAATATTGTGGTATATCTCAACCCCAGCACCATAGATAAGGCCAAAAAGAATGGATTGATATACGAGCTTTTGTAAGCACAGCAGAGATAAAGCTGCATCTCTAGCAAATTGAATGTTTAACAACAAAATCAATATTTATAGAAAGTACATACATGTCAGAACCTAGACATTCCATCAAATATCAATCCCTCATTATATCCAAGATAGAAGTTAAAATTCGTCAGCAACTGAAGACAAAGGAAAATATGACTATCCAGAAAATAAGAAAATCAATAAAGACAGAATTTAGATGCCCCAGTCAGAAAATTACCACACAGTAGTAGAAATTTTACAAAGAATCCATTTGCAATTTTGGGATTGAAAATACAATATGTGGAAGGAAAAAAGTCAGAAATCTCCACTGAATGAACATAATAAGAATGGAGGCAACAGAACAGAGTTTCAGTAAATTTAACATAAGATCAAATAGAAACAACTTTTTCCTGAAAAAGAAAGAGAAAATACTTTGGAAAGCTATGTAAAGTCTTCTGAAGAAAACATGAAACAATATATTATGAACTGATTTTTTTTCTCCCCAAAATTTGTATGTTGAACCACTGACCCCCAATGTAACTGTAAGTGGGAATAGGGGCTTTAAGGAAGTAATTAAAGTTAAATGAGTTCAAAAGGGTAAAGACCTAATCCAACCAGGCTGGTGTCCATACAAGAAGAGGATGAATTAGCAGATCTCTGTCTGCCTGTCTCTCTCCTTCCCTGCACACACAAAGAAAAGGCCATATGAATAAACTGTTAGAAGAGGTATGTATCCAAGAGAGGAAGAAAAGCTGCACCAGAAAATAACTCTTCTGATTCCTGTGGTTAAAATAATATAATTTTATTTTCTCACGGTTCTGGAGACCTGATCTTCCGGTCTCCACAACTGTGAGAAAATAAAATTCTGTTATTTAAACCACAAAGTCTGCATTTTCATTATGTCAGCCCAATCAGACTAATAAAGAATATATTTTTTAATTTCAATAGTTTTTCAGGTATAGGTGCTTTTTCTTATGTGGATAAGTTCTTGAGGGGTGATTTCTGAGATTTTTGGCACCTATCACCTGAGCAGTGTACACTGTACTCAATATGTTGTATTTTCTCCCTCACCACCTCCCACCCTCCCACGAGTCCCCAAAGTTCATTGTATCATTTTTATGCCTTTCCACACTCATAGCTTAGCTCATACTTAAGAGAACATATAATATTTTGTTTTCCATTTCCAAGTTACTTCATTTAGTATGCTTTTTAAAAAAGTGTATCAAATAAAGAATTAGAACCAAAGAATCTGAGGAGAAAATGTGTCAGTAAAATTATCTGAAGAAATGATGTCAGAAATTTCCTCAAGGTGAAAGCAAGAATCCACTGATTGAAGCAGCTCAGCAAACCCAAGCATAATAAAAAAGAGGGAACCTCATTATCACACTGCCAAAACCAACAGTAAAAAAAGTCATCAAAGCAACCAGAAAGAATAATGTTACATATAGGGAAACAGAAATCAAGATTACCAACTTCTCATCATCTTAAAACACGGAGACTGAACAACAGTAAAACAATATGTTCAAACTGTTGTCTAGAAAAACAAAAACTTGCCAAGCAACAATTCTATCTCCCTATGTCCTAGGGGTTCCTTTGTACTCCTCTGGCTTCTGGATGGTGGCTCTTTTGCCTAATTCTCTGGAGAGACCCATGCAGTAGGAGACTTCTGTCAGGCAAACCTGTCCAAGTGCCACCAAAAAACATTTGTTGTGTGTTCCTGACTCTGGTGGTTACTTGACTCAACCTGGAAATCTGCTGAACCCCTATATAGACTTTGAAGATTATAAAAATTTTCAATTAATAAAAAATTTGAGGTAATTATAATTGGATTTTGAACCATTTTACAGACTGGGAAAAGACAATTCTTAATGTTGTTAAGAAATGTATAAGTGGGAAGGAAGATGGCACTGTTAGGAGGAGCTCAGGAGAGCAGCTACCAGTGAAAGCGCAGAGGGTGAGTGGACGCCATATTTCCAGATGGATCTTTATTGCCCACAGACCAGGAGATTCCCAGGTGGAGGAGCCGCTGGCGCAGCTGTTTTGGCCGGCGCCACAGTGCAGCAGCTCTCCGTACAAAATACACTGGTCTGGTTGCCCTGTTAAACTGGCGATTTGAGATCTGGGAAGGCAGATTAGCCCATTCATCTGATTAAATGGGACTCAAACATAAAGCAGGCCAGGAGATTCCCAGGCGGCCACGTTGTTTCAGCCGGCGCAGTGGGTTGCCGCACGGGAAATCACACAGATCCCAGCACCCTTTCAGCAGGCGACTGGAACACCTGGGAGAGAGTCAACTGTTCAACTTAAAAAAAAGGGGGCTCTGAAGCAGGGAGCCAGGTGATCAGGCTCAGCAGGTCCCACACCCACATAAACAAACAGGAATTGGAAACGCTTGGGGTTGAGAGTTTCATGGCAAGCACAGCTAAAACCTGGATGACCCAGCTCTGTGGAGGAGGGGCATCCACCATTACCGAGGCACTCCACCCCTATGGAGGTAGTCTGCCATTGCTGAGGCAGCCTGCCATTGCCAAGGCAACCTGCCATAACAGAGAGAGTCCACCATTACAGAGGTGGGCCAACATTGCTGTGGCAATTCTAACCACACCCATATAAACAGGACTGCAGGGAAATATAAACAGCAGCAGGGCAGAGCCAGAAGCAGGGCAGAACCCACAGCAGAGGCTCAGCAAAACCTCTATAGGCAGTGACTAGGCTGCACACTTGCTGGCAGGACAGCCCAGGTGGGGGTGGTGAAGGCAGCAATGAAAAGGATACCATAAATAAAGCCCTAACCCCACGGGACAGAGCACCTGGGGAAAAAAAGGGGGTTTATGAGTTCTGCTGCAGCAGACTTAAACATACATTCCTAGCAGCTCTGAATGAACAACGGAGCTCATGGCTCAGCACTTGAGCTCCTATAAAGAACAGACTGTCTCCTCAAGCAGCTCCCTGACCCCTATATATCCAAAGAGTCACCTCACAAAGGACTGATAAGACTGACATTTAGCAGGCATCATTCTAGGACAAAGATAGCAGAAGAAGAAACTGGTAGCAACCCTTACTGTTCTGCAGCTGCTGCAGGTGACCCCCAGGCAAGCAGGGTCCAGAGTTGACCTCAGCAGTCCTAAAGCAGAGGGGCCAGTCTGTTAGAAGGAAAACTAAGAAACAGAAATAACTTCATCATCAACAATCTGGACGTCCACTCAGAGACCCAATCCGAAAATCAGCAACTACACAGACGACAGGTGGATAAACCCACAAAGATGGGAAGAAACCAGCGCAAAAAGGAGGAAAACACCCGAAACCAGAACATCACGCCTCCTACAAGGAATAACAACTCACCAGCAAGGGAACAAAGCTGGACAGAGAATGAGTGTGATGAAATGACAGAATCAGACTTCAGAAGGTGGGTAATGAGAAACTTCCATGAGCTAAAAGAACATGTTCTAAGTCAATGCAAAGAAACTAAGAACCATGAAAAAAGATTTGATGAAATGATAACAAGAATGGACAACTTAGAGAGAAATATGAATGAACTCATGGAGCTAAAAAAACACAACATGAGAACTTCGAGAAGCATGCACAAGTTTCAACAGCCGAATTGACCAAGCAGAAGAAAGGATATCAGAGGTTGAAGATCAACTCAACAAAATAAAATGAGAAGGCAAAATTAGAGAAAAAAGCGCAAAAGGAACAAACAAAGTCACAAGAAATGTGAGACCATGTGAAGAGACCTAATCTACGTTTGATAGGTGTACCTGAATGTGACGAAGAGAATGAAATCAAGCTGGAAAACACTCTTCAGAATATTATCCAGGAAAACTTCCCTAACATAGCAAGGCAGGCCAATATTCAAATCCAGGAAATACAGAGAACACCACAAACATATTCCTCAAAAAGAGCAACCCCAATGCACATAATCGTCAGATTCACCACGATTGAAAAGGAGGAGAAAATGCTATGGGCAGCCACAGAGAAAGGTCAGGTTACCCACAAAGGGAAGCCCATTAGACTCACAGCAGATATCTTGGCAGAAACCCTACAAGCCAGAAGACAGTGGGGGCCAATATTCAACATCCTTAAAGAAAAGAACTTTCAATCCAGAATTTCATATCCAGCCAAAGTGAGCTCCATAAGTGAAGGAAAAATAAAATCCTTTGTGAACAAGCAAGTACTCAGAGATTTTGTCACCACCATGCCTGCTTTACACGAGCTCCTGAAGGAGGTACTACACATAGAAAGGAACAACCAGTACCAGCCACTCCAAAAACATACCAAATGCTAAACAGCATCAACATAATGAAGAATCTGCATCAACTAATGAGCAAAACAGCCAGCTAGCATCCAAATGACAGTATCAAATTCACACATAACAATATTAACCCTAAATGTAAATGGGTTAAATGCACCAATCAAAAGACACAGACTGGCAAATTGGATAAAAAGCCAAAACCCATCGGTGTGCTGTATCCAGGAAACCCATCTCAAGACACTTGTGTCCTCCCAAGCCTAAACCAGGAAGAAGTCAAAACTATGAATAGACCAATAACAAGATCTGAAGTTGAGGCAGCAATTAAGAGTCTACCACACAAAAAAAGCCCAGGTCCAGATGGGTTTACAGCTGAATTCTACCAGACACACAAAGAGGAACTGGTACCATTCCTCCTGAAACTATTCCAAATAATCCAAAAAGAGAGAATTCTTCCCAAATCATTTTATGAGACCAACATCATCCTGATACCAAAATCTGGCAGAGACTAAACAAGAAAAGAAAACTTCACGCCAATATTCATGATGAACATAGACACAAAAATCTTCAATAAAATACTGGCAAGCCGATTGCAACAGTACATAACAAAGGTTATCCACCATGATCAAGTAGGATTCATCCCAGGGATGCAAGGCTGGTTCAACATATGCAAGTCTATAAACGTAATTCACCACATAAACAGAACCAAAAACAAAAACCACATGATTATCTCAATTGACACAGAGAAGGCCTTTGACAAAATTCAACAGCCCTTTATGCTAAAAACCCTCAATAAACTCGGTATCGATGGAACGTATCTCAAAATAATAAAAGCTATTTATGACAAACCAACAGCCAATATCACACTGAATAAGCAAAAACTGGAAGCATTCCCTTTGAAATCTGGCACTAGACAAGGATGCCCTCTCTCACCACTCCTATTAAATGTAGTACTGGAAGTTCTAGGCAGAGCAATCAGGCAAGAAAAAGAAATAAAGGATATTCAAATAGGAAAGGAGGAAGCCAAATTGTCTCTATTTGCAGATGACATGATAGTATATCTACAAGACCCCATCATCTCAGCCCCAAAACTCCTAAAACTGATAAGCAACTTCAGCAAAGACTCAGGATACAAAAATCAATGTGCAAAAATCACAAGCATTCCTACACATTAATAGCAGACTTAAAGAGAGCCAAATCAAGAATGAACTGCCATTCACAATTGCTACAAAGAAAATAAAATACCTAGGAATACAACTAACAAGAAATGTAAAGGACCTCTTCAAGGAGAACTACAAACCACTGCTCAACGAAATAAGAGAGGACACAAACAGATGGAGAAACATTTCATGTTCATGGTTAGGAAGAATCAATATCATGAAAATGGCCATACTGCCAAAAGTAATTTACAGATTCAATGCTATCCCCATCAAGCTACCAATGACCTTCTTCACAGAATTGGAAAAAACCACCTTAAACTTCATATGGAACCAAAAGAGAGCCGGCATAGCCAAGTCACTTCTAAGCAAAAAGAACACAGCAGGAGGCATCACACTACCGGACTTCAAACTATACTACAAGGCTACAGTAATCAAAACAGCATGGTACTGGTACCAAAACAGAGATATAGACCAATGGAACAGAACAGAGGCATCAGAGGCAACACAACATATTTATAACCATACAATCTTGGATAAACATGACAAAAACAAGCAATGGGGAAAGGATTCCCTGTTTAATAAATGGTGTTGGGAAAACTGACTAGCTGTGTGCAGAAAGTAGAAACTAGACCCCTTTCTGACAATTTACACTAAAATTAACTCCAGATGGATTAAAAACTTAAACATAAGACCTGACACCATAAAAACCCTAGAAGAAAATCTAGGCAACACCATTCAGGACATAGGAGTAGGCAAGAACTTCATGAACAAAACACCAAAAGCATTGGTAACAAAAGCCAAAATAGACAAATGGGACCTAATCAAATGCTACAACTTCTGCATGGCAAAAGGAACAGTCATTAGAGTGAATCAGCAACCAACAGAATGGGAAACAATTTTTGCAGTTTGCCCATCTGACAAAGGGCTGATATCCAGAATTTACAAAGAACTCAAACAGATTTACAAGAAAAAAACAAACAAGCCCATTCAAAAATGGGCAAAGGATATGAACAGACACTTTACAAAAGAAGACATACATGAGGCCAACAAACATATGAAAAAATGCTCATCATCACTGGCCATTAGAGAAATGCAAATCAAAACTACATTGAGATAGCATCTCACACCAGTTAGAATGGCGATCATTAAAAAATCTGGAGACAACAGATGCTGGAGAGGATGTGGAGAAATAGGAACACTTTTACACTGCTGGTGGGAGTGTTGATTAGTTCAACCATTGTGGAAGACAGTGTGGCGATTCCTCAAGGACCTAGAAATAGAAATTCCATTTGACCCAGCAATCCCATTACTGGGTATATATCCAAAGGACTATAAATCAATCTACTATAAGGACACATGGACACGAATGTTCATTGCAGCACTGTTTACAATAGCAAAGACCTGGAACCAACCCAAATGCCCATTGATGATAGATTGAACTGGGACAGTGTGGCACATATACACCATGGAATATTATGCGGCAATCAAAAATGATGAATTTGTGTCCTTTGTAGGGACATGGATGAATCTGGAGAACATCATTCTCAGCAAACTGACATAAGAACAGAAAATGAAATACCGCATGTTCGCACTCATAGGCGGGTGATGAACAATTAGAACACATGGACACAGGGAGGGGAACACTACACACTGGGGTCTATTGGAGGGAATAGGGGAGGGACAGTGGGGCGGGGGGAGTAGGGGAGGGATAGCATGGGGAGAAATGCCAGATGTGGGTGATGGGGAGGAAGGCAGCAAATCACACTGCCATGTGTGTACCTATGCAACTATCTTGCATGTTCTGCACATGTACCCCGAAACCTAAAATGCCATAAATAAAAAAAGAATCTTTAAAAAAAAGAATTAAAAAAAAGAAATGTATAAGTATAGCTAGGAAAGTTTTGAAAATTTTCAATGATGAATAGCTCTGCTTTATGAGATATCAAGGAATATTTTAATTATAGGCTTGGGAATTTAAAGCATAGAACATTATAATAAAATAAGAAATTAGAAGAGATAAAATTAATTAGTTTTGCTTGGGGCATGTCAAGTGAATTGGATCATATGGACATTTAAAGAAGTATTATTGGGATAACTGGGTATGGGAGAAAAATAACTTTTAATTTATCCACGGTAAGTAACTTTACTTGACTAAAATAGACAATTTCAATGTTTTAGAAACATTGAATTGGTAAATATTATATATACACTTTGCTAACATGTTTTTATTACTTGTATATATTTATCCATCCATCCTATCATCTGTTCACTCATCTATCCATTTATTCATCCAATGTGGTTTATGTTTATTTTCTTCTGTTTGTAATTCTGTTTCTTTTTAAAATTGGGATATTTTATGAATTACAGCTAACAAGGAAAATGTCTCCACTTTTCTTAGATTATAGCAATTGAAATTATCTGGGAAATAATTTGTATTAAACTAACAAAACGATTTCACTAATATAGTAAATATACACACATGCAGTGTGTAATATGTGTGTGTATTCATATTGTTTATGCTCATGTTCATGTTATTGTAACCTTGTCTTGATATTTTCCTTTCCTTAGTTGTTATTTTTTAAATGCCAGTTACCACATTGCACATGATTATCTCTAATAAAATAAAACAAAATTCCTAAAACTTTTTTTCTTTTAATATATTTACAGAATGACACATTTGTAGAGGGATTATGAATACTTAAAAATGAAGGAAACAGGCTGGGTGCAATGGCTGATGCCTGTAATCCCGGCACTTTGGGAGGATGAGGCAGGCAGATCACCTGAGGTCAGGAGTTCAAGACCATCCTGACCAACATGGTGAAACCCCATCTCTAGCCAGGCATGGTGGCAGGAACCTGTAATCCCAGCTACTCGGCAGGCTGAAGCAGGAGAATTACTTGAACCCAAGGGGCGGAGGTTGCAGTGAGCTTAGATCACACCATTGCACTCTAGCCTGGGGGACAAGAGTGATACTTCATCTCAAACATAAAATTTAAAAAAAAAGCAAACAAAATTTAGGATTAATTTCTGCAACAGCAAATGATGTCAATACAAAAAGAAATTTTGCTTACATCAATGTCATAATATTAAATAATGAATGTAATTATATTAATGATAATAAATCATCAGCTCTGAAAACCAAACTGACATCAACCTTAAGATCTGTACTTCTGCTTTCTTATTAATTGGAATCAGATCGTTAAGGCTTTCTTAGTGAAGTGAATTTTATTTCATTATATTTACTGAAAGAAATTTTGCTTAACAAGGGCTGACAAAGCAGCTTTCATTATGAATCTTGTTATCTGGTGTCTAAAATTACTTAAAGTGTATGTTTTCTCCTTAATTTTTCTACACAACCTTATGGTTACCCATTTGAAGATTTTCAAAATCATTGATAAATCTATCCTTTAGATTGGCTTGAAGGATGGATACTCAGTTGGAAAAGTTGCTGATGTCTTTCACATGTTAGATTAATACTTTGTAATGATTAGTTTTGGTAGTTTTGGTCCGTGGAACCAGATCATTTCTGGAACTGCACATGGGCATATCATTTCTCCACACAACCTAGCTCTTGAGTAGCAGCTTTTGCAAATTAAAGGAAACAAAAGGATCTAATCCACTTGTTTAGTCAATATGACACCTCAAACATTTTAAACTTCCAATATTTTTGCCAAAGTCACATGGAGTTGTATGACTTCTGAATTATCAATAACAACAACCTGGGTCTTATATAAACTTTCCTCTGTTTCAAGCATAAGCTCTTCACATTTAAGGCTTACTTTTATATTTTGTTAATTTCTCCAAACTTTTTACTTATGTTTAAGATTATCCTGGAAGGACTTCCGGCAAGATGGCGTCGTAGAGGTGACTCAGGATTGCAGCTCTCAGTGAAGGCACAGAGGGTGAGTCCTAGCCGCATTCTCGGATGTTCCTTTTATGCCCACAGAGCATTGAAAGTCCCAGGTGTGGGAGAGACATGGGACGCTAGCAGCCAGCTAACGCAGCCGGCTCCTGCCGCCTCTTCGGCCGGCGCCGCAGCGGGACCCGGCGCGGAACTCACTGGTCTGGGTGCCCTGTTAAACCGGCAATCTGAGATTTGGAAGGGCAGATTGGCATGTTCATCTGATTGAACGGGACTTGGACAATGAGCCAGACCAGGAGTTTCCTTGGAAGCGTGATCTGAGCCGGGGTAGTGGGCAGCGGCACGGGAGATCGCATGGATCCCAGTGCCCTATCGGCAGGCTACTGGGGCGCCAGTGAGAGAGTCGACCTTTCAGCTTGGGGAGAGGAAGAGAGAGAGAGAGGACGGACTCTGAGGCAGGGAGCTGGGTGATCGGGCTCGGCGGGTCCCACGCTCACGGGGCCAAGCAGGGTGGTGACTGGAGATGCTTGGGGCTGAGAGTTTTGCTACCAGCATCTAGGACGGTACAGCCCGGTGAGGGAGGGGCATCCACCATTGCTGACGCAGTCCACCCCCACTGAAGTACCGCCCAGGACTGACGCAGCCTGCCGTTGCCGAGGCAACCTGCCATAACAGAGAGACTCCGCACTCCACAGCAGAAGGGAGCCCAGCAGCAACAGGGCAGACCCGCACTAGCAGGTCAGAGTCCCGGCAGGCAAATAGTGAATAGACTGCCGCCTAGTGGGGCAGGACAGTGCAACAGATACTCATAAAGAAAGCCCCAACTCTCTGAGTCAGAGCATCTAAGGGGGGGGGGAAAAAGGTGGTGTTTTATGAGTTCTATAGCAGCAGACATAAACAACCTCCCAACAACGCTGAATGAACAACGGAGCTCACAGCTCAGCACTGGAGCTCCTATAAAGCACAGACTGTCTCCTCAAGCAGCTCCCTGACCCCTGTATATCCAAGGAATCACCCCAGAAAAGGACTAATCAGACTGATATTTGGCTGGCATTATTCTGGAACAAGGACAGCAGAAGAAGAAACTGGTATCATCACTCACTGTTCCGCAGCTGCTGCAGGTATACCCCAGACAAGCAGGGCCTGGAGTGGACCTCAGCACTCATACAGCAGAGGGGATAGACCATTAGAGGGAAAACTAAGTAACAGAAATACTTCATCATCAACAATCTCAGCGTCCACACAGAGACCCAATTGAAAAATCAGCAACTACTAAGACGACAGGCGGATAAATCCATAAAGATGGGAAGAAACCAGCGCAAAAAGGAGGAAAGCACCCGAAACCAAAACACCTCACCTCCAAAAAAGGACCAAAACTCCTCACCAGCAAGGGAACAAAGCTGGAGGGAGAATGAATGTGACAAAATGACGGAATCAGACTTCAGAAAGTGGATAATGAGAAACTTCAGTGAGCTAAAGGAACATGTACTAAACCAGTGCAAAGAAACTAAGAACCTTGAAAAAAGATTTGAAAAAAGATTCGAGGAATTGATAACAAGAATGGACAACTTAGAGAGGAATATGAATGAATTGAAGGAGCTGAAAAACACAACACGAGAACTTCGCGAAGCATGCACAAGTTTCAACAGCTGAATTGACCAAGCAGAAGAAAGAATATCAGAAGTTGAAGATCAACTCAATGAAATAAAACGTGAAACCAAGATTAAAGAAAAAAGTACAAAAAGGAATGAACAAAATCTCCAAGAAATGTGGGACTATGTGAAGAGACCCAACCTACGTTTCATAGGTGTACCAGAATGTGATGAAGAGAATGAATCCAAGCTGGAAAACACTCTTCAGGATATTATCCAGGAAAATTTCCCCAACCTAGCAAGACAGGTCAATACTCAACTCCAGGAAATACAGAGAACACCACAAAGATACTCCACAAAAAGAGCAACCCCAAGGCACATAATCGTCAGATTCACCAGGGTTGAAACGAAGGAGAAAATACTAAGGGCAGCCAGAGAGAAAGGTCAGGTCACCCACAAAGGGAAGCCCATCAGACTCACAGCAGATCTCTCAGCAGAGATTCTAAAAGCCAGAAGAGAGTGGGGGCCAATATTCAACATCCTTAAAGAAAAGAGCTTTCAACCCAGAATTTCATATCCAGTGAAACTGAGCTTCATAAGTGAAGGAAAAATAAAATCCTTCACGAACAAGCAAGTACTCAGAGATTTTGTCACCACTAGGCCTGCTTTACAAGAGCTCCTGAAAGAGGCACTACACATATAAAGAAACAACCAGTTCCAGCCATCCTAAAAGCATACCAAATGCTAAAGACCATCAAAAAAATGAAGAATGTACATGAACCAACGGGCAAAACAGCCAGCTAGCATCAAAATGGCAGTATCAAATTCACACATAACAATATTAACCCTGAATGTAAATGGGCTAAATGCACCAATCAAAAGACACAGACTGGCAAATTGGATAAAAAACCAAAACCCATCAGTATGCTGTATCCAGGAAACACACCTCACACGCAAAGATACACAAAGGCTCAAAATAAAAGGATGGAGGAAGATTTACGAAGCAAATGGAGAGCAAAAAAAAGCAGGAGTTGCAATTCTCATCTCTGATAAAATAGACTTTAAAACAACAAAGATCAAAAGGGACAAAGAAGGTCATTACATAATGGCAAAAGGATCGATACAACAAGAAGAGATAACGATTCTAAATATATATGGACCCAATGTAGGAGCACCCAGATATATAAGGCAAGTTCTTAATGACTTACAAAGAGACTTAGACTCCCACACAATAATAGTGGGAGACTTTAACACTCCACTGTCAATAGCAGACAGATCAACCAGACAGAAAATTAACAAGGATATCCAGGACTTGAACTCAGACCTGGAACAAGCAAACCTAATAGACATTTACAGAACTCTCCACCCCAAATCCACAGAATATACATTCTTCTCAGCACCACATCACACCTACTCCAAAATTGACCACATAATTGGAAGTAAAGCACTCCTCAGCAAATGCAAAACAATGGAAATCATAACAAACAGTCTCTCAGACCATAGTGCAATCAAGTTGGAACTCAGAATTCAGAAAATAACTCAGAACCACACAGCTTCATGGAAACTGAACAACTGGCTCTTGAATGTTGATTGGATAAACAATGAAATGAAGGCAGAAATAAAGAAGTTCTTTGAAACCAACGAGAATGAAGACACAACGTACCAGAATCTCTGGGACACATTTAAAACAGTCTGTAGAGGAAAATATATAGCAATAAGTGCCCACATGAGAAGAGTGGAGAGATCCAAAATTTACACCCTATTGTCAAAATTGAAAGAGCTAGAGGAGCAAGATCAAAAAAGCTCAAAACCTAGCCGAAGACAAGAAATAAATAAGATCAGAGCAGAACTGAAGGAGATAGAGACAAGAAAAACCCTTCAAAAAATCAATAAATCTAAGAGCTGGTTTTTTGAAAAGATCAACAAAATAGACAGACCACTAGCCAGACAGATAAAAAAGAAAAGAGAGAACAACCAAATAGATGCAATAAAAAACGATAATGGGGAAATCACCACGGATTCCACAGAAATTCAAACCATCATCAGAGAATACTACAAACAACTCTATGCACACAAACTAGCAAATCAGGAAGAAATGGATAAATTCCTGGACGCCTGTGTCCTCCCAAGCCTAAACCAGGAGGAAGCCGAAACTATGAATAGACCAATAACAAGGTCAGAAGTTGAGGCAGCAATTAAGAGCCTACCACACAAAAAAAAGCCCAGGTCCAGATGGGTTCACAGCTGAATTCTACCAGACACACAAAGAGGATCTGGTACCATTCCTTCTGAAACTATTGCAAATAATCCAAAAAGAGAGAACCCTTCCCAAATCATTTTATGAGACCAACATCATCCTGATACCAAAATCTTGCCGAGACTCAACAAGAAAAGAAAACTTCAGGCCAATATCCATGATGAACATAGATGCAAAAATCTTCAATAAAATACTGGCAAATCGATTGCAACAGCACATTAAAAAACTTATCCATCATGATCAAGTAGGATTCATCCTGGGGATGAAAGGCTGGTTCAACATACACAAGTCTATAAATGTAATTCACCACATAAACAGAAGCAAAACAAAAACCACATGATTATCTCAATTGACGCAGAGAAGGCATTTGACAAAATTCAACAGCCCTTTATGCTAAAAACCCTCAATAAACTTGGTATTGATAGAACATATCTGAAAGTAATAAAAGCTATTTATGACAAACCAACAGCCAATATCATACTTAATGGGCAAAAACTGGAAGCATTCCCTTTGAAATCCGGCACTAGACAAGGATGCCCTCTCTCACCACTTCTATTCAACATAGTACTGGAAGTTCTAGCCAGAGCAATCAGGCAAGAAAAAGAAATAAAGGGTATTCAAATAGGAAAGGTGGAAGCCAAATTGTCTCTATTTGCAGACTACATGATAGTATACCTAGAAGACCCCATCACCTCAGCCCAAAAGCTCCTGCAACTGATAAGCAACTTCAGCAAAGCCTCAGGATATAAAATCAATGTGCAAAAATCACAAGCATTCCTATACACCAATAACAGACTTAAAGAGAACCAAATTAAGAACGAACTGCCATTCACAATTACTACAAAGAAAATAAAATACCTAGGAATACAACTCACTAGGAATGTAAGGGACCTCTTTAAGGAAAACTACAAACAACTGCTCAACGAAATAAGAGAGGACACAAACAGATGGAGAAACATTCCATGTTCGTGGTTAGGAAGAATCAATATTGTGAAAATGGCTATACTGCCCAAAGTAATTTACACATTCAATGCTATCCCCATCAAACTACCATTGAATTTCTTCACAGAACTGGAAAAAACCACCATGAATTTCATATGGAACCAAAAAAGAGCCCGCATAGCCAAGTCAATTCTAAGCAAAAAGAACACAGCGGGAGGCATCATGCTACCAGACTTCAAACTATACTACAAGGCTACAGTAATCAAAACAGCATGGTACTGGTACCAAAACAGAGATATAGACCAATGGAACAGAACAGAAGCATCGGAGGCAACACAACATATCTACAACCATATTATCTTTGATAAACCAGACAAAAACAGGCAATGGGGAAAGGATTCCCTATTTAATAAATGGTGTTGGGAAAACTGGCTAGCCATGTGCAGAAAGCAGAAACTGGACCCCTTTATGACACCTTACACTAAAATTAACTCCAGATGGATTAAAGACTTAAACGTAAGACCTGACACCATAAAAACCCTAGAAGAAAATCTAGGCAAAACCGTTCAGGACATAGGAGTAGGCAAGGACTTCATGACCAAAACACCAAAAGCATTGGCAACAAAAGCCAAAATAGACAAATGGGACCTAATCAAACTCCACAGCTTCTGCACGGCAAAACAAACAGTCACTAGAGTGAATCGGCAACCATCAGAATGGCAAAAAATCTTTGCAGTTTACACATCTGACAAAGGGCTGATATCCAGAATTTACAAAGAACTCAAACAGATTTACAGAAAAAAAACAAACAAGCCCATTCAAAAATGGGCAAAGGATATGAACAGAAACTTTACAAAAGAAGACATACATGAGGCCAACAAACATATGAAAAAGTGCTCATCATCATTGGTCATTAGAGAGATGCAAATCAAAATCACATTGAGATTTCATCTCACACCAGTTAGAATGGCGATCATTAAAAAATCTGGAGACAGCAGATGCTGGAGAGGATGTGGAAAAATAGGAACACTCTTACACTGTTGGTGGGAATGTAAATTAGTTCAACCATTGTGGAAGACAGTGTGGCGATTCCTCAGGGACCTAGAAATAGAAATTCCATTTGACCCAGCAATCCCATTACTGGGTATCTATCCAAAAGACTATAAATCGTTCTACTATAAGGATACATGCACACGAATGTTCATTGCAGCACTGTTTACAATAGCAAAGACCTGGAACCAACCCAAATGCCCAATGATGATAGACTGGACTGGGAAAATGTGGCACATATACACCATGGAATATTATGCAGCAATCAAAAATGATGAGTTTGTGTCCTTTGTAAGGACATGGATGAATCTGGAGAACATCATTCTCAGCAAACTGACACAAGAACAGAAAAAGAAATACCGCATATACTCACTCATAGGTGGGTGAGAAAAATGAGAACATATGGACACAGAGAGGCGGTCTACTATACACTGGGGACTGTTGGGGGAAATGGGGGAGGGACAGCGTGGGGGACTGGGGGGTATAGCCTGGGGATGGATGCCAAGTGTGGGTGAAGGGGAGGAAGGCAGCAAAGCACACTGCCATGTGTGTACCTATGCAACTATCTTGCACGTTCTGCACATGTACCCCAAAACCTATAATGCAATAAAAATTAAAAAAAAAAAAAAAAAAAAAAAAAGATTATCCTGGAATTTCTCAATAGTGAAGTTAAAAAATAGAGCATTTTTTTTTACTTCTATAGAGAAAAATTCCATTTTGGGGGGGTGTTATCTTACAGGGGTTTCTTTTTAAAATTTTTTTACTATATTCATTAGTGAAACATTTCTTTCATGAGCCTTTCTAGCCCACAACACAGGTTCCAGGTACATAACCTGGTGTAAATACTGCAAAAAAAAAAAAAAAAAAAAAAAAAAATCTTATCATTTGCTTTGATAAAAGTGACAACATTTTTAGAGTATTAAACTAACTTTCCAGAAGATCTAACTTTAATCCTCAAATACCTACTTGCACTGAAGTACTGAGTATAATTTCCTCATCCTCATTTCCCTCATTAAGCATTTAGAAGGTTGATATAGATCTCAAACTCTAACTAAAGCTACCAGTAAATCTATATCCATGACTGACAAAGGAGACCCACCCTCTCTGTAAATAGATAATATGTATATATGTGGGAAGTAAACGTTCTTCTTTAAAGTTTTCTTTCTTGTTAAAGAATAAATCCTAAGTGTGCTAATAATTCTTTGTTAAGCCCTATCCTATGTAGCTGTTAGACATGCTTATAGGCACGTAGTACATTCTATGTCCTTGTACTTTAACCAAGATACTTGTGCTGGATGTGTTCACAGGCATGTCCCAGCTCACAACCTATGCTCCTTCCTTATTTAAAATTATCCATTGCTTTTACCTGTTTAAAAAATTTTAGGTTGTTAACCAATTGGTTTTAGTTTAGATTATGAGATATGGCTATAGCCAACAGAGATCACCCCAAATGCGTAAGGGATAAATATATCTGATTTTCCTTTGTTGATTGTACTCTTGTGGCATGATGGTTAGTGGGGGAACCCTTCCTGCAGTCCAGGAAGTAAAAATTACTTGCTGAGAGATCCTTTGTCTCAGTGCTGATTTTTCTTCGTGGCACCGAGCATCTATTTCCAACAATATAGATAATACACATTTCACTAGAAAAATAAAGACTATTTCAACTTTTGTTAAAAGGACGATTTCAACATGCATGTATTAATCATAATGATTTCAAAAGTTGTGTGATTTACTTTTTCTTGTGAGTAAATTCATATCCTAGGTTTTCTTAATAACATGATTTTTATTATTGACAGTGGTAATGTGGCAGTGGTATTATTTTTGTATTATTTATAAGTTTGCCCATGAGAGACACAAGTAGTAAAGACTTCAGGGGAGGTGATTTCATAACTTAAAAACATTATCAAACATCCAGCTTCTTTTACACTCTTTGGCTTCTTATTTATTTACAACATGTTGCTATTAAGACCTGGGGCAAGATGAACCTTCACACTTACTCAGCAAAACTGGGAGTTGAGTTCTTGTGAATTTCTTGTAAGAGCTAAAAATTTTTTCTTCTGTTCTCAGAAGCCATCTTCAGACTTTGCCTCTTTCTTAATTTTGTCTTAGGTACACAATTCCTAAGTAATTACAATTGTTTTAGAGCAACCAGATGATGTGTAACATGTAAATGTCAAAGGGGCAATCAAAATGTTTTCTATATAAGCCATTACAAAATATTTCTGCTAATTATGTTAGTTCCTCTTTGTAGCTAAGCAGACACAGAACCATTCCCTGTCTTAGTTTCTTTTATAATGTCTAGAGCTTTGGTTACTGTACATAAACAACATCCCTTAATTTACCTTCAAAAATAATTGACATATTTTTGAAAGATGAAGATATTTTTTTTTCCCCAAAAGATGTTGTTGTATCTGTTTCTTTATGTGATATGTTTAGGGTATTACTGTAAATTTATTTTCAGCTCTGAAATTCTTACCCTTGAAACATATTCTGACTGTCTCCTGGCTTTGTTTGGGATATAGAAAATCACATTTCTTATGGACATGAAAGCTGACTATTAATCAGAGTACAGAAGTGTATTTCACTCAGGCTATGTGTTATTAATATCTGCATTTAAATTTTCTTTTGTTATCTACTATTACAAAGTCACTGGGAGAGCCAGACAAGAAACTCTTAAGTGTGATAAGACATATAATTTTTTCATGAGTGTGCAAAGATAAATATAGTAAAAATGGAAAGAAAATCACTAAAACCTAAGTACTTTTATAGAAACATATAGAATATTACAGTTTTAGAATACTGGGCGATTGCCTCAGATATTTCTAACCTATGAAAATATTTTGCCCTTTATAAATAATTCATACCCGATTTTTAAAATTCTAACCCTATAAATTGGTGATTTCTTTAGGTTTTGTAATTTTCTGTTTTCATATGTATAAAATAATTTTCATATTTGTAAGGTGAATTAATAGACCCCTTGCTCTCATTGACAGATTTAAGATACTGTTGTATTCTGATTTATGTAGTCCAGTAATTGATTTTCTTGATGAATACAGCAGTGTTTATTTATGGGCTTATTTGTCTAATTACGTTGATAAAGTCTGCAAAATCTTTAATTCAGTGACAGAGAGTATGAAAGATCTATATTGTGAATTTACTGATAGAGAATGTGCAGATCTATATGATCTGTTGTAAATAAATAACATGGCTGAACCCTCAAGTGGACTCATGGCATTCATATGCAGGATAGTCTCCATGTACTTTCTGTAGGCAGCTGAACAACCTTCGAGTTTATGAACAAATAGCAGAATAAATGAGTGAAGCAAGACAGAGTTAATCATAGTTTGATAAAATATTCACTTTAATACATATGTTTTTCAGCTTTCTAAGTGAGATTTGTAATAGTTGAGAAGACCCTCTTCACATAAGGTACTAACACAGGATGAATATCTCATTTTCTACCTAGAGAATTGACCACAAAAGCACGTGGCCTTGAACATCTAAACAAAATGCCATTATTCCCAGGATTTAGAATGGTCGATCCTAGATAGATAGATAGATAGATAGATAGATAGATAGATAGATAGAGAGATATGATACAGGAGTGGGGCATGGAAGTGCTGGGTAGGAAAAGGAGGGGTCCCAGATAAGGGCTCCACCCTTGGGCCTGTGCCTAAGGACAGCCATTTATATTTTTATGCCCCAAAAAGTTGTCTTTTGACCTGCCCTGCCCCCCATCTTGTACTCATATAAACCCGAGAGACCTTAGTGGGGACACACAAGTGGCTGGATGTTGAGAGGAGCAGAACACATCAACAGACACCAGCAGACACTGGCAGGCACAGGGAAATTTGACTGGGAGCAGTCGAAAGAGAGTCTGGCCACTGGGTAAGCAGACTCCAGAGGAAGACTACCTTTCCACTCCATCCCTATCTTGGCTTCCCATCCATCTCTTGAGAGCAACTTCCACTACTTGATAAAAGCTTGCACTCATTCTCCAAACCCAAGTGTGATCCAATTTTTCTAGTACAGTAGGGCAAGAACCAGTGCTACAGAAAGCCGTCTGTCCTGCAATAAGGCAGCAGGTGTATTTGAGCTGATTAACACAAGCTGCCTGCAGACAGCAAAGCTGAAAGAACACCCTGTAACATGCCCACTGGGGCTTCCAGAGCTGTAAACACTCAACCTTAGACACTGACATGGGGCGGGAGCCCAGAAATTGCTACCCATGACCTGCCCATCTGCATGCTCTCCTGAAGGATTTAAGCAGCAGGTTACCAAAGAAGCCATACCCCTGTTGCATGCCCTGCCAAGGGAATAAGGGAACCTCTCCCATTTCATATATTTCAGTCTACATCTGTATCTCTATTTCTATGTGTACTTCTCTGTTTTTTTGTCTGTTGTCTATGATCTATTTATACTTATATTATTTTCTTGTTGACAGTAGTTTGCAGACACAGTGACCCATTAGTCTGAATAAGTTAATGTCTATTATTTATGAAAAAAAGGCATCAAATATCACAACTAGGAAATTAACTTGGAAACAATACTAATGATGACCTACAGAGCCTATTTAAATTTTATCAGTTGTTTCAATCATGTCCTTCATAGTAAAGAAATCCAACATAATATTGTACATTACATTTACTTATAAACTGTTTTTACTCATTCAATCTAGAATAGTATTTTAGTCTTCCCATTATTATAATGACTTTAATGTTTTTGACTACTGAAACTTATTTTTTACAATGCTCCTATTGAGTTTGACTGGTACTTGATCATGGTTACATTCCATTTAGCAGTTTTAGCAAGAATATCACAGACATAATATGTATTCTTTTTCCACACTATCAGCTGATGTATGTAGGATAACAATTAGCCCTATTATGGATAATGTTAACTTTGATCAGTAAATTTTGGAGATATATTTTAGGTGTCCTCACTGTTATTCATTGTCTTTTTTCAAATTACATGTATTTTGTGGAGAGGTACTCTGTGACTACATAAAAATTCTGTTCTTCAGATTTTCACCCATTACTTTGGGTATCCATAGATACTTTTTATATCAGTTGTTGCTAGATAGGTTACCAAATTGTAATTTTCTAATTTCATAATGCTTCTACCTTTATTAATAGACATATAAAATGATTTTTTTCTTCTCATATCCTTCGGTATGTGTTTCTCATTCTTTGACAATTTGATTATTTTCTGACACAGCAAAATATTTCAGGCTTATCTTATTTCTTACTTGGCCATTTCTCCAAATAATCTGTATTTCTTTTGGTAGAAAAAAATATATTTAGAAATACAAGATCTCAGCACTAGATTTTTTTCATGATTATGAGTTGTTACTGCTTTGAGACTTTCTTAGGGCACAGACCAAGGAGTTATATCTGTGGGCATATATGTGCATGTGCGTGCACACGCTCACACACACACACACACACACGTATATTTCTTTCTTCACTTATCTACATATAATAAAATAATTATTTCAGACCAGTACCTTCTACTTTATCCCAGAACCATATAGTCCATTAGGTCTCTGATTCATTCATTATCTGTAACTCCCTTTGCTGACAGTGAGAAACTGTACTTCTGGTTTTTTCCAAGTCTTTACATTTTTGCTCAATCCTCCTCTCTGCCAACCCTGCCAGGCTATTTCTTCACTCAGCTCTAACAGTCAGGCCATCCCTTACTTGATGATGTTTCTTGTTCTGTTACAAAAGTGGCTGGGCTCTTGACTGTCGCCTCATGGCTATGATTCAGAAGCCTGCCTTCCAAAAAAAAAAAAAAAAAAAAAAAAAAATCCTGGAAGAAGGGCTGTAATGTCTTTGCCTCCCTTTGTGTTTTTCTCTTTGTAACTATTATATTTGATATGATTCTTAAAGTTTGCTTCATCTCTATTGTGTTGATCTTAGTTTTACAGAGAAATATCAGAAAAATTGATAGCAAAGAAGGAAGTTCAAGGCACAAATAATGTTATAGAATGTTGAAACATTTATTTACTTATTCAGTGAATGTATGTTTATTATATATTATAGATGTATTTGTACATAAAATTTATGTACATAAACTATTTGATGACCTATAAGTGTTTATGTATGTATATGTATATATACATCCACATATATGTATTTTACTATATAGCTTAGATTTATATGTATATATTACATTTGTACATACATAGAGACATAAAAAAAGACAGAGATAGAGGCATACAAAGAGAGACAAAGAGCTCAAAAGAGACATACAGACCATCTTCTGTTTTCTGGGAACTGAGACATAAAGTGATACATAACTTCTCTAAAATGAGGTAGCTGAAGATAGTTGTATTTAGATATCAATGTTGATGCCATACTTTTAACTACTATCTTATAATGATTCATAGTTTATATTTTTATATTATCATAACTACATTAATTTTTTAAATTGCTTTAGAACTTCATATAAAATTAATTCACTACCCAAAATTTATTCATTTATTGTGTCCTTGGTAAAAAAGAGATAAAAAGAGGGACAGATTACGGTCTACTGTTGAGACAAAGTAAAATAATGATGATAATGATAATTGTCATGATAATAACAATTAAAAACTTTAAACAGGTTCTCTGTGTATGTATAACTGAATTGACTACACTTCTCTTGAGAAGAAATCTACTGAATATCTTTGTGTAGGAACACACATAAGAAGAGCTTATTGCCTTTCTGATTGTCCATTTCCTTTTTGAATAGGCAGAAAATTGTTATCAATATAGAACTCTGTCTTTGAAGGTAGTTTTAATCACCAATCACACATATAGTTTGTAAATTACCCTGAAGTACAATTCCACAGTACATAATAATTTAACAGACTTACTAAAACTGGTCCTTAAATGTCAGCTAAAATACAATACTTTCAGATGAAATTACTTTTTAGGCCATAGTTGAAGAAAGGCTAAGCAATTTTCTACAAACAGTTGTTATTGACCACTCTGATGGTAGCATATGTTAAAAGGAAATTTATTAGTCTATTTCAAGCCTCTGGATTTTCAGTTTAGAGTCTAACGCCATCACTCTATCTGATTTCTGTTAAGTTAGGAGATGAAGCAGATTGAATATTTTCAGAGACCATTAAATAGGTGTTTAGATTTTGTTGTTAATTCAGACTTGACATGCTGCAATACTAACATGAATTGTTTAGAATGCTTATTACACTTTTGTATGTCTTGTTTTTAATTTGGGGAGACTTATGTTTTTCCTGTTATCAATGTGATATAATTATGTAACTCCCATGTTAATGAAATGATTACAAGGATGCCACAAAGTAACTAGATATTATAGTTATTTTTTTCCATAGAACTTTGAAATTTTGCAATTTGGAAGACTGAACAGCAAAATGAAAATCTGTCACTGTTTATCTAAGTCATATTTTACAATTGTAGTTTTTATTTGCAAGGTACATAATAAAATGTAATAATAACTGGCAATAATTTTGTTAAACAAATCAATGAGTAACATATGCTTATTGTTTTTAATGTGCCAAGAACTTTTCTAACTCTTTTGAGAAATATTCTGTCCATTGTAAAATAAAAAGAATCTCAAACACACAGGTGGTAAATAACTCATGTAAGGTTAAAACTAAATTTAGAAAGATGGAATTTAAAAACAATATGTCATCATGATTAAACATTACTCAACATATAGTTATTCAGCACTGAGTAAATGAATATTTGATATAATGTAGTTATTATTGCTCAAGATAATGCTTTTTTTAATGTTCCTATTTCATATAGAAATCACATTTCTAAAAATTTATTCTCAACTATCCGTATTAGTTGCCTATTGCTATGAAAAATTAACACAAATTTAGTGGCTTAACATAACACAAATGTATTTATATTATCTTTCAAATTAATCTTATGCTTCAGAAGGACAAAAGTTTTCAGTGGTTTTCACTGGGATAAAACCTGGGGCTGTGTTCTCTTGAGAGGCTGTCCTAGAAAGTCTGTTACCTTGTGTTTTCTGGCTTCTAGAGACCACCTGTATTCCTTGGCTCCTGGGCCCTTTCTCAATCTTCAGTCATGTAAGTAGGACCCTGCTGCCATGGTCACATCTCCTTCTCTGACTCTGACTTTTCTGCTACTTTCTTATCTGGACACTTGGGATTAGATTGGGTGCACCTGGATAATCCCAGGATCATCCCTTCATCTCAGGATCCTTAACTTATCTGCAACATTCTACATTTTCTTTTTTTTTTTTTTTTTTTTTGAGATGGAGTTTCGCTCTTGTTACCCAGGCTGGAGTGCAATGGCACAATCTCGTCTCACCACAACGTCCACCCCTTGGGTTCAGGCAATTCTCCTGCTTCAGCCTCCTGAGTAGCTAGGATTACAGGCACGCGCCACTATGCCCAGCTAATTTTTTTGTAATTTTAGTAGAGACGGGGTTTCACCATGTTGACCAGGATGGTCTCAATCTCTTGACCTCGTGATCCACCTGCCTCAGCCTCCCAAAGTGCTGGGATTACAGGCTTGAGCCACCACACCTGACTCTACATTTTCAATAAAGGAGCATTTTAATATGTAGACTCAGAGTATAAAATACAAATATCTAGGATGGATTTGATATACTTTCTACATGTTCACATATTACAAGTTTGTTCTTTGAAAACAAGAGTCAAGCAAATAAATCATAAAATATATTTAAAAAAAACCAGAGTAGCTTTACTCTTATAGAACTTTGTTTATTCCTATAGAATTTGGAAATTTGGAAATAAGATTGCCTTCTAAATAAGATTAAGGATTTTGAGAATCCCCACAATATGTGCCAAATCTCTCAAAGAACACAGAATGACTCCCTGACAAGAATTAGTATTACTAAATGAATGCATGTGATTTAACAAAGAACGTGCTAATAGGAGAGGAAGATGTTGAAAAATAATAAAATGCAAAATACATCAAATAAGTACTGCATATTAATATATGTGTCCATCTCCACACAGGGAGGTAAAATGACAGGTGATTTTACTATTTCTGGTGTTAGATGTATCTCTATTGTGATGAGTGCTTTTACCTCATCCACACAAAGAGATTTCTAATGAAATCTGATTTGAAGGGGTGAATAACTTAGGTGAGATTATTCTGTATCCCATAGTTATCACATTGTTCCTTGTAAATATTTAAATTTGAATTCTAGTTTATAAAATGTAGAATAAATACAAGTCTAGTTTATATGATGGGATGTGAACCATAAGTTATAAATGATGAAGCTGCTCTCAATATATCAGGAAAGTGAAGTCTTTAAGCCTACAACCTTAGGTGTAGACTTTAAAAAATTCTGAATTCAAAAAGAGAGCCCGCAGAGCCAAGTCAATTCTAAGCAAAAAAGAACAAAGCTGGAGGCATCACACTACCTGACTTCAAACTATACTAGAAGGCTACAATAATCAAAACAGCATGGTACTGGTACCAAAACAGAGATATAGACCAATGGAACAGAACAGAGGCCTTGGAGGCAACACCACACATTGACAACCATCTGATCTTTGACAAATCCAACAAAAACAGGCAATGGGGAAAGGATTCCCTGTTTAATAAATGGTGTTAGCAAAATTGGCTAGCCATGTGCAGAAAGCAGAAACTGGATCCCTTCCTGACACCTTACACTAAAATTAACTCCAGATGGATTAAAGACTTAAACATAAGACCTAACACCATAAAAATCCTAGAAGAAAACCTCAACAAAACCATTCAGCACATAGGCATAGGCAAGAACTTCATGACTAAAACACCAAAAGCATTGGCAACAAAAGCCAAAATAGGCAAATGGAATCTAATTAAACTCCATAGCTTCTGTACAGCAAAAGAAACAATCATTAGAGTGAATCAGCAATCAACAGAAAGGGAAAAAATTTTTGCAATCTACCCATCTGACAAAGGCTAACGTACAGAATCTACAAACAACACAGATTTACAAAACAAACAAACAAACAAGCACATTCAAAAGTGGGTAAAGGATATGAACAGACACTTTTAAAAGAAGACATATATGAGGCCAACAAACATATGAAAAAATGCTCATCATGATTGGCCATTAGAGAAATGCAAATCAAAACTAGATTTAGATACCATCTCACACCAGTTAGAATTGCGATCATTAAAAAATCTGGAGGCAACAGATGCTGGAGGGGATGTGGAGAAATATGAACACTTTTACACTGTTGGTGGGAGTGTAAATTAGTTCAATTATTGTGGAAGACAGTGTGGTGATTCCTGATGGACCTAGATATAGAAATTCCATTTGACCCAGCAATCCCATTACTGGGTATATATCCAAAGGATTATAAATTGTTCTATTATAATGACACATGTACACAAATGATCATTGCAGCACTGTTTACAATAGCAAAGACTTGGAACCAACCAAAATGCCCACTGATGATAGACTGGACTGGGAAAATGTGGCACATATACACCATGGAATACTATGCAGTCATAAAAAACAATGAGTTCGTGTCCTTTGTCAGGAAATGGATGAACCTGGAAACCATCATTCTCAGCAAACTGACACAAGAACAGAAAATCAAACACCACATGTTCTCATAGGCGGGTGTTGAACAATAACAACACATGGACACAGGGAGGAGAGCATCACACACTGGGGTCTGTTGGGGGGAACTAGGGGAGGGACAGTTGGGGATGGGGAGTTGGGGAGGGATAACATGGGGAGAAATGCCAGAAATAGATGATGGGGAGGAAGGCAGCAAACCACATTGCCATGTATATACCTATGCAACAATCTTGTATGTTATTCACATGTACCCTAAAACCTAAAATGCAATAAAATATATATAAAAATAAAAAATAAAATAAAAATTTGTGAACTCATGACAATAAAGTCTCTTTGAATGCTGTCTAGGAGATGACTCTTCCTGCTATCATCTTTATTTGACTAGATATCTATCAAAAGTCTATAATCTTTATCTTTACAATGACAACAAATGAGAAAATACTGCTCATACTAACACTAGGTCATCTCTGATTTTTTTATTGTATTTATTAAATATTAACATTTGTTAGTTGATATATATTGTTGATATTTAATGTGCATTTGTTAATATCTATTAATCAATCATTATCCATTCATTAATCATTAGATTACATACATAGATACACATGTATAAGTAAAAATGCCCAAGGAAAGTAATATTTTCATTGTAGGTCATTTCTCAGGAGAAGAACATTTCCTCCTTTGAGACATACAAAAAAATGAATTTGCAAATTTAGATCAACCAGGCATGGTGGCCAAGCACTTTGGGAGGCCTAGGCTGGCACATCACTTGAGGTCAGAAAATAGAAAAACCCGTCTCTACTAAAAATACAAAAATTAGCTTGGTGTGGTGGTGCACACCTGTAATCCCAGCTACTCAGAAAGCTGAGGCAAGAGAATTGCTTGAACCCAGTAAGTGGAGTTTGCAGTGAGCCAAGATCACACCACTGCACTCCAGCCTGGGCAACAAAGGGAAACTCAATCTCAACAACAACAACATTTAGATATATCTCTTATTGTCTTCAAATATTCAAAATCCACCTAAGTCTAATTTTAGCCTGTATATAAATTTAATACATTTATATTTAATTGAGAGTTTTCTGGGTTATATGTAAATATAAGGTCGATGTATTGATATGAAGGTTTTTAATGTACTTCCAGCAACATTTGGTTTCAAAGGTATCACTGATGCTTTAGAATTATTAAATTAGGAGTAGGATTCCTGTTTAAACTTCTGCTATATGTCCTGGAACTAAAATCCTGAAACCTTCAAGTCACATTTAGACAACTGTAGTACTGATTGTGTTCCACTCTACTACACTATTTTAGGAAGATGTGGTCTATAGCTAATGCTTCAGATTTGAACTTATGCTTAAGTTATTTGACAACAAAAATTTTGATGTTTTATTAATTGTATCTCCATCTTTTAGGATTTACCTCAAGTAAAAGTCAATGCACAGAACAAAGAAGAGCTAACTCAGGCACATGAATGTGTGCATGGTTTAGCAGCATTTATCAAAATGACTAAGCATGCAACCTATGAGGAACGTTTTGTCTAGCTGGCTCCCAGTCTTTTCTTACTAACTGAACTTCACATCAGTCTTTCTCCTTAATTGCTGGATTTACTCTTTATATCCCAATTCACAATATTCCTGGAATTCGGGTATGTTATTTTCTGTAGCTTACCTGGATTCTGCTTCTAAGTTGTTGATAAAGTTGGATGCTGGTTGTATTCAAGGACCACAGGTACTAGAAAACAGGCAAACCAGGGATAGCATTTTGAGATACCAAAGCAATGTGATGTAATAATATTGTAATATTTGTGCATTATATATGTTTATTTTTAAAGTGTAATCATACTTTTAACAGAAAATATATTTGGTGGCAGTAAAATTAATTTTAATATTTCGCATATAAAATAAAATTATTATAAGCAATGATTTATATATTCCAAATAAGAATTCTTATAAAATAAATGACTAAATATTTTTGTAATTTGACATTTGGTGTTAAGATATTTGACCTATACTTCTGTAGTAGCAGTGATGGTCACTGATGCCTGTATATTGCTCTTCACTTAATATAGAGGAATTATCAAAACATATTTAATTAGAAGATTTTATGGAATCTAAGAATGATGGCGGTATTAATTATTTTGGTGTCCCTGAGTAACATATTACATGCTGGTCATACTCATCAATTTAATATTTACAAAGTAATGCAGAATGCAACTGAAGAAAGTTTTGCACATTTGAAACTAATATCTGTAAGAACTCATTTGTGATATTTTACTTCCATCAGAATATAAAAATATAATCATGAAATTTAGTAATGCTGATGTATTGGAACTAAAGCCTATCTTTCTGCATTTAGAGAAATAGTTGTTTTTAAAGTACTTCTAAAATCTGTACAAACATAGGCAATTTGAAAAAAATACTAAACCATTTTAAGAAAACAAAAACTCCAAAAAATTACAATGGTCTTCAAAAAAATTCACAGTACTTAAAGAGGTTATCATTTTGAAAACACTTAGAATATTTGAGAAAGACATTGAAAGAAGACAAAAGAATTCTCAACATCTACTCGATCAAGAGTCAATAAAGCATTAGGAAATCCGGCTTTATTGTAGTCCATTTCCCACTAACAAAGCAATTTGTAGGCTGGAAATGATTTGTAGTGCATTGACTGCCTAAACAAATTGCAGAGGCAATAATCCAAGGTTCACATTTGAAGATATTGGTACTTTTTCTGAAGTTAAATGCAGTGAAGCCTATTACATTTGTGTCTTATTAACCAGCTTCAAATAGGGCTATGAAGCACTTTGTTCTCACTTTACAGAAAGCCCTAGAGACATTATTTTTCTGCTAAAAGATTTGTCTATTCCACATTGTTTGGTAAATTTCCATTTTCTACAATGAATAAAATACGAAGGATTTTGAAGTGTGCATAAATAAAAGCAAGCAATTGCACAGTGTTTAATTTTCCTAATCAGACAATGAGAAATGGCTCAAAACATAAATGTTACATGCCTATTTGCCCCCAGGGATTTGAGGATTTAAAGTGGGCAATTGGGATTAAAATTAAAACTGCACTAATTTTATATAATGAATTTGCATTTATATTGGTAAACACAAGATTAAAAATGAAGTAGACAATATTTCTGATAGTTGTCTATAAAATTATGTAGAAATAATATCTTTACAGTTTCACAATTTCAAAGGGCATATTTAATTGTTTCCTATAAATCAAGATTAAAAAGCACCCATTTTATTGCCCACTAAACATAACACCTCATCAGAAGGCTTGCTATTCATTCCTAGGAAGACTAAAGAAATAACTTAGATGTAATAAAATGAAGTTTAGAAAACAAAAACTCCCTTTTATTCATTGTTTTAGGCTTCATGGGGGTACCTGTAATGTGTTACAGTTATCTTTTTAAGTTTTCCTTGCTACAGAGTCATATTGATGTATTCAAGAGATGAATTTTGAGATCAGAATTATGTGGTAGAAACTTCAAATCTAACATCTTCCTGAATATAACATATAAAAATTATTCACTTTTTTCGAATCTCAGAAATTCTTATGGGATAAATAGCCACGATCTTTGCTTTAGAGAGCTACTGAGAGAGTTGAGACAAAGTATTACATTTGATGCTACATTGTAACTTATCTCCACAGAAGGTATTCAGGGACATCTTTTTTTTCTCTCTCTCTGCACTATGTTGAGTCTTAACTAGTTAGTACTGTTTCTAAAGGATCTCAAATTTGGGATCCATCCTGTATTCATTTTTCTAGCCCTAATAATAATGCAGACATTTTCATTAATTATACATTGAACGTACAAGTAAATGAATGCACTGAATGAGTGGTTGAAATTAAAGGCACTTAGATCTTTATAATAAAATATAAAAGACCTTAGAAATAATTGTAGTAATTACTACATTTATCTTTGTCTTCCATGCCTCTCACTAATCCTTCTAATAACAACAACAACAACAACAACAAAAATACAACTGGGATCTGATAAAAAAGTATACTTTGTGTTGAATATGTTTGTATTTCTATAGGCATCCAACTAATGCTTACCAACTTTTCAAAAAATACTGATATCTATTCTACATTATTTCTTTGTTCCAAAAATAGGAAGACAGCTAAGCCAAGTTCTCCTCATTTAGCAGCTGAAGCTTTTATGATCAAGAGAATTTAATTCCCCTTCCTTTGTTCAGACAGGTAATTAATGGCAGAGCCAGAGATTGGTCCCCAGTCTCTTGGAATGTAATCCTTCATTGCATTATTCTTTAGAGTACTCTACTTCCCTATTTGCACCATTCTTCTCAGTAAGAACAAATACAAAGATGGATGAGTGGATTTGGGTGCATTGATTGTCAAAGCTTCAGTGAATAACCCGTGTTCAAAGCTTTCAGAACTGTTCTGGTAAATGAACGTTCCCTGAAAGTTAATGACATGTTATTTTGTTTCCTTATAAATTACTGAAAGCCACCATACAACACTCAAGAGCTTAGGCACAAAAGCATTATGTAGACATAGCTATAATAAGACAACATAATTTTAACTAAGAGAGCTTAGTGTGCCCAGTTTAAAGAAGAAATACAGAGGAAAAGTAGTACTGTTGAGTTTTTATATTTAAAATTCAAATATTAATGAAAACAAAAACAATTTTAGAAAAACATAAAAAATAAAATAACTACTATTTTGTAAGTAAAAGAAGATATTTCAGAGACCAAATGGCAAAAAAAAAAAACACATACACACACAATAAAATGAAACTTTGATAGAATTTGCATTATAAAGGCAAAATAATATTTAAGTATTCAAAGCGTTCACCACTTAGAGGTGAGAATAAATATGTGATAGGCTTTACCATATTTGTCAGATTGTTATGTGCTTGGTAATGATATGAAGTACTTTATAAACTTTACAACCTTTAATTATTATGCCAACCCAAGGAAGTAGCTGCCATTATTTTCAAAAACTCAGAAAAATAGATTAAGTAAATTGTCCAAATACCTAGATAATCTCTCACTTTGGCAAGGTTCAAAGTGGTTAGTTTGACTTCAGAATACTATCTAATCATTCATGCTCAACTGCCTCTGAACTACTATGGTATCCTCTGCTATAAAGCAATCATGATAGAAACTATGATATAAAACAAATACAAATAAAATAATAAATGGGGGCCGGGCGCGGTGGCTCATACCTGTAATCCCAGCACTTTGGGAGGCCGAGACGGGTGGATCACGATGTCAAGAGATTGAGACCATCCTGGTCAACAAGGTGAAACCCCGTCTCTACTAAAAATACAAAAAATTAGCTGGGCATGGTGGTGTGTGCCTGTACTCCCAGCTACTCAGGAGGCTGAGGCAGGAGAATTGCCTGAACCCAGGAGGCAGAGGTTGTGGTGAGCCAAGATTGCGCCGTTGTACTCCAGCCTGGGTAACAAGAGCAAAACTCTGTCTCAAAATAATAATAATAATAATAATAATAATAATAATAATAATAAACGGATGCAGGAAAGCATCGGCTCTTTCCAACTGGGCATAGTGATAGAAACAAAAGTAGTGGCACTTAAAATTGGCTTAGAAAATCCACAGCCAGGAAAGAGAGAGAAAACAAATCTTGCATGAACAAATGCACTAGAAAAAATTATTCATAAAATGCCTCCATCTACATGGTAGCAACAGAAATATCTTGCTAAACATTATTTTCTAAACTTAGCATTTAGATATATTGCTTGCTATTTTTTCTATAACCTACATGATTCAATGTAACTACCTAATTATTCCTTTATATACTCATCACAGACATTGAGAACTTACATGTTCCAAGTTTCATTCCTAAGTGAGTAGGAAAGAGAAATCTAAGACACAATTCTTATCCACATAAAGCTTAAAGTTTTGTGGGGGAGGCAGACAAATAAAACTGTATATGTATTACATGTTATTCAGTAGAAGTCAGTCCAGGATTTTTCAAAGTTCAGAAGAATGAAAACAAATGCAACAAAGGATCAGGGAAATATTTTTGGAGAACAAGATCCTGAAGCAAGTACTGGAAGAAAACTAGGAGTAAGAAAGTAAGCTTTTTCTAAATTTCACTTTTCATTTTAGATATAAGGGATACATGTCACATGGGAATATTGCCTAGTGCTGAGGTTTGAGGTATCGATCTTGCTACTTAGGTAGTGAGCATAGTACCCAATAGGAAGTTTTTCAACCTCCACCCCATCCCTCCCACCTCTAGTGGACCAGTGTATCTATTATTCTCATGTTTCTGTCCACATAACATGTGGACATGCATTCTCAGCTCAAAATTTAGCTCCCACTTATAAGTGAGAGATGTAGTAGTTGCTTTTCTGCTTCCGTGTTGGTTCACTTAAGATTATGGTCTCCAACTGCACCCATGTTGCTGCAAAAAACATGATTTCATTATTTTTTATGGGTGCATAACATTCCATGGTGTATATACATGCAAATTTTCTTTACTCTACCCTGATAAAGACCTGGGTTGATTCCAGGTCTTTGATATTGCTAATAGTGCAGCAATGAACATACAAGTGCATTTGTCTTTTTGGTAGAATGATTTATTTTCTCTTGGTTATATATTCAATAATGAGATTGTTGACTCAAATGATAGCTGTTTTAAGTTGAGAAATCTCCAGACTGATTTCCACAGTGGTTAACTTACATTACCAACAACAGTGTATAAGACTTTTCCTTTCTCCACAGCTTTGCCAGGACCTGTTGATTTTCTGACTTTTTAATATTAGCCACTCTGAATGGTATGAGATAGTATCTCATTGTGGTTTTGATTTGCATCTCTCTAATGATTAGTGATCTGAACATATTTTCATGTTTGTTGGCCACTTGTATGTCTTTTTCTGAGAAGTGTCTGTTCATGTCATTTGCCCACTTTTTAATGTGGTTATTTGATTTTACTTGTTGAGTGCCTTAAGTTTCATACAGAATTTGGATATTAGAAATGTGTCAGATGCAGATTTGTGAATATCTTCTCCCATTGTGTAGGCTGTCTGTTTACTCTGTTGATAGTTTATCTTCCTGAACAGAAGTTCTTTAGTTTAATTAGGTTCCACTTTTCTACTTTGGTTTTGGTTGCAAATGCTTTTGGGGACTTAGCCAAAATATCTTTGCCAAGGCTAATTCATGTAGTTTGACTCAGTGTCTCTACCCAAATCTCATCTCAAATTGTGATCCCCATATGTTGAGAAAGGAACTCAGTGGGAGGTGATTGGATCATGGGGTGATTTTCCCATACTGTTCTCTCGTGACAGAGAGGAAGGTCTCAGGAGATATGGTTTTAATAGTGGCAGTTTTTCCTGCATGTTCTCACTCCTGCCTCCTTGTGAAAAAGGTGCCTGCTTTCCCTTCGCCTTTTGGCATGATTGCAAATTTCTTGAGGTCTCCCCAGCTATGCAGAACTGTGAGTCAATTAAACCTCTGTCCTTTATAAATTATCCAGTCTCACGAAGTTTCTTTATAGTAGTGTGAAAATAGACTAATGCATTGATATGAAAAAGAGTAATTCTTAGGCTGTCCTCTACAATGTTTATAATTTGAGATCTTACATTTAAATAGTTCAGGCCTTTAAATTATTTTTTGTTTATGCTAAAAGGTAGGGTAGCTGGGACTACAACTACCTTTTCACCAGCATACTCGGCTTCTTTTTGTATTTCTTTGTAGAGATGGGGTTTCACTGTGCTGCCCAGGCTGGTCTTGAACTCCTGGGCTTAAGGGATCCTCCAGCCTCAGCCTCCCAAAGTGCTGGGATTACAGGTGTGAGCCACTATGTCCAGCAAGGGCCCCTTCTTAGCTTCTGATGTAGCAGCAAAACCAGAAAGCGTGCCCTCCTCAAGGTATGAACCCAGGATGATAGTATGTAATTTCCGATTATATAATATCTGAATTTTACTTAAACCTTTTCATTTCTTTTTAGACATCTACCACCTATTCAATATCCTCTCTCCAGTTATCTCTATTGAAATACCTAATGTAGTTTCACTTACCCTGATTTGGCTCTACTTGGCAATAGATACACTATTTAATGATGTCAGATGTTATTCTAAAAGAAACCCAGAATCTCAAAAATGGTATTAAGAAATTTTCATTATTTTGTCTTGAAAACTTTAATAATGTCCTTGTTCATAGCATGCCCTGAAAATAAAATGCATTAAATTAAAACCTGTCATTGATTGTGAAGCAATGCTTACAAAATGCAAATGTCTTGGAAGCAAGGGGATTAGCTGTTGTATATAACTGTTAAATTTGTAATGATGACTACAGAATCTACGGGGTGAACTATCTGAATGTAAAGGCACTAAAACACTTACAGGAAAAAACTGCAAGCTCACAGCTTTACATTTTCTTATTCTCAGACCAAACAGTCAGAGAAACAGAGCTTCTATGGCAGACTTAAAATAATCTCCCAACAATCTCTTATTTCTTGTAGTTACAGGACAAGGCTCACTATAAGTCAGACACAGATGTACTTATGTAGGTTGCAAAAGGACAACAAATATTGACTTCCTCGACTCACCAGGTCTCCTACGTGGAGGTTATGACATTGATTTAGAGGCAGTAGGACCCTAAGATTTTAGAAATAAAGACAGAATCAGATAAAGTTGAGAATACTGATTCTTATATCTCTGAGAGTAATCTTTGCTAGCAGGAGGATGTCTGCTATGTCTAAGGAGATCTCTGTCACACAGTATCTAAGGAAACAAGTCTTGCCTTCCTTGAAGACCCTTATTTACCTCACCGTGGGTGGCCAATTTGCAAAGGTAGGCTTATTACTTAATTCTTGTTAAAAACTGACCTGTTCTTTCATGATATCCTCTAGTCCAAATGTCTATATTAGGAAGATAAATATATTACCTGACTCTGGTTAACCTACCAAATAATTTCAAGATTAGTTTACGATAAAACTGAAAATACATAGGAATTTTAGGAATGAATTTGAATGGGAATAGACCAAGGGGCTGGAATAAAACTCTAGAATATGCCACCTTTATATAAATGCACTTATCAGATATGAATTTATGATGCTAGCCTGTACAGATGGATTGGCTCTTAAGAGTTGACTAGATTGTTTGACTGAAACTTGGACATGTCAGTGTCCCTCATGCAATAAATTTGGGCTTAGGCAGTTAGATAGTTGGTTGTGCATTTATCATATGTTATGTCACATACTCATTCACTGTATGAGCCCATCACAGCATTAAGTAATACATTTGTGAAGAGACTGCTAGAATACTGAAAGTCTCTGTGGTAATTGCTTTCTGAAGGCTGAATATGATGCAGGAAGATGGTGTCCTTAAGCCAAACTTAATGACTGCAATAGCATCAGAGATAGCATCTCACAGTAATGACATTGAATGGCAGCACTCAATGGCAAGAGGCAAGGTGGCCTAATTTCCCTAATGGGTAGTTAGGACAAATCAGTAAATATATTTGACAGTGGAAGCTAATATCATATTTATCAGGAAATTGTCAAAATTACTGTCACTATCATATACTTGAAAATTCAGGGTTGGTGATTTCTATATAACATCTTTATTTAAATCACCTGTTTGGCCTCTGGAGAGGCAGATGGGTCTGAGGAAAAGAATGGGAATTTTAGCTGTTTTTCAGAGCTTTGTTTACTGGAAAAAATCTACACAACAATTGATCAAATACATTATGTTTCTCAACCTATAAGGTTCAAGAGAAGTCATACTTTCTTGCTTAGCAGGCAGAAGATTATACATTTATAAATTTTACACAGTATTTCAAGGCTATATCAATTCTATATCAATAATCTAGCCTGGAGGAATATTAACAGTATTGACATCCCACGGAATGATTTACACTGTTTCACTACATTAATGAAAGCTGACTTGCTGAATGTAATATACAGGAAGTATCAATGACTGAAAAAACAAAATCACAGTAAGAAAAATGTAAACCACAGATCAGAGTCAAACCTGACAAAGCTTAAGGGCCTTGTCGCCTATTAAATTTTCTGGCTGTAAAAGGTAAAAGTTAATGGTTGAAGATAACCATGCCAGTGCCTAAAATGGATTGATACACATTGCATCGTATACCTCAAAAACAATACGTTGCATACATTTTATGTCACAAGACTCTCAAAGTTAAGGCCAAGAGCAAGGGAAAGCTCTTTAGGAGTCCAGTGTGCAATAAAAGCTATGTTGCCTTATAAACTTCCCTTACAGCAGTTACACTGATATAGAAAATGTATGTGACAAACCTGGCAAAGTCTAATAAGACACAGGAGACTCCTTGTGTTTGGAAGCAAGAACTTTCCCTTTTCACAGATAATATACTTTTTTATTTCCTTATGAGAAATACTTTGTGTTGCTACTGGGCCCTATATAAATTTAAAAATTGGATTATAAGACATCAAGAGATTATGTGGCTTGACCAAACTATTTCAACTGAGTGCTTTTTTACCAATCAAATTATAAAGCAGGGCATGCCCAGAAGCCGTAAGTCATCACTGCAAATGATGCATAAGAGATCAAGCTCAGGCAGATAAATAAGATACAAGTAAACTGAATGAGCAGATGGCTCAGATTCCTTTGATACCATCTCTTGATGCATTGCCATTTCTCTCCTCCTATGACCTTTTGCACAGTAACTTATGACAAATTGACAGAAGAATAAATACCTTAGGTCTTTTGTCAATGTGATATATCTGACCTACAAGGGACTACTGCAGCATTAGATGCTCAATCAGAAGTAAATCCTTGAAAGACAAGAGTGAATGAAAGTTATCCCAGTGAGCCAAACGTCAAGCAATCCATTTTGGATTTCTTAGTCTATTGAGAGTGAGAGAAAGAGAGAAAAAGAGAGAGAGAGAGAGAGAGAGAGAGAGAGAAGACAGATCTATTTTAATTGGAGCAGTGGCTAATGATTTAGCTGTATAATCAGAAACTTGGAAAATGAATGTGTTATAGAATTGAAAAAGTAGGAAAAAATGAGTTCAGAAGAATATATTGATAGCTCATTAAAAGGAGAAGAGTATGAAAATATTTGTGTACCATTAAATGCTCCCCCGACAAATGTTTATCTATTTCAGAAAAAACTTTGAATAATCATCTGGACAACATGACCTGTCTTTTGAACATCAGTCAGCCTCTTTCTCCAGTCACCTTCATGCATGATCAGTGGGATTATTTATAATTGACCACAAAAGAATAGAAGAAGATCTGCATAGGCTAAACAATATGGAACATCATACAACTCACTTTGCTGTCTTAATTACTGAGTGTCTAACTTGGCAACATCTAGAACAATGTTTTCTCTGCAACACTAGCTTGCCTGGTTGTCTAGCAGGCGGTCTTTGAACTTGAATTATAACTCTTTTCTGAGTCTCCACTCTGCCAGCTTCCCTGTTCAGGTTCTGGAGTTACCAAAGCCCCACAATACTGTGAATCAAATTCTTTAAAGTCATTGTCTTCTCTTTTTCTCTTTCCTTCTCCATATTATTGATCAACACAACTATTTGTTGTTTATCTGGAGAACCCTAATACAATTCTAATGAATGATTCTATTTTCTTGTCTCATATACCGAGTCTGAGAGAAAATCTTAGTCTTTTTTATTTTCTCCATCTTTAATAATCCAATCAATCCCAAAATTGTGTCATTTTAAATATCTCCTGAAAATTATTGATTTATTTCTGCATATCTACTCTACATTTATGTATTTGCATAATTCCCAATATTCACATGTGACCTTCCTCTTATCTAAAATGTCTTTTTCAATCTGATTTTACTGCTTTTCTGCTATTTGTTCTTCGAATTTCATTGTAAACATGAATTTCTTAGGAAAGCATCTCCTGATAATCAACAGAGTAAATGACGCTCCTTTATCATCTTTTTGCCTTTCCCCTAATATCTCCACTTTTGCTTGACTGGTAACTTATCTGTGCTTTGGCTCTTTTGTAAGTTGTTAAAAGGATGGAATCTGCCATGCATCCCCAAACCTTCAAGTTTAACTGGTGTCTGTGACAAAGCACATACTCCCTCATAGACTGTTTAATGATGGTGAGGAAAGAAATATGGGATATTACATAGATGGATGATAAAGAACATCTAAGGTATTTAGGTATTATTTGAATTGAAACTCTGTGAAGACTTGAATTGCACAGTAGTGAACATTGTGTTAATATTAGCCCTGTTTTATAGATTCCAATCCCAGCTCCAACATTAACTGATAATTGTACTCCCTATGTCTCCATTCTCTTCATTGTATATTAGGTATCACAGTAGCATGGTACATGTTTTGCAACTCTTAAACGTGAAAATTTATCTATTGTAATTATTCATAGTATATCATATACTAAGATTAAGCCAAATGTATTAAATGCGAGCATTGTTATAAAGGTCTTTAGTCCCTTTTGGGTGCATTTCACAATAAATATAATATAAAATTGATTGTAGCTGTCTTACTAATGTAACTATACTCCCAGCTCCTTGCATCTGTTTGTAGCTCCCTACAGTTAGCTTTCTTAGACGTATGATTTTTATTGAATCCATTATAATAGCTCTAACCTTCTGTATCTACCTATATAGTTTTCTCTGCCTAGGACATTCTCCTCATTATAACTCTCAGCACTGGCCAGACACAATGGCTCATGCCTGTAATCTCAGCACTTTCGGAGGCCAAGGCATTCAGATCACAAGGTCAAGAGATCAAAACCATCCTGGCCAACATGGTGAAACCCTGTCTTTACTGAAAATACAAAAATTAACTTGGCATGGTGGTTTGTGCCTATAGTCCAAGCTACTTGGGAGGCTGAAGCAAGAGAATCGCTTGAACCCAGGAGGGGGAGGTTGCAGTAAGCCAAGATCTTGCCACTGCACTCCACACAAAGTAAGACTCTGTCTCAAAAAATAAATAAATCTCAGCACCGTTTATAATAAATATTTGGTTAAACTTTGTAATTGCTAGCAGAGTTAAGCTTTGTAAAGGCCTGTGAATGTTTCGTCAAAATATGGGATTATTGAATTTCATACTCTATGTAATACATAATATACACACATAATGAATATTTTAAAGTAAATTTACAAATATTACACCCATTTAAGCAGCTTTTTCATGTCCCTAGATATCAGTGTTTAATAAACATAAAAACAATATATTATGGCATTCTCCCTCTTTTATGATTGAATGTGACATTAGCAAGACATTTGATGAAATTTACAATGCCAGAGCATCTTTATTTCCTACGTTAAAAAAAAAAAAAACCTTATAGAGAAACAATTTTCTCAATATACTTGGAAATATTTTATCTTGTCATTATAAATATCTTTGATTTAAAAAATATACCTAAAGGATCAGGTAGTGAAAGAAGAAAAACATTAGAAACGTAATTATCTTGGATGGTATAATAACGAAGATGAGATTCTTCTCATTATTCTAAGAGTTGTCTCTGCCTCTTGGGGAAATTTCTAACTTCCGCTGAGACAGAGTTCTTGTTACTTCACTTCCTGATTGCCTTTCAAATGCCCTAACATCTTCACCTGTATGTTAGGAATGCATTTAGCCAGGGCTAACCTGTAGTTGTGAAGTCAGACTCCAGTCTGACTAGTAGGTACTAGCCTACTCGAATCTCATGTCTATGTTTATCCATCCAAAATTATGTGATAATCAATTAAAGCATCCATAACATCCTTATTAGGTTAATGTTCAAATATTTTAACATTGATTTTGAACCTTTAAATGACTTGTTGCAGCAACACTACATGTACCTCTGATAAACTGATTTTTTTAAATGGAATCATACATAAGCACAAAATTTGGATATAACTTTACGGAGTGGGTATTTAAAAGAATGTAATCTCTTTCTGAATACATATATCCTAAATACTGTGCCCGCTGTAATGCTAAAAATCATCAATTTTGTTTCTTTTACTGTCAGTTACAAAAGATGATATTGTTTAATGAGGGATGCTAAAATTCAAGAAAAATGACATAAAAGTCGGATTATAACATAAAATTGTTACTTTAAAGCATTACTTTTTTATCTCCTAAGTTCTACAATCTTCAAATGTATAAGCATTGTATACAAAGCACCATATACAGTTCTGATAACATGGAGCCTGGGAGTATTTAATAAATGCATACTGGCAGATGTAACACAAACAAATTAGGGGAGAGAAGAAATACCATGGTAGATACTGTAGGTATATGTTGAAGACTCTCAAGTTATGCCAAGAAACAATGTATAAAAGTAGAGTTAGGTGACTTCTGGATCCAGCCTTCTTTTAGAAGTCTCATTGTAGAAATTTGTAAGAAACTCTTACAAACTTTTAATGATTCATAGAAAATAACAAGTAACAAGGGATATAAGACAAGTTGTTTTCTGCATGTCAAGTACTGTTCACAGTACTGAAGAGTATATTTTGACTATGTACAATTCCTGGCAGGTTGGTTACAATTTCACTTATTTGCTTCCAACTCAAAAAATGTTATTAGAATCTGAGTATAAAAATATTTTCTTATGGAATAATAAATAAATTTGAATTTGTATTTGAATAATACATTTTAAATTTTAATTTTTAACATTATAAACACAGTAATAAGAAATGCACATGGTCTTTTGAGTAAAATTAATAATAATGGTAATCATTATTTCATCATCACCTCTGACAGAGTTTCTCAGTCTGGGCTCTGCTGATACTTTGTTGTCAATTATGATTTTATAAGTTGTGGTATCTTGTTGTCTTATGCATTACAGGATGCTTTGCAACCTCCCTACCTTCTATTCAGTTAGATACTAAAAACACGATCTTCTCCCAATGTGGCAATCAAATTACCTGCAGACATTGCTAAAAGTCACCTGACAGTGCAAATTAACCTTGGCTGAGAGTACCACTTCTCTAGAGAAAATTCCCTGGAAGGTTTGAAATTGTTTACCAAAACTACCTCTATCTGACGCTACTAAAACTTAACTTCTCCACCACCTTCTATAAGTTTGGTTCCACTAATACCAAGAAAAGCACTTTTTCCAAATCAGTTCTTCAGATAATTGTGGAGAGCCATTATCACCATATTTGAAATTGTTTCTTATGTTAAATATCTGTTGCTTATTATCCTACAGTTTATTTATTTCATACTATTATACATCAGAAATTGAAAAAGAAAACTCTTCAAATGTATTTTAACTTTTTATATTGACTTGAAATAAGAATATTTTACTGGATAATTTTAACTTAAGAACACCATTTTTTAATACAATTCTTTATAGTTGTAAAATATTGGCCAGGCACAGTGGCTTACACCTGTATCCCAGCATGTTGGGACGCCGAGGCAGGTAGATCACTTGAGGTTAGGAGTTCAAGACCAGCCTGGCCAACATGGCAAAATCCCTTCTCTACTAAAAATACACAAGTTAATAGAGCGTGGTGGCAGGTGCCTGTAATCCCGGCTACTTTGGAGGCTGAAGCAAGAGAATCACTTGAAACCAGGAGGCAGAGGTTGCAGTGAGTTGAGATTATTCAACTGCACTCCAGCCTGGGTAACAGAGTGAGACTCTTCCTCAAAACATACACACACACACACACACACACACACACACACACACACACATTGGGAGAAGAATGTTGGGAGAAGCAGGAATGGAGGAAGAGATTAGAGTGCCTACATAAACTGGTTATATGTATAAAAGAAATCAGAAACAGTAAACTGTGGAAGCTACAGGAGGCCTCTGAGGAGGAAGGCCTCTCCATGCTTCATGTTCCAGTGCAGTGTGACCTGGGCTTTGTTACCACAAACATTGTGCTCAAGGACGTAAGACCACTTCATAGCACTAAGGCATAAACGGACTTGTAGGCTCCTTGTGAGGCCCACATTCCACCAGCTGCATATAGATAATAGGCTAAAGATAATCACATGTTCTTGTTTTGTGAAACTCCCAAACTGCCACTATTATCAATCTTAGAATGACACACCAGTTCCAGCTGATTCAATTCCGGCTGATTCACTCCACCATCATGTCACCCTCTCTCCGCCATCCCTCCACCCCTACCCTATAGATAGCACTATAGATTGGTTACCCAAGTGATTGTAACCAATAAATAGTCTGAGAGATCAGAGCTTGGGGCGTTCACTGCCTCCAGTAATAAGTGATGGTCCTCTGGTCCCATTCTCACTCTTAATCTGTCTTTTTCACAATCCTTTGTTGCCATCAAACTCGGGGTACCCACAGGTGATGTGGGGCTGGTTCCCTACACACACACACACACACACACACACACACACACACACACACACACAATTTATATATATAAATTATAATGTTTTTATAATTTAACCTGATTTTATTAGAATTTAGTGTATCCTTACATTTTGACCATATGAGCTTACACTATTAGTTTGTGTCACATTTGATTGGAAGCTCTAGTGAAACCATGAAACTAATTGAACAAAAGTTACCATGTAGAATGACAGGAAGATTACTGTATTTTTTTTTTATGGTAATATACTCTATCAGTGATGGTGCTCCTCCTCCATCATCAGTCCCAAAAGATTAAAATGAGCTGCTCATCTCTGATTTGAGAGGTAGACATTTCAACAGATTTGCCTCTGCTAAAGGGTATCATATATGAGTTGCAATTAGAGCAAATGGAAGGTTCACTGATCTCTGCCTGAGTGGGTCAGGAAAGATATAATGGAGCTGAATTTGGGTGGATGAATAGGAATGCATCAATGACAGATTGTTAATGACTCATTAACTTATTCACACTAGACAAAAATTTATTGCATAATGACATATTCAATATATTCCTGAATTACTGAAATATGTTCTGGTAGGCATTGCTCCAAAGAAGAGCAAGTGATCATACTTTATCTGGATTCCCCAATATCAAAATGTCTATATTGAAAAAACAGTTGGTGATCAAGATGTATTAGAAAGTCTCTTTATCAATCTTCAGCCAATTCCACTGATTCTGCCAACATGTTAACTGATTTTTACATGGAGATAGACACTGGTGGTGGAAGGTTCCTCCAGAAGGTGTGAACATTTCTGAAATCCCTTCCTCCCAGCTGAACAAAATGCTTAAGCTTAGTTTCTTGGGTTTCCCCCTGTTAATGTCAGTTGCTCTTGTTTTTGCATTTACACAAATCGGCTATTTTTTTAAATTACCATATAAAAATAATTTTGTCTGGCAGGTGCAGTGACTCACATCTATAATCCCAGCACTTTGGGAAGCTACAGCTGGCAGATCACAAGGTAAGGAGATCAAGACCATCCTGGCTAACATGGTGAAACCCAGTCTCCACTAAAAATACAAAAAATTAGCCGGGCCTGGTGTCACATGCCTATAGTCCCAGCTACCAGGGAGGCTGAGACAGGAGAATCACTTGAACCAAGGAGGCGGAGGTTGTGGTGAGCTGAGATAGTGCCACTGCACTCCAGGCCAGATGACAGAGTGAGACTGCATCTCAAAATAATAATAATTTTGCCTATCAAGACCTTGGAAATACAGTAAGTGAAATTACTAAAGCCACTTGGTGGCTCTGAGTGGATGAGATGATTCTAAAAGGGGGAAACTTGTAAAAGACTAAAAGAATTCTAGGCTCAGATGGTTTACCATACATTTATGTTCATTCTCAATTTTATAATATAAAATACAAAATTTGAGTATGACTTATGCAAAATTAACCATCCAAAATTCCAGCTTATGCATGTAGAAAAACTCATACATAAGAAGTTGTTGGTACCACTTTTAAAATTAGAGAAGTGAACGAACACTATACATTTTAAAGAAATAAAAATAATTAAGCATCACCTTTTAAGTTTCAGTTACAATTATATTTTTATTAACTAACCAGTTCTTGTGCTAAAATCTGTAGTTAAAAATGCTTCTGTTTGTTACCTATTGTGATGTTCAAGGTATAAATGCTATACAAATAAAATTAAATATGATGCTGTAGAATTATCTAGTTTTCTGAAATATTTGAGAAATAATAATTTAGTGGAGTTTCAGGTTTGGTTTGATCACCTAATGTGAAATGCCATGCAATGTTTCAATAGGATATGTAGACTGCTCACCTGCCTCTTTAAAAGCCATTTGTTTGCATGTGTTTAGATTAATAGCATACATTTTTTTGGAAAATTTAGATGAAATACAATAATATGAAAGTTTTACATTAAGGTGGTCTACAAATGTAAACAGTAGCTCAGTATCTTTAAAAGAATAGAGTCTAATGACTGTAACCCCTACCTAGAAGTACTAGAAATATTTTTGTGTATATTCAAGAAACTTAATCATTTTTATTGTATTGCTATTGACTATTATCAGGCTATGCAACCTAAGAATTATATTTTAATAATGATTTTTTAGTTTTGTTACTGCTTCAATTGTGTTCTCATGTGGAAATCCAGATCATAAGAAGGAACATAGCTTTTCCCCTGAAGTCATTTGAATTAATGATACACTGTGAATTACTGAAACAGGTGTTTGTTTTTATAACTTAATTTTCCAAAAGGGAGAAGCACAAACAATCATCACAAAATAACAACCTGTGATGGCTTTACACAGCTGTATTTCTCCCATTTTCAAGGGCATTGGGAGCCATTCTTTTATTTCTGACCATCTGCGAACCCCACGTAGGGTCATAAGCAGGTGTTATGCATTCTCTGCCATAGTATCTTTCTTTCAACAAACAAAAATTAAGTTAGGATTAAGAAAGTAAGAAGAAAATACAAGGTCTCTTTAAACCCACTTGATTTGTAAAATCAGAAATTTTATAAAAACATGAAAAATATCCTCCAATAATAGGCTGTTTTTTTGTCTTCAAGACCCTTCAAATGTAATTACCATAACAGGTTTTTGTTTTGATTTGTTTTACAGGAATGTTACTAGAGCTGTTATTAAGAAGAGAAATGTGGAGCTGCACTGGTAAAGGGTAGAAAAGGTCACTCTTTTTCCGATTTGCCATTACTTATCATGGCAAGGATCCAAGGTTCAAGAGTGCTATGAAGGCCTTGGATATCCTGCTTGCTATGAAATCCTTCTCTGATCTTAGGTGAAACAGTTTTTTTCACTTACTTTTACCTAGGCTTTTCATAATTTGGTTTTTCATTTTAATTAACTCACAATTCTTAAAATACATTGTAATGATGTTGTTTTGTATTGTATAATTTAGTTTCTGAATATTTAGAGAATTTTTTCTCTACCCTTAATCTCCTGAGAATACAAGAATTAAATATTTATTTTTAAATGATTAAGGCTATTAAGGTTAATATGAAATCTACCATAACACAAAATCTTATTTTTGCCAATAACTGCCATTCACTTTTCTGAATCCATAGTTGCAGTAAAAGTAGTTGTTGAATTCAAATTTCACCCTGTCTCTTTATTATTTCACTCACTGAGGTGTGTATAGAAAGATAATGAAGTCCTTATTGTAACTACAAGGTAAATCATAAGCCATACACATACAATAAATATTTTTTTGGAAAATTGTAACTAAATGCACATTGATATTTTAATGCAACTATATCATTGCAAAAAATTAAATTCCAGTATATTCTTATGTTTTATCTTAATAAATTATATAATTTTTCTGCTCTCCTGCACTTTACCTTCTGTAATGATTAATTTTATATGTCTTCTTTGCATAAAACAATTACTCTTCATAGTATAGGTAGAACTCATCCAATCAGTTAAACCCCTGACTAAAACAAAAATACTGGTCTTCCCAGTCAAGAGGGAATTCTCCAAGAGGCAGCTTAGGAAGTACCACAGCGAAGACATTAGCTTGTCTGATCCTTCTGCTGACCCACATTACAGACTTTGCTTTAAGGTGTTGGAGCTTTCTGCTGAGATAGCCACAAGCTCAGAGCTTCTTTCCTTAGCTGTGTTCTGTCTATTAATAATCATATCAAAGCGCTCTTCATTTCTACTAGTGGTATTTTTCTCTAGCATTTCTTTATTGTTCCTTCCTAGAATTTCCATCTCTCTGCTTAGATTGTCCATCTGTTTTTTATTCAGTAACATGGTAACAATACTTGGTTTAAATTACCATCATGACAATTCCAACAGTCCTACCATATCTGAGTCTAGTTCTGGTGCTTCACTAGGTCTTCAAACTTTGGTTTTTGCCTTTTAGCATGTGCTGGAATTTGTGTGTATATATTTGTGTGTGTGTGATGCCAGACATGATATACAGGGAAAAAGGAGTACTGTAAATACTCCTTTAGTAATCTGGTGGTAAGATCTAGAGGAAGGGGAAGCATTCTATAGTTCTATGTTTAGATCTCAGTCTCTTACGGACCCTGTGCCTCTGCTTCTCAGTTCTTCTTTCTCAGGAGGTGGGTGAGAAAGTATGGCTAGAGTGGGCTGGATTTGAAGATTTCCCTTTCCCTCAGGTCAGTTAGGCTCTGATAAAAAACCTAGCAGAATAAACTTTGGTTCGTTTCTCCTGACCTTGTAAAAAAGAACAGAATGCTCTGGCATATTTCAAACTGGTTTCTTATTCCTTCTGTTAGAAGCACAAGAATAATTTTCTTTGATACTCATATGAGAAACTGGAAGAGCTCCAAGAGGTAAAACTCACAAAGGTGTACTCCTCAACAACATGACGGGACCCCTTGAATTTTTAATCTCTTGTCAGCTCTGAACCTCTAGCAAGTCATCAATTACATTTAGGTTTCCCTACCCCAGTGCTGGTTCTCAAGGAGTTTTATGCTTGTGGGTTTCTGCTCCAGCAAGTTGTGACTATGTAGTTCTTTGTTGAACTCTTTAATTATGGGGCAGCAGTTTTTCCTTTGACCTCCAGGTCTTTTGGAGTTATAAGAAAAGTCGTTTTTTTTTTTCAGTTTGTTCAGCATTTTACTTGTTACCATGAAATGGCTACTTCCAAGCTTCTTAAATACTGGACCAGAAATTGAGCACATTAGACTTTGGAGTTTTTGGCCTCCATAATCACATGAACCAATTCCTTATAACACATTTTTTTTTTTTTTTTTTCTGAGTGGACGCAGTGGCTCATCCCTGTAATTTCAGCATTTTGGGAGGCTGAAGCAGGCGGATCACTTGAGGTCAGGAGTTCAAGACCAACCTGGCCAACGTTACTAAACCCTGACTCTACTAAAAATACAAAGAAATTAGCCGGGTGTGATGGTGCATACTTGTAGTTCTAACTATTCAGGAGGCTGATGCAGGAGAATCATTTGAACCTGGGAGGCAGAGGTTGCAGTGAGCCGAGATCACATGACTGCACTCCAGCCCAGGTAAGAGAAAAGAGAGATTCCATTTCAAAATAAATAAATATATTTAAAATATACGTTATATTGGTTCAGTTTTATATTGAGTCTACTTCTCTATAGAAAAACTTTTTTTAATTTAAAAAAGACATTTGAATCTGCGCTTTTTATAATAATGTTAATTCCTTCAGTTATACAGAATTAAAATTGAAATATACTTTGTCCATCATTTCAACTCTTTAAATTTTATGTCAAGAAGACCTTAAAATTTATTATTTTTTTACCCTTAAAACACAATATTGCTTCTAACAGAGTAGAAAAATCATTGCTTCCAAAATCTGGGCCACTGCCATTTTGATAGTGACAACTATGTTTATGGTTTTTTTATGTTATACAAACACATCTTTTACACTAAAGAACATTATTTTACTCAACATTATTTTGCTCAATTTTGCCATTATAAATATATAGATACTAATTCTGATCTTTATCTTTAAGGAAATCATTATAAAATTTAAATCAAAAGATATTTAGCCTGATTTTGTCATTGTCTGTTTGTATCATCTTTCAAGTATAAACACTATGAAGACTATATGCTCCATTCACTACAACTTAAAGGTGTCTTTTCTTGTATGGTGGATACCTTAGTGTGCAGTAAGTCCCGGGAGTTGCTGTCAATGTATTACAGTTTCTATTTTTATGAAGCTAAATCATAAAGTTAATGGTGACATAGTAAATTATGTATGTATTTAAGGTGTTACATCTTAGATGTCTTATTACGAGATCATGACTCTTCTACTCTTTAATGGTGAATTATATAGAAGGTTGTATATTAAATTTAAGAAGTTGGTCTTGGTTTTGCCCCATTTAATACATTTGCTTTGCAAAAAAGAAAAAAATTGTACTTCATATATTAGAATATCTTTTTTTTTTTTTTTTTTTTTTTTCTGAGAGGGAGTCTCACTCTGTCACCCAAGCTGGATGGAATGCAGTGGCATGATCTTGGCTGACTGCAACAGCTGCCTCCCAGGCACAAGTGATTCTCCTGCCTCAGCCTCCTGAGTAGCTGAGACTACAGGCACCCGCCACCACACCCAGCTAATTTTTGTATTTTTAGTAGAGACGGGGTTTCACCATGTTGGCCAGGATAGTCTCAATCTCCTGATGTCATGATCTGCATGCCTTGGCATCCCAAAGTGCTGGGATTACACGTGTGAGCCCCTGTGCCTGGCCTAGAATATCTTTTTTTAAAAAAACTTCATAGTTGTATTTTGTAAAATTGAAAAGTATGGTCATAACTCATTTGAAATAGTCATTGTTTATATTTTAATATTAAATTTTCAAATATGTTTGAAATTTAAAGTGATTTTATCAAATAAAGTGGCCAGCAATATAAATTCCAAACCAAATAGAATTTTTTTTGAAAATACTATTTTTAAAAGATTTTTAAACTGCAAGGATTGATGCTATTATCTACCATCTTGACACAAACTAGCAATCTGGAAAAGGAGAGTTTCCTCTTTCTTGTATCTTATTCCCTTGTGCATAACTCTCTGAGGTGTGCATGTGTTGGCTCTGATGCTTTTGAAAAAAACTGCATAAAAGTTGTTCATAATATCAAGGAACCATAGTCTGTTGAAAAGAGCTAAAGTTAATGAATTAATAATTGCATAGGGGCCGTGAATTATGAAACTGATTTCTGAATTCAGGTTACATGTAGAGTTAAAAAAAACAAACAAACACAAATAGAAGTTTAAGTGCAGTCCTCCTTTATCCAAGGTTTCACTTTCTATGGTTTCAGTAACAAAGTTACTGCAGAAAATTTTGAACCACTGCCTGAAAATATTAAATGGAAAATTCCAGGAATCAACAATTCATATGTTTTAAGTTGTATGCCATTCTGAGTAGGGTGATGAATCCTACACTATCCATCCTGGGATGTGAATTATTCCTTAGTCCAGTTTATCTACACTGTATGCACTACCCAATCATTAGTCACTTAACAGCCATCTTAGTTATCAGATTGAAAAAATATAGTTTATATATAAGGAATCATAGTATACACGGTTTCATCCATCCACTGGAGGTCTTGAAATATATACTCTGAGCATAGATAAAGACTACTGTTATTTTTTTTATAGCTTTTCTTCCTATTAAGTAACTGGTATGTGCCAAGCAGCCAGACAACTTGGTACATGTTACCTTCAACCTCAAATGACAAAGACAAATAGGTATTATTAACCCATATTTAACAGTTGGAAAATTTGAAACTCAGGAGATTATTTAATTTCTTACATTATAACGTAGCTAAGATATGACAAAGAAAAGATTCCATATAGGACCACAAAGCTTTAAATGCAATGATTCTTAGAGATATCAATTTAAAAATTTTGAGTTTGTATCAGTAGTCTACTTCAAGTGTTTTAGAATTTTGTCATTTATATCTAAAAACATATTAATATGGTGATCTATTTTGCAATTCCGCAACCTTGCCAATATAAGTTGTTTTATGTGACAAAATATAAATGCCTCTACTCTTGCTATCACTACTTCTGGGGTGATCATATAGAATATAAGAAGTAATTAAATCATAAACATTGTGTTCTTATTGTCTGATTACATTTGGATTACGAACACCTTATTGCCTAATTCTGGACTTTTTTACATTTCAAAATTGAGAGAAAACAGCATTTCATAATCAGTGCTAATATTGCTTATATGAGCATTCTTTTTTGGGGGGGCTGTGCCCTGTTTTCTGTTTATTTCTTATTTATTTGGCCAATATTTAATTTTTATACTCCAACTCTGATATTTCTGATTCATAAATTATGCCTCTTTTCTCCTACTTACATTTCTTAGATACCTAGAGTGCTGTTTAATAGCAATGATTTATGTATTTGATAATTATTAACCCTAGTCTTACCTCTATTCATTACTAAATGGGATATTGGGAAAGATACTTGATTTATAAAGCACTCATCAATAAATGGAGAAAATCAAAGTACTAATTTCATAAGGCTGTTATGAGGACTAAATTAGAAAATATATTTAGAGGTTAGTTCAGTCTGTGGCACATTCTGTTTAATATATGTTAGCAATACTCAATTATTGCTGTATTGTGGCAGTCAGTGCTTAATATATAATGGCAATTATTTTGCATTCCATGATAATTTACAGATCTTTTTCAAGATCATTGCAAGACACTATACTTATCAGGGCTGATGTACATGGCCAAGCAAGCTACGCAGTGTGAAACTCTAGGAAACGTCATTCACATGGGTTTTAATAAGGATGGCGCTGCCTGAATTAGTACAATGTAGTAGTCCCTGAATCTAGTCACCTTGCAACAGAACAAAACCAGAAACATCTCAACTCAATATTATATCCTCCCTCTAAGGCGCTCATACCTAACATGACACACAGTATTAGCTGCCTATTCAGATACCATTTTTTTTTCTTGCCAAAATAATCTAGATGTAATTCAAGTGTTTGAAGGTGCTATGTTCAGGAAAAAATGGATCTCTTCCTAGTCCCAGAGGAAGAAAGATGGTTGAACTAAGTGAAGTACAGCCATCACATTCCTGTGTCAGTAACAGATTTAAGAGGATTGTCGAGTGACCCAGTTCTGGCCAATGATATATTAGGCTGTTAGGCTGGGTTGTCTGATGAAAAATGTATAAAGAGACACTCGTTTTCTTTCTTTGGATGAAGTTACATGAGCAAGGCTGTCCTACAGATGAAGTAGCCATAGTATTTTAATCTGTTTAGAACTATTACTTATTTATGTATTTTTGTTTGTAATTGACACATCATTGTACATATTATGGGACACAATACAATGATTCAGTGCATGTATACACTGCATAATGATCAAATGGGGTAACTACCATATCCATCACTTTAAACATCATTTCCTTGTGGTGACAATATTCAAAACCTCTCTTCCAGCTACATTGAAATATACAATACCTTGTTATTTGCTAGTATTGCTAACCTACTGTATAGCAGAACACTAAAATTTATTCTAATTGTAACAGTTTACCCATTGAACCAATTTTCACTGTTCCCCCTGTCCCCACCCCTCTCCAGCCTCTGGCAACCACAACTCTATTCTCTACTTTTATGAAATCAACTTTTAAATTTACACGAGTGAGATTATATATTTATCCTTCTATGCCTGGCTTATTTCACTTAACATAGTATCCTCTAGGTTCATCCATGCTGCTGCAAATAACAGAATTCCATTCTGTTTTATGACTGAATAGTATTCCATTGTATATATAGATCACATTTTCTTTATCCATTGATCTGTAAATAAACATTTAGGTTGACTCCATATTTTGGCTGTTGTGAACAGTGCTGTAATAAATGTTGGTGTGCGGATGTCTCTTTGGCATACTGTTCTCATTACCTTTGGATATATACCCAGGTATGGGACTGCTGAATTGTATGGTAGTTCTATTTTTATGTTTTTTAGGAATCTCCATACAGCTTTTTATAATGGTTATATTAATTTACATTCCCTTTAAGAGTGTATAAGACCCTTTTATCCACATCCTTACCAGCATTTTTATTGTTTGTCTTTTTGATCATAGCCATTCTAACTAAGATGAAGGGTAATGGCATTGTAATTTTAATATGCATTTCTCTGATGACTAATGTTCAGCATTTTTTCATGTATCTGCTGACCACTTATGTATCTTCTTTAGGAATATATCTATTCAGATTTTTTGCCCACTTATGAATCAGATTTTTGTTGTTTTGTTTTTTGCTCTTGAGTTGAATTCCTAATATATTTTTAATAATAACCCCTTGTTAGATGCATAGTTTGCAAATACTTTCTTCCATTTCGTAGTGTCTCTTCACTTTATTGTTTTCTTTGCTGTGCATAAACCTTTACCAATCTATGTTTAGAAGGATCATACTCCAACACCATAAAGACCATATACAACAAACCCATAGCTAGCATCATACTAAAGTAGCCATTTTAATCATGAGCCAGCAAGCCAGTGGATAAAAATAAGAGATTTTTATCTCTTTTTGGGCCTGGCAAAATGCCAATGTAGATAATCCAAATATATTGAATGAAATTATTCAGAAGTGATAGCATCTACTTTCCATTTATTGTTATCCACATTTTTGGTTGAGCTTTCTACTAATTGCACATAAAAACATTCTGACACAATTAATTCATCTGACTTGTCTTTTTATGCTAATAGATTTGAGAAGGTGACTTTTAATTCTGTTTTCTATTTGTCTGTCAGTATGCTTTTATGAGAGGCAACATATCCTCTGCCTCTCATCTTCTGACCCTCTCATTTTAATTACTATATATTTTCAGTGCAAAAAGCAAATACACTTTTAAACAACTATATTCATTTTTTTTTTTTTTTTTTTTTTTTTTTTTTTTTTTTTTTTTTTTTTTTATTGCATTATAGGTTTGGGGGTACATGTGCAGAACGAGCAAGATAGTTGCATAGGTACACACATGGCAGTGTGCTTTGCTGCTTTCCTCCCCTTCACCCACACTTGGTATTCATCCCCAGGCTATCCCCCCCAGCCCCCCCCTGCTGCCCTCCCCCATTCCCCCCAACAGTCCCCAGTGTATAGTAGACCGCCTCTCTGTGTCCACATGTTCTCATTTTTCTCACCCACCTATGAGCGAGTATATGCGGTATTTCTTTTTCTGTTCTTGTGTCAGTTTGCTGAGAATGATGTTCTCCAGATTCATCCATGTCCCTACAAAGGACACAAACTCATCATTTTTGATTGCTGCATAATATTCCATGGTGTATATGTGCCACATTTTCCCAGTCCAGTCTATCATCGTTGGGCATTTGGGTTGGTTCCAGGTCTTTGCTATTGTAAACAGTGCTGCAATGAACATTCGTGTGCATGTGTCCTTATAGTAGAACGATTTATACTCTTTTGGATAGATACCCAGTAATGGGATTGCTGGGTCAAATGGAATTTCTATTTCTAGGTCCCTGAGGAATCGCCACACTGTCTTCCACAATGGTTGAACTAATTTACACTCCCACCAACAGTGTAAGAGTGTTCCTATTTCTCCACATCCTCTCCAGCATCTGCTGTCTCCAGATTTTTTAATGATCGCCATTCTAACTGGTGTGAGATGGTATCTCAATGTGGTTTTGATTTGCATCTCTCTAATGACCAATGACGATGAGCACTTTTTCATATGTTTGCTGGCCTCATGTATGTCTGCTTTCGTAAAGTTTCTGTTCATATCCTTTGCCCATTTTTGAATGGGCTTGTTTGTTTTTTTCCTGTAAATCTGTTTGAGTTCTTTGTAAATTCTGGATATCAGCCCTTTGTCGGATGCGTAAACTGCAAAGATTTTTTCCCATTCTGATGGTTGCCGATTCACTCTAGTGACTGTTTGTTTTGCTGTGCAGAAGCTGTGGAGTTTGATTAGGTCCCATTTGTCTATTTTGGCTTTTGTTGCCAATGCTTTGGGAGTTTTGTTCATGAAGTCCTTGCCTACTCCTATGTCCTGAATGGTTTTGCCTAGATTTTCTTCTAGGGTTTTTATGGTGTCGGGTCTTACGTTTAAGTCTTTAATCCATCTGGAGTTAATTTTAGTGTAAGGTGTCAGGAAGGGGTCCAATTTCTGCTTTCTGCACATGGCTAGCCAGTTTTCCCAACACCATTTATTAAATAGGGAATCCTTTCCCCATTGCCTGTTTTTGTCTGGTTTATCAAAGATAATATGGTTGTAGATGTGTTGTGTTGCCTCCGATGCCTCTGTTCTGTTCCATTGGTCTATATCTCTGTTTTGGTACCAGTACCATGCTGTTTTGATTACTGTACCCTTGTAGTATAGTTTGAAGTCTGGTAGCGTGATGCCTCCCGCTGTGTTCTTTTTGCTTAGAATTGACTTGGCTATGCGGGCTCTTTTTTGGTTCCATATGAAATTCATGGTGGTTTTTTCCAGTTCTGTGAAGAAATTCAATGGTAGTTTGATGGGGATAGCATTGATTGTGTAAATTACTTTGGGCAGTATAGCCATTTTCACGATATTGATTCTTCCTAACCACGAACATGGAATGTTTCTCCATCTGTTTGTGTCCTCTCTTATTTCATTGAGCAGTTGTTTGTAGTTTTCCTTAAAGAGGTCCCTTACATTCCTAGTGAGTTGTATTCCTAGGTATTTTATTTTCTTTGTAGCAATTGTGAATGGCAGTTCATTCTTGATTTGGTTCTCTTTAAGTCTGTTATTGGTGTATAGGAATGCTTGTGATTTTTGCACATTGATTTTATATCCTGAGACTTTGCTGAAGTTGCTTATCAGTTGCAGGAGCTTTTGGGCTGAGGTGATGGGGTCTTCTAGGTATACTATCATGTCGTCTGCAAATAGAGACAATTTGGCTTCCACCTTTCCTATTTGAATACCCTTTATTTCTTTTTCTTGCCTGATTGCTCTGGCTAGAACTTCCAGTACTATGTTGAATAGAAGTGGTGAGAGAGGGCATCCTTGTCTAGTGCCAGATTTCAAAGGGAATGCTTCCAGTTTTTGCCCATTAAGTATGATATTGGCTGTTGGTTTGTCATAAATAGCTTTTATTACTTTGAGATATGTTCCATCAATACCAAGTTTATTGAGGGTTTTTAGCATAAAGGGCTGTTGAATTTTGTCAAATGCCTTCTCTGCATCAATTGAGATAATCATGTGGTTTTTGTTTTTGCTTCTGTTTATGTGGTGAATTACATTTATAGACTTGCGTATGTTGAACCAGCCTTGCATCCCCGGGATAAATCCTACTTGATCATGATGGATAAGTTTTCTAATGTGCTGTTGCAATCGGTTTGCCAGTATTTTATTGAAGATTTTTGCATCTATGTTCATCATGGATATTGGCCTGAAGTTTTCTTTTCTTGTTGAGTCTCTGCCAGGTTTTGGTATCAGGATGATGTTGGTCTCCTAAAATGATTTGGGAAGGGTTCCCTCTTTTTGGATTATTTGGAATAGTTTCAGAAGGAATGGTACCAGATCCTCTTTGTGTGTCTGGTAGAATTCGGCTGTGAACCCATCTGGACCTGGGCTTTTTTTGTGTGGTAGGCTCTTAATTGCTGCCTCAACTTCAGACCTTGTTATTGGTCTATTCATAGTTTCGGCTTCCTCCTGGTTTAGGCTTGGGAGGACACAGGCATCCAGGAATTTATCCATTTCTTCCTGATTTACTGGTTTATGTGCATAGAGTTGTTTGTAGTATTCTCTGATGATGGTTTGAATTTCTGTGGAATCTGTGGTGATTTCCCCTTTATCGTTTTTTATTGCATCTATTTGGTTGTTCTCTCTCTTCTTTTTTATCAGTCTGGCTAGTGGTCTGTCTATTTTGTTGGTCTTTTCGAAAAACCAGCTCTTAGATTTATTGATTTTTTGAAGGGTTTTTCTTGTCTCTATCTCCTTCAGTTCTGCTCTGATCTTAGTTATTTCTTGTCTTCGGCTAGGTTTTGAGCTTTTTTGATCTTGCTCCTCTAGCTCTTTCAATTTTGCCGATAGGGTGTCAATTTTGGATCTCTCCACTCTTCTCATGTGGGCACTTATTGCTATATATTTTCCTCTACAGACTGCTTTAAATGTGTCCCAGAGATTCTGGTACGTTGTGTCTTCATTCTCATTGGTTTCAAAGAACTTCTTTATTTCTGCCTTCATTTCATTGTTTATCCAATCAACATTCAAGAGCCAATTGTTCAGTTTCCATGAAGCTGTGCAGTTCTGAGTTATTTTCTGAATTCTGAGTTCCAACTTGATTGCACTATGGTCTGAGAGACTGTTTGTTATGATTTCAGTTGTTTTGCATTTGCTGAGGAGTGCTTTACTTCCAATTATGTGGTCAATTTTGGAGTAGGTGTGATGTGGTGCTGAGAAGAATGTATATTCTGTGGATTTGGGGTGGAGAGTTCTGTAAATGTCTATCAGGTTTGCTTGTTCCAGGTCTGAGTTCAAGTCCTGGATATCCTTGTTAATTTTCTGTCTGGTTGATCTGTCTGCTATTGACAGTGGAGTGTTAAAGTCTCCCACTATTATTGTGTGGGAGTCTAAGTCCCTTTGTAAGTCATTAAGAACTTGCCTTATATATCTGGGTGCTCCTACATTGGGTCCATATATATTTAGAATCGTTATCTCTTCTTGTTGTATCGATCCTTTTACCATTATGTAATGACCTTCTTTGTCCCTTTTGATCTTTGTTACTTTAAAGTCTATTTTATCAGAGATGAGAATTGCAACTCCTGCTATTTTGCTCTCCATTTGCTTGGTAAATCTTCCTCCATCCCTTTATTTTGAGCCTTTGTGTATCTTTGCATGTGAGGTGGGTTTCCTGGATACAGCACACCGATGGGTTTTGGTTTTTTATCCAATTTGCCAGTCTGTGTCTTTTGATTGGTGCATTTAGCCCATTTACATTCAGGGTTAATATTGTTATGTGTGAATTTGATACTGCCATTTTGATGCTAGCTGGCTGTTTTGCCCGTTGGTTCATGTACATTCTTCATTTTGTTGATGGTCTTTAGCATTTGGTATGCTTTTAGGATGGCTGGAACTGGTTGTTTCTTTCTATGTGTAGTGCCTCTTTCAGGAGCTCTTGTAAAGCAGGCCTAGTGGTGACAAAATCTCTGAGTACTTGCTTGTTCGTGAAGGATTTTATTTTTCCTTCACTTATGAAGCTCAGTTTCGCTGGATATGAAATTCTGGGTTGAAAGCTCTTTTCTTTAAGGATGTTGAATATTGGCCCCCACTCTCTTCTGGCTTGTAGAGTCTCTGCTGAGAGATCTGCTGTGAGTCTGATGGGCTTCCCTTTGTGGGTGACCCGACCTTTCTCTCTGGCTGCCCTTAGTATTTTCTCCTTCATTTCCACCCTGGTGAATCTGACGATTATGTGCCTTGGGGTTGCTCTTCTTGCAGAGTATCTTTGTGGTGTTCTCTGTATTTCCTGGAGTTGAGTATTGACCTGTCTTGCTAGGTTGGGGAAATTTTCCTGGATAATATCCTGAAGAGTGTTTTCCAGCTTGGATTCATTCTCTTCGTCACATTCTGGTACACCTATCAAACGTAGGTTGGGTCTCTTCACATAGTCCCACATTTCTTGGAGATTTTGTTCATTCCTTTTTGTGCTTTTTTCTTTAATCTTGGTTTCTCGTTTTATTTCATTGAGTTGATCTTCAACTTCTGATATTCTTTCTTCTGCTTGGTCAATTCGGCTGTTGATACTTGTGCATGCTTCGCGAAGTTCTCGTGTTGAGTTTTTCAGCTCCTTCAATTCATTCATATTCCTCTCTAAGTTGTCCATTCTCGTTATCAATTCCTCGAATCTTTTTTCAAATCTTTTTTCAAGGTTCTTAGTTTCTTTGCACTGGTTTAGAACATGTTCCTTTAGCTCACTGAAGTTTCTCATTATCCACTTTCTGAAGTCTGATTCCGTCATTTCGTCACATTCATTCTCTGTCCAGCTTTGTTCCCTTGCTGGTGAGGAGTTTTGGTCCTTTTTTGGAGGTGAGGTGTTTTGGTTTTGGGTGCTTTCCTCCTTTTTGCGCTGGTTTCTTCCCATCTTTATGGATTTATCCGCCTGTTGTCTTAGTAGTGGCTGATTTTTCAATTGGGTCTCTGTGTGGACACTGAGATTGTTGATGATGAAGTATTTCTGTTACTTAGTTTTCCCTCTAATGATCTATCCTCTCTGCTGTATGAGTGCTGAGGTCCACTCCAGGCCCTGCTTGTCTGGGGTATACCTGCAGCAGCTGCAGAACAGTGAGGGATGATATCAGTTTCTTTTTCTGCTGCCCTTGTTCCAGAATGATGCCAGCCAAATGTCAGTCTGATTAGTCCTTTTCTGGGGTGACTCCTTGGATATACAGAGGTCAGGGAGCTGCTTGAGGAGACAGTCTGTGCTTTATAGGAGCTCCAGTGCTGAGCTGTGAGCTCCGTTGTTCATTCAGGGTTGTTGGGAGGTTATGTCTGCTGCAATAGAACTCATAAAACACCACTCTTTTTTTTTTTTTTCCACCCTTAGATGCTCTGTCTCAGGGAGTTGGGGCTTTCTTTATGAGTATCTGTTGCACTGTCCTGCCCCACTAGGTGGCAGTCTATTCACTATTTGCCTGCCGGGGCTCTGACCTCCTAAGGCGGGTCCGCCCTGTTGCGGCCCGGCGGACTCTCTCTGTTATGGCAGGTTGCCTCGGCAACGGCAGGCTGCGTCAGTCCTGGGCGGTACTTAAGTGGGGGTGCACTTTGTCAGGAATGGTGGACGCCCCTCCCTGACTGGGCTGCACCGTCCTAAATGCCGGCAACAAAACTCTCAGCCCCAAGCGCCTCCAGTCGCCGCCCTGCTTGTCCCCGTGAGCGTGGGACCCGCCGAGCCCGATCACCCTGCTCCCTGCCTCAGAGTCCGTCCTCTCTCTCTCTCTCTCTTCCTCTCCCCAAGCTGAAAGGTCGACTCTCTCACTGGCGCCCCAGGAGCCTGCCGATAGGGCACTGGGATCCGTGCTATCTCCCGTGCTGCTGCCCACTACCCCGGCTCAGATCACGCTTCCCAGGAAACTCCTGGTCTGGCTCATTGTCCAAGTCCTGTTCAATCAGATGGACATGCCAATCTGCCCTTGCAAATCTCAGATTGCCGGTTTAACAGGGCACCCAGACCAGTGAGTTCCGCGCCGGGTCCCGCTGCGGCACCGGCCGAAGAGGCGGCGGGAGCTGGTTGCGTTAGCCGGCTGCTAGCGTCCCGTGTCTCTCCCACACCTGGGACTTTCAACGCTCTGTGGGCATAAAAGGAACATCCGAGAATGCGGCTAGGACTCACCCTCTGCGCCTTCACCGAGAGCTGCAATCCTGAGTCACCTCTACGACGCCATCTTCAACTATATTCATTTTTATCTCTACATTACATCTCATTTATTTACTCCTCAGTGAAATGAAGATAGCATATGCCTCCAAGGGTTACTGTGAAAACGCTCCAGGAAAATTATAGATGTATTCTAATCCTTCAGTTAATTGTTAGTTAGTCTTCTAGGTGGTGAAAATATATATTAGCTTTAAAAAGTTTTTAAAATTTTTATATACTAAAATAAATTTTGACTAAAGAGTTTTCATAAACTACAAGCACTTAGAAATGAACAAATGTTTTCTGCTGCATATTATTTGCCAAATACCATCGTAATTGAGGCATATTAGTAGTACATGTTCAGTATACTATGTACACTGATCATTTGTAAGGTAGAGAAATTCAAAGAAAATAAATCTTTATAAGCCCTGGCTACATTATGATACAAATAATAAATTTCAATTATAAGTCTACAGTCATAATTTTTTTGTGATTTTCTTCAATTCTAGGGAAAATTAATGTTTTTTCAGAAAACAACTAACTTAACCCAATTTTTCTTAGTATTTTATTCTGAGATTCACCTTGGAGGCATATTGGCTGGTTATGGTTGTTTCTGTGGCAATATATCTCACATAAAGCTTATCATATTCCCCTCAGTCTACTTTCTCTCTGTGTTTTTGACTTTGAGAATTATGAACAAAATTTATGAGAGTTTTTAACCTTATTGTGAGAAAATAATTCTTTGTATAGAAAAAAAAGGCACTTTCAATATTGGCAATACAGTGATGTACTGAGAAAGCAATTCAAGGGGCTCCGTGAAACCTGTTTCATGTCCTGCTCATTCTTTTTATCCCCCAACAAGATGCTGTAAAGAATGAATGAAGGAGGTATGACAATATTTATAGTGTCTACAGTGAAGAGAGAGTTTTAGCTGATGTTCAGAATAAATCATCTCATTGTAAGCTTCACTCATCGAATCAATCAAATAGTGGATATGATTCAGCTTTTATTAATACATGTGAAGTTTGGGGTTCAGAGAGGCATAAATAATGTTGTCATGAGTATGTGGCTTAGTTTATTAAATATAGTATTTGACAATACAGAGAGTCCTTTTTTAAAAAAAAGTTTCTGTCACCAACATTTTAATTTCTCTACTTTTTAACAGCTATCTCATAAAATGTGTAATGTGTTATCATTTAACTGTAGGCACCTAATTGGCAAACCAAACACTAAACTTTCAGGTAACTCACCTTCTAATGCCTTTTGGTTTTTGGTAACAGTTTTATTATACTGTATCAGTAACACTGTATATTTATGTTGTGCTTACAGTTTAGATTCCATTTTCACAAAGTTCTTTTCTTTAATATTTCTGCTAATTATGATAGTAAATTACTACCATTTTATAGTGAGAAAACCAAGGTTCATGTAGGATGGTGTAATTTATGCTGAACTCAGTTATTAACCTTGACCTTTCTGCCAAAACAGAAGTTAATTCCTCACAGATGCCAGCACACTATTTAAATTTATACTATTATAATGCATTAACAATGATATTCCAACAACAATATATTTACTGAGCACATTTTATGTGCCAGACCATATGCGATGCTTTTATTATGCCTTTGGTCTTCACAGTAATTCTGTAAGCTATATACCACTGTGACATTCTCTGTGTTTTTCTCACTATTATAATCATTGCTGAGGATAAACTGTCTCAAGATCCACTAGGTAGCAGAACTCAGAGTCAAGAATAGCATTTGAGTCCAGAACTTCCAAATAATAAATATCAGACTATTTTAAGTTTTATCATTTGGCCATTAGACCAACAACTATTTAAAAGCATAACATACGTTTTTAATATTTATATTTTCAGTGCCTAGCCTATTCCTTGCATTTTAATAGGTTGTTGTTAAATGTTTTTAAAGAAAATAGTCTGTAACTATATAATTTTAAGCATTGCAATACATTGAAATTGAATTAGTAATTAAGAATATAAACTACATGCCATCTTATTGATTCATTATATCCTACATGTTGAGACAGTGAATCACATTTGACAGACATTCATTTAATAATTATTGAATGGTTGATTATAATTTACTATAATAGGGAAAATATAAGGTTGCAGTATTTAGTGATATTGGATTGAGGCAAAAAAAAGAAACTAAAATTTGAAAAAGATCATTCAAAAGTTGGAGTAGAGAAATGGAGATATAAGCTGGAAACAGCACACTCCAATAAATTCAACTTCTCATTCAGAGGTTTTTAAACAGCATGCAGTGAAGAGATCACAGGGTAGCACTCTAGATGGCAAAAACTATGCCATATAAAGAGTAATTGAATGGGACTTTTTGTTGAAAGAAAATAAGTTTTCAGTATTTATGGGTACTAATTTGGGTATTGAAAAAATTTGTATTTTAATATTTCACAATGATTATACAAAATAGTCATTTTTTATTTGGCACACATTCTGTGTACACCATATTTTCGTTACTTAAATGTCTTAACTGTGTACCAAATTACTTTTCACAGATTTGAGGTTTTGAAAGAATTGGAAAATGTGGCAAAGATAGGTATGAACCTGAACCATGGCAGAATTATAACAACGTGTAAAATACCTATTTTTTCTTGGAGAAGTTGAGCTATGGGCTGTATATTAAGTTTTAGAAAAATATTTGCTTCCAATTAATTTATCAGCAATATCAAACAGGACAGATCATTTTAAATGCATATAATTTTCAAGTTGGCGTATATCATTTCCCTCTGGTTATGCTTCTGAAAAAATATAAGTGCTCCTTTATTGTAAGAGTATTTAAAATATTAAAACCTGCAGTGAAACTACAATTGCTTAAAATTATTTAGCTACTATTACAAAAGAAATCATGATGCTAAATTTAGGATACCTGTCATACGATGTGAAGTATCAAAAGTGTACCATAAAAGAAAAATTAATCAAAATAGAGAATAAGTAAAATACTAGCTATTTAAAAAAATAATTTGTATAATTTTTTTAAAAATTAAGTACATTTTTAAAAGAAGAAAACAATCTATTTTATGTAAAAAGTTCTGACTTTTGAAATACAATTTTTAAGCTATAGTTATATACAGAAAAATACAGATTTAAATATAAAGAATATCTTTTTGTTATTAACTAAATTCAAATCATATATTTGTATGTTTTGAATAATCTTGGTTGACTTTAAAGCTATATGATGATACTAATAGGAATATTTAAACGCTTTATATAGTGTGTAACATAATTGATATTAAAACAAAATTGTAAAAGCATGAAGTAATAGACACATCTAAATTTATTCTTTTACCCAGTTCATTATCATCTTCCTATATATGAACTATTTTTACATTTATCTTAGAACTAAAAAATATAGGGATATATATTAATTTTATTTCAATTAATCAGATCATTTGACATGTCACAAAATAACGTACTTCAGAATACAGAATATGCAGCATATTTTCACATGTATAATCATTAAAGCTTGGTGTTGTCTGTCTGATCGTAGCTAGTAGCTCAACTTTTATTTTTTTCCAAAAAGAAATCAAAGAAATAAAAATATTTTAGAGGCACGTCTGAGACATACTTAAGCCTTGGATACGTTATAATATAGTCATATTTTGAAAACCAATATTTGAACTCATTATATGACACAATATCTGACAAGTAGTCTGAAAATGTGATTGAATACCTGGGCAGTCCTGTAAAACACACTCATTTATTGAATTTCTATCACATGCTTATTACCACAACAAAATAATATTGAATGAGAAACATTTTGTATACACAAAGACCTTAGCGGCAGGATAGTAGATGGCAGGGCTATGTTTTATAGCAAAATTAAGGACAGCTTATATAAATTAAATAATCCAGTTGGTCAACTTGATTTGCAAAAATCTACTAAATACAAAAAACAAAATTATTCTGTGAAATTTCTTAATAAAAACCTATGAGAACACATCAAAAATTATGTTATAGCTCATTGAAATGTTTATTATTAGAGAATCAATATTTGTATTAAAGTTCAACTCTCTGAAGACAGCATGTAGTTTATGTTCTATACCAGAAAAGAAAAGTTCACGTTTTTTTTATAAATTTTGACTTGTCATCAACAAGAATTATCTGTAAATTCCTGGATAATTAAATTGCAGCTTAATGAAAGTTATAAAAAGGAGGATAAAGGAAGTTTATGAAGGGTACTGAGGCACAGATAAGTTAATTATTATTACTTTTTACAAAAAAAACTTTAGTCATACTGAAAAAAATACTAAATGATTATAAGTCAAATGTGTTTTAAAGGAAAGCACATGATCTACATCTATGGTTGAAAGTTAGTTTTTGAAAGAATGTTAGAGGAAATATTGAAATGATAAAGTCATTGCTTTTTATTTGCTCTCTTTTTCAAGTAGCATTTAACAAATAATTTTTATGTAGATTGAGTGAAAAAAAATGTTGTTGAGTAAATCAATCACAGACACTGATTTTGAATTAACCTGTCAGTCATTCTGACTGATAAAGGGATAATGTGTTTAATTTAACATCAACATTTTACTTTCTATTAATTAATTTAGTAAAGCATAAAGTCTACAGAGATAAACAAAAATATGGCTATGTTTTATAGCAAAGTTAAGGACAGCTTATATAAAGTAAATAATCCAGTTGGTCAACTTGATTTGCAAAAATCTACTAAATACCCAACAAACAAAATTATTCTGTAAAATGTCTTAATAAAAACCTATAAGAACACATCAAGAATTATGTTATAGCTCATTGAAATGTTTATTATTAGAGAATCAATATTTGTATTAAAGTTCAACTCTCTGAAGACAGCATGTAGTTTATGTTCTATACCAGAAAAAAAAAGTTCACATTTTTTTTTTTATAAATTTTGACTGGTCATCAACAAGAATTATCTGTAAATTCCTGGAGCTCAATGGGGAAAAATACCTAAATATTAAAGTTGTATTACATTGCTTTATATTAAGGGCTTTAGTTGCCATTATGCTATATTATTGAAAATTTGAAACTAATAACACTGAGTGGATTGAAGGCACAATTCAAAAAATAATTGAAAAAAATTCAAATGATGTAAAGAAATATATATGTATATATTATGTATGTATATATGTGTAATACATACTTATACATATATACATACATACATACATCTAAGTGATATATATATCATCCATAGATTGATCCTTCTTAAAGTTTTGTTATAATAAAAAATTATACTTAGTGAGGTTTATAATTGACTAATAAATCGAAAATAGATTTTTATATTATTTATCTTTAAAATAAGACTACTGGTTCAAATGGTACCATTTGTAATCATTTGGGTATATACCCAGTAATGGGATGGCTGCGTCAAATGGTACCATTTCTATTATAAAGGCACATAAACATGTATGTTCATTGCAGCACTGTTTACAATAGCAAAGACTTAGAACCAACCCAAATGTCCATCAGTGATAGACTGGATAAAGAAAATGTGGCACATACACACCATGGAATACTATGTAGCCATAAAAAACAATGTGCTCCTGTCCTTCATAGGAACATGGATGAATCTGGAAACCATCATTCTCAGCAAACTGATACAAGAACAGAAAACCAAACGCTGCATGTTCTCACTCATAGGTGGGTGTTGAACAATGAGAACATGTGGACACAGGGAAGGGAGCATCACACACTGTGGTCAGTTGTTGGAGGCTAGGGAAGGGACAGCAGTGGGTGGGGAGGGTGCGGAGGGATAACATGGGGAGAAATACCAGATATAGGCAATGAGGGGATGAAGGCAGCTAACCACCTTGCCATGTATGTACCTATGCAACAATCCCGCATGATCTGCACATGTACCCCAGAACCTAAAGTACAATAAAATAAAATATAATAAAATTAGACTACTAAGACTAGTATGTGTCAAATAAAATTGTATAAATTATGTCATATATACATTTATATTACATTTTATGTTACACAAGTATATCAAAAATTATACAAAATACTTATAAGTTTATGTTACACATTTCAAATTTATTATATATATGAGATTTTGAAATAAAGGTCATGAAATGTGAATATGTTCAGTACTGTATACACAGATTTTTTTCTAAATATTTTTACACTTAAATACTAGGCAGCATACTTGATAGTAAAATATTGATATATATTCTATTTGTGAAATTTGTCATAATTAGATAGCTAAGAAGTAATAACTTTTTCATTTCCTCAATGTACATTCAGTTGAGAGAGAAATACATGTCTTTAAAGCTATGAGAAATTAGTTATAAGTTATAAGCTAAGAGAGCTATGCAAAAATATTTATGAATGCTGGCTTATAAATATCAAAATAATAAAATACCAAGTTAACTAAAATGCAATTTCCATTCATTGCCTATTTTATTTTATTCTATTACATGAAGTAGCTTACTAATCACTAAGCATTGCAAAACATTATTTAATTGCTTTGTATTATAATGCCATTCTGATAACAAAAATTTATTCAATAACTGAACAATCATTTTTAAGTGCTTATGAGTGCTTCAGAAAATATAAGACGAGTAATATATACTTCCTCAACTTCAAGGAGTCTATTAGTGATACAGATACAAACCAAACCAATGCTACTGCAGAGAAGAAAGAATAAATTCCAAGGGAAATAGAACCTATACAGCAGCACAGGAATGGAAGAAATTAATTTCTTTTCCACAGAAATCAGGCAGCCAGTTTCAAGCTTAAAAGCTCAGTTATAAAATGAGTTAAAGAAAACTGTATAAATCCAGCCAGCCTCATTAACATTTCATTTCGCAGTGAGTACTCTAAGAATCTGATCCCCAATATAGGTATGTACTTTCATGAGTTTTGTGACTTTTTCTGTATCTCCACAGGGATTTTGGTGCAAACATGAAGAAGTTACAAGTAGTATTAGTCTGAAGCCATATTAAATTAATATTTGCTGGTACTTCAAATAAATATAGTACTGAAATCATCTTTGTCCTTTCAACCAACCATACATCTTCCATCTTCATCTAGCCATTAAAATGTTATCGGATCAGAAATAAACTAGACATATTGGTGAATCTATTCACCGCCTCTAATCTCTTTATTTCCTTCCATTTCCCACCCCCACACAATGTTCCTATTCCAGTTTGAGACAATGACAATGTCCTTTGCAATAAATATGTTTAGTAAAATTTCATAAAGACAGTTTGCATGTTTTTCTTGGATGACATTACTAGTTATCAGGTTGAACTGAGTTTCACCATCTACCTTCCAAGCATGCACAAGCATGTGCGTGCGTGCGCGCGCACACACACACACACACACACACACATACACACACACACACAAACAGAGACAGAGACAGAAATGCTGGATTAAATGTGAGAAAACTATCTTAGATATTTATTTTGCTAAGCTTGAAACCAAAACATAAAATGAATAACTGGAACAGAAGACATAATAAATTTAAGTTCCCATGGAACAGCTGAAGGTGAAATCCTCATGGTTACTGAGAGTACTAGATATAACAAATGAAGGATGACAGGGTTGTGAAATCTGAAGGAAGTAGTGTGAAATTCCTGTTATTGCACTGTTTCTTTTAATAAAGGCACTACTTTTGTAGGCTATCCATAAACGGCATCCCATCATCTTTTTCATCAACACCATTTAATAACCATCCACAGCAGTGTATTTCTAATACTTGTCAAATACTTCAGATTCTAACTCCTCCTCTTCATATATTAGGTTAGTTTCCTTTATTCCATTTATAAAACAATGTCTACTTTGTCTTGTTTCAGGTTTTCTTTCTTCCGTAGAATTCTCTGCTTGGCCAGTATAAATTGATAAAATATAAATCTGAGCTAAATTTAATGTTCTTCCTTTTTGTTTTTGTTTTTCCTTTTTTTAAAATTTTACTTTAAGTTCTGGAGTACATGTACAGATCTTGCAGGATTGTTACATAGGTATACACATGCCATTGCGGTTTGCTGCCTCCATCCCCCCATCACCTACATTAGTTATTTTTCCTAATGTTATCCCTCCCAATCTCCCCAACCTCTGCTATCCCTCCACTAGCCCCCCATCCCCCAATAGACCCCAGTGTGTGATGTTCTCCTCCCTGTGTCCATGTGTTCTCATTGTTCAACACCCACTTATGAGTGAGAACATGCGGTGTTTGGTTTTCTGTTCTTGTGTCAGTTTGCTGAGAATGATGGTTTTCAGCTTCATCCATGTCCCTGAAAAGAACATGAACTCATCCTTTTTATGATGAGTATTGCCTAGTATTTCATGGTATATATGTGTCACATTTTCTATATCCTGTCTATCATCAATGGTCATTTGGGTTGGTTCCAAGTCTCTGCTATTGTAAACTGTGCCACAATGAATATACATGTGCATGTGTCTTTATAATAGAGCAATTTATAATTCTTTGGATATATACCCTGTATTGGGATTGCTGGGTCAAATGAATTTTCTACTTTTAGACCCTTGAGGAATTGCCACACTGTCTTCCACAATGGTTGAACTAATTTACACTCCCACCAACAGTGTAAAAGTGTTCCTATTTCTCCACATCCTCTCCAGCATCTGTTGTCTCCAGATTTTTTAATGATCGCCATTCTAACTGGTGTGAGATGGCATCTCAAGGTGGTTTTGATTTGGATTTCTCTAATAACCAGTGATGATGAGCATTTTTCATGTTTGTAGGCCACATAAATATCTCCTATAACAGACAGAGAGCCAAGTCATGAGTGAACCCCCATTTACAATTGCTATAAAGAGAATAAAATACCTAGTAATACAACTAACAAAGGACATGAAGGATCTCTTCAAGGAAAACTACAAACCGCTGTTCAAGGAAATAAGAGAGGACACAAACAGATAGAAAAACATTCCATGCTCATGGTTAGGAGGAATCAATATTGTGAAAATGGCCATACTGCCCAAAGTAATTTATAGATTGAATATTATCCCCATCAAACTACCATTGACCTTCTTCACAGAACTGAAAAAAAAAAAAAAAAAAAAACACCCTAAACTTCATATGGAACCAAAAAAGAGCCTGCATAGTCAAGACAATCCTAAGCTAAAAGAACAAAGCTGGAGGCATCACACTACCTAACTTCAAATTATACTACAATGCTACAGTAATCAAAACAGCATAGTACTGGTACCAAAACGGAGATATAGATCAATGAAACAGAACAGAGGCCTTGGAAGTAATGCCACACATCTACACCTATCTGATCTTTGACAAACTGGACAAAAACAAGCAATAGGGAAAGGATTCCCTGTTTAATAAATGGTGTTGGGAAAACTGGCTAGCCATGTGCAGAAAACTGAAACTGGACCCCTTCCTTACAAATTATACAAAAATTAACTCCAGATAGATTAAAGAGTTAAACATAAGATGTAACACCGTAGAAACCCTAGAATAAAACCTAGGCAATCCCATTCAGGACATAAGCATAGGCAAGGACTTCATGACTAAAACAGCAAAAGTACTGGCAACAAAAGCCAAAACAGACAAATGGGATCTAATTAAACCTAAGAGCTTCTGCACAAGCAAAAGAAACAATCAGAGTGAACCAGCAACCAACAGAATGGGAAAAAATGTTTGTAAGCTACCTATCTGACAAAGGGCTAATATCTGACAAATGGCTACCCATCTGACAAAGAACTAAAACAAATATACAAGAAGAAAACAACCCCATCAAAAAATGAGCAAAAGATATGAACAGACACCTGTTTCTTTGTTTTCTTTTTCTTTTGTTTTCTTTCTTTTATTTTCACCTTTGTTCTTCTGTGCTTAACTCAGACATATTCCCATGCCTCCATTATCATGAGAATTCCCACTTTTTTTTTTTTTTTTTTTTTGAGAAGGAATCTCACTCTGCCACGCAGGCTGGAGTACAGTGGCATGATCTGGGCTCACTGCAACCTCTGCCTCTTGGATTCAAGAATCCCCTGCCTCAGCCTCCCAAGTAGCTGGGACTACAGATCCACCCCATCATGCCCAGCCTATTTGTATAGTTTTAGTGGAGATGGGGTTGTTCTATGTTGGCTAGAATGGTCTCGATCTCCTGACCTTGTGACCCACCCAGCTTGGCCTCCCAAAGTGCTGGGATTACAGGTGTGAACCATTGCGCCTGGCCTAGAACTCCCTCTTTTATGACTTCATCTTGTTTACACTTTTCTCCTTGTGCTTCAGAATTTTTCAAGCATTCCTGCTCATTAGTAGATTCCTCTCATGTCAACCAATTCCCCTTTCCTGCTTCTGGAATGTGTCCTCCATGGTATCAACACCATTATTAAAAAATTGTACAGAGCTGAATCATAACTGCCTAGTTTTATGGCCTTCATTCCCACATTGCTACTATACCTACTGATGCAGTGTAGATACTCCATAGATATTTATTGAATTAGTAGATGAATTGCATCGTTCTGGGCTCTTTTGAGAGAATAGCAGTTTATTTATTCTTTTTGGATCTGAGTTTATTAATGGGTTGATTACAGAAGATTGAATTAATTAATCGTTATGGCCCTTGTACAAACCTTAAAATGATCTACAAAGCTCTCTAATGTCTGATCCCATTACTTCTTTGACCTCATTCTTTCTTCATCTCTCCTATCATTTCAGCAAGGCTAGCCTTTCTGCTGCTGGTAAAATATATGCAGCATGAATCCAATTTAGGGCAGCTGTATTACCTACTATTTCAGGCCTGGATGCTGTCTCTTATTACCCACATGGCAAACTCCTCATAGCCTTCTTCTAGACCTTCTCATTGAAATGTACTTTAAAAACTAATATATTTTATAAGTAATACTTAGAATATAATATGTATTTTAAAGACTCCAATTTTCATTTTTGTTTTTCTGTCATCCTTCCCTTTGTAACATTTTGTTTACTATTTATTACATTTACTGACTTATCTAACTGGAAAGTCAGCTTTTGGAAGCAGAAACTTTTTTACAAGAGTATAATTCAGGTGCTTACAAAAGTTCTTATTCTATCAATAATTATTTATCGACAACATAAATGTAGGTAATTTTTAGTTCTAGAAATAAAGCCAACATTTTAGGCTGCATTTCAAACATTCTATAATTAGTCTGAAAACCATCAGGTACAATGTTCACTATTTGGATTACGGGTATACTAGAAGTGAAAACCTCACCATTACACAGTGTGCTCATGTAAAAACCTGCATCTGAACCACTCGAATCAAAAATAAAATACAACTTAAAAAGAAAAACAATTTTTTAGCCACATTCATAATATTTGTATTTAAAAACATCACACCCCATCTTCTGCTGATGTTAGAGGAGCCGGCAATGAAGAAAATATAACCACTGTGTTCCAAAAAACCTTTTAATATTTTCACTGTTATATATGACTTGGCTCAAGTTGTCTTTCTAGAACTGTTTTCTCTACCTTCTAAACATAGAATTAATTATGTCTTTAATGTCGATCTAATGTCTAATCCAAATTAGAATGAGAAAATCTTCCTTATCTCCTTAGTTGTAAGTTATTTATCCTTATACAAAGTTACTAGCATCATATACTATATTTGATGTTTAATAACTAAAGCTAAATTCAAATTGTTACTTTGAGTGATTTGGGTTATCTTATTAACTACAGTAAAACTTTTTTGATATGTAACAAACTTTTTTGATATGTAACATGCATATGTACATGTATTACTTTATATATACATGTATATATATATTTGTTTACATGTATATACCAAACTACACACACAAATATAGTTAGAGTTGTTTTTGTTTTCCATAATTTTAATCACAAAATAGACTCAACTATCTGAAAGTAAATTAACGCACTATGTAAAAGACACTAAATTGTATTCACCACTTAATCCACAAGAAAACACTCTTTTAAATTTTTTTTAGAATTTGATTGCCAAATAAAAATATGTAATTTTGGGTTCTCTCTATGGGATAAAAAGAATGAGAAAATTATTTCTTGATATGAGTTAGATATAATTAGGAGGCTAATTATGTTCTATTTTAATGGCTACTAATCAAGGATCCACTAAAGCTCAGTAAGTTCATGCGGAAGGTTAATGGCAAGAGAAATGAATTCGATTTATTTCCCAATTCAAGCTGAAAAGTCAGAGGAAATTTTCCTGTCCTCTGGTGATTGATGAAGCAAAAGTTCCAGCAACAATTCTTATAGCATATTAATGATACAAGTAATCAGAGTATTTTATTTTACCTCAAAATCGCATGTAGAAAGTTCTCAAGTTTAACAATCACCATTTTAAAATAAAAAAACATTTTTATTCTAATCACACACTTAGACAGCATTCTATTAAAACAGAGGACTCTAGCTGTCTTAATAGAGCAGATGCCAAAGTATGTCCCAGGGCTATATGCCTAACATGTGGTCTACTGAGTTCCCAAATAAAGAAAGACCCACTTTCACAACACATCAATCCTGATTCTCAAGGAGGATTTGTAGTAAATGCTCTTTTTATTCTTATCTCCTCTATCTGACTTTTACCCTCTAATTGCTCAGACAAGTCTTACATGCATTAACTAAAAACAAAAATTGTCTCCAAAATTATTACTTAAGAAATAGAGATACTTTTTGGAGTCTTAATGAACGTATCTATACATTTATTAATGTATAAGTGAGTCTATAAATTCAGATGGAGGAGAGGGGTCTAATTCAATTACTTGTTTTCAAGACACAATTCGTTGGAGAACACACCTTTCTTTCCGTCTACTGAGAATATTCTTTCCCTAGATACCTTCACCGCATTTTTTCCAGATATCTAGCCAAGTATCATTTACTATAGAAGTGTTTCTTCATCTGTACGAATTAAAAATACTAAACAGTATTTGTGTCTTTATGTTTATCTTGAATAACTCTAAGACTTCATTCCTTATACTGTTTTCTTATAAGAGGGATGCATAGTTTTCATTTCCCTTGTTAGTACTTTGAGTATCTTGTGTAAATCAGCCAATATTGTTAATGCTTTATTATTATGAAGGAGACAGGGGAATTATCATTGTTTTATGTGGCTCAATTCCATAAATGTCAGGCATTATCAAATTTAGACAATGTCTGATAAGTCACAGGAAAGGAGCTCAATTATAACCAACTCTAAATAAGAGCCAAACTTGTAGGGTGAGCTACCATGATAAATACCACAGTTATAAATTTAGGTGGGGCTGTAGTTCAGGATGTAGGCTCAGATACGGACTGAAAAGAAAGAGGAAGGCTGCATTAGTTGTCTGTTGCTATATAAAAAATCAATAAGCTAGCATCTAAAAACAACATAAATGTATAGGTTCAAAGTATATAGGTCAGAAATCCAGGTGAAACATTACTGGATTCTCAGCTCAGTTTATCACCAAGTTGAAATCAAGATGTTAGCTGGCTTGACTTCAAGTCTGAAGGTTGCAGGAAAAACACACTTTCTAGTCTATTCAGGTTGTTGGCTGAATTCAAATCTTAGTCAGGTATGGAACTGAGACCTCCGTTTCCTTACTGGCTGTCACTTGAGAACTGCTTTCAGCTCCTAGCAGCTATCCAAATTCTGTATCACATGTCCACTGCTTCTTTGAAGCCAGAAATAGATGATTTCTTGCATGTATCCCACTTATACTTTAAAACTTTGACTTCAAGATGAATTCAGCCACTTTTAAGAGCTCACTCTTTTAGGTCAGGCTGAACCCAGACAATCTTCCTAAACTCTACTGTGTTATACAAATTACCTAATTACAGGAGAGAATTAAAATTAATAAAAATTAAGTTGAAGAGAATACATATTTTTACTTTTGCTTTGTCAGTATAAAGGAATGCAAATTATATATATTTGGATTAATAACATGAACACCATGTCAAAAGAAATTTTACTTAGACAAAACTGTTCATAGACATTGAACACTTTATTTAACCATTTATGCTAAGGTGGAGAGGGAAAACTAAAGCCATGCCTAGTTATATACAGTATAAAACACAAAGGTTTAGATTATTTTAAGAGAAATATAAAATATAAAATTTAGGGCTGTTTAATATAATTGTCTTGAGGAATCAGGCACAATGTTTCATTCACACAGAAATTTTGGACAACTACTCTTAATAGACTATTTCCTAGTCTCCAGTAACACAGCAGTGAACAAAGTATTTATCTTCATACAATTTCTATTCTAGTAGAGAAGATAGATAATAAATGAGAAATAAGATGGTGTTGTTTTAAACCAAAATGCCATAGAAGGGGCAAGTGCAAAGTGACAAATTTGAGGGACTGTTATTTTAAGTAGCATTGCCAAGGAAGGCTGCAGTGTCAGTACTGGAGCAGAGATCTGGAAGAGGTGAGGCAATAAGCCATGTGTGTATCTGGGAGAAAACATTCCAAATAGACTCTTGTGTTGGAGATTTTTCTCAATGTAAATACAATGAAATCATCAATTTGGTCAATAGGTTTAATCAAAATTAATTGTTCCAAATCTAATATTGAATTAAAATATGCAACATCTGTAAGAGAATTATTCTGTTTTGCTATAGGCTGTACTACTAGTGCTTGTAAGTGTGTCTATCACAGAGTGGGGCAATAAATACTTGCTGAGTGGTGGGTTGGTCGTGATGGCTCATGCCTGTAATCCCAGCACTTTGGGAAGTTAAGATGGATGGATTACTTGAGTTCAGGGGTTCGACACCAGCCTCACCAACATGGGGAAACCCAGTCTCTAATGAAAATACAAAAATAGCTGGGCATGGTGGTTGCATGCCTGTAATCCCAGGTACTAAGGAAACTGAGGCAGGAGAATCACTTGAATCTGGGAGGCAGAGGTTGTAGTGAGTCAAAATCATGTCACTGCACTCCAGCCTGGGCAACAGAGTGAGACACCCCCCCAACCCCACCACCAAAAAAAAGTAAAATACTTGGTGAGAAAATAAATACTGACTTTCACAGAGTTCAATGTTAGGTCTAAGCCAAAGAATTTTTCCAACAAAAATATTTTTCTTAGCAAACTGAGTTACCATTTTTGAGACCTACTATAAGCTACAAGTTTTAAAACATCCAAATGTTTATGGCATTCACTGGGGAAAGCATCTCTAATATGCTCAAGTTATACTAAAGTATTTATTTGGAGAGTTGGTCAAGTAGTTTGGTGATCTTGTCGACAAACTAAGGTTTCTCTCTTTTTTCCTAATGCATCAGTGATGTCCTATTACTGTTTGCCAGATGCCTGCAGCACATCAAGCGTCTTATAATCACATGACAAAGTGCTGAGGAATAGGGAGGACACATGCATCTTGCACTTCATACTTTTTATTATGAGGTGATGTGAGCAACCTCATGACCATCAATTTCCTAGAAAAACAATCTAGTCAGAAACATAATCCCATACTACTAATTTCTTCCTGCTCTGCTACGTGTAATGTAGCACAGGAAAGTATATATCTTTAACTTTTAGTCTCTACCTTAAAAATAGGTTCTGAAAGAAGAACTAAGAGGAGTAAGACTGTTGTATATGTTGCCAGTACTGATTGCCAGACTGTTACTACAGGAGTAGTGCAGTATGATCTGTTATTTAAAGTAGCTAAAGCGAGGAGCACAATCATTGCGTATGTACTGCCCCAGAATTAATGAAACAATTTCAGAAAAGTATGTGAAATCTATTGCATTATTACAAAAATTCTTATGTTTTTATGTATTAAAACTATTTCCGAGAATATATATAAGATGATATTTGGTTATTTCTGGAGATTAGAAGTGAGTTGAGTATGGGGAGATTTTAATTAGAGTATTGTATTACTTTTAGGAATGTGTCTGTGTGTGTGTGCAATGGCGGGGGGGTGGTTATAGATTGCAGTATTATTTCAAATCATTTGCTTCTCCTTCCAAGGAGAAAGACTGTATGCCCCCTTACCCCATATGACTTGCATGTCTCTCTACAAGAGGAATACTCTATACCTGATCTGCAACTTGTTTTGGTCCAGACAATAGGTGCTGGAACAATATATGCCTGTTCTGATTAGATACTTAAGAACACAGCTGGGCGCAGTGGCTCACACCTGTAATCCCAGCACTTTGGGGGCTTAGGTGAGTGGATCAAGAGGTCAGGAGTTCCAGACCAGCCTGAACAACATGGTGAAACCCTGTCTCTACTAAAAATACAAAAATTAGCCAGGCGTGGTTCCACATGCCTGTAATCCCAGCTACTCTGGAGGCTGAGGCAGGAGAATTGCTTGAACCCACTAAGTGGAGGTTGCAGTGAGCCGAGATAATGCCACTGTACTCCAGCCTGGGCAACAGAGCAAGACTCCATCTCAAAAAAAAAAAAAAAGAACACATGGGTATTTCCAGCAGGATTCTTGCTCTTTTCTCTCTTGCAGAATAATATAGGGTCTCTGATTGGGGATAGTAATCAGGCTAGGTTCACAAATGAGGGCACATCTAGGACAAGAGCAAAGTCACTGCTGGCCCATTGTAAATTGGAAACATGACTTCATAACCATTAAAGTGCTGGAGTGCTTTGTGACTGTGGCTTTAACCTTATTAAATTTGGCTAAAATATGTTAATAGTAAACCTCAGAATTGAACCTCAGAATTTTTGTGAGTTATTAAAGGTACGATTAAAATTTTTACTGTATTCAAAACTTTTCTGAGACATAGCAAATAGCACATGCACATTCAATTAATAACTATTTAGAAATATGTGACAGAAATAGTTTATTCTTTGGATCATACATGTGTCTATCAACACAGTATGTCATTTAGGATTATTCTATAATTCAACACATTTTACACATCTTGTTGAAGTAACAAACTTCAACTTCGTTATTCTGAAAGTTGCAAAATGCTGTTGAAATTCAAATAAAACTGTAATTTTCAGAGAGTAACAACTCACCAGAGTTAAAATGCTAAAAATACTAATAAAGTAGATGACATCAGTTATTGAAGAAACCTAGTGGTAATCTGATTGAAGTCTGATTGAAGGCAGAATTGAAAGGCTTTTGGTAGGTAGTACAGGCATTTTCACAGGCTTATTGTAAAGGGCTCTCATGTTTTCTGTCTCTCACAACACCAGTAATATTTTCAACATGATTTTATTTTTCTGACATATTTCAAATAAAATAACAGTATGTAAAACATTCCACAAAATAAATGTATAAGAATGTAAAGTGGAGGATTCATAAAACAAAGATATTCTTGCCCAGTACAAATGATTTTTTTTAAATGCAAGCACTTTATACTTCAGAAGACATGATAAAGAATACATTACTCCGACTATCTTATCCTTAAGACAAAGAATAAGGCCAGGTACGGTGGCTCACCCTTGTAATATCAGCACTTTGGGAGACCTAGGCAGGCAGATCACGAGGTCAAGAGATGGATACAATGGCCAATATGGTGAAACCCCATCTCTATTACAAATACAAAAAGAAATAGCTGGGTGTGGTGGCAATGCCTAGCTACTGGGGAGGCCGAGGCAGGAGAATCACTTGAACCTGGAGGTGGAGGTTTCAGTGAGCTGAGATCACTCCACTGCACTCCAGACCGGTGACAGAGAGAAACTCGGTCTCAAAAAAAAAAAAAAAAAAAAAAAATAGAAGTCAAAGAATAATAAAACATAAACATTTCCCATGTAGTACTATGTGTCAAGTGATGAGCTAATCATTTTTACATATGTCATGTATTCTTCATAATAACTATAACAAGTATTCCTTAGATTCTCACTCATATATATACTGCATGGAGTGGGCACTATTATTATCAGGGTAGGATTATGAATATGATGTAAGTGGAATTCCCCGACTTGGATGCAAATTACTTGGGTAGAAGTGGCTGTGGCTATTATTGCCACTATTTCAGAGGAGCAAAGAGAAATTTAGATATACACAGGATCGCTTATTCAACTACAAAACCATAGAGAAAATTGCAGCATTTTAATCAGTCAATCCCTTTTGTATAAGGCATCTAAAAATTTTGCTATCAATAAATCTCATACAAAAATTATTTATCAGGAATATCAGAGGTAAAATATAAGAAAGAAAAAAGAAAATTGGTACTCTTCAGGATTCAGTTAAAATTGGATTGGTTATATGTAACAGTAACATGCATTAATATCTTTAATTTGATAATTTACTTTCAAATATTGAAAACTTTTATACTAATTAAATATTAAATCCTAAAAAGTGATAAAATATACATTCAAAAGAAAAATTTATAGCAATGAATATTAGAGGGATCTTGATAGCTTAGAACTTGATACTGTGATTATATTTGAAAAAAAGAAGTCAAAATTTTATTTATAAAATGTTTGTACAATTTTTGAGATTGAATACTAGTTTTCAATATCATGACCTATAGCTTGATATATATAAAGCTATACAGATAGAAAAATATATATCTCATAATTAACGTGTCTTATATATATTTTATGACCTATTACTTGAGATATTTACACATAATTGGAAGTAAAATACTCCTCAGCAAATGCAAAAGAACAGAAATCATAACAAACAGTCTCTCAGACCACGGTACAATCAAATTAGAACTCAGGATTAAGAAGCTCACTTAAAACCACACAACCACATGGAAACTGAACAACCTGCGCCTGAATGAGTACTGGATAAATACTGAAATGAAAGCAGAAACAAAGATGTTCTTCGAAGCATATGAGATCGAAGACACAATGTACCAGAATCTCTGGGACACATTTAAAGCAGTGACTAGAGGGAAATTTATAGCACTAATTGCCCACAAGAGAAATGAGGAAAGATCTAAAATCAACACCCTAACATCACAATTAAAAGAACCAGAGTAGTTAAGATCAAACAAATTCAAAAGCTAGCAGAATGCAAGAAATAATTAAGATCCGAGCAGAACTGAAGGAGACAGAGACATAAAAAAAAAAAAAAAACCATTAAAAAAATCAGTGAATCCAGGAGTTGATTTTTTGAAAAGATCAACAAAATAGTTAGTCCGCTAGTCAGACTAGTAAAGAAGAAAAGAGAAAAATCAAATAGATGCAATAAAAAATGATGAAGGGATATCACTACCAATCCCACAAAAATACCAACTACCATCAGAGAATACTACGAACACCTCTATGTAACCAGTAACTCCAGGAGAAATGGGTAAATTCCTGAACATTTACACCCTCCCAAGACTAAACCAGGAAGAAGTTGAATCTCTGAATAGACCAATAACAAGGTCTGAAATTGAGGCAGTGATTAATAGCCTACCAACCCAGGACTAGACAGGTTCACAGCTGAATTCTACCAGACATACAAAGAGGGGCTGGTACCATTCCTTCTGAAACTATTTCAAACAATTCAAAGAGAAGGAATCCTCCCTAACACATTTTATGAGGACAGTATCATCCTGATAGCAAAACCTGGCAGAGACGCAACTAAAAAAGAAAACTTCAGGTCAATATCCATGATGAACATTGATGCAAAAATCCTCAATAAAATACTGGCAAACTGAATCCAACAGCACATCAAAAAGCGTATCCATCAAGATCAAGTTGGCTTCATCCCTGGGATGCAAGGCTGGTTCAACATACACAAATCTATATACATAATCCATCACATAAACAGAACCAAAGACAAAAACCACATTATTATCTCAATAGATGTAGAGAAGGCCTTCAACAAAATTCAACAGCCCTTTATGCTAAAAATTCTCAATAAACTAGGTATCGATGGGACTTATCTCAAATTAATAAGAGCTATTTATGACAAATCCACAGCCAATATAATACTGAATGGGCAAAAACTGGAAGCGTTCTCTTTGAAAACCAGCACAAGACAAGGATGCCCTCTCTCACCACTCCTATTCAACATAGTATTGGAAGTTCTGGTCAGGGCAATTAGGCAAGAAAAAGAAATGAAGAGTAATATATTAGGAAAAGAGGAAGTCAAATTGTCTCTATTTGCAGATGACATGATTGTATATTTTGAAGAGCGCTTCATCTCAACCCAAAATCTCCTTAAGCTGATAAGCAACTTCAGCAAAGTCTCAGGATGCAAAATCAATGTACACAAATCAAAGGCATTCCTATACACTGGTAATAGACAAACAGAGTCAAACAATAAGTGAACTCCCATTCATAATTGCTACAAAGAGAATAGAATACCTAGGAATACAACTAACAAGGAATGTGAAGGACCTCTTCAAGGAGAACTACAAGTCACTGCTCAAGAAAATAAGAGAGAACACAAACAGATGGAAAAATATTCCATGCTCATGGTTAGGAAGAATCAGTATCATGAAAATGGCCATACTGCCCAACGTAATTTATAGATTCAGTGCTATCCCCATCAAGCTACCAATGACTTCCTTCATAGAATTGGAAAAAGACACCTTAAGTTTTATATGGAACCAGAAAAGAGCCTACATAGCCAAGACAATCCTAAGCAAAAAATAAATAAATAAATAAACAAATAAAAATAAGCCTGGAGGCATCATGCTACATGACTTCAAACTATACTATAAGGCTACAGTAATAAAAACAGCATGGTCCTGGTACCAAAACAGAGATATAGACCAATGGAACAGAACAGAGGCCTGAGAAATAATGCCACACATCTACAACCATCTGATGTTTGAAAAACCTGACAAAAGCAACGAGGAAAGGATTCCCTATTTAATAAATGGTGCTGGGAAAACTGGGTAGCCACATGCAGAAAGCTGAAACTGGATCCCTTCCTTACATCTTATACAAAATTTAACTCAAGGTAGATTAAAGATTTAAACATAAGGCCTAACACCATAAAAATCCTATAAGAAAACCTAGGCAACACCATTCAAGACAGGCATAGCCAAGAACTTCCTGACTAAAACCCCAAAAGCATGGGCAACAAAAGCCAAAACAGGGATGTAATTAAACTTAATAACTTCTGCAAAGCAAAAGAAACTATCTACAGTGAACTGGCAACCAAGAGAATGGGAAAAAAATTGCAATCTACCCAACTGACAAAGGGCTAATATCCAGAATCTACAAAGAATTTAAACAAATTTATAAGAAAAAAACAACCCCATCAAAAAGTGGGTGAAGGATATGAACAGACAATTCTCAAAAGACAGCACTGATGTAGCCCACAAACATATGAAAGAAAGCTCATCATCACTTGTTATTAGAGAAATGTAAGAGAAATGTAAATCAAAACCACAATGAGATATCATCTCATGCCAGTTAGAATGGCGATCATTAAAAAATGAGGAGACAACAGATGCTGGAGAGAATGTGAAGAAATAGGAATGCTTTTACACTGTTGATGAGAGTGTAAATTAGTTCAACTATTTTGGAAGACAGTGTGGTGATACCTCAAGGATCTAGAAATAGAAATATCATTTGACCCAGCAATCCCATTACTGGCTATATACCCAAAGGATTATAAATTATTCTATTACAAAGACACATGTGCACATATGTTTATTATAACACTGTTCACAATAGCAAAGACTTGCAGCCAACCCAAATACCCATCAATGATCGACTGGATAAAGAAAATGTGGCACATATACACTATGGAATACTATGCAGCCATAAAAAAGGATGAGTTCATATCCTTTGCAGGGACATGGATAAAGCTGGAAACCATCATTCTCAGCAAACTGACACAAGAACAGAAAACCAAATACCACATGTTCTCACTCATAAGTGGGTATTGAACAATAAGAACACATGGAAACAGAGAAGTGAACATCATACACCAAGACCTGTCAGGGGACTGTGGGGAGGGGAGCATAAGGATAGCAGGGGATGTGGAGATTGGGGAGGGATAGCATTAGGAGAAATACCTAATGTAGATGACAGGGTGATGGATGCAGCAAACCACCATGGCACGGGTATACCTATTTAACAAATCTTCATGTTCTGTACATGTACCCAAAACTTAAAGTATAATGAAGGAAAGGGAAAAAAGGAAAGTTAAAATGATGTTAATAGTCATATAAAGAAAAGCCTCCCTTATGCTTGAGTGCTCTAGTCCCCTTTATGGAAGATATATATATATATTTTGAATTAAAGTGAAGACTTACACTAACTTTGTTACTTTGTAAACCAAGCTTATTTCAGTTAGTATAAGATCTAAGGGTATTCCTTACATGCATGTATAGAACTGTTTTTATTTTTTAACTTTTGAAGAAGATTCCATGATGTAATTTGTCAAATCAGGAGTCTTTTCATGGATATTTAGGTTGGTTTGATCTATTTCTACATGAATAGTTCTTGTAATGATACATTTTCAGGAGCTGGAATTGCAGAATCCATTGCTGGCAGGAATCTTTTTCTGGTTAACTGTGTTTCTCCCCTGGACTCCAACAACTTTCATTCCAGGAGTCTTAAGGAAGTCCTACCTCCCAGTGTGTCATGCCACTCTTGGAATCCCACTCCTCACCACTGCTCAAATACAGAAATCTTTCCATCTTCCCCTCTACCTCTGAAACTCAGAAAATCTCCCAAATATCCTACTCTTTCTCTAAATATTACCTTCATTGTCTCTTGTTCAACTCAAAATCTTATTCTGCCCTGAAGCCACTTCTCTTGCAGCCTCTCGAGTGAGATATTCTCTTCCTTTGTAGTCTTGGTCATATCATGAGTCCTGGAGTGGAGCAGACTCATTTTGGCTGCTCAGAATATTGCCTTTCTTCTTGTTAAAGACTCTCAGTTTGGAATCTCAGGCGAATAGAATTAATCCACCCTCTCAAAAACCCTTTGATTCAAATTTGAGTTATAATCTATGAATTCTTTTTGTATATAACTTTCATTATAGTATTTACTCTGGTCTAATTCACCATAACGTAAATAATTATTATTTGTCCTCTGCCTCTACCTCAAACCATTTGTCCATCATTGCTTTGAATAATCATCCGGAAAAGTAAAGAAAAATTTAATCTATACTTTTGAAATTGGAGTTCAAGTTGTTTAAACTGAAATACATAATCACAACAACTGATTTTCCTGTATGATTGGGTTTCGTGGAACATTCAGTGTTGGCAAACATTTGTATATTTTCCAGATATAGCTATGCTCATATTTTATTTCTTAAAAATGTCTCCTGATAGTACCAACACATCTTTTTCTGCCTTTATTCTCATCTGAATATTTCCGTTTCTGGTTCACTGAAAAATTAGGAAGAATTGGATCCTATTTCCACAAGTTTAAACCATCACTTCTACCAACTTATCTGATTCTCTACCTACAAAAATCTCAGCCAATCTCCCCATTACAGCAAACTCCATATGTAAAATTAAAATTCAGTTCCTTCCATCCTCCCTTGAATGCAGTCCACACCAATCATATTTTTCCCCATCAAAACAATGAAGCTATGCTTATAAAGGTCACAATGACATCAGTGTTACTAAATCCAGTATCAATTTTGATATTACCACAGACAATATTTTAAATATTATCTCTTTAAATTGTTGCCATGTCACCATCCTTTTCTGGTGTCTTTCCTATAGCACTTTCCCTTAAGTCTTCTCCCTCATGTCATCTCTGACACTTTTTTTTTTTTTTTAACAAAGTCTTGTGTCGAGGGCTGTCTGACACCTCTCAATGTCAAAACTCACCTTTTATCATTTTATACATCCTTATACTTTAAATATAATCTGAAAGCTAATGGCCCCTAGATTAATATCTCAGTCTTAACCTCTTCTCTGATCCTCAGGCTTCCATTATGCAATGGACATCTCCTCTTGATGACCTTAAAATGAACAGCGAACTGACTCCATGTTCCATCACACTGTCATACTGCAAACCCGATTTGCAGTAAATGATCTTTAATATTCTGGTCACTCATGCCAGCAACTTTGTCATCTGCAATCCCTCTCTTCTCTTATACCCTGCAACATTCTCATCAGTATATATTGATGGCATTACATTAAAAATATGCCCAAGCAACCATCTTTTCTGTCCTGAATTATTGCAATAGTCTCCTAACTCATCTTACTCCACATCTGTTCTTATTACTCTGTAGTTATTCTCAGCCAGAGTCAGTTTATAAGCCAAAACCTAAGTAAGATCATGACACTCATCTTCTCAAATTTTTCAATGACTTTCCACCTCACAGTAAATGTCAGTCTTCACAATAATGTACAAAACTCTGGATGATGTGTTTTTTCTCTCCCTTTGTCTCTACCTCCTCTCCTTATTTTCCCTTTTATTTTCCAAAATATGTTGTGATACTCGTTTTCCCTAAAAGCATTTTAGACAAGGTCTATAATCAGAAACTTTGTCCAACCTGCCTTTAAAAGTGAATCTTTCCTTCCTCATGTCCTCATGGAATATTTGCTTCCTTCTTCCAGATCTCCAACCAAAAGTCACCCTCACAGTGACAACCATCTTACCCCAGCACTTGCCAGTAGTACTTGTAGTTAGTACTTATTACCAGCTGATGAAGTACATGTTTGACCTTAAACATTTGATACATTAAAACAAAGTACTAATTTGATTATCACCTATCTGCCATCCCTGGAATGGAATGGAATTGAAATTTGGCTAGCTCACTATTTTTTTTCTGATGTAATTTCCTGGCTTGGAATGTGTTTGGAAAAAAGGGGTACTCTGAAATGCTTGTTGACTTAATGAATCTGCCAGATATTGTCAGATTGCCTTCCAAAGTTGCTGTTCAAAATGCAAATCTCACTGTGTGAAAGTGTCTGTTTTCACATCACGTTCACCAATAGTTTGCATTATAAAACTTTTTACTTTTATTTTGGAAATTGCTAGGTGGAAACGCCTGCCACATTATTACTTTCAAATTGCATTTTATTAAATTATGAGGGATGTTTAGCACATTTCAATGTGTGTATGTGTGTTTAATGCTGGTAGTTACATGTCCATTTATTTTGGCCACTTTAGATAAACTTTTGTTCCTTTTCTTATCAGTTTTTAAAGATTATAAATATGTTTAAAGATTATAAATATTATACATATCAGTTTTTAAAGATTATATTATAAAGATTATAAATATGTTATAAATATAAAATTATAAATAGAAACTTGTCATTTGGCTATGGGTTGTATTGTTCATATTTTTCCACCTTTATTTTTTTATCTATGAACATTATTTTTTATTATCCTCTACTGACATTTATCCAGCTTGTTGTTTTTGATCCTCTGAATTTGTGACATGCTTTAAAAGTGAAAAGGACTTCTTTAAATTCCAGGTGTTTTTTTTTTTTTTTTTTTTTTTTTTTTTTTTTTGAGACAGAGTCTTGCTCTGTTGTCCAGGCTGGAGTGCAGTGGTGTGAGCTCAGCTCACTGCAACCTCCACCTCCCAGGTTTAAGCATTCTCTTGCCTCAGCCTTCTAAGTAGCTGAGACTATAGGCACCCGCCACCACGCCCAGCTAACTTTTGTATTTTTAGTAGAGATGAGCTTTCACCATATTTGCCAGGCTGGTCTTGAACTCCTGTCCTTGTGATCCATCTGCCTCATCCTCCCAAAGTGCTGGGATTACAGGTGTGAGCCACCGCACCCAGCCTCAAGTCTTAACAGAGATAAGAAAAGGTTTACTTGAGAATATACACAAATGTCTTGTGCTAAGCTATATTGAGTTAACTTGACAATAAAATTGAGAATAATATCGAAAGGCAATTTGCAAAGAAGTAATTATACTCTCTCTTCACTAGAGGATTTGATAAGCCTATACATAAAGGCCTCAAAAAAGGTCAATATTGCTGCCTTTTTAATTCTCTTTTTTCATTTTTTGGATTATAATGACTTTTCTAATAATTTTCTGCATTCTTCATACTGCCGCATTTACTACATATCTTTTCTTGCATGATAATGAATAAAATAATTACAGAGAAATTCTATGATTTTAATTTGTATTGATTGGAATATAGTTTTCATATAGTTGTAATAAATAAATATGTTAAATATGTCATAGGAATCTAAATCGTGGACAATTTAGGAATTTGTCTACCTGCTTCTGTATTTCACACTCTAAGTATCTGCACTGTTTGTCTACTGACTGTGTAATCTTTTTCACTCTGCCTTTTGGCAATGTCCCCTGTGATGATTATCATGGACATGATGGGGGAAAAACACTAGGTTGGACATCTCTAAGTTCTTACATTCAATATCAGATGCCTGTCTAACACTTTGTGGTCAGTAATATAAATATTATATTTACACAGATGAGAAAAAAATATCTTAAGTGATTTATCCAATATTACAATGTGATGTCATTTTTAAGTGGTGAAACAACACAAACTGTTGCCTCATTATTTTTGGAAAAAAATAATTCTAGTATTTTATGTTATTTGGGCCAAAATGTATAAAAATACATTGACTGATTCCCTATATTTGAAAGTGGATGAGAATTCATTTTCTTCCACTTGGATCATAATAAAATACACTGAGACCTACAGGATCACCAGGAGGCAGCCATGCAAGAAACTGCATTTGAACTTTCCAAACAGAAAAAGAAGAAACTACATTAGATCTGAGAGAGAATGCATTTGACATAATGAAGCAAAGATGAAGGCCAGTGAGCCAGGAGAGGAGAAATGAGGTGTGTATGGGGGAGGAGAGAGAAAACAGGGATTGTTACAAGAGGTCGGAGAAGTAGACAGAAGCCAGAGGTACCCATTGCTTTTCTGTTTTTCATTCACATCTTTATTTACTTGATTTATAGCTATTAAACACACTTAATAATTTTGTTTTCTTATTATGACAGCAGTTATATACATAGACTCTCCAAAGATGGTGGAATGGGGTGAGATAGATGACCTATGAAAATATTCTTATGGCCTATATTTGAATCAACTAATTACAAATACAGGTGAATGCTACATAGTTAATAAATATAATCCTTACATTCTGATTACTGTTTGGAGGTTAATGAGTAAGTAACTGTATCTGTTTGTTATAAGCATGCCATCAATACTGCTGGAGGATTTTTAAAATAGTTCAGGGAGCAGTAAAGTGAATATTAATTGATATAAGGATTTACTAATAAATTATATTTCTGATAAATTACATTTCTTAGCAAAGGAAAGACTTGCTTTATTGTGTCACTTTGAATTTTTTGATTAAAAAACAGGCTTTATTATGAAAAACATGGTACACTTAGTGACTTTTTGTAACTTAATTTCAGTTTTAATTTAAATGACTTCATTGTCTTACTACATTAAGAAGGAGGAAATAAATGAGTCACCTTGTTTCAAAATATAAAAAAGTGACATCTTTGATATTATTAGTCTCTGCATTGTGTGAGAGAAGCCGATTTTATGTGCTGGTGCAAAGCCCATGGCTCATAAACTCAACAGAGGTGAGTTATGATAGTCTTGGAAATACATTAATGAAATTCTGCAAACATCAGTATGGTACATTAGTCTTCATCACATTTGGCTTTATTAAACACACAGATAGATGGGAAGCTGTCATGTATGCCAATTGTTTTGCTTTTTCAAAATGACCTAAGGAAATATAAAAGCACTGTTTTTTAAAAAAGCTATTTTAACATCATGTGTGAATGATAGCATTTCATAGTTTGATGATTTAAAGAATGAGACAGTTTAGGATTTTGTCATCATCATGATTTAACATTCATCAAAGACCTTTAATATGTTGAACACCAAAGCGGGAAGAAAAGGACACTGCAAAGACACAGTCTCTGCCCTTAATTTATGTTTACACATTTTCTCTAAAGACTGAGGAAAACGTAATGTTCGCTTCATAGTACACATTTTGAAAGCTAAAGCTGTTTATCAAAATCAATGGGGCTTAGGCCATTGGAAAGGACTAAGTTGACCTGTTCATTTCAAGAGAAAATACGCATTAAAATGGAAGTTATACCAAACTAACAGAAATTCAAATGTTAAACTCATTGAACGAAGTATTTCTAAATATACCTAATTGTATACATTTTTAGTTTTGTTAACATTCTTTAATAGGAATGAAAAACGTAAGTTAGAATCAGGATTTTTTAAATTTTATTTTTACTTTGGGCCATAATAGATTATATGATTAATTTAGAATTTGGAACAGGAAAGTGGCAGTTATTTTCAAAATGCGATATAATACATACTTCAGCTTTCTGGGACATTCCTTTAATATAGCCTATATATTATTGCCAGGGTAAACTATTTCAACACCAAGACCAAGCTTATCTTTCTTTTCAAATACAGCTTCCATAATTCTCTTATGCATATTCTCTCCTGTAGTGTAACTTATACAGATAATAGATATAATAGATTTTAAAATGAAGATTAAAATCTAAATTGATTATGCATGTATATATGTCTAGGTATATACATATATATGTGTGTATATGTATCTCTTTGCCTATAATTGCGTTCTATGTGACAAGAAAAAGATTATGTTGCATTTCTGATGCAGGTACAAGATCCTCAGGATAAGACTCTTTCGTTTCAGTTGCTGTAATTCAATTTTTGTGATTATGATTATTATTATGGCTGTTATTGCTGAGTTTTCATATTTTTTATGCCTGGTCATACTGCTGTATTATCTATTGTCTAAGCACTCAATGTTATTCACCGATATATACACGTATATATATACATGTATATACGTGTGTATATGTGTATATATGAATACACACTCAGCAAAAACATTGTGTCTACATATATACACATTGTGTGTATATGTATATACGTATATATATACACATATACATGTATATACGTATATATACACATATAGGCGTGTATATATACACATATATATACACACACACACACTCAGCGAATAACATTGTTATATATGTATATATATGTGTGTGTATATATACACACACCCAGTGAACATTGAGTTATATATATATGTGTGTATATATATATATATATACACACACAAATAGTATATGAATATTAAGAAGCTTTTTAAACATTTGAAGCTTAAAAATTAATATGCATTAAGGATATTACATGTAATAAAAATAATTATTCCAATGCTATATTTACATTTTTCATAAGTTTCACTGTATTAATTGTATAAAAATATGAAACATTTAGAAATTCATTGGCAGTATTCTTGTAATATTTTGATGTCTTCCAGATTTCTGACATTGGCTTGAGGGAAGTATAGATATGTCTATTAATGTGAATATATTAGAGGGTGAATTATGTTTATTTAAAAATTATTTATCAATTATCAGGTAGTTGAACATTAGTATTGTTAAGGGAAATTTAAATGTCACCAATAATGTGGGAATATCATTTGAAAATCAAACTTGTAAAAATTTGATATTTGGCAAACTTTCTAAAATCAGATTATAGAGTATTTTTTTCCTGACATAATTAATCTTTCAGATATTAGGTCCCCTAAAGTCCAATAATAACATATTTGGCTTATTTAGGATATTCATACAGGAAGCATTGTCAAATATGAAATGGTATTTGGCTTTCTTTGGGCTGTATTTATATAAAATGTTATTAGTATGTGTTCCAACATTATGGGAAACTTCTGTAATTCCAATGTGATTTAGTCTGTTATAATTATAATTATTTTGTAAAATTAGTGTATGCCACAAAATACCACATTCCTAGTAAATTATAGCTTTAATGGTGGCTATCCTAAGACTTTTTTGTCCTCCACAGACAATTTTGTCTTTCTTTGATCTCTCTTAAAAGGCAGTTTTTAATAAGAGATAGGAATCTGACGGGGTGTTCTTGAATGCAGCTCTCTGGCAACTTTCAAAATGTTGTTATTGGAATAGAAGAAAAGAAAACTTCTAGGGCTGTCATGGAGAGTTGATATATTAAATGTCACTAATCCTTTTTGTGTTCAGAGTAAAAAAAAAAAAATTTCTTTTGAGCTATTTACATATTTTAACAAGTGATTAAAGTCTCCTGGAAGATAAACTTGGAGCATATTACTTTCTCTGCACTTTATTTCTCCAGCATTTAGAAACTATTTGGGAGTATTCTCAACTTATGGCAGTATAGTTATTAGCATAAGTGCAATAAGAATTCATTTTCATTCATAACAGGACACAACTGGAGAAACTTTTTTTACCAAGGTTTTGACTGGAAAGGCATGCTTTCTTTAAAGAATCAAAGTCGACTTACAGAGCCAATAAAAACCCCTTGAAATCTGGCCTTATATCTTGTCTACCCAGTCCCTGTACAAGGTTCCTGACCTGTGATAACTAAAGAATGTCACTTTCTTATAGGCCTAGAAGCCCCAAATTATCTTGGGACCTCGAGGTGAGGAATTCGCAGGTATTTGCAGTCAAAGATAAATTCATGGTTGGGTTTCAAGGCTTTAAAAAGTACAATCTGAGATTCTTTATGGAGCAAAGTTTCAGCAAAGCCAATATTAAAAAGAACCTAGATGGCAAATAATTATTCCTACTGCATTTCATCCAAATAATCAGGCAGAGCACAATAATACTAAAACATATTTAAGCAGTAAATTTGACCTGCTATGATTTATTTTTAATAAAAATGACAACTGGGGATAGAAAAATTTTGCTTCAAAAAACCAAAGACAGCTATAGTACACCCATTGTTAGTTGCTCTTGAGTGTTTTATCTGACATTTGGACTAAATCCTAAATTCTTTGTGAACTACAAGTTCCTAAACTAATGCTTTCAAATCTTTACTTTTAAAACTGGAAATTGCTCTCCTTATCTTAGAACTCATCATTGACCTTATAGTATGCTGTTCCCAGAATGATGTACTAAAACTATAGATGATTATAATAATGGCTTTGTCATGCTAGCCTTGGAACTTCAGAAAGTCTGGGTAAGTAGCCTCAGACAGTTGCAAAGCAGTTCCACTCCTCTCACCTTGGGGTCAGCACATACCTGCATTATGCCCCTGGTTAACAGGAATAAATTAGAGTGGTCTTTGCCCACTTTTCATATTCTTTAGTCAACACCTTAAGGTCAAGGTGTTATAAAACCCAAAGGGAGGGAAACTGGCATTGCAAAATTATAATTGAGACAGTGAAAGAGAGCTGACCTATATTCATTTTGCTTCTAACCTACAAACTGTCCATGTTCATTCCTGGGCATAGGCTGAACTAACATTGGGAGGAACTTAGTTTATAGTTTAAAACAGAGACAAAAAGGGCCCTTTCACAAAACAAACCTTTTTGCCTAGGAACTAGACTGCCTTTGTAGGACTAACAAATTAGTCACAAAATTAGCAATTATGGTTTAAGAGTCATGCAGCTGGAGGCTACAAGATTCTGACCAACCCCAAATTGCTCCTGGGGACAACATCTCTATTGTAAAACCTAACATCAGTGGCTGAGGTACTTGCAGACCCTGAACTTGATGCCTGCACTTTGCAGACCAGGCACTTGATGCCTGCAGCTGGTGCCACCCAGATTGATCAACTGGCTCATGGGATCTTGTAACCCCCACCCAGGAACTGACTGAGTGCAAGAAGACAGCTTCAACTACCTAAGCTGACCTAATCTCTGACCAAACCAATCAGCACTCCTGATTTACTGGCCTCCCCTCTACCACCACATTATCCTTAAAAACTCTGATCCCCAAATGCTCAGGGAGACTGATTTGAGTAATAATAAAACTCCAGTCTCACACATACAAACACAAGTGTGTTCTAGGAAAAATAACATATTCAAGAATATACTTACCAGATTTCTTATATGATCTGATGCAAATGCAATGCTACAGGACAGGACACCGGGAGTCAAGACCATAGAGTGGTGAATGTATTCACACTTATCATGTTTGTTTACCCAGATTATAGTGCCTATGGAAGGCAAGGTGCTGACAAACAAGGGCTACTTCAAATTGCACAATTTTATTGTAAAATATAACACTCAGGTTTTAAATTCTTGGCCCAGTACCCAATTATAGAAAATGTAGACTTCAATGATGTTCTCTTCTCCTAACTCTTATAGTCAGAGTGCTGCTAAGACAGAAAATCAAATGCATGGTCTGATTCGGCAACATCCTAATATATAAAGCAGGGTAAAATTCTTAGGACTTCCAAATCTTTTTTTGTAAAATTTTGGGAATTTATTGAAATTAAGAATGACCAGGAATTTTGAAGAAAAGAACAACAATGCAAAATAACACATGAAAATTTGGTCACCAACAGAAGCAATCCCTTCTCTTTTGTTCAGTGAAACTTTTATTGCTTTGCTTAAAGACCCTGAGAAAGTTGCCTAATAATGGTCAGAATGGTCTATGCTCTCATGTTCTCTGTGTGTGTGTGTGTGTGTGTGTCTGTGTGTGTCTGTGTTTCTTTCTCTCTTCATTTATTGTGGTAAGAACACTTCAAATGATATATATACCCTTTCAACAAGCTTTCAAGTGCACAATACCATATTGACTATAGGTACAATGCTATACAGCAAATCTCTAGAGCTTTTCTTTTTGCTTGATTGAAATTTTATGCCTCTTGATTAATGATTTCCCTTACTCTCCCATCCCTTAGTCCTGAGTAACCATCATTTGACTCTTTGATTTTATTAACTTGACTACCGTTGTTACCTTATATAAGTGAAATCATGCCTTATTTGTTTTTCTGTGACTGGATTATTTCACTTAGAATAATATCCTCAGGATTTATCTGTCTTCATTTATTGTAGAATTTATTTCTTGATGCTCAACAGCATTCTATTACCAGTACATACCATATTTTCTTTATCTAGTCAACTGCCTGTGAACATTTAGATTATTTCTCCATGTTTTGACTCTTATGAATAGTGCTGCAATGAACATTGGAGTACTAATATTTCTTTGAGATTCTGTATTTCAGTTATTTTGAATAAATGCTCAAAAGTTGGATTGCTGGATCATACTATAGTTATGGTAATTATGTTTTAATTTTTAAGGTACTTCCATCCTGTTTTTTCTAGTAGCTATAATTTTTTTTTTAAGACGGAGTCTTGCTCTTTCGCTGGGCCATAGTGCAATGGCAAGATCTCAGCTCACTGCAACTCTATCTCTCGGATTCAAGCAATTCCCCTGCCTCAGCCTCCTGAGTAGGTGGGACTACAGGTGTGCTCCACCACACCTGGCTAATATTTTGTATTTTAGTAGAGATGAGGTTTCACCATGGCTAGGATGGTCTCCATATCCTGACCTCATGATCCGCCCGCCTTGCCTCCCAAAGTGCTGGGATTACAGGCATGAGCCACTGCGCCCCGTCTAATTTTGCATTTTTGACAACAATGTACAAAGGTTCTAATTTATCCACGCCCTTATCAACCCTTTTTTTTTTTTTTAATATTAGTTATCCTGACAGGAAGAGTGTTCTCTTTACACTCTACTCAAACTACCACTCATTGTCCAAAAAGTCAGAACAACATCACATTAAACAAGACAAATTGTAAAATCATACATGAGATAAGGAGGTTCATAAGCTAAAAGGATACGTGGGGTAGGTGAAGTGGCTCACACCTATAATCCCAGCACTTTGGGAGGCCAAGGTGGGCAAATCACAAGGTCAGGAGTTCGAGACCAGCCACCTAATACGGTGAAACCCTGTCTCTACTAAAAACAGAAAAATTAGCTGGGCATGGTGGTACATGCCTGTAATGCTAGCTACTGAGGAGGCTGAGGCAGCAGAATCACTTGAACCCAGGAGACAGAGGTTGCAGTGAGTCAAGATCATACCACTGCACGCCAGCCTGGGTGACAGAGCTGTTTTTTTTTTAACGTCTCGCAAAAAAAAGTGGGGAGGAATATATGTTTTGCTATTATGTCTCTAAATAAAATAGGTAAATGTGTAAAAATGTATTCCTACAGTTCTAGGCAAGAGAATGAGAAACATAAGTTTATATATTGAATTTAGAAATATGAGTTTACTAGAGATTATAAATTTAATAGCAAACATGGTAGTAGTCTCTTGCCCAGAAAGGATTGTTAGTAACCTAAGTAAATGGGGTTCCATACTACGTAAACTTGAGATGCCAGAAATCTTTTGATATAATGTAGAGGTGAGATGCCAAATCTATTCATGATAGAAATGTTGGAATGGATTTATATTGCTTACTATGCTCAGTCACCACTTAGATAAGTTCCTAGATGAGGCAAGAAATTAATCATTTTAACAGGCATTGAGAACGGTTTTAGGGAAACGAAGCAAGCATCTTTTTAAAATATTCTTTTGCTAGCAACTTGGATATTAAATTCTGCCAGTGAAACATTCTGCTGATTTCAATGTGAATAATAAGATGTTAGTGAGGCAGAATTCTAGTATCAACACTGAACTCCAGAGTTAACCTTCACAGTTAGGAGGTCTTAACTATAATCAGAATAGAATAATCTCCAGGACTGCATAGTAGTAACTAATTAACTATGGTTGCCTGCAACAAATATAATTAGGTATAAATTGGATTATTATAGAATTAGGTTTTTATAATTTCAAAAGTCCATACTCACAGGCCTGATTAACAGTGCCCTGAGTTGAGGCATCACAGTCTCTATACCCGACTCAACTTCTAGTCTAAATCCATTCATATCATTTATGGGTCCATAGGGTTCCTTGGAGTAAGAACTACACTATAACATTACAAGCACCTTTAATAACTTACCATTTTAACTTTTTCTGACATATCAATTACCTCTCCACTTACCAGGTAAACTTATACTTGGTAAAGTAAGTTAATCGCAATTCATCATGTGTATTTGTACATGTTTTCTGTGTTACATTCAGGAATAGAACTTGGAATAACACTGTTATCATGGTGGTGGCTTATGGGTTTCAGGTTACAAACATGTTTGCCCATGTATATCTCAGTAGAACTTGAGTAAGGAAATACATACTGGAACTATTTTCTTGAGTGGACAATTGGAGTAAATACATTTTTAGAAATTGGAAGAATCACATTTGCTTCCTGCTCCAAGGAGTTAATTCTATTAAGGAAAAGCCAAATGAAATAAACTAGTTTCCACTCCTCTCCAAATTTGAAACCCCAAAGCATTATGGCATCTCTGGGGTGATTTTAAGATTTACTCCACCAACAGAGACCTGAAAAAATATGCAAAATTATTTTTTATCATAAACCATTTAACAATTCTGTTTACCTTGTGAAGAAAATGTTGGGATTTGGAGAAAATAGAATAATGGAAGATAATTGAAAGCTTAAGTGGTGATATGATTGCTGCCGTTGTTTCATATAGTCTCTCTCCCCTGAGGCAAAGCAGCCCAGCTCTTGTACCTAGTGTTTAGCTATTCATCTCTCAAAAGTTTTCTCCTTCATTCTAAGGAGAAGAAACTATCAGAAGCAATTTACCTTTTCCTGACAAAGATGAAAGTTCATATTCACAGTCTTGCCTCAGAGTTTATTTAATTTCTAAGCCTATGCTATAAACATTGATCATTACATGTTCCCCCAGGCCATGGTTTTCATGCACTACTTTGAAAACATACTATTCGTTCTTGGAAAAGAAAATGTAGTGGATATTTTAGCAGTGCTAGAAAGATAGATGTGTAACAGAGGAAAATGGATTTATCTCATCAAAATAAAGGCATCGTTCATCTTATTTAAATTTTCTGAGTATTTGCCCTGGGAAATACTTGTATATTGTGCATAGACTTGAAGAAATTTGCTCTAAGTTGTAACCAATGTCAGCAAAAAGACAGTGTTGGTACAGCTTCATTTAATGCTTATAGACTTGAAGGTCTATGATCTATGAGTGAGGGGGAGTGACTCACAGCTCCTTTTATCCTTGTAAGAGTAGTGGGAAGAGGAAAAATTCACTACAGATGAGGATATGGAAAATGTGCAAATTTTAATAAGTTTTACTGGTTGTCTAGGAGACAGCATGGCAGAGAAGAATCCCAAGTTTCACAGGCACAGAATGCATCTGATTGCAGCTTCAAACACTTATCCATGGGACTTGATTGAGTATACAGCAGAAATACAATGGCTTGGAGTCCATGTGGGAAACTGATCATCCTCCTCTGCTGCTAAAACATAGGGATTTGCCCAAGTGCATTACGACTACTTTCTGAAGTCCAAGGTACGGGCGAGAGAGCAGAGAAGGAACTCTGGACATACGGAATACTGAGGATGGGACTGAAGAGAAAAGAGAGCATTCCAGAAAATCCAAAAATTGTCACACAGTCTATGAAACAGGGAGAAATTTCCCAAAACGTGCAAAACCTGCATTTCTGCTATGATACCTAAAGAGAAATTCAGAATTTCACTAGTCCTTAGGCTCCAAGCCCTGGTGAAGTCAGAGTCCTGTTCCTGTCCTCAAAATGTCTGACACCAGTGGTGAGCCCAAAATAAAGAAAACTGCCAGACAGGTTAGATGGAGTTCACCTACAGTTTAGATTGATTCTACCCTCTGACACTAGTGACAGGAAAAAAGAAAATATGCGTTCTTCACCGAAGCCCAGTTCCCAAAAATATAATGGAAAATGATACACTTCCTAGCTAACGGGACCCTCTGTAGCTTTGTGAGGGCTTTATTTGTGTTAAGCATTTCTAGATCAGCTTTATTAAACCAAGATAATAATGACAAGCTGTATCACTAACATATGTGGACATAATTTCATTAAAAATTTTTCTTCTTTAGCCCCTCTACTCTAACTAGAGGACCTGGAATCCCCGTAAGAAACCCATAACAAGTAGACTTCAAGTATTCTTTTTTTTTGAGATGGAGTTTCGCTCTTGTTACCCAGGCTGAAGTGCAATGGCGCGATCTCGGCTCACCACAACCTCCACCTCCTGGGTTAAGGCAATTCTCCCGCGTCAGCCTCTTGAGTAGCTGGGATTACAGGAACACACCACCACGCCCAGCTAATTTTTTGTATTTTTAGTAGAGATGGGGTTTCACCATGTTGACCAGAATGGTCTCGATCTCTTGACCTCGTGATCCACCCGCCTCAGCTTCCCAAAGTGCTGGGATTACAGGCGTGAGCCACGACCTCAAATACTCTTTTAGTCACCCTTCCCAATATACAATTACCCTGGAGAGTGACCAATTTGAGGAAATATTTGAGTGAGGAACATTCATTTCATATTGCTGTGGTATCATTACACAGTATTTTCTCAAGGGGACCTGGGTTACACTGTCAGTGAATGAGTGCTATTCTACCAACAGACTGAAGTCAAAATTATTTGAAAAACCATAGTTTTTCATTGCAACAGTGGATATCATCTCAGTTTCATTTTTCTGATTATACAAACTAGGCAACACTGCACTACCTGTTATCCCGGTACTTTGCACCTAGGAAATAATGGTCTGTTTCATTAGCCTGGATTCCAGTGCATCAAACACCTTCATAATCTCTTTTCTTCTACCCATTGTGATAATTACGCATACTTCGCTCTGACATTTAAGTGCCATTTTTTGTATCCTGCCATTCTGAAATTCTGTGATCTATTCATTTTACAGAGCCCATGTTCTTCCAGCAATGCCTTTGTTTTCACCGAGCTCCAAAATTTTTTTAAAAAAAGGACAACCAAAACAACCCCAACAACAGCCATTACAAGTTATCCAGAATACTGAGTGACTTTCTCCAGTACACTTCTTATTGCCTTAGGGGATGGAAGCCTTCTGGCCATTCTTGGAAATGTAATTGCATACTGGTTTCTCTAAGGACAAATACCAATTAAAAATAAGAGCCTTAATTCTCAGTAAAGATATTTTCCTCCCCTCATTTTTCTTTGAGTATTTAAGTTAGAAAACGTGTAATTGCAAGTACTTTCTCCTCCTTTGAAATGCATATAACTCCTTTTCAAACCTAGATATGCCTTTCAGCTTTAGAACTAGGAATGTCTTTCTCAAGGACCTGAGGGCCATCTCTTTGAAATATAAACATCAAGGGAGAAGGACCCCTATGCTTTAGTTTCTGTAGAAAAGAAGGAGTCTAATGTTTGGTGGACTCTGCTTCAAGCTGCAAAATTTCCTCCTGTTAAAAAGCTGTGTTTTTCTCTCCTATGGATGAAGCCACTTAGCTCACCACAGATGATCACCCAAATTCCCAGGTCAAGTTAAGATATTATATATGACAAATGGTGTTGTGAAGTCCTCTTACTTGAAGACTAATTATAGTTTATAACATGTAGGTAGTGGATTGTATCTGCTTAGCTAAATAAAAAATGTGAGGGTTTTTTTCTGCTCTTGCCATCTTTTACTAGATTCCCTGTGATACACATTGCATTACATTCTATTTTTTATTCAATAGTAAATATATTATTTCTCTACTACCTTTGTGGAGAAGATATCTGCATTGGAAAAATATTCTGTTTTTAGTTAGATTTATCCAACAGTTCTCAGTATATATTTTATAAATACATTCTAACTATTCCTATCACCATAAGTCTTCCCATCAATGGTTAACATGCTAACAAAAAAATTCTAACATCTGCACTCAATTTATTTTAAGTTATTGTTAATTTGAAAATTGAAAATACCTTCCTAGTAAAAAAACAGCTTGAATTCTAGGTAGCCTTGTCAAGTATTAAGTCATGTGTTATGATTAAATATACCGACATTAATGAATTCTCTTTACCCAGATTTGTATTCTGTATGTCCTTCTTTGCACAGTGCCTTGAGAACCACCTTTACACATGGTATCTTGTTTCCTAGAGCACAGTATGACCAGGTATTGAAGATCTAACAACAAATGGGAATGTTTGTCCTGGTGTAAGCTTGTGCTTCTCAGCCTGGCCATATAGAAACATGGCTTCCCAGCCTAAAGATGGATAAAAGGTGTTTGGGGCTAGTCTTGAAAGAAATAAGCATTGCCTTGTGAAAGACTCGCTTAACTCGGGTACATTTTATAGTCTTGGCTAGTGAAAATGATCACTTCTCCTTTCTAAAAAGTTTAACACCATGAAGAAGATCCAGTTTTTCAAGTGCAGCTACCTATATTTTTCCTCCTTAAGTCTCAGATGCCCTCTCTTTTAATCATTCCTTTATTGTATAATAAAAGACTATTCAGTAATGCACATGTAGGATTTTCTTTGAAGCTTTGCCAAGACTAGAAGCACATTTTTTTCAGAACTGTCAATCATGTGACTACAAGGGATAAGTCTAATTTAAAGTTGCTATGGAGGTCTTCTGGTTTGAAATCATCCATTGCATTGGCAAAAAAAAACTGCCCTAAGGCTTTTAGGTTATTTTTATAAGATATCCAGTAATCTCAATCCCACTTCACAATAGTAATTATGTTTGTTGTTGCCCATACTGATTAAACATTGCATTAATTACCCAGTAATTTACCCTCTACATGTATTTCATCTTAATTAATAATTGAATAATCTTAAGTAATTGTGATATGTCAATTTCCAAGTCATATTATTTGAAATTATCATTTCAAAGTCATATTACTGGATTCATTGTTGTCTTAAGTCAGGTGGGTAATACAATTCTGAAATCTCATTTCAAAAGCTTACTTTCTGAAACAATACTTGCTAGCAATTTTCTGAGCCTTAGTTTCTAAAAAGACAAATTTTACACGTGGAATAAATGTCAATTCTTTGACTCTTACAATCCTACCGCAATGAGAATAAGACAATAGGGATGTGATGGGGTGAAACTGGGAAGGACTGCATGGAAGCATTACTCTCCTGGCTACTGCTTTATGATGAGCCCTAAAAAATCTAGCAGTTTGTCTAGTGGCTCATGAAGACTGGCTTCATGGACAGACAGCCTGGAGTTGTCCACTGAAAGGATAATAGCAGGTATCATTTACTTGCATATTACCCTCTTATTTCCTGTTTGATTTCATTCACAGCAGAACAGCTTCAAAGCCTAAAGCTGATCAGCCCCATAGCTAGTGGCTCTGGTTTAACCAATTTGATTTTATGCAAGAACATGGGTTGCCACACCACTGGGCAGGGATCTGATTTCTAGGGTGGCTGCCTTATAGATCAGCTAATGCAAACACAAGTGTATGGGAATGCAGAGGCTGTTGGTGGGATGGGTAGGGTGTTAACTTTTTGAACAGATATCTGCAGGCACTGATGGACAGAAAACTATGCATGTTTCCATAAATGTTAATGAAAATATTCTTTATATGATCAAAAATAAAGCTAGATCATTTTCAGATATATTTTGAAGTCAATTAAAAATTTATTTTAACTTACTATGAAACAGTTTGAAGGGAAGTTCAGGAGAATAGTTTCACATGCTTGTTAGAAGATATTACTTTAACAATAACTAAAAAGTTCAAATGGGTAACAAAAACATTTAAAATAAAACTTTAACTTATATTTAAGGACATCTGTTGACAAAGAAAAGAAATAAAATGTGGGAAAAGAAAGACAAACTTGGAGAAGATATATAGAAGTCATGTAGGTCACAAAATAATAATAGCAATAGGCCGGGTGTGGTGGCTCACACCCATAATCCCAGCACTTGGGAGGCCAAGGCGGGTGGATCATGAGGTCAAGAGATGGAGACCATCCTGGCCAACATGGTGAAACCTCATCTCTACTAAAAATATAAAAATTAGCTGGGTGTGGTAGCGCATGCCTGTAGTCTCAGCTACCCGGGAGGCTGAGGCAGGAGAATCACTTGAACCCAGGAGGCAGAGATTGCAGTGAGCCAAGATCACACCACTGCACTCCAACCCAGTGACGGAGCAAGAGTCCATCTCAAATAAATAAGTACTTACATGTATACATAAAATAGTAGTAGATTGTGTATGGTATTCTGAAGAACAAAATAGAAAAAGACAAACAAATATATAAGTAAACAGACAAAGGCCTGGGTTGTTATTTGAAGAAATCAGAATCATGTTGATATATTATCAGCTGGTAGTAATCTACATACTTATTAGTAATTAAAATGCAATAATATATAATTTAATACTGAAAAATGTGGCAAAAACTAGGCACATGGACATATAAACACTGAAGAGGATGTGAGGCAAAAAACCCTTAGTGAAATAAGGATAGAAGGAAACTTTCTTAATGTGAAAAATTTTACTAACACAGTTACTGAAGCAATTTAAGTTATAGAATGAGAAACTGTACCTACATTTTCCAAAATGGAGACAACATAGGATAGCTAATGTCATCTGCAATTCTTCCCATGGCAATAGATTCCAGCCAGCATTGTAGGACAATAGAAAAGAGATGTCAAAATGAAAATAAAAGCAATAGAATTATCTCTAGTTATAGATAACTTGAAAAAAAATGATTTAATTCTATCCTAAAACAATTAGAAATGTTTAGAAACATTCCTAATATGAAAACTGATTCACAAAAATAACATTGGAATTGTTTTCAAGAACAATAATCAACTAAAAAGTTACCAACACATAAGATAATTTAGGCCATCACCAAAAGCTATAAACACATGAAATATTTAATGTACATTAGTATCAAGAGAATGTTAAGTCTTTTCTAAAGATCATAAATGAAGGTCAGAATTAATAGTTCTAGGGCCGAGCATGGTGGCTTTTGCCTGTATTCTCAATACTTTGGGAGGCCAAGGTAGGCAGATCACTTAAGGCCAGGAGTTCAAGATCAATCTGGCCAACATGGCAAAACTCCATCTCTACTAAAAATGCAAAAAAAATTAGCTGAACGTGGTTGGCGCCCATCTGTAGTCTCAGCTACTTAGGAAGCTGAGGCATGAGAATCACTTGAACTTGGGAGGTGGAGGTTGCGGTGAGCTGAAATTGTGCCACTGCACTCCAGCCTGGGCAACACCCTGAAACTCTGTCTCAAACAAACAAGTAAACAAAAAAAATCTATAAAGCACACTATTTAGTGGTAAAATCAATATTTTAAAGATGTTTATTAATTTCAAAACTATCCAAAAACTTATTTTATATGTTAATTTGTAATCAGAATTTTGAAGTAGAGCCAAGGAGAGGATATTAAATAATTTGAACCTATTAAAACATTTGTAAAAGGGTAAATCTACCAAAAAGGAGAATGAATGGAAAGCTCAAATATCTATTTCTATCTGTTTAGATTTATTCTATTACAAATAAAGGAAAAACAGATCAACAAGTAAGCAACAAGTTGGCCTACTTTATGCAACAAAATAAATAAGGATGTATCCAGTATCTCCAAATATAGACTTCAGGTTCTCCTGCCTTAAAAGTGAGCAAAATGTAAGCTGCATATAGGGTACACAAAATAATTGTTTAAAAGTATTTTTTTGTTTTGATTTTTTGAAACAGTGTTTCACTCTTGTCGCCCAGGCTAGAGTGCAATGGCACGATCACTGCAACCTCTGCCTCCCAGGCTCAAGCTATTCTCCTGCCTCAGCCTTCCTAGTAGCTGGGATTATAGACGCTTGCCACTATGCCCAGCCAATTTTTGCATTTTCAGTAGAGATGGGGTTTCACTGTTGGCCAGGCTGGTCTCAAACTCCTGACTTCAGATGATCTGCCTGCCTCAGCCTCCCAAAGTGCTGGAACTACAGGCATGAGCCACCACACCCAGCCATTTAAAAGTATTTCTAAAGCATACAACATAATATGAAAAACTGACATAGGATTATATACATACCATATACAAAGTTTCGTAAAAGTTATATACCAACTCAGAAACTACAGGCTAAATTCTAATGTGTGTGTGTGTGTGTGTGTGTGTGTATGTGTGTGTGTGTGTGTGTATGCTCATGCAAATCACTAAGAAATAAAACAGGATATACAGTAGAAATATGGAGGAAAGGTATAAATAATTAATGGAGAAAAAGCTTAAATGAATTCCATACAAGGTATACAAATCATAGCTAATTAGTCAGTGAAAAATAAAAATGTGCCACTACATTATATCTTCATGATCTTCAAATATAAAAATGTTGAGTTATACTTTCAGTGGAAATGAAATGAACTCTGCACTGCTAGTGGAAATTCATCTGGTGAATTCAAAGTAGAGAGGAATCTGACATCCTCAGTTATAATAAATCCTGTGATTCAGGAATCTTTTGTCTATATATACAGACCAGAGAAATTCTCACCGAGTTCTGTAGATAAAATGTGCCAGAAGTTCTTTTCAGCATTCTTGTGGTAATGGGATTTGGAGAGCGTTGAATGATTTTTTTTTTTTTGAGATGGAGTCTTGCTCTGTCACCCAAGCTGGAATGCAATGATGTGATCCTGGCTCACTGCAACTTTCACCTCCCAGGTTCAAGCAATTCTCCTATCTCAGCCTCCCAAGTATCTGGAATTATAGGCACATGCCACCATGCCCGGCTGGTTTTTGTACTTTTAGTAGAGCCTGGATTTTACCATGTTGGCCAGACTGGTCTTGAAATCCTGACCGGCAGTCATCCACCTGCTTTGGCCTCCCAAAATGTTGGGATTATAGGTATGAGCCACAAGGCCTAGCCAATTTCATCAGAATTGTTTATTTCTGATGAAACAGAGAAATAGAAGATACATCCTATAAATGCAATCCAGGAGTCAAAAGACGTAAATTAGTGTAAATATTTAATAGAACTCCTTTTACATATAAACAAATAGAAGAAACACATTTTATTGCTAAGTCATGTATGCACTTAAAAAATACAGACTCCATTCAGGCATAATGCTTTATGCCTTTAATCTCAGAAGTATGGGAAATGGAGGCAGGAGGATTGCAAGAGCCCAGGAGTTCAAGACAAACCTTGAAACATAGCAAGACCCCCATCTCTACAAAAAATAATTAACTGAATGAGGTGGTGCATACCTCTGTAATCCCAGCTACTCGGAAGTCTGAGGTAGGAGAATCACTAGAGCCCAGGAGGTTGAAGCTGCACTGAACTGTGATCATGCCACTGTACTCCAGCCTGGACCATAGACCAAGACTCTGACACACATACACACATACACACACATACACACACACACAAATAATAGGTAAAATTTAAGGATATATACTAAACAGAGTGCCTGCAAAGTGACAGGGGTAAGGAAAATGAAGTGTATGAATGAAGTAATAATTAAAGATATAAAAGAAAGGATGGATGAAGAGTATGTACCTTAACTGAGATATATGTTTTCCCAATTCTCTTCCTTATGAGGTAAAGAAAAGAAACAAAACAATATAATTACATAACTTATTGTAACGTGGCCTAAGCAGATTAATAAATAATGGTTATGACTTTAGCATATAATTGTTAATGACATGTACATTTCCTATTTAGTTTGGAGTACACAGACAGCTACACAAATACTAGTATCTAGCTAATTTGGAGGTTAAATTTTTAGTGAAATTTTCTACTTCCTCTGACCTTATGATAGGATAATTCTGATTTTAGGTTTAAAGATTCACTTTCAAAATAGCTTATCCAATATATACAATAAACAAACAAAAATAAGCAAAATATACAAACAACTTTCTCTAATGTGCTTCATTATTTAAATTGTTAAATGAAAAAGATAATTATTACTAACTCATCTAATTCTTAAAAATATCCTTTATTTAAATTGTTTACCTTAAACAGTGTTTTGAACAATTTTCTTGCAGAAATTATATTTCAACACAATTTTATTTCTCATTAATCTTTAACTGAAATCAATGCATACAACATAATCCTAGTTTTATTTCCAAACTTCTCAGAAATACAGCCTTATGGATCCAATATCTTTATTCCAGAATAAGATCAAAATACTTTAAAGATTGTAAATGCTAGTTTCCTCAATCATCTCTCAGTTGAGAAAAATTACATTATTTTAATGATTTACATATAGAAATAAATTTGTTATTACAATGATCTGCGCCATGGCTTATAGTACATAAGTGTCTTAAAGTTTGGGGTAGTTCTGTTCATAAATTAAAAATTGAAATATTTATTCATACACATATATTTATTCAACTATTGTAGTGGAAAGGAGGCCATTAAATAGGGCTCAAAGTTGGGGAGAAAACACATTAGGTTGTTCAGATAACTAGGAAATTGGGAAGAATAGAGTGATGAACTAGGAGTACAGTGGCTTGAGTTCTGAGCCACATCTCTTGCCAGGAGTATGTTGTATGAAGTTAGATAGATTCATTTCCCATCATACTTTCTATTTTCCTTATTTTGAGAAAAGCGGGAAGGGTAGTTAGAAACACACTTAGATATTGCACATTCTTGAAATTATTCAAACACAGGGTCAATTCACTTAGCAATGTCTTCCTGAATGTTTTCTATGTGCCAGACATTTTTCTGCATGGTGAGGAAGCAGATTTATAGTAAGGACAAGGAGAGTTAAGAGTTTATGCAAGGAATGGTTATAATGCTAGCTCATGGGATTTAACTTATAAATTAAAAATAAAAAAGCATCAGAAGAGTGAGAAATAAGTGGATTTGAAAACTTAGCAGCAACAAAGGCTTGTAGGTCTGGGTAGGGTCAAAGCAGTTCAGATTTGGAGACCTCAAAGGACTAAACTGAAATCGCTAAGACAGAGAATGAAATATTTGAAAGTGAGGTAATGAAGGGGTTGCCGTGATTGGGAACAGCAAGTTACAAGGTTAACTCTCCTATATCAGAGCTGTAGCTGCTGTACTGACTCCACCAATTACTATCTTTTCCCTCATGATCAGAAAATTGCTGCCAGAAGCTACTGAGCTTTATCTTTTTTTAGAATGAAAACCAGAATTTTCAGCCATGTACCTGTGCTTGAAACAATCCCTGTGGCCAACAGAATTAGAAGCACAATTTTCTTGGTTCTGCTAGGATACTCTAGAAATGGTTCACAATTAAGATGGAAACTCAAAGGAATAGAACTTGAAGAGTCAGAAAAATAAAAAAAAAAAAGTTGAATCATCTTAGGAAAATCAGTTGACAAAAATAGCACTGATGTTTTAAATGCAAAAAAGCAAATATCCATTAGAGTGTATCAGTGCAAGTTTTATGATTTTGTAGCATATTTAGAATTTTCATTTCTAAAGATCTTATCCATCTAATATTAAAAATTGTTCAAGACTGTGACCAAATATAAACATTTGATATTTGTATTGTGGCAACTCAACATTTATTCATTGGATATATTCATTTAGTATCAGAAATTTTCAAATGGTGTATTATTCTATTTTTTTAATTTTTATTTTTCTTTTCTTAAAATTATTATCTCCTCCTCCCCCCCACCAACATTCTCCAGTCAGAGGCACTGAAAATAAAATAATGTTTCCCTCAGTTTTCCCAAAAAGAGCAAACTGGGACACATTTAAGAAGACTAAATCTAATTACCTAAAACCTCTTAACTGCAATAATTATCTTTCAAAAATCCTTATTACTAATTTAGGCTAATAGCTAGTAGGGAATTAAAATATATCTACAAAGTGTATTTTAAATATAGTTCAATAATTAAATATGAAAGAGAAATAGGCCAGAGAATTAGTAATCCATAGTTCATCTCAATCACTAATGGTTTTGATGCCTACTAGTACCCACATATTGTGGCTCTCTTGGAGACAGAAGAATGCGTTTGAAATAATTTATACACTCAGGCTAAGATATCTGCTATTTGTTACCTGCAGAGTTTTATGATATTGCAAAACAGAAGGGATAAATTCTTTTCACTTATGTTTAGATAAAAGTGTCTTTGATCTATTTGCCAGAATTGTTTGAGCAATCTTTTTGTATTATTCAAGAAAAAAATTTAGCCTTTCACCAATTGTTCATTAAAGCTCAATTCTATTTTGCCTTAATGTAATTAAAATATTTCAAAGAAAAATCTTGAATCTGTTGACATTTTAAAATATTTTATGTGCACTTATGAAATTGATAACCAAATAGAATGTTGATAATACACAAGAAAGATTTTATAATAATGTTTTTGCTAGAAATCAGCATAAATTATTTTTGGTTTGTTTTACATGCATTCAGTTGAAAATTTTAAAATAAAACAATTACTTATCTGTCTATTTATTGTATTCATGTACTCAAACCAGTTATTATTCTAGGTGTTTGAGATATAATAGTGAGAAATACGTAGTCAGAAAATATTTATTTCCCCTTAAGATTTGAGTGCAGTGAGAGGAAACAGTACAAAGAAATTTAGAAATAATTAGGTAGTGTTTTGTGGACATATTAATAGTCTCCTAAAAGATGTACACACTCTACCCCCTGAACCCATATAATTAATTCAATGTCACCTTATATGGCAAAACATATTTTGCAAATGCTGTAAACTCCTGTGAGAAGAGGAATTATTCCTAAGTATTCAGGGCAGTCCAGTCTAATCACAAGGTTTCTTAAAAACAATAAAATTTCAGAAACAGAAAACCAAATACAACACGTTCTCACTAATAAGTGTGAGCTAAATGATGAGAAACCGTAGACACATAGAGTGGAACAACACATATTAGGGCCTTTTGGAGGGTGGAGGGTGAAAGGAAGGAGAGAGTCAGGAAAAGTAACTAATGGGAACTAGGCTTAATTCCTCGATGATGAAATAATCTGTACAACCAACCCCATGATACAAGTTCACCTAGGTAACAAACCCGAACTTGTACCCTTGAAGTTAAAAGTTTAAAAAAAAATCCCAAACAACAACAACACAGCAGCAGCAGCAACAAAAAAACAAGTAACATTAAAATTGTCCAGGCTATAGTCAGAAAAATAATGTTAGAAGTACCAGGTGAGAACTCGGCCCAAATTTTCTGGCTTTGGAAATGGAGGAAGTAAGCTATGAGTCAAAGAATATGGCACCTATAAGAAGCTGAGGATAGCCCTCCAGTTACAGCCAGCAAGAAACAGGGGTCCCAGTTCTTATGATCACCATAATCTGAATTTAGCCAACAACCCAAATGACCAAGAAAACAGGTCCCCCACTAATACCTTTGCAAAGGAATTTAGCCCAGCCAATACCATGACCCCAGTCAAATGAAGCAATGCTGACTTTCTTACCTATAAAACTACGTCATAATTTGTGTTGTTTTACGTCAGCAAGATTATGGTAACTGTTATGGCAATAAGAAAACTAATACATACTTTTAAAGCTAAACGCAGCAAGATACAAAATTGAAACTTTCTGTGTTGGAGGCAGGGAACATTTTCAGCTGGTAACTGAGGCATTCCTGATTGATGAAGTTTGGAGCGAAAGCATTCCCAAAGAGGGAATGGCAAATTCAAATGCCCTAAGGCAGAAGTGCTTGATGTATTCAGTGAACAGAAAACAGATCAGTGTGGGTTCAGCAGAAAGGCAGAAAAAAAAAATCACAGATGAAAAAGAGGATATCAGAACATGACAATTAAGTTTCTTTAAGCCAAAATAAGATTGTTTCCATTTTAGGTGAAATTAAAAGATAATACAGAATATACAAAATATGATGTTATGAAAATAGTCTAGAAGGGGGAACACTGAGTAAAGATAAAAACTTAAAATGAATTTCAAAAATCTTAAAGAATAATTATGATTTGTATCAGCACTATAGGCACTGATAAATAATAATGGTCAGAATTGGAAAGTTAAAGTCAGAACCAGGAAAAATGGAATTGAAATGAGTAAATAATGATTATATGTATCATTTTAGCCTAAGAAAAAGGTTCAGTCTTGGGCATGTTTTGAACAGTGTTAGACAGTCAAGTCAAGTAAAAAAAGATGAAGTAGGAATATGATACAAGCTTAACATAAGTTTAACATAAGAGTTTATGTAAGTAAAATATAAATTTAACATTTTTTGTAAATTTAAGTAAGACAAGTTCAATGTGATGTTCTGGATCTGAGATACACATATCTGAGTCATCAGTTTAATGATGGTATTTAAAAGTCTGGGGTGGAAAAGGGGACTTTGGGAGTAAATGCGCATCCACATGAAAAGAAGTTTGGCTGACTCTAGGACAAAAAAATGTTCCAAAGTTGGTAAGTCAAGGAACGGGCAAAGGAGACTACGAGGTGATGACTAGTGATGAAGGGTTGTGCAGGAAATCAGAAGAATAACACATTTAAAGAACATGAGGGACAAACCACTTCAAATGCCATACACAGGCCAGCACTGAGAATTAGCCTTTGACTCATCAATGTGGATGTTGTCACTGACCTCTATTGAAGATCATTTGGTAGTGACTTGTGAACAAAATTCTGATATGAGTGATAAGAAAAAAATAAGACACATATTAGTGATTACAAATATACATAATGCAATATAGTGTGTTTTGTTTTCTTCATTTTTAGTGTTGTCTTGACCCAAGTTTGGGTCTCTAGCTAGAAGCCAGTCAATTGCCCTTCTTGAGAGGGTAATTAAGTTTAGATCCAACCAGATTATCTGCCTCTCAGGCTTTGGAGCTACTATGCCCCAACCATAATCACCCTAGAGACAGATACCAGACACTAGGGGCTGTCTCTACGTTCCAGAACTGGAAAAAATAACTCAAATTAGCAATCTACAGAAAGCCCACACAACCTAACTCTATCCTAACTCTATTGCCATGCATGAACTGTTCCCTACAGCTAAATACAGATTCCTGTTATTCTGTTCCTGTCCCTGAGTGCAACCACCTTTATGGTGCTGAGTTGCACTCTCTTATTAGAGCTGCCAGTCAGAGTGTTGCCTTCCATCTATCTATCTGAGTGCCGTTAGTGTTATTGGGTTGTATCTGTCATCAAAATAATTTTTACATCTTATAAAACAAATATCTCTTGAGAACTTTTGCTATTGGGGAAATTGAGATTAGATTTGAACAAGGAAAGTTTTTCCTTTTTTTCTCTTTATTATGTTTAGTGGATACTGTGGTATATTTGGGTACTGATGGGAAAGATTTCAAAAAGAAAATATATCATTGATTCAAATGAGAAAGTGAGAACATTGCAGGACCAACGTATGTTAAGAATCCATCCTTATTAATTGAAGATGGGATGGTGACAGCAAGGGGGAATTCTCAATAAAATAGTTACTTCTAAAATAGAAATAAACATAAATTCTTGCTGATAGCAATTTGAAGCATATGCCACAATATCAATGTATATAGGCTCCCAAGACAATACATGTGAGCAAAACACAGTTAAAACTTGAAAACACTAATATGTTGCTCTGTGGATCAAGGAGTTTCCTTTAAACCATGAAAACTTGGCTTATTTTCATTATATTTAAAAAAATCATACTGTAAAAATTGCTGAGCTCTGCAATTCTCCATGGAAATTAACCAATTTAAACAAATAAAATGCAGTGAAATGTGACAGACTAACTCACAATTAAGACTAGCTCAGTGGAGTCAGTGTCAGTATACCATTTTTCTTTGGACTACCATTGTCCCAAGAGTATTCAGATGCAGAATAAAGGGTCAGGCTTATTCAATTATTAAATATCCTACTGGGAACCTGCTGCCTAACCTGTATCTTTTCTGTGTAGATTGCAGCAATGAGGAATGTGTGAGTGTTTGATTTTATGCATAAGTTTGCAGTCTATCTGATTTGAAAGTAATAGTGAAAAATGCCTGATATTTATTCATTGTAAATTTTTATTTACTTCAGTAAAGCAGGTTTAAACTATCAGCCTCAGATTTTGATTTTGCCTAACATTTAGGCCTTTATTTTCATATTTTCTTTTGGTGTGAAGACGACCAATATGCTTTTGTCCTCTTTGTAACCAAGCCATTCTATTTTGTTATTCATTGTTAATGTGAAAATACTCTAATAAAAACTCTTGGGGGATAAATAGAGCTAATAAATGGAGATTTGCAAGTCAAAGAGTTTTGAGATAAAGCATTACTAGGAGGTGTCCAATCTTTCAGCTTCCCTGGGCCACAATGGAAGAAGAATTGTCTTGGGCCACACATAAAATACACTAATACTAATGATAGTTGATGAGCTTAAAACATAATCACAAAAAATATCTCATAATATTTTAAGAAAGTTTACAAATTGTGTTGGGCTGCATTCAAAGCCATCCTGGGCTGCATGTGACCCGTGGGCAGTGGGTTGAACAAGCTTGCACTAAATCATTTTGTCTAATTTCATAGGCAGATTATTTTTCAAAATGAGGTCTTGCTATGTTTCCCATGCTGGTCTTGAACTCCTGGGCTCAAGGGATCCTCCTGCCTCAGCAACCAAAGCAGCTGGGATTCCAGGCTTGTGCCACTGTATCCAGCTATTAGCAAATGTTTTTGAAAGTCACAAATATTTCCAAATAAGAAGCAAATATATTTCATAGATTTTAAGAATTTTATATTCCTACCTCAGTATTACATTTACATTTTTTGAATGTATCATTCAATTGTTCCTATATTTGAATCACAATCCATCTTTCCAAAAATGCATTATAAGCCAAATCAAAGAGAAATACCAGAATTCCTGAAAAATAATTTACTTGAGAATTATTGGTTAATATAAAAATGTCCAATACGTAGTGAAAATTCTTTTACCTATCTTTGTAAAAATACAAAGTATCTTTATAAAGTCAATGATTTGACTGGGCAGGATGGCTCACAATTGTAATTCCAGAGCTTTGGGAGGCTGAGGTAGGAGGATTGCTTGAGCTCAGGGTTTCAAGACCAGCTTGCACAACACAGTGAGATCATCACCTCTTTACTGAAATTTTTAAAAGTAGCCAGCATGCCCAGCTACTCAAGAGGAGACTGAGGCAGAAGGATCGCTTGAGCCTGGGAAGTCAAGGCTGCAGTGAGCCATGATTGTACCACTGCACTCCAACCTGGATGACAAAGCAAGATTTGTCTTACAAAAAAAGGTCAATGTTTTGATTATAATGACAATAAAAACAGTCTAATTTGGGGAGAATCTGTTTCTCTCAGAGCAGATTCTCTTTTAGATATTACTGAAGTAACTTTTAGCATAACATCTATCATGTTCACCAAATAATACATATCAATGTACTTGTTTTATAGAACAGATGAAATTTATATGTATTTTCCCTTTTTGAAATATATGCTTACAAAGATTTCAGTCTTACAACTTAGATATTTATTGCAGAGGCTGAAAAATGAGAAATGTTTAAAAAATGAAACATTTAATAAGCATTTAGAAATATTGTTAACATCTCTCAGTTTTGCTTGAAAGCAGTCTAATTTCAGATTTAGTTTTCAAAATATTTAACTAACGTAGAATAATTTTTTCTATTACATATTGGTAATAATTTCTGAGGTATATATCTTTAGTAAGTGTGTATCATACTACAAACAATAACTGATCCTTTCTAAAAGATAAAATCAAATACTCAGCTATGTTGAAAAGAGGCTGATGATTCATTTACATACTGTACATTTAAAGGTTTTTACATACTACTATTTTTAAAAAATGATACAAATTTATTCCAGGAATAGAACACTGATAATACTGTCATATTATATTTCTGTTGCAGGTATGAATTCTCATAAATGTGGTGCAAAAAAAAAAGATGAACAAAAAAAAGACTGTTTAAATACAAGATTCAACCTTATTTGTCTGCAAGGAGAACCTGTTATTTTGACCAGAAGGATGGAGCAACCTACATGTTGTAGACTGAGCAGTTGGCATGAAAGCAATTAGTGTAAGTGAGCATACGCTTTTTAAATAAACTTTCCCCAGCAAAAGCTGTTCTTCCTTGCAAACCAGTTATATTCAACAATCACTTTAAACAGTAGTGAGAATTATGAATAATATTTTGTAGTTTTATTCATATTTACCTTGATTTTGTAGGAGGAGAATGGAAAGCCTGCACTTCTATCTAATAAAGACATATGTGCATTTTTTCATCTGGTTCTTAAAATTTTTAGCTTTCTTTTACTTCTGAGGACTTGAACCCATCTGTTACCAAAGCTACTCTAACAGTATCTGCTGTTGAATACAGTTCTAAGATGTAACTTTAGCATGTATCTTAAGCCTGAGTTCTCCAAACTCATTTTATTTAGAAGTTTGAAATAAATGTATGTTATTTTTCTGTACATATCTTATGAGAAATAATTTATATAAAATTATAAATTTGATAATTTATAATTTGAAACAAATACTCAAAAATGAACAGAAATTTTCTCATTGCCTTCTATTTATCTGTATTAAAATATATCTCCTTAACCCACATGTATCTTTTTTCCCTTTTTTGTTGTATTAATCATCCTGTTGCATATTACTAGCAATGCTTCCTTAAGTCTAATATTTATATATTTCTATTCCTAAATATCAGAGGAAAAAAATGGTAAAAATGTGACAGACACACTGCTCAAATTTATATGAAGATGAAAGAGTTTAAATTTCTACAAATGTAAAAAATATCCAAGAATACAGTTTTAACATGATAGATGTATAATCATGTTATTACAAACCTGTTGTTTTATGTATTAATGAGGACAAGGTGGATGAAAATTATTTTTGTGCCAGATAATAAACATTTTTGTGCAAACATACATCTATCACCAAAATATCATCTGAGATTTGGTTTATGAGCAACAAGATCTCTAAAATGCCAAACACTTACAAACAAAATTGACAAATGCATATGCAGATGATTAAGTTTTTTTGCCTAAGTGCAGGTAGAGAGGATTAGAGAAAGCTCCAGAGGTTCAGTTCCATTGTTACATTATTCCGATTTATGTTTCCTTGGCATATTTATTATTATTAATTTATTAGTTTCTACTTTTCTCTAACCAGCTTCAGAATACATTCTGCTTTACAATCAAGATAATAAACACAGCAAGGTCTATACATAAAGAGAGATCAGGTTTTATATTTTCTTCAAGTAGCTGCTGAAAATTATTCCTCCTGAAAATGCTTTTCATGTCCTCTGATTTCTGATTTATGACTTTGATTCATTCTTTGAGTCTAACAATCACTTTGCTTCCCTCAGTGTTCTTATAAAAACATAGTTGTATTCCATGCAGTAGTAAAGAGTTAACATGCCAAAGAATAAATGGAAATAAGAGAAAGCTAGCCAGGTAGGGGCTATAGATTGTTGAGGGAGAGGTTTGTTCCCCGAAAGAGATGACAAGTCTATTCAACTGTAAGGTTTGGGTCAAACTCTACAGTGATTTAGTTCTAGAGCAGTGAACTATAGTAGATAAGGCCAAGCAAGTCTCATAAACCTTGATATGCAGAATGACAAATGTCAGAGCACTCAGGTAATACAGGTTTCAGGACACACAAAGTTCTAGGTAGTAGTACTCATAAAAAGAAAACCTGATTGTGAACTGCGGTCATGGCACACAAGTTTGTTTTGTAATACATGCTGAGTGGGTAGGTAAGCTAGGCCAAATCACAAGAAGCATATGGGGAAAAAATATTGGGGAAAATGGAAGAGTGTAAATTTTTGCAAACAAGCAATGTGAGGAATAAATGTGTGAGTTTAGGACAGATCAGGAATTCAAGAGAAGAGGCAGATCTAAACTTCTTGTGTTTCTCCACACAAAAATCATCAGAATTTTAGCGTTTCAACGTAACTCATAAGAAATGAGATATTTATTCAATCACTGCAGTTCAGTGCTGAGATTATACCACTGGTTTTGATATGGGGATGAATTGGGGGACACCTCAACATCAGCAGTCTACCCATTCCATCAAACTAATTTTTTTTCCTTTTCTTGGTCACCTGAGTTTAAATAAAATAGATTTTATTTTCCTGTTCAGACAAGGAAAGATCCAAGCCTAAGCTTCATTCTGTGGGACCAAGTTATAAAATAAAAAATGTACATAGCCCCCACTGCAAAGAAACCAAATTTTTGTCCTCTTTGTATCACTTATTCTTAATATCTAAATTCTCTTTGGAAGAAAAAAAAAAGATCACCTACCTTACCATTTCTACACACACTGTCATGTTCTTCAGAGATGATATAGATAAGGATATAGATATACCCATATATATCCATGTGTATAAATATGCATTTTTGGACTTATAAGATATTACCCTTACCTTACAGCTTTTACCACAACCATAGTCTCCTAGTAACAATGTAACAAATATGTTACCACAAAGTGGTCCTTAGAAAATAAGAAATCACATGTTAAAAGTCTAAAACTGGAAGAACTTCAAATTACCCAAGATTTATATGAAAATGTAATTGGTTACAGATGGATTATCATCAATAGAAAACATTGATTTATTTATACTTTCATTAAACTGTAGAGAGAATTATTTAAGAATGTTGAGTCTTTCCCCAACTTTACTGAGGTATGATTGACAACTGTGTATATTAAGGGGTAACATAATGTTTTGAAATATGTATGCATTGTGAAATAATTACCACAGTCAAATCAATTAACATATCTGTTACTTCATATAGTGACCTTATTGTGTGCATATTGAAAACACTTGATATCTATTCTCTTACAAATTGCATGTGTACAATATATTACTTGTAATTATATTCAACATGTTGTTCATTGCTGCAAATGGTAGGAATTTTTTTCTAAGGCTAAATAAAATTCCTCTGTGTGTGTGCATGTGTGTTGCTTATTTTCTTTACTCATTCATATGTTGTTGGACACTTAGGTATTTCCCACTAAACTATTGTAAATAATGTTGCATTAAAAATAAGAGTGCAGAAATCTCTTCGATTTTCTGATTTTATTTCCTTTGACTATACACTCAGAAGTCAGATTGCTGAATCAGATGGTAGTTCCATTGTTTTAATTTTTGAGGAACATCTATATATTTTCCATAATGACTGTAGCAATATACATTTCCACCAACAGTATACAAGAGTTCTACCTTCTTCACATTCTTTCCAACACTTATCTTTTAATTTTTGATAATAGCCACCCGAAAAGGTGTAAGATGGTATTTCATTGTGATTTTGATTTGCATTTCTCTGATAAGTCCTGATGTTGCACATGTTTCCCATTTGTATGTCTTCTTTGGAAAAATATGTTTATGTCCTTTGTCCATTTTTAGATTGAGTTGTTTGTTATTGAATTGTGTTCTTTATACATTTTTGGATATTAATTATTGGATTTGCAGTTTACAAATATTTTCTCTTTCCATAGGTTGCCTTTTCATTTGTTGATTGGTTCCTTTCCTGCATAGAAAGCTTTTAGTTAGATGCAGTTCTGTTTAATTTTGCTTTTGCTGCCTGTGCTTTTAGGATATGTAAAACTAAAAAAAAAAAATAAAAAAAAATAGTATTGCCATGGCTAATGTCAAGGAAATTTTTTCCCATTTTCTTTTAGAACTTTTACAGTTTCACATCTGATACCTAAGTTTTAAGCCATTTTGAATTATATTTTTCATATGATGTTAGAGAGGGGCCCAATTTTATATTTTTAATGTGGGTATCTGGTTTTGTTTCCCTTTGTGTATTCTAGGTATCTTTTAAAAAAATTGTTGCCCATGTATTGTGGCTCTTTTCCTAAGCTCTCTGTTTCATTGGTCTATGAGTCTGTTTAAATGTCAATACTACACTGTTTTGATTACTATAGCTTTGTAATACAGCTTGATATCATGAAGTGTGGATTTCTCCAGGTTTGTTCTTCGTGCTCCATTTTGCTTTATCTATCAGAGGTATTTTCTGATTATACACAGACTTTGAAATTATGATTTTGGCTCACTGCAACCTCCGCCTCCCAGGTTGAAGCAATTTTCATGTCTCATCCCCCTGAATAGCTGGGATTACAAGCCTGTGCCACCACGCCAGCTAATTTTTGTATTTTCAGTAGAGTCAGCGTTTTGCCATATTGGCCAGACTGGTCTCACTCCTCACCTCAAGTGATCTGCCCACCTCAGCCTCCCAAAGTGCTAGGATTACAGGTGTGAGCCACCTCACTGGGACTATTTCGTCTTTTTATGTGAAAAATGTCATTGGAATGTCAATAGCAGTTACATTGAATCTATAGATTACTTTGGCCAGTATATTTTAAAAATATTAACTTTTCCAATCAATGAAATGGGGACATATTTCTATTTTTTTGTCTTCAACAATTTATTTTATCAGTGTTTTATCCTTTTCAGTGTACCAATCTTTTACCTCTTTAAATTTAGTCCTAATATTTCATTATATTTTCATATCTGACTCTGTAGATTTTCATGTGCATATCGATGGCCCTCATCACTACTTGTGCATCCATACTTGACCCTGGACCCTGCTCCAGGCCCTGGCTTTCACCAACATTTACTGTGTATCTGAAACTTGCCCATGCTGCTATGTGCTACATAGCCAAGTGTATTCATATGACTGGCCTCAAATATTATTGCTGTCTTCCCTGCTCCTCAGTCACCATAACCGGAGGTTCCACCAGTTACTCCAACAGCCCCTGCAGCTACTATGGACCTCCTACAGCCACCAAATACCATGCAGTTACCATGACTGTGGACCCCAAATGCTTGAGCTGAAGAGACACTGTTCCTTCCAAGACCTGGACCACCATACACCCCCAATTTGACAACAGACATCACTAGTCCTGATGTTACAGTGATCTATCATGCCTCCTTACATCTGCAGGTGAATGTCTTTCCTCATGAAGGCCAGTCTATAAAATCTGGAGGAGGCAACTGTTTCTTCAAATGCACAGATAACTATGAAAGACTACGAGAATCAGGACCAATCAGGGAAACATAACACCACAAAAGGAACACAACACCAAAAATTGTCTGACAATTCTTAATAAGCTCAACCACAATAAAACATGAGCAAAAATTTAACAAAATCATGAAAATACCAAAAACAAACGACAAACCCAATAAATTTTAAAAAGAGATAGAAACATACAGGAGAACTAACCTGAGATTTTGGCGCTAAAGAACATAATAACCAATACAGGGAAATAAAAATTTGAGTTTTAAACTGTTTAGTTTACATTAGTTTAGTTATTTTAACTTAGTTGAAATTTAAACATTTTCAAACCATACAGTTGAATTATTTTTATAAAAGTATAAGTTTATAAAAAAGAATGATTTAGAATAAAGAAAATTTGGACAAGTACAAATTTTTAACATTTTTCTAATATGTAAGCATGTTATTTGTTACACATTTATTGTAACAAATAAAAGAAACCAAAATATAAAATAAAGAGCAAGCAACATGAAGCAATTTTGTATAGTTTTAATTCCAGGGACTCCTCTTTAAGATTTTGGCATGTATCTTACTCAGGATGTAGAAAATTGCACAAAACAGAAACCATGCTACTAGTTAAAGCATAAAGAATTTTTTTAAAAAAAGAACAAGAATATAATACTGAACTAATAGAAGGGACTTCCAAAACTGCAATGAAGATTATGGTCACTAATTTTTCTTCACCAAGTATAGTAATGAAGAAGCCACAGAACCAGGAATCTGCTATCACAGTTGCTGATTCCAGAATCAAACAGCATACTCCCTGATTAGGAAAAGAAAAACCTGATCCTCCAACCATGGCTGCAGAAGACAGTTGCAGAAGTTCTACAATCAGTGATGGCAAAATGAATGCTTTGAAACTTCTCAGTTCCTCACCTCACCACAATCAGCCCTGAATCGAATTCACACAGTAGTGCATCTTACAGTAAGAATCTAAATTACACCCAGAGCCTTACTACAAGGAAGAGTGAGAAAATAAGTTTTGCTTTCCAGCCTGTGTGGTAGAGTAAAGTATATTGAAAGAAGGTTGGAATAGGTATTGAGCAAGTCAATGTCACATGTACAAATTCCCTGTGATGAGAATAAGCGATTCTCAACCTTCTAGCAAATAAAATATCTAAATTTCAAATAGTTCATGTAATTATTTCAATATATGCACTAATATTTCTAGTTTTGGGGGGTTATCTGAAGAATACTGCAGTGAATACTCTCATATATTTGTCATACACATGCATGCTTTGTTCATGGATACCTCCTCAGAGAAGGCTTGGTCTATGAAAATTCATCTCTTTAGCTAAAATCAATATATCCAATTTTATTTTTATAAGAGTTGTAAAAATATATTCCCCTCAAAAATTAAAAACACACACAATATTTTGAGATACACAGTGAGAAGTAGAATATTATTGCAAATTTAGTGTTACATTTAGATACCATGTGCTAGATTAGAAATTTTGGAAAGAAGTAAATGTGATCTTTTAGAAATTTAAGACTGGAAAATTTCCCAAAATGTAAACCACCTAAAATAGATGAATAGAAATGGGTGAGTGCACTGGAGTTTCTTTATTCCTAGACAGGCATTACTGTTTGGAAGCAAAGCATTTCATTGTTGCTTCTAGTACCTCTTTCATTCTCTGCAGATGTGAGAAAGTTGTCAGTCAAGGAGACCCCAGAACACGGCACAATTTTGAGATTATAATGCAAGATGACAAAACCTTATCCCCATAGCTTGATCATCTTGTTATGCAAGTAGTGATGTGGCACCTGTACAAGCCCCTTGATTTTGATACTGGGAGAGAGACAATCAGGTAATCTTTAGGAAACTGTGTGGTTAAGAAACATCTATATGTTAAGCTTCTGCAATACTATTTCCTATTAGATGGGAGATACTACTGGGGATTAAGGATCCAAATAATAGAAAAAATATATACAGAATCAGTATCTAACAGGTGGACCTAGGTTTAATCAGTATCTATCAGGTGGACCGAAGTTTAATCAGTGTCTATCAGGTGGACCTAGGTTTAAACACCTAGGTCGGCTTGATCCTAAAACCAGAATATCTTATTTCCTTTTGTTTATTTCATTATACTTTTTTTTCTTATTTTCCTTCATCCCTTTATTCCTTCCTTCAGTCCATATCAGCACCAATTTTTTGCTTGCAGTCTACTTTTAGTACACTAAAAAGTATGTTTGAGTCTCTTACAAAGAGAACTACTAAAGCATCATAGTTAATACATGTCTGAAGACAGCAGAACTGTAAACAGCACTCAGTTGTAAAGTTGAGAATCTTATCATAGCCTTCTCAGATATTCTGAAGTATGTTTGCTGTATATAGGAGACATATATTCTTATCGTTTAATAGGTTACCATACTAGGCACACTCAATCTTGTGCACAGTGCAAAGAAGAGAGGTATTTAGGACTTCCACCAGAAATCAGAGATTGGAGGCTATATTAGTCTGTTTTCACACTGCTGATAAAGGCATACCCAAGACTGAGCAATTTACAGAAGAAAGAGGTTTAATGGACTTACAGTTCCACATGGCTGGGGAGGCCTCACAATCATTGCGAAAGGCAAGTCGGAGCAGCAAGCAAGGAAAGAGAGGGTATGGAAGGAACGCCTCCCCTCTATAAAATCCTCAGATCTCGTGAGACTTATTCACTATCATGAGAATATCACAGGAAACACCTGCCCACACAATTCAATTGCCACTCACCGGTCCTTCCCACAACACGTGGGAATTTAAGATGAGAATTGTCTGGGGGCCAAACCCTATCAGAGGCATTAAACTAGTCTCCACTGCAGTCTTGTCTTTTAGGGGAAGAAGGTCTTTACAAGTCACATTTGTGAATTAATCAAGAATTCCAAGGCCTGACTGTTCCTATCCAGAAATTTTCTTCCACTTTTATTTCAATCATCCCTATCAAAATGCTTCATTATGTATACCTGATTTCAAGTGTTTTCAATCACTCTCTCCACAGGCGTTCCCGCTTAAACACAATCATGCTCAGGTTTTTTGCATCTTAAATTATCTGTCATTCAGACTTTCATTTCTGTTAGACAGTTCCCTATACATTTGAAATAAAGGCAAGGTTGAATTCAAATCACTACGCTGTAAAATATACATGAGATATATCATCTTCAAAGCATTAAAAATCTAAAAAAGACAAAATGAAAACAGTAGGCCAAACGTGGGTGGAGATATAACACAAAAAGTAAAGTCGCGTTTACCCTGAAGCATTTTACATTGTCTGGCAAATCTCTGCTCTGTATTTTACATGAGCACAGGGAACAGAAGATGCAGCTCAGAGAAAAAGACTCACTCAGTGTGAAAAGCCTTTTCCAAGGATTTGTTGATCAAAATTAGTTATAGGCAAATGTTGAGCTTTGCAGCTCCTAGAGGCAGTGAAAGAAATTGGGGCTATAATCAAAAGTGCAGAAAATAAAAAGTATTGACAAGCAAGAATACTGAAAAAATGGAGTCCTCATGCATTATTGGCAGTAATGTAAAATGGTGCAGGCACTCTGTGAATCAGTGGCAGTTTCTCAAATGAAACATACCAGATTTACAGGAGTGTAACTTATTACAATAACACTGTAAAAACAATTTTGCATTATCTAGTAATGTTGAATATAGTTATACCTAAATATATAAGAGTAGTCTACACTGTTCATTCACATATGCATTGAAGAGTTTGCAAAATTTTATACCCACACACCAGTTTTATATTAATGTCTATTTTCAAGGTAAGTATAGTTTTAGAAGCTAAAACTTTTTCTCTTTATACATATTGAAATTGTATAACAGAAACTATTATAGGCTTTAAGAAAGGGTATTTTACTTTTTCTGTTTGGCCTTGAGTTCTGACTTAATTAAATTACTCTGGCTGCAATATGAAGTAACCTAACCATGTGAAACAGTCTGATGACTTCAAAAGAAAACAAAAATACGTTTCTTCAATATGCCTAATGGCAGGCAATTAAATCTAAATGATGTTAGCATCATTTAGACTTTAGAAAAGACTTTTTAATAAAAAACTTATAATGTGATTTATTTATACCTATTCTAAGTATAAATACAGTACTCATAAGCAGTAGACATTGAAATTCTTTTTTAAAAAATAATTTCAGCTTTTATTTTAGGTTCAGGAGGTACATGTGTTGGTTATATGAGCATACTGTATGATGCTGAGGTTTAGTTACAAAGAATCCTGTCACCAGATACTGTGCACAGTACCCAACTGATAGGTTTTTAGCCATTTTCCCTCTGCCCCATCTAGTAGTCCTCAATATATATTATTTCCATCTTTATGTCCATGTGCTTAGCTTTCACTTATAAGGAAGAACCTACAGTATTTGGTATTGTTTCTGTGTAATTCTCTTACGATAATGGCCTTCAGCTGCATCTATGTTGCTGCAAAGGACATGCTTTCATTCTTTTTAATGGCTGTGTAGTATTCTGTGGTGTGTATGTACCACATTTTCTTTATCAAATCTACCATGTATGGACACCAGGGTTGATTCTGTATATTTGGTATTGTGAATAGTGCGGTGATGAACACATGAGGGCATGTGTCTGGTTGGTAAAATGATATATTTTCTTTTGGGTATATACCCAGTAATGGGATTGCTGGGTTCAATGGTAGCTTTGTTTTAAGTTATTTGCAAAATCTTTCAACTGCTTTTCACAAGGCCGAAGTAATGCACATTCCCACCAACAGTATATAAGCATTCTCTTTTCTCTGCAACCCTACCGCCATCTGTTTGGTGTTTTTTTAATAATAGCTTGGCCGGGCGCGGTGACTCAAGCCTGTAATCCCAGCACTTTGGGAGGCCGAGGCGGGTGGATCATGAGGTCAAGAGATGGAGACCATCCTGGTCAACATGGTGAAACCCCATCTCTACTAAAAATACAAAAAATTAGCTGGGCATGGTGGCACGTGCCTGTAATCCCAGCTACTCAGGAGGCTGAGGCAGGAGAAGTGCCTGAACCCAGGAGGCGGAGGTTGCAGTGAGCTGAGATCATGCTATTGCACTCCAGCCTGGGTAACAAGAGTGAAACTCGTCTCAAAAAAAAAAAAAAAAAAATTGCTTGCATTTCCCTGATTAGTGATGTTGAAGATTTTTTGTATGTTTGTTGGCTGCATGTATGTCTTCTTTTTAGAAGTGTTTGCTCATGTCTTTTGCTCACTTGTTTTGTTGTTGTTGTTGTTGTTGTGGTTTATTTGATTTTAGAGACAGAGTCTCTGTTGCTCAGGCTGGAGTGCAGTGGTGTGATTTTAGCTCACTACAACCTCGGCCTCCCAGGTTCAAGCAATTCTCCTGCCTCAGCTTCCTGAGTAGCAGGGACTATAGGCACCTGCCACCATGCCTGGCTAATTTTTGTATTTTTAGCAGAGGTAGGGTTTCAGCATGTTGGCCAGGATGGTCTCGAACTACTCAGCTCATGATCTGCCTGCCTCAGCCTCCCAAAGTGCTGGATTATAGGCGTGAGCCACCATGCCTGGACTTTTGTTTACTTTTTAATGGAGTAATTTGTTTTTGTTTGTTTAATTGTTGAAGTTTCTAGATTCTGAATCTTAGACTTTTGTTGGATGCGTGGTTTGTGAATTTGTTTCTCTCATTTTGTAGCTTGCCTGTTTATTCTCTTGATAGCTTCTCTTGCTGTGTGGAAGCTCTTTAGTTTAATTAGGTCTCACTTGCCAATTTTTGGTTTTGTTACAATTGCTTCTGAGGACTTAGTCACGCTTTCCCAAGGCTGAGGTCTAGAGTGATGTTTCCTAGGTTTTCTTTCAAAATTATTATTTTTTGTTGTATTTTTGTTTGTTTGTTTGTTTTGAGACAAGTCTCACTCACTCTGTTGCCCAGGCTGCAGTGCAATGGTGCTGTCTCGGCTCACTGCAACCTCTGCCTTCCAGGTTCAAGTGATTCTCCTTCCTCAGCCTCCCAAGTAGCTGGGATTACAGGCACCTGCCACCACGCCCAGCTAATTTTTGGATTTTTAGTAGAGGTGGGTTTTACCATGTTGGCCAGGCTGGTCTCAAATTCCTGACCTCGTGATCTGCCCGCCTCAGCCTCCCAAAGTGCTGGGATTACAGGCCTGAGCCACTGTGCCCGGCCTAGAATTCTTATAGTGTGAGGTCTTACATTTAAATCTTTAATCCATTTTGAGTTAATTTTAGTATACAGTTAATGGTAAAAGTCCAGTTTCATTCTTTTGAATATGGCTAGCTAGTTATTCCAGCACCATTTATTGAATAGGAGGTCTTTTCCCCATCACTTGTTAAATAGCTGCCACATGCACTAAAAAATGCAGTTTTAAAGCAAATTCAAGAAAAACATTTATGGGTAAACAAATATTTTAAAACTATTATGTAAATGTGTCTTTCCCTGTAAAATTTACTAAAGTCAGATTGCTACTAAACTGACCAATGAAATGCTGATGACTGGTTAGGCACATTTCCTTTCTGCTTTCAGTAATTTAAGAAACTGGCCCAGTCAGAAAGCTCTGTCATTTGTTACGTGTTTGCTTATTAGTGTCTGTTCCTTTTCTCAAGTACAGCAAATAGAAATTAGGTTCTTCCTGGAACCTCTGATGGATATCTAGTTCAGTTAAGCTGCAGGTAAGTAGGCCTCTTTGTGAAGTTAGAACTCAAGGATTTTTTTTGTGTTGTTTTGTTTTTCTGAGACACAGTCTTTCTCTGTCGCCCAGGCTGGAGTGCAGCGGCATGATCTTGGCTCACTGCAACCTCTGCCTCCTGGGTTCAAGCAATTCCCTGCCTCAGCCTCCTGAGTAGCTGAGATTACAGGCACACACCACCATGCCAGGCTTTTTGTATTTTTAGTAGAGATAGTGTTTCACCATCTTGGCCAGGCTGGTCTTGACCTTCTGACCTCATGATCCACCCGCCTTGGCCTCCCAAAGCACTGGGATTACAGGCGTAAACCACTATGCCCGGCTAATTCAAGGGATTTTTTTAGGTCTGCTATTTCTCTGCTTGAAAGTCTTCTCCATAAATTCTATTTTATGATTACAGTTTCAACCACTTTTGATGTCCATGTGCTAACTAAAAAGCATGGTTTTGAAGTCTTAGAACAGTTCTCTCATCCTCTTTTCTTGAGAAATCTTACATTACACAAAACGGAGACATTTAATTTGAATTCAGGATACGGCATTGAGTTATAGTAGTCTGTACTGAAGGAGTTCAGAGCAATTTATTTTCCCCTGGATGAAAATATGATGAAAGCCAAACAGGTGTCAAATCCTCTGAAGTCTAGTATTTCCTGGACAATCACCGAGGGACAAAAAGCTCTTATAAATAATTGGGAATAAATATATCTATGGATGATCACAGACAAATATGTACATGCATACCAAATTTTTTCTTTTTGGACAGATATTGTACTCCATTATTTACACATTAAAGTGTTCTAATAATATTTAGAAGCATGATGCTCATATTATCTTTAGTACATACTTTTCTTTGTAATTAAAAAAAATGAAAAGTAACTGATAAATGTATAACATTCAGAATTATAAATTACAAAATCTACACAATCATTTATTTAGACTATAAGATGTAATTTTTTTCTAGCCATTTTAGACTAAAAATAATTACATTTTTATTGTCTTGAAATCATATTGTCAGCCATCTAAAAGTCTATATTAGAAATAGTTTATTATTATGATAGAATAATTTTTCTAACTTGTAAAACCTGTTCAAAATATATATGTTGTGATGTATTTCTTAGGTATATTGTACTACAGAAAATTTAGCATTACTGAAATTTACACTTTTTTTTGCAAACAGCAGTATTATAAAATGAACACTCTTGCTTCAATTACATTAAAGTTTCTTTCTCTCTTACCTACTAATAGTTCTTCTATTTTGAAAACATTCCATTTCTAGCCAGGCATGGTGGCTCACAGCTGTACTCCCAGCACTTTGGAGGTCAAGGTGAGAAGATTGTTTGAAGCCAGGAGTTTGCGACAAACCTCAGAAAAAGTGAGACTGTTTCCACAAAAAGATTTTTTTAAAATAGCTGGCTGGTGACATGTGCCTGTAATCCCAGCTAATTGGGAAGCTGAAGTGGGATGATTTGATTCCAGAAGTTTGCGGTTGAGGTAAGCACCACTGTACTCCAGCCTGGGCAACAGAGCAAGGCTCTGTCTTGAAATAAATAAAATAAAAATAAAATAAAATCATTCAAATTATTTTAACTCCCATGGAACATATTTTTGTCTATTACTTTCACATTGTATATTTCTAAATAAAGCCGGAAAACTGACATGTCTGAGATCTGCCTATGCCATGTCCAGAGTTACACCTGATAAAAACAAAACAACAAATTAAAACTTTCAAGATTGTGATTCCAAGGAAATTATTTGCTCAATTAACATTTAAATTAACTAAGTTTAAGTAAAGTAAATAATCCTTAGCATAATGATGATAATTTTGGTTAAAGTTTTTAACAATTTTATTAAAGCAAAATTTATATGTTATATAACGAAACAATTTCAAGGGTACAATTCAATCATTTTTAAGTAAATTTACCATGTTCTGCAATCAAAATTCATTTTTTTTTTTAAAGAAAACAGCTTTCTTGAGATGTAGTTTATCATTTACTCAGAGTGTACAAATCAGTGCATTTTAGTGCATTTGCCGATATCTATCGGCAACTGTCAAGATAATTTTAGAACATTTTCATCACCTCAGAAAGAAATGCTGTACTCCTTAGGGATCACTCCCCAAGCCCTTCATCCTTGTTAGTCTTAAGTAACCACCAGTTTACTTTCTGTCTCTGTATGTTTGCCTTTTCTGGACATTTCATTTAAATGGAATCACATTACATGTTGTCTTTTGTGATTGACTTTTTTTGCTTAGCATGTTTTCAAGTTTCCTCCATGTTGTAGCATATGTCAGAATTTCCTTCCTTCCTAAGGCAGAATAATTTTCCACTGTATAGATACATCACATTTTGTTTATTAATTAGTAGATAGATATTTGGGTTTTTTTCACCTTTTGGCTAAAATGAATAAAGCTGCTAAAAACATGCATGTACAAGTTGTTGTGTGGACATATGCTTTTGTTTCTCTTGGGTTTATATTTAGAAGTGGAATTGCTGGGTCATATGATAGCTCTATGTTTAATCATTTGTAGAACTGCCAGAGTATTTTCCAAAGCAGCCACACCATGTTACATTCCTACTAGCAGTGTGTAAGGGTTTTGATTTCTTCATGTCCTTGTTAATAGTTGTTATTATCTGACTTTTGATTCTATCAAAATTCAGTTTTAATAAATTTTCATATTGTTAATACAATCTCTCATGTTTATTTACTAATAATGTACATTCCCATAACTATCTCAAGAAACTACTAATTTACTTTCTCCTATTTGCCTTTTTCAGAAATTACACAAAGATTCATACAATATCTAGTCTCTTTGGTATGGCTTCTTTCAACTTAACCAATAATTATTGAAATTTAAAATATTATTTTATTCCTTTCCAATTTAATTGCAAATACAATTGGAAATGTTGGCAAAGAATCTTCAGAATTAAGACTTCTTTTAATTTCTATGCCATTGGGCTTATGCAAGCACAAGTTCACTAAAATATTGTGAAATTATTCACTTTCTCCAAATTTGTGCCTTTTGTTTTCATTTGATACTTGTTAATTTTCTTACAGAGACAATTTATATTTTAGGTTTTGTAATCACAATTAGTGAAGACTAATGATCAATATTTATAAATGTTTGCCAGTACACTTAATTATTGAAACCTAGTTTTTAGAATGTGTCAACTTGTTTTGTGAAAAAACAAGATGTGAAAATTAATTCCAGATTCATTAAAGATATAAACAGCAAAAATGAAAAGTACTTAATTTTTAACTGATTCTTACAATTCATTTATATGAAAATTTTACTTGTTTTTAATTTTCCATGCATATAGTCATATTAGCTGTATATAATAGGAGATAGACATAATAGGAAAAAAATATATATCCTATTAGGAGATATATGTATATAGTAGGATTTTATATATATGTTTCTGATCTGTATAATTTGTGTTAAGTTTTATTTGGCTTATTTTATTGGATATAATCTTCAGTAAAATATTGAATATAATAGTTATAATAATTTCTTTTTTTCTGATTTGCAAAATATCTTCAAATATTTCATCACTAAATATAAATATTAGTAAATGATTTTTTTGAGATATGCATTGTCAAATTTAGGAGTATTCTAATAATTATAATCATGAATGGATTTTAAATATAATAAACTTTGTTTACCTGAAATTATAAGATGCTCATATAACTTTTCTTTTCTTAATTTTTCTCCTGTAATATGTTTTATAAATCTATTATATTAGCATAACATAATAGAAGAGTATTAGTAAAAATAGGAGCAAATTAGAAATGCCTACATATAGTTTTTCCCCCTTAAAACAGAAAATTTTGCTCTTGTAACAATAGTATCAGTAGCTTTTTCATTATTGTCTTACTTTTCATGATGCATCTGCAATTATCTCACCTACAGGCTTATCTCTCAAATTTGAGTTTCTATTGCACTACTTTATGAACTGGAACAAGGATTATTGGTCAAATAAGCAATTCCCTATTTTGTAATAAAGTTTTTTTTAAAAAAGCTATGTTAGAAAGCAATTTAATATAGGTAATGCTTAAGTTTGGGCTGAGAAGGGTAAAGAAATATATCAATGGCCAAAGAGTGGCAATTTGTTCATTTAAAAAAAATGATTACACTCACTTTACTTACTTGAAAATATATGTTTTTTAGGGCATGAAGACAATATGATGCTATAATTTAGGTTACACAAGTATACTAAAGAGATGGTTTCAATGTAAATATGAGTTTTCAGTAGAACCTACTGAAAACGGTTTAATCCAAAGATGTGAATACTATATTTGAGTCTTGGTAAATGACAAAGTTGAAGTAATAATGCATCAATAAAGAGAAAATAAAATCTACATATCTTTGTTTTTAAAAATATACATATATAATTTATTTTATTTTATATATGTATAAAATAAATTTATATAATTTATTTTAGAAAGAGAATAATTTAAAGAACTGTCAAGAAAAAACAGAGTTGGACATTAGTTCAAACCTTAAAAACAGATTTTATTCAGAAAGTATTGCAATAGGTGAAAAGGGACCTCAGCATAGAGCTGTGATCAATTCCTGAAGACAGCATGAACAAGCTGGGATTTATAGCCAAGGAGCAGGCTGGAGGTCTGCTGATGGAAGATAGCCAAGAGGAAACATCAAAGGTAAGAAAGATTTATTTGGCAGGATCACCCTGAAGGCAGGCCAGGGTGATCAAATATCACCTGAAGGATGGTGAAGGAGAAGGCATTCTATCAGATATCAAAGGGGATCAGATCATAAAGGTGGGTAGCACTCTCTAAACTGACAGCAAGATTCTTACTAGAAATGGAAAATGTACTCCATGTTATACTACGCGACCATAAAGAGGAATGAGATCATGTCCTTTGCAGGGACCCGGATGGAGCTGCAAAGCCATTATGCTGATGGAAGCCATTATCCTCAGCAAACAGAAAATTAAATAGCACATGTTCTTACTTATAAGTGGGAGCTAAATGAGAACATGTGAATATGGGGTAGGGGAGGGGATCGACACACACTGGGGCCTGTCTGATGGTGGAGGGTGGGGAGGGAGGAGGGAGAGCATCAGGAAGAATAGCTAATGGATGCTGGGCTTAATACCTAGGTGATGGGATGATCTGTGCAGCTAATCACCATGGCACACATATAACTATGTAACAAACCTGCACATCATGCACATGTACTCCTGAACTTAAAACGTTGGAAATATATTTTCAAAAAAGAAATGGAAAATGTAGACCTGATAAGGTAAGATTCCAGTGTCAAGGCCCAGAAGGCTTAGATGAGCCTAACTAAAGTTTGGTCAAGGATAGATTCCTCCAAAAATCATGTGAAAATATAATGAATGCTAGTTTATAAAAAGAGTTAACAATTCATGCATATACACAAAAGGCATGAAGTAATTATTAGCAGTGTGTGTTGTCTTCACTTAGTTGTCTCTTTGCACACTTCTTAATGACTCCTCTGATAAGTTATGGGAGCATCATTTGGGGATAAAATTGTCAGTGTTGTGATATGTCTCTTGGGTTGTATGGGACATAAAGACTTTCTGATTGAACTATTAGTGTATGTAAGCTAAGCTTAAATTAATATTACTACCAGAGTTAAATATCACCAGAGTTACGGAGTAAAGACTGGAAGTTTATCCCTCCATGAAAGCAACAAGAACACTGCAAAAACTGTCAAAATTAATACTTGTAGAACTTAAGAAATTGACCAAATATTTGAAAACATCTGAGGACACATGTGTAACAAAAATGGTTGAAACCCAGTGAGAACAGAAAGTTCACAAGCATTTTAACTGACTCTCTTTCTATATATCCCTTCCCTGCTCCATGCTAGCTTTGAAGCCAACTGTTTCATAGCTATACTACTTTTGAAATATAGCTACTTGCAAGCAACTGGCATAGATCCAGTTTGGAGCCCCCTCATTAACCCCAACCCCAGAGAACTATTAATAGCAGTGATGATCTGCCTGGAGCAGACTGCAAAGACTCGGGCTGCAGCGGGGAAGTGCAGCTGGGGCCAGGCACAGACAGGTCCCCCACCCCGTACTGAGTTAAAGGAGCAGAAGCTCAGCACTCACAGGCACAGCTGCAGCCACACAGCTGGAGCTCTAGATCTTAGGCTGTCAGGGTCCAGGAAGCCACCCCTGCCCTAGTAGGCTTGGAAGTGCCTGATCTCACTCCCTGGATTCTCCCCAATCCCTGGCATTCACTCTAATTGTGGAGCAAAATTGTGGTCAAGCCCCAGTATTGTCGCAACCCAGCTGGGTATGCAAATGTTTGGGGCAGCAGGGACATGCAAGCGCCCCCTCCTTGCACCCCACCACTGGAAATTTAGTATAGATATAATAATGTGAGCTGAGAAATCTGTTGGAGCAAGAGCAGGTGTTTGGATGATCCCAGCTGTCAAAATGAAAAGAACATTTAAAGCTAAAGATAAAATGATTACTTTTGAGAAATGGTATTTGTAAATCTGTTACTACTTGGTAAAGTGAAAGAAAACTATGTCAGATATTTACTATAACAAAATAATTATTATCTCTGTCTGTAGTAGTTGCCTCCTTAATGATATGTCTCTACCAAAAAAAAAAGGGGGGGGGATCAAAGCAGTGTTATTTTCATTAGTTTACTATGTTTTCATTTAATTATAAGACATTGTTATTCTTCTTTTCTCTTGGTATTATGTCCTGGCAGGAAAATAATAAAATAGAAAATTATATGAAACAATAAAAAGAGGTGAAATATTTTTAATAGACTATATTTTACAAAGAAATTGTAACTCTAGAAGAACAAATGAGAAACATAGGGGCATATCAAGAAGAAATATTGGTAAGAGAGGCATTGGGATATAGAAGAAAAGGAATAATATTATCTTAATTATAAAAATTGATGCAGCTGACTACATCAATAAATTCAAAAGAAATTTCATTTTACCCTATTCTTTGAAGACAAAAAAATCAAAGGGTAGAAAACAAAAATTATAAATGTGTTATATTTTTAATAAAAAGTTCATGATAGCAAAATTTAAATGTCTTGATTAAAGCTATATTTTATATACTCTACATCCAAATATCCTGATTGTAAGACTTTCACTTTATGTTAATGGCACCAATGAGAAAGCCACATGTAAATATGGTAAATAGTAATTAGGAACTAATACTCAGCCTGCATCACCTCCCAGAGGACGTTTCTGTGTTGTAAAACTGTTTTTACACAGTTTGAATGTCACCCCTGGGTGGAGAGTGAAGTTGGAAACTAGCATGTTTAACAAATAAAGGGTAAATATATTACGTGTATAAAAGTTGACAGGCTGGAAAATGAGCTCCCACGTACAGATGAGGTGTTACTTCTTTTGGCTTGAATTGTAGGTAAGAAATCTATTCCTATCTATTCATGTTGTCTTAACTATTCTACTCCAACATAACTGCATGAAATGAAATTTTAAAATCCACTACTGGAAATAGTTATTTTCCTTATGCTTTGTGCTAATACAGAAACCCATGTGACACCCTGTCATTTGGATACTTTTGCCTGCACATCATTTAGCTGTATGCATGAATCTAGGAATGGTACAAACATTGTATGTGAAAAAAGAAAGCTACAAAATTAGACATATATATAATTTATATGTTTGTATGTATATATTTGATTTGTAGATAAAATAATCTGTTATTTGTATAACATGATATAGATGAAATTTGAATAACATTTAGCACAGTTAAACGAGCGGATATTGAAGAGTATGCACATATTTTTGTTTTTTTCTATCTTATTTACATTAAAAAACAAACGTGTTTTTAATTTAATCTAATAACTTTCAATGAATGAGTCCATTGTAGTAGATAAGAGAGATTAGCATTTTCCTATCTTGCTTCCAATTGCTGGGTTTTGTAGAATCCAGAGAAAAACTGGTTATGGAAAAGTTAATGGCTGTGGAGTTTGATGAAACAGCAATGCTGGAAGAAATGTGGCAAAAAAATCAGGTTAGCTACATGGTGATAAGGGTAATTCACTTCCTGTTGAAACGTATATTCCCTCTGATGTAATTTTTGGTACCTAAACTCTCTCAAAGTTTGAAAAATACAAATAATTTGATATAGTTTTTATTTTTCAAGGGAGTGATTTAACTATATACAAGCTATTTAATTATTTAAAACTCAACCAATGTATCTGTCACTTCACACATTTTTTGTTTAATAAGATAGCAGAAGCCTTCACCTAAAAGAGACAATAAATTTTTTAGGAATAAAATCTCTAAAGTAGAGTTGTTTTGAATATAGCCTTCTTTACCCTAACTTTCCTACTGCTCTGACCAAGAAGTACTGGTAGGCAAAGGCAGAACTATTACCATTAAATGGATAGTATCTTATATTGATAAACCCTAAATCTTTTGCTTTTCTATATTTCCTTCTTGTATTTCCTTGCACTAAAATTGTGAAATCAATTTGATAGATGCATATCCCTAGTTAAAGGCTGGCTTGAAAACATCTATCTTTTAATCTCTTTTATCAAAATTTAATATATAATCACATATATTAAGTACTATATATTTCTGTTTAATTGATTTGGTCATCTTTTAGCAATATATATTATGCATTTCTGTTTATTCTCTACTGATGCCTATTGAAAGGGATGTATCACAATATTATTTCTTACAGTATTATGTGAAATATTTTTCTGATATTGGATTTCAGTACTTCTCTGCAAAACAAGCAAAGTTAAACGCCAAACTACATAACCTCTTTGTATCACTGTGTAATTATTTCCAGTGCTGTTTCACAACTGGAATGTTTGTATGTAAAGAAGTACTTTTTACATTGTCTGACACATAGGAGAAACTTGATAACCAATGCTTGTTCTGTTTTATTAATGCTGTTGGTTGTTGTTGTTTTAAAGATAAAGTCTCACTGTGTTGCCCAGGCTGGAGTGCAGTGACACGATCATAGCTCACTCTAGCTTCAAACTTCCTGGCTCAGGCAATCCTCCTGCCTCAGACTCCTAAGGAGCAAGAATTCCTAAGTAGCAGACTCCTAAATACAGGTGTGTACACCACCATACCCTCCTAATTTTTTTTTTTTTTTTTTTTTTTTTTTTGTAGAGACAAGATCTTGCTATGTTACCCAGGCTGGTCTCAAACTCCTAGGCTCAAGTGATCCTCCCTCCCATCTTGGCCTCCCAAACCTTTGGGATTACAGATGTGAGCCACTGATTCAGTTATTCTCCAGTCACACACTATGTATTTATTGAGATATTATCACAAATCTGTTCTGTGGTAGCCAGTACATCTTACATAAACTTCAGTTGTACTGGTGTCTGCTACTCGCTTGTTTAATTTCAATGATTCTGCTGCTCTCATTTTGAGCTCAGTCATGTATAGTACTGATATTTTCTTGCACATTCTATATTCAGCTTGTTTGTAAGCTACTCATAATTATTTCATGTGAGATGGCTTCCATGTTCTTTCACATGCCATTATGCCCTATTGCCTTAAGGGCTGAGAGTCAATAGCAAAGACCCTAAGAGTAAACACTACAGTTTCTGTGACTACAATATTTTACAAACTTTTATTTATTATTTTTAAAGTATCTCACCTGCCCAACATATTGCTTTACTATTATACATCTCCATTTATAGAAAATACATTGTATTCCTCTGACAGATCATTTGAGGATTCTTTAAAAAATATTCCATGCCCATTCATTTATTTACCTTCAGCTATCAGATAAACCATGGCCAGTTAATGGTTTGAATGTCTTTGGTGCTAGCCCTTAGGGTATTGTGTAGGCTTTAGTGCCACATAATACTATAAAGTTTTCAATAAATCAAAACTTGTTAAGAAACCAGCAGTTCTGTAACACATATATTGACCTAGAATGCTCAGGTAAGTTAAATACTTTTCCAGATAACTTTTAAAAAAAATGACCAAATAAAATTAAAATTCTGGACTGATTCAAAAGTACACAATCAGCATACTGCTTGAATATCTTTATGCTGTGCACAAGAAACCATTTCCTCAATGAACTCATTCTCTCTAGATATATTTTTGGATGACTTGGGTGGGATATTTTAAATTCACGTTCCCTATCCCCAACTAATATTTAGCATTGCCCTAGAGAATGTGAATTCATTCATTCTGAAATATCCATTGATAACAACATTATTATTGATGTTAACTGAATTGGGATGACAAGGTAATTATGTAAAGGCATAATCTGTTTAGGTACCTATGTTAGATATATTTGGCATAAAGAACATTTTACATTTTGGACTTAGCTTAGTCATTCATTCAATCACACAACTATGTATTTACTGGAGGTTATTATGACTCAGAACTATGGTGGCTGGTAGCAACAATTATACTTAATGACTGCTATCCTTTTTTAAATTTCAGTGATGTCTCTTTCGCTTTTATATTTTAGTGAGGTATAATGTTAACAATTACTTGTGAAGTTTTATGTTCAGATAATGTGCCAGCTGCTCATGATCTTTTCATATAAAATGCCTTTTGCATTATTAGCAAAGCACAGAAATATCTCACATGTTTAAAAATTTAAATCACTGAAAAAGAATTTTTACTTTCACAATTGTAGGATAAAAAACTATATTTTACTTCACAATTATAGGATAAAAGACTATATGATAAATTTCCATTTTAACTTTATATGTTCTATTAAATATTTTGAAAAGCTAATAAGTATAAATATTATTTTCAAGGCACAAGTGGTTCCCTTTCCAGATCCAGTGTCTGATAATACTTGGTAGGTTTTGATTCCCTAGACATATCCTAAAATTTTTCTTAGTTTTACTTTTACTTTTGCAATTTATGCAAATGGAAATGTATACTTGGATTAAAATATCCCAAGCATGTTGTAAAATGAGCTCAAAGTCTTTCATTCTCACAAAAACTTAATAGATCATTACAGCTGATATCGTGCTTAGTAGAATTATTTGACATCTGTTTACATAAATTACATTCTCTACAAAACGTTCACTATACTGAGGGACATACTACATTTTACATGGATTCCTCTCCTCAGATGTATACATATTAATTTGATTAAAATATACCAATTAAATAAACAGAAAATAAATTTTCCTCCTAATTTTTCTGGAAAAAACTATTTCAAGCTTAGTGATCTATCAAGAATAAGAAATTGGTGCATACTGACTTAGTTATAGATTTGCTTATTTTATTGATACAATAAAGCATTTAACTTGGTGTTCTCTTTGCATTTAAATCCCATTAAAATTATCCTGGCTGTTCTATTCAGAGAGAAAAATTAGACTTTTTACAAAACCTGAAATTATTTATAGATGGTTATCTTAATATATTTTTGTTGGGAAATATCTAGGAGTTTAGTTTATGTTTAATTATTAAAATACATCAATATTGAGCTCTTAGTGTGTCTCAACAAAATAGCCACATAGGGGAGCTCTAACCCAGCAAAAGAATAAATCACCTGCTAATCGGGATACCAAAACAGTATTTTTCTCCTTTCACAATGAAATCCAAAGAGAGTTTTAGCCATTTCTACATTATTCTAATCATATTCTTTACATGCCTGTCAGAAATGTTTACCTGAACATTATATGTCACATTCAAAATTATTTACAGCAAAAGTCTTTTTTCTCCTACTGGCCAGTGTCCATTCTATATTAGCATGAAATTGCATTGCAATAGCTAGAGATTTTACTTCAAAGCAATTATACTTAATAAAATGACTATGAATTTAGTTTGGCTGCAGTAATGGATGAATGAAAGTGTTGATAATCTGTATAAAGATGAAAGTATGGCTGGCCCCGGTGGCTCACACCTATAATCCTAGCACTGTTGGAGACCGAGGTGAGTGCATCACTTGAGGTCAGGAGTTTGAGACCAGCCTGGACAAGAACGTGAAAGTCCATCTCTAATGACAATACAAAAAAAAATTAGCCATGCATGGTGCCACATACCTGTAATTCCAGCTCCTAGGGAGGTTGAGGCAGGAGAATTGCTTGAACCTGGGAAGCAGAGGTTGTAGAAAGCCAAAGTTGTGCCACTGCACCCCCTCCTGGGAACCTGGGCAACAGAGTGAGTAACTTCATTTTAAAAAACAAATAAGAAAAAGAAAAAATAGATGAAAATATCAGAGCAAATTTTTAATAATGCAAGTTAATTCATGGTGAAAAATTACTATTTTTAACTCTCTGCCCTATATTGAGTACATATTTCCACACTTCCTGCCTGAGTGGTAATTTTAACTAAACTAGAACATTTGTTTTGTCTCTTATATTATGTAGGTTAAGAATCCTGAATCTAAAAATCTGAAACCCAATATGCTCCAAAATTCAAAACTTTTTGAGTACTAACATTATGTTCAAATAAAATGCTCATCGAAACATTTCAATGTTCAGATTTTGGAATGAAGGATGCCAAACCAGCATGTATAATACAAATGTTGTAAAATAATTCAAAAAAAGTTTAGTCTAAAACACTTGAAAACTATTTGGAAAAAGGATACTCAACCTGTAAAATGAAACACAATGTAAAATAAAATATTAAATATTTTTTTAAAATGATTGAAGTCATCACTTAATAGTACATCATTCTTAATAATTTAATAGTTTCACTTTATTTCATAAATATTTCCAAATTATTTTAACAAAGAGAAAATAAAACATGCTTTTGCGGATTACTTTCACCATAGGTGCATGAGAAACTCCACAGAACCTCTTTCAAAAAAATCAACTATGAGTGGCAAAAGCTAACAAAAATAAATTTATATAAACAAACAATTTAGCTTCTAAAGGCTCTGGAAATTTTCCTAAGCACATACAGCAAATGAAGAAGCAAACATAAATCTTATTAAGAACAGTGAGAGTCTAACGCACTCAGGCCCCCACCTACCCCTTACTTCTAGATCAGAGGATTGAAACTCTGCTTGGATTGAGTACGGCAAGAAAACAGGGCTTATCCTCTTTGTCTCAGCTCCTCGTCAATGGTTACAGTAACTGAATGGAAAGGTGGCAAAGCAGTAGCATTTCTCAAAACCCTCAGTTCCATGTCTTCAAAGCTAACTCCAGGTGATTACAGTCAAGAAGCTGGGCTCTACCATCCCCTTACTCAGCTCTTATTCCTAGGGCTGAGGCAAAACCTCCGATGTGGCAAGCCAAAATTAAAGCCCCAATTTCCATTGCCTTGGCTGATTTTTTTTTTTTTTTTTTGAGATGGAGTTTCACTCTTATTACCCAGGCTGGAGTGCAATGGCATGATCTCAGCTCACCGCAACCTCCACCTCCTGGGTTCAGGCAATTCTCCTGCCTCAGCCTCCTGAGTAGCTGGGATTACAGGCATGCGCCACCGTGCCCAGCTAATTTTTTGTATTTTTTAATAGAGACGGGGTTTCACCATGTTGACCAGGATGGTCTTGATCTCTTGACCTCGTGATCCACCCACCTCAGCCTCCCAAAGTGCTGGGATTACAGGCTTGAGCCACTGTGCCCGGCCACCTCAGCTCATTTTTATAGTATAGGTTCAATGCTAAAAGAGACAAGCCAAGATGACTAGAAGTCACAAATTAAAAAAGAAAACAACAATAAGTTCTAGAGATGGATGAGATGATTATCCAGAGCTGATATAATACATTCTCAAACTTGTCCTGACTCCAACAAAAAATATATATATATATGAAACATGCAAAGAAAGAAGAAAGTGACCATACATACAAAAATAGCAAGCAAGAAACTGCCTTTGAAGGGTCAAATATGTGGAACTTCAGAAAGATTTGAGAAAAACTATTATAAATATACTCAAAAAAACCAAAAAAGTGCATAAAAATATTTAGGATGACAATTTGTCATCAAACACTAAATATCCATAAACAGAAATTATTTTTGGAAAATTAAGATTCACAATTTGAATAGCAGGATAAAACACGAAAATTATACTATTAGAGGGTACATTTTGTATTCTATCATTGCAGGTGATAAAATGACTATATTATAAGGGTGTCAAAAGTAGCCTTGAATGTGCAGAAAGAGGTTTAATTAACTTGGTAATTGATTGTTAGAGACTATGCAATCTGAATAACAGGGACAAAGATTAATGAAAATAAACAGAGCCTCAGCAAAACACAGGTCGTTATGAATCACAACGACATATGAATGATGTAAATAGGAGGAAGACAGGAAGAAAAGGTGTACTGAACCTATTTAATGAATCACCAAAATCTTCCCAAATTTGATGAATTAGTATAATTCTCCAATAAGCTACAAATCAGGTAAATGCAAAAATATCCACACAAATATAAGCCATATTAAAAACGATGAAGAGCAAAGACAAAGTCTTGAAGGCAGCAAGAGAAAAATAACATCACTTATAATGGAATGCAGACAAGATTAACGGCAGACTTCTCATCCAAACAACGAAGGCCTGAAGGCAATGGGACGACATATTCAAAGGGCTAAAAGGAAATAGATAAATAAATAATTGTCAAACAAGAATCTAAAGTTCAGCAAAATAAGTTTTACAAATCAAGATGAGAAAATAAAGACACTCACAGGTAAACAATCAAAAAAATGTTATTAGCAAACCTGCCTTATAAGAAGTATGAAAGAAAGCTTTTCCAAATAAAAGGAAGTGACTCCAAACAGCAATTTGGATGCATGCATGCACGCGCGCGTGCACACACACACACACACACACACAGAGCAAAGGTTAAAAAAAAAAAACCTTAAAAAAAGCACGTATTTTTTTTCTTTTTTTAAGTTAATTAAAAAGCAACTTTGTAAGTGATGTCAATATTATGAGATTTTTGGCATCATAATATATACAAATGTAACAAATTTAATAATAATGTTACAAAGAAGGCAAGTTGTTCATGTGGATTAAGTAATTAGAGTAGATGGTAACTCAAACTCACAGAAACAAGTGAGGAGAAAAACAAATGGTAAAAAAGAAGGTTAATATAACAAGCCCTATATATGTCTATGCTCTACTTTCTTGGTTTAACAAAATATATATACATATATAAAGTAAATAATTAAAGCGGAAAAGGGAGAAGAGAAAATATAGCAATATAAAAGTAATATTTATGTATCTATTATAATTAAAATAATATGCATACACAGTAAATTATGATAAGTAGTGCAAGATCTCCAACAATGATTTAAGGAAGTAACTAAAAAGATAAAACCCATTCACAGAATTGGAATGTTAAATTAAAAAATATTAATGAATGCAAAACAAAGCAGCAAAAGGGAAATACAGGAAGAAAATACATGAGACATACAGAAAATAAAAAAGTACATTGAAAGATATAAATCCAACTATATCAATAGTAACATTAAATATTATTGATTAAAAAATCTGTTGAATGAATAAATAGAATTTTCATTAAGAATTAAACAAGAAGGCCAGGAGTGGTGCTCACGCCTGTAATCCCAGCACTTTGGGAGGCCAAGGCAGACAGATCATGAGGTCAAGAGATTGAGACCATCCTGGCTAACATGGTGAAACCCTGTCCCTACTGAAAATACAAAAATTAGCTGGGCATGGTGGTGTATGCCAGTAGTCCCAGCTATTCGAGAGGCTGAGGCAGGAGAATTGCTTAAAAACTTGAGAGATGGAAGTTTCATTGAGATGAGATTGCGCCACTGCATTCCAGCCTGGCGACAGAGTAGAATTCCATCTCCAAAAATAAAAGGATTAAACAGGAACAAAAACAAACAAACCAAACAAATACCAAATGCTCTCTACTCGTAGATACAACTTAAATTAAAAATAAAAGTTTGAAAACAAAAGGATGGAAAAACATATTATATAAATAGCAACCAAATAAAGCTGAAACAGCTATACTAACATTAGATAAAATTGATTTAAAACAGACAGATGAAACAGAGACAAGGAAACATATCAAAATAATAAAAATGATAAATCAATAATAAAAATTTAATGAGGCACATATATGCACCTAAGAAGATAGCCCAAAATGTAGGAAATACAAAATGAAAGACATGATAGAAAAAATACATAATTCAAAAGAAATAATAGGAAGTATTAATACTTCATAATAACAATGGGTAGAATAGATGGGTGAAGATGAAAGGAGAAAATGTGATTAAATTAATATGAAGATACAAGTCTTATCGGACATTTTTAGAATATTTCAACCAACAATGATAGAATACAAAGTATCTGGTACACATGAAATATCTTCAGAATACACAATATCCCAAATTGTGAAGTAAGCTTCAGTGTATCTGAAAAGATTTAAATCCTAAAAAGTATTTCCTCAGTCACAATGGAATATTATAATTCAATAACAGCAGGAAATTTGAGAAATTTACAAGTAAGTGGAAATTAAAACAAACAAATCACTTTTAAATAGCTAATGAGTCACAAAATCACAAAGGAATCTACAAATACTTTGAAATTAATGAAAATAAAGCCACAACAAACCAAAACTTATGGAATACAACTAAACTAGTGCCTAGAAGCAAATTTACAGCTGTAAATGCCCATATTAAAAAAGAATGAAGCTCACAGATTAATACCATATTTTCCATCATAAGAAATAGGAAACAAGAAAATCAATGAAATCAAGGAAAGAAAATTATAAAGATTAGGACATAAATAAAGAAATATTAGTGGAAAAAATATTAAAACCAAAAATTGATTCTATGAAAAGACAGAAAAAGAAAAAGCCAACAAACTTTAAGCTAAAGAGACCAACGGGGAAAAAAGAAGCAAGAAGACTCAAATTGTTAATTATTTCAATTTGGTTTCAATTATGAAAAACGTAGAAACAAATTTGCCTGGGATAAGGAATGGGAGAGTTAAGAGAAAATGGGAAGTAACTGTTATTGTGCATATGAGGTTTTTTTGAGGCCAGGGCGTGGGAGGGAGGGGATTGAGGATAATGTTCTAAAATCAGTTGTGGTAATGTTTGTAGGATTCTGTGAATAAACTAAAAAACTTTAATTTTGCACTTGAAATGGGTTAATTACATATGAATTACATCTCAGAGCTATTAAATATAAAATTATCAATGTATGACTAGCCATCAGAATGAAGAGGTCACAAGCACAATGTACTGAATGTTGTATTATTTCAGTCAACATGGCTCAGATTTACAGAAAATAAACCAATAGACTCTATTTCGAAAAGGCTAAAAATAGGACACAAAATATGAGTAGTCAATACTATGTTTAAACCTTAATATTTTAATATTCTAATATTAATTACCACAAGCTCATTTCGTTCATAGAGGTAGAACTTAGAAATCCGTATTATGAACACATCAACTATTAGAATTTAATATCAACCTAATTACTTGATCGTGGCAACTTATTCAATGCAATTGATGCAAAGCCACAGTGAGAGCCTAGGATGAAAATTATGTGCCACATATTAAATGCATAGTACAGCTCCTTTTAGTTCATGGAACAAATTGTTCATAACTAAGCTTTCTGTAAATAAACATGCAATACATTTTTCAAAATATTTGAAATTAACACTAACTTGTTATCAATAAACAGACTTGAATTCCAGCACAGTCCATCATTAAGTTGGTGGCTCAAGCCTGTAATCCCAGCACTTTGGGAGGCCGAGGCCGGTGGATCACGAGGCCAAGAGATCGAGACCATCCTGGTCAACATGGTGAAACCCCGTCTCTACTAAAAAAAAAAAAAAAATTAGCTGGGCACGGTGGCACATGCCTGTAGTCCCAGCTACTCGGGAGGCTGAGGCAGGAGAATTGCTTGAACCCAGGAGGCGGAGGTTGTGGTGAGCCGAGATCGCGCCATTGCACTCCGGCCTGGGTAACAAGAGTGAAACTCCGTCTCAAAAAAAAAAAAAAAAAAAAAAAAAAATCCTAACTGGCCGGGCGCGTTGGCTCACGCCTGTAATCCCAGGACTTTGGGAGGTCAAGGCAGGCGGATCACGAGTTAAAGAGACCAAGACCATCCTGGCCAACATGATGAAACCCTGTCTCTACTAAAAATAGAAAAAAAATTAGCTGGGCGTGGTGGTGTGCGCCTGTAGTCCCAGCTACTTAGGAAGGCTGAGGCCGGAGAATTGCTTGAACCTGGAGGCGGAGGTTGCAGTGATCCGAGGTCGCACCACTGCACTCCAGCCTGGCACCTGGTGACGGAGTGAGACTGTCTCAAAAAAAAAAAAAAAAAAGCCTAATTGTGAAGCTGGTACCCTGAAAATAATATCCAGCTTTCATTGCCAACTGGATCCAGGTAATGTTCTGATAGTAGGAATGCCTAGAAGAACATTAGACAAGAAAGGGGAAAAGTTAAACAATTCTTAACTTCCGTCTTTTTCGGAATTACCCATCCATCAGCAGAGGACTGATCAGGGCTGCTGCATCATCATCATTAGCTTCAGGACCTGCAATGTGAAACATCTTTCTTGGTCTCAACCAGAAAACTTTGCTCCAGCCCCTACTGTGCAGCACCAAGGCAGCTCCTCTGCACGTTCAGCAGTGACTTTCGGCAATGACTTTCAGTGTTTCTATCAACCACCATGACTAGTCTCTTCTCCGAGATCCCAGCCATGCCTATGCAGCCTTGTTTTAGTAGTATCAAATTGCCATGCATATTTGCAACATTTTTCCTGAACACTTTTTTCTTTCTTTTCACTCTTTAATTTTTTATTTTATTATGGTAAGATATAAATACCATAAAATTTATTTTTTATTATTTTTATTTTTTATTTTGAGGCAGAGTCTTGCTCTGCAGCCCAGGCTGGAGTACAGTGGTGTGATCTCAGCTCACTGTAAGCTCTGCCTCCAGGTTCAAGCTATTCTCCTGCCTCAGCCTCTCAAGTAGCTGGGACTACAGGTGCCCGCCACCAGGCTTGGCTAATTTTTTGTCTTTTTAGTAGAGACCAGGTTTCACCATGTTAGCCAGGATGGTCTCAAACCCCTGACATCCTGATGCACCTGACTCCACCTCCCAAAGTGCTGGGATTACAGGCATAAGACACCACACCCGGCCCATAAAATTTATTATTTTAACCATTTTAAGTGTACAGTTCAGCAGCATTAAGTATATTCACATTGTTGTGCAACTATCACCACCATACTTTTCCAGAACTTTTCATCATCCCAAACTGAAACTCTGTACCCATTAAGCAATAAGTCCACATTTGTCCTTCTCTGAGACTCTGGTAAACACTGTTCTACATTATTTTCCCCAAATTTTATTTTAGGTTTGGGGACACATGTGCAGGTTTGTTTTATGGATAAATTGTGTGTCACAGGGGTTTGGTGTACAAGTTACTTCATCACCCAGGTAATGAGCATAGTACCTAACAGGTAGCTTTCTGATCCTCACCCTCTTCCCACCCTTTTCCTAAGTGAATTAATGCAGGAACAGAAAACAAAATACCACACTTTTTCATTTACAAGTGAGAGCTAAACATTGAGTACACATGGACACAAAGACCTGAATCCTTGTAATACGAATTCCCGCCTTCCTTCATTTTTCAGAACTAGAGCTGTTTGTTTCTTTTTATTTTCTTTTCCTTCCTCCTTCTTTCCTTCCTTCCTTCCCTCTCTCCCTTTCTTTTCTTTTTTTTCTTCCTTTTTTTCTTTTTCTTTCTTTCACTTTCTTTCTTTTCATTTTCTTTTTTCTTTTCTTTCTCATTTCCTTCCTCCCTCCCTCTCTTTCTTTCTTCCTTCCTTTTTTTTTTCCCTTGCTGGAGTCACACTCTGTTGTCCAGACTGTAGTTCATACTGGAACCCTTGGCCTCCAGCAATTCTCTTGCCCACCGGAGTGGTAACATTATAGCATGAGCCACCATGCCCTACTTCTGTTTGTTCTGGTTGTCTGACATCTCTGAGTTACTTCACCTGCCTCTATGCTTTTTCAGCTTTTGCCAATACAAAATCATTGTATTGAATCCCTTGTTTGAAATAACTAAACTGTATGTTTTGATTTTTCCTGACTTGACTCATAACTAGAAATTAACAGACCATTTTAATGGTAACAATTATTTGAAAATATTATTTATTTTGTTAAGACAACATTTTTTAAAAGTGGGGTGTAGAACAATAAATAATCATCTAAAATACATGAATAAATCAAAAGTTGTATTTCCTTGGCATGCATCAGATAAGTGACATCTTAAGATATATACTCTTTGATATTTCAAGTTTTCTCAGTATAGGCCATGTACACAGATAACACCAGTTTCACAATTAACATCCCATTTCTAATGACTCCTATTACCAAGCAACTAATTTTATAGATGTAAACTCCTCTTTTATTTGTTATGTTAACTGCCTGTTTCTGGCTCTCAGCAAGGGTTAAGATTACAGAAACACATTTAGAAAACACTTCTGATATAGGGAGTTTCTCACCAAAATGCTAGCTAATCACCTCAAAAGTTTGGGTTTCTGCTTAGTGTAACTGATCATTAAACTATTTGGATATTCAGTATGTTTAAGTATATTAAAGGGAACACATATTGTTAGAGTAGAAAAATATTATTTAATATTATCTGAAATGGTTCACAAGATGAAGTTTTAGTGAAGCTTTTTTTTGAAAATCATAAAAGGGAATTTAGTAATATTAAGTTACTTTGATTTATATGAATTTGCTTGATTGGGCAGGTTTTCAAATGCTGATTATAAACTTTAGATGTATTTTAAAGAAAGTTCCTATAGTATATTAAATGTTAACTCAAATAACTGATTACATTTTTGATATCTTATGCTGATAAAGATGTGGGTAACAAACATGATAAGTGAAACTTTTGTTGAAGTGAAAATTACTAACACACACAGTTTTGCTGCTTTAGAATGCCCAAACAGTTTTCTGCTTGCAGTGGGGGCAGCTCAGTTTTCCTTGCCATCATTCTTAGCAAATGGTATAATTTATTATAGACATTAGGACTTGTCCCACAAATAAATGTTACAATTTTAATATGTGTATAGCTTATATCCAGAAATATCAATTTTAGAAAACTTCTATATTTTAAAACACCTGTATGTAAGAATATATGTTCAAGTGTATGCATTGTTTATTGCAATACACTTTCTAACTAGAAACACAATGTCTATCAATTTAATTTCTATAAATGAAGTGTGACTGAAAATGTTTGGGACCCTATTTCACATCTCTAATAATAACTATTTTAATAATTTCCAGTGTCTATCCATCTTCTATCTAAAGTTCTAAATTTATGATTCAACAAAAAAGAGTAAATTCATATTTGTAAAGCTTAGTACTGTTTGTTGAGGGAGTATAAGCTATTTTATACTTTTTAAAATAAACATCAAAAACACAGCTTATTTTTTTAGTAGAAAACTTCATTACTAAAGTTATGAAATTATACTTAAAGTAGATTAAATAAAATTTGATCTTATTTTTTCTAGAATACATATATTTGTTTGAATAAAAAATGAACTACTTGATCATTCTGGAAGATGTAAATTTTTTCTGAAGATTGAAACAATCTCTGTGGTCAGGAGAAATTATGTCCTTGCTATCGTTCTTCATGGAATGAAATCAAATTTGAAGAAGACCGGTTTTCTGTTGGTACCACTAAACCTCATTCCTCCCGTGTGAAGAAACTGAACTTTGGGTTTGCTAAGGTACTTAATGTGTCAAGAAAACCTTTTATCTACACCATTTTATGTGTCACAGACTCTATCACTTTCACATAATGACAGAAAATCATTGAAACAAAAATGCTTACTATACTGCAATAGCAGTAAAAAACACATTTACCCTGGACCAATACATCCATTATCTTGTAACATTGGGGATGCAAAAAGAGAGGTAAATTGAGACTGCAAGATGCTTTAGCATAACTTAGTGCTTTAGTATTTTCCATTGTTGGAATGTCAGTCAGATTAAGAAGGAGACAAAAATGGGATTTCAACTTAATTGTTCACCATCCCAGTGTTTTTCAAAATTTTCCATGTAAAACCAACTAAAAAGTTATGTGACATGACAGGATCCACAATGTGTGGCATGTATTATAATCAAAACTGGATTTTTTAAAAAAAATCTTTCAATTTAAAGAGAAAATACAAATGTGTATTAAAAATTTATTATAATTCATAGAGACAAGAGTTGCATAAGCATGAATGCAATCTTTCAACAATTTTAAATTAGTGTTTCTGACCACATTGTTACATTTTAAGTTAAAACATTTCCATTTAAATAAACCAAGAATAGACTGGAATTGGTTTAGGTCACTGTGGCCAGATCCTGCTTTGGAATTAGCAGTAGCTGTGGTCTTGGAAAGTTGAATAACTGAAATATGAATTATGACACTCCATAAAATGGGGTGTGATTAATAATGAAATTGCTGCATTGTTTTTGTAATAGCTAATCAGCATGGCAATGTTTATGTATATAACCTGTAATTTAGATTGATTGCCAATATTTTTGTTTCACTCTAAAATACAAATTTAAATTTTATATTTGACTAGAGACAAAGATTCTTATATTTAATATTTTCAAACACTATAAGTACATTGACAAAAGATATGTCTATTATTGCAAAAATTGCAATAATTAATGACCAGGAACACTATTAATTTTCAACTGGCAAAATAAATAAGAAAATAGACGTTTATTATGCCCATTAACAGTATAGTTAGCTAAATCATTCTAGGAATAATTTGATGTTATGAATTTGTGTTTCGCTGAAAGCAGAAAAGCAAGACCTGAATTAGATGCTGGTAGTTTTTACAGGTTTTGATCTCAGGAGACAGGATTAAAGTTGCAGGAGGGAGGATATAGGTGAAGAAAAACTCAACTCCAGGTTCACTGTGCAGGTCACTGTTTTATTAACGGCAGCCCAGTCCTGTGCTAGGACTTCTATCACTTCATACTGTGCATCTCAACAAGAGTTGCTCAAGCATTCATCTACTTACTCCCATATCTCATTTGTTGAAAGTGTCCTCTCACCCACTGAGGCTAATTGCATTTTTTTCTGGCCAACATTTCTAGATGAGCATATTTCTGTGGTTTTAATAGAGGAGCTAAGGGAGAAATTGGAAAGATGTATGACAGAGATATGTCACAGAATGCTGTTAGTTGCATCTGAACTCTACAGAACTGTCCACTGGAGCTGGGGCTGAAGTCAGAAGGAGCCTTGGGTGGGAACCAAAAGTTCCTACAATGTTTTCTACTCTTTTTTTTTCCCATGGAGACAGAGTCTCACTCTGTCTCCGTACTCATTGGAGTGCAATGGCACGATCTCGGCTCACTGCAACCTCTGCCTCCTGGGTTCAAGCAATTCTCCTGTCTCAGCCTCCCCAGTAGCTGGGACTACAGGCACATGCCACCACGCTCAGCTAATTTTTTGTATATTTAGCAGAGACGGGGTTTCACTGTGCTGCCGAGGCTTGTCTTGAACTCCTGAGTTCAGGCAATCCACCTACCTCAGATATCCAAAGTGCCAGGATTACAGGCATGAGCCACCATGCCTGCCCTGTTTTATAATCTTTTAAGCTAACAGTTATCTTAAGGTTTATATAATAATACTTTCTTGATTAATGTTTGCAAGATATACTTTTTCCCATCCTTTCACTTTCAACCTGCCTGTTATATTTGAAGTGAATTTCTTGAAAATACTATATAATTAGATCATGTTTTTTGAATCTACTTCCCCAAGTTTTCTTTTTTGTAGAGATAGGGCCTTACTTTGTTGCCCAGGCTAGAGTGGGCACAGGATCATGGCTCACTGGAGTCTCGACCTCCTGAGCTCAGGTGAACCTCTCACTTCAGCATCCAGAGTAGCCAGGACTACACGTGTGCACCCCAAGTACAACTAATTTTTGCCAACTCACATTGCTGTCAAACTGATGTTAACTGTTTTCAGGGGGTCTCAATTTTTCTATATTTATGCCTCTTTCTTGGGATTCTTATTATTTATTTTAAATGTATGATGGCTGACTTTCTTCATAACAAGTAATCCAAGAAACCCAGTTGGAAGTGATGGTACCGTTTTTTACCTAGTCTAAAAAGTCATACATTATCACTTCCTCAGCATTCTACTGAGGTAGAATATTATATTATTATGTGAGAGATGACTACAATATTATGTGAGAGATGACTACATAAGTGTAGGAATATCAGGAGACCAAAATCATTAAGTCCATATTGGACACTGGCTAAACTGAAACATGGTCATTTGATTTTTAAAAACTAAATAATCATATATATATTAATATATCCATATAAATAATCATATATATGTTTTAAAATTTAGACACAATATTATGTCTTTTTCTTTTAAAAATTTACATTCCAAAAGTAACCAATATGGATCAGGATGATGCAGTTTGCAAAAATCATACATCTAATGCTAAAATAACTTGGGCAGATATGTATGTGATATTATTTGGCTAGTTCAAGAGAGAATCTCCTAAGTTTCTTATCCTTCATTTGGGAAACTCACAAACAACAACGACTATGCATAACACTTCAATTTTCAAAAACATATTATTGAGCACCTTATATGTTCTGCAATCTGAATTACATTTTTTAAGAGAAAAGTATAAAACTATTTTAATTCATAAAATGACTAATTTTGAACAAGTACAATTGTTATCAGCAAAATACAATTCCCATCCCACACCATTGTTAATTCCATCTAGATTTTGTTGCCAATTAGAGACTAAAATAATATGATTTCCTTAAAAGTACTATCTATGTCTATATACAAAAATGAAAAAGAAAAATAATGTGAAATGCTTAATTCCCAAGAAAATTGGTTAAGTCAGGTTTAGAATGTTTTTTTAATGATGCAGTTTATATCATTAACTTTAAACATAATAGAGTTTATGTTTTTCAGAAAATCTGTTCCCAGATGTTTCAAAAATATCTGGGATGTGGTTATGAATAAATACTTTGGATATTTGTATTTATTTCATTGTCTGTTGAATTGTTTATTTAAAAATATGTGGCCAAATATTGCAACAGTATCTACTTGAAGATTCTAATATCAGTCATAATAGAATGTTAATAAAAGGCAAACATTGTTATTTAGTACATAGTTACATCAAAAGGTATATTCAAAGTTACAGGTGTACATGGAACATTTAAATAGTAACAACTAGAGCAAAGAATCATAATTATGTAACTGATGTATGCAAAAAAAAATTACGTTTTTCCTTCATCCATAATCTATGCTGAGTCCCCTCCAGAGAACATGAGCTTCTATTCAGAAAGTTAAAGTTTAATTGTTAATTATCATATACAATCCTCTGAAATAATGCTAATTAGTTTCTTAGTGTCTGTACAACTAGCCTCAGAGCTGTCATCTTACCAGTTGACAAGAAATATTGTGATATTTTAATGTTCTATGAGAGCAACATTGCTGAAAACATAGGGAAGACAAAGATTGTTGAATGGCAATTGGCAATTCTGAACCAGGCAGTCTTTTCCCTTCTGCCCCATTAAAATGCTCAATGCTCTTTAATGAAGGCTGTAATAAAATGTGGAAAATGCCTCCAGGAAAGCATTCAGTGCTCTATGATAATTTTGCTTTACATTAAACTGAGATTTTTAACCTGCTTAAATTTCTTTCATTTTAAAAATGGCTTACATTCATTTTTCAAGAAATTTACCTTAGATGAAAAGTCTAAGCCTATGTATGTTCATATTATAATGTGGATATAAAACATGCTTACCTAATTGTCTATTTGGAACAGAACACCTAAAAAAGATTATATTAAAATATTTTGCAATTATAGGTTAGATCACTGAAATGGTCATTCTAGGCAACTAATTTACATAGTCAAATAAAATCATGCACTTATACAATTGTACATATTATTGAAATTTATGCACAGTTACAAACTATAATTCATAAACAACAACATAAGCATTATGATGATGATGATCCTATGCCGCTGCTGATGAACTCAATGTCTCCACATGTTAGACTCTGCATTAAGCATTGAATTGAAATGTAATTCACTTAGTTTCTGTTGGAGTTCATATTTTGAGCTAGATACTTGACAATTCCTTCCCTCTTCAACAGTAAATTTTTAAGACAACTTTATGAACACGTGTTATTTTAATTATTGATGTGTATCTAATATCATTTTAATATCCTTATATTTACATCTATATAACCCCAATGGCTAACTTTTTTAGAATTAATATTTCTTGGTATATTCACACTTGCACACATATGAATACAGTATTGAAATTAAATCTTAATATCTATATTAAAAACAAAGATTGGTAGATATTTCTGAATATTTAAAATATTTATAATTATATAATAATTATTTGATTAATAAGAATAATAATTACCTATAGGTGCCCAAATAGATAAGGAGATTCTAAAATTAAGGAGTTTTCTTTAAATGCTGAAATAAATTCATTTTTACTTAAAAATCACCTTAAAAGTGTTTTTCTAACAAAAATATATCTCAAATAATTTTTAACAGTAATTAAATAATGCTGTTTACTTTTATATTTATATTCTCTACATACCCTCTATTTTCCTTTTATAAGATATATTCTATGTTTATATGAAAAATAAATCAATGTTTATATAATTTCTATTATTTATTTTATCACATGCATTCAGCAAAACACCAACAAATTACCAAGGAATTGATTATCATACATGTTATTCCTGACATGCAATGTAGTTAGATATTACTGTGTAAGTAATTACACATACACATTATATACACATATTTATATATTTTTAAAGCTTTGGACTTCATGCAATTGTGAAAAGGAGTTAGTTTCTGATATACTGTTAGTGTCTTTGTGTCTAATGTTAGAGCTTGAAGTCTACAAGGCATCAAGGAAAGAGATAAATGGAAGTAAGTTAGGAGAAAACAAGAAGCTGAAACCCACAAGCAGGAGCTAGTGCCCATGGGGACAAACTAAAATCTATGTCATTGTTTTGTGTTCTTGATTGTGGTAAGGCAGATGTTTAGCAGAAGCCAGGGTTCTTTCTTTAAATTATTTAAAATTATATTTTAAGTTCTGAGATACATGTGCAGAATGTACAGGTTTGTTACGTAGGTATACATGTGCCATGGTGGTTTGCTGCACCCATCAACCCAAAAACTACATTGGGTATTTGTCCTAATGCTCTCCCTCTCCTATACCCCTGCTCCACTGACAGGCCCCAGTGTGTGATGTTCCCCTTTCTGTGTCCATGTGTTCTCATTGTTCAACTCCACTTATGAGTGAGAACATTCGGTGTTTGTTTTTCTGTTCTTGTGTTAGTTTGTTGAGAATGATGGTTTCCCGCTTCATCCATGTCCATGCAAAAAACATGAACTCATCTTTTTTATGGCTGCATAGTATTCCATGGTGTATATGTGCCACATTTTCTTTATCCAGTCTATCACTGATGGACATCTGGGTTGGTTCCAAGTCTTTGTTACTGCGAACAGTGCCACAATAAACATACATGTGCATGTGTCTTTATAGTAGAATGATTTATAATCATTTGGGTATATACCCAGTAATGGAATTGCTGGGTCAAATGGTATTTCTGATTCTAGATTCTTAAGGAATCACCACACTGTCTTGCAGAAGAGTTGAACTAATGTACATTCCCACCAGCGGTCTAAAAGTGTTTCTATTTCTCCACATCCTCTCTGTTGTTTCTTGACTTAAATTTTTTTTTAATTTTATTGCTTTTTAGGTTGTTGTTTCATTTTCCTTATTATAGTTCACATTATTCTTTTATTTTTTTGAGCCTGGAAATGTTATATGAAATGTCACGGGTTGTCAATGTGATATTGTCAGATGCTAAATTCTGTTGTGTTCCTTTATATAATATTGGACATTTCATAATACACAGAGAAGTTACTTGAATGATTTTCTTTCCCACAAAGCTTTTAAGCTTCATTACAGAGAATATAGAGCAATGTTAGGGGTAATTTAGTCCTACTAAAACTTAGATACATCCGAGGACCACACCTCAACATTGTGGCATTACAAGGTCTCTCTGAGTTGATTAAAGACAAGTCTCTTACCAGCTCTGTGAAATCTCTAGGAATTATTTTACGACTTTTCTTTTGTTTTGTTCCTGCCTCACATTTGCACAGATTAGTGCTCAGCCGAAGACCTGGGGCCCTTCTGAAGTCCATGAAGCTCTTTCTGATTTTCTATCTCCCTCCCCTCTGTCCTTAGCCACCCTGATGCCTATACCTTCTACTAGCTGACACCGTAGACACCGTCAGGTATTTCCTGGTAATGGAGAAAGCTGCTTCCTGGAGTTGAATCTGAATAATTAGAGAAATCACTACATTTGTTTTCCCTCTTTTATGGATTGTTATCATGTGATATTGAGTGTCAAACTCAATGTAAATGTTTTATGTGGCAATCACTAAATCCCATTGTACCACATTATAGATTTTTAAGGCAAGAAGCTAAATCTTTTCCTTTATATTACGTATGGATAGTGGAAATCAAGATAATATTAGGAATCTATTTATTTTCTAATTGTATCTTTCAACTTTTTACCTATATTACCTACAATTTTTACTGTATTACAATCCTATCAAAATAGGAAATGTAATTTTTGCACATGATATTCTTAGTGAACTTAAGCTGCTTTTTGGATACACTCATCTTAAAATGTATTTAAATGAGACTCAATATTTTCTAAAAGCTTACTAATTAGGTTTTTTTTTTTACTAATTATTAATTTGAGAGATCAATATGTTTTTAAAACTGGGATCACAGTTAGTTGATCAACTAAAATCTTTAATCTCTATGATTTTTCACAAATATTTTAAAATGACTTACATTTGCAATTATATTTATTATTTAGTAAGAATGTTTTCTGCAATAGAGAAATTTCTTACATATGTAGCAGTCATTCATTCCCATTTTTCTACCTCCCTTGAAATTGAATTATTTCATATTACATGTTCCATAATATCCAGATCAAAAATTACTCTTCTTCACAGCAAGGACAGAATCAACATACATGATTAATAATTCCCTATTTTCAATGTTGTATATTGACATGACATCTTTTTCCAAAGAAAATATTTTTTTTATTTAAAAAATACAGTACATAGTTATGAAAATATATTTTACTTTAAACATTATACTTTAGGTACAGATAGTTTAATTTTACTCTTCAATTCATAACATATCATATCCATACATTCATGTAAAGTTTTTTGTGATTTTTTAAATTCGATTTTCATTCTCATCAGTTTTCCTTTCATCCCTCTAGCACTATCATAGACACTTTAATATATCTGACAAAGGTTTTCAAATATTCATGTGCAAAATATACATGAACTTTTTGCTTAATCATTTTATTTTTGCATAACTATTAACCTTGTAAGAGCTTATTACCTTTCCAACAATGCTGTTTTCAAACTGTTCATACTCAACGCTATACTTTGAGAATCTATTATTACAATTATTTATATTTTGAAAGATGAAACTGGGTGTAAAACTAGGTATTTAATTTACATCCTGCAATTATAGTGATTTTGAACATTTTGGTCCATTTCTTTATGTGGCTGCAGCCTTTGACAGTTCATGTTTTGTGATTTGAAAACATGCATATGTATATATGCTGTTTATATGGTTTCTATTTAATTCCCTGAGTTGTCCAATTTGATTTTTTTATATTCAAATTAGTAAGCATGGTTGATTTTTGGACCTAGAGAATATCTATCTTATTTGGGCTTCTGTTTTCTTTCATCATTTGTCTATTTACTGAACAAAAATACTTTATTATAACTTAATTATTTACCCTATGTTTTATTTTATTTTATTATTTATTTATTTATTTATTTTTGAGATGGAGTTTCACTCTTGTTACCCAAGCTGGAGTGTGCAATGGCTTGATCTCGGCTCACCGCAACCTCCGCCTCCTGGGTTCAGGCAATTCTCCTGCCTCAGCCTCCCGAGTAGCTGGGACTACAGGCGTGCGCCACCACATCCAGCTAATTTTTTGTATTTTTAATAGAGATGGGGTTTCACCATGTTGACCAGGATGGTCTCGATCTCTTGACCTCGTGATCCACCTGCCTCGGCCTCCCAAAGTGCTGGGATTACAGGAGTGAGCCAATACGCCCAGACCCCATGTTTTATTTTCTATTTGATTACTGAACAAGCCTTTCTTCACATACAGGTCACAATTATATTTTCCTACATGATAATCTATTAGTTTCACAATTCTAATTTTTATATTTAAGTTCTTACTAAATTTGATTTCTATATCTTAATATGGCATCAGGAAATACTTCAGTTTTGTATTTAGAACATTTAGAGTTTTTGTTATCATTGATTTTAACAGATTTTTTTTCAAAACTCTCATTAAAATCACCTGTGATTTGTATTTCATAGTTTACCATCACTGGATGTGAAATCTCCATTTAGTGCCACTGTCTACATTATTATTATAATCACTTTTTGCACTCTGGGATTTTTGAAAAGTTTTTTTTTTTTTAATCACATGTACACCCAAATGTGTGAAATTCCCTAATCTTTTTCACAGTGATCTCTAATATATTCTGATAGAAGTGATCACTATCTCCTAAGCTTTCAGTAATTTTTACTTCACTAATATTTTTTCAATGGTTATATATTAATTGCCTAGCATATGAATATAAGAATAGAATCATGGGAAGAGAAAATTTTATTCCTAACTCAAACTTGTAGTATAGTGAGGATCCTAGTCATTAACTTTTGAAATCACTTTTTTAAAATTTAAAAATCACAAAATTATCCATACTTTAACAATCTGCACAAGATTATTTGTCAAGCTTTTCATAATAAAATGATGTTTATGAATTAAAATTTAGATGTGCTACAGTAAAGCACATAAAATTGAGCTACCTTAGACTGAGTTCCAGATTAGGAACTTCTCAGGTTATATGACAGTTAATGTGATATAAAACCATGCAACAAAATAATTATTAGCATGATTTTGCACTATTGTATTTGACTTGGTATTTTGTTTCATGGAGAATAAAGAGAGAGACCAAGTCATATATGATTTCTATTTTTATTCATACATTAATTTATGTAATTGTTTTAATTGCTAAATAATTTTAACGCCCTCTATTATCTGAGATGGAAAAAAGTGATGATATATAGGAGTATTTCAGAAAACAAAGTTGCAGAAAGTGACACCTTCTCTCCTTGAAAGCGGGGTGAGATGAGCCACACACTTTACAAATCTTACCATCAGGGAATCTTCCCCTATGGTTCTATCCCTCTGCATATCTGTGTAATACATGGTCTGTTCTCTAATCCAGAGACATCATCCTTTCTATCAGAATTTCTGTCTATGATTAACAAACATGTTAATTTACCATAACTCACTTATATTGAGGAACAAGCAGCTTTTTCTTAGATATATCTGGCTTTACATATGAAAGCTTTTAGTATTTTCTATCTTTGTTTGAGGTTTCTAAAGTTCTCTATTATGTGTCTAAATAATATTTATTTATATAAGTAACTACGGATCGTGAACCTTCATGATCTGAGGTCTTTTGGTCTTTCTACTTGTCCTACTCTTTGAAAGCATGCCAACAATTTTATTTCTATCCTGTCTATACTGTCTTTGGCTTAATTTTTCTTCAAAACTACTGTTTTTCTTTCTTGCTTCCGATTTTTATTCCATCTCTTTAGATTTTAAAATGTTCAGCTTTTTTGTTCAAATGCTTTTATCCATTTGATGTTCAATGGTGTATGTTGTTGTGTTCATTTCAACATTTTCATTTTTATTTCCTCCTTACATGCCTTCTAACTCTTTTTCCCATATGAATTTATTCCAACTTGCTTGATATTCTCCATGCCTAGGCTCAAGATCCCTTCTGATAGCAATAAGAAGAGACACTAAATTACCTCTAAAATATGCTCATCATATGAGTGAAGGAGCGGTGTGAATTTAGGATTGCTATATGAGCGCCTTCATTTCATATAAAGTCTACTTCCAGGGCACCTCCAAATTTATATATCATATATCTTGTTCTTGTTTTTAGGTGCAGCTAACCTCTAAATAATTCCCTATACCAAGGTTAGAGTGAAAGAGGGCTCAGAGGTCTGCAGTCCAGCCACCACCACCCTTGTAGCTCCTAAACCTAGTAACGGTTCAACACCTCTGTAATATTACCCTACCTGTTGGCTCTACCGTTTTGCTGCCTCTTGATATGAAAAGATCTGGCAAAATTCCAGGACTATAGGATCTGGGCTAATGATGTAATCTGGGCAAGTAGGCATAATAATGAAATCATTTTTATTCATTCATAATGCTGCCAGGGAGAATTTTGACACCTATGAACACATCTACTGACTCAAAAATGGAAGCTGATGTTTGAGTAAAACCTGGGACAGATTTTCAGCTTTGAACTCATAATCATTTTGTTATATCTCTATTCTGAGGCTCTCACCGTCACCACATAAAGGACAGAAAGAGAAAATCCAGACCCTCTTTTCCCCCTAAAACTATTCTCAGCACTCCAGTCCTCTAGTCTCTTTCAGGTCCAAGCCTTCATTTCTCCCCAGCAATTGTGGTCCAGCTACTGTCAGATTTTCAACTGTTTTTCACATGTTTCCAGTCATTTTAACTTGATTTTCATCTTATTTTAACCATTTTTTTTCCTGAAATTTCTGGAGTTTTACTCAACAATAATTGAAACCATCAGTGCTTTCATGCCACCTATCTTATTCTACTAAACATGTCAAATCTGAATCAACGAGAAAATAACTCGAAATTTTGCTTTTATAGGCTGATGCTAAGAGTTAAATCACAGAACAAAATTATAGATGTTCCCATTTATAAAGTTAGGGCTAAATAGTGGGTGCCCATGAAAATGCAGAGTGGAATAGTAGGCACCTGGGACTCAAAAAGGGAGGAGGGTGGGAGGGAAAGGAGGGTTGAAAAATAACCTATTGGGTACAATGTTCCCTATTTGGGTAATGGGTTCACTAGAAGCCCAAACTCTAGCATTACACAGTATATACTTATGTAACAAAATTGCACATGTACCCCTGAATCTAAAATTTAAAATGAAAATAAATGAATAAAAATTTAATCATCAATTTTGTGTCTGATAAACCACTGGTGGGCCGAGAGTTGTTACGATGTTATGTCAGGTTTAAATGTTATAAGGCAAAAGTTTCTCACATTTTTCTTATCCTTTGACTAAATTTGAGTTCTCAACTTTTTACACTTACTCTCATATTGCCCTTTCTTGAATGTTCCATTTCACTCAGCATAAAGCTTTTATCTCAAGTCACCTAGATTGATTCTCACCGAATATATTTATATTCTCCACTTTATGGAGGTTTCTGAAATGTCCTATACCAGCATTATACTTCACTTGGTTCATAATTTTGTTTTATTTTTCTCAACATCTTAATCCTATTCATGATTTATGTTTGGATTATTTCTGGCTTCTCGGAATTGATTATTATAATACAATTCTATTCTATCTACAGATTTATGGTTCATTAGACTGAAGTTAAACAAGGAAAACTGACCTACTTCATGGATTGGGTGGATCAGGAACAATGATGAAATAGTTACTTATTTGAGTCTTGGTTATAAAGGAACTTGAGAATATAAATTAACAGGCAGAATAAAAGTCAGATGTGTCTATCAAGTCACATGATAGACACATAAAAGTCTTATCAAGTCAAATGTGTCAGAGAGCGAAGGTCACCAACTCTGCCAAAATATGAAATAAAATGATAAAATGAAAATATTTAACCCAAGGAAGGCAATAATAATTAAAATATAATGCTTGTTTTCAAATAAATGAAATATTGTTTGACAACAATAAATTTGCTTCCTCAGAGGAGAAAATAATTATTTTATAATATGTAATAATTGATATGGAAATGAGTCTATAACAATGTATAAAAATGAGTTTGGAAAGTAAGCTACTAGAAAAAAAGAAACTAAAATGAGAATTTAATCCTATAAAATGGAATACCAAGAGATGACATATTTATTAATAGAAGTCAAACATAGAAGCTTTCATTCATTGCATACATATTACTTACAACTAGGAAACAAAAAGGTATAAATCTATTGGTCAGTGATGTGGCATAATTATCAGCAGGTAAATATTTGAGTTTGCCTAGTGAGGTTTTAGATTTAATCTGTGCCATCATATATATATATATATTTCTGTAATTGAGGAAGGATTATTGATTTTAACTCTATTTTCCTAAATTAGGACCTCAATTTTATATATATGTATGTATATGTATGTATCTATGTGTGTGTGTATACACACACACACACACATATACATATATATATATATATATATATATATATATATATATATATATATATAATGGAGGTCATGATTTAGGAAAATAAGAGTTAAAATCAGTAATGTTTCCTCAATTACAGAAGTCAGAAAAGTCAATAGGTTATCGTAGAGTTTGTGAGTTTTTTATTCCTTTATTTCACGTTGAGTAAAGGAAGAAAACAAAATCTAGTTTCAGCAATACTTTGCTTCTTGTCTACACTGATGTTTTTTAGAACCAAGAGGGGACAGAGTCTATGCTAGAGATTCAGTGAGTTCATTTCTTTGAAAAATAGAGGTAAGAAAAATGCAAAGAAGCTTAAAAATATATTGATTCTAAACCCATTATTAAAAACACCTCATAAAATTTCAACATGTTTTTTGATAGCCTATCATATGCAGCTATAATGGTAATCAGATAATTCTACCACACTCATAGTTACTTCTCCAAATTAGTTTGAGCTTCTGATGGACACTTATTCTTACTAACTAACCTGATTCCTTCATGATATAAAGAGCTACAAGCAGCCTACCAAGCCTGGCCTACAAATCCTTGAACTCTTCCACCCCAGAAATTTTAAATGCGTTCCACTTTAGCTTTATATCCCATTGCCACATCAATACATTGTCAAAATCCAGAAATACACAATATCTGAAATCTTAAATTGCAATATACTTCTTGATCTAATAGTGCTTTTTTGACTGTCTGTTAAATGTATTACCCCAATATACTTAGTCTTCTAATGTTTTTAATGAATTATATTATCCATATAACTTTTGTATAATGTAAATGAATAATTTAAGAAAGAAAACCTAAGCACACAAGAACATGAGAGCATGAACACTCAAGCAAACAAGAATAACATGAAAGGTCAAGCATAAAAGCATTACATATATATGTGTATATATATATATCTCAAATATTCATTATTTATTTTATATAAATCAATGTATGTTGTATATTTAAGATACATTAGCATCTACTATATAAATAATATGTGTAAATTGTGTGTGTGTGTACACACACATGTATGTTTTTCCTATTTGGAAATCACCTCTTTATATCTGGCTCACATATCTTCCCCCAGAGATAACTGCTATTTTACATAGCACTTTCTGTATTCTAATCACTATTGTAGATCAAAAGGGAAAGAAAAAATGTTAGTAGAAAAATTAAATAATTCCTTTTACTTTATTGCTCTTACATTCAATTATGTGTGTTTTGGAGCAAGAAAAAGCATAAAATTGCTTAACATGCATTGATTGATAAATGGCAATGGATACTATGCAAAAAATGACAAGACAGTTGCCATATAAAGTGCTGATTGAAAGGGACTTTCAATTTTAAATGTGTTTTTTGGAGTGATCTCATTGAGAAGGTAAAATGTGCACGACTCATATGCTGTTCATTAGAGAAGAAAACTTGTCCTCACCTAACTTGACAGTAATCCTCTCCTGTGCACAAAATTATAAGAGAAATGACTATTGGTAAATAAAAAAAATTCCATCTAAAGTAATTGCTACTGCAAGAGAAGATAACGCACCTAGCTGAGAGATTACGGGAAATAAGAGCAGTTTGGAATCATAAAGGGTGCTGCTTAAGATAGAAAATTATAAATTGGTAAGACTGGGGGGGAAATGTATTTGGAATGTACAGTGCTAAACATTATATAAAATACAGCTTGAAAAGATTTTTTCTCTATAGGAGATAAAAATCAAGACCGAAAAAGAGGCAATGCAGTATCACTTACTATAAATTGATTTTGACACAATAAAACTTCTCTATGTGATATTTATATGTATGTTTGATCATCTGCTCTTTTTTTGATATCTAGTTTTTTCCCCTAGTATATCAGGAAATTTTGTAGTTACATAACTTAGCATAATCTCTGAAATGTAGCAGGCAATAAATAACAGTCATTAAATTGACAAGTAAATGGATGAACAAATTTACTTTAGTGCTACCAGTGAAATCAGGCTTCAAAAATATCATTTTTTTAATATTCCAGTTTGAAATGATGAAATAGCAAAAGCTTGTTCATTTTCAGTTGCATGTATATGTGAGAAAAAGATAAGACACAAATTGTTTTAATTTGTTTTCTTTAGCCTTCAATACTGGTAAAAAGAAATTTACTTACATATGTGCTATGTAAGATTTTAAATGGATTTTCAAATACCAGGATAGAGATTTTTGTCCTGAGTCCTTACTTTTTAAAGTATAGCCAAACATTTTTAGGTCAGGCAGGGGTTAAAAGGTTTCAGATTTTAGTGTCTGCTAGCACTGCAGGTTAAATATACTTAAAATCATTTATTTATATGTTCAAAAAGCTAGAAGATAGGATTTATTGTCCCCAACACAAAGAAATGATAAATGTTTGAAGTGATGAATTTGTTAATTACTCTGATTTGATTATTACACATTATATATATGTACTGAAATATATCACTCTGTACCCAATAAATATGTACAATTATTGCTATAAGTAAATATAAAAGGGAAAAAGATTTGAAGATAAACATATTTACCACAATATACTACTTGAAAAAAATCAGGTAAAGATTTTTGAAGAAAAGATAACTGACTAACTTTGATTAGTGAGTGGAAATTGCTCTGACCACCCAGTGACACAGATTGCAATTGCTGAAACATTAACAATAAGAAAGGCAGCTGAGAAAATTACTAAAGTGGACAGTCACAGAATTCATTTCTAGTCCATTAGAACATGGCACATACAGCTAGATTTTAACTGATGACTGAGATTCCCATAAACTATGAAAATGCTCTTTAATTCAATCATAGGATTTCAACTGATGAAACAGCGTGATTTATTGCACATTTTCCAGCTGACACCAAAGGTCCATTGAGGGAGTAGTGAAAGCACAAGGAAGCCTGAGGCAGCTTGGCTTCTTTGGCTCCAGGCCAGTGCCCACCAGCATGCCACTTCTTGTTACTGCAATGCAAATGCCTACAACCCAGGCCCTCACTGCATCTGAATTAATAGAGGAGAAAAATGACAACAACGACAAAAACAACAACACACACACACACACACGCACACGCGTGCACGCACACACACACATGCACACGCGTGCACGCACACACACACATGCACACACACGCAGACCAGCCAGATCACCATTTAGAAAATCAAATCTTGGTATGCTAGATGGCATTTTCAGCTTTTAAATAAGAAACATAAAAAGATTAACTCAGCAGTGCCAAAGAAAACACAGCATATTAAATCTACCTGGAGGATTTTGTGAAGTGGTAATAACTTGAAAAAACTTCTGAAAGAATACAAAGAATTTTTACTTCTCCCTCATCCAAATAGCTTGCGTTACACTTAATCTATTTCTATTAACAAGATGCATTTTATAATTTAAGAATTATGCAAATGAAAATGGAATGATTTTAATAATTCCAAAAAATCTTGATTAGTATATTCAAGGTAACCCCAAAATAAGTAAATAAATAAATAACAACAAGGAACTAGAGTTAATTCAATATTTCAAATAAAAATTTGTCATTTTTTATTATTTTATAAATTTCTAATGGCACATGTTCTGAGTTTTATGATTTGTGAACAAAAATAAACCCCTTAAATTTATAACTGTTTTGTCTTCAACTTGATTAAACACCCAAAACAATAGCAAAACTAAATTTTCAAAATACTTCTACATTTCAAAAATTTGCCACAAAAAAAGAACAGTGTTATAAAAAATACACCGATGTTGGAAAAGTTTCATTTTTACCCCCATTGAGTATGTATAAATTGTATTTTTCTTTGTCTTGTTTCTATACAGACACTGTTAGAGACATTCACACTATTTAAGAAAATAAGGGAAATTCTGAAAATAAAAGAAAAGCCTAAGCTTCTAATGTACATATAATTTAATGACATGGTTACCTAGAGGAATTTGTGCATGTTCACAACTAAGGTGTTTGTGTTTAATGCCTGTGACATAACATGGGTATACTATGTTTTTGAGTGTTTAATCAAGAGTTGATTAAACTCCTGTAGGGAGGAGCAGGGAGGAGATAAAGCCTTTGGCCAATTCATGACTTGGAAACATGTAACCAAGGCTGAAAATTATAAGAAATTCACAATTAAAAAGTGGGCTATAGAAAGGAAATTTACCTACCTTCGCTTGTGTTTCTATTTGTTTAAGTTGTACTGCAAGATTTTTTGATATACATATATAATGAAGTAATTACTATAGGTCAAGTGAATGAACATATCCATCATTTCCCATAGTTACATGTCTTTTTTCTTTTTCTTGTGATGCAAGTCTTGAAACTGAGAAATTAAGGAAGAAAGGGGTTGATTGCTAATGATTTAGTAGATGTACATGGTAAACGCCATCATAAAAATGCTCTTGAGAAAATATCAAGCAACTCGTGATAAAAGAACTTTCTAAGCAAAAGGTGGCACTGGGAATATATAAGTAAAGGTAAAAAAAATGCAAAGAAAGAGAAAATAAATAACAGACATTCATGGAATATAGTATTTGTTTCTAACATACGGTAATATAAGAATAGATTAAAAATACCAGAAAAAAATGTGTAATATAATATGTGAACTTGAAAAAGAATTAAATATGCAGTGATGTACTAAGTAGTAAATAAATCAGTATAATTTAATAGACAATTAGTCAAATGACACAGAAACATTAATATACGGACTATATAAAGAAAGTTTATGAGACATGTAGGATGTTAAAGAAGTTCCATTAAGAGAATAAATGAAACTGAGTGTTTAATCTGAAATGCTAAGAATATTCCAGGTAAAATGAAAAAACCGCATCTTCAGGTTCAGCAAGCACAGTGTGTCTTAAGTAGAATAAATAAGAATCAATCCGCACCTGGAAACTGTCATAATTAAATTATAGAAGCACAAATGGAAGAATAGTTCTTAAATGTATGTAAGTTAGACATGCACACACATACACACAAACACACACTACGTATTACCTCCGAAGAATGGAATTTGATGCTTTTTTAAAAAATAGCAAGAACAAACTAGGATATAATGAAGAATCTCAAGCTGCTGGAAAAAAATTTCTGTAATTTCACATTACTTTGTCAAGATAAATTAAAGAGAAAATATGAAATAACAACATGTTAATACCAAAATAGAAAGCTTTATACTAGCAGAACCTCATTTTACAAGTTGGTAAAAGATGCGCATCCATAGTAAACCACCATGGCACATGTATAAACCTATGTAGCAAAACTGCACGTTCTGCACATGTACCCCAGAACTTAAAATAAAGATATAGGAGAAAAGAAAAAGAAAAAAAAGATGTGCATCCAGATAAAGAAGTAGTAATGCATATAAGTAGTGCTAAATAATCCCTTCCTAAGTGATAGTTGACCATTGAATGAATATAGATCAAATAGCCTGTGAAAGAGACTGAATGAAGAATAAAGTAGGGTTTCTTAAACAGTGCTTCAAATATATAAAGTATCATCATGGGGCCTAAGAAAAGCATGCTAGTATAGATCTAGGGGCTATACACTGGTATAATATCAAGAGCCATGTGACTGCCAGGTTACATGCTGTTCCAGGAAGGTGTACTGTTACTCACCCTTAATGGGGAAGCATTGAGTTTAAAGAGATTTCTGACATTCAGATTGTATTTCAGAAAAATGGATAGTGCAGCAATTTTGTGGACAGATTGTGATGAGAGGCAAACAGATATGTAAGGAAGTTTCTCAAAAAATGTAATGAATGTTTTATAAAGAGAAAAGTTTAAAAATTAATGGTGTAAATAAAAAGAAAGCGAAAAAATCTATAATGTTTTTTGAGTGTCTGGGATATTGATTAAATTTATTATTGTGGTAGAAATTAACCAAGGCAATAAATGAGTAGTCACATTCAACAACTGAAAGTCCTCTCAGGCAAACCTCCCAGAACATTAGAGGTTAAAATTTTTGGATTTCCTCATTTATCCCTTGCATGAGTTAGATTTCTCTAGATTGTCATTGTTTCTTACACTGAGTAAGAGCAGAGATTGGTGCATGATGGTGTAGAGCTACAATGACTGAATCTCTCTGAAATAGAGCAAATCTTTAAGAGGTAATGTAACCCATGTGCCTACGAAAGCAATCACAACATTACATCTACAATTCATCTGAAGCTAATGAAGTCATTTGGTGGAACCAAGCCAATGAGGAAATGAATGCTGACCATTGCATTTTTTGATGAAAGAAATTTATCTTGTGTTAATTGTAGGATTTTCCTATTTCCTAGTGAACTCTATTTTTAACTTTTAAAGTTTTAGTTATCAGATTTATCAGTTCTCAGAGAAACATAATTCTTATCTACTAATGAATGCTATTTTTCTCTCCATTCAGTTATCCTTGTTACTGGGGCTTGTTCAATAACAGACATTTTAATTTTTACATATAGTTTTGTATTCTTACTGTTAATGGAAGTCTGTCATAGTAAAAATGTAAGAATAGAGGAATAGTAACAAGTTGAGAGACAAATGAAGATGTCTAGGTGAGCAATTCTGATGGCTTAGACTTTGGAATTAGCAGTATGGATGATAGAAGTGAAGAGATTCAGGATTGAAAATAAAAATGTAAAAGAGTCAAGATTAACTGATAGCTTTTATGCCTGCACAACTGTATAAATTGTTGTGCCTTTTACTAAGTTAGGAAACATAGGAGGAAAAGCATATACAGTGAACATAGTGGAAGAAGTTTTAAGGATGCATGTCTTTTTCTATGTGAACTTTGAAGAAACAACAATTAAAAGATGTAAAGCGAGTGTTGTATAATTAATTCTGTAGTTCATGAAAGAGTCTATTTCTGTCTGCAGATAAACCTTTTGTTTTAGACATGTATAAATCTTATATAAAACACAGATTCTGGATAAAAATATGCAGAAATAGAATGCATATAAACAAAAGTCTCAACACACTTCTTGGGTTACCCCAGAGTTTACATTGGGGGATGGAGGAAACAAATTTTAAAAATGACCAGTGTTACAAGGTGATATTAGAAAGAAAGCTGTGACAGAAGACAAGAAAAGGGGAGAAATGTATGTTAAATCTGTCTAATATTTGGAATGAATTGTGGATTTAAATTGTTATTAGATTGGAGATAGTGGAAATCTTTCTACCAAGTGGTAAGAGCAATACTGTAATTAAACTGGATTCAAGGGATTTAAGTAGAAGATAACGGGGAACTATGTTAATAGGTCATGATTTGATAATTGGCTGCAACATTGAAGAGTGACGGATAGTGGTAACTACAGGATGTTGGGTGAAGGAGTCTTTTATGATAAAAACATATTACAATATATCCTTTTGTTTTGCTATCATTTTTTTGTTTTGTTTTTTTGAGAGAGTCTTGCTCTGTTGCCCAGGCCAGAGTATAGTGGTGTGATTTCCACTCACTGCAACCTCTGCCTCCCAGGTTCAAGTGATACTCCCACCTCAGCATCCCAAGTAGCTCAGAGTACAGGAATGTGCCACCATGTCTGGCTAATTTGTTTTTGTATTTTTAGTAGAGGCAGGATTTTGCCATGTTACCCAGGCTTGACTTCAACTCCTGGACTCAAGCAATCCACTTGTCTCAGCCTCCCAAAGTGCTGGGATTACAGGCATGAGCCATCATGCCAAGCCACAACGTATCCTTATGTCGATAGGCATTATGATGCAGGAAGAAGAAAGAAACTTGCTATAAGAATTTTTAGCATAGGTGTATCAGTGGGATACAGGGGTCATATGGATGCTTTGACTTTTAATAGGATAGAAACATTTCAAATTCATTTATTATAATAGAAGGAAAAAATAATTTGGTAAATTTGGAACTACATAAAGATGGAAGACCTCTTCTGATTGCCTACATTTTCCCAGTAATGTAACAAACAAAATCATTAGCTAACTGAGAACAGGAGAAAAAAATGGAAAGAAATAGTTGCATAGAAAAATGGAAAACCTTAACTGATGTGGGAAGTATAGGAGAACCACCTGGAAACTTCCACTGATGAATTAAAGATGAGTGTGTATTTGTTGGTGGAGCGGGGAGTTGCCCAGCTATATTTACTACTCCAGTGCAAACAACTTAAGGGTACGGTGATCCACACTCCTTCAATCTCAGAAGGAGTTTTAATTGATGGAAAGAAAGCAAACCTGTGTTTATGCAGCAGAATACTTAATATATGTGGATCATTAGTTATAAGGCCTGTATGCAGCAACACTAGAATGAGAAGGTTGATAAAAAGTGAAAAGATGGGTAGCTTATGCATCACAGAAGAGTCTATATAATTTTAGAATTAGAGTATTTGAGTTACTGAGTTATCAAGATAGACGGTTGCTAGACAAAAAAGTCATGATTAAAAATAAGACTCAAGAGTTGGCTCAATCATTGTTAGTTTGAAATCTAGCTGTGGCAATTAGACTGGATGCCTGGGGTGCAGTGGAAGACAAATGCATTAGAGAGGATGAAGTAACACAGAACTATAGAGAACGAATATTTTTATACTAAATGATCACAAATAATGAAAATGTTACCCAAACACCAGGGGCAATCAAGGTCCTGCTGCTCACTGCCCAGAAAGACAATCACTGAGATGAAGAGTATTGCCAAGGAAGAAGGCTTTCATTGGGTGCTGCTTCTGAGGCCATAGGAGCTCAGTCTCAAATCTATCTCCCTGACCAACCAAAAGTAAGGGTTTATATAACAGGAAAGAAATGTAACAATGTGTAAGAAAACAGGAACTAGGGAGGAACAAGGAAGCAATCATGATGAATAGGGGTCCTGGCATCTTACTGTCTAAATATGGTTATCTGGTGAGTTTCAGTTCCTGGATACATGTTTTTTGAGAGGCCTAAGGTTATTTCCTGAGGAAATAACTCAGATAAAAAAAAATACAGGTTTCATACTTTAAAACCAGAAGGGTGAATTTCTATGTTTATAAAAAAAGAAAAAAAAAAAAAAGCCTGTATGACAATTGGGTTGGTTTCAAAAAGACAACTGGTATAACACGATGCATTTCATATCAAAATCTTCACTGAAGGAAGGCAATTAGCAGAAGGAAACTGATGACTCTGACAGAGTAAAATCATTTCACAGTCTGAGGGCATGGAGATCAAAGCCCTAGTCTCTTTGACAGTATGTATGTTAAGAAATTTTGGGAAGCTTCAGTTACTTGTTGGATCAGGAAAACTTGGAACGTAAGGCATGTAGGGCATGACATGCCGCCAAATCATTTTCTTTTATGTTTGATTTTACAACATCAGATTTAAAGACCATTGAGTAAAAATATATTTCCTTATAACACATTTTAAAACACTTTATTGTTCACAGGGCCTGAGTTTAAACTTAATGTGGACTCTTGCCTTTGGTTAATTGAAGCATTTCTGATTAGCATTCTAATTCTATCAAACACACATATTGGATCTGTTATTTTGTACTGATTATTTCCATATAGGTTCCAATGCAAATTATCATCTAACTTACAATACCTCAAAGGAGTTCCAGAACATGACCATTTAGTACTTCAGAAATAAAAGTTGCATTCTTTTTCATACAGTAATTTTATCAGATATATGTATGACTTGTCTTTCAAGCCTGAAATTAATTTTTTGAAATCTGCATTTTTACTATGTAATAAGCATTAAGTCTCAAGAAAGAGTTTGCTTCAGTGAAGAATAACTAAGTCAAGGGTATTGCTTTTAATCTTTAACAGAATGCAGATTACTCATTGAAAAGCAAAGCTTTCATTTCATAAATTGAACAGAAATATAATTGAAAATAATTATAATTATTTAAAAGTAGATCACTTCAAAAAGTCAAATATAAATATCTCTCTTAAGAGTCTGTACTTTTATTTAATTTCAATAAAAAGTATTTTCATTTATTTTAAACATTTCAATATTTTGTTCTATTCATTTTAAACTAGATTTGACTGGCATGAATAATTCAGCATTGTTTTTTATTTAAAAAATAAATTCTTATATGTTATTAATTTTTGATAAAAAGCACATCTATATTCATGAAAACTAAACCTCATACAGAAAACATTTGTTCTTCTACTTCGCTAGCAACTCAACCTTTTAATGAATGACATGAGCTACTAATATTCACTTATTCATAAAACAAGAAAAGAGTCAGATAATTATAATATTACAATTAAAAAAAAAAACAGAAATGAAGACCAACCTGAAATTCGGTATTCTACAAAATGATCTTTTAAAAGTGAAGAATACTTTATCTGAAAAATAAAAATGGAAGAAATGTGTTGCCTGTAAACTTGTCTTGCAAAAAATTTTTTAAAACATTATTTAGGAAGAAAAATGTTATAGTTCAGAAACTTGTATCTACATGAAGAAAGAAAAAGCATTAGAGAAGGAATAAATACAGAAATAAAATATTGTATTTTTTTAATTCCTAGTTTGATCTAGGAGATAAAAGTTTGTTAAAGTAGTAACAACAAAAATTGTATTTGTTCATTATAGCAAGTGTGGAAGTGAAATATATGATGAAGTTATGTGGGGCAGATGGGACAAGTTGAGAATATTTTCTTACAAGATATATATACTATACATGAAGTGGTATATCATTATTTGAAAGAAGAGGCCAGGAACCTTGGCTCATGCCTGTGATGTCAGCACTTTGGGAAACTGAGGAGGATCACTTGAGCTCAGGAGTTTGAGACCAGCCTGGGCAACACGGTGAGACCTCATCACTACATACAACAACAACAACAACAACAACAACAACAACAAAATAGCCACATGCAGTGTACCTGTAGTCCAATCTTGGGAGGCTGAAGTGGGAGGATCACTTAAGCCTGTAAGGTCAAGGCTGCAGTGAGCTGAAATTGTACCACTGTACTCCAGCCTTAGCAACAGAACAAAAAAGTGTCTTAAAGAAATAAAAAGCAAAAGAAATCCTGAAAGAATACTCAGTACTTACAATAGTTTTAAATTATATTGTAACTTCTAGGGCAAATACTAATAAAAAAATAAAAGCATAATTAATATGCTATGAGAGGAGAGAAAATGGGATTATAAAAAAGTGATCAATTAACACCACTGAAGGCAGAAAAAAAAAGAGTGGATGCAGAATGATGGTTACTAGAGGATGAGAAAGGTAGCGGGGAGGAGAGGATACAGTGGGGATGGTCAACAGGTGTAAAAATACAGTTGGATAGATAGATTGAATATGACTAGATTTGATAGTACAACAGGGTGACTATACTCAACAATAATTTATTATATATTTTAAAATAAAAAATATGAAAGAGTGGAATCAAAATTTTCTTAACACAAAGAAATGATAAATGCTGCATATACCAATTATCCTGATTTGGTCATTATACATGTATGCCTGTATCAAAATGTCATGTGACCCATAACTATATACACATAAAGAACAAGAACAATGGATAGGAAGCAGTTACAGATATGGTAGACATTAACCCAAATACATCAATAATCACTTTAAACTTCAATGGTCTATGTATACCAATTCAAAGACAGAGTAGATAAATAGTTGAGACCAACCTGTATGTTGTCACCAAGAAATCTTTAAGAGAGAGATTAAAAGTGAAGGGATGGAAAAGATACGCCATAGTAGCAGTAATAATCTAAAGATAACAGAGGTACTTTGTTTATTTGCTAGGGCTGTTATAACAAAATACCACAGACCGTGTGATTTAAACAACAGAAATTAATCTTCTCACAAATCTGAAGACTAGAGGTCTGAGATCAAAGTTTTGGCCTGGTTGGTTTCTTCTATGACCTCTTTCCTTGTATGTAGACAGTAATCTTCTTTCTGTCTTTAAATGGCCTTACCTCTGTGTGTGTCTGGCTCTTCCTTTTAAGGACACAAATTGTAGTGGATAAGGCCCATACTACCAAATATCATTTTAATTTAATTTTCATTTTAAGGACCCTATCTCTAAATGCAGTCATACTCTGAGGTACTTGGGGTTAAGAATTCAACATAAAAATATTAGAGGAATGCAATTCAGCTCATAACAGGGAATTATATTAATTTTAGACAAATCAGACTTCAGAGGAAAAGAAAATAGCAGAGATAGAGAGAGGCATTACATGATGAAAAAGCAGTGAGTTCTCCAAGAACATGTAACAATCCCTGATGTGAATGTCTCTAACAATAATGTCAATATAGGTAAGCCAAGAACTCACAGAAATGCCGGGGATATAGACAAATCCATTGTTATATTTGGAAATGTCAAGACCACCCTATGAGTAACTGACAGATCAGGAGGCAGAAAATCAATATAGTCGAACAAAATTGATATTGAATTGAATAACATCATCAATCTACTGCATGCACTTGATATTTATAGAATACTTCATCCACCAACAAAAGAATACATGTTTTTTCTCAAGATTTCATGAAATATTCACTAAAATAGACCACATTCTGGGCAATAAAACTCATTTTAATAAATTATTTTTAAAAAGGAGAAGTCAAAGTATATTTTTAGACCAAAATAGAATTAAAGTTGAGATCAATAATTAAAAGATACTTGGAAATTTTCAAATATATGGAAATTAAATAACACTTTTCTAAATATCTAGGTCACAGAATAAGTCTGAAAACATTTATAAATATTTTTAACTCCATAAAAATGAAAATAAACATCACAATTTATGTAGTGCAGTAAATTCCTAGAGGGTACATTGTAGCAGAAAATGCATACATTACAAAAGAAGAAAGATTTAAAATCAGTATTCTAGTTTTACAATTGGGACACTAAAATAAATATAAATCCCAAATAAGCAGAAAATAATAAATAGTAAAAATTCAAGGATAAATCAATAAAATTGGAAACAGAAAATTAAGAAAAAGTATGCTATTAGAAAACATCAGGAAAACTGATAAGCCTCCAACCAGCCTAACCAACAAAAAAGAAAGGAGACACAAATTACAAATAACAGAAACATTACTGCTGATTTCATGGATATTATAGTCAGAAAATATTGTGAATGAAACTATATCCGTAACTTTCATAACCTAGATAAAATGGACCATTTTTTAAAAAACACAATTATAAATAAAACTAACTCAAGAAGAAATAAACAATCTGCGTAGGCCTATATCTATTAACAATTAATAACTTTCAAAACAGAAAGCATCAGGCCTACAGGAACTTACTAATAAATTCTACCAAACATTTAAAAAATTAATTATACAAATTATCTACAATTTACTTCAGAAAATAGAAGAGGGAATATTCCTTAATTCATTTTATGAGGCCAGCCAGATTTATGCTAATAACCAAACCAGAAAAAGGTTTCTTTACAAGGAAAAATAAAAAAGCAACCACTATCTTTGATTAATACAGATGAAAAATCTTCAACATAATATTATCCAATATAATCCAACAATGTGTAAACTTAAATATATACCACTAGCAACAAGGATTTTTGCCAGGTACGCCAGACTGGCGGAACACTCAAAAATCGAACATGGAAGGTAGCTGAGGAAAGGAAATGGCACTCTCACAGAGAGAGATCACAATTCAACTAATAATTTGAATGTGATTTAAACAGGTCTTCAGAGAGACAACACTGAATGTGGATGGAGCAAACACACAGACCCGGAGGCGGAGGAGGGAGGAAGCTGGGAGCCCTGCATGGGTGCCATAATGCTACTGCTGGCTCCTCGCCCTGAGCAGCACCTGGGGAAGTGGTGAGTGAAGAGACTGGGGGACTGCCCATTCTTGCCATGGACTTCTGGTATCCTAGTTGCAGGGGACCCCATGCCACCATAGATATGTGAGCTGTCCAGGGGATCTCCCCAAAGATTAGACAAAGATGGGGCTGCTGCAAGTTCAGAGATGGAGACCTATGGGCCTGGGCCAGTTCCCCCAGAACCCGGCTGTAAGTACCTACCCCACAGGGCTGCTTGTCTCCCTCTGAGCAGTTCTGACCCCAGCTAGCCACTGGGAAGAAAGCAGGACAGGTTTCCCCATGGAACTGGGGCACATCTGTCCTGTAGGCCCATCTGCCTGCCAGCCTCTCCTTGGGCCTCCACCTGGCCACCCCATCCGTGTGTGTACAAAGTTCAGCCTCTGCTGCCCAGTCTGGATGTTTAAACCACCTCAGCATGTTCCAGCAATCAGGGAGCACTTTGGATCTCCCACCACACTCAAATCTCAATGTGAAACATCTAGAGGAGGGAGAGGTCAGCAGGTCCTGGCAACCGAGGCCCTTGCTGCTGCAGGCAGATCCTGGAGCCTGTGGTTCAAGAATTCCAAGTTGAATTTGTGTTCAGCACTTGGATAGAGAGGAGCCCACACTCTCCAAAAGCTAAGAGGGCTGAGTCACACAGGTTTGCAGACTGGTGTGGGACCTAAGCATGCCTCCCTCTGAGGGCTGATTCAGTAAAGGCGTGGCCTATTTCTCAAGGAGCCCTGCTGCCAGAAAGACCTAATAAAAACAACAACTAAATCACAAGCACAGTGCCAGTGATTGGAGGGTTCTACCTCAAGGTCCATGATCAGACCTGGTGAGGGAGTCACATTTCACTCCTCCTCCACCCCACTGCAGAACACAGCTCCAAACAGGACAGTACACAAAGGAACTGTGTGGATAGGAACCTATCTACTGCCCATTGCTTTAAGTACCATCTACTCGATCACAGGCTCAAACTACAACACAAAAAAATCACTTTACAAATTTTCCCCCTGTGGAACCAAGAGGGAGAAATCAACAACCAAGACCCTGTACAGAGCTTCTGCCGTCTGAAAAGTTCCAGAAATGAAGCCAGCTGACTACACTCAATTTACACCACAGTTAAAGGAATGCAAGCCCTCCCAGATGAGAAAGAATCAGCCCAAGTACTCTGGCAATTCAAACAGCCAGTCTTCCCTGACCTCCAGGCAAGCCCACTAGCTCTCCAGCAATAGTTATTACCTAGTCAGAATTGTCCCAATATTAATCAGGAAAACAGTGAAACTATGAGTAGACCAATGTCAACTTCTGAAATTTAGTCAGTAATAAGGAACCTACCTAAACAAAAACAAAAACAAACAAAATTTCTGAACCAGATGTGTTCACAAATTCTGCCAGATGTATAAAAAGTACCATACCAATCATACTAAAACTATTTCAAAAAATCAAAGAGGAGGGGTTCCTCCCTAACTCATTCTATGAAGCCAGCATCAGCCTCATACAAAAGTCTGGCATAGCACAATGAAGAAAGAAAACTTCAGACCAATACTCCTGATAAGCATAGGTGCAAAAATCCTCAAGAAAATACTAACAAATTGAAGCTAGCAGCAAACCAAAAGTTAATACATAATTAATCAAGTGAGCTTTATTCCTGGAATGCAAAGCTGGTTCAGCATATGCAAGTCAGCAAATGTGATTCACCACATAAACAAAGTCAATACAAAAACCATATGATCATCTCAATAGATGCAGAAAAAGCTTCAGATAAAATCTAACATCTCTTTATGATAAAAAGAAATCAACAGACTAGGCATCAAAGGAATATCCTTAAAAAATAATAAAAAGTCATCTATGACAACCTCACAGCCAACATCATACTGAAATAGCAAAAACTTGAGTTTTCCCCTTGAGAACTAGAAAAATACAAGGATTCCCATTCTTACCAAACCTATTCAACACAGTACTGGGACTCCTACCCACATCAGTCAAAGAAAGAAAGAAATAAAAGACATTCACATGGGAAAAGAAGAAGTCAAACTATTTCTCTTCACTAATGATAGGATTGTATATCTAGAAAATCGTAAAGACTACCAAAAAGCCCCTAGAAATGATAAACAACTTTAATAAAGTTTCAGAAAACAAAATCAAAGTACAAAAATCAGTAGAATTTCTGTACACACACAACATCCAGACTTACAGTGAAATCAGTAACACAATTCCACTTGAAATAGCCAAAAACAAACACCTGTAATACAACAAAGGAGGTGAAATATCTTTACAAGAGGCACTGTAAAACACTGCTAAAATAAATCAGAGATAACATGAATAAATAGAAAATATATAAATAGAATAAATAAATAGAACATTCCATGCTCATGGATTAGAAGTATTATTATTGTAAAAATGGCCATATTTCCCAAAGCACTTTTCAGATTCTATGCTATTCCTATAAAACTACAAATTTTATTCCTCACAGAATTAGAAAAAAATTATACTAAAATTCAAATGGAACCAAAAAAAGTGCCTGAATAGCCATCACAATCATAAACAAAAAGAATAAATCCAGAGGCATAACAGTAAACAACTTCAAACTACACTATAAAGCCATAGTAAACACGAATGCTTGTAACAGGTACAAAACAAACACATAGACCAATGGAACAGAATAGGAAACTCCGAAATAAAGCCACACACCTACAACTGTCTGATCTTCAACAAAGCTGACCAAAACAAGCAATGAGGAAAGGGTTCCCTGTCCAGTAAACGGTGCTGGGATAACTGGCTAGCTATATGCGGAAGATTGAACCCAGATCCCTACCTTTCACCATATACAAAAGTTAACTTAAAATGGATTATAGATTTAAATATAAGATCTCAAACTATGAAAATCCTGGAAGAAAACCTATTAAATACTCTTCTCAACATTAGTCTTGGTCATGAATTTTTTGCTAAGTCTCAAAAAAGAATTGTAACAAAAGCAAAGATTGACAAGTGAGACTTTATTAAACTAAAGAGCTTCTGCACAGCAAAAGAAACTATCAACAGAGCAACCAGACCACCTACTGAATGGGAGGAGTAATTCACAAAGTATGTATCTGACAAAGGCCTAATAGGGAACTTAAATCAATAAGCAAAAAGTGAATAACCCCATTAAAAATGGGCAAAGGACATGAGTGTACATTTTCCAATGAAAATATGCAGGTGGCCAACAAACATGAAGAAAAAACTAAGCATCACTAATCATCAGAGAAATGTAAATCAAAATCATGAGGTGGCATCTTACACCAGATTAAAAACAAAACAAAACAAAACAGGCCAGGTGCGACGGCTCATGCCTGTAATCTCAGCACTTTGGGAGGCCAAAGTGGATGGATCATTAGGTCAGGAGTTTAAGATCAACCTGGCCAACACAGTGAAATCCCATCTCTACAAAAAAGTACAAAAAAATTAGCCAGGCATGGTGGAGCATTCCTGTAGTCCCAGCTACTTGGGAGGAGGAGGCAGAAGAACCACTTGAACCTGGGAGGTGGAGGTTGCAGCTAGCCAAGATAGCACCACCGCAATCCAGCTTGGGCAACAGAATGAGACTTTTTCTCAGGGGAAAAAAAAAAGGAGGGCCGGGTGCGGTGGCTCACGCCTGTAATCCCAGCACTTTGGGAGGTCGAGATGGGTGGATCACGAGGACAAGAGATCGAGATTATCCTGGTCAACATGGTGAAACCCCGTCCCTACTAAAAATACAAAAATTAGCTGGGCATGGTAGCGTGTGCCTGTAATCCCAGCTACTCAGGAGGCTGAGGCAGGAGAATTGCCTGAACTCAGGAGGCAGAGGTTGTGGTGAGCCGAGATCGCGCCATTGCACTCCAGCCTGGGTAACAAGAGCGAAACTCCATCTCAAAAAAAAAAAAAAAAAAAAAAAATGGAAAACAACAACATGCTGGCAAGATGGCAAGGCTGTGGAGAAAAGAGAACACTTACACACTGTAGATGAGAATGTAAAATAATTCAACAACTGTGGAAAACAGTCTGGAGATTTCTCAAAGAACTAGAAACAGAGCTACCACTCAACCCAGCAATCCCATTACTGGGTACCTACCTGAAAGAAAAGAAATCATTTTACCAATGAGACACATGCACTTCTACGCTCATCACTGCAATATTCACAATAGCAAAGATACTGAATCAACCCAGGTGGCCATCAATGGTAAATTGGATAAACAAAATGTGGTATATATACAACATTCAATATTAAGCAGCTATAAAAAAGAATAAAATCATGTCCTTTGCACCAACAGGGATGTAGCTGGAAGTCATAATGCTAAGCATATTAATGCAGGAACAGAAAACCAAATGCTGCATGTTCTCATGTTCAGGTGGGAGCTAAACATTGAGCACACGTAAATATGGAAATGATACACACTGTGAGTGCTACAAGGATTGAGGATGGGTTAAAAATTACTTATCAGGTACATGCTCCTGTGTATCTATTGACATAATCCTGTATGAGTTTTTGTTTGCTTGCTTGCTTGTTTTGTTGTTTCTTTTGTCCTTTATTCACCTATCAGAGCATTTTATGTTCATTAATTTTCAGATTTTTACTCACCAAACTTTCCTTAGGTAAGCACTTGTTTGTGGTATAGAGGTTTCTATATGTTGCTGGATTCAGTTTGTTCATATTTTAAAGCTTTTTGAGGGCATATTTATAACAGACATTCTCTATTTCTTTTCACATTTGTATCTTGCATCCATGCCAGGGTAATTCTGCTCTGATAAGGTAATTTGGAAAGTTTGTGAAGTATTGGAATATCTTTTCAACCTTAAAATTTTGATAGATTTATCCAGGCTTTTTTTATGGAGAGATTCTTAATTATTGACTCAAATGTATTATGTGAGATATATCTATTCACAAATTTTATTTGTTCTTGAATCAATATTGGTAATTTTTGTCTTTCTAGGAATTTCTTAATTTCATATAAGTTGCCTAATATGTTAGCATAAAACTGTTTATATTTACTTATAATCCTATAATCCTTCAACTATCTTTGGGATCTGTGTAAATGTTTCTCATTAATTCCTACTTAATTAAATTTTGATAGCTGTATAGATTGAATATGCATATCCCTCGTTCTGCTATCAGAAAAATTTAGAACTTATGAATTGTATAAAAATAATCTACTTTTGATATCAAACACAAAAGTAAGGATGGCTGGGCATGGTGGCACCTGCCTGTAATACCAGCACTTTGGGAGACCGAGGTGAGCAGATCACTAGAGGTCAAGAGTTCAAGACCAGCCTGATGAATATGGTGAAATCCCATCTCTTCTAAAAAAAACAAGAATTAGTCAGATGTGATGGCACGTGCCTATAATCTGAAATCCTCAGGAGGCTGAGGCAGGAGAATTGCTTGAACCCAGGAGTCAGAGGTTGTAGTGAGCTGACACTGTGCCATTACAGTCCAGTCTGGACAACAGAGATTCTGTCTCAAAGCAAAACAAAAAATGATGAAAAGAAAGAAAAGAAGAAATAACTTATCTTCTAGTTATTTCAAAAATATTTCTTTCATTATTTCAACATTTTATCTGCTTTTCTATATTCCTAAAGGACTGCTAATAAAATAGTCATTCAGTTGCACTCAAACTTTTTTTCCACTTAAAACAATCTAGGTGAATGATAAGAAAAAATTGGGAAATAAAACAACTCTGATCTGTAAAAGGTGTTCATTACAGAAAGGATCTTCACATCTTTTAAAGGCCATCATGATCTGGTAGCTCACACCTGTAATCCCAGCACTGTGGAAGGCTGAGGTAGGTGGATCATCTGAGGTTAGGAGTTCAAAAGCAGCTTGGCCAACATGGTGAAACCACCTCTCTACTAAAAAAAGGAGATTAGCTGGGAGTGGTGGCACATTCCTGTAATCCAGGCTACTGGGGAAGACTGAGGAAGGAGAATCACCTGAACCAGGGAGGACGCAGAGGTTGCAGTGGGCCGAGATTGTGCCACAGCACTGCAGCCTAGGTGACAGAGCAAGATACTATCTCAAAATAAAATAAAATAAAACCATCACGATTTTAGTGACATTTCACACTCTATTCCCTGCACCCTTCTTCTATCTCACATGATATATGTAATACAGCAAATCACACATTATGGTATGTTACTCAAGAGTGCTTCTCAAGCTATCACTGGCTTCCATATAGATTCTGATTCAATATTTGCTTGGTGGTTTCAGCTGATTCTACTGCAGGTATTTTTAAAGTCACTTAAGGAGCATTTCTACAGGACCATATTACACATATGTCTGCAAATCAGTTCAGTATTTCCTTTTTCTATTGGTCCCAATTAAAAACTATTTATTAACCATATTTTGAACTGTCAAGCAAACGATTGATAAATAGTATTTGACATAATGTAAAATTCTGGTTGAATTTTTTTATCTCTATATTTTATGTTGTTTATTGTTATTTAATTCTTAAAAACTAAATTACATTTTTATTTAAAAAATAGTGGTTTCCAATGTAACCTGAGCTTCAAAAGACTGTAGGAATATACCATCAAGATTAAGTCAACACATTTCACTTTGATATACATAATTTTCTATATGTGTAGAACTTATTATTTGTCCTATCACCTCATAATACAAAAATGCATATTTAGTTTCATTCTATAATTGAATCGTTTTATTATACAAGTACACATTTCTATCTTAAATTGTCATTTCTGTAAACGAATGTTCAAAAATGATGTTTCTGTTTTGTGTATTTTCAATTTGACCTTGGACTGACAAATGTAAATAGATTTAAATAAATTTCTCACTAAAAATAATTTCATATATGGTGATTAAGACTCTAATGCTATTTCTATGAAAACAATAATATTTTAAAATTATGAAATATATGCCAGAACCGTTTTTTTATTATGTCTGTAAATGGCCAACCCACTGGATATCACTTGACATGTGTGGCAGTTAGAGTAATGTCCCTCCAGATGTGTTCCTTCCCTAATCACCAGAATTTGTGAATATATTACTTGTCATAATAAAAGGGACTTTGTGGGTATGATTATGAACCTAACCTTAAGTTGTTTATGTGGGTATATCCTACGCTACCACAAGAGCCCTTTAAAGTAGAAGAGCAGGAGAAAAGAAAAAGGTAGGGAAATGTGACTTTCAAGAAGCGGTCTGAAGGATGCAATGTTGTCGACTTTGAAGACGAAAAAGTCACAAAGGAATGAATGCAAGCAGCCTACAGAATCCACAAAAGGCAAATAAATGACATATTCTAAAGCCTCTGAAAATGAAAATGGTTCTCCAAATACTTGAGTTTAACTCAGTGATATTTGCACGGGACTTATAATAAAAGTGTGCTATATTAAGTGATTGAGTTTATGGTCATCTCTTATTTTAGCAATGGAAGACAAATGCCATGGATGAAAATAAAGCATCCATGATCTACAGACAGTACACTGTGAAACCTTGGATTATAAATTTTGGCATCAATCAGAACCAACAGAAAAATCCATTTTAGGCTGGGCACAATGGCTCAGGCCTGTAATCCCAGCACTTTGGGAGGCTGAGGTGGGCAGATCACGAGGTCAGGAGATCGAGACCATCCTGGCTAACATGGTGAAACCCCATCTCTACTAAAAACACAAAAAATTAGCCAGGCATGGTGGCAGGTGCCTGTAGTCCCAGCTACTCAGGAGGCTAAGGCAGGAGAATCATTTGAACCCGGGAGGCAGAGGTTGGAGTGAGCCAAGATAGTGCCACTACACTACAGCCTGGGCGACTGAGCGAGACTCTGTCAAAAAAAGAGAAAGAAAAGGAAATAAAAGGATAGAAAAGAAAAGAATGAATGAAAAGAAAGGAAAGGAAAGGAAGGAAGGGCGGGCCATTTTAGCACAGCGAAGTTAAATCCAAGTTAGACAGTAATTAAAAAACAAATATAGTTGAGTTAATCCACTCAGGTCTATGAAATCCCCATGCATATATTTATTTATCATTATATTTTCATATAAGCAAAAGTAAGCATTACTTAAAATTTTAATGTATCTGCTAGACCTAATTCTTACGTGTGACTTTTACTAGTGAAGTATGCTAGTCAGAATAATAAAGGCTTATTTGATTCCAAATATAAGTATGTACCACCAGAAAGTCTACAATCATTTGTGTTTAGTTTATATTTTTAGAACATTATGTAATCTGTGGTAATGTTTTTACTAACCAAAAATATTATTTCTAGCTACTTCTTTGATAGTTGCTATTGTTTTCAATGATTCAGGCACTGTGTGAATGCTGTCCAGGGATTAATTTTTGCATATGTTTTACATTATAAATTATGTTACTCTGATTTTAAGTACAAAGAATATGAATCTGAAATGGAATAGTAACTGACATGCTTTGGCTCTTTGTCCCCACTCAAATCTCATGTTGAATTGTAATCAGCATATGTTGACAGAGAGGCCTGGTAGGAGGTGAGCTGATTGAACCATGGGGCGGACTTCCCCCTTGCTGTTCTTGTGATTGAGTTCTCCTGAGACCTGACTGTTTAAACGTATCACTTCCCTCTGTTTTCTGTTTCCTACTCTGCCATGGTAAGATGTGCTTGCTTCCTCTTTGCCTTCTGCCATGATTGTAAATTCCCTGAGGTCTCTCAGCCATGCTTTCTGTACAGCCTGAGGAACTGCAAGTCAACTAAACCTCCTTTCTTCATAAACCACCAGGTCTCAGGTAGTTCTTCATAGTAGTGTGAAACTAATACAGTAAATTTTCCACATTCACTTTTAGTAAAATTCTGAGTTGTGATTAAAATCATGACAAATCCTAAACCTATCCTGAATCCATACACCTCATACAAATTCTAACCCCATTTTGCCCTGTTGAACCACTAATTGCTCTTTCTCCTCCTTCACACTCCCTTTTATGAACTCAGGGGTAGTTGAAGAATATTTATTGCTTTCATTAATGGAATATTTACAACCACGTGAATTAGTTCCTAGTCAACACCAAACTCTAATTTCCTTTGCTTCCACCAAAAAATAAGAGTTAGGTCATGGAGAGAACAGTGGTAACACAACATAAGACAAATTTTATCACAAGTAAGGAAATAGTGACATACATTGAGTCATAACTTTTGAAAAGTCATAAACTTTTTAAATGTTGATACTCTTTTATTAGGAAAAATATACCCTGAACATCAGCTGAGTTTTCTTATTTAATGCAGCATACATCACTGCTATTCCACAAAAACAGATAATTTTCTCACAGTTTTCAGCAGGTGGCAGCACAGACTCACTATTTGAAACCGGTTTACACTTTAAGCAAAAAGAAATGATTAAAAAACACATGAATACAGACCATTTAGAAACATGTGGGGGCACTGTAAAACATTTCTTTATAAAAATATTAATAGTGGCAAAAATCATGTTTTTATTATTGCAAATCATATTTGTGTAGGAAAAGCAAAATTCAAGATCATGGTGCGTTACCTTTTGAATTATAACTTCTTCGAATCAACTTAGGTACATTTAATGAAGTTTTCTTGGAGAGAATATTAATGTTTAGTAAATATAAAATGGAATAAAAGTTGCTTTGAAAATCTGTCTTAAGTGAGACAATATATTTTTTACTGTACATAATCCTAAAATTATGTTGGATATTTAATTAAAGAATAAAACATTAGAACTCTTGCTTTAACATGAACTCTACTCAGTATATGGTAAGAGAAAATATCTGCATTATCCAAACTAGCTTTTCTCCTCTGCCTTCTAACATCACCATCCAACTGACTGTACCAACTGGTAAACTCGATTTTTTTCAAGCTGTCCATCTCCCTTATCCTCATTCCATGTATCAACCCTTGTCATGTCTTACCAATTTTACCACTTACATTTTATGGGATCTGTCTAATCTTTTCTATTTCCCTGTCACTTCTCTGGTCTGAGCCACCATATTATCTAGATAACCTCATAGTCTCATAAAACACTCACCAGCCTCAGTATTTCACGATTACTGTTTCTAAATCTATGGAAGGCTTTGTCAGTGTTCCTCGGATAGATTTAATCTTCTTTACTCAACAAGTTAAGGTAATTTGTTAGGTGCTGGAATATAAATAATGAATAACGACGAAACTGGCATCAGCTACTGAGTGTATATATTTCAAGTAAAATTAATGGAAAATACACATAAAAATTAATATTAATACAATAATTAATATCATGGTTTGAGTGTGTTAAAGAAGTTGAAGATGTTAAGGGAGGATAAAATAAAAGAAAGTGCTCCAAAAATTCTCTCTGAACAATGCCATTTATGTTGCGGATTCCAAGAGGGAGGAATGAAACAGTCAATGAGGGAGTGGGCAAACAGAACGAGGGGAGACCATGACTGACTGTGAGCTGTATTCTCCTATGCAGCCTGAGCGACATGCTGAAGAGGTACTCGCCTGTACTTGAACTTTGTGGTCACTGAAGAATTGATGCATGGGGAATTCCCTGATCTGATTTGTAATTTAGGAACTCACAGTGCATGGGAGGAATGACTTGTGGCTTGGAGCAAGGGGAGTGAAACACAGAACAAGGAGAGGAGTGACTATTTACTTAAGTAAGTAGTTTTTCAGGCCTGTAGTGGAGTTGTGGAAAGAGAGCTGAGACCCGAAAAAAGTATAAGAATGATAAAGTATTTCAACGTAAGAAATTATGTTACAGAAAGGACTCTGTCATGAGGCTTAAGATTGTAACCTGTGTAATCTATATAATTGAAATGCCATTACTAAACTAATAAATATACAAGAACCAACAAGATGATTGATTCATAAAAGTTAATTTTGAATATGCTGAAGCTGAACATCCTGTGAGACTGCCAGTTGGCTACTACAAATAGAATTTCTACAAAAGTTTGAAGCTCAAGATGGAGAGATAGTTCAGTATCTAGGGGTTAGTGGAGGCTCAGCAAGGAGCTGAGGCGCAAGTGTCCTGGTGAAATGGGAAAGTTCCCTTATCCCCCTCACAGGGAGTGAGATGGGGGTGTGGCTTGCTTCTTCAGTTGCTCAGACTCCTAGGGAAAGCATGCAGACAGGCAGACCGTGAGGCTCTGATCCCATAGCAGCGTCTAGGAGTGAATGTTTACAGCTCCTGAAGCCCCAGTGGGCATGTGTTACAGGGTGCTCTTTTAGGTTAGCTGTCCATAAGCGGCTTGTGTTAACTAGCTTAATTCGACTCCTGCCTTATCACAGGACAGAGGGCTTTCTGTATCCAGAGGTTTCTTGCCTTAGTGTACCAGAGGAATCGGATCACATGTGGGTTTAGAGAATGAGTGCAAGATTTTATTGAGTAGAAGTAGCTCTCAGCAGATTGGAGAGCCAGAAGGGAGATGGAGTGGGAAGGTGGTTTTCTCCTGTAGTCGGGCTGCTCAGGGGCTGGGCTCTCCTCTGACTGCCCTGGCCAAATTCTACATCTTTCAACTGGTTGATAGCCTGCCAGCCTGCTGGTTCCTATAGGTGTGCTCTTATGCCAGTGTGTTCCTCTTGATGTTCAGCCACTTGTATGTGCCCACTAGGGTTTTGGGGTTTTTATAGGCACAGATGGGCACGTGGCTGGTCAGGGTGGTCTGGGGAAATACAACATTTGGGCAGGAAGATAAGTGTCTGTCTTCACCTAGTTTCTTGGGCACAGGCCCTGGAGTGGAGCCTTAGCCAAGCACCTGCTCTTCTCTACCCAGCAGGTCCCTGGCCCTCTCCCATTTCAATGGAAAGTAGTGTGCTTAAAACTCTCTTTTCAAGACATCTAGCTGTGAAAAGATCAAACGTATAGGACAGAAACAGTTAAATGCTTGTGTTTTGTGTTTTGCTTCATATCTTAGGATGGGAGGAGCATAAATCTTAAATACTGAAGTCAAACAGCCAGTGAAAAGTAGTGGCTAAAAAATCATCACAAGTACATACTCAAATGATACAATGTCCCACAGGTGTGGGAGGCACGTAGGTAATACAGAACACAGGAAATATGACATTGAGTGTGACAGCAGCCGCCAGCCTCTTCCACATGGACATGAGGGGAGGATGGGTGAGAATGTGAACATTTTTGTAGGTGAAGAACAAGTTCACTTTTTAAATAGAAAATGAGATAATCAGCTGAGAACAAACAAGATGATTGTAGTTTGGGGCACTTTAGTAAACAAATGAAGAAACTTTACAATGTCTACTTTAGGGAAAGAAAAAGAACTGAGTAGAAGCACGAAGAAGGACTGACCACAAGAAACAAATCATATTATAATTCTAGATTACAGGACATTAAAGTCAGCTTTCAATGCCATGAAAGACAGTGAAGTCAAATAGCAGATAATGGGCTTTAAATATTTCAGAGGTGGTATATTTTGGGATCACTACCTCATATAAAAACAGTGGTAAGTTTACAAAAATATGTCTTACTACTCATTTGCAAAGAGTAACAAAAGCCGCAAAAAACAGCAAACCAACATCAGGGTTTTTGAATGGGAAGTTTGCAGTAAAATTAGAGTATGTTTGAACAACGTGTTAAACAATATACTTTTAATAGGGTGAATATATAAGAATGGCACAGATATGATATTATTTAAAAAAACCTTGTGCACTTCACAATAAACCTCAAAATCCTATTGAATAAAGATAGAAATAAAGAATGATGGAAGTGACAAATTTCTCAGTCAAAAGCTGAGCAATTGCCTAAGAACCTTTTCTTCTCTCTCTCAAAGGTATTCTGCTTCTTCAGTGATAGATTGCTCTACAGTATTCTCTCTCTCTCTCTTTTTTTTTTTTTTTTTTCATTTCAATCAACCTGCTATTTTCTCCTTTGAGTATTTTGGGCCCCAACATTTTTTCCCTTTTGTCAATTTGTACTTGTTTCTTATTTCATATTTCTCTTTTTTTTTTTCTAATTCATTACATTTATGTGTAACCACTCTGTACTGAGCCTGGTGTTAAATTCACTTTTTAGATACATAATATTAAAGAGCAACATTATAATGATTTAAATACTGTTAATTGTTTTGCCTGACTACATTCTGGAGCTCAAGAAACATAAACAATTATAATTAAAAAAATATTTTGTCTCAAAAGACAAAACCATAGAATAGTACAGAGAAAATAATTTAATTTTGTCACACTAATAAAATTCATTTCTTTTTATTAAAGATAATTTTTGTAAAATCAGCAGAGAGAAAGTCAGCTGGTCTATGAGGTAAATGAACATTTTCTTTTCTTTGCCTTTTTTTTAAATGGAGTCTCGCTCTGTAGCCCAGGCTGGAGTGCAGTGGCATGATCTTGGCTCACTGCAACTTGAGCCTCTAGGGTCCCAGTTCATCCAATTTTCCGGTCTTAGCTTCCCAAGTAGCTGGGATTACAGGCACACACCACCATGCCCAGCTAATTTTTTTTTTACTTTTAGTAGAGAAGGGGGCTTTCACCATGTTGGCCAGGCTGGTCTTGAACTCCGGACCTCTTGATCCACCTGTTTTGGCCACCCAAAGTGCTGTGATTAGAGACATGGGTCACCATGCCTGGCTGTATTTTCTCTATTTATAAAACAACATGTTTCTTTAAAATGCTTCTCTATTTTCATTTTGTCATGTACTGTATTAGTCTATTCTCATGCTATTAATAAAAAGGTACCTGAGCCTGAGTAATTTATAAAGGAAAGTGGTTTATTTTATTCACAGTTCCACATGCCTGGGGAGGCCTCACAATCATGGCAGAAGGTGAATGAGGAGCAAAGTCAAGTCTTACATGGTGGCAGGCAAGAGAGCGAGTAGAGGGGAATTCCATTTATATAACCATCAAATCTTGTGAGATTTCTTCTCTATTATGACAACAGGACAGGAAAGACCCACTCCCATGATTTAATTACCTCCTACCAGGTTCCTTCCACAATAGGTGGGGATTACGGGAGCTACAGTTCAAGAAGAGTTTTGGGTGGGGACACAGCCAAACCATATTGCTTACGAAAGAAACTATGTGTATCCTTTAAGTTGCCAATGTATTGACATACCTGCTTGTTTATTGACTTGTCTTATCACTATTCACATATTCAAGATGCTTGGATATAATACTCCTTTAACCATCTGAGGTATATATAAGTTTGGCTTAATAAAAAGATCACACAGCAGAGTAAAGAGGAAGGGGATATGTACAATGGCATTCCTAAGAAGAATTGTAGATTTCATATTCCCTTTCTTGGTATCACGAGGTATTAGCTACAGAAACAGGAATTCTGTGTGGAAAATCACCCATAAAAAAATATAAGGAACATACAATAATGTTTTAGCTCTTGAGTCAGACCAGGATCAGCTGACCTAAATTTTGTGATAACGTGCATCTCTGCTGGTATGAATTAGGATCATATTTGTTTGTGTCTAGCTATGATTCATTTATCTAGCTTGAGCTCAGCTGGGGGTGGCTCTGCTTCAAGGGTCGCTAATCTACACTTCAGTCCCATGAACTTACCAGGAATGTTCACATGGCAATGTCAGAGGAGTTTATGCACAGGTGGAAACACATCGGACCCTGTGTTCTGAACTAGCCCATCATCACTTATGGTTCATTCTGTTGGGTAAAGCATATTGCATGGCTGAGGCTAATGTGAAGAAATAGGAAACTGCACCCTGTTCACATTTGAAGGATCCTTAAAGTTATGGCAAAAGATGTAATCCAGGGAGAAGTGTAGATGGTTGCCAATAACATCATCTACTTAACCAGGTGGACAAGTAATAGTTCTAGAAACAGAAAATCAATATTCAGCATGCCCATTGTTTATTCCTCAGTACATAAACCTTCAGACTGTGGTACTTGCTTAGATTTCTTTCTACTAATAAAAATTCCATTACCTCGGCGAAAGCTTTTCTCAGAGGAAGAAATAAAAACAATTTATATAAGATGATTGTACTTGAATTTTCACTCAACTTAAGTTTCTCAGCAGTTAAATTTCCTTCCTACTTTTGGGGAATCACTAAATTGTAAAGCAGAGAATGCTTCATATTTTTTTAAACTGTGAAAAATACTGATATTTATCATTTAAGCCCTTCAACACACAGTAAAATCCTTGATATAGCCTTTGCCAATCAAACACACCTATCATAGGCTTGAATTAAAATCTAATCATGTGAGAAATCAAGGATGACAAGAAGACAGTGGCAGCTGCATCCAGTTTCTGTAGTTGAAGCTGTAGCAGTTTGAGTGACAGCATGAGTGTTCTGTGTGTGTCAGGTCATCAGTGATGTAATCTGTAGTGTTTGTTACCCTTGAATATAAGGAGAAGAAAAATAATTTAAGCCCGGGAAAGTCCCAAAATGTAGCTCACCCTGGCAATGCCTGGACCATTTTTTCTAGAACTTCCATATTCTCTGGGTGATTTTCAACAGTATCTGCATCCCTGAAGCTCAAAACTCCTTTCCCTTGGATTTTGGAAAAGCCAGTTTCCTACATAGTTTTGGCAGCAGGCAGGATATGCAGGGAACTATAGCACCCAGGAGCAGCCCTCACCAATGATGTTTAGGAGTTAGCGTATAAAAACCACAGATACTTTACCCCATGAATGGGGCTGATAATAGTGTGTGTTTGCATCCTTTCCTAGTATTTCCCCAGTGGATTAAGACTGAGTAGCACTTTAGGGCAGCTGTCTTAATACTATGCTCATTAATAGGCATTCATTCTATTATTAATTCCCTACTTCCTTAATCATTTTATTTTCTAAATCAACTACTTTTACTTGAATCCTAGAGTTTGGGTCTGCTTCTTAGAGAGTGTACATTAATAATGCTATGTTTATATTTCTGATGCTAAGTGAAATGGTATACCTTTAAAAAAAACCACCACCTTAAACAGTCAGAAACAATAAAAATTCAGACCCCTTAAGAGAGAAGAAACCACAATGAGATTATCAGCTTACACCTGTTGGAATGTCTATTATCAAAAAGACAAAAGGTAAGTGTTGACAAGGATGTGGATAAAAAGAAATGCTTGTGCAATGTTGGTGGGAAAGTAAATAGCACAGTCATTAAAGAAAACAGTGTGAAGGTTTCTCAAGAAATTAAAAATAGAAATATCTTATGATTCAGCAACTCTATTTCTGGGTATGCAGTCAAGGTAATTAAAATCAGTGTCTCACAAACAGATGGAAAAACATTCCATGCTCATGGTTAGGAAGAATTAATATCGTGATAATGGCCATACTCCCCAAAGTAATCTATAGATTCAATGCCATCCCCATCAAGCTACCAATGACCTTCTTCACAGAACTGGAAAAAACCACTTTAAACTTCATATGGAATCATAAGAGAGCCCGCATAGCCAAGACAATCCTAAGCATAAAGAACAAAGCCAGAGGCATCACACTGCAGGACTTCAAACTATACTACAAGGCTACAGTAATCAAAACAGCATGGTACTGGTACCAAAACAGAGACATAGACCAATGGAGCAGAACAGAGGCCCCAGAAGCAACAGCACACATCTACAACCATCTGATCTTTGACAAACCTGACAAAAACAAGTAATGGGGAAAGGACTCCATGTTTAACAAATGGTGTTGGGAAAACTGGCTAGCCATGTGCAGAAAGCAGAAACTAGACCCCTTCCTGACACCTGACACTAAAATTAACTCCAGATGGATTAAGGACTTATACATAAGGCCTAACACCATAAAAACCCTAGAGGAAAACCTAGGCAAAACCATTCAGGACATAGGCATAGGCAAGGACTTCATGACCAAAACACCAAAAGCATTGGCAATAGAAGCCAAGATAGAAAAATGGGATCTAGTTGAAATTCAGAGCTTCTGTACAGCAAAAGAAATCATCATTAGAGCAAACCAGCAACCAACAGAATAGGAAAAAAAATGTTGCAATCTACCCATCTGACAAAGGGCTAATATTCAGAATCTACAAATAACGAAAACAGATATATAAGAAAAAAAACCCATTCAAAAGTGGGCGAAGGATATGAACAGACACTTTTCAAAAGAAGACATATATGGGGCTAACAAACATATGAAACAATGCTGATCATCGCTGGTCATTAGAGAAATGCAAATCAAAACCACATTGGAATACCGTCTCACACCAGTTAGAATGGCGATCATTAAAAAATCTGGAGACAACAGATGCTGGAGAGGATGTGGAGAAATAGGAACACTCTTACACAGTTGGTGAGAGTGTAAGTTAGTTCAACCATTGTGGAAGACAGTGTGGCGCTTCCTCATGGATTTAGAAATAGAAATTCCATTTGTCCCAGCGATTCTATTACTGGGTATATACCCAAAGAACTATAAATCATTCTACTATAAAGATACATGCACATATATGTTCATTGCAGTCCTGTGTACAATAGCAAACACCTGGAACCAACCCAAATGCCCATCAATGACAGACTGGACAAAGAAAATGTGGCACATATACACCATGGAATACTACACAGCCATAAAAAACAATGAGTTCACGTCCTTTGTAGGGACTTGGATGAATCTGGAAACCATCATTCTCAGCAAACTGACACAAGAACAGAAAGCCAAACACTGCATGTTCTCACTCATAGGTGGGTGTTGAACAATGAGAACACATGGACATAGGGAGAGAAGCATCACACACGGGGGGCAGTGAGGGGGTAGAGGAGAGACAGTGGGGAGTGGGGAGGGATAACATGGGGAAAAATGCCAGATAAAGTATGCATCTAAAGTAAAATTTAAAAAAATTAGTATCTCAGAGAGATATTTATGTCCCCATGCTAATTGCCCCATCATTGACAATAGCCAGGATATAAAAATACCTAAATATTGACAAACGGATTTTAAAAAATCATTCTATATAACATGTAATAAAGTAATACTTAGCCTTAAAAAAGAAGGAAATCCTGCCTTTTGTGACAACATAGATGAATCTGGAGAAAATTATGTGAGGTGAAATAAGCTAGACACAAAAAGAGCAATACTGTGGGAATCTCACTTACACTACATGTGGAATCTAAAATAGCATTAGTGGTTTTCAGTGGATGGGCGTAGGGAGAGATGGGAGATGTTTGTCACACGGTATGCAATTTCAGTTATGCCAGACGAATGAGTTCTGGAGATCTAATGTATATCAATGTGGTTTTAACTAACATTATGGTATAAGTGTATGTCTAAAAGAAGGTAAATCTTAGGAGTTTTCACCACAAAGTAATCATGTGAAGAGATTAAATACATTAATTAGTTTCAATATGGTGATTATTTTACAATATATACATATATCAAAACATCAACTTTAAACTTTAAATATATACAGTCTATATTTGTTAATTATGTATCAATAAAGCTGATAAAAATGATGAAGATATATAGATATATACATTACCTCACAGGGCAAAAACTTAACAGCTGAACTGTTGGCTATGGTACAGGACTCACGGTGTGATTAGCAAACCAAGTAATAAAAACAAACTATGATCTATTGACAATTGAATGATGAAGACTTATGAGCATTAACTCATATTTCCTTTCTTGTTGTGTCATATTCATAGTTATAAAAGGCATATACTTTCCCTCTTCTGTACATTACATTTTCTTTTTATTCAATAAAGCGCAAATGTGGGTAATATTAAAATAACTTTTTAACAAAAGCAAGATTTTAATGAGCATGACTGAATGATTATAGTCTTACATTGGTAATTCATAGGGTTCATATGCTTTAACCCTTTTGATGGGAAGACTAAAATATATTTGATTGTATAAGATATAATTGCATTACATTAGAAAAAAACGCATGATTTTAGAAATGTAAATAAAAGAACAAATAATTATACTAATATTGAACAGCCAAGGTTGGTGATGTTGAAAACCTTTTACTATTTTCTTTTTTGCTCCCCATTAACATGACTTGTATTTTTTCCACTATAACAAAATGCCTACTTCCAACAACAGAATTTGAAATTTTTGGACTCTGTCTCCCCAAGTCTCTCTTGCTGTTAGTGGGTGTGCTTAGAAACTAGAATCCACCAATCTCATGCACCTGTCCCAGACATTGACTCAGAGCCCAATAAAATAAATGGCCATGGTGATGTGTTATTTTTGGTGGGGAATCAGTAGAATTCATATCCAGTTCATAGAGTAGCCGTGGCAAGAGTAACCCTAGAAGTACTGTGAGTCAAGAAGGCAATCCACAGTGCCTGTGTCTGTTGGTAGGAACAGCAGGATCTTCACTCAACAGTCCTGTACTTGACTGTGACCACTCTTACTGGCTAGGAAGTGTCCAAGCCCAGTTCTTCAGCCCTCCTCAAGGTCTTGGGAACTACTAGCAAACTTCTAAGCTACATGATTACTCACAATATACATATAACAAAATTACATTATCTTAATAAGAGGCACTGATTTGATAACTTTAATAATCATGAACTTAATAGGCTACTTCCCTAGAAGATAGTTATATTTTAAAAGATTATTAGAAATATGATTAAAATAAGTATAAAAATATATTCTGATTTCTACCAGAAATCTAACCTTTTCTTATGTGTCAAAGGAAATTGAGTAATATTTTCACAGAGTTTGATTCTTAGAATCCTTCAAATCACATTATAAAAGCATTGGTTTCTCCTGCCTACAAATAAATAAGTTATTTTGGTAACCTAAGAACTAAACACATACAGATAATCATTTTTTCCTATAGGTAAACCTTATCAAAATATTCACATTCAGTAAGTGTTCAGATGAAAATGTAAACTCACAGTCTTCCCATGTAACAGGCCTAAATAGCTGAAATGAATAACCCAGTCATCAAAAATAAGCCAACAAATGGAATTTTTCAACTGCTGCAAAATATGAAAATGTAAAGACCCAGATATTGCAGTAAATGTTTTGTTTTTTCAGTTACAATGAATTGACAAAGCCAATTTTAGAATATAGTTGTTTGTCATCTATCAGACAAGCCCAGAAAGAAATGCCAGGCTTCATTAAGATAGTAATTTACTAGTGGACAGCTCAGCCTTTCTCTGCCTCCTCCTACTTATCACTTACTTTATCGATTCAATGTCAGATTTATCTATCTGAAGCCAAAAGAGAGAAATATAAAACTAACATAGAACATGTATAACAAATACATTTTTAATGGTTAATTTTGTGAAACAGTTCAAGTTACAACTCTATTAGTGATCTTGATTTACACACAATGAAATGGATGATAAAGGCTGGGCATGGTACCTCACACCTATAATCCCAGCACATTGGGAGGCTGAGGCAGGTGGATCACCTGAGGTCAGGAGTTTGAGACCAGCCTGGCCAACATGGTGAAACCCTGTCTCTACAAAACTAGAAAAATTAGCTGAGTGTGGCGGCAGGTGCCTGTAATCTCAGTTACTCAGGAGGCTGAGGCAGGAGAATCATGTGAACCTGGGAGGCGGAGGTTGCAGCGAGCCACGATTGCACCACTACACTCCAGCCAGGGTTACAAGGGTGAAACTCCATCTCTAAAAAAAGAAAATGAATAAAGAAAAAATAAATGGATGATATACCATTAGAAATATTTTAATTCTGGAACATAAAACCACAATTCTAAAGCAAAGAGAATTACAATTTAGACTGCAGATATGTTAGAATATCAATAGAAAATATGAACTCCTTAAAACTGTAGTTCCTCAATTATAAGATGGAATAATATTAACATCTCAAGGTTTAAAGGTTTATTAAACATAGCATGTATACTTGATATAACATATAGTACTCAAGATACAATTTTTATTTCATGTATTTGAACAACTTATCCTCAAATCACATTTCTCCAGCCTCCACCTTCATCGATGTTCATCAATTTACTCTTTTATTGAATCTTAAAATAATGTCCACTGTTTCATCTGAGCTTGAAAGTGTTTGCAAATGGACAGAGGACAACCCATCTGAGAATACATGTTTACACATTACTTATATCCTGGACCAGTTTACACTCTTTAGCTGACCCTTGATTTTTTAAAAAAAGTTTAATAGTATGCTTATATCTTTCATTATTTTATCCCATTTGTGAAAGGAATAACAATAATGGTTGTTATGACATTTCTTTTAAAGTCAATTTCTTCCAAGTAGCTGGAGTTACAGACATGCATCACCATGCCAAGCTAATTTTTGTATTTTTAGTAGAGATGGGATTTCACCATGTTGGCCAGGCTGGTCTCAAACTCCCGACCTCAGGTGATCCACCCACCTTGACCTCCCAAAATACTGGGATTATAGGCATGAGCCACCCCACCCGGCCATAGGAAACTTTTACACTGTTGGTGGGAGTGTAAATTAGTTCAACCATTGTGGAAGACAGTGTGGCAATTCCTCAAGGATCTAGAACCAGAGATATCATTTGACCCAGTAATCCCATTATTGATTATATACCCAAAAGATTATAAATATTTCTACTATAAAGACACATGCACACATATGCTATTACAGTACTATTTACAATAGCAAAGACTTGGAATCAACCCAAATGCCCATTAATGATAGATTGGATAAAGAAAATATGGCACATATACACCATGGAATACTATACAGCCATAAAAAAGAATGAATTCATGTCCTTTGCAGGGACATGGATGAAGCTGGAAGCCATCATTCTCAACAAACTAACACAGGAACAGAAAACCAAACACCACATGTTCTCACTCATAAGTGGGAGGTGAACAATGAGAACACATAGACATAGGGAACATCACACACTGGGACCTGTGGGGAGTGTGGGACAAGGGGAGGGAGAGCATTAGGACAAATAGCTAATGTATGTGGGGCTTAAAATTTAGGTGAAGGGTTGATAGGTACAGCAAACAACCATGGCACATGTATTCCTATGTAACAAACCTGCATGTTCTGCCCATGTATCCCAGACTTAAAGTAAAATTTAAAAACTAAAAATAAAAAATACCTAAATATTACATCATCTAAAAGTTTTATTTCTTAGTGATGTACTTTCTGGATAAGGTCACTTAGGTTCAGTAGATAAATTAACAAAGAAAGAAATAAAATTTGTTAAATTTGAAGTTTAAATAAATGACTAATATTTAATTATAAATATATTTGACCAATATTTGGGATGTATTTATACTTAAAAATAGTTTATATGAAACTGAAATCTAACTGGGACCATCTATGTTGTTTGTCAACCTTTCTAATGGATACCTTTGCTCCTGAAAATTATCTTTATTGCTGTTTTATCATAAATTTCCAATTTTCTTTATTCAGTGTCTTCATTTTTCATAAATCAGTACATTACATTAATTGAAAACATCAGCCAGTAGCCACATGACATACTAAATGGAAAACAGTTCTTAGAGAGTTTCCATATTTAATCCACACTTAATTTACTTTAGCCAGATACAGAGTTCTAAGTACACATATTTTTTTCCTAAAGAATTTCAGTGTGTTTTCCATTTTAATCAGCTTCTAGTCCTGCTGTTAAAAATTTCATTATCATTTTGATACTTGATCATTTAGAGCCCCCCACACCCACTTTTTTCTCGTTTAATTATTTTAGAAACCTTTTTCTTCCCTAATCAGAAATGTTGTGATGATCTTTGATGGAAGTATTTTTACTCATTTTGTCTGTCACTTTGTTATTGACTGAAAACTAAAGATAAATAAAGTTCACTTAAGTAGACTTTACAACCAAGAGAGATATTTTACAGTATAAAAATTAGTGACATGAGATTCAAAATTGGGGCATTAATGGAGGAGGAATGAAATTGCTTTTGAAGTTAGGAATTAGGTTAAAGAAATACAAAAAAGATCTATTTGTTCTGGCTCATCTGTACAAGCACAGGGAAGGGGAAGAATGCTGTTACATAATCAGAATTTGAAGGTGCATTGTCCTTGGTGGAGATCCAGGATCCTTCAGATAATAAGTTAATGAGTTAGGATTTTCATGAAGATGAATAGTTTCAGATTGTATAAGAATTTTTAAATGTAGGGAGCATGACAAGTGAGGAAGTAAATTCTGTGCAGAGGCATATTAAAAGTGCAGACAATTCTGGGGAATAATTGTAGGTAAACAGAGGCCTGGAATTCTGACGCTTCTATGGGCGATTTACATAAAAAAAGATAAAGAGCATGATATTAATCATGATGCCTTATCAGAACTAAAGTGGAATCAATACTTTCTATTGTTGTTTTTAAAATATTTTATGATTTTTTATTTAAATCAGAAACTGTATTTACTATAATGAAGAAAAATGTAAATATATTAAATTATTATTTCTAATATAGAAAAATATATAACTTCTTTTCATCCATTTCCCCTCAAGATAAATGCTTGTGCCAGACTATTTTAGGTAGGCATTGGTGAGTAAACTAATTTTGCCTATTTTTAACAAGCTTAGAATTTTTTTTGGAGAAATTAATGAAACAAAAATATTGCAAGTGCAAAATCTGTCAACAATAAATAATTTGACCTTGTTTATAATATACACTGTGTCTAATTTAGCAGAAACAAAAATAAAAAAATAAAGATTCCTAGCTCAAGTTTGTTTGGTTAATACAGAGCATCTCCCCATATATACATATTTTTTCAAGATAACTTTGTGTATACTTTTCCTGATAAAAAGACACATAATTCAAAATACTAGTGATATGAATATTATAGTTTACTACTTTTGTGTCTCACAAAAAAAAAACCATACACTTAACTTTTCTTAATGAAGTGAATTTTGATGTACATTTCTACGTGCAATGCTTGGCTAATGAAAATAGCTATTTCAACATTGTAAATAAGAACAGAACAAAATACACACTCAATCTCTAAGTATGTAAATTAGATTACAGATTAATGGATTTGGGTGGGTAATTCTAGATACCCCTCTCTAGTGATAAAAGTGGCAGAAAATGCAATGAGAATCATGATTTCTCTTTATTGTAATTCAAGTTCTGTAGTGACCTCTATTAAATATTACATTTGGAGTCAGGTGCAGTGGCTCACACCTATAATCCCAGTACTTTGGAAAACTGACATTGGAGGATCACTTGGAGCCAGGAGTTAGAGACCAACTTTGGGACAAAGTGAGATCCCCATCAGTACAAAAAAATAAATAAATAAATACAGGAAAAATGAGCTGGGTGTCATTTCACATGTCTGTAGTCCCAGCTACTCCAGAGACTAAACCAGTAGAATTCTTTGAGCCTAGGAATTCAAAGCTGCTGTAACCTATAGTTATACCATTGCTCTTCAGCCTGGGAAACAGATCAAGACCCTGTGTAAAATAAAACAAAAGATTATGTTTTTACTGCAAGGGTTGCTAAAAATAGAATTGGTTTTCAGAACATAAACCAAATCAATAAGATCAAATACACCAGCTTGTGCATGGAGATTGGGTATACAATTTTCTCCACATCAATTATCAGCATAGGGAATCTTTCATTATTGCCAAAAGTATAAAACTTCCTGGCCAGGTGCAGTGGCTCCCACCTGTAATCCTAGCACTTTGGAAGGCCGAGGCAGGCAGATCACAAGGTCAGGAGTTTAAGACCAGCCTTATCAGTATGGTGAAACCATGTCTGTACTAAAAACACAAAAATTAGCCAGGTGTGGTGGTGCAAACTAGTAGTCCCAGCTATTTGTGAGGTTGAGGCAGGAGAATTGCTTGAGCCCAGGAAGCAGAGGTTGCAGTGAGCTGAGATTGCACCACTGCACTCCAACCTGGGTGACAGAGCCAGTCTCTGTCTCAAAAATCATCATAATAAAAAAGGAATAAAACATCCAACATCAATGGGGGAGGGACACACTCTTGACAGTACCAAACAATGCCTGTATTTACATAAACATTTCCTGAAAGCTGTTTGTCCAGGTCATTTCTTGTTCTAAGTAATTGCTATACTCCTTTGCTAAGTATTCTGAGTCTTATACCTGACTTCATGTTCCTAACTATGACCAATAGAGGTGTATATCACTATTTTTAGTAGAAACTTAATTATAGTGATTACTAAGCTTTAGTATTTAGCAAAACTTGACACAAGGAACACTCATTCTGCTTTCTCCTTTTTCCCAAAGCCATGCATCATGTTACAGAAACCAAGCAGCTTACTTTCCACAGTGGATCCTATCTACCACCTTGTGCAATCTAGGCTCTTCTGCACCTAAAATGATTCTCCAGACCCTGGTGTCTCTGTGCAGTTGACAGTGTGCACACACTAATTAATTGTTTTCGATTCCCTGAGAACATTAAGTAGGAACTTGCCTTATGTATGTACACTTAAACTGTTCACCAAAATTGGCCATGCTAAAGAGAAAGCCACAATTACCGATGATAATTTGTGCCCTAGAAAAAATAATTTGAGTACATCTCTAAATTTAGTATTCAGGCTTTTGTGAGGATAAACCACTTTTACATAAATGTTCTGCAGAGATGTTAGTACAGGTTGTATTAGGAAACTGTGCAGATGACATTTTAAACTTGATATCAAATATACCATGCTTAAGTATTTACAAGAATCTAATCAGATGTAATGCAATTTATCTCTGTGACCATAGGCTTCTTCCAAACAGAATCTCCTAATTCAAATATTTTTGGATCTCTGCTGTTAATTTTGAGCTGAAATATTGGAAACTAATTTTTCCTTCTCCCTACTTGGCCTATCTTATACCTTGTAACAAATATACTTGATTTATTTTTTGTATTCTTCCTCAAAGTACACTTTTTTTCCTAAATTTAGCCTTTCTAAAGCAAGAAGAAATTAATTTGAAATTAGAAGAAAAATTTTTCTAATATTTGCTGGCTGTGTATCAGTGTATTAGTCAATTTTCATACTATTATGAAGAAATATGCAAGACTGGGTAATTTATGAAGAAAAACTGGTTTAATGGACTCACAGTTCCACATGCCTTGGAGGCCTCACAATCATGACAGAAGGTGACGGAGGAGCAAAGGCACATTTTACATGGTGGTGTGCCAGAGAACCTGTGCAGGAGCACTGCCTCTTAGAAAACTATCAGATCCCATGAGACTTAATATCATAAGAACAGCATGGGAAAACCTGCCCCCATGATTCAATTACCTCCCACCAGGTCCCTCCATGACACTTGGGGATTATGGGAGATTTGGGTAGGGACACAGCCAAGCCATATCAATCAGCAAAAGCAATCAATTTAGTCTAATTAGTAATTCCTAGCCTGTTGTCCACCGAAGCTTCTTGGGCCATTTGACTTTGCATTGTCAGTTTTAACTAATCAAGAATTTTATCAGTGGCAAGCCTGAGAGATCTGCTAAAAGAAAGTGGGCTAGAAGCTGGTAATGCTGAGCCATTTATTACATTATTCATGCAAGTTTTATCCCAGGAGAAAGTGTGAGAACAAAAATATGCAAAAATGTCTGTAAAAGAATCCTATACTGCTTTTCAGCCTAACAAAATTTCAGCAGAGAGATAGGAGAGTTCTGGAGCCCACACCAATTGTTAGAAGACTCCTAGGTCTTCCCGGAATAGGCCAGGTAAACATCCTTCCCACTTTCAGTCATTGGCTGGGATCAGTCAGTGAGAAATTTGTCTTCAATGTAAATGTGGCTGATACATTCCAGAATACAGCAGGTAGGGTTCTTAGCCAATAATGCTCCCATTCTCATGACCATCCGTGTCCACCCACTCTTGCTGTAGAGATCAATATCTCCACACAGGTTCACGGAGCAGTACTATGGTTATTGGGACATATTTTCTTAAGGAAAAATGTAGAAAAAATTATTGCTTTGAACTTACTCTATTGATGAAGTTGATCTAAAAAGCTCTGATACCCTCCTTCCATATTGTCCATTTCAAACTCTTTCCAACCTTGCTTGGTAGTGTGAGCCAAACTTTCATTCTTGAAGGACCTGATTATTTAATAATCATAGCCTTCTTCTTCACCTAGGGTTGCAGCATTCACAGTTAAAATGAAGGCATACCAATGGGCCATGGAGCCCCCAAGTAGGTCAGCTGGGTTTCATACAAATTTCTCCTTGCTCCATTGTGTAATAACAGCCATTTTTTCCTTTTACTGATCAAAGTCAATTACTTTAGACATTCTGTGACTTCTCATTTTACCTGGTGATTCCTGGGCACAGGAATCCTGAAGTGACCCTATTGGCCTACAGTTAAGTAAAACTTATATATAACTTTTAGTGAAATGGGACCCTTGTTATGTCCCCTGCTCCAGTGCTACACTGTGTGGGATTAAAGGCTATGGTCAAGCATTCAGTCAGCACCTATGTGATAGTAATAACTAAAGCTCTTTGTGTAATGAAAGCAAACCCATATAAGTACCTATCACTCTGAGAACAAAACTTCTGGCCCTTCTGGGACCCAACTTCAGAATTTTCTGAGAAATAGATGCCAAGGAAGGATTAAGTAAAATTAAATATGTGAGCATTTTATTAGGAAAAAATAATGCCTGTGAGAAAACAGGGAGAGAAACTTGAGTCTTGGAGAGGCATCAGATTGTGTTTCTAAGTGTAAAGGAGATAGGAAAAGAGGGTCGGTGGAAGCTTTCCAGATAGCAGTGCAATCTAAGAAAAGTTTATCAAAGCTATGAAGGAGTTTGTGAGTCAAAGATGGCTGTCAGAAAAGTCCTCTTGTCTCCCCCAAATGAGCCTCTTTTTGTACTCATACCATACTCTGTTATTGGCTAGTGGTGAGACGGTAGAAAGCATGGTCTTGGAGAAAACATGGAAATGGATTTTAAAGCATAGTAGGCTGGGCGCGGTGGCTCACGCCTGTAATCCCAGAACTTTGGGAGGCCGAGGCGGGTGGATCACGAGGTCAAGAGATCGAGACCATCCTGGTCAAAATGGTGAAACCCCATCTGTACTAAAGATACAAAAAATTAGCTGGGCATGGTGGCACGTGCCTGTAATCCCAGCTACACAGGAGGCTGAGGCAGGAGAATTGCCTGAACCCAGGAGGCAGAGGTTGCGGTGAGCCGAGATCACACCATTGCACTCCAGCCTGGGTAACAAAAGCGAAACTCCGTCTCAAAAAAAAAAAAAAAAAAAGCATAGTAACTGGGGCTTCTGGTCAGCCATACTGTCCAGTGGGAAAGTAAGACTAAGTATTCTCATTACTGACACACTTTTCTTCTTATTCATTAATTGAATAGTTCCTAATAAATAATCAATACTTATTTGTTAAATTACTAAAAATAATCAAACTGTTACAAAAATATATTTGAGCTCATCTTTTTATAATTGGACTTGAGCCCATTTATCAAATGCAAACTAAATCCCCAATTTTATTTTATAATGTCTTATTTTTATTTTAACATTTGCCAACCTTCTATTACCTAAGGCAGTTTAAAACATTTTTGGGTGTTGTTCTTGCTTTAATTCACAGAGCATGATACATTTTCATTATTGGCGATGTTCAAAATAGTTTTTGTGTATGTGCAAAAATACAAACTCTACACATAGATGAACTCTATACTATATTGAAAAGGAATCAACATGAGGAGTGAGGTGTGTTCACACAATTTTATACATATTATTATAATATCACTTATTTTTCAACATTTAATATTTTATAACCTATTAGGGTATATTTTGTCAAGTAAATATTAAATTTATTCTGACAACTTCCATGAACCATCAGCTTCTATTTTCACAAACTCCACCAAATGTTATTATAAAAACTTATTAGAGATTTTTAAATAAGAAATCTTTTGAAATACAATTTTCTAATGTCAAATAAATCATGAACACATAATAAATACTTGCTTTTAATGGTGTGTATTATTTAATAGTATGAAAACATTTTACTGATTTTATAAATACATATTAATATAAAAAAATGAATTTTAAAACTATGATGGCTCACGCTTGAAATCCCAGCACTGTGGAGGCTGAGGCAGGTGGTTCATGAGATCAGGAGTTTGAGACCAGCCTGGCCAACACAGTGAAACCCCATCTCTACCAAAAATACAAAAATTAGCTGGGTGTGGTGGTGGGTGCCTGTAATCCCAGCCACTTGGACTGTTGAGGCAGGAGAATCGCTTGAACCCGAGAGGTGGAGAGTGCAGTGAGCCAAGATTGTGCCACTGCACTCCAGCCTGGGCAACAAAGTTAGACTCCATCTCAAAAACAAACAAACAGACAAACAAATACAAACAAAAAAACCTTTAAGATGTATATACCTATAGCTATATCTGCCTCCATCTCTTTCTATATACATAAACACACACATACACAGACATACATTTTATTTATTCCTTGGGAAATTTCTTGGAGAAATCTAAAATTGTACTTAACGCGTAAGAATTAACCTCTAACATTTGCAATGTTGTTCTGTATCATATTCAATGTATTATACATTTCCCTCAAATTTCACTAGATGGTGCTATGTATTAAATATAATAAATTTTATGTTTAGTAATAAATAGTTCATTGTAATAAACTACTAACATGTTATTATATTTGTGACTATAAAATAGGAAACTGTTATTATCTGACTGTTTTTAACTGCATTTATGGGCCTCTTTCATGAAGAGACCTACTGGTACAAGTGATGAGAAGACAAAACAGAAAGTGCAGACCTCTTTCCCTTAACATGACTGTTGAGGTTGTTAATGGAGTGTGAGAGCTCATCAAATTTGCCATGGTTCTCACCCACCTACACTGCTATCATTTCTCTTTTTCGATGGCTAATTAAGTTATAACATTTAAATTCCCTATAAAACTTATTTTCTAGGATGTGCAGAATCCGATCAATTATAAAAAATTCAGGCACTTATTTTAACAATACGTATCACAGGTGTTATCAGGTCAAGTTATTGGGATCCCTGTAAAAGAAGGTCAAATGAAAATCTTTGAAAATCACAGAAGCATAATCATTACTTTCTAAAAGTAAGGATGCCTATCCTAGGCTGATGTCACAAAACCATTCTTTTCTGATATATCAAATTAAAAATTTTTCAGGATTCTGGCTAACATGTTATTTATTACGAGGCAAAATGTTAAATTATTTTAGTAAGTCCTTAAAGACTATTAGTCCCTGTGCTGTAATGCGTTCTCAAAGATCAAAGCAGCTATAGAATAAAAGCATGTCTCCTGAATCACAGAGAATCATATCATTTCCCTCATGAGTTAGCTACAGAAGTTATTTTTTAAATAATGTATAAAGGAAGCAGGCTTTGTTTTTTTGTTTGACTATTTTATTCAATTCACTGTTCTAATTCTCTTTCCTTCTTTGCCAAGAGGGCCATGCCCTGTGTGGGCCAGACAACCACCCTGAACTCACCTGCTGCCAGCTTTCTGTTTATCTCTGTGTTCACTGTCTACTGGTCCCTAGTTTGGATGGTCCTACAATCATGTTGACTTCATATGTGCTTTCCCTCATTTCCATCAGTTGTCTCTACCCTGGACGTTTCTTCTAAGATGATCTCACGTCAGGGTACTCCTTTGTTAGTCTAATTTCAATGTACACTTGACTTTTTTAAGGAAACTTTGTATGTCTCCCTACATCGAAGAAGTCCTGTAAGCCCTTCCATGTAACCATCACATGATTCAGTTTTATGTTTGTATCAGTTCCCATGCTGATGATAAAGACATACCCACGACTGGGTAATTTATAAAGAAAAAGAGGTTTAATGGACTCACAGTTCCACATGGCTGAGGAGGCCTCACAATTATGGTGGAAAGCAAAAGGCACATCTTACCTGGCAGCAGACAAGAGAGAATGAGAGCTGAGCAAAATGACAAAAGGAGAAACCCTTCATAAAACCTGAGATATCATGAGGTTTATTCAATATCACAAGAACAGTGTGGGTGAAACTGACCACGTGATTCAATTATGTCTAATTACGTCCCTCTCACAACATGTGGGAATTATGGGAGTTACAATTCAATATGAGATTTGGGTGGGGATACAGCCAAACCATATAATGTTTTTCATAGCTCTTACAATTATCTATAGTTATTTTGGTTGCTTTGTTATTTGCTATTTGTTTTCTGTCATTTCCTAGAGAAATGTTCTCAGATTTCTTAAATAGGCTCACAACAATATTGAGCCCCCAATATCAAAACCTGTATCACAATCGTACATTTTTTCAATTGACAAACCCACACTGACATATCAATATCACCCAATGTCCATAGTTTACATTAGGTTTCATTCTTAGTGTTGTACACATTCTATAGATTTTGACAAATGTATAATGATACGTGTCCACCATTATAATATTGTAGAGTAGTTTAACTGCCCTAAAAATTTCCTGTGCTTCATCTATTCATTCTACCCACATCTGTGACCCCTAGAAACCTCTTGTATTTTCAGTCTCCATAGTTTTGCCTTTTCCATAATGTCACAGGGTTGGAGTCTTACATACAGTACATAGTCATTTCAATTTGACTTCTTTCTCTTCAAGGATTTAAGCTCTAAAAGTGGAAGAGACTTTGGTGTTTTGCCCAAAGGTTTGTTTCCTGAACCCAGGGTATAGAAAGTATTAAATAGTTATTTGTTATTGAAATAATTAATACATTACTTGAAACCAAAAAAAAAACTGGCATATAATGTATGCTTAAATGATAGATAAGTGCAAATGAGGAAATATTGTTGAAAAGTGCATGTGTGTGTCTGTGAATGTAGCATGTTGTTTTTTCTAAGCATAATTTTGAGCTATGATTTTTTATATTGGAAATTATTTCATTTTTAGCTGGATTTCTACATAGACCTTATTTATGTATCGTTTTTAGAAATTGTGCCTGTATATATGAGTGTGTGTGTGAGAGAGGGTATGAGAAAGAAAGAATGAATAAATGAAAGAAAGAGGAAAAGAAGGGGGGAAGGAAGGAAGAAAGGAAGAAAGGGAGGGAGGGAGGAAAAGAAAGAAAGAGAGGGAGGGAGGGAGAGAAAGAAGGAAGGAGAGAAAGAAAGAAAGAGAAAGGAAAAGAAGAAAGCTTTATTTCATATTTTTTAGTAAGGCCATTTAAACACTAAGAAATAATAATCTCATAATCTTCTTTTGCTTTTGTTATAATATATGTTTTATTATTTATTATGACTGTCTCTAGTATGTTTAGTTTGTCAACTTTGTTTATAGAATCATTTCATGATTCACATGAAGAATTTTTAGCCTCAGTACTGCTATTGATGATAAAGCAAAATATGTCACTGAAAAGTAAAAATAGACAAAGGATTATGAAAATGCCAGGATACTACCATGTAATATACTATTTCTTGCTCTAATGATTCAAATATTATAATTATGAATATAAATGCACTCTAATTCTAGCCTAACCTGATTAGATCTGCATAAACTTTCAAAAGTTAATCAAGTGCAGAACAACTGTATATGTAGGTTCTCACCCTCAGCAGACTTTCCATATAAAGGGTGATTGCATCTTTTATTTTCTCCTATCATCAAGTTATGAATGCATGAGCCTTTACCAGTTCACTTATTAGAAATTAGTTCCACCTGAAGTGTCTGCCACAAGTTTTTCTGCAAATAACACTGGTAAAGTTAAAACTCTAAAAGGAGCAGTTACGGTAATCTGCTGACCTTGACTAATGCTGCATTCTGACTTTTGTGGGGGGCTGCTCATTCTTCTCAATGCTTGCTAATTGAAACTCTTTGGAAGTAAGTATTCACAATTTCTGCATAAGGTATTCCCTTATAAAATTCCTGCTTACATTTCTGATGGTACTGTGAATGCTGTTATATAGTTACTAAGAAAGCAGTGGTTTGGCATTGCTATTTCTTTGTAGTCTACTTCCACTTGGCCAAAAAATATGTAGCATCCCTACCATCAACATCAGTATCAACAGAATCATTCCAACCTCCTTACTTATTAGAATCTGTCTTATAGAAAAAGGCAAATTTCTCCACATTCCCACTACTTTCAGGTTGACTTTCTATTTGATGTTAAAAATGGAAATATTAATTTTATCATATAAAAATTAAAAACAGAAACATACATGTAATCCCTAAATATTTGGAAATCAAGCACATTTTTAAATAACACAAGGACCGAAAAGAAAGTTTTCAGAAAACTTAGAAAATATTTTAAAATAAATAAAACCACAAATGCAATGTATCAACATTTGTGGGTTGCAGATAAATCAGTACTGAAACAGAAACTTATAACAATAAATGCATGTTTTATAAATCAGGCCCCAAGTCAATAATCTAAGCATAGACCTTAGGAAAATATGTAAAGAAGAATAAATTAAGCCCAGAGCAAGTAGAATAAAAAATAGTAAATATGAGAGCTGAAATTATTTAAATTGGAAACAGAACAGCAAGATAATAGCAGTGGAACAAAACCTACTTCCTTAAATAATGTGATTAATCTCTAGCAATATTGACCTCCTCACACACAGACACAAACATAAAACACAAATTATTCCTATCAGTAATGAAAGGAACTACATCCCTGCAAACATGAAAAGATAATAAGTAAATACAGGTAGAATATCCTTTATCAGAAATGCTTGAGACCAAAAGTCATTCATATTTTGGACCTTTTCAAATTTGGGATGATTTGCACACAGGTAATGAACCTGTGGATATGACCTAAGCCTAAACACAAAATCCACTTGTGTGGATTTATATATATATACCTCATACACAGAGCCTAAGGTAATTTTATATAATAAAGGTCGAGCATCTCTAATCCAAAAATTCAATATTTAAAATACTCCAAAATCCACCACTTTTTAAGCAACAATGATGCCACAAGTAAAAATTCCAACCTGATCTCATGTGAGGTGTTTCAGTAAAAATGCAGTCAAAATTTTTATTGCAACATTATTAAAAATACTGCATAAAGTTACTTTTTTTTAAATTTTTTAAATTTTTATTGCATTATAGGTTTTGGGGTACATGTGCAGAGTGTGCAAGATAGTTGCATAGGTACACACATGGCAGTGTGTTTTGCTGCCTTCCTCCCCTTCACCCACACTTGGCATTTATCCCCAGGCTATCCCTCCCCAGCCCCCCCCACTGTCCCTCCCCCCTTCCCCCCAATAGACCCCAGTGTGTAGTAGACCCCCTTTAGGCTCTGGGTGTTAGGTGTGTATTAAACTTAAGTGAATTTCATGTTTAGAGTTAGCTGCCAGTCCCAAGATATCTGATATAGTTTGGCTCTGTGTCCCCACCCAAATCTCACCTTGATTTGTAATTCCCGTAATTCTTATGTGTCAAGGGCAGGACCAGGTGGAGGTAATCGAATCATAGAAACCATTTCCTCCATGCTGTTCTTGCGATAATGAATGCGTCTCAAGAGATCTGATGGTTTTATAACCATCTAGCATTTCCCCTGCTTGCACTCATTCTCTCTTTGTGAAGAGTTGCCTTCTGCCATCCTAAGTTTCCTGAGGCCTCTCCAACCATGTGCAACTATGAATCAACTAAAACCTCTTTTCTTTATAAATTACCTAGTCTTGGGTATTTATTCATAGCAGCATGAGAATCAACTAATACAATATGTCATTATATATATGCAAATATTCTCAGATCTAAAAAAAAAAAATTGGATTAGAGATACTTGACCTGCATTGTATAATTCTCAGTCTGAAATCTGAAACACTTAGACTCTCCAGCATCTTGAATAAAGAACATTCAACCTGTATTTTTAATAATTTTGTGCACCCTTTACATTAACTCGTGTGGAAAATGTATATACATATGAAATGACATGAATAAATAGGGTTTATATAAAAAATCAAAGGCTAATTGAATATTTATAATATTTTTGAAACTTTACCATATTAACACAAAGTAGAATGGTGCTAAGATCACCTCAGTAGATTTAGATAAGACTTTGATCAACATCTGAACATGATAACAACTCTCAGCAAATTATGAATAGGAGATACGTTTCCTAAACTAGTAATGAAAATCTGTAAAAAAAAAAAAAAAAAAAAAAAACCTACAGGAACATTATATTAAATAATGAAAGAGTGAATAGTTTTGCTGAAAGATTAGTGGCAAGGCAATGAGATCCACTATTACCAATATCATTGGGATGATACTGTAAGTCTAACCTATTAAAATACAGCAGGAAACAATTATTTAGGAACTAGTTAGAGAAAATGCAAATTTCTCTAATTAAATACAATTTGACTGTCCATGTAAACATTCCATGGATTCAACACAAAACCTCCAAGAAACAATGACAATTCATCAATGTTTTCAAATACAAGTGCAATATACAAATATAAATTGTATTTCTAGTTATTAACAATGAACAAATAATTCTAAAATGTGTATTTAAAAGCAGAGAATTTAGAATAGCAAACAAAATTTTGAAAAGAATCTAGTTGGAATAGCTACCTGACTTTAAGATTTACTAAGAGTAGCAATAATCAGGACATCACAGCATTAGTGAAGAAAAATTATATATTTTTTAAGAGGGTTCTCATTTTATCGAAGATAAGCAATTGAAGAATAGAAACCTTTCAGTTACAAATTAACTAGGGGTCTTGTTACTTATTACTAGTTACTAGTTAATATTGTCCCACTAATTTGCTGTGCCTTACCTGAGCATATATTTTGATTATATGGTGTGAAAAGAAATAGCAGTTAACTACAAAAATCATTTTATGAATACATGTGTTAGCCCTAGAAACCTGAAAGAATTTCCAAATATCTGAACAATCCTTTACAAATTCTGTGCACATTCATTTCAAAGATAAAGCAGTAAAGCCTAAGCCAGTACCTCATGAACCTCACTTCTGCTTGTCAACACATTATATACCATCACCCTAGAGTAAAAAAGTATCCTAGCCTCCATCCCATAAGCCATTAAATTTAAGCCAAAACTTTCAAAAGGGCAAGCAAAGTAAATAGAAAGTGTATATATTTAAAATTCCATGGATTTAGTATTTCCTGGTTTCTTTTTATACAGTGCTGAGCTAATACATTGTTTATAAACATCTTGAACATCTTTGTAAACATCCTGTTCTGTGTTTGATGCGGAAAAGCTGGATGAAAGCTGAAATTTACTTAATGTGCTAGACATAAAGTTACTAGGTTTATGGCAGAAATATTTTTAGAACAATGTGATATCAGAAAAGTCCAGGGACTGTGGTACAAAATAAGGATTTCTTTGTTTGAATATGAATAATACTTGACTTAGAATAACTTCTTAATGATACTAATTTTTGTTACTGATGCTACCTTAATAATGCAAAATTTCCAATCTCAGATCCAAATAGCACTGTGGGTTCATGGTATACTCTACAATAGTCCATACTTAGATTTATCATAGCCTTTGACTCATGAAACAATTGTTAAATCTGCTTATCAGTTTCCCTTAAGATTTTCTTGAAACAAGGACAGTATCTTTACATATTTGAATCTCTAGTATATATAATATATCTTTCATATGACAAGTACCTAATAAATATGTTTTGCATAAATGATAAATAATATGAATAAAGTCATCTTAGGTGGATACACAGCTATTCATATAGAAAGTGCATAATTTCAAGAAAATCTCATTGGCATGATACGCCTAATATAACTGAATTCAGTTAAGTTACACAGACTTGGTGGATTGAAGTTCTTGTGTTTGCTCTTATCTTAGTACTTGACATTTCTGACTCTTATTTCCTTATTTGAATTAAAATATTATGAAGAACAAATATATCTCCAGTGTAATATTGGTTTATATTGCCAGAGAAGAAGCAACTATTCTTTAAAGAGGAAAATTGAACTAAATAATGCATGTGAGTTAAGATTTGTTCATCACTCCCAAAAGCAAATTTGCCCTGGCTTCTGAAGTTTTGAGTAAATTAGACATTTATAAATATGAGCATGGTGTGCATAAATTCTAACGAAATTGAAAATTGAATTACATATTTAAGAAAAATGAGTTATTTAGTACCACATTGTTAAGTTATACACACAGCTAAGTTATAATTAATTTTAATTTCAAATATATTTTAAGAACTGTAATTTTGTGTATGAATTGCTTAATATTCTTCAGCTTTTATGAATTTTGATCCAATAAAGGCTTTAGAGACATGCCCCATTGGATAAAAATTGTAATCTTCAAATATTCTCTACTATATAAAAGATCAAGTTTAGTCGACAATTATTAATTTTTTTTTGTCAATGGACTTACATTGAGCTTTGTTGTTCACTGCTACAGAAAATTGACATTATAATGGCCTCTTAAAAGCTTTGCTGTGGTAAGGAAAATACAGAAATAAAACCTAAGAAGAACAAATGATCTGAGAAATAAAATGGTGCTATTAATCAACTATTTGATCCCACCTATTTAGATATTAGGGGACACACTGATAAATAGCTTAAGAGACATTCAGAAAAGGGCTTTCTTCTCTTTATGTCAGTCACAAAGCAAACATGAGTTCCACTTGCATTACTGAAAGAGGGGGGTAGAAGTCTGATTTTAAAAGCTTCTTGAAAATATGGTGTATGAGTCAACATTTCCATGACTTTATGGTTGAAGTGTCTGTATATATGTACAGCTGCCAGAAAACATGCTTCTTCAATGAATCATTAGTAGATTATAGGGACTGCTCATACATTTATCCAATTAATATTGCAGAAAGATCACACAAGCTTATAAGCTTATAAACTGTTATCTCCCATATTTTTTATTCTAAAAACTTTTTGTTGGCATCACTGCTTCATAATATGCTTTCTTAGAGTATTGTCTTTTTTTGTTGGCTAAAGTAGGCACAACAGCTTTTCTGTGGAATTTACTTTTAATAGAATACCTTACCTCTGATTGTAACAGCTGTTGATTATTATTTTTTGTTAAAGTAACAATTGATTTGTTCGTAAAATTGTGGCAAATTAATGTGCTGCTGCTGATGAGTTGGCAACTTACTTTTTAATTATGTACCATCTAAACTACACACTTTCACCTCAATTTGGGTTAGTTCTATAATACAAGGTAAGTAAAAGAAAGACAAAAAGGTTAGCTGATGGGCAGTAATGGCAGGGTCTAAAATGAGTAACAAAGGTTTTTAAAGATCAACTTGACAGACTTCAAAGATATTGTATTCTTAAGTAGTTATTATGTAGATGACTGTAATTTGTGTGGAATTCAGTTTAAAGAAATTGAGAGTTAACTGACATTATGTTTATAGAATTTTCCAGGATTTGAGTGTTTAAGAAATTATAAATTTGTCTTTTTAATGCTTGCTTACACTTATTTATTGAAAAAATAAAGCAAAAGGAAGAAAAGAAAAACAAAGGTCTGACGTTACTTTTTCCTCACTTTCTTTCATCTATGTCCATGGATTAATTGCCTGAATCAAATTGAAAGTGTCAACGAGCACCCAGTAATAAAAATACCCTTAAACTGAAAGGAATAACAAATTTCTGTCCTCTTAAGTAGCATAGGAAAAGTAACAAAGTATATGGGTTCCTTCCCCAAAAGTGAATTGAATGATTTGAAACCTTCATAAGACCATCATAGCCTAAAGCAGTGGTCCTCAACCTTTTTCGGCACCAGGGACTTGTTTCATGGAAGACATTTTTTCCACACACCAGGACAGAGAAAGTGGTGGTTTTTACATGATTCAAATGCATTACATGTATTGTGCATTTTATTTTTATTATTGTTACATTGTACTATATAATTAAGTAATTGTACAACTCACCATAATGTAGAATCAGTGGGAGCCCTCAGCTTGTTTTCCCGCAACTGGAAGGTCCCATCTGGGGGTGACAGGAGACAGTGACAGATCATCATGCATTAGATTCTCATAAGAAGCATGCAACCTAGATGCCTCGCATGCACAGTTCACAACAGGGTTTGTGCTTCTCTGAGAATGAAATGCTGTCTCTGACCTGACAGGAGGTGGAGCTCAGGTGGTAATGCAAGCAATGGGGAGCAGCTGTAAATACAGATGGAGCTTGGCTCACTCACCCACTGCTCATTTCCTGCTGTGCTGCCCAGTTCCTAAGAGGCCACACTACAGACCAGCAATGGGGTTGGTGACCCCTGGTCTAAAGTTAATTAGATCTCTGGGATATAATATTAAAAATAAATAAGCAAAATATGATTAAAAGACACATATCTAACTGTGCATTTCAAAATTAATATTGAAACTATATTTACCCTAAGTCAAAATAATTATTTAAAAAAGAATTTTAATAAAAATCTATCAATTATTATGGATTTATTTGAAAATGACAACAAAGGTAGAATCTACTAATCTAGACATATAATAATATGGAGTAACATGAACAGCTAGAGTAATTTGAAGTATAAATTTTACCAGTAACATCTTCAGAATAATATAAATTTTCAAATGTATTTGCTGTGATTTGTTTTCTTTTAAAACCATTTTAAAAATAACAGTTTATTGGTGCTAATTCACATATCATAAAATTCGCCCTTTAAAAGTGAGCAATTCTGTGGTTTCTAATATATCCACAAAGTTGTACAAGCATCACCACTGTCTAATTTTAGAATGTTTCATCACCCCATAAAGAAAGTCCATCAGCATTAGTAGTCATTCTCCCTTCATTATTCCTTCCAACCACCTGTTAACCACAAATCTAATTTTCATCTTTAAAAATTTGACAATGTGGACATTATATATAAATGTAATTATAGATATGTGGCTTTACATATGGCTTCTGCCACTTAGTATAATATTTTCAAGGTTCATAAATCTTGTAACATGTACTGTTATTTTATTTACTTTTTATTGCCACACCGTGTGTCATTATATAGATAAACAACTTTTAACTATTAATTCTTCAAATTATATACCTTTGAATTGTTCCACTTTTTGCTTATTAAGAATACAGCTTTTGGAGGGGAGGAGGCAAGATGGCGTCGTAGAGGTGACTCAGGATTGCAGCTCTTGGTGAAGGCGCAGAGGGTGAGTCCTAGCCGCATTCTCGGATGTTCCTTTTATGCCCACAGAGCGTTGAAAGTCCCAGGTGTGGGAGAGACACGGGACGCTAGCAGCCGGCTAACGCAACCGGCTCCCGCCGCCTCTTCGGCCGGCGCCACAGCGGGACCCGGCGCAGAACTCACTGGTCTGGGTGCCCGGTTAAACCGGCAATCTGAGATTTGGAAGGGCAGATTGGCATGTCCATCTGATTGAACGGGACTTGGACAATAAGCCAGACCAGGAGTTTCCTGGGAAGCGTGATCTGAGCCGGGGTAGTGGGCAGCAGCACGGGAGATCGCACGGATCCCAGTGCCCTATCGGCAGGCTCCTGGGGTGCCAGTGAGAGAGTCGACCTTTCAGCTTGGGGAGAGGAAGAGAGAGAGAGAGAGAGGACGGACTCTGAGGCAGGGAGCAGGGTGATCGGGCTCGGCGGGTCCCACGCTCACGGGGACAAGCAGGGCGGCGACTGGAGGCGCTTGGGGCTGAGAGTTTTGTTGCCGGCATTTAGGACAGTGCAGCCCGGTCAGGGAGTGGCGTCCACCATTCCTGACGAAGTGCACCCCCACTCAAGAACCGCCCAGGACTGACGCAGCCTGCCGTTGCCGAGGCAACCTGCCATAACAGAGAGAGTCCACCGGGCAGCAACAGGGCGAACCCGCGTTAGCAGGTCAGAGCCCCGGCAGGCAAATAGAGAATAGACTGCCACCTAGTGGGGCAGGACAGTGCAACAGATACTCATAAAGAAAGCCCCAACTCCCTGAGACAGAGCATCTAAGGGTGAAAAAAAAAAAAAAGAGTGGCGTTTTATGAGTTCTATTGCAGCAGACATAACCTCCCAACAACCCTGAATGAACAACGGAGCTCACAGCTCAGCACTGGAGCTCCTATAAAGCACAGACTGTCTCCTCAAGCAGCTCGCTGACCCCTGTATATCCAAGGAGTCACCCCAGAAAAGGACTAATCAGACTGACATTTGGCTGGCATCATTCTGGAACAAGGGCAGCAGAAAAAGAAACTGATATCATCCCTCACTGTTCTGCAGCTGCTGCAGGTATACCCCAGACAAGCAGGGCCTGGAGTGGACCTCAGCACTCATACAGCAGAGAGGATAGATCATTAGAGGGAAAACTAAGTAACAGAAATACTTCATCATCAACAATCTCAGTGTCCACACAGAGACCCAATTGAAAAATCAGCCACTACTAAGACGACAGGTGGATAAATCCATAAAGATGGGAAGAAACCAGCGCAAAAAGGAGGAAAGCACCCGAAACCAAAACACCTCACCTCCAAAAAAGGACCAAAACTCCTCACCAGCAAGGGAACAAAGCTGGACGGAGAATGAATGTGACAAAATGATGGAATCAGACTTCAGAAAGTGGATAATGAGAAACTTCAGTGAGCTAAAGGAACATGTTCTAAACCAGTGCAAAGAAACTAAGAACCTTGAAAAAAGATTTGAAAAAAGATTCGAGGAATTGATAACGAGAATGGACAACTTAGAGAGGAATATGAATGAATTGAAGGAGCTGAAAAACACAACACGAGAACTTCGCGAAGCATGCACAAGTTTCAACAGCCGAATTGACCAAGCAGAAGAAAGAATATCAGAAGTTGAAGATCAACTCAATGAAATAAAATGAGAAACCAAGATTAAAGAAAAAAGCACAAAAAGGAATGAACAAAATCTCCAAGAAATGTGGGACTATGTGAAGAGACCCAACCTACGTTTGATAGGTGTACCAGAATGTGATGAAGAGAATGAATCCAAGCTGGAAAACACTCTTCAGGATATTATCCAGGAAAATTTCCCCAACCTAGCAAGACAGGTCAATACTCAACTCCAGGAAATACAGAGAACACCACAAAGATACTCTGCAAGAAGAGCAACCCCAAGGCACATAATCGTCAGATTCACCAGGGTTGAAACGAAGGAGAAAATACTAAGGGCAGCCAGAGAGAAAGGTCAGGTCACCCACAAAGGGAAGCCCATCAGACTCACAGCAGATCTCTCGGCAGAGACTCTACAAGCCAGAAGAGAGTGGGGGCCAATATTCAACATCCTTAAAGAAAAGAGCTTTCAACCCAGAATTTCATATCCAGTGAAACTGAGCTTCATAAGTGAAGGAAAAATAAAATCCTTCACGAACAAGCAAGTACTCAGAGATTTTGTCACCACTAGGCCTGCTTTACAAGAGCTCCTGAAAGAGGCACTACACATAGAAAGAAACAACCAGTTCCAGCCATCCTAAAAGCATACCAAATGCTAAAGACCATCAACAAAATGAAGAATGTACATGAACCAACGGGCAAAACAGCCAGCTAGCATCAAAATGGCAGTATCAAATTCACACATAACAATATTAACCCTGAATGTAAATGGGCTAAATGCACCAATCAAAAGACACAGACTGGCAAATTAGATAAAAAAACAAAACCCATCGGTGTGCTGTATCCAGGAAACCCACCTCACATGCAAAGATACACAAAGGCTCAAAATAAAGGGATGGAGGAAGATTTACCAAGCAAATGGAGAGCAAAAAAAAGCAGGAGTTGCAATTCTCATCTCTGATAAAATAGACTTTAAAGTAACAAAGATCAAAAGGGACAAAGAAGGTCATTACATAATGGTAAAAGGATCAATACAACAAGAAGAGATAACGATTCTAAATATATATGGACCCAATGTAGGAGCACCCAGATATATAAGGCAAGTTCTTAATGACTTACAAAGGGACTTAGACTCCCACACAATAATAGTGGGAGACTTTAACACTCCACTGTCAATAGCAGACAGATCAACCAGACAGAAAATTAACAAGGATATCCAGGACTTGAACTCAGACCTGGAACAAGCAAACCTGATAGACATTTACAGAACTCTCCACCCCAAATCCACAGAATATACATTCTTCTCAGCACCACATCACACCTACTCCAAAATTGACCACATAATTGGAAGTAAAGCACTCCTCAGCAAATGCAAAACAACTGAAATCATAACAAACAGTCTCTCAGACCATAGTGCAATCAAGTTGGAACTCAGAATTCAGAAAATAACTCAGAACCGCACAGCTTCATGGAAACTGAACAACTGGCTCTTGAATGTTGATTGGATAAACAATGAAATGAAGGCAGAAATAAAGAAGTTCTTTGAAACCAACGAGAATGAAGACACAACGTACCAGAATCTCTGGGACACATTTAAAGCAGTCTCTAGAGGAAAATATATAGCAATAAGTGCCCACATGAGAAGAGTGGAGAGATCCAAAATTGACACCCTATCGTCAAAATTGAAAGAGCTAGAGGAGCAAGATCAAAAAAGCTCAAAACCTAGCCGAAGACAAGAAATAACTAAGATCAGAGCAGAACTGAAGGAGATAGAGACAAGAAAAACCCTTCAAAAAAATCAATAAATCTAAGAGCTGGTTTTTCGAAAAGATCAACAAAATAGACAGACCACTAGCCAGACTGATAAAAAAGAAGAGAGAGAACAACCAAATAGATGCAATAAAAAACAATAAAGGGGAAATCACCACAGATTCCACAGAAATTCAAACCATCATCAGAGAATACTACAAACAACTCTATGCACATAAACCAGTAAATCAGGAAGAAATGGATAAATTCCTGGACGCCTGTGTCCTCCCAAGCCTAAACCAGGAGGAAGCTGAAACTATGAATAGACCAAAAACAAGGTCTGAAGTTGAGGCAGCAATTAAGAGCCTACCACACAAAAAAAGCCCAGGTCCAGATGGGTTCACAGCCGAATTCTACCAGACACACAAAGAGGATCTGGTACCATTCCTTCTGAAACTATTCCAAATAATCCAAAAAGAGGGAACCCTTCCCAAATCATTTTATGAGACCAACATCATCCTGATACCAAAACCTGGCAGAGACTCAACAAGAAAAGAAAACTTCAGGCCAATATCCATGATGAACATAGATGCAAAAATCTTCAATAAAATACTGGCAAACCGATTGCAACAGCACATTAAAAAACTTATCCATCATGATCAAGTAGGATTCATCCTGGGGATGAAAGGCTGGTTCAACATACGCAAGTCTATAAATGTAATTCACCACATAAACAGAAGCAAAAACAAAAACCACATGATTATCTCAATTGATGCAGAGAAGGCATTTGACAAAATTCAACAGCCCTTTATGCTAAAAACCCTCAATAAACTTGGTATTGATGGAACATATCTCAAAGTAATAAAAGCTATTTATGACAAACCAACAGCCAATATCATACTTAATGGGCAAAAACTGGAAGCATTCCCTTTGAAATCCGGCACTAGACAAGGATGTCCTCTCTCACCACTTCTATTCAACATAGTACTGGAAGTTCTAGCCAGAGCAATCAGGCAAGAAAAAGAAATAAAGGGTATTCAAATAGGAAAGGTGGAAGCCAAATTGTCTCTATTTGCAGACGACATGATAGTATACCTAGAAGACCCCATCACCTCAGCCCAAAAGCTCCTGCAACTGATAAGCAACTTCAGCAAAGTCTCAGGATATAAAATCAATGTTCAAAAATCACAAGCATTCCTATACACCAATAACAGACTTAAAGAGAACCAAATCAAGAACGAACTGCCATTCACAATTGCTACAAAGAAAATAAAATACCTAGGAATACAACTCACTAGGAATGTAAGGGACCTCTTTAAGGAAAACTACAAACAACTGCTCAATGAAATAAGAGAGGACACAAACAGATGGAGAAACATTCCATGTTCGTGGTTAGGAAGAATCAATATTGTGAAAATGGCTATACTGCCCAAAGTAATTTACACAATCAATGCTATCCCCATCAAACTACCATTGAGTTTCTTCACAGAACTGGAAAAAACCACCATGAATTTCATATGGAACCAAAAAAGAGCCCGCATAGCCAAGTCAATTCTAAGCAAAAAGAACACAGCAGGAGGCATCACACTACCAGACTTCAAACTATACTACAAGGCTACAGTAATCAAAACAGCATGGTACTGGTACCAAAACAGAGATATAGACCAATGGAACAGAACAGAGGCATCGGAGGCAACACAACACATCTACAACCATATTATCTTTGATAAACCAGACAAAAACAGGCAATGGGGAAAGGATTCCCTATTTAATAAATGGTGTTGGGAAAACTGGCTAGCCATGTGCAGAAAGCAGAAACTGGACCCCTTCCTGACACTTTACACTAAAATTAACTCCAGATGGATTAAAGACTTAAACGTAAGACCTGACACCATAAAAACCCTAGAAGAAAATCTAGGCAAAACCATTCAGGACATAGGAGTAGGCAAGGACTTCATGAACAAAACACCAAAAGCATTGGCAACAAAAGCCAAAATAGACAAATGGGACCTAATCAAACTCCACAGCTTCTGCACGGCAAAAGAAACAGTCACTAGAGTGAATCGGCAACCATCAGAATGGGAAAAAATCTTTGCAGTTTACGCATCTGACAAAGGGCTGATATCCAGAATTTACAAAGAACTCAAACAGATTTACAGGAAAAAAACAAACAAGCCCATTCAAAAATGGGCAAAGGATATGAACAGAAACTTTACGAAAGCAGACATACATGAGGCCAGCAAACATATGAAAAAGTGCTCATCGTCATTGGTCATTAGAGAGATGCAAATCAAAACCACATTGAGATACCATCTCACACCAGTTAGAATGGCGATCATTAAAAAATCTGGAGACAGCAGATGCTGGAGAGGATGTGGAGAAATAGGAACACTCTTACACTGTTGGTGGGAGTGTAAATTAGTTCAACCATTGTGGAACACAGTGTGGCGATTCCTCAGGGACCTAGAAATAGAAATTCCATTTGACCCAGCAATCCCATTACTGGGTATCTATCCAAAGGACTATAAATCATTCTACTATAAGGACACATGCACACGAATGTTCATTGCAGCACTGTTTACAATAGCAGAGACCTGGAACCAACCCAAATGCCCAACGATGATAGACTGGACTGGGAAAATGTGGCACATATACACCATGGAATATTATGCAGCAATCAAAAATGATGAGTTTGTGTCCTTTGTAGGGACATGGATGAATCTGGAGAACATCATTCTCACCAAACTGACACAAGAACAGAAAAAGAAATACCGCATATACTCACTCATAGGTGGGTGAGAAAAATGAGAACACGTGGACACAGAGAGGCGGTCTACTATACACTGGGGACTGTTGGGGGGAATGGGGGAGGGACAGCAGGGGGGGGCTGGGGGGGATAGCCTGGGGATGAATACCAAGTTTGGGTGAAGGGGAGGAAAGCAGCAAAGCACACTGCCATGTGTGTACCTATGCAACTATCTTGCTCGTTCTGCACATGTACCCCCAAACCTATAATGCAATAAAAATTAAAAAAAAAAAAAAAAAAAAGAAAGGAAGAGCAGTGTGGTGCAATGGCCCACCAGAGAGCCACTCCTGGCAGGGGAGCTACCGCCCCCAATCCAAGGGAGGCGGTCAGTGAACATGCTACCCAGCCAGTGAAACTGTGGTTTTTCTACGGAACTGTGCAACCTAAGGATTGGAAACTCCCACTCACTGACCCACACCACTAGGGCCTAAAGTTCCAAAACCTGAGCTGCACAGATTCTCAACAGCCTCTCAGCTCGAATCTGCTTAAGCAGATTCTGGGCAGCCCAGGTAAGTGAGTTTCTTCCCAGCCAAGCACACCCCATCAACCAAGGGAAAAAGTGCTTCACTGAATTGGCCCTGTTCCCTGTGCCACTCAACTGGGTGAAACCCTGCAACAGGGGTTGTCATACCACCCTATATACAAGTGATCCTACTGGCATCAGATTGGTGCCCCTCAAGGTCAGAGATCCAAGAAGGAGCTGACACCCATCTTTGCTGTTCTCCAACCTTCTTCAGTGACATCTCCAGGCACGTATCTATCCAGATAAATAGGGCCTAAAGTGAACGCCCAAAAAACTGCAGCAGCCCTACAGAAGAGGGACCTGACCATTGAAAAACAAACAAACAGAAAGCAACAACAACAGCATCGACAACAAAAAATGTTCCCACAAAAACACCATCCAAGGGCCAGCAGCCTGAAACATGGAAACTAGACAAACTGATGCAGATGAGAATCAATGGAAAAATGCTGAAAACCCAAAAGGTCAGAGTGCCTCTCCTCCTCCAGATGATTACAACGGCCTCTCCAGCAAGGGCACAGAACTGGATGAAGGCTTAGATGGAGAAACTGACAAAAGTAGGCTTCAGAACAGAACAGAGACCTCAGAAGTAGCACCACATGTCTACAACCATCTAATCTACCAAGCAATGGGAAAAGGATTCTCTATTCAATAAATTGTGCTAAGAAACTGGCTAGCCATATGCGGAAAACCGAAACTGGACATCTTCCTTGCACCTTAGACAAAAATTAACTCGAGATAGATTAAAGACTTAAATGTAAAAGCCAAAATCATAAAAATCCTAGAAGAAAACCTAGGCAATATCATTCAAGTCATAGGCATGGGCAAAGACTTCATAAGGAAAATGCCAAAAGCAATTGCAACAAAAGACAAAATTAACAAATGGGATCTAATTAAAGAGCTTCTGCACAGTAAAAGAAACTAAACTAAACTAAAAAGAAACAGAGTGTTTCGGCAACCTACAGAATTGAGAAAATTTTTGCAATCTACACATCAGACCAAGGTCTAATATCCAGAATGTACAAGAAACTTAAAAAATTTACAAGAAAAAAATAACCCTATCAAAAAGTGGGGCAAAGGATATGAACAGACACTTCTCAAAAGAAGACATTTATGCAGCCAACATCACTGCTCGACATCACTGATCAATAGAGATAGGCAAATCAAACCACAATGAGATACCGTCTCACACCAGTCAGAATGCTGATTATTAAAAAGTCAAGAAACAATAGATGCTGGGAAGGCTGTGGAGAAATAGGAATACTTTTACACTGTTGGTGGGAATGTAAATTAACTCAACCATTGTGGAAGACAGTGTGGCGATTTCTTAAGGATCTAGAGTGAGAAATTTGACCCAACGATCCCATTACTGGGTGTATACCCAAAGGAATATAAATTATTCCACTGTAAAGGCACATACACATGTATGTTTACTGCAGCACTATTTACAATAGCAAAGTGATGGAACCAACCCAAATGCCCATCAATGATAGACTGGATAATGAAAATGTGGTACTTACACACTATGGAATACTATGCAGCCATAAAAAAGAATGAGATCATGTCCTTTGCTGGGACATGTATGAAGCTGGAAGCCATCCTTCATAGCAAACTAACACAGGAACAGAAAAACAAACATCACATGTTCTCACTCATAAGTGGTCATTGAACACTGAGAACACATGGACACAAAGAGAACAACATACACTAGGGTCTGTTGGGCATTGGGAGTAAGGGGAGGGAACTTAGAGGATAGGTCAATAGGTGCAGCAGATTCTCATGCCACACATATACCTATGTAACAAACCTGCACTTTTTGTACATGTATCCTGGAATTTAATGTAAAAATAAAATTGTTTTGACTAATCTGGATGCTTTACATTTCCATTTTAATTTTAAAATAAGATTCTCAATTTCTGCAAAAATTAATAATGACTGAGTTTTGAATAAGTGTTGTATTAAATATTTACATCAATTTGAGGAACACTGTCAATGTAAAGTCTTCTGGTCCATGAAAGTGGGATATCTTTTCATTTATTTAAATGTCTATGTTTTCTTTCAATAATATTTTATTGTTTTTTGTATACATATCTCATACTTCTTTTCTTCCATTTGTTCCTACCAAGTTTATTATTGTAATCTTATTATAAGTTTTTAAATTTTATTTCATTGCTAGTGTATAGAAAAAAATAATTTTAATATTGATTTCACATCCTATAAGTTTAATGAGCAAGTATCTTAATTCAAATAGTTTTAGAAGATTCCCAAAATTTCTGTCTATAAGATCACATCATCTGCAAATAGTATTACTGATTCCTTTTCAATTGTGATCTATTAGGTAACATATGTACACACACACACACACAAATATGTTCAATCTCTGATCAATTAGGTAACGTGTGTGTGTGCATAAAACCTAATTGATCCAAGTAAAACTTCAAATAATTAGTTTAATACAATTGTGTATAATGGAATTCTTATTTTCCTCCAAATGATGGAGTATTTCTTTGATCTCAAGTGAACAATACTTAGGGAAAATAATACATAATTTCAAAATCAAATGTTTACATTTTTTACTTAACTTCTTTAAAAAGTTGTTTTAAAAATGACTTGCACAAATAGTTTTCTCAATTTCACTTGTCAACACATCATTACTTGCAGAAATTATAAGCATGTATTATATTAAACTGGTAATTATTTCTGTAGAAATAATACTAAACATGACAAAACAAAAACAATGATGGAATTTACAAACTATAATTAGATAATAATTTCAAGTGTTTGTAACTAATTCTATTCACAGTATGGTAACATCAATGTTAATTATCTGTAAAAATATCAAAAAGGTAATCTACAGCTTTATCATTTTACAACATTTATATTTTAGAAAATAATTAAATATATTATTTACTACTTTAATTTAGTAACTGATAGCCAATGCAAACAGAATACTCTTTTATATAAAGAAAATTTTATTATTATTAACAGCAGTTGCTACTTGTCTGATTTTCTACTTACAAGATTTGAAAAAAAAATTTTTTTAGAACCTGTTAATTTTGGTACTTCATAAACCCTCTTTGTACTCCCTGAAATAATTATATATGTTTTTCCTCAGTGAACATGAAGAGTGATGAAAATGATTGTGTTATATACTTAGTATAAAAGGACTATGTTCTCAATGCAGGATTCCAGGAATAATATGTAATATTCAAAACATCACACATATCTCACTAAAGTCCAAGGATATGAGTGCGTTCATAAAAGGTGTAGAATTTCAAAAACCCTAGTTTAAATCTACATACTCGCAGCCTCATATTGAAGTTCTCTTATTTCTTTAATATCTTTTAGAGTCTTCAGGAGCATAATTTGAATGTATTCAAAACTCCCTCAGGAATAACAAACAGTTCACTCAGCCCAGACTGCCCAAAATCTTTTACATCCTTGTTCTCATTGCTCTAAATTCCTATTGTTCATCTTCCCTTTGCTAACAAGATCTGGTCTTGTTTCTTTATTCTTTTCCTGAATTATAATTATTGTCTTCTCCGAAGTTAAACTCTTCATAATTATTGGCACCTAACCAATGGTGGATTTACTCCCAGTGGTGCTATATTTCACTCTGGCTATAAATTCTTTTCCATGTGCCCCACAAAAATCATCAAGACTTGTCTATAATTCAGCAGAAATGAGACACTATTACTCATGTTCTTCTTAGGAGACTCTATTCTTCTTACATTAGTTGAAACTTCATACTTGTGCAGGTAAGTGGAGTCTGAAAACTGTCTTATTCTACATAACAGGTATATATGGCTGTCAGCTATAGGCCAGCCAGCATATAGATACTGGAATATGCCTATATTAAATAGTAATAGTATTATGTTGACTAATCTGAAGATGTTAAAAGTAAAAATAAAAACTTTAATGTTTGTCTACATTTACTCTAAGATTATACTAAAATTTATTTAGTAACTCATTTTTAAAATGTTGCTGTTATTTTTTTGGGAGGGAAAGGTAGGGTCCCACTCTGTCACCCAGGTAGAGTGCAGTGGCTGGATCATGGCTCAAAGCATCCTCAACTTCATGGGCTCAAGCGATCCTCCTGCGTCAGCCTCCTGGGTAGCTGGACTACATCATGCACCACCACACCTGGCTCATTTTTTGTAGAGATGAGGTCTTACCCACGTTATCCATGCTGGTCTCAAATTCCTGGGTTGAAATGATCCACCTGTCTCGGCCTTTCAAGGTGTTGAGATTACAGGTGTGAGCCAAAATGCCTACATTACTTTGGCTGGGAGTGATAGCTCACAACTGTAATCCCAGATCTGCGGAAGGCTGTGGCTGGAGGATCACTTGAGAACAAGAGTTGGAAACCAGTCTGGACAACATAGCAAGATCTCATCTTTAAAAAAAAAAATCAAAAAGAATTTTTAAAGGTAAAATGTTTATATGACTTTTAGTATCACTACAGTAAGTGATAATTAAAATGTTCTTCAATATGAAAAAGAGAAAGTATATTAAATATTCTTGGAATTAATTCCTATGAGTGGAAATACTGGGTCCCAATGTATGAGATTACACAGATTGTCAATACCCTTTTAATAACCCTCCCAGGCAACTCTTACCATGTTCTTGTTAACATTTGTTGGCTGAATATGATACATCATTTTATGATAGAATTTTATGGTTACCATTACGTATTTTTTATATGTATTGACAATTTTCTTCTGTCACCTATCTTTCTATCTCTCCTTGCACTTTGTACTAATCTCTTTATTTTCTCCTGCTAGAGTTTATGTCTGTATGTCATTGATTCTTATTACTAATAATATATAAATAAAAGTGATGTTCTTCATCATTCCATTATAGGTGGTAATTATAACCATCTTCAAATTTCTTCAAAATTCAATCCATTTGATTCTTTGTCTTAGCCTCTCTTTTCAGAGTGTTTTCTGCTCCAGTTCCTTAGAGCCACTGGCTTTTGTAGCCTACAGAAGAGTCTAAATCATTCCCTACAGTTTATGAAATAAAATATTCAGTGATGCTTTTGCCATTCTTGTATAAGATGGTTATAGTTTTACTTTGTTTTGAAGTATTTTTTCCAGTGATCAATTTTCAGTCCTCATTTTATTTAATCACTCCACAGCATTTGACACACTTGATCACATCAACTTATTGGTACATTATCTTCACTTGATTACTCTCCTAGCTCACCAGTCATTCTAAGTGTCTTTTGTTGACTCTCCTTTTATGTACCTGTAGATATTGCAATTTCCCCAAGACTGTGTTTTGCTCTGTTTTTCTACATCTACGTGTACTACTCAGGGAATGCTATTCAGGCCCAGGCATTTAAATGTTGTATATGCTGATAGTTTCTATGATAGTTTCTCTAGCTCTGATTTTTCTGTTGAGTGTGAGATCAAATTCCCTACAAATGAAGACTGACAGAGGAATTTACATATAAGGAACCTACTAAGGGAATGTTGCCATAGGTGGCCACAAAGAGCCTCAGGAAACAGAGTAAGAAATAAATGAAACTAAGCAAGAATTTGGTTTGAAATAAGGAGCCACAGAATATGTTCCATCTGAAGGAAAGAAAGATGCTCTATTTCTTTTCATGTGTGATTGACCAGGAAGAAATTCTGTAATATGAGGTGGTTCTGATAGCCCACAAACACTGTATGAGCAGGTGTGAGCAGCAGTGTACGTGATGCATGCAGCTGCTCGGTGAACTTTGACACTAGAGTAGTAAGTGGAATCCTAGGGCAATTGAGTGGTGCAAAAACAGCATCTGATTCATTGTCAGATACCTGCTTACTTGATATCTCTGCTTTAATATTGAGTCACCTAATGTAAAACACTCTTAAAATATAATTCTGTGCCTTTTGACAAACACTTCCAGTATCATGATTGCTCAGTCTTCCCTAAAGAAAAAAATTCAAAGCAGAGTACTAAACTGAAGACAAATGTTTGGTAGTTAGACTAACCTGCTTTCTATATCTAGTGACTGTCATGTTTCTGCACAAAGAACAGAATTCTCATTTGTATGTCAAAGATCAACATCAATATGAACTTCTGGGTACTTAAGGGAATATACTTATTATGATGATAAATGAGCTCTCTTTGCATTGAGTATTTCTTTTGATTCCTTTTCCTAGCTGAGTTATCTTTCACAGATACCTGACCAAAAAAAAAAATCCAGTTCTGAGAAGAAAGGTTTCCAATCAAAGCCTGTAGATTTTGTTGATTTAGATTGTATTAGATTGTATTTATATTGTATTATATTATATTATATATATATTATATTATATTGTATTATATCATTGCATTATATCATTTTCAATGCATTACATTTTTATAGGTTAAAGATAATCTTTCAAACTTTCAGAGCACTCTAATGGATGTTCACAGTACTGCCTGTATTTGAGTGAAATCATACAGCTCTCCTGGCTTTATCAAATTCTTTATCTGACTCTGCTAAAGCATAAAAACAATCCAAGCTTTTTATTCAGTGAATAAAATGTTACACAATAAAATAAAGAGATGTGCACTTACACATGTGTACAAAAATGGAGAAGAGTCATAGTCACAGCACACATTTAACCAATCTTAAATTTAGATATCCCATCCAGTAACTCATTAAATACAGTAATATATCAGTTTTTAAAGCATATTTTTATTTAGAGAGGACAAAAAGACACCCAACTATCTTACACTGGTTGTGATTCTTATTTTCTTTGAAACTAGAACATAATAATATAGTCTTTACATCCCTAGGACATTTTCTCAGTTGGATGTTTCAGAGTAGACTATTTATTTTTAATGATTTGATAGTTTGTCTTCACTGCCCTTTACAAGGTTAAGATACTTTTACTTTTATATTGCTAAAAATAGTGTTCAACTTAAAACACTAAAGTCTCAAAAGCTGCACATGTATGCACAATTAATGGCTGGCGTACAGTGTCCTTCATTTAGTCTACTTGAAATTCATAGTACAGCTTTATGCTGTTAACTGTTTTAACTACTGTTGCTATCATGGGATCTCTGCAGATATTTGCTAGTTGGTATATCTCAGCAGGATGGCAAATGTATGTTTTTGTTGGAAACTGGGATATTTTAAAGACTTTAGGACCCAAGAATGAACACTTTTTCTATTCTTTGTGGTTCATGCATTTCCGTTTTATAGAGAAAATATTAAAAAGCCAATATTGTCCAAGTAGAAAATCTACCTCCAAGCCACATTTTGCTAAATGTGCTAATTGGTTATTTCTACTTGACATACCAATAACAACACAAACAATAGTTGACTTACTATATTTTCTACATAAAGAGGCTAGGTTTGAATTTTTAACTGAGAAAGCAAATTGTCATTAAAATCTACCTCTCTTTTTAAAAAATGTAAAACTTAAGAGCAATTATTAAAAGGAACAAATTTCTAAAATCAGAAATAATATGTTTTTGTTAGTTTTAGAAACCCCACCCAAAATATGTTTGTATTCAAGAACATAGTCCTATTTCCCTGGTCAATTCTAAAGACAGTGTCATAAGCCTGACCTTATTCTTGTAATCAAGTTCCTTATATTTTTACTTACATAGAGATCAAACATTCATATGTGATATATAGCAGTGTTTACATTCTTCATATGATCTATGAAAACATCATACATAATTTACACCTCTTATTTAACTTAATCTAATTTTTGTTTGTTTGTTTGTTTGTGATTTTTTATTGAGATGGAATCTTGCTTTGTTGTCCAGGCTGGAGTGCAGTGGCACCATCTTGGCTCACTGCAACCTCCGCCTCCTGAGTTCAAGCAATATTCCTGTCTCAGCCTCCCAAGTAGCTGGGATTATGGACATGCACCATCATGACTGGCTAATTTTTGTATTTTTAGAAGAGATGAGGTTTCACTCCTAATTATATTTTATAACTTAATTTCATTTTCATATAGTTATAAATAGGTTTCAACTCCTAAGTATTCAGCTTTGCAGAGGATACATTTTTGTTTATTCATTCTCCTTATTCAGGGCATATTCTTTGTCTCCAGTGTCCCTGCTATGACAATACTGCAAGATACATTCAGGTACAATTGTACTGTTATACTTGCCGTTCATAGGTTGTGCATATTTTCAACTTAACTAGATGCTGGCAATCACTCTCAAAACAGTCATATCAATTTACTCTCTCAGAAACAGTTAAGGAATAATATTTTATCTTCATTCATATCAATATCTGACAGACTCTGTTTCATTCATTTTTTCCACTACTGTGCCTTGAAATAATGGTTTTTAATTGCTTTAGTTAATATTTACCTGGAAGCATGTAATTCTGATCTTTTCATATATTTAATTGCTATATAGATATTCTATTGAGTTTTTAATTTCCATGGAATTTGTTTAAAATACCATAAATTGTTTATCATTTTCTTTGTATAGTTGGAATACTACGTATTTTCTCTATGTCAAAATGTTCTCTCAATGTGTTGGTTGCCTCTTGAACTTTATGTCTGAGTTTCCTCTTTTTTTCTTTATCCTTGATGAGGCATTTACTACCATGTGTCTAATTTATATGACTAACTATATGTTACTATTTGTTAAGAATCCAAATTAAAACACAAAACAAAACCTTGTGCCTTATGATACTTTCATACAATATTCAGTCATATTCACAGAGAGATAAAGATGATCTCTTTAACAGTATGTTATATTTACAAGTATGCTCAAAACTGCATATTTAAAAGTACTTTAGCTATCCTATGCCTGCCAAATACAACTGTTGTTTTCATTAGAGTAGCACTAAGGTACATTTTAGTGGAAATTCAATGGGTAAATACTAAAAAAACTTATAAAGTCAAAAAAGCATAAATCGAACCAGCAGTAGTGGAGGACCTTCTATATAAGCCTGTGAAACTATCTTCACAATCATGAAAACATACAATTTTCATTGTTCACAAGGTTCCATATAAGTCAGTGTAATCCAAACGTTCCTCCATGAGGGTTTTCAGGCAACAACCGATTTACTATCACTATACATTAGTTTTCAGGCTTTTATCATTTTAAATAAATGGAATCTTTTTTTTTAAGTCATAATTATTCCTTCTGAAATATGGCTTGACATGTATGTATCTCATAGCAATGGTTTGCACAATTCCCTTTTTTTCCAATTTTGCTACCAAATTGAACTTAATAGCTACTAGAATTATTAATAAATCCTAGACCTAGATTTTAGGTGCTGGTATAAGAATTCTGTAGTGATGCTTTCTTTTTTAAGTTCTTCTTTTCCTAATTATACTTTAAGTTCTGGGGTACATGTGCAGATCGTGCAGGTTTGTTACATAGGTATACATGTGCCATGGTGGTGATTTGCTGCATCCATTGCTCTGTCATCTACATTAGGTATTTCTCCTAATGCTGATTAATTATACAGTATTGCTTTGAATGTGACTTCTTTCACTTTGAATTCAAATTTTGAGATTCATCTCTATTGTTCCAAGTTTCAATAACTCATTCTGTAATTGTTATATTAGATAATATTTTGTGTGACATGCCTCTAATACATAATGCCTTAAAGGTGTAGCCATTTATTTAACTAATGTTCTGTGATCAACAACAGCTACACACATAAATTCTCCACTTATCTGGACTGTGTTGGCTCTAGCACCTGTAACCAGATAACAGATTAAGTGGGAGCAGGCCAGCCTAGAGTGACTCACAGTTGGGACAGCTCATCTCTCTTCCAGGTGTTCTCTAATCATTCATTCATTCATTCATTTGGCTTGCTAGGCTTCACCAAATGATGATGGCAAAGTGTAGGAAGAGTGGCAAAACAGTAAACAAATTTTAGTTTGCCTGCACTTTTGAGGTTTTTAGATATGTTACATTTGCTGTTTTTACATTGGCTAACAGAATTCACAGGACCAAACACAGAATCTCTGTGGGAAGTGTTGTATCACCAAAAATTTTTAATATAGGGAGAAATATTATTTTAGTAATGGTGTTTTTCCAACTGAGTGTTTTGTATGTCTTTGAATAGGCAATGAATAAATGAATTATATTCAGTGTAGATCTGCCTGTTCATAGAATCATGAAGCATTTTTAAAAGAGCTTATAGAAATAAAAACATTATCAGAACCCATTATCATTATTTAGATTGCTCTCAAATCAATTATGGGAAATGCTACTTAATTTTAAAATAACTTACGTTAGAAATAAAGACTAAGAAGGCACTAGATTGCATTGGCATGGACACAGTTTCTGCTTGGTAGTTAATTTCTACATTCATTCCTTCTCAGGGCTGTTTAGCCAAATGTATTTTTAAAAAATATATAATTTGCACTTAGCTTTTTGTATACTAAGCAAAATTATGATATTGTTCTGACAAAATGAAAAATAGCAAGCCTGCTGTAAATTCTGGGTTTTATTTTCATTTTTACTTAAAATATATTTTTCACCTCAGGCAAGACTAGGAAGAAATAACATATTTTAAGAGACTTTCTAACAATAATAGAGAAAAGAGCTTCTCAATCATGAAGGAGAATATTCTGAGTCTCAATATTCTAGCAATGTAGACTATATCCTACCACAGTCCTTATTTTCTATCAGAAATGCAGATAGTCTCCCTCATCAGATAGAAACTTTTTTACATATATTTTTGTTATAATTTTATTTAGGTCTAAATTGATTACAAAAATAGCCACACTTCTAAAAATATAGTTGTGTGACATTTCAGCAACACATAGAGATATATAACTGCAGCCATACAACCAAGATATATTGTATTGATATAATGGCCCCAAATTCCCTCACACACATTTGTAGATACCTTTTGCCTTTACTTGATCCTCTGGAAAGCCATGATCTGCCCTCTGTCAACATAATTTTTGCCTAATCCAGGAAGGCATTACAATAGACTCACAATACATAGCCTTTGAGTCTGTTTTCATTGACTTAGCATTATGAATATGAGATTACGCATGCTGACATCTGTGTCAGTAGTTTGTTGCTTTTTTATTGCTGAGTGATATTTCCTTTTATGAATGTGCCATAGCTTATCGACCAATTCACCAGCTGAAGGACACTTGGGCTGTTTCCAGTTTGAAGCAGTTTTGAATAAAGTTGTTATACATATTCACAAGAGATATTTGAATGAATACAACATCTATATTTTTGGGTAAATACTTAGCAGTGAGACTGGTTATATAATAAGTGTGCATTAATTTTATAAAAATTATTTACTAGCTTTTAAATTATTTATTAATTAAATTATTTAATAATTATAAATTTTATAAGAAACAAGTTGTTTTTCATAGTGACATTACGGTGTAGTCTCTCCAAAAAAAACTAGGAAGTCCCATCAACACTTACTATAGGCAGAACTGTGATTTTAGCTATTCAAATCTATTGATTTCACTAAGGAATAATGACTTTAAGAAACTTTCACAGCCTTATTTGCCATTTGTTTATTTTAATTACTAAATTTTTTGTGTATTTATTGAGTTCTGATCATCCTTTATATATTCTGGATGCAAGTCTTTTGATAGCCTGCATTTTGAAAACATTTTATAATGGACTTTTGCTTACTATTTTATTCTTCTCACAGTGTCTTTCAATCAGCAGAAGGATTTAATTTGATAAAGAACAATTTATTACATATTTATTTTATAGATGATGATGTTGAAAAATTTTGTTTTCTACATAAATAACATTTTATCTTAATTTTATTAAAATTATGGTTACGTATTTACATACGGACATTTAAGTCTATAATTTTCTAAGTATTTGTTTTTATATATGAAATGAAAATTAGATTTAGGTTCGACATTTTTATACATGAATGTTCAGCCCTACACTGTCTGAAAAAAGGAAAACTTCTCAAATCAATTATCTGAATACCATATTAATCTACAATTAATTAACATCAGAGAGACACTTAATTTTTTACATGAAATTATAATTTACAATGTGTGTGCTCACAGGTATATAGGCTGTGTCTTTATGTCCACGTATTGTGTATTTACGTGTTGTTTCTGTGTCTTGGGTGTGGAATCAGTGATTAGCAAACGAATGCTTGAGTTCACTCTAATTATGCTCTCTTCCTAATATTTAAAACTGGATGAATTTTACGTGAAACATTTGTTTAAAATAATATTTTAGGCTAGATGCAGTGGCTCACACCTGTAACCCCAGCACTTTGAGAGGCTGAGGCGAGCAGATCAGTTGAGGTCAAAGTTCCAGGCCAGCCTGACCAACATGGTGAAAACCTGTCTCTAGTAAAAATACAAAAATTAGCCAGGGATGGTGGTGGGTGCCTGTAGACCCAGCTACTCAGCCCTACTGAGGTAGGAGGCTGAGGTAGGAGAATCACTTGAACCCAAGAGATGGAGGTTGCAGTGAGTGGAGATGGCAGCACTGCACTTCAGCCTGGAAGACAGAGTAAGACTCCGTATCCAAAAAATTAATAATAATAATATTTCAAAATGTTTTGTAGATTTGTTCTGACTATAAGTAATAGAAAATATGGCACATTAATCATGAAAGTTACCTTTTATTTGCAGGCTTAAAATGTTTGCAAGACAAATGTTCATTCTGTATGTAGGACCTGATGTCCTTTATGCTTGCTCAAAAGTACATTTGTACTTTTAAAAACGTCGTTATATTTTCAATAACAGAAAGTATGTTTGCCCTTATTTAGAAATAATGAGAATTATTCATATAGTAAAGTTATTGATACAATTTATTTTAATTTTAATATAAAGTAGAGTAAGAATTCAATTTCTAACATAGGTACAGGGATCATCCAAGTAGAATTAAGTGATCATCCATTTATTTACTACACCTATTTTCTTCATAAGTTTGCTAAAAACAAGGTTTGAAAATAATGTAAAGCTACGAGAGGCTGTAGATAGAGACTGATAAAAGTAATAGAAAAATGGGCAATCTTGAAGACATCAAATTTAAAAAGCAGGGTCATTTATCAATAGAATTTGAGATGAAAAGAAAATCAATACTCTTGTGAAAATGTTACCTTCCTAAATGCCTATCCCAGTATATACTCATAAGTGCTCTATGTCCTATTGCTCCCAAAAGAGAGTTTCAGTCCTTTTTTCCTGTGAGAACAGTATCTAGATTGGGGGTCCCCAACCCCTGAGCCACAGACCAGTCCATGGTCTGTTAGGTCTGAACCAGGCCACCAGGAAGGAGGTGAGCAATGGGCCAGCAAGCATTACCATCTGAGCTCTTGTCAAATCAGTAGCGGAATTAAATTCTTATAGAAGCATGAACATTGCTGTGAACTGTGTAAGCAAGGGAAATAGGTTGCATGATCCTTTTGAGAATCTAATGTCTGATGATCTTTTGAGGTGAAACAGTTTCATCCCAAAACCATCCCTTACCTCCACGATCCATAGAAAAATTGTCTTTCATGAAACCAGTCCCTGGTGCCAAAATGGTTGAGGACCACTGGTATAGATAATATAAACTCAACTCCTAATTCTAACATAAGAATAAATATAAAATATTAAGAAATAAAAGTGTTTCAAAGTTTCATAGGACAATAAAAGTAGATTCGGGCTTATAATCAGCCCATAGTGCTACCCACATTTATAACCTAGCTCTTTCATTCATGTTACAAATGGTGACCTAACTACATCTTTAATTTATTTTCTAATTTACTGGTAATGAGGAACATTATGGCAAATAGTAATTTTATTAGTTTACATTCAACAATCTACACCTGCGTTAGTAATTATAAACAAATGATTAATGTGATAGGAGCAGCTCGCTTCATCAGAGAATGGCATTTTCGCTGGCTCCGACTCTTCATTGCGCCAGTCATCTCCAAATATAAGGTCACAGCTGTTCTGTGACATTTTTACAGAATGGAGAATCAGCTTGCTCCATAGAGAAATAAAAAAGAAATTCAATAGCCTAACATTTGAAAGTATAAAAAAGGCATTTCAAACACAGGTAATTTTACATGGATCTTATGGTGAAAACAACACCACTGTTAAATAAATTAAAACAAAATTTTTCTTAGGCCAATTATAATACACATTTATAACAAGGCCATCATTGTCATTTTTTTCAGTGTCAAGACTGACAAGCTCATGAAATCTTTTCAGAATCCAACATCCAGTTTTTATTATATAAGGAAAATCGCTATTCATTTATACTTTTAAAATGCTCTTAGAAGTTGTGGTATGTATTTATTTCATCAAAAAGCTATCATAAATAGGTGCATCTCTAACTTAAAATTACACATTTTAGTTGCAATAAAAGTAAATATTGATAGCATTTAATTTGCTTCTGTTCTTTCTTTTCAGCCCATAGGTCTGTCTATTTTATTATGAGTCTTGAGATTTTTTACATTGTTTTGAATTTTTATTCTCACCTAATTTCTACCTTATCTGTAGGATATGGCTAAATGTATATTTGCAATTACTGATGCTTTGAGTGTTGGCTTAATAATCACCAAAATGTTAGGCTGCATATTTAGAAATTTTATATTGAAAGTTAATATTATTTCACCGTTTGGGAAAATACCTCAAAATTTTTTAGTTCTTATTATAATAATGAGGCATTTGAGAGGCTACTTCTGGTCTAACTTAAACATTTGCTTTTCTGTCAGGTATGACTTTCAATAAAGAAAATATTAATAAATGAAATATAATCAATAATTAGAGCTTTGAGTTTTTACTTTTGCCTTTTATACATATTTGACTTTTTGTTCTGTAAAATATTGAAAGCAACAGTTTAGCATCTTATGTTACCATTTTTGTCTTGTGTGTGCCCCAAATTATTCTTCCCCATTTCCCTTCCCCCCTCTCTCTGTGTCTATATATATCCACCTCATGTTCCATAATTTTATCCAGGTCAATGTCTTTCTAAGCCTTATAGATGCCCACCATTTGAATTTAGCCATGTCTTGAAAGAGCATTTTCACCACAGTAGCCTCCTATGTATTCCCATCTGCATTTGGATATTTAACATGTACTCAATAAAAGTAGGCCCCTAAAAATTTAAATATTTTGTAAAGTCACCAAATTCATACCATCAAGTATTTCCCATATTAATCCTACTCTAAAAGGTGATCATGCATAGATATAGGAGTCATTCTTTACTGTTCTCATTTCCTTCCATGCTCCCACAGCCAATCAGCACACCTTGTTTAACTCTTCATGTAATGTTATCTCTAAATCCATCTTTCCTGCTATCCTGCTGTCTAAAATGTTTGTTTGGACTAATGTAACAGCCTCGGAAATGATTGGCCTGTCTTTATTTTGGTCTTTCCTATAGTATCTCCTTGAGATAACAGCCTGGGAACCATTTCTGAAGCATAAATAAGTAAACATGTCCATATACATGTTGGAAATTTCAAAGTCTACACAACTGGCACATGAACACAAATTGATTAAACTTGTTAAAACACACAAAGATTGCATATAAAAAGAGATTTTAAAATATTCCAGGACTAAGTCTGGGACCTGCTATAATTTATAAGTGGTAAATTAAGGAGCCATCCAAAGATATTTACACTGATACACCCACTCACTGTGGTAGGAAAGAAGTAGGAAATGGTAGTATTTGGAAGCTAAGTACAAAGGTGTTTTGCAAGTGAGAGTGCTTATATGTTGAATGAAACTTCTGCTTCTGACCTTATCAGAGTAAATGACACTGAATTTGCCCTCCTTTAGAAAACAATGCTAACACTGGCAAAACACAAGAAGAAAATGTTTGCAGATAATATGCAGTTTCAGAAATTTGAGGCTTGAAAGAAGAAAAACCATAACGTGAGCCTCATGGGATTACTTGGGATTACCCACTATTACATCTGTGTTCCACCTGAGAGCACTTTTGCTGCTGCAATATGAGGAAAGAGATCCCAACTTTAGAAGTGCTATTGCTCAGCTGAGGACTGAAGTAGTTATACTTTTGTTACTAAAATACCAGGGGTTTTGGTCTATGTCCTGTGCTACTGCACAGTAGACAGTGAGTATTGCCAGGGAAGAAGGCAAAAATTGGGTGCTGCAACCAAGGAGATGGGAGACTAGTCTCAAACACATTTCCCTACCATAAAACAATTCATTTTATGTTTTTGGAGGGATGGAATAGTTTTGCATCTAGATTGTAGTGATTATTATATTAATCAATTCAGAATTATATATTAACTAAAAATCTTTATAACCTTAAATTTTAGTAAAAACTCAGAAAGCAAGAAATCCTGAACTGTCTATCAAATATTAGTATTTTATAGATAAGAACATTGCACATATTCCAGAAACATATTTCCGCATTCTTATTTGGAAATTACACAGACATTCAATAAGCATCAAAAATAATTTTAAGATTTTAGGTTAAACAAAAGTTTCACATACAACATTTATTCCATTTACAGGTACTCAATTATTTCACTTTTTCTCTACTGTATATCTGAAAACTGAAATATTAAAGCTAGCCATCATTTGAAGTAATTTCCTTGTTATTAATTTTTTTAAGCTTGTGAATAAGAACTTTAAAATGAAATACACAGGTATTTTTGTCAATAACTCAAAAGATTCAGCTGTTTTTACTAAAGTAAAAACATTAAATGAGACTCAACATTAGTCTCATTAATCAAAAAGAAATCACACAAATATTTTGTTTTGACTGGATTTATACTTTTATAATCTTCTGTGCTAAACCTTGACATATCTAGCAGAGACAATATATCTAGCAGAGACAAATATAAAACCCAGACAAAAAATGCATTCTTACAATTCTGAAGACATTTGTATTTTTACCTTACCAATAATTTTAAAGCCAGCTTGTCTATTAAAGATTTACTCAAGTCACATGAACTTGAGAAATAGTCTGGACTTTACTTAATTTATGAGTGCTCTTTTATTTATAGGCCAATTTCATAGACACAACATTAAGGCCTGGATACATGGCACTCCATCCCCCTTTCCCATTCAACAGTAAAATGAACTCCATGGAGAGGCCAAACTTCTCCAGGTTCTGAATAACAGTAAGCCAAACAGCATTACAAAAGATTATCAGTTTATCAAATTCTTATTTCTCATCACACACACACACACACACACACACACACACACACTCACCAAAACACAGTCCAACTGCTGCAATAAGCAACAATCTCCAAGAGTGTTCAGACTGAAACAGCAGGGTTGCTTCCTCTCTCCATCAATTGGGATTGATCAACTTGCAAATGCATAACATAATAAATGTATATACACATTTATGTATATCTACATATGTATACACACATACAAAGAAAGGTCCAATAGCTTTTACTCTGGAACTCTAGCCATGAGTTAGCATTATAAACTCAACAGTTTATGAATATGTTCAAATGGTTCAACTTTGCCCGTAAAAGTAACAGAGAAGAGCCAATCCAGCTGTCTGGTACCTACAAAAACACTTGCTCAGACACACACAACAATTACAAACAAGCCCCCAGAAGTGTTGAAACTGAACAGTCAGGGTGCTTTCCTCTCTCAGTCAGTTGGAATTATGCAACTTGCAAACGGAAATTCCCTTATTAATTTTCCAGGTTGAGAGGAGCAGATCCTGCTGCCTGGGCCCACAAAGGATACTCACGTAAATGGATGAAGATGTCAAATTTCAAAGGCTGTTTTTCTAGGCAGTCAAAAATGCAGTTGGGGCTGGCAGTGACAAGGCCAGAGAGAGACAGACTGAGACTCACCTCTGGCCACAAAACGGTCAGGTAGCTGCTTAGGAGGGCTTCGAAAACTCTTGACTCATGGCAGCTGAGCCTGTTTAGGAGGGCTTTGAAAACTCTTAACTCATGGCAGCTGAGCCTGTTTAGGAGGGCTTTGAAAACTCTTAACTCATGGCAGCTGAGCCAGGAAATCAAAATCTTGTTGTTAAAATACCAGGAGTTTGGTCTAGGTCTTGCTTCTCACTGCACAGAAAGCCAATCACTGGGATGATGAGTTTTGCTAGGGAATCAGGTGTTACATCCAAGGAAATGGGAGATCAGTCTCAAACCCATCTGCCTAAGCAACTAAAATCATTGGTTTACGTATCAGAAAAGGAATGTAACTGCATGCAGGAAAACAGGAATTAGAGAGGGGCAAAGAAGAGTTGATGAATAGGAGGCCTTTGGCTGGTTAGGCAATCACGAGGGATGAAAGGTCTGGTGTCTCAATTGTCCAGATATGGTGATCCGGTAAGTTTCAGTTCCTTGATACTATCAGGGAGGGCTGATGTTTGGTTTCTTGAGAAAGAAACTCAGATAGGACAACTGTGATTTTCTTAAGTTTTAAGAGTGGAAGGGTCACTTTCTATGTTTATTTGAAAGAAACCATACATATCAGTTCTATAGAACAATTGGGCTGGTTTCTCTTTTGATATGCAGAGTACCTGGGAAAACAGTGCTATAAGGAAAAGAAGCCCAGTTGTCTTTCTTTGAGGTCTTAACTGAATATTGGGCTGGTCATGTATAGGTAAGATCCATGGAGTTTAATTCTGCCTCTAGCCTATGTAGCACAAAAGGTATCATATATACCTTTGCACCTAAAGCAACAAAAAAACTGAAGAAACATATATTTTAAAAATTATTTCAGATATTTGGTATTAGATTATAAACAATAACTTCTGAGCTACAGAAAATAGACTGAGGGAACCTTCAGTTGCCCAAGATTCCTGTCTGGAAAAGTTTCTGGGGTTACACTGGGAGAGGAAACTCAGGCATAACTATCAGTGACCCCTGAGTTGAGAAAACAAATATACTAGGAGTCAGGGGTAAGCATAAAGGCTAAAGTTTGCTGGACAAAGTGATAGAGATGGGAGAACTGGATAGAGACAGAGCTGGGAATATCTGCATAAGGTCCTTGATTATTCATATATACATATATGAATAATGTATTTTTATATATATACATACATGCACACACATATATAAATATGTAAATTATAAATGTGTGTAAATGTGTGTGTATAAGACAATACATATTTAAATACATATATATCACATTTGTATTTTATATATATATATATATATATATATATATATATATATATATATTCTAGAAGAATCATAAGCTTAAAGATAAAAAGCCAGGCAAGAACTAAACATAACTAAAATAGGGCCTGGGTTTAGAGTATAAGAGAGAAGTAGCAGCTATAAATATCCAGCTCCAAACTGTTTTTAAATTTATAACTTCGAGTTTGTTAACTCATCCAGTATATATACTTTAACCATAAGTGTGTGGTTTCTGGCCCCATGTCTCTGTTAATATCATGCTAACAAATTACATACTCAAATATTCAGACTAAATAATTGCAACGCAAAAGGAATTTTACTTTAGAGTCACTAAAATACAAAATAATGTTTCTGGTGATTCTCAGTAAATGATGGTTAATCATACCGGTAAGTAACGCTAGCTGCAGTGGATGTTACTCATTAGAATGTCAAGACTTAATAGACTTAATAGTGATAAAATTGTCAATTACATTTTCTTAAATGTCTCCTTATGTTCTTTTAAATTTACAAGTCAATAGCTATAATAGAAAGTTAAAATATGGGAAATTAAAATGAACATGTCACTTGCATTTTGAGTTCCAGTGTTTGCTTTTTTTCTCTCCCTCTTATTAGATACAATAATATATTCCCTCAAGGTGAAAAAAGAAAATGTGGCCAACCTGAAGCTTCTTCCTTTTAGAGAAGAAAGAAATTAGGATTTTATAGAGCCTAGTAATGTAAATTCTTTTTCTTATTTGAAACTCATCTTTAGTTTTCAGGCTAACTACAGTGTGAATATGAAATCTAGATTTCTGGAAAAACAGAGAAAAGACTAATTCCATTTATCTGTAGCTGTATCATAGTGTTCATATATGTATTGTAATATATATTATAATCATATATTGAAATATATGAGCTTGAGTGTTCTTATATGTATTCTATATTATAATCATATATTGAAATATATAAGCTTGAGTTTATCAATGTAAAAATTAAATATACACATATATTAGAATTTAGGAAACTTTTGGAGTGCTTGTAATTATCTGTGTTTCTGCTATTGAGTGATTTTGATGTTCCCAGAGACTAGGAAAAGATTTCAAATGACTTTCTTACTCAAAAACTCTACCCTTTCTTCTGACAGTCTCTCCCTCTCCGTCCAGGTTGAGGATTCAATTCCTATTAATTAGTTGAAATACATTCTATTTCTTCAGTTTTAATGAAGATATGTATATTATGTGTTAAAAATAACTCTCAGAATATTGTGTTTTGTAGAGATATTATACATATTTAAAAGCAAATTCCTTTTCTATTCATTTAATAAACTCAAACTATGCCTATAAAAACGGTGCCAGAACACATTTGATTCACATTGGCAAATGTCTTTTTTTCCCCTGCTGCTCTTCTTTATACTGTTCCCTTCTCATAGGCTTTTGTTCTGTTTCTGGCCTTTTCAGAATCTGGATTTTATAAAACTTTCTCTTCTTTGGTCATAAATTGCAATGATTTTGCTCTAGCTAAACTTCACAATTGCTACAGATGGAATTCTGATAAAAGTTAAAGATATTCTGTGTTTGATATATTGTGTACTGTGCTGTTTTAATTTTTAAATAATTCATTTGAAATTAACTATCAGTTTTAACAGTAACTAAACTGAAAACAAACATTCTTGTTCAAAAAGCATTGATAGGCTGGGTGTAGTGCCACATACCTGTAATCACAGCACTTTGGGAGACTGAGGCAGATGGATCATTTGAGATCAGGAGTTCAAGACCAGCCTGGCCAACATGGTGAAACCCTGTCTCTAATACAAAAAACATTAGCTGAGTGGTAGTGGTGCACGCCTGTAATCCCAGCTACTCAGGAGGCCGAGGCAGGAGAATCACTTGAGCCTGGGAGGTAGCAGTTGTGGTGAGCCGAGACTGCACCACTGCACTCCAGTCCAGACAACAGAGTGAGACCCTGTCTCAAAAAAGAAAAACAAGAGGATTGACAGGGTACTATTTCTTGCCACTGTTACTTGGAATAGAGGTAGACTTCCTCCAGACTCTAGCCTACACACACACACACACACACACACACACACACACACACACACACAGAGAGAGAGAGAGAGAGAGAGAGAGAGAGAGAGAGAGACTTTTCTATTAAAAGCTTGAAAATGTGAGAGAAGAAATTCCAAGCATCTATATGAAATGATCCAGTGGTCAGTTCTATATATTGGCCAGGATTTCTGAAGAGATGTTGTGATGGTAAGAAAAAGAGATTTGGGATTCATCCGAATATGTTAGAGTTTATACTTAAAGCTATAAACTTTGGGAAAAGATTAAAAGGAAAAAATCAAATATGTATGTAATGGACCCCGGGATAATACCTATGAATATGCCAATAACTAGATTTTAGCAGAGGAATAGAACCAGAAAGAGGAGGTGGAAAAGCAGCCAGTTACGATGGAGCATTATTTCAGCAAGCCAAGAGAAGTTATTTCATGGCGGTATCATGTAGATCATAAATCAGAAGGTGACTTGGTGACTGAAAAGTGACCACTGGATCTGGCAACAGAAAGGCTACTTTGACAATAATAGCAATTATAATAAAGCTGAACCTTTTAAGGCTGACATTAATAATAGCAATTATAATAAAGCGAAACATCTACTGAACCTTTTTGGGAAGGGAAACTGAGGTGCACAAGTCTCCACAAAACTGACAGATAACAGATGATTTCCATATATGGGAGAGTAGAGAAATGGAGTTCTGAAGGGGAAGTGTTTAGTGCATTTTGTTTTTTCAGATAGACAGAGTATAAAGTGTCTCTGCTGTCTTTTTAATGAACTTTACTATAATCATACTGAAACCAGTCCAGTTGCCCCACTGAATTAACATTTATGGTTTCTTTTAAATAAACATGGAAAATGGCACTCCCAGTCTTAAAATGTGAGAAAGTTACAAATGTCTTATCTGACTCTTTTTCTCAGGACTCCCAGACAGTATCAAGGATCTGAAAGTTATCAGATCACTCCACCTGGGCAATGAGACTCTAGACCTCTCACCCATTAGAATTGCCTGAGTAACCACCTGCTTTTTGTTGACCAACTCCTCTTCCTTACCCCTTCCTATTTCCTGTGTTCCCATATGGATATTTTTTTTCCTTCTATATAAACTCCTAATTTTAGTGGTTCAAAGAGACAAATTTGAGACAGATCTTCCATTTCCTTGCATGCAGCACCCAAGTAAAGCCTTCTTTCCTGCCAATACTTGCTGTCTCAGTGATTGCCTTTCTGTGCAGAGAGTAGCAGGACCTAGATTGAACCCTTGGTCTAAGGTTCTACCTACAAAAATTAAATTTTATTTTTTCCTGTATTTTTGTGAGACAGATTCAAGACTAACCAGTTTTATGTCATGTCAGGGTTTTTTGATTCTTGATATATTTATAAGCTACATGTATCTATGATTTCTTTGGTTAGACCTATTACCTTTTTGTATTTCATTACTGTCATATTTTTTCTATATAATTTTCAATAGATCATGTTATTTAATTTACCTGAATATTTGTTCTAGATATTTTCTTCTACGGTACTATTTGAAAACTCCAAACTCCAAATCAATTTTTCTTTGAGAGTATTTATCTTTTAAGGTATTTCCATTATGCCTTCCTTTTATAAAAAACAGCGATTACGTAAGAATTTTTTATTTTCATCCTCTGGCTAAAGTTTTGTTCTATTGTTTTTTTCTGAGGTAGTATAGGGTAAGGTAAGGTAAAACTGAAATTGAATTTCAGTTCCTCACTGCTGTATCTTTGCTGCAGTGTCCCTATCAAGGATTTGATTCTTTCAACCCTATACATAGATTTAGACATATGTTCTACCTCACTCTTTTCAGATCACATGCACCTCACCTCAAGCTGTTTCTTCCAGCTTTCTTCTCCCAAATCTTCTCTATCTACAATGACACCTGTCTGGTTTCACTGATATTCTTATTTATAAATATTAGCTGGTTATCTTCAAGTCTCTAGATTAGGGAAACAGAAAGTAAGGCTTGGTGTTTCTTCCAGTGTGTGCCTAGTTTCTCTTCATCTACTGAAACATGAACGTATTCACTTGATTCTCAAACTCTAGGGTAATGAAAATCACTTGGACTCTTTTGTAAAACCAAATTTCCAGAAGTCATAATTTTTTCAGATGTTCTGATTCAGTAGATCTGAAGTAAGCCTTGATTATTTGTTTTTCCAACATTTCCCAAGGATCTCATTTTGAGAAAGATTGATATAGACTGAAGGAGTTCCCCACATCACCAATGTTAATTCAAAAATTGATGGTCATTCATGATGTCTTATTCCTTGTATAGTTTAGCTCTGTATCCTCACCTAAATCTCATCTCTAATTGTAACCCCCATGTGTAGATGGAGGGACATGGTGGGAAGTTATTGAATCATGGAGGCAGTTTCCCCCATACTGTTCTCATTATAATGAGTGAGTTCTCATGAGATCTGATGGTTTAACAGTTTCACACTTCCTTCACTCTTTCTCTCCCGCTGCCATGTAAGATGTGCCTAGCTTCCCCTTCACCTTCTGCCATGATTCTAAGTTTCCTGAGGTCTCCCCAGCCATGAGGAACTGTAAGGCAATTAAAGATTTTTTTTTTTGTTAAATTACCCAGTCTCAGGCAGTTCTTTCTAGCAATGTGAAAATGGACCAATGCACACCTGTAATCCCCACACTTTGGGAGGCTGAGGCAGGAGGATCACTTGGGGTCAGAAGCTGTCACAATATCCAGCAAATTTTTCTTGCATTTTTTTGGTACAGAAAGGGTCTCATCATATTGGCCATACTGGTCTCAACACACTTGTAGTCCCAGCTACTTGGGAGGCTAATGCAGGAGTATCACTCATAGTAGGCTCCACCTCTTCCACACCACTACATCCAGCCTGAGCAAAAAGGAAAGACCTTGTCTCAAAAACAAAAAAAAGAAAGAAAAGAGAGACAATTTATAGTCCTTTGGATATATACCCAGTAATGGGATTGCTGGGTCAAATGGAATTTCTATTTCTAGGTCCTTGAGGAATCACCACACTGTCTTCCACAATGGTTGGACTAATTTATACTCCCACCAACAGTGTAAGAGTGTTCCTATTTCTCCACATCCTCTCCAGCATCTGCTGTCTCCAGATTTTTTAATGATCGCCATTCTAACTGGCGTGAGATGGTATCTCAATGTGGTTTTGATTTGCATCTCTCTAATGACCAGTGATGATGAGCATTTTTTCATATGTTTGTTGGCCTCATGTATGTCTTCTTTTGTAAAGTGTCTGTTCATATCCTTTGCCCATTTTTGAATGGGCTTGTTTGTTTTTTTCCTGTAAATCTGTTTGAGTTCTTTGTAAATTCTGGATATCAGCCCTTTGTCAGATGCGTAAACTGCAAAGATTTTTTCCCATTCTGATGGTTGCCAATGCACTCTAGTGACTGTTTCTTTTGCCGTGCAGAAGCTGTGGAGTTTGATTAGGTCCCATTTGTCTATTTGGGCTTTTGTTGCCAATGCTTTTGGTGTTTTGTTCATGAAGTCTGCCTACTCCTATGTCCTGAATGGTTTTGCCTAGATTTTCTCCTAGGGTTTTTATGGTGTCAGGTCTTATGTTTAAGTCTTTAATCCATCTGGAGTTAATTTTAGTGTAAGGTGTCAGGAAGGGGTCCAGTTTCTGCTTTCTGCACATGGCTAGCCAGTTTTCCCAACACCATTTATTAAATAGGGAATCCTTTCCCCATTGCTTGTTTTTGTCTGGTTTATCAAAGATAATATGGTTGTAGATATGTTGTGTTGCCTCTGATGCTTCTGTTCTGTTCCATTGGTCTATATCTCTGTTTTGGTACCAGTACCATGCTGTTTTGATTACTGTAGCCTTGTAGTATAGTTTGAAGTCTGGTAGCGTGATGCCTCCCGCTGTGTTCTTTTTGCTTAGAATTGACTTGGCTATGCGGGCTCTCCTTTGGTTCCATATGAAATTCATGGTGGTTTTTTCCAGTTCTGTGAAGAAATTCAATGGTAGTTTGATGGGGATAGCATTGATTGTGTAAATTACTTTGGGCAGTATAGCCATTTTCACGATATTGATTCTTCCTAACCACGAGCATGGAATGTTTCTCCATCTGTTTGTGTCCTCTCTTATTTTGTTGAGCAGTGGTTTGTAGTTTTCCTTAAAGAGGTCCCTTATGTTCCTTGTGAGTTGTATTCCTAGGTATTTTATTTTCTTTGGAGCAATTGTGAATGGCAGTTCGTTCTTGATTTGGTTCTCTTTAAGTCTGTTATTGGTGTATAGGAATGCTTGTGATTTTTGCACATTGATTTTATATCCTGAGACTTTGCTGAAGTTGCTTATCAGTTTCAGGAGCTTTTGGGCTGAGGTGATGGGTTCTTCTAGTATACTATCATGTCGTCTGCAAATAGAGACAATTTGGCTTCTACCTTTCCTATTTGAATACCCGTTATTTCTTTTTCTTGCCTGATTGCTCTGGCTAGAACTTCCAGTACTATGTTGAATAGGAGTGGTGAGAGAGGGCATCCTTGTCTAGTGCCAGATTTCAAAGGGAATGCTTCCAGTTTTTGCCCATTCAGTATGATATTGGCTATTGGTTTGTCGTAAATAGCTTTTATTACTTTGAGATATGTTCCATCAATACCAAGTTTATTATGCAAAAATGATGAGTTTGTGTCCTTTGTAAGGACATGGATGAATCTGGAGAACATCATTCTCAGCAAACTGACACAAGAACAGAAAAAGAAATGCCGCATATACTCACTCACAGGTGGGTGAGAAAAATGAGAACACATGGACACAGAGAGGGTGTCTACTACACACTGGGGTCTATTGGGGGGAATGGGGGAGGGACAGCAGTGGGGGCTGGGGAGGGATAGCCTGGGGATGAATGCCAAGTGTGGGTGAAGGGGAGGAAGGCAGCAAAACACACTGCCATGTGTGTACCTATGCAACTATCTTGCACGTTCTGCACATGTACCCCAAAACCTATAATGCAATAAAAATTAAAAAAAAAAAATAAATATAAATAAATAAATAAAAATTTTAAAAAATGGTAAAAAAAAGAGACAAATATGACTTCTTTTTTATTATAAGCATATGAGAAAATCTGCTGAAAGATCCTAGTCACTCTAGTATTCAATGAGCTTCATCTCATAATCATTTGAACAAAAGCCTTTTCACATCAATGATAGAAAATTTAATTAAATCCTGTAAAAGTCGATCATAACAATGAGGATATTGCCATCGACTTAATGAGCCAACCAGACGCTTCACTTCAGACTCTCACATTACTTGATGTACTCTCCCTTTTTTACTCTCTTTCTACAGTTTTCAATGTCTTTTTAAGAAACCTGTTAAACAAATACTTGAGTAATATATCTCCTGCTTGCCAGGCAAGCAATAATGTCAGATCTATTCCAATCCTATTTGTTAGTCTTATTTTTTAGCATTTATATTTGTTTTATATACAACATAAGTAATTAAAAAAATATTAGTAGCTTTGAAAACACACATCTATTACCTCATAGTTTCTGCAGGTGAAAAATCCAGAGATGAATTAGATGAGTCATTTGCCTAAGGCCTCACAAGACTGAAATCAAAGTATCATCCAGGGCTGGTTTATAATCAGAAGGCTCCACCAAGGGACAAATCTGTTTAGTATCTCCCCTAGGTCACTGTTAGAATTCATATCCTTACCATTGTAGAGTTCTGGCAGTTTGCTTCTTCAAAACCAACCATGTAGAGAGAAAGATTGGGGTAAGTAAGTTAATAAATGGAGTCTTAACAAATGTATCACATATGGCATACCTTTGCCATATTCTCCAGGATAGAAGCAAGTCACACATTCTTCTCACGGTAAGGAGAGAAAGTGATTCAAAAGCATGAAACACAAAGAGCAAGAAACTTCAAGATCACATTTTAATCTGTCCACTGCACCATTTAATAGCTTCTCTTAAGTCAATGTAGCAGCTAATTAGTTAATTCCAATAATCATCTTCTATATTTTTCAGAATTTTTTATGTTGAAGCTTAAAAGATAATGATGAACTCCCATTTCATAGCATAGTTGCAGCTGAGGTACAATGATAATAGTAGTAAAATATTAAATAAGTAACATAATAAAATCTGTAATAATAGTTTATAATAATAAATTGATTTACTTCCTCTTTAGGAGGAAATATTCTTAATGGCTATTTTTCAAATGTCATAATTTCTTAAAATTCTTAACATGTTGATGAATACCATATATACAGAAACAAAATTAAATGGTTCATGGCAGAGACTTTAAGACAGATATGTCATTTGTTATTCTAAAACTGCAATATAAGAATCTTCCTGTCTTCACAAATAGCTAGCTCAGATGTTGATAATGTTCCAAACAAAATATTTAAACAATATTACAAATATATGTTTTCATTTTAAAATACTATATCTCACATGCCATTAAATACAAATTTATTGAGGTTTTCTAATCCCTAATATTCCACATTAAAACTAATTTCAACATATGATGTAGGCTTTGAAAAAATACCTAGATAAGTTAGAAAGATTTGTCAAAAGATTCATAAAACTATTTTGTTTGTAAACTTTTACTGCTTATTGGTCATTCACACGTCTTTAGTATTTTTCTGAAAGCATTTTTTCCCCATACTACCTAAACAAAATTTAACATGTAATAGAAGGGAAGTTAGATTTCATGAAAATCCTGAGAAGAGATTTTATATTTAGATAGTTTTACTCTTTGTAAACCTCAGAAAAGCTGATGCATTCTCTTTTACGTGTTCCTTTAATTTTATCAAATATCTGAAAATCCAAAAGTTTTCAGCTTTTATGTAACTTTTATGTGTTAACTACTTGTTAATGCACCAATATGCACATATTACATAGAATGATACTGTTCCCATGTTTATTTAACAGGACTATTTTCAGTTTCTTTGGTCAAGTTGACAATTTCATTTTTTTCATTTTGCTCTGATGGTATTTCATAATAAAAATGTCCCATTTTGTTGGTTTGTTTGACGGGAACAAAGTTTAAACCTCTAATTTCTACCTAATTTCATGAAGATCCGCTTCAACATAGTCTTACAAATAAATTAAACTGACTTTTATTTCACTCTGTAAAGAAAAAATGTTCATTAATGTGGCCAAATAATACATTGTATATGTTAATCTAATAGTCCTAAAGACAGTTAAGTTTAATATTCTTAACTAGATTGAAGTCGTAGCTCACTAGAATAGCATTGAATTAATAGTTGGCTTCTCCTTTTCTATGAAGATCTGTTAATGAGCTTTGCTATGGAAGAAAAATGATGCATTCCTAATAGTCTAAGAAGTATAAATAAGTTCCAACAACAAATAAACATAAATTTTTGATTATTTCATACAAATTGAAACAAGTTAAATCACCATTTTGGACAGTTTTTTTATGACAACTAAGTCAATCAAAACTTTAATAGACTGTCTAATTTATAAACTTTTAAATTGAATTTCATTAATATATTCCTATGAACTTTTAAGTTTTGACTATATCAATATAAAATATAGATCATGTTTATGTTCCTTAATTTTACATATATATATGAAATAACTTTAAAATAGGTAAAAATAAATTTATGCTTGCTGGAAATGAGAGGCAATACAAAATAAGTTTCTCATTGAAAGGATTCATATTGATATATTTATGTTTCTAAATTTTTGTTTCTTAAACTCATAATGAATTTCAAATATATAAAAAACAGAATATTATTATGAATTTTCATGTATCAGTCACCCAACCTTATCAATTATAAATATACAGAAAATCTTATTTCACCTATACAGCAGCCCATTTACTTCCCAACCCACAAAAGTTTGGAACAAATTTCAAGCAATGTATAATTGCTAAGTATTCAAGCATTTTTACAGAGGGTCTTTTTTTTCAACTATTCCCATATTAACATGGTCACATCCACAATTATTTAACAGAAGTCCTTACTACCATCCTACATGAGGTCAAAGCAGACAATGAAGGCTACTACTTTTAATTGTTTGTTGTAAGTTCTTAAGTACCATTTATGTACTATTGGTTTTCTCATTCATATATTTTTCCTAAAGGTGTATCTATTATATGAGAAATCCTATTTCCTTTTACCGACTTTTTCAGTTTGGTTTTAATATTTGCGCCCCACTAGTTTCGTGTGACATCTTCCTTTCTTCCCCTGAATTAGTACTGTTGGAGGACTTTTTCCTTAGTTCAGCTAAGAGCTGTTTTGTGTCATAGGGCCATGAGAGATTAGGCTCACACTTTTAAGGGTAGGAAATTTAAGGGTATGGAATTTATTGGGCAAAAAGGGAAACAGGGGCCCTCCGCAAAGCCACAGTCCTGCTAGTGTGCTTCTTGCCTCTCAGATTGAATCCCAGTTTCCACCCAAGAAGAGGAGGCAGGATTCTACCAGTTGCAAATAGCGCAAACTTATATGGGGCCCCTCCAGTGCGCGCCCCTCCCTCCAGTGCGCGCCCCTCCCTCCAGTGCATGCCCCTCCCTCCAGTACGTGCCCCTCCCTCCAGTATGCGCCCCTCCCTCCAGTGCATACCCCTCCCTCCAGTGTGCACCCCTCCCTCCAGTGTATGCCCCTCCCTCCAGTGCATACCCCTCCCTCCAGTGTGCACCTCTCCAGTGCACAGGCTAGCTGGAGCTTCTCTGGGGACCCTTCCTTCCTGGCTGTCTCAGTATAAATTAGTGATTCAATCCAGAGTCCAGGTAAGACTCAAGTCTGACGTTTTAGCAAGCATCCCTCAAAGATGTTTTAAAATACTGCTATTATGTAGATCTGATTGTCTGGCTTCTTTTTTTTCAGTCATATTTGAAACTATGGATCACCTTGATGCATTAATTTATAAGTGATTGCAAAATGTTACTATCTTAGTTTGCTAAAATATTTTAGACTTTTATGCTTTTATAAAGATTTATCTTCTAATCACCCATGTGATTACCTTAAGATATAACCCATAAAAGATTTTATCTTGTGTAATCATTTTTTCTTGTATTTATTATTTAACGTGTGTGTGTGTGTGTGTGTGTGTGTACTAACTTCTTTCAGTTTCCCTATGGACTCATAAAAAGTGTTTTAGATCTACTCAGCAACAATTGAGGCACATTTTTGTTCATTCTGCCTAAGCATAGTAAATCAATCACTGTGTTACAGTTTTGCAAAAGAGAACAGATTATTCACAAGTCTGCCCAGCAAGGATGTGAGAGTACAGCTCTCAAATGTGCCTGCCTGAAGATAAGGGTTAAGATATTTGTGGGTTAGAAAAGCAGGTTGTTCTAATGCATGGTGAAAAGTGGTTGACAGTGTAGAAAAATGAAGCAATTACTGATCTACACACAGGTTGTCTGGGTTCATGTCATAAGTTCAGAATATGTAGGGATTAGCTTGACTTGAGAGTAGAGTTTTAGGTCCTCTCATGTCAAAAGTCTACCTCTGAGTGGCCAGGTGCAGTGGCTCACATCTGTAATCCCAGCACTTTAGGAGGCCAAGGTGAGTGGATCACATGTTCAAGAGATCAAAAGCATCCTAGCCAACATGGTGAAACCCACTCTCTACTAAAAAATACAAAAATTAGCTGTGTGTGGTGGTGCAGGCCTATAGTCCCAGTTACTCTGTAGGCTGAGGCAGGAGACTCACTTGAACCAAGGAGGAAGAGATTGCAGTGAGCTGAGATCCTGCCACTGCACTCCAGCCTGGGCAACAGAGCAAGACTCCATCTCAACAACAACAACAACAACAACAAAAGGCTATGTCCTGAACATGTGCATAGGCCCTGTTGAAAAGTCAGTGGTCTCAACTGTTTTGAACTGTACAGGAGCTGCTCCAGGTTCCTGAGAAACAACTGAAGTGACCATTACCATGGTGACATATATATGTTATCTATTAAGTAGCCAGTGAAGATTAAGTCCCACTAGTCAGTGGTGTGGCCATCATCTAGTATGGTCTTCAGCTTCATGGAAAGGAAAATAACAAAAATAGTTTAGTGTATTTTTTTTCCTGTAATTTTCCCTTGAGATGTAGTATCATTAAGCTTATGCAGTCAAATTTGTTTATTAAAATCACTAAAATTTTGTTTTTGGTCATATACATATATGTACACACATTTGTGATTATATATGTATATGTATGTATGTGCATAGGTATGTTATGTATATATGCATACACAAAAACATATGAAATTAAGATACGTATAGAGAGAGTCTACTCTTTTTCTGTATCTTCTAATTTTTGTTCTTACATGCAATGGCTTTTACATTTTCAAATGTTCTTTTTGTAATGCAGTCTTCACTAAATCTTCTCCTAAATCTTTCATATTAATGACTTTTACTTTCCTGGATATCTAATAAGCATTTGATAATAATTAGAGTTGTTTTTATAATATTTGCCAATTCTTATGCTTCTAATTTCTTTATTTTGTCTAATTGCATCAGCCAGTTCCTCTAACACAATGTTAAGCAGTAGTAAGGATAAAAAGATATCCTGCTGTTATTCCTAACTTTAAGTCCTGAAATATGCTCTTGTGTATCCCCATTTAGAGTAATAAAGACTTTATTATTTAATAAGATAGCATATTTTTTATTAATCATGTGAGAGGCTAGTCAATTCATATTTTGTTAAGTGTTACTAACATCATTGATTATTGAATTGTGTTATATTTTTTCTTCAGCCTCATAGATAATTGTATGTTTTTCTCCTTGGCTGTGCAATGCATTATAATAATACATTTTTAATATTAAATGAGAATAAATAACCTTAATTCCTAAATCCATTCAGTTTGAACAAAAATGTCTTGACTTTTTGCTATTATTTTATCTAAGATTTTGTATACACACACAAATACATGATTTGTGTATATGATAATTTAGTTTTTGTTTACAGGTTTGGTAATCAACTTGATTTATTAATAAATTTGGAAAATGTTCTAGCCTTTTCTTTGTTCTGAGTTAGCTTAATATTGAGATGTTTGAACACATATCCATGGGGAATACTCATGAGGTAAATATGATATAAATTTGGTAAAATTTCTTTGAAGTTACCATCTTGGCCTGGTACTTTTATCTTAAGGGCCATTTCTTATCTTGTTATTTTGATTATAGTTTCTAACTAGCATCATATTTGGTAATTATGTTTCTGCACAAAACTATCAATTTAATCTGTTCATTTTTATTCTATTTTTGCTGAGTTGTACAAAATATTCCCACAATAGGTTTAGTTTTTTCTTTTTCTTTTTTTAAAAAAATGTATATGTTTTGGATGTTATTTTTTCTGTGATGTAAAATTTGTATATATGTGCTTTCTCCCACCCATTTTAATTTGTCTACTATTTTAATTGTGACATTTTCAAATTAATGATTTTTGCATTTATTAACTTGCTCTCTCTCTCTCTTTTTTTTTTTTTTTTGAGACAGACTTTTGTTCTTGTTGCGTAGGCTGGAGTACAATGGCATGATCTCAGCTCACTGCAACAACCTCCACCTCCCTCATTCAAGTGATTCTTGTGCCTCAGCCTCCCAAGTAATTGGGATTACAGGCTTGCACCACCATGCCTGGCTAATTTTTCTATTTGTAGTAGAGATGGGGTTTTTCCATGTTGGTCAGGCTGGACTCAAACTCCTGACTACAGGTGATCCACTGCCTCGGCCTCCCAAAGTGCTAGGATTACAGGCATGAGCCACCTTGCCTGGCCTTTTAACTTTCTTTTAATTTTTTCCTCTTTCTGCTTTCTACCTTTCTTCTTTTTCCCTCCATCTTGTTCAACTATTTTTCTGTTTTTAGTTTTGAGTACATAATTCATTACATTGTTGTTACTATATTTCATAGACTATTAAATTATTGAATTACCATTCTTATAACTAAATGCAACCAGTACATTTTCCCCTTAGGCCTACATGTTAAAAATAATGTTTTCAATGTTTTAGGTGACAGAGGTTTTGCAGTCTTGTTAATTTCTATCTTATTTTTCCAACACTATAATTTAGAATTCATTAAAGAGCACTTTGGGGCCTAAAATATAGTTCATTTTCATGTGCACTTGAAAATAAGTTATATTATTTACTATCTTAGTTCAGAGTGTTTTATTTATACAATCTACCTTCTTGATGAGGTGTTGTGTGTTTCTTATCTGTAATAGTTTTGCCCATTTGATCTGTTATGGACTGAACTATAAGAAACATTTTTTATTATAGCTGTTGTAGCCTTTATTTTTTTCTGAAAGCTGATTCTGATTTATTTGAAGCAGCAACATTGCTAACATAACCGCATTGTGAGTTTCAGTCTTTAGTATCATAAACATCTCTTGCTATCTTTTAAGTGTTTTTATATGTCTCAGTTTACCTTGTCTAATATTAAGATAGAAAACAATGTTTTCTTTTGTCCTTTCACCTGATATATTTTGACTCATTTTAAAACATTTAACCTTTTTGAATCTCTGTTTTAAGTTCTTTTGTATGTATAGTTTTTGGATATTGCTTTGTTAGATCATTTATATTTAGAGTGGTTCTTTTTAGAATGATCCATTTTTCTATTTTTGTTTATCACTGTTTTCATAATGCTAGTCTGTATTTGACCTTGCTTTCAAAGTATATTATTTATCTACCTTGAGTTGAACTTTCCCTGTTATATTGATGACAATTTTATCAGTTTCTTCCAACTTATGCTAGAGTAACTTTGCTCAAATTCTATGATTTCTTTGTACACAGCCACTCATAATAACTCTCAGACTCTGTCTTCAAATTGTTTTCAAAATAACTTAATTTTGAATTGTGTTTTTCTTTTTTCAGAGTGTATGTTACAATGCTTTTTTATTTCCTACCTAGAGAAAAAAATTACAATGTCAAACAAATCAAAAGGACATTTGCTTTTTGGTTTATGGTAGCAAGTGTAAAGTGAAGTGAAAATGATTGGCATATAGTTAATTGGTGGATACACAGTCACCATACTATTGAAGAACACATACCTGTAAGAAAAAGATTGATTTCTAGGTTACTAGGGCTGTTGTTCAGGTTAAATTGACAGCCTTTATTAATGAACACATCTTTTTTTACTTCAAAAACTGAAGAGCGGCCAATTTGTCTTTATATTGATAAGAAACCAAGGACTTCTATGGTCTACTTTTCAAGGACATTTTTTAATAAATGAAAATATCTACGAATAAAGGTTTATTTATGCTGTTAAAATTGTATTGCTGTTAAAATAGTAGTTATTGGCCTGAAAAAGGCCAATAACTACTATTTTTACTAGTCTTTTTGAATAACGTTCACTTCTCTGTCCCTTATTTTAAAGAAAATAAAACCAATTACTAGGCCTTGGCATTCATTGATAAATCAATATTGTTTTCACAATTTTGTATGTATTCCATAAAAACCAACAAATATCACAGTCATCTCTTACAGGTTTCTTAATTGAAATGAGAACTTCATTTATCAACTTCAATAACAGTAACATTCATGATCACTTCTGTATATGTTTTTATTGTATTATCCTCGACAGGTTTGACAGATCCAGCAGAAAATATAGGAAATTATTTCAGGCTTGATTTCTGTTTTAAATTTTACTATAGATTAATCTAATGTGATTAAGTGTATAAGTCTTTTTCTCTAATGCAGTTTATAAAATTTAATAAACTAAACAAGTAAATTGTTTTATCAAATCTCTTTAAGTTTTTAAAGCCACACTTCTGTTTCTATACTCTTAACATAAACAGTACAAAAGAAAATCTTAATGTATATAGTGGCATTCTGCAGGAAAGGCATGTTTTTAAAAAACAGCATTATTGTGATATAATTGACACCTAAAATTGTATATACTTAATGTGTACAATTTGATTAGATATACATATGCATTATGAAATGATTACCATAATAAAGTTCATTAACACAACAATCCCCACACATGGTCACTTTCTAAAAAGTTTTGGTGAGAATGCTTAAGATCTACTTTCATATGAACATTCAAATAAAACATACAGTATTGTCAACTATAGTCACGACATGGTATGCATCAGATCCCTGGAATGTATTCATTTTGTAACTGAAATTTTGTACCATCTGACCAACATCTCTCCATTCCCCAACTTCAGTTCCTGGTAACTACAATTCTATACTATGTTCCAATGAATGTATTTTTTTGTTTGTTTTAGATTTCACATATAAGTCACACCATATCGAACTTTTTTATCCTTCTGTGATTGGCTTATTTTATTTGGCATAATGCCCTCCAGCTTCATTCATGTCACAAATTCTAGAATTTCCTTATCTTTATATGGTTGCATAATATTTCTATATGCCACAATTTCTTCATCTATTTACTTCCCAGTGGATACTTTGGCTGTTTCCAGATCTTGACTGTTGAGAATAATCCCGTGATGGACATGAAAATGCAAATATTGTTTCAAGATAATGATTTTATTTCCTTTGAATATATACCCAGATGTGAAATGAGATTGCAAGATAATATGTTAGTTCTATTTTTAATTTTTTGAGGAGCCTTCATATAATTTTTCATAATGGGTGTAACAATTTACCTTCCTACCAACAGTGCACAAGGGTTCCCTTTTGTCCACATTTTCTGCAAATAAGACATGGCCATCCTAGACCTTCTACCACAGAAAGTCTTTTTTCATTGTACCTTGATCATAATAGGTATTCACCTCTGGTATTATCACTATTGAAAGTCTAATACCTTTACTCACTGCAAATACCACCATGCCAGGGTCAGACTCATTAACCAATTCAGGTATATCTGAAATACTGGGAGATCTTTTAATTAATTACTATTAAAAGATTTTAAATTTTGGTGGATATAGTCATTAGAATTTCAGATGAATCTATATATGATTTTAGAAGAAAAATAACTTCCCAGGAAAAAAAGCATACATCATAAAAGGGTCTTCTACAAAAAAAAAAAATTATAAATACAGCGATTAAGTTCAAACAATCACTGCTCCAGGGATAATCACAATAATTACTAATTTAATAAAAAAAAGAGAACTAATATAGATTTAGACTCAATTTACATGAAAGTTCAATTATAAACAGCCATTAATGTATGTCTTCATCTTCTCATCTAACCTACAGAGAAAAAAGTGCTGGAAATTTTGAAAAATGTGTTTTGGTTTTATTTGTTATTTCTTGAGGGAAGATTTAATTATTTGGAAGGTATTTCTAACTCAATTTGTAGGGACACATGTCCTTCATTAGAAAAAAAAATGTGATAAGGAAACACACTGCATTCACCAAGTGACAGTATATAGAGGTAATACATGAACTGAGTATATTCCACATGATATCAGGGAAGGAAAGAAAAACTAAAATGTGGCAGATACTTGGCAGTCATAGCACCTGTAATACTTTATTGTACCAATAATGAAGTATCAGCAACAGAGCTTAAAATTATTTCATTGCTGATATATAATGTAAATTTCAGTATTTCCTCCTAAAAAATTTACAGTGGAAATGTGCCTAGTGTCAATATTGCTATAAGTAGCACATTATCTAATTCAAAGGCTTACTAGACATGTACTCAATTTTTTATATCTTAATATTTAAAATTGTACTGACTATTACTACAATGATGTATTTCCTAAGAAGAAAGGGTAGAGGGAAACTTTGTTATTTTACTGCTTGGAACATTATGAGAAACACTGCCTAGACAATATCCAGTCTCTACTTTTCCCTCATAAACAGAGAAGGAATTTTGTTCATAGAAATTCCAACAATACCATGTGAATAGAAGATTACTTGATATATTACCAAAAATCTTTTTTTTTTAATAATGGAAGAGGATTGGAATATACATTGCGTCCTTGGCTTTTTGCTCTTTTCCCTTTCTATTTGCCTATAATGAAGACATAGTGACTAAAAGCACAGTAATTATCTTGTGTGCTTGAAGAAACTAACACACATATTATGAATGACAGAGAAACAGACAGAGATATACAAAACATAAGACTAGAGAGCAGACATGACATCAGAGAAATCACTACGCCAGGCTTGAATTGATTGTTTTTGACGGTCACATACAAAGGGGTATCAGTCTATGCATATTGCTAGGAAATATGAGCTTATTCCTCTTACAGTTTGCAGGTGTATTAATATATCTGTTGTATAAAATAATACTAAAAAAGGGGAAGTTTATAACGCTGTCAAAACAAATGAAGTGGTTAATTCATAACACTAAGTGCATAACATTGGCATGTCTGTGGCAAGCTTTTACTTTCATTCATATTTGAGTAAACCTTAAGGTATCACAGGCATAAATATCTGTGTACATCCATCTTACATTTTAACATTATTACAATTAAAATACCATAGAATTAATTAAAATACCATAGAATTCTACGTCTATTTTAGATTATTGAAACTGTTCTCAGAACCACCCAAGAAAATTTGCTGTGTGACAAATTCAAATCAAAATTTAAACACATAAAGTCAAACATCCTCCTAAGGCAAATTAAATATTCAGTGACCAAATAGTCTTGATTTAATACCTATTGTCAATAGGACTACCGGCATAGTGCTTTGCTTGTGGCTACAATTTTCTATGATGTTTTTCAAAAGTTAATTCTACAATTTAACAGGTGATTATTTTCTTCTTTAACTTTAACACTTTAAAGTGTTTCACTAGAATGAAAAATTATGGATCGGTCTTCTTTAAACCGTATTATTGATTGACTTAGTTAAGCAAACACACATAGTTCAATTAAATGATATTCAACCTGAGGCTGTAAAAAGTAGTACAGAGAATCTAGCTGGAAAATGAGGTTTTCAGTAAATATCTAATTAACTTAATATTTGGGACAGTATGTGGAAATTTATATCTAGAATGTAGCCTACTATACAACTGGGGAATATCTGTCAAATTGGATAACATTTGGTGATAAACTTTCAAAAATTTTAAATAATATATAATAATTGCACATGCTTTGAAGGTACATGTGATATTTTGATACCCATATACATTGTGCAATGATCAAATCAGGACGACTGGGATATCTATAACCAGAAACATTTATCTTTTCTTTGTGTTGGGAACATTATAGATCTAGCTATTTCAAAATATATAATAAATTATTGTTAGCTAAATTTCTTTTCTGTACTATCAAATACTATAACTTATTTATTAGATAAGATCTAGTAGAATATCTACTATTCTGGTAAATCCTATCTACTACCAAATACTATACATTTCTATTTGACTGCATTTTTATATCTCCTAATCAACTTCTCTTCATCCTCCATCCTTCCTTCCCTTCCCAGTCTCGACTAACCACCCTTCCTCTCTATCTCCTGGAGATTAACTTTTTTAGCTCCTTCATGTAAGCAAGAACAGGCAGTATTTGTCCTTTGGTGCCTCAGTTTTCTCACGTAATGTAGTAAAATCTAATACCATCCATGCTGCTGAGTACTAATAGATTTTATTTTAGTAGTCCTGTGTATGCCAGAATCTTTTTTTTTTTTTTTTCGAGACAGAGTCTCACTCTGTCACCCAGGCTGGAATGCACTGGTGCTATCTTGGCTCCCTGCAACTTCTGCCCCTCTGTGTTCACGTGATTCTTCTGTCTCAGCCTCCTGAGTAGCTGGGATTACAGGTGTGTGCTACAAAGCCCAGCTAATTTTTGTATTTTTAGTAGAGACAGGGTTTCACCATCTTGGCCAGGCTGGTCTCAAACTCCTGACCTCAGGTGATCCACCTGCCTGGGCCTCCCAAAGTGCTGAGATTACAGGCGGAAGCCACCATGCCCAGTCATGTGCCAATATCTTAAATGGATTTAACATTAAGAAAATGTTTCACTAAAATGCAGTGAGATAACTAAGAATAAAACCTATATGAAAAATAAAAAATGTTCAAGACATCTTGGTTTCATTCTGATATTAATATATATGTTCCATTTTATCCTTACGTCAAATTTTAGATTTTTCTGTATTCAAATATATCTACTGGTGACTATTCAAAATTGAGAAAGATGATATTAAAGGGCCAATTTAGAAACTTTAATATTTTATACATCATTGTAAATAAAACTTTGGGAGAGAATATTGACATATGAGTTATTTTTTCTCCTGAAATTTTTTGCTTTGTCAGTATTAATTTTTAAAAAGTTAGCATTTTAGGGAATATCTGAGGGTTAATAACTCTATATCCTCATTAAACAATCAGCAGATTCTAGTAAGCTTTTTATTCAAAATGAAGTTAATGAATAAAAAGAGGCATGAGACTGGATTACTCAATGTTGTCTGTCAGCAATGTGGTAAGTATGTCCAAATCTATGGGTGATGTTTTTGTCTAATATCCCACAGCTCTGGAATGGAATGATGTTTTGCACTTAACAATTATTTTTATATGTACTGCTCTCTTGCTCTTTTTTTCTACCCTCTACCCATCTTGATTAGGTAATATCTGTTGTTTTATCTTCAAGTTGACTGTTTTCTCAACTGTATTGTTTACTAATGAGGCTCTGAAAGTGTTTCATCTCTTTTATTATGTTTCATGTATAGCATTTTCATTTGATCCTTTTCTTAAAATCAGTAGCTCTCTGATAAATTATCAATTTTCAGAGAGAAAGTCAATTTAAGAAAGTTACTATTACTACTGGTAATAGTACCATTGTTACTATTGGTATCAAATTACCAATTACTATAATAGTATTATAATTGGTAATTACCATTACCAATTATATTACTATTGATAATTTGATACCAATAGCAATATTGGTAATAGTACCAATGCTACTGTTGGCATCAAATAGTACCATTGTTACTGTTGGTATCAAATTACCAATAGTAATTAGTAATGAAAATAAGATGGCTGATTGCTAACAGCTCAGGATTGTAGCTCCCAGTGAAAGCGCAGAGAAGGAGAGGATGCCACACTTTCAGACGAATTTTCGTTGTTCACGGACCAGAAGATTCCCAGTGGAGGAGCCCCACGGGTCACCAGCGCAACTCTTGTGGCCGGCGCAGCGGTTTTGCCGGTGCCTCGGCATGGCAGCTCTTCGTACAGAGTAAACGGAAGGAGATTCCCAGGCAGAAGAGCACCATCAGTCTTAACGCCACTGTTTTGGCCAGCACAGTGGGTTGCTCAGATTCCAGCACTGGGAATTAATAAACTGGATGTCCACTCAGAAACCCAACTAGAAAGGCAGTAATCATCAGATGGATAAATTTATAACAAAAGGAAGAAACCAGCCTAAAAAGGCTGAGAATACCCAAAATCAGAACCCCTTTCCCTCTACAGGGGATAACAGTTCCTCATCAGCAACGGAACAAGCCCTGATGGAAAAGGACTGTGTACCATTAACAGAAGTAGGCTTCAGAAGGTGGATGATAAGAAACTTTTGGGAGTTAAAAGAACTTGTTCTAACCCAATGTAAAGAAACTAAGAACTTTGAAAAAAGGTTTGACGAAATGCTAACAGGAATAGGCAATACAGACAGGAATATAAATGAACTAACCGAGTTGAAAAACACAACACGAAAACTTAGCAAAATATGCACAAGTTTGAATAGCCAATTTGATCAAGCAGAAGAAAGGATATCAGAGGTCGAAGACCTATTTAATGAAATAAAATGAGAAGACAAGAATAGAGAAAAAAGGATAAACAGGAATGAGCAAAGTCTCCAAGAAATAAGGGACTATGTGAAAAGACCTAATTTACATTTGATAGGTGTACCTGAATGTGACGGAGAGAATGAATCCAAGCTGGAAAATACTCTTCAGGATATTATTCAGGAAAACTTTCCCAATCTAGAAAAGCAGGACAATATTCAACCCCAGGTAATACAGAGAACACCACAAAGATATTCCTCAAGAAGAGCAACCCCAAGGCACATAATCGTTAGATTCACCAGGGTTGAAATGAAGGAGAAAATACTAAGGGCAGCCAGAAAGATAGGTAAGCTTACCCACAAAGGGAAGCCTATCAGACTTACAGCAGATCTCTCAGCAGAAACCCTACAAGCCAGAAGAGAGTGGGGGCCAATATTCAACATCCTTAAAGATCAGAATTTTCAGCCCAGAATTTCTTATCCTGCCAAACTAAGCTTCACAATTGAAGGAAAAATAAAATCTTTTATGAACAAGCAAGTACTCAGAAATTTTATTACCACCAGGCCTGCTTTACAAGAGTTTCTGAAAGAAGCATTATACATAGAAAGGAACAACCAGTATTAGCCTTTCTAAAAATATACCAAAAAGTAAAGAGCATCAACATAAAGAAGAATTTACATCAATGAATGGATAAAATAGCCAGTTAACATCAAATGGCAGTAATCCTAAATTTAAGTTGACTAAATCCCCCAATCAAATGATACAGCCAAAACCTAATGGTATGCTACATCCAGACCCATTTCACATCCAAAGATACACAAAGACTCAAAACAAAGGGATGGAAAAAGATTTACCAACCAAATGGAGAGCAAAAATAAATAAATAAATAAAAAGCAGGAGTTGCAATTCTCACATCTGATAAAATAGATTTCTAAGCAACAAAGATATAGTGGTAAAAGGATCAATGCAACAACAACAACAAAAAAGTGAAACATGAGCAAGATTAGTAATTAGTATCAAATTACCAATTACTAATCTTACTCACATTCCATTCTTGTCATTAGAGTTTTCAACATGTTATATTTAATGTTAGATTTAAAATAAAACAGTTATCTTAATTTCCTTACCATATACCTCCAGTATTGTTGCTAAAACACCAGGGATTTGGAACTTGGTCCTGCTGCTTCCTGCACAGAAAGCCAATCACCAAGGTGTCAAGTATTGCCAAGGAAGAAGGCTTGCTTTAATAGGGTGCTGGCAGCTGAGATGGGAGTTCAGTCTCAAATCCATATCTCTTATATGAACAAGGGTTTATATAGCAGGCAAGAAATGTAATAATGTGTAAGAAAACAGGAAGTTGGGAGGGACAAGGAAGCAATCATGAGGAATGAGGGGTCCAACATTTGGTGACAGCTGATGTGGTGAGCTGGTTTCAGTTCTTTGATAGTTTTTTTTTGTGAGAGTGCTAAAGGTTATTTCCTGAGGAAGAAACTTAGATGAAACAAATATAAGTTTCAAGCTTTTTGACATCAAAAGGGTCAATTTCTATGTTTATATATTAAAAAAAAGTCAATCTATGTGGCAATTGGGTCAATTTCAGAGTTTATGTCATATTTAAGCCTGACTTGTGATTGTTTTTTAACTTAGCACAATATTGTTCTTTCTTGACTCCTCACATACCTTGGAATTTTTATTGAAAGCTGGGTATCTTGTGTAGGACAGCACAGAATGAGGTAAATCTATTTAATGCCACAAATTAGTACACCTTTACTTTTGTTAGCACGTTATTGCAGTAGTTTGAGTTAATTTTTTCAAGACGTGGGTGTGTTTGATATTTGCTGTTCTCTTTACCCTTAGGGCAATACAGATGTTAAATTGCTCTAGCATTATCTTATGTTAGAATATGAGCTTGTTTGCCAAAGGGCATTCTTAATGCTTATTAACCCTTATAATTACGTCTTCTCTTTGCCTTACACTTCAGTGTGTATCTGTCTCTATCCTCTTGGAAATGTTTCTGCAAAGTTCCAAGATTATTGAATCCAGTGCTTTTCTGGGGTGATATGGGGAGAGATGGGGTCTCTCTTTGATTCCCAGGCTGGAGTGCTGGTGGGCAGTGGTATAGTGACTATTCAAAGGAGTGCTTATAGTGTGCTGTGCTTTTGAGCCTGGTGCTAGCTAGGAGAGAGTCGTGCATTCTCTAGTTTTCTTAGCCTCAGTTTTAGGTAAGGTATCTCTGCCTCTGGCCTATAGCTTCTGTGTACTTTTCCCTTTCCTAGCTCAACTCCTGGGCCCAGCATTTTTTCTGTTCTTCCTCCTGTGCTAAAGGATTTTCTGTTTCCTTCTTCTGACTGCAATGGGTTGTTGCCAATAACATAAAGTATTTGTTGTGATTCCTCTAGCAGATTAAGGCTTTTGTTATACAGAGGAAATAGGGGAGAAGGTTGCAGCCAGGGTATTTCTCTCCTCTCACATTTCCACTGTTTCAGTTCTTTGGACTTACTCCTTGAGGATGCTTTTTCAGGAACATTTCTATCCTTTTTGTTTGTTTTGTTTTTGTCCTGTCTGACAGAAGAATAAAGATAGAAATACAATAATATGTGCATCTTGGAGCTTTACACTTTCTCATCAGCCAATGCTTGCTTGAGCTCTACCAACTTGTTAACTCTCCTAAAGATATTCTTTATATGAGTTTCTGGCTGTATCTGCTTCATCTAAGCAAGTACCAAATCTTATCCCTCCATTCACGTACTTGATTTCCATAGATTCTCTGTAGGTGAAGGGAAAATGGTAAAATAGCAGAGTTAATATTTTTTTATCTTTAATTTTTTTTTCTTGGATAGTGATACTGTATCCAAGTCTCTATATCATGAAAAAAGAAAATCTGAAGTCCCAAGTTATTTCCTAAGGTGTTAGAAACATGATCAATTCACAAAAGTAGTTATGTATTCTTGTGCTGTAAGTTCCAGTGTTCAGAAAATGAAACAGTGGTAATGATCAAACCCATACACTTTAATCTGGATTTATGCTTTCATTCAAAAGAACTCATTCTAAAGTGAAAATCCCTCAAGTAATTCATTTATTTTATTCTTCAGTCAAGAAGAACATTTTTTTTTTCTACATGCTGGGTTTTAACTTACTCGACTTAATTAATGATATGATCAAATCACAAGAGTTCCAAGGTTGTATTTCCTCAATGCGTAAATTTACAGGCTATCTTATTATCCTTCAGGTTAAAACTGCACTGCCATTTATAAAGTAAACTTCTGTTCTTTTTTTGTGAACTTCAAAGAATAGTTAAAGAATAAGCGCAAAATACCCTGGGAAAAATTTTAAATTATATTACCAATTAGATACAACTACGGAAATTCAAAAAGAAAAAGACACAGGCTTTAAGCTCAATAGTTGTCCTTATTTTACTGCTTTTACTTATATTTTTTAGTCTATATTTAAAGCATAAATTATTAAAACTACTTCTTTTTTTTCACTTCCTGATCTTAATGCTTATTTAAACTATCATTTATTTAAAGATTTGTGCAAACCTAGACTGTGTTAATTTATTTTGTAGTTTGGAGAAAGTTTCTTCCATGTCATTCCTTATGCATACTCTAAAATAGCTACTTAATGGACAGTGATATCCCATAGCCTATAAAAACAAACAAACAAACAAACAAACAAAAAAAGATGCAAAGCATTTCAAATATTAATTGTATGTGCATGTGACCAGTTTGAGATTTCACTATTGATGTTTCACAATTTGGAAGGCAGGTAAATTATCTGTGATGACTATTCTCCTTTCCATCTTATTTATTTATTTATTTTTTTGCAAGTGTATAAAAAAATAATAAAATAAAAAAAATAAAGATTTGTGGAAATAAGGATAATGCACTGGTGTGCAAAGGGAAGACTGACTCTCAAAATAACACGATATGATTTGTAAGTTTTACCTATTTTCATAATTCCATGGTGTTTATATAATCATCATAGCTCATTTTAATCTAGCAATTTGCTGTCATTGAATACATACAAGGGGAGAAAGACTTACAACCAATTTTTGTTAGCTAGTACAAGCAGCTTCCTTTAGATGACTTTAAATGATGTGATGACTCAGTTTATAGTCTGAATATGTGCTTAGTAACAGTTGAGAATGTTTGAGAATCTTTTCACTCCAAAATTAAAGTTCAATTGTCAAATACAATGTCTTATAACTTTTGTAAATCATTTCTTTTTCTCTTTCTTTTATTTCCTGCACCATTGTTCTCATTCCCTAAGAAGCTGAGAGGAAAAATCTGTTTCTTGAATTAATATTCTTTGGAGTAGAAGATTTTACTCCAAATGTTGAACAATTGCTCTTTCATTTTGTATTTAAGAGCAAAAGGAAACACCATGCACCAGAGAAATCAGGAGGCTAAAATTCTGATGATTTAATTATGTTTTTAGCTTTACTACAAAAAAGAACACAATTTGTTTTGTATCAAAAATACTTTTAAAACAACAAAAATTTATAAAACAAATATAAGGATAAATTGAATTCTTTTTTAAGTAAAAGAAAAAAGGAAACTATATAGAAAAATATACAATTTTTCAAACTAATACAAAGTTTAAAGATCTCATTCTTGAATATATTTCTAGGAAGGAGAGCTTAGTATAAATACTGCACAGGATTGTTTATTCTTGCATCTTATAAGATTAGTAAACGCATGATATATAAAGGGAACAAAATATTTATTTTTGGAATATACTTGTCTGTCAGCATTAAAATCATCTTTAAAAAATTAAGAACTGAGAAAAATAAAACAACCAAAAATAAAGAAAAAAATGAGAAATAATCAAAATAAAACAAACGTATATCATTAAGAGCTAGAAAAGAAATAAAATAATACCTCATCTCAGTACCTCTGATGCTAAAAGCTCTAATTAAAAACAGGAAATAAAATTCTTATTTCTAAGGTTCTATCAATCTAAATCTTTAAAGATTTAAATAACATGCTGATTGAAATGTGAATATATCTTTCTGCATTATTTAATCATATTTAAAACTTTATTGTGTCATGAATATATTTTATTTAAATAATTTTAATATCAGTATGAAAAAATAAATAACGTATAGTTGCAATGGCTTTTGGAGATCAGAATAGACATTTGTTGCTATGACCATTTATTATTTCTTAAATGTCTTCATTGCATGATTAATTTAAATATACAAGGACATTTAGAGGTGAAACTGATTTAATGTAATTTTTATCATCATCCAATTTTATAAATAAGGAAACTACTAAACCAAAATGATAAACGTTTTTCCCAATTTGTGCAGTGTTGCTGTTAAATAATGTTAAAGTACTTAGGCTAGGCATGCTGGCTCATGCCTATAATCCCAGCATTTTGGGTGGATTAGGCAAGGGGATGACTTCAGCCCAAGAATTAAAGACCAGTCTGAGAAACGTAGTGAGATCTTGTCTTTACAAGAGAAACAGAAAAAATATTGGCTAGACATGGTGGTGCACACCTGTACTCCCAGACACTCCAGAGGCTGAGGTGGGAGGATCTCCTGAGCCTGGGAGGCTGAGGCTGCAGTGAGCTGTGATTCTGCCATTGCATTTCTTTGTGGGTGACAGAGTAAGACCCTGCCTCAAATAAATAAAAATAGAATAAAGCAAACAAACAAACCAACACTCAATTCCAGCTATTGAATGATTCCATCTACAGGAAATTGATATAGGTGACCTAATCCAGAAAATTCTTCCATTAAAAAAGGCTATGTATGTAACAGTCATCTGTTTATAAGTGGTAATTCTACAATATTTTGTAAATATTTACAGAATCACACTGACACTTTACTGTATCATTGTACTTGTTTGCAAAATTATTAACAATGTTTATTATAATTATTTTGAAATTTAAAATAGTACTCAAAACATTTTACAACTTTTCTGCTAATTAAAATGATTTGCTTCAGAGGAACTATTTAATTAGTTGAAGTCAATTATTAGCAGTGTTAATGTAAACCACGTGTTGACTTTGCATTAACCACAGCTTTTCATAACACATCATCTAAAATCACAAAGCCTACATTTATTTTGTTTGCAAGTTTAGCCATTACATACTATAACAACGAAGTTAGCTTCCTCTTAGAGTTGTTGTGAAGAATCAACGATTATATATATGTGTGTGTGTACATATACATGTATATTCATTTGTATACATATACATATACACACACATCTATACATATGAATATACAAATGCCTGATAGTATTCTAAACCATTGAGTAATATCAGGCAGATAGATATTGGCTAGTGAATATTACTTTATTGATACTGGATAGGAAAGTATCATATTAAAAAGTAAGATATCACATTTAAAAGTTCACATTATGAATAAATGCACATGACCAAATCCCTCTAAGTCGCTTTTCTAAACAATGCATATAATAATGTTGAAGACAATCTCAGTAAACTGCTAAGATTATTTTTATACCATCTTAAAGAAAAGATTAGGATTAGAAGGTTTGGGATGTTGGCTTTCTGGATTTCATATCGTTTGTTTTTTCAGCCCTTAAAGTTTTTTTTTTCATTGCTCACTAAAGATGTTTATGCTTTTTCCAATTTTCAGAGAAATTGATATATGAATTTAAAAACTGTGGGAGGAACAGGATTTAATATATCTGTCTCTTTGCATAGACTGAATTTAGTAAACATGACGTGCTAATAGAATAGAATCTGGTTTGTACATATATAAAGAGGATTTTTATCTTTTGAGTGTTCAGATGACTATTTTAGCACCCTATATACATAGTCAAGCTTTAAGATTATTTTGATATATTCTAACTCAAGATATCTTAAGTAGGTTGTAACTTTAGATTCTTGGAGGCACCCACCATATTGATTTTCATAAAAAGAGGTTTATGCACCTTTCTATGGATGTTAAGGAATACCTTCCAGACCTATGGGAAGGTAAAAAATAATAAGAGCTAACTTGTCAGCTTGACAATTATAGAAATCCATCATTTGACTACTGCAAAGTAACCTTATATGAGAGAATGAGCCAATTAGTCCTGCCACTCACAGACAGCAAAGTACAAAATAGATTTAAGATTAGAGCCCTGAAATACCAAATTTAATGCATGACTTAAAAGATATGTCTTCTGGTGCAATGATACATGAAAGGCTGAAATCTTTGGCACATTTCTGGCAATGTGACTAATGATTGACAGTGAGATATAAGGGGAATTTTGGACATGATAGAAATAGGTCAATGTTCAGTTTTGTTCCTCCATTCAAAGAATAGAAGCAAACTCTAGAAAACTGACAGAGCTTAATTCTATTTCTCCTTTATAAATAAGTCCCTGTTCAGCCACATACCAGCAGTTTGATACTGACAAGGCTGAAGAATGTGTTCTCGCTGGTAAAATGAGACCAACTCTTCTCAAAAACTATAATGAAACAAAAAATTGAATAAAGTCAGAAAACTTTGATCATAATCAGAAATATTACAAAATCTACCTGTATGATCTTAGTTGAACAGCAGAATAGTTTTGGTCCCCAGTTTACAGAAATAGAAAATGAGAAAAATAAATAAATTTAAACTTCAGTGTTTCTTCTAGTTAAAAACAAAGCAAAACAAAACAAAACACCCAAACCATTCATCATCTTAATTGCCTACTTCCTCAACTCATGTTGCCACATTAAATTACAATGAACTTTAAATAAAATAGTTCATTCAGTTCAGTTTTAATTTGAGCTGAAGCCCAGGTGCTGTTGCTAAGAACCTACACAAACAATAAAAATATAAAATGAAGTGTTTGCTCTCTTCTAGAAGATAATAACAAAGACTTTTTTAGGAAAAATGAGGACAACTCACTGTAAGGTTATGTAGACTACTGAATCTATATTAATGTTTTATTTCTGATAAATATTTTAAATAATAATGAGACTATTTTTAAAAGAAAACATATACAGGCTGAAATATATGGACAGAAAATATTTTCTTTCCATCCACATAAAATTTTACATAGTCAATTAAGTTTTTAAAAAACAGAAAACAGTCAAGATAACTAAGACACTTACTTACTTTACATTAATACATCAATGTTTGCCGATTTTCTGTACTTGGAAAGGAGCTAAACAGTTATATATAAAACTTAATGGATTAGAAATAGATCATTCCGTATTCTTTTTGCCATAGTTTACTTCTGATTGTTGCAAATAATAATAATAATAATAATGAATAATGCTTTTCTTGGGCGTATTGGTACTTTTGTGCAGACATCAGGTTTTCTTGACCTTTATATATGTGAACTAGACAATATATGTCATAATTACAGGGAAAATTTCTGCATAATTTGCAAAGTCAAGCTATGTTTTATTTATGCATGCTAGTTTTTAAGTAAATATACCTTCCAATGTTCATTATTACAGTGTAAAAGAAGAAAAGATAGATGTCATCAAATTGAGTCATGGCTGCCTAAAGTGAAGAATTGCTCTCATGCTGTTAACTAAAACATGCATCATTCAGCCCTCATGATCAGCAGATTTAATTATACATTTTGATCTAACATTTCAGGGGATTAAAGTGAAACAGTTTTTCTTAAGTATGGGATTTAGCCTTGAAAATCCTGATGTAGTGAACTCACCTCATTATATATGAACACAGACTTATTATATAAACTCTAATTCTCCCTTAAAAAAAGAAATGAAAAATAAAAGCCCAAGATAACTTTTGAAAATCTACACCACTATATCAAAATAGATCTGTTAATGTATTAGAAGGCAGTAAGAATGTTAGGAACAACTTATAGGGAAAATTATTTTTGATGAAATATAGCATTACAGAAAGCAAGGTTTTCTGCCACTGTCTCAGTTGATTTCTGACTCTTTCTCTTCCTTACAACCAAAATTTGAGTTTTTACAAAACCTAGAATGTGTACAGTTTATCTAGAGTTTTAAAAATATATCAGAAAATATACTTGTGAATTAAAATTAGTATTTTTATTGACATATGTAAACATAATAAGGAAAATTTGATATGTAAAGGAAGTAACAAATGCAGCAGGAGGAAAACAATAATATACTTTTGTTTAAATGAACAAAGTGGACTTTATTGTTTCACCTGAATGTGAACCCACATGGAAAACTAACTGAAATAAGACAAGTGTCCTCCTATTCTTGAATGCCAGACTATGTTTTAAAAACATCCTTCATCAATAACTTCAGTATTAATTTTTTCACATTATTTTAGTAATTTTATTTACTACTTAATATATTTGTGTTATTGTTAGTGTTTTATATTAATTTTATTTTATTATTAAATGCATGCTGTTTACTAGCATTATAATAATTGATTTATATGCATTTATTTATTTAATCATTACAATGTTGTTTCTGGTACTAGCTTATTATTTTAAAGATTATGAAAATGAGACTCATTTTGGTGCCATAATTTAGTGTCAATTATGTTGCCAATGTAGTTACAAATGTACAAGTAAATGAAGTAATACATGCATATACGTAATGTTCTTTTGTATCATATAGTATGAATAAAGATAAGCAACTTTTTCAAACATTTATGGATATATTTATTAATTAAAGATAACTTTATTATATCATATTATTGTGATATTTCTTAAAGTAGTGCAGATTTTAGAATATATATACTCATTGATTTAAAATACTTTTTTTCAGAAAAACAAAGCTTAAATATTGCAAGATTTTGCTTAATAAAGTGGTTTTTACAATTATATTACTTTTCTTCATAGGTTTTAAATTTCCACGATTTTCTACTTCCATTTTTCTTTACTGTAACCAATTTGTTTTAACAGTGTTGACAGGAGCACTGTTAGAGATACAGAGAATGAATCCCTGAGGAAAACATGATTCAATTTCATGCATGAATGTTCATCTTTAATATTAAAACTAACGTAGGTTTTAAAAATGGCTCTAATGCTTAAAAAAAAAACAATGACTCAAAGGAAAAGATTCCATGTAAAGCAAATGGCTGTCTCTTAATCAGCTTCTGGGTGATATGAATTGATCCTTTTGCCAAAAAGTAATTTTCAGTGATAGTATTCAGTGAATAAAATTCTATATAACCAAGTGGACTAAATCCAGATTAATATTTTCTTTCCTATTATTTTTTCAATATTATAGTTAAGTCTTAAGATTATTATTTTTATATTGTTTTTGCATTATTTTATTGGTTGGTGAGTTGCTAGCTTTGTGCTTTGAGGAATTGTAGTTACTTTTCCTCTCCTGTTTGTTGGAAAGTTATCATCAGTGTAGACAAAGCCTCTAATGTTTCTTATCCACTTGCAATTTTCCTTCAGATGGATGCTCACATTCACGTATTTTAATATTAAGTCCTCCCACACGTAGAAATTTTAAAGAATATATGACATTAGCTTCTTTATATATTTATATTTTTATTTACATAAGTATTTTTGTAGGCTGTCATTCTGTTTCTTACTTTTACATTAGGCATAATAAATATTTAAGACAAATTTGAGTTGCTATATGTACATTGACGTTGTCAATTCTAACTCCCACAAGTAATTTCAATATACAGAATGGCCTCATTCTTCTTAAGTACTGCCCTAGTGATGACAGACAGTTTGCCGCTATCCCCTTATGTTTGTCAACATAGTGTGAGAAAAATCTTTGAATGCATCTACTTCTAGAATTTGCTTGAGATTATCTGGTTCTGTATACCTAAAAATGGTTTTAAACATTTCTAAAGATAAAAGAATTTTCACACTGTACCACCAGAGAGTTTACTGAAATTTCAATTACATCTTATGTATTAGTTGGTTTTCACATTGCTAATAAAAACATACCCAAGACCAGGTATTTTATAAAGGAAAGGAGGTTTAATTGACTCACGGTTCCAGATAGCTCGGTAGGCCTCACAATCATGGTGGAAGGCAAGAAGGAGCAAAGTCATGTCTTACATGGCTGCAGGGAACAGTAAGAGAGATATTGTGCAGGGGAATTCCTCTTTATAAAATCATCAGATTGGCTGGGTGTGGTGGCTCATGTGTGTAATCCCAGCACTTTGGGAGGCTGAAGCCAGTGGATCACCTGAGGTCAGGAGTTTGAGACCAGCCAGACCAATATAGTGAAACCTCGTCTCTACTAAAAATTCAAAAAATTAGCCAGGTTTGGTGGTAGGCATCTGTAATCACATCTACTTGGGAGGCCGAGGCAGGAGAATCACTTGAACATGGGAGGCAGAGGTTGTAGTGAGCTGAGATTGTGTCACTGCATTCCAGCCTGGGCAACAAGAGCGAGACTCCATCTCAGAAAAAAAACAAAAACAAAAACAAACAGTCATGTTTTATGAGATTTATTCATTATCACAGGAACAGCATGGGAAAGATCTGCCCATGATTCAACTGCCTCTCACTGGGTCCCTCCCAGGACACATGGCAATTATGGGAGTTACAATTCAAGATGAGATTTGGATGGGGACACAGCCAAACCATATTGCCTCATATTTCCCTTGAACTGTGCACAAAAATGTCATCTTCAATGCATACTTGTCTACCTTGGAACTGTCTTAACATATTCTAAATATTAGTTGACATCTTTGTGATGTGACATTGGTCAATTCAGAGACAGAGCAAATCTCTTAATTTACTTATGACTTCTTTTACACAAATAAATACGATTTGAGAAATTTCTGACAAAAGATCTCAGCATTCAGTGTTAAGATGATTAATACCAGTTGCCATTAATGTCATTAATTGCCAGAGTTTAATGCCATTTGCAAATAGTTTAAATATTCTATTCCCATTGGTTACTGTTGCTAGAGAAGAGCTCCAACTTGTAAGTTGATACTTTTTGTGGGTTAAGTTCTATGGAAGTAGACCCTTACTAGTGAGAAGCAAAATGATTGTTCAGTATGTGCACCTGTGAAAGGAAGAAGGGGGAAAGTAGAGAAAGAGAAACGGGCAGGAGAAGTAAAACATGATGCATGCTTGATAAAACCTGAGCTTACCTGACAGTGAGCTATGGTATGAGTGCAACCATAGAAGGTGTCAGGGTAGGGCCAGCAATTTGAGACTTCAGATCCTTGCCTCCCTCAGTCACCAAATTGGGACCATTCTGGGAAAGAAGTAAATCTGTACTAATTAATAAACTTAGGATTTATGAGACCAATAACCATTCTTGACAGACTATCTCTGGGATTCCTGAGCAACCATGTAAGAAATCTGAAAACTCTGATGTTACCATGCTGACAACCTGTAAGTCAGTTCTCTGATAGAGAGTACTATCTACATACACTTTTCCTTCCACCTCTGCTAAGGTGCCAGAGAGATAGAATAAACAATGTGAACCTACAAGACCAGTGTGATGCCAGCTGATCACCAATGAATACCTGTAGTCAATGCCACATGGAACAACAAAATATCACAACTGACTACAGTTTGGAGTCTATCCATAAGCACCTCATGTATAATAAAATGGTTTCTTCTAAATTTTGGAACATTGTAGGTAATAGTATATATGCAGACCACATCAACTGTATTAAAAAAAAAACTATTCACATTTTCTGTTGGTATTATCACTGTAAGTAGCAACTGTTCAACTTTAAGTCAGGTGTGCAGAGCTATCGTGCACATATTTGTGTGTGGGTATAATTGTTAATCCATTTCCAAGTGCCAAGTTTGTGTGTTTTATTAAGATAGGCATTGATGACTACTGAGTGTCATATAAAATATATAAAGTATCATGCATTTAAGGCAATTCAAAATAAAAATATCATTACTAGCATTTGAAGAAATTAGAAATAATAAAATTACATATTACAATTTATTTTCTGTTATTAAAATAATATTTACATAAATTGTCACAAACCACTTCAAATATTTTTAAGGAATGGCATTCAAGTAAAATAGTGGGTATCAGAAATAATATTCTCAGTGATGCTAAAGTGCACAGAGCAGTAATGGGGAACAGGCATATCATAAAATTTTCAATCAAGCAAACCATTCCAATATAGAAAAGTTGCTTTAATACACAGAAAGTCCTGAAGAAGAGAAAACCGAATAGCTTATCACATTTGGTGAAACTGTTAACAGCTCTATTATACTGTTGTCTAGCATGATATCAGTATATCTAGATAGTTTAAAAAACAAGCCTTTAGTCTTATTATAGTACACATGGGCTCTACAGAGATGTACCAATATGTATTTGTGTGAATGTGTCTGTGTCTGCGTGTGTATGTGTATTGCAATACCACACAATGCAAAATAAATAGGAGATATTATTTACTGTATTAGGCTGCTCCTTCTCCAGAACTAAATAACTAAATTTTTTTTTTTTTTTTGAGGAGTCTTGCTCTGTTGCCAGGCTGGAGTGGAGTGGTGCAATCTCAGCTCACTGCAACCTCCTCCTCTGGGTTCAAGCAATTCTTCTTAGCCTCCCAAGTAGCTGGGACTACGGGCACGTGCCACCACATCCGACTAATTTTTTTGTATTTTTAGTAGAGACGGGATTTCACCATGTTGGCCAGGATGGTCTTGATTTCTTGACCTCGTGATCCACCCACCTTGGCCTAACTAAATATTATATATAGACTCCCAGTGAATCTTTCCACTGGAAATAAAACAAAAAAAAATATTTTGTGCCTTGTGTGTATAAATGCCCTATTTTTGTGTATATGTGAAAAATGTATGATATTTTCTCCTACTAACATACATAGACATATAGATTGGCTTGACACAAACCAAGCTGCCCTAGACCATGATTTTCTACACTGTGGACTCCAGAAGATGAGCAGTAAGTGGTCTGCATGCTAAGCTTTCCTCCCTAGAATTAGGTTGAAAGGGCAGATTGGAAAACAAAGACAAGAAACTCTTAGTGCTTTTGTTTGAAGGACACAATGTGTCTTCTTTACTTACAGATTGAAATGATATGAGTATAGTGTCTGTCTTCCTGCTTGGTGAAAAGGAATTGAAAAGATTGAAGAAAATATTTTTTGAGAATTATGTATATGTTATTTTTAAATTTTTTAAATTCTCCTTCTTCTTCTTCTTCTTCTTCTTCTTCTTCTTCTTCTTCTTCTTCTTCTTCTTCTTCTTCTTCTTCTTCTTCTTCTTCTTCTTCTTCTCTTCTTCTTCTCCTTCCTCTTCTTCTGCCTCTTCTGCCTCTTCTTCTTCTCTTCTCCTTCTCCTTCTCCTTCTCCTTCTCCCTCTCCTTCTTCTCCTTTTGAATTGAGATGGAATGTCACTCTTGTTGCCCATACTAGAGTGCAGTGCCATGATCTCAGTTCACTACAAACTTCACCTCCTGGGTTCAAGCGATTCTCCTGCCTCAGCCTCCTGATACATGGGCTTATAGGCACCTGCACCATGTCCGGCTATTGTTTTGTATTTTTAGTAGATACAGGGTTTCACCATGCTGACCAGGCTGGTTTTGAACTCCTGACTTCAAGTGATCCACTACCCTTGGATCCCACTACCCAAAGTGCTGGGATTACAGGTGTCAACCACTGCGTCTAGCCAATCCATCTTCTTTAAGAAGTTTGTGTATGTGATTTTCTCATTCTTCATCTCCCATTTATTCATGTTAGCTACTAAGACATCCATGTACATGTGTGTTTTGAAGCTGCAAGTGTTCTATATGACTTCATGTATAGTGACAGGTGGTCATTTGTAAGGCTGTGTCTACATAGATTTGATGTGTATATATACTAACAGAATTCTTCACTTACTATGCTAATAAAATTGCAAAAAATCACTTTTTTGTAAAAATAAGGAATGCTTGCAATGATAAAGTATTCAAATAGTAAAACAATGTATATAATTTAAATATCAGTAAGTTTCTATTCAATAATAAATCTACATATGCAACAACTCTTATTTTTGTTGAAATTCTTAATGAGTTAATGTTTTTCACTATTATCCTTTCTTTACAAACTCTACATAAAACACTTGCAAACCACATACAGAGATCAGTGCTTCTATGTGTAATAATAAATTTTGAATGATATAACTCAAGTATAATAGGCCCATAACTAGAAATTATGCTAGTTGCCTTTGTTTGGGTAAGAAGCCTAAGATTTAAATCCACACTACCACCTACAAATCTGAAATACTAATCCATTTTAAGTTGTAAATACATGTAAGTATAATAATATTTACATGTTTTCTTTCTTTTTTGAGACAGTCTTGCTCTGTCACCCAGGCCTGAGTGCAGTGGCATGATCTCAGCTCACTGGAATCTCGGCCTCCAGGTTTCAAGCCATTTTCCAGTCTTAGCCTCCCAAGAAGCTGAGATTACAGGCACCCATGACTACATCTAGCTAATTTTGGATTTTTAGTAGAGACAGGGTTTCACCTTGTTGGCCAGGCTGGTCTCAAGCTCCTGACCTCAGGTGACCCTCCCAGCTTGGCCTCCCAAAATGCTGAGATTACAGGCATGAGCCACATAATTCAGTCTTAAACATGATTTATGACAAAGCATGTCAGATTAGTCTGATGGCTACACACATCAATATTCTAAAAACTGCTTTAATTAAAGAGCTATGCTAAATATAATTTAGATATTTATAAGTAATTAGTTAACTGTAAATGTTATCATATAAGGAAATTATACTTGTGTTTTTACATTGAAAAATAACATTTAAAAAGAAATCTTTAGGGTTTTCTAGGTATAGAATCATATTGTCAGCCAAGAGGGAGAGTGTGACTTCTTTTCCTATTTGTATGCGTTTTATTTTTTTCTCTTGCCTTATTGTTTTGACTAGGACTCCTGATATTACGTTGAATAGTAGTGGTGAGACTGAGCATTCTTGTCTTGTTCCAGTTCTCAAGGGGAATGCTTTCAGTTTTTGCATGTTCAGTATGATGTTGGCTGTGGGTTTGCCATAGATGGCTCCTATTATTTTGAGATATGTTCCTTTGATGCCTAGTTTGTTGAGAGTTTTTTATCATAAAGGGATACTAGATTGTATCAAAAAACTTTTACTGCATCTATTGAGATGACTGTATGGTATTTAATTCTGTTATGTTGTGTGATATAGTTTGGTTGTGTCCCCACCAAAATCTCATCTTGAATTGTAGTTCTCATAATTCCCACCTGTTCTGGGAGGGACTAGGTGAAGATAATTGAATCATGGGTGTTGTTTCTTCCAACCTGTTCTCCTGAGAGAGAGTTCTCTTGAGATCTGATGGTTTTATAAGGGGTTTCCCCTTTTCTAGGCACTCATTTCTCTCTAAGGCTACCAGGTGAAGAAGGCTGTGTTTGCTTCCTCTTCCACCATAATTATAAGTTTCCTGAGGCCTCCCAAGCCCTACCAAACTGTGAGTCAATGAAATCTCTTTCTTTTAGAAATTACCCAGTCTTAGGCAGTTCTTTATAGCAGTGTGAGAATGGATTAATATAGTAAATTGGTACTGGTAGAGTGGGAGTCTATTATAAAGATACCTGTAAGTGTTGAAGCAACTTTGGACTGGGTAATAGACAGAGGTTGGAACAATCTGTAGAGCTCAGAAAAAGACTGGAAAATGTAGGGAAGCTTGGAGCTTCCTAGAAACTTGTTGAATGGCTTTGACCAAAATGCTAACAGTGATATGGACAATTAAGTTCAGACTGAGGTGGTCACAGATGGGAATGAAGAACTTGTTGGGAACTGAATTAAAGGTCATTCTTACTGTGTAAAAAGACTGGTGACATTTTGCCACTGCCTTAGAGATCTGTGGAACTTTGAACTTGAGAGAGGTGATTTAGGGAATCTGGGGAATAAATTTCTAAGTGACAAAGCATTCGAGAGGAAGCACAGCATAAATGTTTGGAAAATTTGCAGCCTGATGATGTGATAGAAAAGAAAGACCCATTTTCTAGGGAGAAATTCAAGCCCACTGCAGAAATTTGCAAAAGTAATGAGGAGTCAAATGTTAATTACCAAGACAATGGGGAAAATGTCTCCAGAGCATGTCAGAGACCTTTATGGCAGCCCCTTCCATCACAGGCCCAGAGGCCTAGGAGGACAAAAATTGTTTCCTAGGCTGGGCCCAGGGCCTCTCTGCTCTATGAAGCCTCAGGACACAGTGCCATGTGTCCCAGCTGCTTCAGCTACAGCTGTGACTGAAAGGGAACAATGTACAGCTCAGGCCATTACTTTAGAGGGTGAAAGCACTAAGTCTTGGCAGCTTACATGTGGTGTTAGGCCTGCAGGTATAGAAAAGTCAAAAAGTGAGGTTTGGAAACCTCCACCTAGATTTCAGAGGATGTATGGAAACACACAGATGTCTAGGCAAAAGTCTGCTGCAGGGGCGAAGCCCTCATGGAGAACCTCTGTTAGGGCAGTGTGGAAGGAAAATGCCGGGTAGTACCCCCCACACAGAGTTCCCACTGTGGCACTACCTAGTGGAGCTGTGAGAAGAGGGCCACCATCCTCCAGACTCCAGAATGGTAGATCCTCAGACAGATTTCACTCTATACCTGTAAAAGTCACAGACACTCAATGCCAGCCTGTGAAAGCAGCTGGGAGGGGAGGCTGTACCCTGAAAAGCCATAGGGGCAGAACTGCTGACACTGTAGGAACTCACCTTTTGTATCAACATGACCTGGATATGAGATATAGGGTCAAAGGAGCTCATTTTGGAACTTAAGGTATAATGACTGCCCTATTGATTTTCAGACTTGCATTGGGCCTGTAGGTACTTTGTTTTGGTCAATTTCTCCAATTTTGAACAGGTGTATTTACCCAATGCCTGTACCCCAATTGTATCTAGGAAGTGACTAAGTTGCTTTTGATTTTACAGGCTCATAGGTGGAAGAGACTTGTCTCAGATGAGACTCTAGATTGGACTTTTTGGTTAGTGATGGAATGAATTAAGACTTTGAGGGACTGTTGAAATGTTGTCATGTTTATGTTTTGAAATGTGAGGACTTGAGATGTGGAAGGGGCTTAGGGGGAAATGATATGATTTGGCTGTGTCCCCACCAAAATCTCATCTCAAGTTGTAGTTCCCATAATCCACACCCATTGTGGGGATTTAATCACACTTGGCCATCACTAGGACAAGAGACCTTACAGTTACATTACCATAGTTTTATTTCATCCATTTAAGCATCAGCTATTCAAGACCACAATTTAGTTGAATTTGTTTCTCAAGATTTTCTTAAAAGTCATTTTGGTCTTTGTACTGAATGCATTCTATTTCTCGGTATACATAAACTGCTAAGAGATCTCATTAAGCAAATAGAAGAAACAATATTTGAACACAGTATTAATAAATGTACATGATTATAAGGCTGCCACATTCTACCTTTTCCAATATATGATATATAACAAGTATCTACACTTTCTGTGTTTTTAGTTTTGCTTTTTTATTTTCTATGTATTCTATGAAATTGTTGTTTTCATAGAAACTGTGTTTTGTAAATTGCTATGCAACTATCCTTTATACATTTTTATTATTTTAATTGTTTCATACTTATTAAACACCTGAAGGGAAAGATAATAAATGCTTACTGAACGTTGACTATGATTATCTTACTTTAAAATTGATATCACTAGTATTGCATATTGAATCACATTACATTTCTATTACTTTTCCATATATTTCTGAAATAGTTTTAGATAATCTGGAAATGTTAAATCAAATGGAATCATATAATTACATGTCAAGAAATATGTTTTTTTTAAATCTACAAGCTTAAGTATCTACTAATTAAATTTGTGAGTCTTCTAAACCAATCATTGTTTATATATTGGTAGAAAAAAAGAATAATTTGAAATAAATTGCCTAGTTTAGCTCCAAATTGTTTTGCATATGTAAATATAAATATATAATTTGAAGATATAGACAATATTAAACAATCAACTTGAAAGGCATAGATACAAAAACCTAAGTATTTAATATTATTTAAAAAAAATCAGACTTTTCCCAGTATTGGCTTAAAAAATAGGTAAATTAAATGGTTTTAAAGGGGTTGTAGCATTTTCAAGAGTGCAAAAAGAATCTTCTGGCATGCTTAGCTATCACTAATCCTCACAAAAATTACATGTGCAGAGTGCTTAGACTCCTTAACCATCTTTATTTTACATAAATTACATAAATTTTTTAAATGTATATTTTACCATATGGAAGTATTGTTGTAGAATCATTATTTTAAAACTTTTTTCTTCTCAAAATTATATCTTAAAAAGCATTTTGCAAAATATAGGATATGTGTCAGTCTTTTTTTCACACTGTTATGAAGAACTGCTTGAGACTGGGTAATTTATAAAGGAAAGAGTTTGATTCTCAGTTCTGCATGGCTGGGGAGGCCTCAGGAAACACCATCATGGCAGAACGTGAAGGGAAGCAAGGCAAGTCTTAGATGGCGGCAGGAGAGAGAGAGAGTACAGGGGAAACTGCCACTTTGAAACCATCAGATCTCTTGAGAACTCCTTCACTATCACGAGCACAGCATGAGGGAAACCAGCCAAGTGATCCAAACACCTCCCACCATGTCCCTCCTTCCACAAGTGGGAATTACAATTAGAGATGCAAGTTGGTTGGGGACACAGAACCAAACCGTATCAGGACATAATAGACTGCAGTGCCTAATCTTAAATACTCCACTTGTTTACTTCTCTTTCTGCATATGTTTGCTCCATTCCATACACATAATTTAAATGTTATTTTCACTGCTACCTACTTTCTTCCTCTCTCCTTTCCTCTAGCTCAAGTGTCTCAGCTATATTAAATTTTCTGATGAACTATAAAAAAGTAAAGTCACAAACTTGGCAGTAAGCATATCAGCATAAGATTTATGAATGTCTAGGCCAGTATTTTATTACACATTAAACTGTAAAATAAATCACCTAAGACAAATAGTGATGCTTTTGATGATGATAATAATAATTTTAAATTTGCATATGTAAAACTTTTATTTATTTAGAGAGTACTTTTAATCATTCCATCATTAGAAAAAAAAAATTAAGGAAATTGGTACAAGATATTTACCCCCAGTTGTATAACAGAAGGTGAAAACTGTCAGATTGAATTTTTTTTCTTCCCACTAAGGGATAATTGCGATAAGCTAACAGATGCCTCGGACATTAGTTACTTCTACTTCATGCAAAGGCTGTGTTAATACAAAAGTGATTGTGCCTTGAAATTAATTAACTTATTTAAGAAATAATAAAAAAATTTTTGCTATCTTAAAATTTTATAGCTTCTCAAAACATATGCTATAGAAAATTTGAGAATCACAGGACAATGTGTGAACCCATTTTGCTGATTAGATAATGAAGGCAAAAAGATGTAATTCAATTATTCAAGTTCCACATTTAGGAAATAAAACAAAACTTGGCCATCATCAACTAATAGCCTAGATCGCGTGCATTTATTCATTCATTCAGTTTTAAATTACATTTCTACCTTGTGCTACTTCTAACAGGGCTTTATAATGTAAGTATTATGTGTCATGAGTATCTGGCATATAGTAAGAATATATATATCTGGCACATAATAAATGGTAATATATATGAAAATGAAGAAAAAATGATTTTGTTATTCTTAAAATTTTAAATGAGAGTATCTGGTGCATATATAATAGTACCAGACACATAGAGTTTGTATACATAAAAGACTTTTGTTATTCTTAAAATTTGTAATTATATTTTCCTCATGCAATGAAAACGTGTATCACAGAATTTCAAAAAACATACACTTTCAGAAGGCTTTATGGAGTATGTCTCTCCTAATATGATCTTTGAGAGACAAAATCTTTGTTGGTAGGAAATGCTGCCTAAGTAAATGCACAAAATTAAATATGACTTTAGGCTCCATACCATAATTTAGTCAATTTGATCAAATTAAAATGATAAAAAGCAAAGCTAATTTATCTCTGGCATAAAAAACATTGTGTTAAGTGTTAAGAATTTTTCAGTTTACCATTATTGTTTTTAACATTGTTAGCTGCAAACTTTTATCAATATTCCTACCTATGTGTTATAGGCTTAATAGTTCTGTTATTTTCAACCATTCAGGTAGAACTTATTTTCCATAAATGTAGAGCTTTTTTGTTGATTTCCTCTGAATTTCCAGTTAAATTATGAACAGTAAGTATAGAAAGTAGCAAGATCTAAAATTAGATCACACATTTAAAAAGACATATATAGTAACTTTTCTTTGTTATATATAATCTTGGATTGTTATATTCTTAAATGGAAATTGAAATATAGAAGCAGCACTTAGACAAATACAGTTACTAGAAAACTGATCTCATGAGAAAGACTATTATTTAGAGCTTTTCATTCCAATTTCCTTCATTAAAAAAAAAAAAGAAAGAAAAAGAAAATAGAACAGTGAATTAGCCTACTTTATTAAGTAACTCTCAAATTTTTTTTTGCTCTTTTTTTTTGTTCTCTAGGCTATATTTGACTTTTTTTTTTTTATTTTTACCCTCTTTCCAAGTGTTTGAAACCTAAAATAATTTTGGTAACATATATCATTTTTTCATATGATTTTGCACAGTAAAATTATTGGAACACTAGCAAACGTGTCTGCCTGCTAAAGCTGAAAACTGTCACCTGATATTGACATTCAGTCAAGTCATAGGGAGTTCTTCTACTAAAAATGTAAGCATAATAACATGATAAGTTTCCCCAAATCAGCCCTCAATTCAAGACCTTTTATTCAGAACATTTGTTTTCTGTCAAAAAAATTAATAAGTTTGAATGACAATTTCAATTGAGTTTGTTCCTAAAACTACATACATAGTTCTGACTTTTATACTCATAGCTGTGACACCTATTTGGTAATATTATATTTTAAATAAATAATTCATGATAGGAACATCAGAGCCAAGTTACCAAAAATCATATTCAAATGACACTTGAGAGTATAAATTGCTTTTCTTGAATCACATGTTTTATTAAAATTATATTCTAACAATATATATAATTTTATAGTTATTGAAGAAATGAGCTATTATTATCCTGTAAATTGATATCAGAAAAGAAGTTTACATTTCAAATTTCTACTCAATGAATAAACTCCAGGAAAAAAAAGAAGAGTTAATAATATTCATATTAGGAATCATTGAATATTTATAATCAGGCATAATGTTTGTTAATCTTTATGTGCCATTTATATATTTTAGTTTTAATATAGTCACATGAAAAGTAAAAATATTAATTTTATTGTATTTATTACTCTGTTGTACAGTCATGCATTCATTATTTAGAATAAAACAATTTACAAAAGGCAATTTCATAAAAGTAGTTTTAATTTAATGATTTTTTTAACTTGGTGAATCCAGGCTATCAAATCCATTCGTGTCAGTTTTTCAGGTTTTGGTAACAAAGTATTGTCAACTTGGTGTCTCGGAAGCAAGAGAATTTTATTTCTCACAGTTATGGTGACTGGAAAGTCTGTCATCAAGGCAGCAGGAGATCCCTTGCCTGGCAAGGGCTTACATTCTCATAGATGAGTCTTCTTGCTTGTTGTAACATAGTGAACCAGAGAATGAGCATTCTTGAGCCTGTTTTATAAGTGAACTGCTCCTATTTCTGAGGGCTTTGCCTTTGTGACCTAATCATCTCCCCAAAGAGATGATTACCTCCTAACACCATCAACTTAACATTTAGGATTTCAACACATAAATATTGTTAGGGCACAGACATTTCAGATCATAGCACAATTTTAAAATAAAGCACCATTTTAAAATAGAAAAAATATTTTATCTACTTTTTCTATGTCATGACAGGTATCCTGATATCAGAATTTCTGGACAGTTTTTCAATCATGTGTATGTAAGTAACAGACAAAAACAATTACTAGAGAAGAAAGTTATCTTGCAAATATACTTGTTGGATTGGAAAATACTTTTAAAATATGCAACAAGAGTTGTCACTACAAAAGAGTTTGGTAGATACAATGATATTTCTTTTAGCTAAAGATATATTTTTTTTCTGTAGATAGCAATAAATGAATAAAACTAGATTACATCTTAAATGCATGATTTTATAACTTATATATGCATTTGTGTGTGTCTGTGTATATGACAAACATGTATATTAAAACATGTTTCTTATGTACATTAAAATAGATGTATCCTAGAGAAAGAATAAAAGATCTCAGAATGGTCCATATGTTACCCCCATTACTTTTCTCACCTCATTTCCTATTGTTACATCTCTGTTCATTATGTTCCAGACACAGTGGACATTCACGATTTTATTTCATGAAAATGTAGATCTTTCACATTGACTTGTTTTGTTTGTTCTTTATGTCAAAAGCAAATACCAAAATATTAAAATATCAAAAGCAAATCCACACATTCACACTTCTCTCTTTGTGAGGGCCTGTTTGGTTTAGGTTTTGAAGATTCCTTCAAATAATATATAGAAATAATTAACGTTACCATGGCCATATTAATAATGATATAAAAATTAAGTTCTCAGCATATGGTCTAAATCTAGTCTATTTCTAAAAACATAGAACTGGAAACAGGGCATTTGATTATCCCTAGCTTTGGTTCCATTTCCAAATGTTATCAATTTCTAAAAATTATCAATGTTATTTTCAGACAAGATGGGTCATCAAACCACAACATTATCAAATTCATTCAATTCTGTAACTTCATATCAAATATTTTGCTTTTTCACTCATTGAACATTTATTTGTTAGTTCCAGCATTGTTCTAGACTCTGGAACACAGCAGCAAATAAAACAAATGCAGTTCTCAGTCCTTGTGATACTCATATGCTAATCGAAGGAGACTGGAGAAAGTAAAGTGTACAGTTTGAGAAAGGATAATAAGTGTTATGGACAAAAATAAAGCTGAGTCAGATGACTGAAGAATCTTGGAACACAGGAGCTGGTCCACTTTCACAGCATTCAGCCTAAGTGACATTTTTGCAAAGGATCAAAGGAGTTAAGAAATAGAGACCTCTGAGAGAGATGTCAGTGCAATTTCTGTTGCACTGACAGTGCAAAAGGTCTACATTTTCAAGAAATAACAGGATGGCCCTTAAGTCTTGACCATAAGGAGGAGAGGAGACAGAAGTAGGAAATGAGGTCAGAATAATAGCGGAGAAAACTTGTGGACCATTTTGAGATCTTTCATTTTTACCCTAAGATATATGTGAAGTGGCATTGGGCAGGGTTATTCAGTTATATCAACCTCTGGTTGCTATTTCAAAAATGTATTTGTGAAGTGGTGGGGCAAAAATGAAAGCAGAAAGATGCAAAGTAATTGCAGTAATCTTGGTGAAAGATAGTGACAGCTGCAATTACACTGTTAGCCTAAAAGTCGGTATGTTCTGAATGTGCTTTGTATATAGAGCCAGTGAAAATTTCTTATGGATTGGAGAGAAGATATGAAAGAAAGTGATTTCAGAGATGATTCCAAGCTTGAGTAATTAGAAGTATGTAATTGTCTTTAACTAAGATGAACTAAGTTGCTCGTAAAGACATGAATCAGCTAAGAGATCAGGAGTTCACTTTTAGAAATTCTGATAGTATGTGAAGCATCTGAATACAGACAGTGAAGGAAACAAATGGGTGGACAATGTGAGAATCTTGTTGATATGTGACTTGTAACTGCACAGGAGTGCCAATGCTGTTCATTTTCTAAAACAGATTCCACTCTGCCCTGTTCCAGTAAGACACACTGTGGGCTACTTTCTACTAATTTGTATTTGCATACCTTTTTTCCGTTTTTTTAAAATGTTTTCTTATATTAACGCCATAAGTAGAGGAGATGAGGAAACTGATTTATAAAAGCTGAGTAAAGTACTGGATATAAAAAGGAATTTATTTACAAATCTGGAAATAAGATCTAACTAGTTATGCTTTAAACTTTTAAGACTTTTCTATGGTTTTCAATGGCATGTACTACTTTATCTAAGTGGACATTTTTAAAGCGGTGAAGATGTAGAAATTATGACTATTTTCAAATGAGGTAGATAAATCTAATAATATAGAGCAATAGATTTTGAAATTATACACGCAGTGCTAGTTATTTAGCAATGGTCATTTCATTCTGAAAAGCAAGTGGGAAGTTTTGCAGGCGGTTATGCTCTAACTGGCCAAGGCAAATAGGACACTTAAGTTATGACATCTGAAATCTTAACTGTAAGAATATTAATATAACATATGTTACTTTGCTTTTTGGATGATGGCTCAGACCATTTCTCTTGACAACCACAATTTAAAATTTAGGTGCAAGCTTAAACCAATTTTCACAAAAGATTTTATTCTTAGTTGCTAAAACTGGATTATTTCACTTAAAAGTGTCATACAACTGAGGTCAAACTGATATAAAGTATAAACTTAAAAATCAGGAAGAGCAACAGTCATGTCACCTTGAGAGAGGAAGCACATCAGCTCCTCCTCTGGGGAGAGGTTCATTAAAAACATATATACTTCATTGCAGTTACTTCAATTTTAAAAGCAACTCAGAATCTGACTAGTATGACAGGTTGTAGAAGAAAATAAAATAATGCTGACATCAAAACAGCATGTTTTCAGTAACTTTCCTGAGAAAAGCGGAAGAGAGAAACATCTGCTTGTACCAAAAATAGAGGTTTCAAGTGGAACTAAGGCAGCCTGAGCTGGCCCTGAGTATCATTCTTTAATTTTCAAAAAGAAATAACAGACATATAATAAAACAGAAAATAGCAGATTTTACTGAATACTGTCTTACATTGATGCGGTAATGTCTCTTATGCTTCTTGAGTTGTCTTAGGAAGGTGGAAGTAAATTTTCACATAGCTGAAATTTTTAATGTATCAATTATTGTGTCAAACATTTGAATATTTATTATTTGTATCTATCAAATAATGTATCTCAAGGATAATCAAACACAACTTGCCTATAAACTGATTACAATTACCAATTTAGTGATTCCTATGTAAGTGATACATTAATTCCAAGTAGACTTTCACCAAAAATAGATCATTTTTGATTCTTTCTATGTCATGGCAATATCGGTTGAATGGAATTATATAAAGTTGAGTCCCTGAGCCAAAGCTTGTTTGGACAGCATGAATAACAGACAAATTAAGTGGATAGAAACAGAGTACAAAATCCTTTCCAACGAAGTGTATTCCAGGAGTCTCAGTAAAAAGGCAATCTGTTTCCACATCCAAATGGCAAATCTATGAACGGAAATAGAACATGAAATCCAAAGATCACATAGACAGATAAGCACAAAAATACCATTAGAAACCAGTAGAAGAGGGAAGAAAATATTCATTAATATTACATTTAAAAGAATATCACAGTTAGGAGGGCTTATGTAATTCCTCTATTATCTGTATGCTGTATGCTGCCTCAATGAGTATCTTACATTAGGGCATAGTCACAGGAAGAGTAAGAACCAAACAAAAATTCCCATTATTACCATTGATGTTTTAGAAGTACTATAATCCAATAAGACATAAAGCACACACACACACACACACACACACACACACACACACACACGTACACAAAATACATCCACATACTTAACGTACATGCACATGTACACAAAGGGTAGTATTGGATTTCTACAAGATTTTGGGAGAGATAGAAGCAGTCTAACAAAAATAATAAATTCAGCAAGATGAGAGTATGTAAGACAATCCCACAAAAATGCAATTTCTATACTTCAAGAATAATGCATTAGCACTCAATTAAAAGGTTAATTTAATTATAGCAGAAAATTATGAAAGTAATTCAAATAAAATAATACTGTACAAATATGAAAAATACTTGAGATTTTTTAATAAGAAAATGGAGAACCAGCCAGAGTTTCTAAATGTAAAGATTAAATGTTGCAAAATAAGTTAATGTAAATTAACTGATAAAATTAATTGCAGTTCTAATTTGAATCTCATTGTGTGTGTGTGTGTGTGTGTGTGTGTGTGTGTGTGTGTGTGTGTGTGTTCTAGAGGACTCCGTAGAGTTACATTACAACCAAAAAGCTGCAAAGGGAAATATTTTCAAATAAAAGAAAGGGTTAACACTATTGAAAATTTAAAACACTTTTATATTCACATATAAATTAATAAGCTAGAAATATACTAAATATTGCAGAAACGGACTCCCATCTTCTGCTTAGCAGACTTCATTGATAGCCTTATATAAGAAGTTGCTCTCACACTTCCTTTTTAACTTATTTCATTTTTACCTTAATTTTTTTTTCTTCTTCAAGATTGAGTCTCACTGTGCTGCCCAGGCTGGAGTTCAGTGGCACCATCTCAGCTCTCTCCAACCCTTGCATCGCAAGTGATTCTCCTGCATTAGCCTCCAAATAACTGGGACTACAGGCAGTGCCACCATACTGGGTAATTTTTGTATTTTTAGAGAGGGGGGTTTCACCATGTTCAGGTTGGTCTCAAACTCCTGACCTCAAGTAATCCTACCACCTTGGCCTTCTAAAATCCTGGGATTACAGGCGTAAGTCCACCATGACCAAGCTTATTTTTATTTTCCAGTTTTAATTACTAACTCTCATATTGCATACCTTGTTTACATGTTTATTCTCCACACATTTCAAAGAAAACATAACATCTACAATGAAAGACTTCTTTTTCTTTCCACTAGTACATAGCTTGGGTCTGCAAAAGTGCTTAAACTAATAAATAAATGATAATAAAATGGCAAATATACGTAGCAAAAATAAAAATACTAGATTAATCGGAATTCAGAGATTAACCAATTGGTAGTGATAACTTGACTTTTCAAAAGTGTAAAAAGATTCTAATCTAAACAATTTTACAAAATAACAAGCTTTATTTCAAATAACCGATATATTGAAAGCCTTTAATAACACAATAGTTATTCGGCAAACCATGAAAAGTGAAGAAATTTTAAAGTCTCTAAAATAAAATAATTAGGGAAGGTCCAGAAAATTTAAGTAGAACTTTCTTAAACTGTTTTAAAGAAAAAGATTATATAACTATGTATTAGTCTTGGACGATGCTGAATAATAAGGTTCTGCATAATGTGATATTAGTATCTTCATCTGTTTAGAGATGGTTCTATAACTATGTTTTAATCTTGAAATATGCTGAATACTAAGGCTCTGCATAATGTGATACTTGTATCTTCACTGGTTTAGAGATGTACCTAGACCACATGGTTGTATCTTAATAATAATCAAAATAAAAATGACTTTCATTTGTATATGGTTGTTTTCAAGCATTTTACTAACATTGAAATTTGTAGTATATAATCAATAAATTGATACTAAAGGAAGTTTTGTGATAAATTAAGACCCCATGGCCATTCAGGAACAAGTGTGGTCTGGTAATTCACTGGTCACACTGAAAAAATAATCATTTAGATAATTAGAACATTCCTAATATGTACTATTGAGGAATATTTTATTTCATATTTCTACAGTTACAACCATAGGTCTTATTGTTACTTAAATCCTATATAAATGCACTAAAATATGAACTAACCTAGTCACAGTGTTTGAGGAATTAAGAATGAAGTGATTAAAGTCCTCATGAGACCAAACACACATGCACATTGCTGGTTTCCGGGATTCTTTTTTAGTCATTTTCCATCCAGGCCTTTTGCCTGGCTCTTCCATATCTTAACCTATTCCCGAGTCAGCAAATCTTCTAAGAGAAAATCCACTGTGTAATATCAACTCACCTTTCTGTAGTACCTCTTTCTCCTGAATTATGTGAATTTCTAATATTAAACTCTCCATGATAACAGGAGAATTGTGGTGATAGTCTGTATCTTAAACATGGACAAAAAGTCAGCAAAGTTTAAGGCAATATAAACATTGCCTACCTATCAGAATTTGGAAAGCTTGAATTCTCCAAGTTCTTCAAACATTTCTTTTTAAAGATATAGTTATAAAAATTAGAGCATTCTATGTCCCCCAAAATATGTATCAACTTATTTATAATTATGGTTATGCAATTACTATAAATGAACATCAGTTATCCAAAATGCTACATAATAGAGAATTACAAAAATTATTTACCTCATCTCTAATTATCTGAATTTTGGGGCTCTTCCTATGTCTTCTGAATGGCATAGATGGGTTGACTGTGATGGCAAAAATACTAATTTACAATTAGAAAACCGTTGAAGCATTCTTGGTCATCCTTCTCTTTAATAACAGAAAAAGTCCAGAACATAAATCTCTCCCTCAAAAAACTTTGGATTCCTCCTCATTTTCTTTGTTTTTTTTTTTTTTTTCCTCACTCTCTCTATTTGACTCACCATAATAGAAAACTCAACAGAAGAGCCAATATACTTAACGATTAGTTTTGCTTGTAGTTACTGTTGAAAAAATTCATAGGAAAAAAAAATTCCCCATGAATGTTGTTGGAAAAAATATAGTTGACTTATGAACATAACAAAAAGTTCTTTTAATAATAACATTTGGGGGCCAGGGACACTGGCTCACATCTGTAATCTTAGCACTTTGGGAGGCCAAAGCAGACAGATCACTTGAGGTCAGCAGTTCCAGACCAGCCTGACCAACCTGGTGAAACCCCAACTCTACTAAAGAAAGAAACAACACAAAAATTAGCCAGGGGTGGTGGCATGTGCCTGTAAACCCAGCTACTTGGGAGGCTGAGGCAGGGTAATTGCTTGAACCCAGAAGGCAGAGGTTGCAGTGAACTGAGGTCATGCCATTGCACTCCAGCCTGGGGGAGAAGAGAGAAACTCTTTCTCAAAGTAATAATAATAATAATAATAATAACAACAGAATTTGGGATGAGCTCATTTGGTTTGGTGTAAATTGTTTCTTCCTGACATAGAAATAAAAATTTAATATATTATCACTGAAAACAGTAGCACTCACATACTATTCAGAGGTATAAAACTTGTAATAGGAAACACATTTTGGGCTGATAGAACCTGTTAGATGGATCCACACATACTTATTCTTGTTAAAAATGTTAGTGACTGGAGGTGAAACAGTGCCCTTTTTCTGAATAGCGTATTAAAAGTATATATCAAAACTAACAGAAACTTGACCCTAAAAAGTATGAGAAAAATAGGTGTGACAAAGAGGAAAAAAAAAGAGAGAGACAGCTTTGACCTGCCCATCTTCCATTTTCTGGGTTAGTTTTAATAGCTGAGCAATCCTAAAATGTAGAGAATACATGAGGGCCACATTTTTAAAATTTGTGACATCAATAATATTTAGAACAAATTATTTAATGGAAGCCATAGTAAAGTTTCTATTTGATATTCATAACAAGAATCTACAGATTACTTTTGTATGCGTTTGAAAAAACCTAAAGTAAAAATAAATCATTCTCAGAAAAAAAATATTGTTTTGAAAGTCCAAGACATATTCTGAGTGTTCATCTTTTTACGTCTGGTTGTTAAGATGGAAAAACGCAGACAATGATTTTACAATGAAATTGTTCAAAATCTGCACTTTTCTGAGTGAACAATGAGTCATACCTTAATTGCATACTAAAAAAAAATTGTCTCTCTGCTAATTCTATTTTAAAGAGGTTAAGTGGCTATGCTTAGAACATTTCAAAAGGTATTTCCTAAAATAAAGTTTATTTTTTACTGTGGTTTGAATTGAATCCAAATAAACTCATTTATCTTTTACGGTTTAAGAGCTGACTTTTGTTTTTTGAGGATGAGCTTCTTGAGGTGATGTCCTGTGTTAATGTCCCATTTTCTGTGTTCCTTTAGCCATTGTTTATTTTCAGAATTTCTAAACTCTATAAAACGTCATTCATCAGGAATCACAGGAATAAGTATATACAATGGAATTTTAATGCCTAATATTTTTTCTGTTAATGTTGATTTTTTGTTATTTAAAATGCTTATGAAGTTTTGTTAATATATATATATATATATATATATATATATATATATATTTTTTTTTTTTTTTGCCAATCAATGAGAGCTTGTAAGGTTGCTGAGGTTGGTTGGCCTTGAACTCTTGGCCTCGCCTTCGCAAGCGCCACGACATCAGGCCGGAGCCACTTTGGGCCCCTGTTAATATTTTTAAATGAAAAACATATATTTGCATATTGTTGAAATAGCAAGCAATGCAAAAGTCCCTTTTGTCTATAAAGAAAAGAGTTTAAAGTCATTTTTAATTATAACCTCAAGTAATTAGACAATCAAATGATACATTTTTTTTTTCAGGAATGTCATGCCTTATAGAACACATTATATTTAAAAAGAGAAAATTCTTAGCATTCAAGACGTGGAGCAACAGGAACTAATATAATAAAGTTAAGATTAAATTTCACTTAAATAAGCCATGTTCAAAATATTTCCTCAAGCAGATAAATACTATATGCACAATTCTAGAAAAAAATATATAGTTTTCCCACCCATTATCTATTGCTAGTCTTGTGTTTACAATAACATGTATCTAGGATAAAATTATAAAATGCTGAGTTTGCCTTATATTTTGGCGTCACTGACAAGTAACACAACTCCTGTTCTCGTTGTCTTAACTTCAAAAGTGATGTAATTGTACTTAGTTCTCAGTGTTGGGAGGAGTTAGTAAAATAATTTTTTTAGAATGCTTTTCACGAAATTTACTATTACCAGCACTATTCTATCTTTCTGGATGGGGATCATATTATTTTTGTCTCTTTGACCTGAAATTCTAAAACATACAATGTCCTCAATAAATATTTGTTAAATTAATGAATATCAAATGTACAAAATGTGTAAAAAATGTAGATTCTATGGGGACACAGATATTGTAATATACAAAATATTTCCCCATCATGGTTTACAGTTATGACAAAATTAAGATTTGTACAAACAAAACCAAGCCACCATACATTACGTAAATTGGAAATGAATGATGTTAACTGAAGATGGCATAGATATGTAGAAGAGTCCAGTGCCTTAGTCAAGCAGAAAATGTTCTTGTGGAATGACATTCGAACTGAGAAACTTTCTGCAGCTTTTGATGGGTAGAAAGTTCGGGGGAAGGAGTGAGAAAGTGGTATAAACAAATGTAAAAAAGTGGAGTTCATATGGTGCCTCTCCTGCATAGCAAAATACTGTTTACACCACCTCCTCTATAGAAACTTTTTTAGCAATAAGTATGAAATAAGATGAACAATAACAGTGGTCAGGAATGAAATGCAGGTGATGAAACTTCTGACTGCTATTGTTTTGAATTGATGCATGGGGTTATACCCAGGAGTCTGAATTTTAATTATTATTATTTATTAATTTCTACAGACAGCCCACCTTTTTATTGTCTGAACCTGAAGCAGACCACTACCACATTTCACTCTTGGCACACTAGTTGCCTTAAGGCCTCATAAATGCAAGATCCAGGTTTAATTTAATTTAATATGATTACTATATTTCATTCTATTTTTCCTAAGCATATGTTGTACATCTCAATAAAAATACAACTGCTAATTCCTCAGAATTAATGAAGGGATGGCTTTCTGTTCTTTAAAAACTAAAAATGAAGCTGATATGTGAATTAAACTGGGCTGATTTATTTTATACTTTTTACAATATTTTTATTCATGTGTTATTTTTTATTTTTGCCAGATATCGTCATACAGTTTAATACTGAAGACAGCTTTAAAAAAAAAAAGAAAGAAACTTCCTTTCTCTGCATATCTTACACAAAGCAAATTATAAAGTAAACATTGTGATTTTATTCTCTTTCTTAATACAATTTAGGTTAATTTAGGCTAAATCAAAATACTCCTGCAGGAGGTACATTTGATTTATGTTTCTGGCTTTGAAGTTCGTGCTTAAGAGATAGAAGATGCTCAGTTGAACAAGATGATTTTTAAAGTGTTTTCCTGCTGCAAGACTATGTAATTATCAGAAGATCATATTCACAACTGAGTGTAAGTCATGGACCCCAGACACTTTTCAAATGAATAGTTTTGATAGAGAGACAGACCAAAAGTGCTATAAAGCATTGATCTCATCAGGTGAAAATAAGAAAGCATGTGTACAACAAAGAAGCATACACAGAAAGAACATACTTTCTTTGAGTAAAAATATCTTGAGTAAAGATAGTGTTTCTTTTATTTCTCTCTCTCTTTTTTTTTTTTTTTTTTTTTGAGATGGAATCTCACTCTGTTGCCCATGCTGAAGTGCAGTGGTGAGATCTCGGCTCACTGAAACCTATGCTTCCAGGGTTCAAGCAATTCTCCTGCCTCAGCCTCCCAAGTAGCTGGGATTACAGGTGCCCACTACAATGCCAGGTTAATTAATTTATTTTTATTTTTTTTGTATTTTTAGTAGAGATGGGGTTTCATCGTGTTGGTCAGGCTGGTTTCCAACTCCTGACCTCAAGTGATCCACCTGCCTCAACCTCCCAAATTGGTAAGATTACAGATAAAAGCCAACACGCCTGGACTTCACTTTTACATATATTGTTGAATGTCTGATTTGTGTACACTTGAAATTACATAACACTTATATTTAACAATGTATCTTCTTTGTAAAGCACTTTTGTCTTATATCTAGGCCGGATCATTCCATAAAACCCTCCATGAGTTCATTTGTAATCTTAGAATTTTGCTTTAGTATTTAGTGTCATTAGGCTGATTTTAAATTTAGTGAGCTTATATAACAATGACATCTAGGGTGAAAAATTAAGTCATCAATATATAACCATAAAAGTAGGTATGTGAATGCTGTATAAATAATGTGTTGTATTAAAGATTAAAAAATGAAATGAATTCACACACATGCACACCCAATTTAAATTACCTGAAGTAAGAAACTTAGTGTTGTTTTTATAGATATGAGAGTAATCAGAAGTCATACTTTTAAAGCATCCTATTTTTCTCATATATTTTAAGCACTATAAATAGCTATAAAATATTTTCATAATCAAGTCTGAAATGCTAACTTCTAATTGAATCAGGGAACAGAGATATTTCAAAGATAATGGAGGTATAGTAATTTCTGAAATAGAATTAGCACACATTTTTACATAGACATCAATTAAGTGTCTGGTAATGCACTAGTATATTTCCCTGAACTGATTAAATTACAATGTTTTTATGAACAGTCTTTTTAAATTATGAAGGATGTAAAAATTGTAAAATGTTTTGCAGCCCTAGATATTATAGAAAATGGTGTTTGTTTTGTAAAACTAGATTTCAGAGAAAATTATTTCCCTGATGCAGTATCTTAAATAGTGTTTCCATAGTTTGGTTCCTCATTATACTTGACTGGCAATGGTAAGAAGTTTTATATGTATACACACACACACACACACACACACACACACATACACACACATACATACATATATATATACACACACACACCACACACACATACACATATATATATATATATACACACACACATACATGTAAAAGTGAAATCCAGGTTTGGTGGCTTACATCTGCAATCTTAGCACTTTGGGAGGCTGAGGCAGGTGGATCACTTGAGGTCAGGAGTTCGAAACCAGCCTGACCAACATGCTGAATTGTGCATGTGTGTGCCATATATATATATATATTATATATCAAAATCCTCAGTTGAACGTAACGTACAATCAAAGTGAGAATATATTGGCCCCAAAGCTGTCTATTACTGGGAACATTCAGATATCCATAATGTTATTATTTTTGGCAGAATTGCCTCACTACAAAACTGATTTGGCTTTTTCCTTTTTTAACTCCATATTATATCTGGTTAGAAAAATTCATTAGCTTCTATCAGCACAATACAACTACCATTGATCCAACCTCATCTTGTATCTAATACTTCTCACCCAGTTTAAACATAAGAAAAAATAGATTACCAACTCTCCTGAAACCGTATCTATGACAGTATTTACTATCATAATCATATGTTCCTAGCATACAGGCTCAAATCAACATAACTGCATACTTATTCTTATATAAGAAAAAGTTATATTGTTGTTAGATTGAAAAATGGATATATTTGTTTTTGTAACTATTATGATGAAATATAGAAAGTAGAAAGCTGCCTGTGAATATATTTATGTTTTAAATGGACTCTTTTTGTTACCTAATGTAACTCTAGGTTATTTGTATAATGTTAATAAAAACTTTTTTTTTGCAGCCCACCCTTAAATTTTCTGTTACATTCTTTATTTATTATATGTTTGTTCAGCATTTTAAATGAGTGTTCTGTCCATGTCTTCTACATCCCACAGTATGAATGGTGTTCCTTTTTTAGGTGCTTTATTTTCAAGAGGAGCTTCTTCTTAAAATTCTAATTTTTTTTCCTCTTGAAAAAACGTAAGTCACCTGGGAATAATTTGTGTTCATTGTATAAGGGTGTGTGTGTGAACATGTGTGTGTGTGTGTGTGTGTATTAGTATACTCTTAAGGATTGTCTCTCAAAGCATGAATATTTCCATTAAGAGCAGAATCTAATTGACTAACATATATATATTTATTTATGTCTGACTATCTATTGTCTACCTACCTACCTAGTTATCTATATTCTTTTAAGCTGGGAAGCACCAAAAGAGAGAGGAAAATTAAACGTCTAATTATGAGTTCTGTTTTATGAGGCCTTAAGTATTAATATGGATTGGCAAGTAGAAATTACATTTTTCTCTATAAATTTGCATTCTGGAACATTCATAATGTAAGTGATTTTGTGCCATGATTTTGAATTATTGATGCATGAGGTTATACCCAGGAGTCTGAATTATAATCATTATTTATAAATTTCTACAAACAGCACAACTTTTTATTGTCTGAACCTGAGGCAGACCACTACCATACTTTGCTCTTGGCACACCAGTGGCCTTAAGGACTCATAAAAGCAAGATCCAGGTTTCATTTAATGTAATATGATGACTATATTTCATTCTATTTTTCCTATTAAGATTAGACAAAGATAAGTTAAGTATGAGGTTTTCACAGAAACCAGTGGGTGAAATGGTACATGCCAGAATTGCTATGGTTACAGTACAGACAGATGAAGAATATACCTATGACAAAAAAGGATTTGATTAATAAAATCTATTTTTGAGCAGAGCATCACTAGAAGTTAAAGGTAAAATTGTGAGAAACAATTTTGTCCCAGTCCTAGGATTTTACATTGTGTTCAGAAATAGCTATATAGTGTCTGAATTTCTACATAATCAAACTCAAATGTTTGCTTATAACATAGAAATTAAACAGCATATTTTTAAGGACATATAAAGAAAGAAAGAAGTATTCTTTCATCCACAAGAAAACTTAATCATATTTAAATGAAAACATGCACATCTACATACAGTACCAATATTCTATGTTTTTCACAAAATACAGAAATAGCCGGGTCATTTTTTTTTCCATTTTGTTCCATTTTACACTTCTAAGTAAAAGTTGGGAAGTTATATAATGGTTTGTGATTCTATATGGCAAAGGTTAATTGTCTTTGGGAAATATGTTTGTTGCTTACTTATTTTTAATACCTGGCTTTTTTGGAATCATAAGAAAAATATTCTACATGTATGATTGCAGTTTAGAAATAATCTCCCCCTAGGACATTTGGTATAACAAATGAATATATAGAATATGGTAGACAGAAATTTTATTTGTTTAGTAGTCAACCCAAAATAAATAAAAACTTTCATTCCAATCGTCTCTAACACAGCTAAATGTAAGAATTTTATAATAACATAGTTATTTTAATTTTCCACTGGTCATGATTTTAAATGGAATTAGCATCCATTACCGTACATATTTTAAGTAAGAGTTGTTTCAAATAGATACAAAATACTTACAAATCAGCTTGAAATAAATCAATGGAGCACAATTATTTCTAAGATTCCAAACAACACTAACGTCTTTTCTCCTACATCTTCCAACTTCATGTATAATATTTCTTTCTTTGGTGTATGAGGTGAGATGTTCTCACTTAGTATGAGGTTCAAATATTTTACTTCAGGAAGGAAAACTTAAAGCAAATAGGGTTGGAAGCCTGACGCTGAAACTGAGAGACAGGGATCTCTAAAGCTGAGAAATTCAGGTGGCATAATGTCCCTATGCATTAACATCAGAATAGTTCAGCCTACATATTGTAAGAAGAATAGTTTTATTTTCTACATTAGACTATACAGATATATCATTAAAATGGCTTTTAGCATATTTTTGCAAAGTACTACATTAACTAGAAACACACTTTTAAGAGAAGTAATCATGTAAATTAAATTTAATCCATCACAGAACTATTTACACACACACAAACATTTCCTTTCTTTTTTACACAACCCCCACCCCCCCACATACCCACACCCACACCCACACACACAACCCTCAGGTAAAATCCAATCTGCAAGATTACCACACATATGCAAGTATAAACATGTGAATGTAACCACAAACACACATTCCAACGAATTATGTATTTTAGATAAACACGTATAATATTAATGAGGTATAGAAAATCTCATATTTATTGGCAAATAATTTATGAATACTAGCATCTAAGGTATCTGAAAAACTTACTTGAAAATGTGTCCTCATATTCAAAATGTAAGACCCTAAAAGATTAATATATAATAAAATTAAGATCTATTTTAACAATATGTATGTTATACTAAACACATTAAAGATATATATATAGTGTTAATTCTTTTTTCTAAAACTGGACATATGCATGCCAAAAGCAATTTAAAATAGTATTTGACTGAAATAACTAAATCTATCTGAGTACATCTGGTTGGTGAATTTATCTTAATTGCAAGTTTATTGTTAAACAGAAAATATTTTCTTACAATTTATTGAAGGGAAATTATGTTTGCTGTTTTTTTTTTACATTCAATAGAATATAATTTAAATTTTGGTAAAACTGAATATTGCTATAATTAATGACTGAGGAGCAATATTTGAACATGTCTTTTCCTAGAACCCAAAGCACTATTCAAGTGATTACCTAACTTTGTCTAAGAGAGTGTTTGTTATTAATGACATATTTATTTGATATCAATACATATTTCCATTTGTTAGTGTAATATCTTCTTGTTAGCTATTAGTAAAATATTAATAAACCTGATATAAGCTAATGACAGTTATTCAGGTTTGTATCCAGAATACTATTTTTAGTCAAACATTTGCATTTTCTTGAATATAAAAAATAATCCAAAATTTTCAATTAAAATGCATTTAGAAGATCAGTAATCAAGGGCGGGTGCTTTAGCTCTCACTTGTAATCACAGTGCTTTGGGAGGTTGAAGTGGGCAGATCACTTGAGTTCCGGAGCTCAAGAGCAGCCTGGCCAACATGGTGAAACCACGTGTCTACCAAAAATACAAAAAATTAGCTGGGCATGGTGGCGCGTGCCTATAATCCCAACTACTCGGGAGCTGTGGCAGGAGAATCACTTGCACCTGGGAGGCAGAGGTTGCAGTGAGCCAAGCTCGCACCACTGCACTCCAGCTTGGACGACAGAGCAAGACTCCATCTCAAAAATTTAAAAAAGGAAGAAAATCCGTAATCAATTTGTTGTCAGTGCATATATTTCACATCCTCTTAATATTATTATTTTCTTAGAATAAATTTGTGTAATTTTTTAGAAACCATAGATAAATACTTCTATTACTTATCTAAATTAGGTTAATGATATTACAACAACCAAATTTAGTAGTATGTGTTTAAACATTTAAAAATATATATGATAATAATTTTATTATATCACTTATTTAAATATTCAAGGTTAAATTTTATTTATAAGTGTTTTAGGATGGGGAAATATGTTGTTATATTAGTCTTACTTTGACCACCATATTTAATTTAAGGAGAAAAGCTGGACTTTTTTTTGTTCAGAAAAAAAATATTAATTTGTGCTTTACTGCTTATATATTGCCTAGACCTTTGTTTCTTTTTTTTTTAAGATGGGGTTTCTCTCTTGTTACCCAGGCTGGAGTGCAATGGTGCGATCACGAGGTCAAGAGATCAAGACCATCCTGGTCAAGATGGTGAAACCCCGTCTCTACTAAAAATATAAAAAATTAGCTGGGCATGGTGGCATGTGCCTGTAATCCCAGGTACTCAGGAGGCTGAGGCAGGAGAATTGCCTGGACCCAGGAGGCGGAGGTTGCGGTGAGCCGAGATCACACCATTGCACTCCAGCCTGGGTAACAAGAGCGAAACTTCGTCTCAAAAAAAAAAAGAAAAGAAAAGAAAAAAAAAAGTCAGCTTTTACTTTACCTGAGGAAGTTTTACTCTGTGCTGAAAACATACGAATTAATATATTTTTCCAGTCTGTTGTTTTACATGGCCTAACACTTTTATGTAATATAAATTATACATATTTTTAAATTTTCTTTTATTTTTACTACTTTTGATTTGTTTCGCTTGATAAATCAGATTAGTTGAATCTACCAAATGCATAAGACACTTTTCTGATTAAATTGTCAAATCCCTTTGGGGTTAACACTTTGTAATATAATGTGCTATTGATACTCAAATCTTTTTTGAAAGATATTAAACAGAACTGAATGCTGATTATGATTATTAGAATTTGATCAAGAGGAGAGTTAGTAAATATATTTGTCTATAATTTTTATTTATTAATTTTTAAATTTATTTTAATATTTATAATCAACTCATAATAATTATACATATTTACTCAGTCCACTGTGATAGTCATTGCATGTATATATAATATAATGATCAAATTATGGTAATTACCATAGCCATTACTTTAAACATTTATTATTTCTTTTTGGTGACAGCATTCAACATGTTTTCTTCTAACTCTCTTGAAATATACACATTGCTATAGTCATCCTTCTGTGTGACACTAAAAATATTCTTCTTGTCTAAGTGTAATTTTATAATCATTGACAAACCCTCTCCCCTCCTTAGTCTCTTGTAACTACTATTCTACTCTCTACTTCTGTAAAATCATGTTTTGTAGATTCCACATATAAATGAGATCACACAGTGTTGCTCTTTCTGTTCTTGGCTTTTTTCACTTAACATAATAGCCTATAAGTTTATCCCTGTGCTGCAAATGACAAGATTTCATTCTGTTTTATGGCCGAACAGTATTCCATTTTTTAATATAGATTACATTTTTTATTCATTCATCTGTAAATGGGCATTTAGATTGATTCCATATCTTAACTACTGTGAATAGTGCTTTGTTCTGCACTTTTGTCCCCATCCTGTAGAACTTGCAATCAGTTTCTGAACTCATCAAAATAAAAGGTTTTATCTCATACTTTCTCTTTCATACATTCTCTCTCTATATATAATAAACATGAAATAATTATATAGAGGGCATAGTCATAAATATGTATACATACATAGACAGAAAGTAAGAGAAACAGAGGGAATGAGAGAAAAGGAGGGAGAGAAAATCAACAACTGTTGATGTGATGATGATGAAATTCCCACTGGTAATGGCCTAGGCTTTAAACACAAATAACCTTGAGGTTCTAGCTCTCAATACTATAAAACTCCTTCCTTTCTCATCTTTTATTCTAATGCCTAGAATTCTAACATATTTAAACCTGAGCAAGAAAACATCAGAATATGATCTCTAAATATACTTACATCTATTATTTGTGACCCAGTCAGATATTCTCAATTTATTAAATTTCTCAGAAAATATTACATTTACAAAGGAACATCAACACACAAATGTCGCCTATTTTATTTAGCAAAGTTCTTCACATAATATGTCACCCTAACAAATGAGGGTGATAGTAATACACTGAAATGATACTCCCAATAAAATTTCTTAAGTCACTTAAGACAGTTCAATAAAGTCAAAAGTGATTCAACAAAGTAGTGATACCGTTGAAAGGCATATAAAGCACATATGCTCTAATAATGAAAATATGCGTACATATGTACCTACATAAAGCACATATGCTCTAATAATGAAAATATGTGTACATATGTACCTACATAAAGCACATATGCTCTAATAATGAAAATATGTGTACATATGTACCTACATAACTTTTTCTAAAGTTAAATCAAATTATAGAAAGAGTATTTTAAGTTTTACTAGAGTATCTTTGGTAATTGTATATGCACAGGAAAAAAAAAGTGTATTTTTTTGAGATAAGACTGTATGATTATAATAGTGAATACTTTCCCTCCTAAAAATTTTTTCTACATTTATTGAGGTATACTTGACAAACAAAAGTTGCATATATTTAATGTATACAATGTTGTTGGTTTTTTTTTTTTTTGAGACAGAGTTTCGCTCTCATTACCCAGGCTGGAGTGCAATGGGGCAATCTCAGCTCACCGCAACCTCTGCCTCCTGGGTTCAGGCAATTATCCTGCCTCAGCCTCCTGAGTAGCTGGGATTACAGGCACACGCCACCATGCCCAGCTAATTTTTTGTATTTTTTTTTTTTTAGTAGAGACGGGGTTTCACCATGTTGACCAGGATGGTCTTGATCTCTTGACCTCGTGATCCACCCGCCTTGGCCTCCCAAAGTGCTGGGATTACAGGCTTGAGCCACCGCACCCAGCCTAATGTATACAATGTTTTGTTTTCCTATACATTTGTATACATCATGAAATGATTGCCACAATTAAGCTAATTAACATATCCATGACTTCACATAGCATACTTATGACTTTTGTGGATATGCGGTGAGAACACTTAACAGCAACATTTTTTTTTGTTTAGTGAATTTCAAGTATATAATACAGCATTATTAAGATTTCTTGTCTTCTTAACCTATAGAGACAAATACCATTCAAATGTCAGTATTTTGAATAAATTATTAAAATATTAACATACTAAAATTATAATACATTAAATTCTTAAATCTTGGCATACATTAGATTATTTGGAATGACCCAGATAGTCACCAGAAAGATCACATAGGAAAAGAATTAGATGGTACCAGTGTGGACAAGATGGAGGGGAGCATAGTAAGAACAGAAGTACATCCAGCTGCCTAGAAGGGTACTACCCGTCAGTACAAACGCCTTTGATTCTGGTAGCTCAGAGGATGTACATGAATAGTAGTAGAGAGGGCAAACAATCCAAGTCTTACTCAAAAATGTAACTCTAATTGATTTTGCTGCAAAAACAAATACCAAATGGACAAAAAAAAAAAAAAAAAAAAGAAGAGAAGAGAAAGAACATAGAGGTGTCCTCAAACTTCATTCTCAAATCCAAATTGGAACACATATTTTGCTATAAAAACCACATTACATATTCAGCAGATACTTGAAACTCAGTTTGCATTTCTCACATAACAAGAAACCAAAGTAATGGTAAACAACTAAAAATTCAACGCAGAAAATTGTTTGTTTATGTGATACCCATAGCATTGGTCTTACAGTTTGTTCTTTAGATAAATGTTATTGCTGACACAATATAAAAATTAAATTTGATGGTACAGCCAGTAGTTTTGAATTGAAGGCTTATCGGATGCACATTTTTGAAATGCCCTTCCACCTCCCTAGAAAAAAACAAACTCTGAAAAGTAAAAACTTACATAAATAGTGATAAGGAAGATTGTACATTTTGTTCTTACTTGTAATACTTTTGTTCTTACTTGTTACATATTAAAAAGCATTTAAGAAACTTTTTATTTCTTTTGTAATTCTGACCACACCTGAGTTACAAAAAGTGACATGTCATCACATTATGCAAATAAGCTGATAAACAGTGCACAAATAAATAGAAATAATATATAAGTATGTTAGGCAATAAACAAAAGAAAATAAAATAGTATAATAGTATGCCAACCAAAATATGTTATATGGGCATTTTAAAGCAAGTTAAAATATCCATTCATTCACTGAATATATACCTTTGTTACTATAGGCCAGGTATTTTTCTACATATTTGGATGAACAATAAACAAATCATACAAAATATATTTCCATGTAAAATTTGTATTCTACTAGTAGAAGAAGTAATAGTGCTAAAGGAAAACCAGAGGGAACGTAGCAGGGAAGGAAACTATAAAATGTTGAGTTAGGGTGCTGAAATTTTACATCAGATTGCCAAAGGAAACACTGCTGCATGACCACATACTGACCTTTGTACTGACAAGGCAATTTCTGGTCTCTTTCTCTATTAAATAGCTCCATTAAAACACATATGCACACATATATTTATATATGGATATATATTTATACATCATAACTATATTGATATAAAAATAAAATATTACTATTATATATTAAAATATTGTATTTAACATACAATTTTATTTTTTTGCCATTAAAAGAAATTAAAATACTTTTGAAGGACTTTAAATATATCATGTTCCCTGGCTATTGTGCTTACTATGCCTAGTGGATGCATTAATGCTGCTTAACTGAAATGTTTTCTGGTGGGAAAAAGATGAATAAAGTAATCTCAAAAGTATCTGGGGAAACCATGCTAAAAGATCAATAGTTTAAACAATCTGCATTTGGGATCCAACTTGGAATATGCAAGAGAAAACAACAAGTCCAATGTGAATGAAGTAGAGTGAGGAAAGAAAATGTGAAGCCACATAGGAGACCAAGTAAGGGCACTGATGGAGAGTCTTTATGATAGGCCCATGGACTTTACTCCGAGCAATAATTAAAGTTGTTGAATGAATGTGTTCAGCAGAGAAATGATATGATAGACATTCATTTGAACAGAATTACTTCTTCTGAAGGAGGAAAAAACAGTTATTCAGTCTCTTAGAACGGTGTACAGGATGCTATTAAAAGGTAAAGACGTTTGGGAGGCCAAGGCGGGCAGATTACCTGAGGTCAGGAGTACAAGACCAGCCTGGCAAACAAGGTGAAACCCTGTCTCTACTAAGAATACAAAAATTAGCCAGTTGTGGTGGTGCATCCCTGTAATCCCAGCTACTTGGAAGGCTGAGGTGGGAGGATAACTGGAACCCAGGAGGTGGAGGTTGCAGTGAGCTGAGATTGCACCACTATACTCCAGCCTGAAAGATAAGAGTGAAACTCTGTCTCAAAATAAATAAATAAATAAATAAATAAATAAATAAATAAAAGGCAAAAATGATCACAGTAGTATCCTAGGGGAGAGATAATTGTGTCTGGGACCAAAGTGGTGACTGGAGGTGGCAACATGTGGTATCAAGGCAAAGCTAAAAGCACTTGTTGGAAGACTATATGTGAAACTGAGAGAGAAGAAAAAGAGGAGCATAGAATTATGTGAGGATTTATTGCTGAGCAAATAAAAGCACACAATTGACATTTATTGACATGAGGCCAACTGAAGGAACAATAGATCTTGGAGAGAATGTTAAGAACTCAGTTTTGCATGTGTTATGTTTGTGGTGCTTACAGTTATACAATTGCAGATGTCAAGTAGGCATAGGATATCTGTACCAAGATTTCAAGAGAGACGTAGGGGTTTGCAAATAGATGATATTTAAATAACAGTACCACATGAGATACTCTAGAAAGTGAGGATAGTTTAAACAAAAATGAAGAAGGACTAAGCAGGAGGTACACTAAGGTTTAGTGGTGAGAGTGGTTGCTACGGTTTAAGTGCCCCCTTCAAAACTCATAGTGAAATTTAATTCCCATTTTAACAGTGTTAAGAGACAGGGCTTTTAAAAGGTGATTAAGTCATAAGGGCTCTCTCTGCTCTCAAACATGGATTAATGCAATTATTGCAGGAGTAAGCTATTTATCACAGGAGTGGGCGTCCGATAAAAGGATAAGTTCAACCCTCATTTTCTCTCTTTGTCTCTCATGCTCACTTGCCCTTCTGCCATGAAATAATAGCACAAGAAGACTGCATATATCCAAGATTGTGGCATCTTATCAAATACCAACACCACACTCTTGGAATTCCCAGCTTTCAGAACCAGAAGCCAAACTCAGTATCTTTTCTTTATTCATTAGCCAGTCTTTGAAATTCTTACATAGCAGCAGAAAATGGTATAAGACATAAAATTGATACCAGAAGTGAGGTTGTTTTTATAACACATACCTAGAAATGTGAAACTGCCTTTGGAATTGGGTTATGTGTAGAAGCTAGAAAAATTTGAAGGAGTGGGCTAGAAAAAGCTTTTATTGCTGTAATTAAGCATTGAGGGCAACTGGCAATTCTAGTGACATCTCTGAAGAAGAGACCTGTAGAAAAATTCTGGAACTTTTTAGAGATTGCTTACATGTTTGTGACCAAAATAGTGGTAGAAACAGAATTAAAGGCCATTCTGATGAATGATGGATACTCAGATGAAAATGAGAAAAAAAATTTTGGAAACTGGACTAAAAAACATCTTTGTTATAAAGTAGCAGAGACATTGATGAAATTGTGTCCGTATCTTAGGACTTTATTAAGTGCAGAACTTAAGAGAAATCAACTTAGATGTCTGATGGAAGAAATATCTAAGCAACAAAGCGTTCACACTGCTATATGGCTCAAACAAAGGGTGAGGCCAAGTGCCCATTTTTAAGAGATTAATATGGATAGAAGGGAGAAATCTCTTCCATGGGAGAACTCTACATTCAGAGTTCTCCCAAGCTACTTTATATAAACTTGTTTTTATTGTAAATATTGAGAATGTATGAATTCTATTAGAAAAGCTTTATGGATAGGTGTATCTTCCTCTATGTCTTATCTTTATAATTTCTGTATTTCTAACTAGTTCGAAAACATTGTACATGAACTTTTGAACTTTCAATTTGAGCATTTCCATTTTAAGAGTTGTACATTTTTCATTTTCTCTTTATCATTTCCTTTATCATTTCCAGTATAATGGCTTTATACTTTATCACTATGCATTATAACATCAAAATGAAGCTGGAAAACATATTCCTTAAAATAATAAAAGTCAAATCTATTTAATCAAAACTTTATTGTTGGGCTGATACATTTTTCTCTTTTCCAATCACTAAATTCAACTTTTATTTATAAATGCAATAAATGGATTCATGAGGAGAAAAATAAACAAGTAACTAAGAGTTATTCTTAATAACATGAATTTTAATTTTGCATTTGAAACATCTATTTATTTCATGTTAGTTATAAGCATCAATTATTTAAAAGCATCATTGAAAATCCCCTGAAGATCACTTTTTTTTCCTAAATCTATTTAAAATAACTGAAAATTGCCTCTAATAATTCCAAGGTCAGATAAAAATAGGCACAGTGTGTCAACATTTCAGGCAATGATGGACTGCATTTATGATAGTGGTCCTATAAGTTCATAATGGTGCTGAAAAATGTCCATCGCCTAGTGATATCCTAGACTTTTCAGATAAGATGTGGAAGTAGAAGAGTAGCATTGATGTTTCTGGCCCTGGTAGGCCTTGGTTAATGTGTGTCTTTGTGTCTTAGTTTTAACAAAAAAGTGTAGATAATTACTCTAAGTAATAATTAACTAAAATAGAAAAAAGGCTATAGAATAAGAATATAATGAAACAATATTTTGTACAGATGTACAATATGTTTGTGTTTAAACTGTTATCACAAAAGAGTCAAAAACTTAAAATTTTTTTTAAAAAATAGTAATTTTAACTTTTAAAGATGTTTTTGGTTTGTTTTGTTTTGCCTGATATATTTTGAAACTAGTTTCACATGTTGCTGCTAAAGATTTTCTCCAAGTTGCAAAAGCTCATCTTTATTGATAGGTGATTGGGAATTCAGACACCCCTGCTGCTCTGCAGCGTGTGCAAAGGTCAAATCAAAGAAATAAATATAAACATCCTCGATTGTTTCCCTGTAAAACTAGATTTCCAGCCTCAGCCCACTTGCTGAAACAAGTGCACCAGTGCTGCCCAACAAAGCTCCTGGCAACGACAGAAACATGTTTCCGCAGTTCTCAGGCAGCAGCCACTTGCCATGTGAGGCTCCTGAGTACAAGAATCCTGGCTGGAACTGGGAGGTCAGGAGGGTTACTTCTATTTCAGTTTCAACAGCCCCTGCGGCCAGTGGCTATGGTCAGCTACAGCAGTGCATTGCAGGAAGGTAAGAGGGCAAGAGCAATATGAAAACGTGAATCATGCTGCTGCCAAATGCCTGCCTATAGACCTTCCCTGGAGGAGAAGGATGCCAGGCATGTAGGGCGTTATGGGAATAGCAATTGCCTCCAACATGAAGATAAAGTGCATCAAGCACTTCCACTAGGCCCTGGAGTCCCTGCAGTTGAGCTAGCGCCCTGCATGTCTTCCCTTCAATCAGAAGGGGACACAGGCATGGCACGAGGCAAGAGCCTGGTGATGTGGAATGTCCTAGAGCCCAGGAGAATGTCCTGTTGGCTGAGCTGGTTGGATCTGATATCACTTTTTCTATCCTAAAGGGAGATGCCAGGATGCAGACTGAAGCTTTTTATTTCAAGTGTGAGAGGCACCACCAGCAGCCAAGATCAGCAACTCAAGACTGCCTTCCTAGGGCTCATCTTCTTGGTCTGTTCCTTGGGCACGGGTGGGGGACTCCTCTTCTGTGGCTGCTTCTCCAGGAGCTGCTACAGTCTCTTCTTTTGTCTTCAGGTATGAGGTCATGTTGCCAAATGTGGCCTTGTGGAGACGGCTGAAGCTGGCATTTACACAGGGGAGCCTTCTAGCATGGTCCAGTTCCCACTGGAGATTTTAACAGGGTGCTTTTGGGAATAGACTGCCACTGATCACTGGCCACCCACAGGCTTGCAGAACATAGGGATGGGGTAGGAGGTGGTTCCCGGCAACCCTCTGCACTTCCAAACCCTGGGTCTTCTCAAGAGCCACTTGCCACACTCGGTGCTGCGATAGCTGCTGTCTGTACACCAACTTCTGTCTGAGGGCTTGGAGCTGGAAGATGCAGACCATGGGAATGCGGTCACACAGGAAGCCCCATGCAGTGCTCCTGGCACCAGAATCAGTAACCTCTTGCAGACTGGCCAGGTGACAGTCTTGCCATTGGCGGCTGCTTCTGTAGTCACAGAGCCTCAGGGTGCAGCACCCTGAGGTTAGAAGCAGCTTCAGCTGAGTGAGCACCACAGAGATGCAGCTCACAAGCTCAAACAATGCTCCTTCCTCAGCCTCCCAAGTAGCTGGGACTACAGGTGGCTCCATGCCTGTCTAATTTTCTACCTTTTCTTTTTTGTACAGATGACATTCCTCCATGTTGCTCAGGCTGGCCTCCTACTTTTGGGCTCAAGCAATCTTCCTGTCTGGCCTCCCAAAATACTGGGATTACAGGCAAGAGGCACCTCACATACCCATGTTTTTCTTTTTCTTATTTGCAGTTTTCTGCATTGCCTACTTTTTTAAAAGTAGTAAACATGTACTTTTTACACAACCTATAAAGTATAATTCAACAGAATAAGAGTCATGGGAGACACATGCTGTGTAATATCAGAGAAAAAAATAGATGACTGTAAGTCACTTAGGGAAGACTCCCAGCAGAGAGCAGTGCTATTTGTCAGAGAACACAAAAGATGGTGAAAAATTTTATGGACTGGAATGTCATAGGGAGTTAAAATATTTGTAAGCTTTTTTTAACAGAATAAAAATTAGGTTTTTTGGCATATACTGTCTTTAAAACTCTGTGGTGAATGAACCAAAATAGAAAATAGTTTTTTACCTGAATGGTAATATAAAATGGTTTCTTATTCCTTATAATATAGTTAATAAAGACTTGGAAATGGGGCCTAAGATGAGAAGATTAATGTAAGTTACTGAATTCATTTAAAAGTATTAGAGGCAGCCAGGTGCAGTGGCTCATGCCTGTAATCCCAGCACTTTGGGAGGCCAAGACGGGTGGATCGTGAGGTCAAGAGATAGAGACCATCCTGGTCAACATGGTGAAACCCCGTCTCTACTAAACATACAAAAAATTAGCTGGGCATGGTGGTGCGTGCCTGTAATCCCATCTACTCAGGAGGCTGAGGCAGGAGAATTGTCTGAACCCAGGAGGCAGAGGTTGTGGTGATCCAAGATCGCGCCATTGCACTCCAGCCTGGGTAACAAGAGCGAAACTCCGTCTCAAAAAAAAAAAAAAAAGTATTAGAGGCATCTTTTACTTAAAAGGGAGTGTCATGGTAGGCTGCCTTGATGCCACATTATTTTCCCAGTTCCTTGGAATGTTGGCTTAGGACAGTTTGCAGGGGAATTGCCTTTGAGGGCAGCCTGGGTCCAAATAATAATAACCCAGCCCTCTTGCATCAGCTCAGAATAATTTTGAACAGCCAGATAAGTTAGAGGACTTCCCACAGGTTCTGCTACAGCCTCTGCTACAATTACATTGCCGTTCAACTTCTCCTTCTGCTCATCCTACTGTTCTCACTTCTTCAAAAGTGTAAGTTCTGGGACTATTCCTCCAATAAAATTCCTGAATAAAATCTCTCTTTACACTTTGTTTCCTCAGGAACTCAGCCTATGACAATTGGTACTGAGGTCATTCTAGGAATGCCATCCTAGGAAGCTGACTCTAAAATGCAGCTTTGCCTCTGGGTAACCTATAATCTGGGTAGGAATGCAGTCTTTGTTATGGCAGGTGCTATACTTATAGTTCCTTTTATACTAAACTGGTTTAATTGTTAAATTTTCACCAGAAGAAGAATGAATATGTAAGGATAACTAATCACCAACTGAAATTAATGAGAGAAAGCCAGCTAGCCTCTATGACAATAGAGGGTCATTTCTTGTCAGAAGAGGACAAAGCAGCAGAGAGATAGCCCCGGACTTAATTATAAGGTGAGCAGAACTCCAAAAGAGGTTGCTTTTTCAATCTGACAAATCTGCTACAACAAGATCAGTGCTATAATTGAGAAAGAGGGAGACTGTGAGATTTAGCATTTGGGTTGATTCTTCTGGAAATTTTGAATTACAATACTCCACTAATCCCTCTGTACCTTCAGAAGTGATCTACTCCTTCCTATTAGAATTTAGAAATGCTCTTTCTTCTCATGCTTAAAAATAATGCAGAGGTCTTTACTTTTGAAGACAACATTCACCATCCTCAGGATCTGCCTTATCATTTCTCCTGGACAACAGATTATATCACAATATATGATTAAATCATGAAGACATAACTCTGAGATTAGTACCCCTGTAGAAGGCTCTCGCCAGCCCCCACCTCCAACATCGGAGATTACAATTTGAGATGAGATTTGGATGGGAACACAAATCCAAACCATATCATTCCACTCTTGCCCCATCCCAAATCTCATGTCCTTCTCACACTGCAAAATACAATCAGGACTTCCCAACAATGTTCCAAAGTCTCAACTCACTCCAGCATTAACTCAAAAGCCCAAACTCAGAAGTCTCATCTGAGACAAGGCTATTTCCTTCTGCCTCTGAGACTCTAGAGTAAAAAACAATTTAGTTACTCCCAAAATACAATGGGGGCACAATCAATACTCTCATTCCAAAAGGGAGAATTGACCAAAATAAAGGCAAGGCAGCAGGCTGTCATTAAATCTTAAAGCTCCAAAATAACCTCCTTTGACTTCATGTCTCACATTCAGGGCATACTGGTGCAAGGGGTGAGCTCCCAGGGCGTTTGGCAGCTCTACTCCCATAATTTTGCAGTTTAGTCCCCAGAAGCTTCTCTCAGTGGCTGATTTGAGTGCCTGTAGCTTTTTCAGGTGATGGGTACAAGCTGTAATTGTATCTACAAATCTGGGGTCTAGAATATGGTATGACCTTCTTCCCACCGCTCCACTAGGCAGTGCCCAGTGGGGAATTTATGTGGTGACTCCAGACCCACATTTCCCTTCTACAACATCCTAGTACAGGTTCTTGATAATGGCTCTGCCCATAAAGGACACTTCTCCCTGGACACTCAGGCTATTTCCATATATCCTCAGAAATCCAGGCAGAATGTCCCAAGCCCCAGCTTTTGCACTCTGTATACTCGCAGTCTTAATACCACGTGGAAATGATCAAAGCTTACAATTTGCATTCTCTGAAGCAGTAGTTTTTGCTGTACCTGGACCCTGTTGAACCACAGCTAGAGCTGTAATGGCTGGAATGCAGAGACCAGTGTCCTGAGGCTGTGTAGGGCAAAGGTGCTCTGGGCCTGGCCCATGAAAACCATTTTATACTCCTAGGCGCATGATGAAAGGGACTACATAAAGGTCTCTGAAATGCCTTAGAGGCCTTTTCCCATTGTCTTGGCTATCAACACTTGACTTCTTTTTACTTATGCAAATTTCTGCCATTTGCTTGAGATCTTCTGGAGAAATTAGACTTTTATTTTCTACCACATGGCCAGTCTGCAAATTTTCCATACTTTTACACTCTGCCTCCCTTTTAAATATAAGTTCCAGTTTTATGCCATTGCATTTTTCACACATAGGCGTGTAGGCTGTTAGAAGCAGTCAGGCCACATCTTGAATGCTTTACTGCTTAGAAATTTCTTCTAAGAAGAATTAATTATAACTAATTAAGCACATGCATAGATCACCAATAATTTCTTCTAAGAAGAAATTTCTTCTTCTTAGAAACCCATTAACCTAAATCATCACTCTCAAGTTCAAATTTCCACAGGTCCCTAGAGCAGGGGCATAATACGGCCAGGCTCTTTCCTAACGCATAACAAAAGTGACCTTTTCTGCACTTCTCAGTAAGTTCTTCATCTCCATCTGAGACCACCTCAGCCTCAACTTAACTGTCCATATGACTATCAGAATTTTGGTCAAAACCACTCAACAAGTCTCTTATCATCCTGCCTTCTTTTGGGATCCCCAAACTGTTCCAATCTTTGCCCATTACCCAGTTTCCTAGCTGCTTCCACATTTTCAGTTATCTTTATAGCAATACCCCACTCCCAGTACCAATTCTGTGTGTTAGTTCATTTCTCACACTGCTATAAAGAAATACCTGAGACTGGGTAGATTATAAAGTAATGAGGTTTAATTAGCTCACAGTTCTGCAGGCTGTACTGGAAGCATGGCGGCATCTGCTTCTAGTGAGGCCTCAGGAAGCTTTTACTCATGAACATCCTTACTCTGCTAATACCAAAGCATTCTCCTTTCCTCAGTCTTTAAATATTTATAATGAGAAACATTTTCTCTATGACTTCATATTTATCCATAGGTAATACAAATATAAATGTGCTTGCTAAGCAAGAAAGCGTTTTACAAATGACCATTTAAACATTTTGTAGTTACTATTGCTAAGTACCCATTTTTACTACAGTGCAGATTATTCAAATTAATATTTATAAAGTAAAATTACCTGGCATTAAGGAACATGAAACTCTAGCTAACTTGTTGTGGCTACTGATTATACAAAAGGAATATCATAATTTGCAGAGAAGACAAAGAGAAGATTTCAGTAGAAGTAAAGGAAATCTATTAAACCTGATAAATACGATTCTATTATACATTTGCTAAATAGTCTTTTTCCCACATGATATTCAAACAAAGTTCAAATTAATCAATAACTAATTAAGCACATGCATAGATTACCAATAATTAAATATAAACCAATGGATTATTCATAATGATAAGTCCCACCTTTTCTTCTTTCAGTATTTCCTATACCTATTTTAAAATTTTGTGTTACTTTCAACTACACATGTGACACTTAGTGGAGTAGTATAACTTTTCATTGTTTAGGGCTTGGAATGTTTTCTTTTAGACCTTCTCAAGTATTAGTCAGAACTTAGCAGATACTTATAATTTATAACTTATTTCTAAACATGTGATACTGCCTTAATCTTACTTTCATGAGCAGTTTTCTACACACTTATATTCTCTACCTTTATTGCCTGAAATAATCTGTTTTCAGACTTATATAGATATAATGCACATTATCAGACAATTTTTCCATAAAACTATAAAACATGTAAAATGTACATGTAAAAATTGAAATAAATAAAAGTAGAGCTATAGTTATTACATAAATAAATAAACTAATAAGGTCAAAATAAAAAGGTAGGAGAAGAATAATGTACTCCAGGAAACAATTTGTAATGTAATTTTATCTCCAAAAGGAAGCTCCATTTATATTAAAAGCAGAAAAATGCATACATTTAGCAGATACTCTGAAAATGCAGGTCATAACAAATGTTTCCTGTTATATGAATAAAGGGTTGGAAGCTATTATCTAAACATAAAATTGCTATGTTTTTTATAATTCTACCGTATTTTCTAAGGCACAAACATACACAGTTTCCTAAGGTAGATTTCTTTTAAAACAATGACTACTCATGAAAAATTTGAAATGTCAAATTAGCCTAGTGGGACTTATCTTCATTATACTTTTCTGGGTTTCTTATTTATTTATTTTTTTACTTTGTAATGATTGTTATTTCAGTGTAACATACCCTAAAAATTAATCGTTTTCTGTTCTATTAACAAAATGATGTTCTCTAAATTCTATTTTTAAAATTCACATATTTCAAAAATAAAAACATGCTAATAAAAAAGCATATCTATATATTTATATGTGTTGAAAACTAGTTGAAAGAAATTTGCTTATGAATGAGCAGATGTCTTCCTCTCTGTTCCTGTTAAAATATTTTCTGATCAGTGTTGAATTTTTTCTGTTTCCTTCTATAATTCTCTATGTCTAGACATTTAATTTGTATTCTATGAGTTAATAACATTGTCATTTAAAAATATCAAGTTATATAATACAAAAAACTTAATATTGAATCAAAGATGGTAAAATGATAACATTTATGTCTATTAACATGTATTCAAAGTTGAACAACTCTGAAACAGTCAGTTAAAAACAAAGTTTTCATCAAATATGCATAGTTTTTAATTTTTCCATATGTGACAGAAAGCATCTGGAATATAGCCATAGTATGGGTTATGATTCACATTTTCAATTTTAATCCAGATGTTTGCAATAGTGAATGCATAGGCCATGGATTTTCACCAAATTATAGTTATAGAAATACTCTTAGAATTGTCATACTATGCTGAAATAATTTATTAACCTTCTGTTTACTTACATAGTATTTCACAATGTGTAAAATCATATAAAAAGTCATTTAAATAAAGCTATTATCAAAAAACTTCAGTTCACATCCTGAATAGTATATTAGGTATTTTATGCTTGTCAATTCTTACCAATAAAGACCAACACCCCAAAGTCATAGAATTTTATTGGAAATTTCTCATTTTTCAGTTAATTTCAGCAGGATAAACTGAGACATAGTTAGTAGGGTCTCACTGGGCTCATTATTCACTTTCTTCAACACCCCTGCAGGGCTGGTTTGAACATAAAGCTCACACTGGCTTTAAATAGAATTCCACAGAAATAATATTAGCACCAAAGACATGAGCAAGAATATTCATAGCACATTATTTATTTTAAATAGCTGGAAACAAAAAACAGCAAAAAAGTTCATTAACAGCAAATGAAATTAATCAATTTTATATTCAGAATAAACTTGATATTGAAATGGTTAAAAAATTAGAATAAAATAAGTAAGTAGAATTCCACAGTGGACAAAATGAAGTTAAAAAAAAAATCCTCACACATTCTATACATAGTGCTTAAAAGATAAAAATATGTTTTAAACAAATGAGCATATATATTTCAATATCTTGTATAACTAAATATATTTTCTCAGGATTTACTTTGATAATTAAATTTCTAAATTTGAAGTTGCCCCAAATTTATGTGATTTAAGAAGTCTAATTTGGAGGGGTAAATCTGCACATACAGATTAAATAACTTCAACTGATTATTTGTCAAATATTATCATGGTATAATTTTAGAATATTAAAAAGCCTTTAAAATAATTGTCCTTGTTCAGTTCTATTCCTATGAATACAAAGGGAAAAAAGAGACCCTCATGTTTTAAATAGCTTTGTTGTATTTTTACTGGCAAAATTTTTTCTAGGTATTTTCTGGACCCTCTAAACTAGACTAATTTATATCACAGTGCTATTGTTCACATTATGTTTATTTCATATTAACTTAGAAAAAAATATAACTAATCCATTACAAATTTCAATTTTTGGCCAACATCCCATAATGAAAACATTTCCTATTTGACTTCCCTGGTGATTTATCTGATATTTTCCTGTAAGATAATAAAATCATTTTCAACATTGACTTGAGGCTGATATATTACAAATGCAAGTTTAATATGAAAGTGTATTTTAATGGTTTCCAGTTAAATATAAGACAGATATTTGTTGTATTGGTTGAGCAAAAAATAATTACTTTAGCCTAGTTTTCTATGTCTGATGATAAATAACATGAAGTCTTTACATCAAACTAATATAAACAATTCAAAATAACACACAATTACCCATATTTCCTCAAAATTGTCTATTGCAGTTGCTCTTAATGTCACTTTTATACTCATGCTACTTTTTTGAACTGTTTTATAAATATGCCATCACTCCTGTTCAGCTTTGTACACTATTTTGCATTACTCTTTAACTTTCTTATCTTCTTGTTTTCTTTTGTTTTGTTTCAATGGTTCAGAAACACAGATTTACTATCTTGTGGTTTTGTAGGTCAGATATCCAGCACTGGTCTCTTGAGGTAAAATCAAGGTTGCCAGCAAGGCTGCATTCCTTTCTGATGGCTCCAGGGGAGACTCTAATTTATGGTATTTTCCAGGTTCTGAAGGCTGTTTGCATTCACTGGCTTCATGCCTGCTTCCTCCCTTTTCAAAGCTAGCAATGTAGCATCTCTCTGATGTTGCTATTTATTTATCTCATTCTCTGACCTTCACACTTCTCCCTCACTCTTCCTACCTTTAGTCATTTATATGCCTATTTATTTATATTTTTATTATATATATTGCAGGTATACAACACAGTGTTTTAATGTACATATACATAGTAAAATTATTATCATAGGCAGGTTAAAATTCCGTTTGTCACAGTTACCCCATGTGTGTGTGTTTTGTGTGTGTGTGTGTGTGTGTGTGTGTATGTGGTGTGTTTGTGGGGGGTAAGAGCATTTAAAATCTAATCACTTAGCACATTTCCATTATAGAATATGATATTATTAAATATAGTCCTAATTCTATACATTAAATTACTAGACTTATTTATCCTAAATAACTAAAAGTTTGTGCCCTTCGATCTGTATTTTTCTCCTCTCTACCCCTGATAACCACCATTCTACTTTCCATTTCTATGTATTCATGGTTTTAAGACTCCACATATAAGAGAGGTCATGCAGTATTTTTCTTTCTGTAACTTGCTTATTCTACTTAGATTCATGTATTCTTGATTCATCCATATTGTCCCAAATCGCAGGAACTGTTTCTCCTTAACGGCTGTGTAATATTTCATTGTGTCCATGTGTATACCACAATATTTGTATACCCCATCCATCTATAGACATATAGGTTGATTCCATAGCTTGTCTATTGTGAATAGTTCTGAAATAAACATGATAATGCAGATATCCATATGACACACTAATTTTCTTATCTTTTGCTAAATACCCAGTAGTGAGATTGCTAAATAATCTGGTAGTTCAATTTTTACCTGAAAAAAACCTCCATATGGTTTATATAATGACTGTACTAATTTACATTCCTACCAAGAGTGAACAAGATTTCCCATTTCTCCACAGCGGTGTCAACATTTGTTATTTTTTATCTTTTTTTATAACAGCTATTTGAATTGGGATGAAGTGATATTCATCATGAGTTTAATATGGATTTTCCTTATGATAAGTAATTATTTTAGCATTTTTTCAAGTAACCTATTAGTCATTCCTATGTCTTCTTTTGAGAAATGTCTATTCAAGTCTTTTGCCCCTTTCTAATTGAATTGTTTTGCTATTGAATTGTTTGAGTTCCTTATATGTTCTGGATATTGTGAATCCCTTGTCATTAGATGCATAGTTTGCAAACATTTCATTTTGTTCTAGAGAAATAAAATATTTTACCCTGATCATTGTTTCCTTTGTTGTGCTTTGTAGTTTGAAGTCATCTTATTTATCTTTTTTGTTTGTTTTATTGCCTGTGCTTTTGAGTTCTTATCAAAAAAAGTCATTGCTCAGATAAATGTTATGAAGTGTTTCCTCTATGATCTTTTCTATTAGTTTTAAAGCTTTGGGTCTTCTATTTAAGTCTGTAATCTATTTGGAGTTGCTTTTTTAATATAGTGAGATATAGGGGTTTAGTTTTATTCTTTTGCATGTGGATATTTAGTTTTCCCAGCACCATTTATTGGAGACTATTCATTCCCCAATGTAATCAGTAGGTTATAAGTGTGTGGATTTATTTCCTTGTTCTTTTTGTTGAAAATCAATAGCCTGTAAGTGTGTGGATTTAATCCTTGTTCTTTATGCTGTCCCCTGTTCTATGTGTCTACTTTTATGTCAGTACAATGCTGATTTGGTTACTGTAGCTTTAAAGTATATGTTGAAGTCAGTATATGAGGTAGTGTGATGCCTCCAGCTTTATTTCTTATCTCTCGTGATTGCTTTGGTCTTTTTTAGTGCCTTACAAATTTTAGAATTACTTTTTCTTTTTAGTTTCTGCAAAAATTTTGATAGTGATTGCATTGAAGCTTTATATAATCACTTTAGGTAGCATGGACAATTAGCAAAATTACTTCTTCCAAAGCACAGACATAGGCAGGATGTCTTGCTATTTATTTATGTCTTCAACTTTTTTCATCAGTATTTTATAGTTTTCAATGCATACATCTTTTACCTCTTCAGTTAAATTTACTCTGAAATGTTATTCTCTTTAATGCTATTGTCAGTTAACTTTTCCGATTTCCTTTTTTTTAAAAAAAAGATTGTTATTGGTCTGAATTTTAAATAAATAAAACTGACTTTTATTTATTGATTTTGTAAGCCACTTGATATGGTTTGTCTCTGTGCCCTGATCCTAATCCAATCTGAACTATACTTGCTGCATGTAAAAGGAGGAACCTGGTGGGAGATGATTGGATCATGGGGGCAGTTTCCCTGATGCTGTTCTCATGATAGTGAATGAATGAGTTCTCACAAGATCTGATGGGTTTATGGTCATAATTTCCTCTCTCTCTCGTCCTGTCACCTTGTGAAGAAGGTGCCTGCTCCCATTAACTTTTCACCATGATTGTAAGTTTTCTGAGGTCTCCCTAGCCACGTAGAACTTTAAGTCAATGAAAGCTCTTTCTTTTATAAACAAAGTCTCAGGCATTTCTTTGGGAATGGACTAACACACAGAATTGGTACCAGTAGAGTGGGATACTGCTATAAAGATAAGTTACAAATGTGGAAGTGACTTTGGAACTGGGTAACCGACAAAGGCTGGAGTAGTTTAGTGGGCTCAGAAAAAGACAGGAAGATATAGGAAAGTTTCAAAATTCCTAGAGACTTGTTGAATGGCTCACCAAAAGGCTGATAGTGATATGGACAATGAAGTCCAGGCTGAGGTGGTTTCAACTAGAGATGAGAAAAATCACTGGGAACTAGAACAAAGGTCACTCTTGGCTATGATTTAGTAAAGAGACTGGCAGTGTGTTGCCCCTGTTCTAGAGATCTGTGGAACTCTGAAATTGAGATAAATGATTTGAAATTGTAAGTTATGTTTAAAAAGAAAGCAGAACGTAAAAGTTTGGAAAATTTCCACCCTGACCATGTGATAGAAAAGAAAAACAAAACAAAACAAAACATTTTCTGGGGAGAAATTCAAGCCAGTTGCAGGAGTTTGCATCAGTAATGAGGAACTGAATGTTAATAACCAAGACCATGAGGAAAAATGTCTCAAGGGAATTTCAGAGTTCTTCAAGGCAATCCCTCCAGTCACAGGCTGGGAGACCTAAGAGGCATAAATGATTTCACAGACTGAGCCCAGCACCTCACTGCTCTGCAAAAGCTTGGAATTTGGTGTCATGCATCACAGCCACTCCAGCTCCAGCTGTGGCTAAAAGGGGCCTAGGTACAGCTTGGGCCATCGTTTCAGAGAGTGCAAGTTCTAAGTCTTGTATCTTCTACATGGTGTTGGGCCTGAAGTTATGCATAAGAGGGGTTGAGCTTGTAAATCTCTGCCTAGATTTTAGAGGATGTATGTAAATACCTGGATGCCCAGACAGAGGTCTGTGCAGGGGTGGGGCCCTCATGGAGAACCCCTGCAAGGGCAATGCAGAAGGGAAATGTGGGGTTGGAGCCCTCACACAGAGTCCCCACTGGGCACTGCCTAGCAGAGCTGTGAGAAGAGGACCACCATCCTCCAGATCCCAGAATAGTGATCCACCAACAGCTTGCACCATGTGCCAGGAAAAACTGCAAGTACTCAGCTCCAGCCTATGAGAGCAGCCATGATGAATGAATCCTGCAAAGCCAAAGGGTGGAGCTACCCAAGGTCTCAGGAGCCCAACTTTTGCATCAGAATACCCTAGATATGAGACATGGAGTCAAAGGAGATTATGTTGGAGCTTTAAGATTTAGTGACTGCCCCCTGGATTTTCAACTTCATGGTCTCTGTAACCCCTTTGTTTTGATCTAAACTGTGACCCTACATGTTGAGGGAGGGACCTGATGGGAGGTGATTGATCATGGGGGCTATTTGTTTTTTCTCATGCTGTTCTTGTGATAGTGACTGAGTTCCTAGAAGATCTGATGGTGGATCTTTATAAGTGGTGGTTTTCTCTCCTTTTTCTACTGCTGTCTTGTGAAGGAGATCCCTACTTCCCCTTTACTTTCCAACTGATTGCACATTCCTGAGACCTCCCCAACCATGTGAACTGTGAGTCAATTAAACCTCTTTCCTTTATATTACCCAGTCTCAGGCAATTCTTTATAGCATTGTGAGAATGAACTAATACATCACTAATTTGTGTAATTTATTTATTAAGTCTAGCAGCATTTGTGTGTGTGTGTGTGTGTGTGTGTGTGTGTGTGTGTAGAATATTTATGGCTTTCTACATGTAGGATCATGTCAGTTGCAAACCGATAATTTTACTTTTTTTTGATTTGAATGCTTTCTATTTTTTGTTTTTGTTCTGTATTCTGATTGCTCTTACTAGCACTCCATGTACCTCATTTTCTGTATTAAAATACATTTGCAAAGCTTTAGTATGAAGACATGCAATAAAGTTTGTATATTTCATCACACAATATAATTTGATAGATTAACTTTCAGGACCAGTCATGCAATAGATATTCATTGATCTTATATATCAAGTATTTTGCCTAGAAATTTATAAACGCCTACTCATTCATAGACACTCTCTGAATTATTCAGCTCAGGTTGCCATAACAGAGTGCCATAGACTATACAACTTAAATAACAAAAATTTATTTTTTCACAGTTCTGGAGACTGAAGTACAAATTAGGGTGCAGGCATGGCTTGTTTCTAGTGATACACATCTTTCTGCTTCTAGATGTCAACCTTTTTGCTTTGTTCTCACAGGGCTCTCTTCTCTTTATACATGTGAAGACAGCAAGATCTCTGATGTGTGTCTCTTTCTCTTGTAAGGATGTCAGCCCTGTTAGTTTGTGCCCTGTATTATGTCAGTTAGCCTTAATTAACATTTTGAAGGCCTTATAATCAAATACAGTCACACTTAAGATTAGGGGTTCAACATATGAATTTTGAACATACATAATTCAATTAATAACAACTTCCCTCTAAAGAGCTGTTATACAACTTTTCAAAGTAGAAGAAGTTCATATTCTCGGAAGGCAAATCTTTTTATTAGTGCATTTGATGACTAAAGTGAAAGCAGGACTAATAAATAAAATGATAATATTGTCATGGAGAGTTTCTATAACTATTTTAGTTAAAAAAATGTAAGCATCTTCAAATATGATTAGGTAAATTGTAAGGAATAGAAAGGAAATTGAATCTAAGAAAATAACTTTAGGAATTTAGAGAAGCTCTTGGTTTTAGGCAACATTCTGCATTGCCTTGATAGTTTATTATTTACTACTTAGATTTGGTAAAATCATCATCATATTTCAAATTTACACCATGGATTGTTTTCTTAGCAGTATAAAATAATATATTCATATACTAGTTCAAATATTGTTTGTTTCCTCAAATATTTCCTTTAAGTATTATTGATTATGAGTTAAAAACAAGTTTTAGTCAAATACTCTATGACATGTTACTATCATAAACTTTTTAAAACATAGGCCATATAATAAATATAAAAGGTTAAAAATCATTTAATTGATATTAATTTTATATTAGTCTTAGGACCAGAAGCCATTTGGTATTCAGGGCAATGACAAGTATTGTTTATTATTACTTTATCTTTGCTATTAAGGATAGAATTTGAAAATACGAATTAGCAGCATTGAAGTTTGAAAGCTACACCTAACAATTAAGTCAACAATTAATTTTATACTTGCCCAATGTGAAAACTCAATATTATGAGCCACACACATATTAGGTAATCATTATAAATAGTGTCTTTCCCAACTACCTTGATCAGTTAAGTAACAATCATAAAACTTCCACTTAGGTCTTTGAAGGATCTGATTAATATCTGTATTTCAAACTGTAAACTAATTTTATATTAATACAACAGTTTAGAAAATTCTAGGCTAACATAAAAATCTGCTACTATTTATCTCAAATGATCATATTATCAAAATCAGTGTAATAAAGCAAATTTTAATCAAAACTACTACTAATACTTGTAAAGACAGATACATGTTATAATATTTAGAAACATCATATTTACATTGATTAATTGGACTAAACTTGACAAATAGGTAAAACCACTTATTTAATGTCAGATAAATCAAGTCTATTTGGATCAAATAGTGTAAGCTTTGACTGAAGGCTTATTCATTAAGCCACAATGTGGATATTAGTTCTAGGCTCCCAGAAAATCACTGTCCCATCAAAAAAAAAAACAATTTTATACCCACTGTCTACAATATCACTTTAAAAAATGTGTCTTTTATTTCAGGAGGAATTTAAAGAGTCTACAAGAGTCCACATATATTATTAAATGACCTACAAAACAATTGAAATATTTTTAAAAAATCACTCTTTCTACAATGAAAATAAAATTCACAAGTGAAAATACATAAGGATTGCAACTTGAAAAAAAAATAGCATGGCTTTAACATTTTAGCACTAAAGATAGACATAACAAAGATAAAATTTTGTATGACTGATATTCTGTAGTAGGCCTCTTAACTAGATGATAGGGAACACATTAAAAACTTTCCTACCTTTAAAATTAATGTGAATTAATCTATCAATTAGTCAAATTATTTATGGCTAGTGGAACAGAGGTTCAGTTAGCCAAGTGTCTATGAGCTGGATGAGTTGTGACTGTTTTAGTACTGGTGATCTTGAGGACAGTGCTTCTTTAGCTGCTAGAGGAAAAGAAACACTTTTTTTCAGTTAGAACATAGTTTATTCTTTTTTTTTTGAGATGGAGTTTCGCTCGTTACCCAGGCTGGAGTGCAATGGTGCAATCTCGGCTCACCGCAACCTCCGCCTCCTGGGTTCAGGCAATTCTCCTGCCTCAGACTCCCGAGTAGCTGGGATTACAGGCACACGCCACTGTGCCCAGCTAATTTTTTGTATTTTTAGTAGAGACGGGGTTTCACCATGTTGACCAAGATGGTCTCGATCTCTTGACCTCGATCTCGCCTCAGCCTCCCAAAGTGCTGGGATTACAGACTTGAGCCACTGCGCCTGGCCACATAGTTATTCTTTAATTGTAGTGTAGCATGCCTTAACCCTGGCCTGGCATGGTCTTATGTCCTGTTTATAATTTGGTATCTTATTGCTACAAAGAGTCAATTCTGTCAGTCATATGATATCTATTTTAATATTGCTGATCAGTTGAGGCATGTCTGACCTCTCATCACATTATGGCTAGAAATCCAGTTTTAAGCTTTTTCTGGGGTCTCCTTGAACACAAGGGCATCCATTCAGTCGGTGGGTTTCTATTTTTCATTTACAATTATTGCACCATATCTTTCCATCAGCCAGCTCCTTTATAACATATTATTAGATAATTTATATTTTGTAATTTTAGAAAGAAATTACAAAAAATAAGTTATTAACAGTTTATGGAAACTGTTTAAATAATATATTCGGAAATAAAATACTGCTTATAATAAATATTTACTTTCTTGTATATTAAACATTCCAATTATTTAAGAGGAAAACATAGAGGTCTTCTGAGAAAAAAAAAAAACCCTCAAAATAATTAGGGAAAGCATCTTTCCCAAATAAACTATTTTAAAAACTCTACCAATAGGATATTCTGCTAGAAACATGACTTAAAATTAGATTAGTTAATAAAGAGATATAAAATAGTTTAGTAATTTGTTTTGTAATGACTCAAGCAGAAACAGTGGATACCAGCATTAACGTGAATGGTCTCCAGCTGTTTTCATTTCCCCTACCAATTCATCCCTCAAGATCAGTTACTGGGCATTCTGCACCTCATTTAGTTTTCACTGGGTGTATGATCAGGAAGTTGGTGATTTACATGTAGCAGATGGAGATGATTATATAGAACTAATTGTTTTTGTCCTGCTGCGCTTTTGCTATGCCTGACTTCCATTGTATGCTTACGAAGAGGCTCAATCTCTTAAATTCTTGACATTTAAAAACACACTTCAAGTTATGAGGAAACAAGATATCCTTAGATATAAAAGTGACTCCCATTTTTATACACTACATACTAAAATAGTTTTAGAAAATGATTATATGTATTATTCATTTAGTTCATGTGCTTATAAAATGTTTGACTTCAGCAATATAATTATTTAAATTTCTTAAATAGTTAAAATAATTTAATTGGAAAAATAAAAAAATAATTTAATTGGTTTCATTTTTTAAAATAAAAAAATAATTTAATTTTTAAATTTTCATTTTTTTAAATATCTACAATTTCAACAGTAGTTGCTTAAAGATGTAGTAAAACTATCAAGTTATTCAAAATAAATGAAAACTTCTTTCCCTAACTTTGTCAAAATCATGATGTACAAAACATGCAAAAATTAATGCAACTGCATGAAATATATTTTAAAAGTGTATTAAACTATAAAAAGCTAAGTGAAATTTTTGGCTTGTGTATTTGTTGCAGGGTAGGCAAACCCCAAAGTGGGGCTTAGTCTCAAAGGGTTCTTTGCTTCACCCAGGAAAGAATTCAGGGGTGAGCTGGTGATAGGAGAAAGCAGCTTTATTAAAGTGGCAGTATTCCAGCTCTGGGGGTGTTACAGCTCCATGACTGCTCCTGCAGAACAAGACTATCCCACAGGCAGTGTACTGCAAGTAGCAACTCAGGGAAGTTCTGCAGTCATATTTCTACCTACTTTTAATTACATGCAGATTAAGGGATAGTATATGCAGACATGTCTAGGTAAAGGGCAGTAACTTCTGGGTTGTGGGGTCCTTGGCATGGAACTCCCAGGTGTTGCCACGTCAATGGTAACTTCATATGCCATTACCATGGTGATAATAAAAAGGACTGGTGGGCATGCCTTGTGGAAAGCTGCTTGTGTCCTGACAGTTTTAGCAGTCCTCAATTTGGCCCAGTGTCCGAGCCCTGCTTCCAAAGTCGAGTCCTGCCTTCCACTTCATATCCATAGAACAAGTGTTTGAAATGAATATTTGAATAGGGTAGTCTTTTCATACTTGAAAGGAGCTAAGTTAAGACAATTTAACCTTCAGGATTTTCAGAAGGCAGTTTTTTGTTGTTTGCAAGATATACAGGAAATGTAAATTTCTAAAGAAACTTATCTGAGAGTTGTAAAAATTGAGTCTCAATCAATTACGTTCTTCACATATGTTTTCTGAAAGCCTTCTATAATTATTGCAAATTATCTCCCACTGGGTCCCTCCCACAACACTTGTGAATAATGGGAGTACAATTCAAGATGAGATTTGGGTAGGGTCACAAATTTAAACCGTATCATTCCACTCCTGAGCCAAATCTCATGTCCTCATATTTCAAAACCATACATGCCTTTCCAACAGTCCCTCAAAGTCTTAATTCACACAATCATAAGTTCCTGCCACGCGCTGTCTATAGGCTGAGCAGCAAGGAGAGCCAGTCCAAGTTGCAAAACTGAAGAACTTGGAGTCTGATATTCTAAAGCAGGAAGCATCCAGCATGGGAGAAAGATGTAAGCTGGGAGGCAATGCTAGTCTCTCTTTTTACATTTTTCTGCCTGGATTGGGCTGTTGTAGTTTCCCATTGATCTCAATCACAGAGCATAGTAATATTAAGAGACACCATGATGGATTTCCTATATTCCATGAAGACTCTTCCTTACCTCTGTTGTGGAGTGGTAGACTGATTTCATCTTGATAGTCCTGGTCATTCACCCCAGCTAACACTAATTTCCTTCTTAGCTTGTTGACTTAAAGATAGGCGGAGCAGAAAGTGTCCACATGGCAGCCTTAACTTCTAGTTTAATAAAATCATTGTGTCTCCTAGTGACAGGGTTCCTCCCTCTGAAACTAAGACTTCTAGGCCAGAAGTATGTAATGTCATAAGAACAAGAAGCAAAAATTTTGCTAGTGGATTACTAGGGGTGATGGTGAGTGGTGCCACTTCCACTTCCACCCCTTGATTCCTGGACCCATGAATCTTGGCTATGGGAGAAACAATACCATATATTGGATGCTAATTCAGAGCATACACGGCCTTCTGGAGAACTTTGTCTTAGCTCTGCAAACTGTTGTCACATAGTTGGCATTGTAACTGTGACTTCAAAAGGCCATTCCACCATTCTATCAATCCAGCTGCTTAGAAATTTCTACCACCAGATATCCCAAATCATCTTTCTCAAGTTCAAAGTTTCCACATATCTCTAGGGCAGGGGAAAATGTCACCAATCTCTTTCCTAACACATAACAAGAGTCATCTTTGCTTCAGTTCACAACAGATTCCTCATCTCCATCTGAAAACATCTCAGCTTGGATCTTATTGTTCATATTACTAGCAGCATTTTTGTTAAAGCCATTGAACAAATCTCTAGGAGGTTCCAAACTTTCCCACATTTTCCTGTCTTCTTCTGAGCCCTCCAAACTGTTCAATCTCTGCCTGTTGCACAGTTCTAAAGTCACTTCCACATTTTTGGCTATCTTTTCTGCAACACCTCACTCTCAGTACCAATTTATTGTATTAGTCCATTTTCATGCTGCTGATAAAGACATACCCAACACTGGGAAGGAGAAAATGTTTAATTGGACTTACAATTCCACATGGCTGAGGAAGCCTCAGAAACATGGCAGGAAGCAAAAGGCACTTCTTACATGACTTTGGCAGGAGAAAAATGAGGAAGATGCAAAAGTGGAAACCCCTGATAAAACCATCAGATCGCATGAGAGTTATTCACTACAATCAGAACAGTATGAGGGAAACCACCACTGTGATTCATATTCTCTCTCACTATGTCCCTCCCACAACACATGGAAATTTGGGGAGTACAATTCAAGATGAGATTTGGGTGGGGAAACACAGAATCAAACCATATCACAACACAGAAAAGAGCAGGGGTTGGAGGATTTTCTAGAACAATGGTCCCTAGAAGACTCAGTGTGAACATGAAGTGCAATAATTAAAAATAGGAAAAAAATAAACAAAACATACCTTCACTCAGATGACTCTGCATGTGAGCTTTGGATGGTTTCCCAGATAGGAGGAACTGAAACTATTTCATACCAATCAAGTGGTGTTGGATTAAATTAGTATTTTCTTGGATATTTATAAAACTCTTATGCAATTAGTAAAGTCTACACTGGAAAACAGACTGATAGTGAAATCACACTGAGGAGTAAGGAGAATGAAATATCAATTATTCCTAATGAGGTGAATTTGTTGGGTACACTGAAATTTTTAAAATCTGTAAGTAGAGGATCCTCTATTAATATATGGTTCAGGTTTTTATATAATACTATAGAATCTTAAATCAACTTAGTAACAATATACCTTAACTTTATTTTATATATTAAATGACATCCTGAGAATTAAGTATTGCATGAAGTTGCAGAAAACAGAGCAATCAGAAAATATAAAATATTTTGAGTAATTGTGATATTTTTCAAAGATTTTTATGTAAAAGTTCATTTTTTATCCCCATTTTATGGAAAGGAAATTGAGACTCATAGGTATAATTATTTGAATGCTATAACTTTTTAAAAATTTATTTTGTTTTGTTGCTATTATTGTTTTTCTTATGTAGGGACTGTCATATTCACTCAGTTTGGTCTTTTTATATTTAATATTGGATAGCTAAGCTGTTAGACTAAAGTACATTTAATCTTTGATTTACTTAAGTGGAATAAAAGAGACAAATAGCATATGATCTCACTCATATGTGGAATTTAATACAGTTGAAATTGTAGAAGCAGAGGGTAGAATGGTGGCTATGAAAGGCTTTGAGTGGGCTGGGTAAAGTGGATGAAGAAAAGAAAGATGTCGCCCGATGAGAACAAAATTACAGTTATATATGAATAAGTTTTGGTGTTCTCTTGTGTATCAAGGTGACTATGTTAAAAATAGCTTTTTGAATATTTCAAAACAGCTAAAGGAAAATTTTAAATGTTCTCATAAAAAATAAATGAAAATACTTGAAGTGATGGATATGCTAATTATCCTGTTTGACAATTCTACAATGTATACATGTATGAAAACACCTATTCCATACATATAGATACATATTTACTATTTGTCAATTAAAATAAAAGTTTAAAATTATTATAAGAAAACATAATAAATCTTTATGAATATAATTTTATCACCATTTAAAGCTTTTGTCCATGAAATGATATTATCACAGAAGGAAACCCACCGAATGGGAGAAAATGTCTATAAATTATATTTCTTATAAATTTCTAATACCTAGGATATATGAAAAAAATTACAACTCAAAATCAAAATGACAATCCATTAAAAAAAATGGGTAAATGACTTGAATAGACATTTCTCTAAGAAGGATATTGATATACTAAACAAGTACCTGAAAGATGTTCAGCATCATTAGTGATTGGGTAATGTAAATCAAAATCAGCTTTTTATATTATGCTCTCAAATGGCTATGCAGTATCTTTTTAAAAAAAGAAGAAAGAAAAAAATAAAATAAAAATGATACGGAGAATTTGAAACTCTTGTGGACTGTTGGTGGGAATGTAAATTAGTGTAACTGAGGGACTATGTTAAGGAAAACCAACTCAACAAGGGGCATGGCTTCAAAGGCAGGAACTTCCAAGGGCCATGCCTCCATTCACATCCCCACTAGGAATCTAGAGATCTTTGTCTGACTTTCCTGCCTGGGCTAGGTAGAAATTCCAGGTGAACTCCTTTGTTTAAAGAGCCTGCGAAAAGCCCTGGGAAGAGGGGGTTCTAGTTGTGGACTTAGCAGCCAATCCAGTATCAAAGCAAAAGATCACTCCCGGAAGTTTGAAAGAACTCTCATTGAACCAGAACATGAATGGGGCGGGAATAATTCCTGGGTTAAAATCCCCCTGCCCCCTTACCTGTGCAGATTCCTCCCTTGGATCCTCTCCCACAGCAGCATGGGAGCTCTCTCTCCTCTCTTTTTCTCTGTCTGCCTAATAAATCGCTGTACCTGCAAACCTCTTTGGGTCCACGATAGTCATTTTAACAGTAAGCTCACTGCAACTCCAGGCCCCTTCTCCCATTACTGGGGCAAGAGAGGCCAAGGACCTGGACACATTAGATCAGGGAAACTGGGAGCATCTTTAGGATGCCTCTGCAGCTCTGCTCCCGTCCTGCAGTTACATCTTTGGCAATTGACAGGGAGGGAACTGAGCCCCTGCATACCGCAACCCGGTTACATCTTCACTATGAAAAACAATATTAAAGATCCTCAATAAATTTTAAAAAAGAAATGTTGCTTTCTCCTATTGAATAGTTAACACACAATGAAAAGTTTTTAATGAATGAGAAATGTGAGAATTTTCATTTTGGTATTTTATATCTTTATTTCAGCATCCACTAAATAAGCTGTTTTACTTTCTTCTGTTTAGGTGCTTTAAATTTCTCTCTAAAGATTTTAAGATAATAATATAAATAACCACTCATTAAACTTCTCAAATATTTAATTATTTATAAACTTATACATTCTAAATGTTAAGGGACATTTCCACATACTACAATATCTATTACTTGTTTATATGAGTCAGTGATAGGGATTATTATAATAGTAGTGGATTTAAATTATAAACATAAGCCCTCACATTTAGATTCTGCTTTTCATATTAACATTTCTTAGAGAGGCATTCTTGATATTTTGCACAGGCTGTTCTTGAATTTCTGAGCTCAAGCGAATTTACCACTTCAGCCTCACAGATAGCTGGGATTACAGGTTGGCACCACTATGCCTGGGTAGATTCTGCTTTCTATCTATATCTTTGGGCAAGTTATTAAACATTTTAGAGCTTCAATTCTTCATGTGCAAGTGGCAAAAAAAATACAGTGACTACCTCAAACAGGGTATAAGGATTAACTGAGAGTGATTGTTAACTTTTTTAAAGCAAGCTTGTATAATGTCAAATGCCAACACTTAATATTACTTGACAGAATCTGCAAGTCTCATGCAGTCATTTTTTAATCTTCTTTTGCAGATTAGAAAATGAAACATAGAGAGGTTAAGTAAATTGCCCAAGATCATACAAATCACAGAATGCAAAATCATGATTTGAATTTAGGTACTCATATTTACAGCTCAAATTCTTAGTAATTATTATTGCCTTGATAACTATATCCATTTTTATTGTTACTATAATTTTATAAATGACTGCAGAAGAATGTAATTATCAGTACCAGTGGAATGGTGCACTAACTTCAGAGATTACGTGAGAAAGATATGATGAAAACTTTTCCTTTTCCATGGAAGAACGAAATAGAATTATCTCTATTCTTCAACTAAAAATTGAACAAAAACATGCTGCAAATCTGGATCATATCATCTTATTAACATCATTCAAATTCTATCACCATGTTTCTCTTTTAGGATATCCATACTCTCATTTAAAAATGCATATGACAATAAAACAGATAATACCCATAAAGAAAACTCTAAACATGCTATTATTATGTAGTTTTACACTTACATATGATGATTTCCTTCTGTACCAGTTGAAACTAGGTTAACTTTGAACATGTCATACACCTTAACATCAGAAATAAAGATGATCAACTACTAAAATCAGGTCAGTATTCATTGCTAAGCAAGACTGGCAGAAGATAAAAGAGTTGTAAAGATCAAGAGATTACAGATTCAAATTTGGCTCTTCTATGAAAACATGCATATATATATATATATCACAACCATAACTTATCTGCATTTTAGACATCATTTTCACTTTGTAAGTCTTTCTGGCAACATTTTTATTTTAATATTATTGAGGAGGAAATCTCAGATATTCAGCTTTATATGCTAAATAAGACTAAAAAAATATGTCAAAATGCATTGCTTCTGTGCTAACTAGCAACAAGAGACTTATCATTGAGCCAAGAAGGCAATGATTTATTAAAAGAGGAAGATAATCTTTTATTTTTAAAGAAAATCTTGTTTGACATATTTATGATAAGTGAAGAACAGATTTTATTATATGAAGTTTTTATATGTTGTGTTCAAGCTACCAAACACTGTTCTAAAGAAACCAATTTTATTCAGATGTTGTAAGTGTTAATCCTTATCCTGGTTCTAATACTTTAATCAAGGAAAGCTAATCTGGATTTATGTCATCTGAATAAATTCCTATATTAAAACATGATGTAATCTCTTATTCTCTCTACATGAAAACCCGATGTCTTTCTCCCTTTGCACTCAGCTGTCTCACCTTTCCATAAATTTCACTAACTGTAGCAAGTAACCAGAAAATCAGTGAAAGAACTTGAATAACTAAACTAGAGCAAATAAAATGATAGTGGCACCATCACAACATTCCTCAGAAATGGCCCTCCATTGAATTTGAGCCCTATTTTGGATTTTATTCAAGTAACTAACTACTGATGCATAGTGTAGTAAATACTTTCTTCTGAATATGACAAAATTTCAAAACACAAAGCTATTTTGAATAATTTCAAGCAATGCAATTTTGTTTTTAGAAACTGTTTTGCAAAATTTTTAAGCTACACATTTTCACAGAATTTAGCTATTTAGCTATTTAGCTAAATTCTGGGGGAAAATGAACATTTAAGAAATTGTTATTATCTATTATGAATTTTGTTTAAATTGAATAGAACCATAATAATATATTGTATTAGCCCCTTCTCACACTGCTATAAAGACATATCTGAGATTGGGTAATTTATTTTAAAAGAATTTTAATTGGCTCACAGTTTTGCCTGCTATACAGGCTTTTGCTTCTGGGGAGGCCTCAGGAAACTAACAGCTGTGGTGGAAGGCAAAGGGAAAGCAAGCATGTCTTACACGGTGGAAGCAGAGGGAAGATTGGCTGGGGAGTCGCTACACACTTTAGAACAAGCTGATCTTGGGAGAAATCCATCACCAGGTAACACTAGGGGAATGTGCTAAACCATTAGAAACTGCTACCATGATCCAATCACCTCCCACCAGGCCCCTCCGTCAACACTCTGGATTACAATTTGACGTGAGATTTGATTTGTCCAGGAACACAAATTCAAACAAAATCATACATTAAGAATATTTCTCATTAAATTTGTCCACATTTCCAGATTCTAATTTAATGCTAGAGGCAGAGCACTTTATACATTCTTCTAAACAGTATGTGATTCCTCCATCAAATTTTCCACATTTGCAAATTTGTCAGCCTTTAATTCCATATCACTCTTTTTACTCATCTTCCTCCAACCCCGTATACAAAGCACAAGAAATTTAGACTATTTAAAAAGTATGTATAAGGTATGCTTAAATGCATATCACTGAAATGTTAATGCTACATAGTTGTTTGAATGTGCTACTGATACATAAACATTTTTAATACTGTTTTATTAACTAAAATATATATTTGCTTATTTTCTGAGAGCACACGTTAGTATATATGTTGTAAAATATAAAAATTTAGCCTTTTATAACATTTTGAAGCCTAAGTTTGGTGAATACAATATGGTTTTTGTCTGGATCAGTAGGCCAATAATACTTTGTGATCAAGGCTCCTATGTTATTTCCCCAAAATGTTCCATGAAAGGGTTGTGTCCGGGTCATCGACTTTATTGGCCTTTTGCGAAAACTGCTGTTAATTTAATTATCGTCAAAGAGATCTGTGTTCTCTTTGATTAACTATGAAATAGAGTTCATTTCCTTGGAATGAATACATCTTATTATAACATTCTATATATTATAATTTTCTGGCCATGGAAAGTGTAAATCACATTTGAAAATTATATAATCACATTTTCTTTCCCACAAGAATTCAGTCATCCAGCACTTGTTCAATGGAAAAATATTTCCCTGCCTTCATCACGTAATTACTGCAATCCTCACTTTTTTGAGGGAAGAAAATGTTAAAAGTCATATTCTTATGGGAGTTGCTTATGGGAGCTGCTTACAGTAAGTCTCACCTCAAGTATTAAACGCCACAAATGAAATAGAATATGGTTGAACTCAGGGACGTAATTGGAAGAAAACAAAAGTAAAGTTGTAAAATTTAGTTTTACATGATGAGTTTCTTCATGACATATTATCTGTAGTATTTCACAGAAAAAAATTAAAAGTAAAATGCAATAAAGTTCACATATTATGAGAGGACCCCAAAATTACTAACTGCTTGAATAATAATAAAGGCCTGGTATTACCAAATATGGCATGTATGGTGCTTACAGTTAATTTTATTTATAATTGTTTTATAAAGTAATATGTTATAAAAGTATATTTTGAAAAAAATTGTATATAAAATATCTAAAAGAAGAGATCTTGAAGAATTTTTTAAAACCAATTTAGAAAATAATTTTCCAATTGCTTGTAAATTTATATGAAGACATTATTCACCCTTTAAGTATTCCCCCTACCTCCAGATTATCTTGCATGACGAATGTTTAAAGAAGACATCATATATGAGGAAAAGCATAAAATTGGCACATATAAACATAACAAGCAGGTTGACTTAATATGCAATGTAAAAATACAAATGGGCAAATTTGGATACCTAAAATTCTCCTAATTTAGAAGGTGAAGTGTGTCCAAATGTTCAGAGTAAATACACAGTGCAACAGGGTCACTTACAAGTCTGGTTTAAAATGTGACATGCCATGTGTGGAGAAAAAAATATTGGCTATAAGCAGGGTCAATTAGATGTATTTACTTGTGAATAAAAGAAAATATCCAATAAGCATGTATTAACTAAATAGTCAGATGCTATCAGTGTTATATTGTTTATAATTTTACAGGTACCTGTTATTATTATTTCTATTGATGTGTTTTAGAAATAGAAATCTATAGTTCACTCATTTCTGTAGTAAGATGCTTTCTGTATCAAATATACTTTACATTGAGAAAATATTATTATCCAAATTATTGTAAGTTTTTTAAAGTTTTTACTGGCTGCATTACCACATATTTGTCAACAATAGCATAAGAGTAAGATGTAGATATAGATGCAGAACATAATTTTTAAAACAAATCTACCTTTTGTGACTTATCAGATTGCTCAAAAATGTGACAGAAAATGGAACAGCATATGCCTTTCCTTGTTTATATTTACCTGAGAAGAATCCATTTTGAGAAAAAGACACACACACGTCCTTTCATCAAAAATAGTTGAGATTGACTCATGTATTTTTAAAGCATTCCATTTCTGTTAATCATTAATGATATTGTTACTTAAAGTAGTCTCTATTCACCTTGCAATTTCTTATTCAGTTGAATGCAGAGATTACAGTTTTGTAATGTAAGTGGTTTATGCAAACAATTAATATTGATGCAAAAAATGCAAATATCAATAGTTGACAATTTTATCATAATTGGAAGATGTAAAATGTTTCAATTTATGATTTTGTGTTTACTGATACAAAATACATATATGATACAACCAGCACAGTGTAAGCTAATATATTAAGACTATATATGACAAAGGTTCAATTTATTTCATTTGTGTAAAGAACAAAAATATTTACTTTGTCAAAACCAATATATTTTTTATGCCAATTTATTTCTGTTGTAGAAAATAGAAAGTTTCTTGGCCATTTTCAAATGTAAAAAAACTGTATTACATACATTTTTATATTTAAAATAGGAATATTTAAATATAAGCTAATAAGTCACATTATATTTGTATTTTTGAAGCATCAATACTGTTTTATACACATATAAACTGTATTTTATTTGAATTGCTTCTAAAATGATTCCCAGACTCTTTCTTTTCATAAGTTAATTTACAAATATAATTGCTTTCCTTTGTAGTGCAAAAAAGTGATAAAAACTTAACTAGTAACAGTTGATAATGTTTCTTCTTGTTAGTAATTATTATCAATTTATTATCAATAAAATGTAAATCTGAACTATATGTAAAATAAACAGATTAAAAATGTAAACACAAGCTGTGCATGGTGGCTCACACCTGTCCTCTATCATTTTAAGGGGCCAAAGTGGATGGATTGCTTGAGCCCAGGAGTTCAAGACAGCCTGGGGAACGTGGCAAAGACCTTTTTCTAGAAAAAATCCAAAAAAAAAAAATAAATAGCTGGGCATGGTGGCACATGCCTGTAGTCCTACCTGTTCAGGAGGCTGAAGTGGGAGAACCACCTGATTCTGCAGAAGTCAGGCCTTCAGTGAGCCATGAGTGTACCACCATACTCCAGCCTAGGTGACAGAGTGGGACCCTATCTCAAAAAAAAAAAAAGTAAAAAAAAAAAATTGGTCATTCTAGTGACCTGCCTCCCCATCTAGAAACCCAGTAAGAGTTGCCTCCTTAGAATAAAAGACACTCCTGGAACCCAGGAAATTCTAAAGGATTAGGGGCTCTGTGACAGAAACCTGGGCCAAAGATCAAACATTAGAAAAAATATGTATATAGTACCCTTACTGTTGAGGAAATTACAAGGGATTTAGAAGCTCTGTGACAGAAATGGAGCAGAGACCAAATATATTTTTATATTACAGTATCACAGGCCATGAGAATCTTTTGATAATATTCTACTTTGGTATTTATTATTTTGTCCAACCAAAAAATATAAATAATTTTTGGAAAATCCTTGGCCACCCAGTGGTAACACATACCTTTCTCAAATTTGAAATCCAAATATTTACATAATACAGCTAATATATAGTTGTAATTCTTTTAATTCTTAAAAAATCGATAATTTTCAAAGAGATATAGAAAGATACAATTTACTATAGAAAATTTAAGGGCAAAAAAATGACTTGTTAGGAAATTAAGAGTTAATTCTGAAATTGTGTTTTTACAACAAACATCCAAATAAAGATATTCCTTGGTAGAATATTAAGGTTGAGATTTTTCAGGAAAGATTATAGTTTATAGTACACTTTTAGAAGTTATCAACTGGCATATACTTGTTACATTTTAGTAAATTTGGTCTTCAAGAGAAAGCATATAGATATCAATAAAGTAAAGAAAAAAGAAATTAATATTTAAAATATTTTTAATTTATTTTGCAAAAATGTCACTAGCCTAAATTCTGATTCCATGAGTTCAAGACAGAGATGTCTATAGAAGATTTCACTTGTGTGTTTGTTTTGGAAAGGAACAGCGTATCTCTTACTGCCCTATTAGGTCGCAAATATACAAGAGTCAAAAGATCACAAACACAAATTTACTGAATTACCAGGGCATACATTTTATTTTATTTTTATTATTTATTTATTTATTTATGGTTTCTTTTTCTTTTTTTTTTTTTTTTGAGACAGAGGTCTCACAAAGTGCTGGGATTAAAGGCATGAGCCACCACGCACAGCTGGGAAATATTTAAATAATTAGTTAATTTCTTGGTTAGTGTGATTATGATAATGTGGCCCAGCATAATCCATTTAGGAAAGCTGTAACTCTAACAAAGGAAAAGAGCAATTTTTTTTTTTGAGGCAGAGTCTTGCTCTGTCACCCAGGCTGGAGTGAAATGGCATGATTTTGGCTCACTGCAACCTCCGCCTCCCAAATTCAAGCGATTCTCCTGCCTCAGCCTCCCAAGTAGCTGGGATTATAGGCATGCCCCACTACACCCAGCTAATTTTTGTATTCTTAGTAAAGATGAGGTTTCATCATGTTGGCCAGGCTTGTCTTGAACTCCTGACTTCAGGTGATCTGACCACCTTTACTTCCCAAAATGCTGGGATTACAGGTGTGAGCAACCAGGCCTGACAGAAAAGAGCAATTTTAAAATTTACAAATGAATGTTACAGTGATAGGATATTTACATATATATATGTATATATGTAATATAATATGTGTATATACTTAATATTAAATCTTATCTTTCAGAAAAATATTATTCATGTATCTGATCATAGTATCAATCAATCTTGATGCTGAGAATAAAAATTTAATAATATATTTTTATTAGTGAAAAATCAAAGTAACTAAAAAGGGCATTAACTTTTAAAAAATTGTTTTACAACTTATGGGCTAAAGAGTACGTTGAAGTTGTGTGGGCTCATTACTTTTTCAAAGATTCAGGGATTCATTGTGGAGTGGCCTGTCTTTCTAGACTGTGGTCTTCCAGCCTTTACTAAATGGCAAATTTGAGTGTCTGACCAAACCAAGATCCTATTGTGGCTATTTTATAGACACTTTCATCAGTACAAATCTCAGTGGTACTGAAAGAGATGAAGAGAGAGATGGATTTGGGATGGAGAAAATTGTTAAAATTTAAACAGCTGTATTAAAATATTCTTTAAAAATTTACAAGGTGTGCCGTTTGGTTTTTCAATAGACATCTTTTTATCACTGACAAGTTCCTTCACATAACAGAGAACCTAGTGTTCACTTCGAACATTTAGCTCTTGAATAATTTTAGTTCAATTTAATTAGTTTTGTGAATGTAACATACAATGAATTAGGTTGCTTATCAGAGTCACTAGATTAATTACAGATTTATATGTTTTAATGCTGAGTGTCTGGGTTCCATCTTGTTTCTTTTAAATCACTGCAGTTCCACACTGCTTTTTCCTTCATAAGCTTTACTTCACTTCCAGATAACTGATAGTTTTCTAAGTCCCTAAAAACAACAGAAAATGAAAGCATTTTGGACTAAATAAAACCCTTAAGATGAATTCACATAATTTAGGTAAACATTAATAGTTCTCTGAATTCTCTAAGACACAGCCAAAATTAAGTTCAAACATGTTCCTATTATAAAAATTACATTTGTTCAAATACGTTCCTCTTACAGGGATTACGTTAGATGATGAACTTTACATCCGTGGATGCTGTATTTCTATTCTCCTACTTTTGTGGACTTAGTATGTGGTTCCTTGTCACCTTCATCTGACTGTTCTTAATTGTACTGTTTACATACGTAACTCTTCACAGGAAATAAAATATTTTAAAGGTTTTCAGTTGGTTTGTTGTGCTAACTGCAGTGTTTTTTGTGTAATGACAATTTGATGATGTTAATGTAAACATATCATTAGAGATGATTACATACTTTCTTAGAATTCGGTGGTGTTTCCATGATATTTAAATGCTATTTTTACCAGAAGCATGTAGCCAAGAAACAAATGTGGCAAATCTAATACAAATATACCACTCTTCAGTATCTACAATAATAATGTAGTCTACTGTTTTTGGTTAAAACAAAAGAGAGACTAATAATCAATATTGTTATATTTTGAGTGAGTAGGCTGTATAGGTTTGAATAGTCAAATACATATGTAAAATAAAACACATAGTAAGGAAGGACATTTGTTTTCCTAATCTTAATATTTGCTCTAAAATAACCTAAACATCATGGTCTATCATATGAATAAATGATGTATTAATACACTGAAATTCTATTAACAAAGCTTTAAAAATTAACATGTAAATATAAAGTAATTATAAATTAAAGTTTTGAAATAAGAATAGTTTATTATTCAACACACTTATTTTACATGATCTTTAAAGTAGTTGTTTCTTCTTAAGTATTTCCATTCCTATGAGGTTGAACCATGGCCTATATGATGACTTTCGATAATAGTTCAAGGTTCCAAAACACCATATGGGCTGTATTTCAAATAACTTGTTTGTGGATCTTGCATAGATTGTTTAGATAGTAGAATAGCTGATGTTGCAAATGAAACAGCATGTAGAATATACCATTCAGGAAAAGCAAGTTCCTATTTTCAAAATATACCTGTTAACTCCTTCAGGAAAATTACTTATATTAAATTTATTTATTATACATGTATAGAAAACGTTGCAGCTAAAACTGAGTCCTATAATGCAGTCATATCATGAAGTAAGGATGAATTAAAGATCTGGATGAGATTGGCCAATTTACATAAGTAGCCTGGGGCCATTTTGGAGTTGGGGTACTTCCAGCATTTCCCTCAGGATGGCTATGACCAAGATACAAAAGCAAAAGAAAATGATAAAAATATCAAAGGGAAGCTCATAAGAAAGGACTGAGTGTAGGATGGTGACACAGGCCATAGAAAAAGATCAAAAGGATTCATGAACAGGTCCAGTTTTGCCTGGTGTGAAGTCACATGTGTCTTCATGAGAAGCCACACAGAGGACTGAGTGGAATCTGATTTGAGTTGTTCCCCCCATGCAGGATTTGCAGACCAGTATGAAAGAGCAATGTGCACCCTGTTCCTATCTGAGGTAGAGAGAGGTGTCCTAAGCCAGGAATAGGTAAATGTCTTTATAAATTCATTTTCAGGGAATTTGAAAGAACTTCCTGGAGGAGGGAGCACTAAAGAATGGATAAGGTTTATACCTGTATAGTTGTTAAATTAGTTATAATACTCAGGTTTTAGGATAAAAAACATGTTCACAAATTGCAAAAATAAAAGATAGAATATTTCTAGATGTATTAAGTGCTGATATCTTACACCTTCTTAAACATTATCCTTAATCTATTAAGGCTCTTTCCTTACCTATAACTATTTTCTCATTTATATATTTGTATTTCTTTGCTTTGTTTTAACATCTGCCTTTAGACTCACTTTTTAAATAATTTTCTTAAATTTTTTTATTTCATTTGGGCTACTCTCTTGGATAATTCGTGTCAAGAAGTTATGAATAGAATTTTTACTAATTTCTTAACTGAGATTTATATTACTATTACTTCCTTATTCTCTGACCTGTACAGTAACGATGATGACAATGAATAATACCAGCCTCTTCTCCTGTCCCAAACACTTTATTATACTCCTCAAATTATATAGAATTAAATTCTACAGAAAAAAATCAAACAGGTGTATTGATCTCATTCAATAGATAATATCAGTGAGCCTCTAAAGGTTAAGTTACTTTCCTAAATGTTAATCCCAGTCACACTAATGCCAAAGTCGTAGGCTTCTTCATAATTATATTCTGTGCACTTCTGCAGAGCTGGCAGAGCCAAGCTTAGAGACTGTGACTTAACTTTCTGGCCCTTCCAATGTATGTCTGATTTCATTTGAAAGCTGCAGGTACTTATAGCACAGCTGGAAGAAGTGGAGAAAGAAAGGACTATATTTTTTCATGTTACCCTATGAATATAAGAATAATCTACAGATTATTATATATATGTGATAAAAAAAATGAGCCAAATCATTTGAATAAATGCTTTGGGTTAGAGAGGTCAAAATAGTGAAATTGATGACCCAGCAGGCCATCTTTCTTGTGCTTTTTTTTCTTTCCTAAAGCACCATGTGTTGTTATATATGTCCTTGGAGAAACTATGTGTTTAATATTTAGTCTATTTAATATTTTAACTCTGAGCTATTGCTCGCTGAGGCAGAAATCTGGATACTGAAGTCATACAGCTAAGTCCTATTAGAAGGCTAAAGAATCTAGTTACAATTTCAGAATGTTGATCTGGGCCATTTGCCGTGAATTGCAATGAGGCAGAAAATGCATTTTAGAGTTTGCTGTATTAGAGATAATGGAACTACTTTGCGAAAGAAGGAGATAATTTAAATATAATTTTTGCTTCATATACAATCTTACTATGTGTTTTAGAGTCACTTGTATTATACAATGCTTATCTCTGCAATTTTAATGTGACTATGACAATTCATTAGCTTCAAATGCTATTCCCCAGATTTACTATTACACTATTGTCCTACCCACCCCACCCTACTCCACTGCACCCACCCCCCATTTATATGGAAATGGATCTCCTTTTTAGTGGTTGTTTTTTTTGACTTCTGCCCACAGTTCCTGACCTCTCACTGATGTGTCAGTGCTATGCTGTCACAGATGTCATATTTGCAGCTCTGCTTTGAATGCTTTGTTTCTTTCACATCCCTTCACTGCTCCTTTTTTCATGTTTTTGATGTCATTCGCTGAGCTTAATCTATTGGTGACGTGAAATGAATTAGTTTTCTTACACATGCATGAAAAGGAGAAGTGAAGGGGAAAGAGAGGGAAAACTCCACCATGAGAGAGGTCTGGACAGTTATTGGTTTTGGTATTCCAAGGTTATAAGTGTGAATTACTTTCAGATCTGAGTTGATGTAACTTTTCATACCAATGTTAGCTCCATTTAGTTTTGTGATACACCCAATCTTATGGACAGCATAATCATTTGCATATAGCCTGTAATATGATGCTGTTGACACATTTTAAAACAATAGTGAAATCCAAACACCATAAGATAAAGGGTTTCTTATTCTTATTCTATAAACAGAAAATCTTAGGGGAGCCCATAATGTCCTTCAGACATTTTCTGAAGTGGGCATCTGAAGTTCAGCTTGCAGTTTCGGTCATCCAGTCAATCAGTAAGATTTTATGGCACTTGCATCATAACACTTTGTGTGGACAATCTTTCATGAACCTCTGCTTCTGTATTCTATTCTTATCACCAAGACCAAATCACATCCCCATAAGGAATACTAAGTTTTATTTGCTAAAATGTGTTTATAATCTATGTGTGTGTGTATATGTGCTAAATAAAGTTAGTTATAACAATTAACAATAAAGAACCTCTGGTCTCAAGGATCAGGCGGTTTAGTGGATGTTTCACTAGATGTATTCAAGAGATTTTGTTTATGTATTGCCTTTTGGGAGGTGTCCATATATTTACTATAATCTGTTTCTCTTTGGTGGCTTCCATTTCCAAAATTTTTCTCTTTTTATCACTGAACATAAAGTATGTACTCCACTCAGCTGGCAACTACATTCACATAATTATACTCTCTATCTGTCTTTACAAATAGCACTCCACTGTCCTCATTGATGTGATTTATGACTTTGACCTAACATTTTCAGTAAATTCTTGCAAAGGTAAATAAAAGTTGCTCATTTTATTGCTCATTAGGAACTTTCTCAAATCCCATTTTATGCTTTTTAAATTTATTTATTTTTATTTAAGTTCTGGGAAACGTGTGCTGAATGTGCAGGTTTGTTACATAGGTGTACATGTGCCATGATGGTTTGGTGCAGCTAAGAATCCATCATCTAGGTTTCAAGCCCCACGTGTATTAGGTATTTGTCCTAATGCTCTCCCTCCCTTTGTGCCTCATCCCCCGACAGGCCCCAGTGTGTGATATTCCCCTCTTGTTCCCCTCTCTGTGATGTGTTCTTGTTCAACTCCCACTTATGAGGAGAACATGCAGTATTTGGTTTTCTGTTCCAGTCTCATAATCCCATTTTAAGTAAGTCAAAATGTTCAAATTTCTATGGATGATATCAAATAATTAATCCTCTAATACCATTAAAAACCTTACAGAAGTCCAGGCACGGTGGCTTACCCCTGTAATCCAAGCACTTTGGGAGGCTGAGACAGGCAGATCACCTGAAATTGAGAGCTGGAGACCACTCCGGCTAACATGGTGAAACCCCATCTCTACTAATACAAAAATTGGAAGGTGGTGGCAGGAGCCTGCAGTTCCAGCTATTCAGGAGGCTGAAGCAGGAGAATCCCTTGAACCGTAGAGTCAGAGGTTGCAGTGAGTGAATATTGCGCCACTGCACTCTAGCCTGGGTGGCAGAGAATGACTCAGTCTCAAAAAACAAAATAAAACAAAATAATTTTTTTAAAAACAAAATCTGCCGGGCTGGGTGGCTCACGCCTGTAATCCCAGCACTTTGGGAAGCCGAGCTGGGTGGATCATGAGGTCAGGAGTTCAAGACCAGCCTAACCAAGTTGGCGAAACTCCATCTCTTCTAAAATACAAAAATTAGCTGGGCGTTGTGGCATGCACCTGCTATCCCAGCTACTCGGGAGGCTGAGGCAGAGAAATGCTTGAACCCGGGGAAGGTTGCAGTGAGCCAAGATCCTGCCACTGCACCCCAGCCTGGGCTACAGAGTAAGACTTGGTCTCAAAATAAATAGAAATCTTATGATGTGGTTTGTGTATTACTATTGGAAAGCCAGTATTTGACTATTTTGGAGGTCCAAGGACAGCAAAATTAAGCTGTATTCATCTCTATATCTCAATGCTTTCCACTCAGAAATAGCACTTGCTTCTGCTAGTCCTTGGGCATGTAGCTTGACTGTCTCTCAGAACCTGATAATTACTGGTAATTAATTAAATTGGGTTTGAATGTTAATTTCTTTGTACCAAAGCTCCTCAAATACCAATTTAATTTCCTATATGTGTGTTTAAAAAAAAGACACCTTTCCTAGAGACCATTTGATCATCGATCAGATGTGAAAACTTCCATTATTTTTTTTTTGTGTGTGCTAAGAACACTACTATTTGTCTCTCTCTCTCCGTTTACCCTTTTTTGTTATGTGTCTATTAATAGGAAAGTGCTCAAGAAAGAAGTTAAATGGAGACCCCAATAAGCCCATTCTTCAAGCCAAATCTGGTGAATAAAAAATTCAGTGTTCCTTATACTAGCATTCTTTAGTTCAACTTTACCTCAGGTCACTTATCAAAACTTTCTAAGGAATTTCCACAGTGTTTTCTTGTTTTGTCTGTGAACATTTGAATCTTAGAGAGATCCCTTAACAATACTTTCTAACAGACAGTGCAAACGAGTTAGGTGAAGAAATTAGTTGGTAATGGTCCAGACATTAGCCTGAGGGTCTCAAAACATAAAGTCATAGCAACTATTTTAGGAATCATTTCAATAGACGTGTTTCAGTTCCAATTTTAGCCAGTGTTACCTCTAGGACGTACTACTAGTTCATAAAGGTATTTATGCTATAAGTCACATTTGCAGACTATTTTAAATGCTATAATTTCACTATTGATAATTTAAAATTGCATGGCCAATTTTGAAAACTTGATACAAAAACTTTATTGCTTAAGAGGAGCTTTGGAATCAAAAGAGAGCAGTATTTTAAATACTACATCCAAGTGTTTTTTTCCAGATAATGTTTGGCAGTATATCAAATAAAAGGTTACAATTTAACGTGGCTTCATGACATTTACCAAACTGTGAAATCATCACCACAAAATAGATTAGATAATTTATATCTTCCTAAACAGAGATTCCATATCTATTAGCTGCGGCTCAACGTCTGTTCACACTATTTCACTGACTCCTTCAGTCCTTGGTAACACCTATTCTTCTTTCTATTTCAATAGATTTTCACATTCTGGACATTTTATAAAAATTGAAATATACAACACAATGTCTTTTATGACCATATTCTTTTTCACAGGAAAAAATGTTTGCAAGTTTCTTCTCTGTTGTAGCATGTATCAGTACGTCATTAATTTTCCTGTGGAATGATATTTCATTGTAAGGGTAAGCATATTTGGTTTATCTATTCATCAGTTCATGGACATTTGTGGTGTCACCACTTTTAGGCTACTAATATAAAACTGCTATAAATATCTGTGTATAAGTGTTTGTGAGGATGTACGCCTCTGTTTCTTTTGGTTATCTACCTAGAAGTGGATTAGCTGCATACTATGGTAACTTCTTCTTTTTCACTTTGAAGAACTGAAAAAATGTTTTCCAAAGTGGGTGAAGCCTTTTGCATTTCCAAGAGCAGTGAATTACTGTTCTGATTTCCTCACACCTAAAATAACACTTGTTATGCTCTTTTATAGCCATCCTAGTGAGTTTAAAGTGTTTTGTCATCATGGTTCCCTTTCATTCCCTAATGATTAATGATGGAAAACATCTCTTCATGTATTTATTTGCCATTTGTATATAACTTCTTTGGAGAAATGTCTATTGAAATCCTTTGCCTATTTTAACATTAGGTTATATGTATTTTATTATAAAATTCTGAGTCCTTTATAGGGATTACTTAAATTCATTTTGGAATTTTTATTTTTTATAGTTTTCTTTTTTAATTGTAATTATGTGATACATATGCAGGTTTGTTACATGGATATATTATTTGTGATGTTGAGGTTTGTGGCAGAAATAATTCCATCACCCAGGTAGTGAGGTTAGTCAGCAAAATAAAGTTTTTTAGCTTTTGTCCCCTTCGCTCTCTGCTTTAGTACTCCCCAGTGTTTACTGTTTCCATATTTATGTCCACATGTACCCAGTGTTTTGCCACCACTTACCAATAAAAACATGCAGTATTTTTTTTTCTGTTCTTGCATTAATTTGCTTAGGATATTGGCTTCCAGCTATATCCATGTGGCTGCAAAGAACATGATTTTGTTCTTTTATATGGCTGTATAATATTCTGTGGTGTATATGTACCACAATTTCCTTAATCAATCCACTGTTGATGGTCACTTGGTTGATTCAATGTCTTTATTGTATAAACCTTTTGCCTTTGTAAAATAGTTTTAAACTCAACCTAGGCTTACATATTTTGCAGCACACATCTTCTTTCTTTAGTGTCTCTTTAGATCACAATCACTCTATTCATTTGGTGTTTTTGAAGAAATCAACAGTGGCTCCAGTGTTTTATTGTGGTTCCATCCTATATTCAAAATCTTTCAATCAGAACCTCAAATACCTCAAATTTCCATATAATTCTATTCTTATTCACAAAGTGAATGATTTTTGTTGTGTTCCAAAGAAGCACTGAGGTTTAAGATTGACTCCATTTATTTTCTTAATGTTTTGCTTCCAAAAAAAATTATGTTTAAAAGAAAACCCAATAATTTTGTCAAAATAAAGTGGGTTACCTAGGGACAACAGTCGATCCAGGAAGTTAAACTCTTACCCTGAAATAACATAAGCTGGTTAAAATTTCCTCAGTCAAAAACTGAAACAAAATTAAAGAGGATTACTGTGTCTTTTTTTTTTTTTTTGAGACAGAGTTTCGCTCTTGTTACCCAGGCTGGAGTGCAATGGCACATTCTCGGCTCACCACAACCTCCACCTCCTGGGTTCAAACAATTCTCTGCCTCAGCCTCCCAAGTAGCTGGGATTACAGGCATGTGCCACCATGCATGGCTAATTTTTTTTTTTTTTTTTATTTAGTAGAGACGGGGTTTCACCATGTTGGCCAGGATGGTCTCGATCTCTTGACCTCGTGATCCACCCACCTTGGCCTCCCAAAGTGCTGGGATTACAGGTGTGAGCCACTGCGCCCGGCCCAGGATTACTGTGTCTTAATGATGACTGCAGACCATGGATGCCATAATGATTAAATTAAATTAACACATCACTATATGGATTAACCATGTTCTCAGCAACTTTTATCTTTTCCTAGAAAGCTCCAATATAAAGAGCCATTTTAAAGGTTAAAATGAGCTCTTCAATCACCTTCCTTTTTCCTCAGCAGAAACATGTAATAATTTCAGAAATCCATGCACTTGATTTCAAATTTCATCTCATCCATTCTGTCCTTCTAATTCAATACCCTAACCTCCTAATAACTCAATAGTCTTGCTCCTTTCATTGTCCTCTGTGATAAACACACACACACACACACACACACACACACACACACACACACGTGAACATACTCTTTTGTTTTTGCTCTGCTTGCACTCAAGCAGGAGAGTTTTGTGGGAATAAATCATAATGTGTGACAAACAGGTACTACTATTAATTCATCACCACTCATAAAAATGGCAAAAGAGCAATCCATAAAAACCAACTTTCTTCGTTTTTTCCTACTTTCCTAGTCTTATGAATAACTAAACTTCTGAATGCACCTTTTAGTTAACAACTGAAATTTTCATACATTTGTTAAATTGCAAAGATGTAATTTTTGCCATATTGTATATTGTATAAATGCTTTAAGTAAAATTTAAATAAGATTTTTTAAAACTTCAGAGCAGCATATTTATCTTGTTTAATGTGTGTAAAATGTCTACCATGTAAACGAACTGGAAAGGCCAGCCTCCGTAGTCAAACCAATCAGCTACATCAGACCTACTTTCTGTCAGAAAACGTCTTTCATCATTTTTCAATTTGAATAGAAACATTAATACGTGCCTGTGTGACAATCCTATTACTTTTGAAATCTTACTCTAATATAACTATCTACTACCTAAAGCATGAAGACTTGCCATGATTTTGTTTTTTATGTAATCAATTACTGTCCCCTTTAATACTTCTTGCTTAGCTTCTATAGGGTATTTCTTTTAGAATCAAATCGACTCTTTGTTGTCCTAGAAGGATCCAGAAACACATTACGTTAAGTTAAAAATGTAAATGTTTTGTGCATTTGTAGAGAAAAATAGACAATTGTGATTGAGGTGGAAAAGCAGAACTGAAAAAGTCTCTTCAAGCATTTCTCCTTTGGAAAGAGTACATATAGGAAAGTGACATCTTGGAATGGATTTACTTGAATATATCTCAACCAATCTACTCTCTTAATAGTCTTAGATTTATCTTTATACATATACTTTGAAGATCACAGCAATCCTACCACATTCTTTTGTTGATAAATTTGTTGACACACCTTGTGAACCCCAAAATTTGAGACAGGTCTCAGTTAATTTAGAAAGTTTATTTTGCCTAGGTGGAAGATGTGCACATGACTCAGCCTCAGGATGTCCTGATGGCACGTGCCCAAGGTGTTCAAGGCATAGCTTGGTTTTATACATGTGGGGAGACATGAGACATTAATTAATATATTTAAGAAGTACATTGGTCCATTCTGGAAAGGCGGGACAACTTGACACAAAGGCAGGAAGAAGATTCAAAGTAGGGAGGGAGCTTCCAGGTCACAGATAGGTGATACACAAATGGTTACATCCTTTGGAATTTCTGATTAGTCTTTCCAAAGGAGGCAAATCAGGTATGCATTTATCTCAGTGAGCAGAGTGACTATGAATAGAATGGGAAGTAGGTCTGCCCTAAGTAATTTCCAGCTTGAGTTTTCCTTAGTGACCCTGGGGACCCAAGATATTTTTCTTTCACAACCTGAAATAATTTTTTGGAGCCTCCACTATCCTCAAAACTTGTCATCAGTTGTGACTCTTTTTCTTCTTCTTTTTTTTTTTTGAAACAGGATCTTGCTCTGAAGCCCAGGCTGGCAGTTGATGCTTTTCCATGTAACTTTGAGTCAATTTTTAAAACGTATTAATTTTTTTACTATAACTTAATAAGTTTAATGAAATACTATATTTTGTAGAAATTGCAGGTTTCTTTCTTTTCTTTTTTTTTTTTTTTGTTAAGAGTCTCACTCTACTACCTGGGCTGGATTGCAACGGCGTGATCTCAGCTCACTGTAACCTCCACGTTCCAGATTCAAGTGATTCTCCTGCCTCAGACTCCCAAGTAGCTGAGATTACAGGCAAGAACCACCATGTCCACAGGCTAATTTTTATATTTTTAGTAGACACAGGCTTTCACCATGTTGGCCAACCTGGTCTCCAGCTTCTGACCTCAGGTGATTCCCTTGCCTCAGCCTCCTAAAGTGCTGGGATTACAGGAGTGAGCCACCATTCCTGGCCATAATTGAAGTTTTTAATGATTATCTTTCAGTGTCTCATATCTTATTTGCCATAAATTATTTTACAATTCAACATTGAAAATAAATCCTTTTATTCTAATTAGTAAGTTTTAGAGAATTGCATATCTCTTACATCCACAAAAAAAAGTATTATTTTATTTCATTTCACAGCTTCAAAAATGTCTTGAGAAACATCATCTTCCTGTTAGGAAGTTATGCCAAGAAATCCTTGCATTAAGAAAAATACTCAGATATTGAATGCTAAATGAGGTATTGGACCATGCTTTGAGGGAAATCCACACAGATCAGACTCCTTCTCTTTCTGTGGAAACACTTGTAAGACTTTTATCCACTGTCAAAACAAAGGCATTTCACAGTATATATTCCAAATGCAATTAAAAGCATTGGACGACAGATGAAATCTATTGGCCAGAGTTGGAATTTTACTGACATATTGAATCAAACTGATGGATTAGGAAACTCACAAGACTCTATAAGTATAAAATATTTAAAAAGACACATTCAAGAAAATCCTGATAAAAATTTATACAAGTAAAAGAGCAAATTTAGTAATCTAGTGATAAATTATCAGGTTCATCAGTGATGATAAAATAAATATTTCATTAAATCTACGATTGAAATCATCTTAATTACTTCAAGGTAGATATTTGATGTATATTACATGACATATATATGAAATATGTATATGCATTTTTATTGCTCACTTGCAAAACTCTTCCTGTAAACTTGCCAACTATTCCCAATGGGGAATAGTTTAGTTAAGCTATGACATCAGGTAAGTACAATAGAGACATAAAATAAGAGTGGCTTAAAAAATGGTGGGTAGATTTGATTATTACACGTTATGTCTATATGAAAGCATCACATGTACTTTATACATAAATACAACTATTATGCACCCATAAAATTAAAAAATTTAAAAGCAAATTTTTAAAAAGAAAAGTAATTTCTCTGTCATGTAAAAGTTTGAGCCTGTCAGGCACCCTGTTTCAAAAAGTTATCTGGATTCCAGCCTCTTGTGTATTATGGCCTCAGAATTTCTATGGAAAGATGTTCATTCACACAGTGAAAGACAACTCAAGACCAGGTGTTGATAGCAGACATTGAGAGGTGAAAAGAGAAAATAAAAGCCATAGACCCACCTCCTCTAAAGAACAACCAGGAAATTACACCCATTAAGTCCACCTATATTCTTTTTTTTTTGAGACGGAATCTCAGTCTATCTCCAGGCTGGAGTTCAGTGGCATAATCTGGGCTCACTGCAACCTCTGCCCCCTGGGTTCAAGTGATTCTCCTGCCTCAGCCTCCCGAGTATCTGGGACTACAAGGCACGCCATCACACCCACCTAATTTTTATATTTTATATTTTTAGCAGAGAGCAGGTTTCACCATGTTGACTAAGATCTCCTGACCTTATGATCACCCACCTTGGCCTCTCAAAAGTGCTGGGATTACAGGCAAGAGCCACTGTGCCCGGCCTCACCTAGATTCTTTGTCTGAATATACCCATACCTAACTGCAAAACAAACACAAATACCTGGAATAGATCATCCGTATTCTAGCTAGGTATTTGCCCAATATAAATTTACACTATGAAATGGTGAAAAAAGAAACCAGTACGTACAACTTTCAGATTTTGCAATTTGGAAGATATGAGATTAACTAAAAATGTCAAAATTAACAAGTCAAAACTCATATTTTAAATATATGTAGGTACTATTTTGCATGCTTATTTATTAACATTTTTATTTCTAATGGGGCAGTATACTTCACTGAAAAACTTTCTGAACATATATACCAAATATTCAGAAGTAGAAATGCTTTCAATTCATTGAAAAATTTCTTAAGGAGATGTGTTTTATTTTCTTTAGCTGCAGGTATAACTTTAACTGATAATGTAAGTCCTCTAATGTTTTCCAGAAAACATTTTTTAATAAAATTTCCATATTTATATCAAAGGATAATATAAATGGTAATTAATAAAGGACTTAAAATTTGATAAATGGTTTTAACACAGAATGTCACACAAGTTTAAATAAAATTGGTGCACTTTTTAAATTGAATAAATGGTTGTAAATAAGTATTTGTACTCAAATATTCTATCCAATAAACTATAATATCTGGTGGAAAAATATTTAGTGCCTTGCCACTATTAAATACCAATCAATTCCTTTTAATATGGATAGTCCATTGGAATATATTAGCAGACAAGGCAAGTAATTGTTGCCTTCATAAAGATTGTATTCTGTTGGGCGGTACGTGAATTTAATTATGTACAAATCATAATAAATGCATAATTGCCAAATGAGATTTTTGACTATTAAAGAAACCATTCATAGAAAGAGAGATAAATCTTAATTAGGAAAGGGATTAGGGTAGAGCTTTAATTGCTATTCTGTAGAAATAACTTTTTATTCTAGATTTGGAAAACAGGTAAGTAGAATTAATTTTAAAGAGGCTTGAGAAGAATTCAATGGAAAGCAGCAGCAGCATGGACTCTTGTACAAGGAGGGAGGGAACATGAGAGATGTATGAAACTGAGAAACCCACCAGCATTTAGAAATTAATGGAGGATGCAGTGTGAGATGAATATGAAGCTTCTGGAAAAGACAGGATCACTCTGGATCATAAAACCCACCATGTCAGCTATTTTTGTATTAATCCTAAGAGAAATGTGATTTAATCACAGAGGCAGCACATAGAGGAGTAAAAATCATAGATTCTGAAATCCCAGCTATGCTATTTACTAGCTGTGTGACCTTCATAACTTCCTCCTGACAGGTTTTTTTTCCTCTAAAATGAGAATAACATATTATCTATTTCTCAGAGTTCCTATGGGTATAATTGACTTTATAATCCTAAAGTATTTAAAGCACTGCCAAGATCATAATCAATGCCAGGTAAGAATTTGATAAATGTATGTTTGAAAATGTAAAATGAGAGAGGCTAAAATGGAAATCTTTTATTTAAGAAGTTAATTTTGGGGCCCAAAGTGGCTCCGGCCGGATGTCGTGGCGCTTGCGAAGGCGAGGCCAAGAGTTCAAGGCCAACCAACCTCAGCAACCTTACAAGCTCTCAATGATTGGCAAAAAAAAAAAAAAAAAAAAAAGAAGTTAATTTTGCAGCCTAGTCAAGAGAAAATGGTAACCGAGGACTCCAAGTTTTCTGACTTTCAGAGACTCTGTTCTTGATTTTAAATGCTAAGATCACATGAGAGAAGCCACTTTGCAATATGTATGCTTCCCATGTACTTTTGTACAAACTGGGTGCATGAGTTCATCCTTTGCTCTTCTCCACTAATGGAGTTATGCACAGATTTCCATTCTATTCATCCCAGGAAGAAACAGTCCCCAGAGGATGTCTTCTCTGTAGACCTAATAGTGGTTATTAATTGTCTGTAAAATTAAACTATAAAACAGTAAAATCTTTGTGCAGGAGCATAATATTTAATTGAGTGCTAATTCTATTGTGATTATTTTAAACAATACCAGCATGGTAGTTTAAAAAATGTACAGCGATGGCTTTCTAGACAGCTAAAAAAAAACCCTGCATGTGATCACAAATGTCAAGATATTCAAAAGATGTTTTATTTGTCAGTCAAAATGTGTTGCTCAATTTGATTCGCTCTAACATTCTCTCACACTTGATCCTCATGTTGTGCAAAGAAATATTTTCAGGTTACACGTAGAAAACTATCTATGAAGACATCAATCATAAAAGCAAAATTAGTACTGGATTTTCTAAATGTATCCTAAAAGATATGAGGAAGAATGAAGATGTGGCTTTTTTTTTTGTTACATCCATTGTCATAATATATATTATAGTGCTTGCAAATTTGGCTTTCTTAAAGCATACAAGGAATATAGCTGTTTGTCAAGAGTTAAAAAGCATTGCAAGATCTGAAGTAAACATGTACAAAGATCATACACATAGTATCCATACTGATTCAGGGAGCCTGTGTTGTGCAAAAGACACTTGTATTTTCCTTCAGAGTTAAAACTGTTTCTTACAAAATTGAAATTAGAAAATATATTATAAATCAGTAAATCAGCAAAATGTTGTCTTACCCAATGGATGCCTAACACCAGGTTGGTTAGAATGAATAATTACTTTGAAGCTAAGGTGTAGATCTTCTTGGTATCCTTCCAAAGCCCAGATGTCCTCCCTGAATACAAGTCAAACCTCTTTAACAACCTCTCCAAAACAATCTTGATGGCTTTGTGTTCCTACATTGTAAATTAGTTTAAAATAGAGATGTAAAATACACAAGATAGTATAGAATCATAAGAAAACTTTTATAAAAATGTAAATGCAGTTAAGCTTAGCAATATTTGGAGCAAAATTATATGTGTTTTTAGGAATACGTATTTTATGAAAACCTGGTTTAACTATGAAATTATCAGGTTTAGTATGGCTTATTTAACACAAAAGATAGTAATGAAATGGTTTTATTTTATTTTTCATTGCAAATAAGCCAACAGCTAATCACCTATTTTATTTTTTAATTGTTTATGTCTTGAGAAAAGAAAAAGTATCTAAAATCAAGCCTTGAGGAAAGAGTATGTATTGTTTATTTGTGCTAACAAATAAATTACTGAGCATCTATTTGGCATAGAGAATCTTGTCTAATCATTTTTATTTGGCAGTATTGGAAATCAGTCTTTTTTCATATTTAGTTGCAATACAAAAATGTGTCCACTTTGAAGATAAGTTAATGTTATCACTTTTTTCTGAGAAAATAGAGACAAAAGATGTTTTAAGAACTAGCTTCTATTGAAACATTGAGTTTTAGCATGGAACCATTTTAAGCAAGTTATATTTGAGATAATTAGTGAGGATAAGCAACTTTTAGAAGCTGAGTAGGTCATAATTAATTTCAGTTATCACTGGTAAAAACATTCATGTATGAAAGAAATTTCATAAAGAATTTTATTTGGCTAAAAGCAAGAAAATAATTAATCCAGAAAAATTATCTTGATAAACCACAGGTAGGTTGATAATAATTTGCTCAAAGATAACAAGGTCACCTTTTCAGCTCCAGTACCAGCATTCTCTTAGCAGCACCTGATCTGCACAGATGTTGATTTCTCCTTCAGTTCTCAAATGGGGGTCACTGGTCGAGTTGTGAGGAGCTCCCTCTGCACTATTTGTTGCTGATCAAGGTTCCTTTATTAAAAGTGAAGCTGCTTAGCTTTTCCAGATTCCACCAAGATAATCAGTATTTGGAATATTCAAAACATTTTTTTTTTAAATTACACACAGGTGGAGAAAAAGGCAACTAGAAGAAATTAAAATGCAATTTGAAATAACTTATAGCACAAGGAAATGGAATCTTACAGAATAATATATTTTAAAAACCTATGTAAATACACAACTCTTTGGAAATCTAAGTTATTATTATTACATAGCCTTCTTGGTAGGTGGGAAATAAACTAAACATTATGGTTAAAGTAACCATCATATATACATAAAGAAAATAATTTTTGAGAAACATTCTGCAAAGATGTATACATATGTGTAAAACTAATGGAAAGCAAGATAATAATATTTTTATATAAAACATATCATAAAGATTTATTGTGATTTCCACTAAATGCTACTAAACGAATATTTTTTCATCTTAAAAATCAAAATTCTTATCTCCTAAGAAATAAAATCTCTGTATTTCTGTGACCATTTTTGCTAGGCCTTAGTTTAAATTTGCCCTAGTGCCACATATGAGCTCAGGTGCTATTTAATTCACCCCCTGCAGGATAATAGGGTATATAAATGACTTTATAACTTCTACTACTTTGCCATAGTGCTGAGGGATGTTTGTCGTGGCTTACAGAATGAGAAATCAATTAAAGTATCTCAACTGACAATACAGGGTATCCCACTGTAATCATTATATATATTTATAAACAGACACAAACTTTTCTTTACTGTTATTTTGTTTGTTACTCTAGAAAGTTAGAAGTCTCACTCAACTAAGTAGAATAAAACTTACTCATATAATAACACAAAAATTTTAAATATACAACAGAATTTTTTTCCACAAGGCACTGAAGCAACAATAATCAACATGTTAATGGTTAACACAGAAGATCAACATAACAGTATCGACTGTGTTGGATATAGGCAAAGTCGGGCAAACCAAAATCAATACCACCACTAAAACAAACAAAAAATAAAAAACAATGCAAGCATAATTTATGGATTTCAAGAAGCATGTTTGCTTACTAATAACTAGATAAACAGGGAGGGGAGCACTACACAATAGGGTCTATTGTAGTGAATAGGTGAGGGACGGGGGAGGGGGGGCGGGTGGGGAGTTGGGGAGAGATAGCATGGGGAGAAATGCCAGATATAGGTGAGGGGAAGGAAGGCAGCAAATCACACTGCCACATGATTTGCAACTATCTTGCATGTTCTTCACATGTACCCCAAAACCTAAAATGCAATAAAAAAATTAAAAAATTAAAAAAAAAAAACAAAATGAAAGAAATTACAGTGAGAGAAAAAGTCTTTGTGTTCCATAACAATATCCATAGTAAATAAAGTTTCCTAGGCATGCAATCCATGTTAAAAACAATTGAATGCATGCATGAATGAATGAATACATCCTCATTCTTTGCTTTGTCTCTAAATTACATTTGGTGCAATTCTAGGAAATAGACTAATTTCTCAATGAAAAAACATTCAGCAGTATTGTGATTCAACTAACGGCAATGGGATAAGGTTATTGTGGTCTTCTGTAATTTATATTTAAAAATAATAGTTTTATGAGAGATGTCAGGTGAAAAGGCTATCCTCAAAAAAGAAACCATTGTTTTTCTGGTGTTTCCTGCTCTCCCACTCTGAAGCCTGTCTTCTATAAAAGTGGAAAATATATACAAATGATTATCTAACAATGAGGCTATGATTACTTTGCTTAAAATTGTATTTTGTTGGATATATCTGTGTAAGAGTTTTCCAGTAAAAATGAAGTTACATTGAATTTAAAATTGATGACTCCTAGATTTTCCTATTTATATGTTTCAAACTAATGAGTCCTAGCCCAAAGATAGTGTGACAGGAAAAATAATGGCCTCCCCAAAATTTTCATGCCCTAATCCCCAGAATTTGCGACTATGTTCTGTTACAGGGCAAGGGGAGATTAAGGTTTCAGATGGATTTAGTTTGCTAATTTGATTACTTTCAAATCAGAAGATTATCCTTGGTTAACCCTAGTGGAACCAATGTAATCGTAGGATCCTTATATAGGGAAGAACTGTCAGAATCAAAGAAATGGTAGAGAAGGAGCCTCAGAGAAAATGACGACTTCATCTTGTTGGTGTTGAAGATAAAGGAATGGAGCCACAAGACAAGGACTAGGGGTCGTCTGTAGAAGCTGAAAACGCAAGTAAATGAATTCTGCGCTAAAGCCTTTAGAAAGTAATGCACGCCTACAGGTAGTCATTTTAGGCAGTAAGCCCTAGTTCTGAATTCTGACATAGAAAACTGAAAAATAACAAATTGGTGATATTTTAAGCCACTATGTTTCTAATAATTTGTTACAGCAGCAATAGAAAACTAATACACCTGGGTAGTTTATTTAATCTTAATAGTAACTATAAATGGGGAATGCAGTTAACAAATGTCACATTGTGATGGGGACATATTGACAAAGCTGAATTTTACTTCAATATTCTGAACAAAAAAGTATGGATTTCCACCCCTCAATAAAACGTATGTACATACCTCCAATCAAAATGATAAGTAAATTCCTGCTCTGACAATAATCCCCTATGTCTCAACATATGACGTTTACTTAACAAATGCAATGGAGAAAAATATCTAAGACAACTGAGCTATAGAAAGAAAAATATAACTGTATATGACAGAAAACTTCCTACAAGAGTTGGAGATGAGGTTTTAAGGTCATGGATCTCTGAGATATAATTGCGCAGTGGTTGCGCTGGTTTGCTACCCATGACCAGAAGCATGATTGAAGTTAGGCTCACTGCTTGAAGCCTGGATCTGATAGAGACACACAAAAAGTCTACCTCATGAAAAGAGACTGAGAAAACTCCTGCCACACACACCACTCTTTTCAAATGCCAACGTGTGCTTTGGTCGACTATATGCTTAGTGACAAAGAAAGACACAGACACAAAATTTTTAAAACCAAGCTATTCAATTTCTCTGAGGATGGATCTCCATTTCCCAATTTTATCTTTGCATAGTGAACCTGAACATTAATTATGAGGCATCTTTCTGAATCTGAGACCTGAAGTGCTAAGTGAAGAAAACAATAATAGTATTAACAAAAATTATTTAAAAACCTTGATGGTAGCTTTAAAGAGACTCTTTATTTCTTGCATTCAAAGCATACATGGAGAGATCCATAGCTATCCCAGGGCCTTTTGAGTGTTTCAGAGTTGTGGCACTAATAATAATCTCTGTCCTATTGGACCTCTTAAGTTAGTTAATATACAGTCAGTGGCAATCAAGCAAGAAGTGGGGCCTTGATACATGGAAGGGAGATATTTGTAAAGAATCAGATGAGGTTAAAAACCTTAAGCTCCCCTGACACTTGAAACTCCTTCATTAGCCAAATTGTCTTTGCCTCACTATTGGAGGAAACTAGCTATCCCTGCATAACAACTTCCAAGGACTTTACCAGGTACAGTTGCCATACAAACCAAAACTCTTCAGGATCTCAACCCACAAACTCTAACTGCCTCCAGCCTAGAGTGAGATCTAAATCTCAAAATATCCCAGTCACAGACATATAAAACATAGTATGGAAGAAGATAGCCTGTAAAAATAAATTTTTAATAAGTTGTTTACCCTCACCTATTTATATAGGCAAAAGTAAATTTCTCAGAAGGAAACAGATTAAAAACTGAAAAGGAGTAATTTGGAGTGAAGTAAATATTTCCAAAGGTATTTGCGCATCCTTGAAAAGATGTACAGTCACCTCTGAGCTTACTGACTTTTGTAGGCCATAGAGGATGTGAGATGATGTTGAAATGAATTGAGTTTCCTGCTATCCATGGGAATTATGGGATTCTACCAGAGTAGCAAATGGTACTATTAACCATCAAAGGCAAAGATAAATGCAAGCCATCAGGTGTCTGAGTATATGGCTAATTGGTTAAAGAGTCAAGAAATTGCAAGAAGTAGAAAAATCTTAAATTATGGTCTCCCATAACATTTTGCAAATAGTAAAAATGATGATTTTTGTAAGTTTAATAGGAAGACAAAGAAGTTGAACCAATAGAGTGAAGATTCATGGCTTCGTACCCATTCACTTAACCAGATCACAGAACAACAGACCTTTGATAAGGGGGAATCCAGAAACTCTGGAAGTATTCTATAACACACCTCAGACACACCATAAATTTATCTTACCACTATACATTAGAGATGTGAAATGCTCAAAACTGTTAGGGGTTGAAATGGTTTGATTCTGTGTACCCACTCACATCTCACGTTCAATTGCAATTCCCAGTGTTAGGGGAGGGCCCTGGTAGGATGAGATTTCATCATTGGGACAGATTTACCCCATGATATTCTCATGATAGTGAGTGAGTTCTCACAAATCTGGTTGTTTAAAAGTGTGTTGCATTTCCCCCTTCACTCTCTCTTGCCACCATGTGAAGACTGAGCCTGCTTCCCCTTTGCACTTTTGCTATGATTATAAGTTTCCTGAGATCTCTAAGTCATGCTTCCTATACAGTCTGCAGAACTGTGAGTCTTTAATTGAGTCACAATTAAACCTGTTTACTTCATAAATTACCGAGTCTCAGATAGTTCTTTATAGCAATGTGAAATGGGCTAATACAGGGATTATTAGATGCTGGTTCTAAATTGACATTGATATTCAGTGATCTAAAATCCAACATAGACCATGAGTGAGAGAAAACTTGTGCAAGTTAGATGATAGTTGAAGCTCATTCTGGCTTGAGTCTGACTCCTAGTGGTTCCATTGGCACTACAAATATCTCGTGTGGTTAATTATCCAGTCTCAGAATATAGAGTGTAATTAGATATATTTTATATGTGAAATATTTTGGTATTGGTTCCTGACCTAGGAAGATACGTTATGGTATATGACAATCAGGTAATAAATGAAGTATTACCATTGGTGCAGATCACAATGGGTAAACTGGGTATATCTACAGCACTACAGGGTGGTCATTTATTTACCCAGTCCCAAAAGTTATTATTAGAATAAACATACTTGTTAAATCATACAATTCCACCATTTTGGATGTTTGTGCAATAGATTAAGAACTAATATAAACAGAACTGCCATATGGAAGCCTCTGAAATGGGTATTAAATCAAAATAAAATACTCCCATAAACATTTCCAGGGAACAATGCCATCCTTAAATGCTAAAGGGTGCAAAGGTACTAGTAACTAATATTTCCAATTAATTTGTCCATCTTGCCCCTGCAAAAAAACAAACTAATCCTGAAGGAAAAGGTGATTGCCATATGCTCAACTAAGTATAGGAAAACCTCAGAGATATTGCTGGTTAGGTTCGCCATTGCAATAATGTAAATATCACAGTAAACTGTGTCAAAATATTTTTTATTTCCAGTACATATACAAGCTATGATGAACTATACTGTAAGTTTTTAAAAGGACAATAGCAGCTGAGTGCACTGGCTCATGCCTGTAATCCCAGAACTTTGGGAGGCCGAGGCAGGTGGATCACCTGAGGTCAGGAGTTTGAGACCAGCCGGGCAACATGGTGAAAATCCATCTCTACTAAAAAATACAAAAAATTAGCTGGGCACGGTGGCACATGCCTGTAATCCCAGCTACTCAGGAGGCTGAGGCAGGAGAATTGCCTGAACCCAGGAGGCAGAGGTTGCGGTGAGCCAAGATCGCGCCATTGCACTCCAGCCTGGGTAAGAAGAGCGAAACTCCGTTTCGGGGGGCGGGGGGAAAAAAAAAGGATGCTAACAATTATTTGAAACTCCACTGAGTGGGAATCATATTGCTGGTAGAGGTTCTTGCCTCATTGTTGACGGCTGCTGATTGATCAGGGTGGTGGTTGCTGAAGGCTGAGGTAGCTGTAGCAATTTCTTAAAATAAGATAACATTGAAGTTTGCAGCACTAATTGATACTTTCTTTCATGAACGATTTCTCTGTAGCATGCTATGCAATGCTGTTTAATAGCATTTTACCCACAGCAGAACTTCCTTCAAAACTGGAAAAAATCCTCTCAAATCCTGCCACTGCCTTATCCAGTAGGTTTATGCAATATTGTATTTTGTTGACATTTCAACAATGTTCAGCACGTCTTCTCCAATAATAGATTCCATCTCAGGAAACTACTAACTTTGATGATCCATAAAAAGCAACTCATTAGTTTCAACAACAATTTGTTTGTTTTATGTCAAATGTTACATGATCAAAGTAAATTAGGAATCATACTTACCACATAGTTTCTCATCTTCAGTCTAGATTTTTTTTGTGTCTGAATAAAATCCAAATAAAAATGCTTTGCTTTTTGTTATTGCATTATTTTTAATTATAAGTAGTTTTAATCTTTTTTGGATTATGATACATTGTGTGTGTGTGTGTGTGTGTGTGTGTGTGTGTGTGTGTGTGTGTGTTATAATTTTGGTCTCTGTGCTTTCATAAATCACCCTACTTATTTCTCTGTTCCAGAATTCTACATTTGATATTAAGCATGACAGATTAAAATATATGAGAAAATTTATGTTCCTTTTGGAGTTAGATTATAGGCATAGCATTAAACTAAGAATGTAAGGTGCTGATTTCACAGAGTTAATGGATAGGCAGGTGTAAGATATATTGAATGCCATTCATATAAGTCTGTTCGTAATGTATTTTATAACAACATTTCTGTATACAACAGCAAAAATGAAATGACTATGGTACTACTGATAATTTATATTAAGTAAATAAAAATAGAAAACAAGCTATAATGTCATATATATTACATAAGCATCCTAGCATTTAAAAAATTTATTTACTCATTTCATGCAAATTATTTTTATCTAACTCAGATTTTCATTTGAAAGTAGTTGTGAAGATTACTTTCTGTAGCTACAAGCTGTACTAGGATGGTAATATGAAGACACTTCATTTCTAATATATAGTAGTTGAATCTCAAAGCATTGTCTGGAACCAATTCTCTAGCCTTACCGATCAGATATCATGATTTTGATACCCTTGATGTGGAAAAATCTTTTGATAAAATCCAACATCTCTTCATGAAAAAAACCCTCAACAAACTAGGCATTAAAGGGACATGGTTGAAAATAATAAAAGCCATCTATGACAAACCCACAGCCAACGTAGTACTGAATGGGCAAAAGTTAGAAGCATTCTCCTTCTGAGAACTAGAACAAGACAAGGATGCCCGTTTTCACCACTCTATGTAACATAGTACTGGAAGAGTTAGCCAGTGCAATTAGGAAAGAGAAAGAAATAAGAGGCATCCAAATAGGATAAGAAGGCAAACTACTTCTTTTCACCAACAATATCATTCTATACCTAGAAAACCTTAAACCAAGTGGCTCCTGGAACTAAGAAGTAACTTCAGTAAAGTTTCAGGATACAAAATCAATGTACAAACCAGTAGCATTTCTGTATGTCAATAATGTTCAAGCTAAGAGTCAAATCAAGAATGCAATCCCATTTACAACAGCCTCAAAAAAAAAAAAAAAAAAAACCTAGAAATACATCTAACAAAGGAGTTGAAAGATCTCTACAAGAAATACAAAACACTGCTGAAAGCGAGGGAATGTGTTCTCTTCCCGCGTCCACAAGAGGGCGTAGTTTCTAGGGCAGGAACTTCCCAGCGACATGCCCTACCTGCCTTCCCCTTGTCTCCATCGGGAGACTTAACAGTCTTTAACTTTGGTTCCCTCGGGAAAGGATCAAAGATCAATCACTCCAGCAGAAGTTTAAAGTAACTCTTCTCGTTGGCCAGGGGGCTTGGAGAAGGTGGGAATTCCTTCCGGGCTAAAAGTCCCCTTCTTCCTCACCTCCTTGGATTCCATCTTTGAGTCCCCTTCCACCATCTTTGTGGAAGCTTTCTCTCTCTCCAGGATGTCCCCCTCAGGGGTCCCCTTCCACTCAGCGTGGAAGCTGCTTTCTCTCTCCTGGATTCCATCTTTCTGGATTCTCTCATTCACTGTGAGAGGAGCTTTCCTTCCCTGATTTTCCCCCTCTGGGAACCCTTCTCACTCAGTGTGAGAGTGGCTTTTCTTTCTCCTCACTCAGTGTGACAGCTGGCTGTTTCTCTCTCTCCTCCTTCTCTTTTTTTCTCTCTCTTTCTCTCTGCCTAAATAAACCACTTCCTGAAAAAACTTTTTGGGTCCGGTATTTACTCCAAGGTGCTCACCATGGCTGGCAACGTGTCCTCTTTCCCATTCTTGAGTCAATGAAGGACAAGAACCTGGGGCGCACCTGATCGGAAAGGGAATAGAGCCAGTGTCCCTTTCCCCTTTGGCAACAAAAGAAATCATAGATGACGCAAAAAAAATAGAAAAACATTCTGTGCTAGTGCTAGATATATATCCAAAAGAAAGTATTTCATTCTACCAAAAAGACACACACACTCAAAAATTCACTGTAACAGTATTCACAATAGCAAAGATGTGGGATCAACCTAGATGCCCATCAATGGTGGAATGAATAAAAACAATGTGGTATATATACACCATGGTATAGAAATTATTGAAATTAAGTCCTTAGCAGCAACATGGATATAGCTGGAGGCCATTATCCTAAGTGAATGGATGCAGGAATAGAAAATAAAATACCACATATTCTCATTTATAAGTGGGAGCTAAATTTTGGGTACTCATACACACAGAAATGGCAACAAATAGATGACTAATGGAGGGAGATAGGGAAGGGGAGAAGTGTTGAAAAAGTACTTATTGAGTACTATAGATGCTCATTGCTTGGGTGACAGGATCAATCATACCTCAAACCTCAGAATCATGCAATACCCAGGTACCAAACCTGCATATTTAAGTCCAGGAGACTTAACAGTCTTTGTTTAACTTTGGCTGAATCCAAAATAAAAGTTGAAGTTATTTCTTAAAAGAGAAAAAAAAAACTCTGAATCTAAAATAAAAGTTGAAATTATTTCTTAAAAAAGAAAAAAATTGTTTCCTTGTTTCAATTCCTTCTTTCATCAATTTCCTGTCACTGAGAATATTAGATAAATGTAGTTGACAAACATTTAAAAACAAAGCATTTTTACTTGTACAATTAAAAAAAAAACTAGTCTGAGGGGATCAGGGATATTTGGCAGCTTCTACTTACTCTGAGCCTACGACTATAAAGCATGCTATTCACAGAGGTGACATAGATCTTAAAACCTTCTTTATAATTTTAAAAAATAACTTTTGGCCTCATTAGATTACAGATGACCTAATAATAAATGTATGTATTGTGATATACTTGGGTTCTTTGGAGGGAGCTACTCAAATGTTCTCACTCTAAAAACCATAATTTCAACAGCAATTATCCTAAAGGATTTTCCTACCTGAGAAACAATAATAATGGGAGGAACTCTTGTTTGGGAAATATTGCTGTACATGATGAAACATACCATGAAATAAAAACGCCATTCAGGCATACCTCAGAGATATTGCAGGTTCAGATCCAGATGACCACGATAAAGCCGATGCCAAAATAAAAACAGTCGGGCGCGGTGGCTCAAGCCTGTAATCCCAGCACTTTGGGAGGCCGAGGCGGGTGGATCACGAGGTCAGGAGATCGAGACCATCCTGGTCAACATGGTGAAACCCCGTCTCTACTAAAAATACAAAAAATTAGCTGGGCACGGTGGTGCGTGCCTGTAATCCCAGCTACTCAGGAGGCTGAGGCAGGAGAATTGCCTGAACCCAGGAGGCGGAGGTTGCGGTGAGCCGAGATAGCGCCATTGCACTCCAGCCTGGGTAACAAGAGCGAAACTCCATCTCAAAAAAAAAAAAAAAAAAAAAAAAAAAAAAAAGTCACAAATATTTTTTGTTTCTGAGTGCATATATAAATGATACTTATCCTATACAGAGGTACATTAAGTATACTATGTCATGTCTTGAAAACAATATTCACATCTTAACTTTAAAATATTTTATTGTAAAATATGCTGACAATCATCTGAATCTTCAGCAAGTAATAATCTTTTTTTTTGAGATGGAGTCTTGCTTTGGCGCTTAGGCTGGAATCTCAGCTCACTTGATCTCAGCTCACTGCAACCTCCGCCTCTTGGGTTCAAGCGATTCTCCTGCTTCAGCCTCTAGAGTAGCTGGGACTACAGGCATATACCACCATGCCCAGCTAATTTTTGTATTTTTAGTACAGACAGGGTTTCACCACGTTGGCCAGGATGGTCTTGATCTTCTGACCTCGTGATCCACTTGCCTCAGCCTCCCAAAGTGCTGGGATTATAGGCATGAGCCACCACGCCCGGCCTGTAGTAATCTTTTTTTGGTGGATGATTTCAACTTGCTGCTATTGGCTGCTGACTGATCAGGGTGGTGGTGGCTAAAGGTTAGAGTGGCTGTGGTAATTTCCAAAATAAGACAATAATCATGTTTGCCACATTAATGGACTCTTCATGAAAGATTTCTCTGTAGCATGTGATGCTAATTGACAGCATTTTAACTACAGTAGAAATTCTTTCATAATTGGAGAAAATTCTCTCAAACCTCAGAGCAGTTTCATCAACTAAGTTTATGTACTAATCAAAAATTTTTATTGACATTTCAACAATGTTCGCAGTGTCTTCACCAAGAGTAGCTTCCATCTCAAGAAACCACTATTTTTAGATCATTCATGAGAAGCAACTTGTAACCCATTAAAATTTGATTATGAAATTCAGTAATATCTTCAGGGTCCACTTCTAATTCTACTTGTTTTAGCATGTTTACCAAATCTGCAGTTACTTCCTCCACAACAATCTTGAACCTCTCTCAAAGTCAACCATGAAGGTTAGAATCAGCTTCTTCCAATCTCCTGTTAATGTTCATATTTTGACCTCTTCCCACAAATCATGAATATTCTTAATGGCATCTAGAATGGTGAATCTTCTTCAGAAGGTTTTCAATTTACTTTGCCCAAATCCATCAAATCCATCATGATCTACAGCAGCTATAGCCTTAGAATATTTATTTCTTAGGTAATAAGACTTGAAAGTAAAATTACTTCTTGACCCATAGGCTGCAAAATGAATGTTGTGTCTGTGGGATAGAAACAACATTAATCTCTTTGACCATCTCCATCAGAAGTCTTAGGTGACTAGATACATTGTCAGTTGGCAGTAATATTTTGAAAGCAGTCTTTTTATTTTTTTTCCCTGAGTAGTAGGTCTCACTAGCGGGCTTAAAAGATTCGGTAAATTAAGCTGTAAACAAATATGCTGTCATGTGGATTTTCATTGTTATATTTTAGAGCACAGGTAGAGTGAATTTTGCAGGGTTTTTAAAGGCTCTTAGATTTTCAGCATGGTAAATGAGCACTGGCTTTAAAGTTACCAGCTGAAGTACCCCAAGAGTTAACCTGTCCTTCAAGACTATGAAGCCAGACATTGACTCCTCTTTTGCTATGAAAGTCTTATATTGCATCTTCTTCCAGTATAAAGCTGCTTCATCTATATTAAAAATCCATTGCTTAGTGAATCTGCCTTAATCAATTATCTTAGCTAGGTCTTCTGGATAACTTGCTGTAGTTTCTACATTAGCACTTGCCACTTCACCTTGTACTCTTAGTTAGCAGAGATAGCTTTTTGTTTTTCCCCCTAAAGCTTCATGAACCAGCTTCCACCAGCTTTACATTTTCTTCTGCAGCTTCCTCACCTTTCTCAGCCTTCAGAGAATTTAAGAGAGTTAGGGTAATTTTCTGTCTTTAGCTTAAGATATTATTGGGGCTAATTTAATCTAGCCAGACCACTAAAACTTTCTCTATATTAGCAATAAGGCTGTTTCACGTTATCACTCTTGTGTTCACTGGAGAAGCACTTTAATTTCCTTCAAGAACTTTTCCTTTGCATTGAATACTTGGCTCACTTTTGTCACAGAGGTCGAGCTTTAGGTCTATCTTGGCTTTCAACATGCCTTTCTGACTAATCTTAATTATTTCTAATTTTTTATTTAGAGTTAGGGACATGCAACTCCTTCTGCCCCTTGAACATGTAGAGGCCATTGCAGGGTTATTGATTGTCCTCATTTCCATGTTGCTGTGTCTCTAGGAATAGGATTGGGTGGCCAGTGTAAGAAGTAGAGAGGGAAGTAGAGAGGTGGGGCAATGGTCATTCCATGAAACAGTCAGTACAGGTAAAACAGTTATCAGTTAAGCTTGGCGTTCTCCATGGGCATGGATGTGGCACCCCAGAAATATTGCAATAGTAATGTCAAAGAGCACTAATTACAAATCACCATAGCAGATATAATAATAATGAAAAAGTTGTAAATATTGCTGATTGCCAAAATGTGTAACAGAAACACAAAGTAAACACGTTGTGAGAAAAATGGTACTGACAGACTTCCTGGAAGCAGGATTGCCACAAACCTTCAATTTGTAAATAAAGAATTCAAAATATATTAAGTACAATAAAGCGAAGTGAAATGAAAGGAGGGATGCCTATACATATTGCTATATACATTTAAAACAAACTATAGATATTGTTGCCTCTCCCATTGCTTTTTCTTTTGAGACAGAGTCTTGCTCTGTCGCCCAAACTGGAGTGCAGCAGCGTGATTTTGGCTCACTGCAACCTCTGCCTGCTGGGTTCACATGATCCTCCTGAGTGTCTGGGATTACCCACACACTCCAGCCCCACCCAGCTAATTTTTGTACTTTTAGTAGAGATAGGGCTTCACCATGTGGACAGGCTGGACTGGAACTCCTGATTGCAAGGGATCCACCTGCCTTGGCCTCCCAAAGTGCTGGAATTACAGATGTGAGCCACTGCACCCAGAGTCTTATTAATTTCTAAGGCATATGAAGATATTTATTTGGATATAATTCATTGAAAGAGTCTTTCTTTAGAATGAAATGTGAATCATACATTGCACAGGTTCTTCAACTCTCATCTTTGGAAACCTTGCTGTGTTTGTTGTGTTTGTGTTAGGTCAGTCTTTGTCATCGTCTGAATGTTTGTGCTTACCCCAGATTTTTGTCGAAACCTAATTCCCAATATGATGGTGTTAAGAGTTTGGGCCTTTAGAGGTATCTAGGTTAGGAGGGCAGAGCTCTCATGGTAAGAACTATCAATCTATTTAAACGTATATATTCTTACATATACATGTATATGTATACATACACACACACACACACACAATATTTTCTCTTTTAATTTTTACAAAAGTTAGTGAGGTTGGTTTTACTACTTGCATTTTACAGTTAGAGCAGTTGTACTAAACATCATTTGTTTTGCTGATTACTTTAACACTAACCTTGGTCAGAGGGGGATTCACTTCTGTCCCTGAAGTGAAGGTGTCCTGGACATTGGATTCAGCAGTGAGGGGTGCTGTGGCTCTTCATCCATGGAAGAATGAAAGAGATTTAGTTGTTCCCTTTGGAAGTTTTGAGTTCAGCTCTTAATTTCCTGTTTCAAGCAGCTTCAAACTCTGGCAAATGCCTGGACAGGAACTGGCCATGTGCTTGTGGCAGAATCTCTCCCTCCATGGGGCCTTTACTTGCCAAGCACTATGAGACTGCAGAACTTCACTTCATTTTTTAGCTTCCAACCAAACTCTTCACCCGCAGCCTAAAATAAGGCCTGTGTTTTAGGCCAAGGAAAATATGATTATGAGTTTGGCCTCATGGTTTCCATTTTCAAACGACAGCTCTGAGTGATTACCACAAGCTCTGCTGGTTTCTTTTCCTTTCAAGAGGAGTCTGTTTGCCTGGGTGCATCAGATCCCTTCATACCTAGATTCTGCAGTACTCCCAGGACAAAATGCCTGGTGGTTGCCGGCTCACCTACAAAGAACTCTTCCTTCTCTGGAATTCTTGTTCATTTCGTCTCTGTTGTTTCATTGACTCTTACATGTCTTCACACATCTGATTTTTAAAAATTTATAGTTTTATAGTTTTTAAGGTTGTTGAAACAGAGTGTTGCTCAACATTGAAAGGAAATATTCTGATCTGTGATTATTTTCTTTATTTTCTCATAAGCTCCATGACATATTAATTACCCAACATCTGGAAGGCCATAAAATTCCTTTCTTCTGCATACGTATTTTTCTCTGTTTATGGATGAAAGCATCCCATTTTTAAATTCTGTCCTTCCTTCATTCTCCCAATCCTCTAATCTTCTTTTTTTCATTTTCTCCTTTTTCTGGTCTTTACTACATCTATATCATGTCAACTGCTCTCCAGACTATACTCCACAGAGAAAAATTACGTTGTACTCCTTGACCTTTAAACTGTATCAATGTTCCTAAATCTAGGTCCTCAAAACACTTTGGAAAATCAAAAGCAACATTTCATTATGTGGGTTTGTGAGGCTTCGAGTGCATTATCCCATTGCTTTTCATTTCATTTTAATTGCCAGTTCTCGTTTCTTCCTACCTTTTTTTCCATCTACCAATGATAAAATTTCAGTTTTCCTCAGCTATCTATCCTAACTCTGTACCCACTATTTCCAGAGAATACTGCTTTCAAGTATACTCTCAAGTTATTGTATGCACATGAAACCACTTACATTCTTCGTTTCTCACCTTTCAGTAAAATAATATCCTGTTTCTATCTAAGCCTACTCTTTTCCTTCATTTCATGAATCAAAATTTCGCCTTCTCCCTCAGAGACCTACCTACATCTATTTTATTTCCCCCACCAAGAGTAATTTTTATTTCTGGATCTTTATTTTCAGTTTATAAGCATTCACAAACTCCTGTAGTGACCTCACATATGTGTGTGTATATGCACTCTTTGTTAATTTTTTTTCTAAGTGAATAATGGGGAAAGTAGGCTAATATGTTTGATCTATAAATAATTATCACAAAACAAGAAGAAATATATTTTGTAAATATAACAAAATAAAAAATATATTTTGTAAATAAAATAAAATAAAAGTAATTAAATAAATGTTAATTAATTTATTTATACATTATGACTCCTGTTAAAAGGATAATGTACTAGTATCTCTTGGCCCTGATACCTTGTCAGAAGTATTTCTTTTTTTTGAGATGGAGTTTCGCTCTTGTTACCCAGGCTGGAGTGCAATGGCATGATCTCAGCTCACTGCAACCTCCACCTCCTGGGTTCAAGCAATTCTCCTGCCTCAGCCTCCCAAGTAGCTGGGACTACAGGTGCACGCCACCATGCCCAGCTAATTTTTGTATTTTTAGTAGAGACGGGGTTTCACCTTGTTGACCAGGATGGTCTCGATCTCTTGACCTCGTGATCCACCCATCTTGGCCTCCCAAAGTGTTGGGATTATAGGCGTGAGCCACCGCGCCTGGCCAGAAGTATTTCTTTTCAGAGGAGTATATGTAACAGAATTTCATGAATGAGAATGTATTTCAGAAAAGAGAAAATACAAACTGTTAGCAGTATTTAAGTTTGAGAATAGAATTCACAATAATTTCTAATTTGTATTTTATATCTATCTAAGGCAAACACTTTTTAAAAGATTTTGTAAGTAATAAAAATGTGAGTTTATTTATTATTACTTGGCTGTTTGTGGATTTAATGGCAGGATTGAGGTTGGGAGGGGTCCCAGCTGCTGCTTCTGCTTTTCTTGTAATAGGGAGGCCACCTACGAGTAGTATGGGGTGGACTTGGAGTGCAGAGTTGGTGTGACAGGGGACATCCGGGGGCTCGAGATGTTGCTGATGATGAGGAATGTCAAGTGGCACTGACGCTGGCTGGCAAGGCCACAAGCAGGTTCTCTAATGTGGGCGCTCACCCCTTTCCTCCCCCCATCCCTCCCTCCCGCCCAGGCCCCACTCTCCTGAGGGATGACGGGGAGGGCGCCCATTACTGGACAGAGGAATGGGCGCCCTCCTTCTTCCTTTTGTTGGGCTGGAGTGAGGGAGGAGGCCGGCTCAGGCAGGGTTTATGGGGCCCAGGATGGTGACAGCACAGGTCTTGACTGCTTGGCAGCTGAGGAATGTAGGGGGGTCAGGTAGTGGCAGCAATGAGGGGCGGGCCAGGGTGACCCAAGCCCAAGGCCAGGATTGAATGCAGCTGAGGCCAATGGTCCCACAGTCCTCCCCAGTGGGGGTCAGGCAGTCAGGAAGGAAGATGGCTTATGGCGAGGGTGGAGGGGGGCGCCCAGGGCTCAGAGCTTGTCGGGGTTCACCCACTTGTAGGTATCCTCGTGCTGGAAACCCACTCTCTTCGTCAGTTCGTCTGCCTCTGCAGGACCTCGGCTGCCATAGATGTAGGGGATGGGCTGGGGCTTCTGCTGCTCCATCTGGTGCAGCAGCAGGGTGAAGATCCGCCAGGCCTCCTGGAGCTCGTCACTGCGCAGGACATCTGGCTCCCGCAGAAGACATCCAGGAGGAGGCGCTCGTGGGTGCCAGGGAGCTTCACGTTCTTCTATCTGTTGCCGTAGGTCAGGTCCAGCTCCAACTCCTCGGGGCTGAAGAACACGCCCGACTTCTTGGTCATCATCTTGATGTACACAGCCTTGTGGGGCTACACGCGGATCACCAGCTCATTGCGCCTGCACTGCTGGAGGAAGATGTCGTCGGCCACATTGCGGAACTGCAGCCTCACCTCAGCCTTGCACTCGTTCAGTGCCTTGCCGCAGCGCAGCATGAAGTGCACCCCATCCCACCTCTCGTTCTCCATGTAGAGGACAATGGTAAAGGTGGCGGTGGTGGACCCGTGAGGCACGAGAGGGTCATCCTGGTATCCTTTGGTGGCCTTGCCCTCTCCCTCAGGGTTCCTCACCTACTGGCCCAGGTCCACGTTGTTGGCCTGCACCCCTGAGATTCATTTCAACACCTTGACCTTCTCATCACGGACATCATCCAAGTTGGTGGAGGTGGGCTTCTCCATGGCCACCAGACACAGCATCTGCAGGAGGTGGCTCTGCATCATGTCCCGATGATCCCAAATTCATCGAAATAGTCCCCGTGACCCTTGGTGCTATATGGCTCCTTGAAGGTGAGGATCACGCAGGCGATGTGGTTACGGTTCCAGATGGAGTCGAAGATCCTATTGGCAAATCTCAGCACCATGAGGTTCTGCACCATCTCCTTGCCCAGGTAGTGGTCAATGCAGTAGATCTGGTCCTCGTGGAACAGGGAGGGGATATGGTTGGACAGCCGCTCGGAGCTCTGCAGCTCCCTCCCGAAGGGCTTCTCCATGATCACGCGGTTCCAGCCTGTCTGGCTCATGCAGGACTCCTAGATGTTCTTGGTGATGGCCTCACAGACTGTGGAAGGCAAGGCCAGGTAGAAGAGGCGGTTGGTCTGTGATCCCCGGTGGAGGGCGTTCATGTGGCTGTTGAGGTGCTGGTAGGAGGCTGCGTCATCGTACTGGCCAGCCACACAGGAGTTGCGGGCAAAGAAGTCCTCCAGCTTGAGCTCCTCCTATGCGGTGGCCTTGAAGAAGGGCTCACTTTGCTTGTGGATGTTAGCCACCATGAGGCGGGAGCGGGCGTAGCCCACGATGAAGGTGTTTTCCGGCAGAAGGCCATCCCGGAACAGCCACCAGATGGTGGGGTAGATCTTCCTCCTGGCCAGCTCACCCCATGCACCCATCATGATGACTGTGTGTGTATCCGACTGATGGAAGGCATTGCTCCCGGAACAGCTCTTCCCGCAGGATCCCTCACACCTCTGTCCGGCTCAGGGCCACCTGCTCAGCCATGATGCTGTCTGCACTTAGTCGACGCAGCCCTCCATGCTGGCAGCCCAAAGTGCACGGCCGTTTCAAAAAATGTGAGTATCTTATGACATCAAGTTGTATACATTAAATATATGCCATAAAATTTACTTTAAAATATATATACCCTTCAAAAGAAAAATAGAAGAAATCTTTATTCAAACCCATGTCCTTCTGAAATATAATGTGATTTTTATCTTTTTATTCTTAAATTGCTTATTCAACATTTATAACTCAAATAAAAATCTATTTCCACATCTACCACTTCTAATAAAATTATTCCTACTAATGTTGAACATTATCTTTCAGAACATCCCTGTACTAAATGACCCTCTTTCAAAAAAAATTTTGGTACATCATTCTATCCTTCTTATACCATTGTTCCTTCTATCACAGTATTGTTTGTTTTGCCATAATCCTTTTCCCTTCCCTTTGCTTTTTAAAAGTATCTTCCAGTTGTCTCCATTAACCCTCCCATGTGTAGGAATCCTCCCCCTGCCACACCCAAAACTATCTTCCTTTTCCCACAATATATGCTCTCAGAGAGGCAGTTGCTGGTTGCACACTATGCTTTCCTGGAAAAAGAAGGGCTCACAGTCCCTGAACTTGTGAGTCTCCTTACCCTGCTGTTCTGTATGCCTCGGGTCATGGAAGCAATGACTCACAAATTCTGCTTGGCTACCAAAGCCTCCTTAATACCAGATGGAACAAACCTGTACCTTCTGGTATATCCCCCCACTTTTTTTTTTTCAAGTCTGTTCAATTCTGAGTGCCTCTGGAAATTCTCCTTTAAGATATTCAAACTTATAATCTTTTGTTTTTTCCTTTTTGAGATGGAGTCCAGAGTCTCACTCTTGTGGCCCAGGCTGGAGTGCAGTGGTGCAATCTAGGCTCACTGCAACCTCTGCCTCCTGGGTTCACGCTATTCTCCTGCCTCAGCCTTCTGAGTAGCTGGGATTACAGGGGCCGGCCACCATGCGAGGCTAATTTTTGTACTTTTAGTAGACGTGGGGTTTCTCCATATTGGCCAGACTGGTCTCAAACTCCTGACCTCAGGTGATCCACCCACCTAGGCCTCCCAAAGTGCTGTGATTATAGGCGTAACCCACTGTGCCCAACCAGTATATACCTTTTTATGGGAAAGTGGTTGGCCTCTGCTCAGTTTAGTATTTTATCAGATTCCATGGTGTTGAAGTGTAAGTTTTTACCCTACCTCATGGCTACCTGGGGAGTCTCTTGACATTACTTGAATGAGTTCTTATATTTTGTGGACAGTATTGAACGCAGGAATGTGACAAAACTCAGTGAAGAGTTGCTTCTTTTCATCCTTCTGCTTTCATCCCTTAAATGAGACTTTTCTGATAAAAGATCAGACCCAAATGACACAATTGGCCAAACCTTAGGCAGCTATCAGTGCTAGATAGCCTGGCTAATCAGGCCCACCTGAACACTTTTACAGATTCTTGGGCCACTGCATGAAAGTTACCTCCATTGAGTTGATGAATTCTGGCAATCTCCTGCCTTATAGAAATCCAAAACATAAATCAATTTAACAAACAACACAACATAGGCTAAATATACTAAAGCCAAGATATAAGATCTCACCCAAACACATTTATCTACTTAAGAATTCTAAATATTATTCATGTGACCAAAGCACTCATTACACTTATCAAAATACATAATTCAGAGATCTTAATAAGACATTTAATGGGAACTTTCACCTTCCTTACCTGCCTCAGGATGCAGGCATTGTAGAGCATTTCACTTATCGAAATACACAATGCTGACATCTTAATAAGGCATTCAATGGGAACTTTCATCTTCTTTATCCACCACAGGATGAAGGTATCACAGAGCATCATAATGGCTGATTTAAACATATCCAAATTCAACTAACTGCAATATGGCATGTTACAGTCAGCAGTCAAAAAGCAAGGTTGAAACATAATAAAGAATCTGTAACCATGTTTTCATAGTTGACTGCTATTAGTTTTTGATTTTGTACTTCCTTCTTTCCCTTGTTCCCCACACATGTACAAGCTGATGAGAAAGCCTAGTTTCTCTGTCCTTTGCTGCTGATGGAAGAATCACATCATTTTAGCACTTGCCCATGCAGAGGACCTCTTACCCTGAGTCATACCCCTCTTCATAACAAAAAAATCTTAAGCCATTCTTCTTTCTTTGCTCTGTTAAGACATTTTGAGATACCTTCCTGTTCCTTTAGATATCAGTTATATATACAGAAAACCTTTTCCTATCCTCCTGGTGTGAGCATGTAGCAACATCAGTCTCAACATCTGAACTGAATTTTTGATGTAGGAGTATCCATCCTGCCTTTCAAGCAGGGCAGAACAGAGTATTAACTGAATACTATGTATATTAGCTAAGTTAAAATATGTGAAGCACTTAGGACAATGTCTGGCCTATAGCCAATGTTCACCCTACCATGTAAGTTATTTTATTAGTAAATGCCATGCACCACTCCTCTCCCTCCCAGTGTTTTGACATCTTATGTACATAAATTATGTACATATGCAGCTTTGTGGCCCATTGTGTACAGCTCAGCCTTCTAATTCCAGTTTTCCAGCTTTGTCATTCCAAATTTCTGATGTAAGTGCTGACCATCCTATATATTACAGGAACTGGAACAGATATTGACCTCAGAGCAATTATTCTTTTAGCCATAAAGCAGATAATGTAGAGAATTTCTGGTTTTACTTACTGTGAGAATGTCCCTGCTCTCACATTCTTTAGTGCCAGTGCTAAATAAGGCTGTAACAGAGAAGCTCACTTTGCCACAGTGCTGACATATCCAGCTGAATTACCTATAAACTGACTCAATATGCTTTTCTCTTTTTTTCTTTTCTTTTTTTTCCTGAAATGATCAGGTGAAGCAAAAAATTGAGATTGGTTTGCTCAAGATTCCTTCTAACTCTCTTCCAGTATGCTAGAATTCTGGACATGATTTATATTCTGCTAAGCAGTTTCACTGGTACATGACTTGAATTTGTAATTGGGTCATGGAGACAGTGAGGAAGGCAAAATGCATCAAGTTTGCTGATATGAATCAGGTCACAGTGGATGTGACTCTGGGATCAGAAGCAGTGATGACATCTTCTTATCTCAACAGGCAGCTTTTATATTCTACAACTTTTTACACAAAGTAGGCTCTTCTTTTTGATAGCTTCATTCTGTAGTGTGGCAGTGGGGCAATGGAAGAATTTCCTGAATATTTAATTTAGTAGGCATCATTGCCCCCCAGATCTCCTAATACTAGATTAATAACTTATTTTACAGTAACAATTATGTCTCCTTAAAATTAGCTAGAGTGAATTGTCTTTTCAGTAGTGACAGATCTCCCTGTCAGAGTAATTGTACAGTGCTGTTGCAAGCTACAGATACATAAAAAATAAAAATCTGGGATTTTGTTTCAGAGATAAATGATTTTGAAAACAGTAAGAATTTTGTTAACACTGGTATATGGCTACTGATAGTCATTACCATGTATTGATGTGTTAGGCACATAGGTACTTACATTATCACTGTGGTTACCTTAAATAAAGGGTATGAAAAAGGCAATACTTTAGGAAAGTGTGCGGTGTCTGCAATAAGCTATTTCTTTAATAAAATAAAAAATATGGGGGTCTGTGTAGTGAATTGGTGATTTGTAACACACACCATTTAAGGGAAGAAAATTACAAATCATGTAAATTTTCAGGTTAAAATTTTTCACTTGCTCAGGAAGTTTCTGAAATTTCTTTCAATCATTTAACCATCCATAAGTCTCATGCTGCAAAAATATCAGATATAGATTCTGCCTTTTCAAGTCGCTGTTTAAAGCCTAAATTAATTTTGCAGCTTCGCAATAAATGTTGCGTGACCATCAAGGTATTAATTGGAACAAGACTGAACATGGAAAATTGGAATAGGGTTTTCAGTGAAAATGGGGAACACTATGAATAAAGCAAATTAAAAAATCCTTCTAAACCTTTTGTTGACAACAGAAACTGATCTGTTTCCTTTGTCTAATATACCTGTTATAATTTTATTTTAAACAACACATATCTTTATCTAAATCCAAGAGTATTACCTTGCTGTAGGAATTCTACACCCTCCGCCATGGTTGCCTTGAGACAAATGTCCTGACCTACGATGAGAGTTAGATAAGAGTATGTCCCAGGGGAAGAGAACAAGGTCTGGCACCAAAGTAGAAGACAGAGGCTCAGGCTAAGGAGGAAATAAGTCAAACTTAGATAAAACTATTTTTATATGGAAGTACTTAAAATTACTCTTTAAACATGTCGATTCAAGAGTGGGAATGTTTCAAACTGTTTGCTAAAGTGAATGATTACAGTGTGTATTTTATACCTATGCTAAATGAAGTTGAGATGTCAGATATTATTTGTTGAAAATTAGGAGGAATCTAAGACTTAATAAGATAGAAGTAGTGAAGGACATTTACCACATACAAATCAACAACTTACCTCAAAATATCTGTGAAGGTGTCAGATGACATCCCCTTGCACTATGTAATGACAAATGCATTGTTGTGAAGAAAAGTAGTGTCTATGAAGAGTTCTCTAGTAATTTCTTCTTTAAGTTACGGATGAAAGTGGAGAATTCTGCCATTAAAATGGTTCTAAAATTTTCAGAAAGAATAATGGAAACACATTGTGACAGAGGCCAAATGACAACACTTAATTATGAATGGCAAAGTAGCCTATATGGTTAGACTTTGTTTCCCCACACAATTCTCAGCCTAAATTATAATGCCATAATCCCCATTTGTTAAGAGAGAAACAAGGTGGAGTTAATTGAATCATGGCAACAGTTTCCCCCATGCTGTTTTCATAATACTGAGTGAGTTCTCAAGAGACCTGATGGTCTTATAAGGGGCTCTTCCTTTTTCATCTGGCACTTCTTCCTGCCACCTTGTAAAGAAGGTACCTTGTTTCCCCTTCATCTTCTGCCATGATTGTCAGTTTCCTGAGGCCTTCCCAGCCATGCTGAACTGTGAGTCAATTAAACTTCTTTCCCTTATATATTATCCAGTCTCAGGCAGTTGTTTATAGCAGTATGAAAACAAAATAATACAGTAAATTGGTACAAAGAATAAGATGCTTCCATAAAGATACCTAGAAAGGTCAAAGTAACTTTGGAACTGGAACAGGCAGAGGTTGGGAACAGGCTAGAGGCTCAGAAGAAGACAGTGAAAAAGTTTGGAACTTCCTGGAGACCTGTTTAATGGCTCTGACCAAAATGCTGATAGTGATATGGACAATGAATCCAGACTGAGGTGGTCTCAAATGAAGATGAAGAACTTGTTGGGAACTTGAGCAAAGGTTACTCTTGCTATGCTTTAGCAAATGGACTGTGGCATTTTGCCCCTGCCCTGGAGATCTGTGGAATTTTGAACTTGAGAGAGATGATTTAGGGTGGCTGGTGGAAGAAATTTCGAAGTAGTAAAGTGTCCAAGACGTAACTTGGGGGCTCCTAAAAGCATTCAGTTTTATGCATTCACAAAGAGATGGTTTGGAATTGGAACTTATGCTCAAAAAGGAAGCAGAGCATAAACATTTGGAAAATTTTCAGTCTGCAATGAAATAGAAAGAAAAACCCATCTTCTGAAGAGAAATTCAAGGAGGCTACACGTAAGTAACAAGGAGCCCAAACCTCTTTCCTTTTAAATTATCCAGTCTCATGCAGTTCCTTATAGCAGACAAAACAAACAATCAAAAAAAAAAAAACTAAACTAAAACAGAAAGAAGAACTAAAGTGGTAATCAGAATCTTTTAATTCATGACTTTTTTTGTAACAAACTGATAATAGAGACCCTGGAAATGAAATATACAGTATGTTTTATTGGTACCATAGAAAATAACATCAAGTGGTATAAAAAAGTCCTCACTTGAGTCTACAGGGAAATATTAACACTTAAGATAATTAATTCTATAGATGCTTGTAATGTCTCCTTTGTAAACCCGAAATAAAATAATGAAAAAACATTAAAAATTATAGCCTGGAAGAAAAATAAAAAACAAGAGATATGATAATAGCAACAAAATTTGAAAGTTGGTTAGTAGATAATTAAGAGATTATTATAATAGTAGTGGATAAAGCTGCAAGCCCAATTTACAATAAAGAATCCTCAGAAGGCTCCAGAAACAACACAGACAGTTATGTCTGCCACTGGTCTGAGGAAACTGTGTTAAGTAAAGAGACTCCAGTGATTTTTTATTAAAAATCCCTTAGATTCATGTGTTCCCTTTCAGTTCATGATACTGGGTGATTATATCCCACTACAGCATTTTGGAAAGTTACTTTCTAAGTTATGATTAATCACATGTAAGGGAACTTCCATAAGATTATCAGTAAATGTATCAGGCCAGAAGGGAGTGGAATAATATATTCAAAAAGCTGTTAGAAAAAATATAAACCTGTCAAAACAGAATATTGTATCTGACAAAACTCTCCTTAAAAAATAAAAATAAAAACTTAGACTTTTCTACATAATCAAGCCAAAAGTGTTTGTTACCATGTAACCTTTTCTAGAAGAAATGTTAAAGAGAGTCTTTCAAGTTGCAAGGAAAGTCCAGTGGACAGTGACACGAAGTCATATGAAATATAAGATTCTCTGGGAAAAGTAAACAAATAAAGAAATACAGTAATCTGTACTATAGTAATTTTGGTTTATATAATATAAACAGCAAAGCATTTAAAATGAGAAATTTATGAAAATGGGTATATAATATATAAAGATGTAATTCTGACATGAATAACATAGGATGTGGGTGTCCAGCTATAAGAAAGAAGAGTTTTGTATGTGACTGAAGTTAATTTGTTCTCAGTTTAAAATACATTGGTATAATTTTAAGATATTGTATGTAATTGCCATTGTAATCACAAAGAAAATATCTTTGAATATACATAAGATGACATGAAAAGGACATCAAAGTACAGCACTACAATAAAATCAATGAAATCATAAAAGATGCCAGTAAGAGAGAAAAGGAGGTACAAAAAGCTTATAAGATCTACAGAAAACAATTAACAAAGTGGCAGGAGTCTTTCTTTAACAGTAATTAATTTAAAGTTAATTGGATTAGACTCCCCAAACAAAAATTGTGGATTGTCAGAATGGATTTTATAAAATGAAAACAAAAACAGTATTCAAGTGTAAGTTGTCTATAACAGACTCATTTTAGATCTAAGGACACACATAGGTTGCAAGCAAAAAGATGGGAAAAATCAATCTATTTATATGGTAACCAAAATATACCAGGAACAGCTATATCAGAAAAAAATACACTTAAACATTTTTATAACAGAAAAAATTATATATAATGATAAGAGGGTCAATCCATCAGTAAGATGTAACAATTATGAATATTTATATACTAAACCTAAATATATAAAACTATTTTGACAAAACTGAAGTTGGAGAGCAACAGCAACATACTAATAGTAGGAGATTTTAATATTACAATTTCATAGCAGATAAATACAACAGACAGAAGATATTGAAAAAAATAGGGGAATTGAACAATACTACAGTCAAATTGGACATAATACAGATACATAAAACATTCCTGCAAACACCACCAAAACAGATATTCTTCTCAAGTGCCTGTGGAACAACCTATAGGAGAGATCACATGTTAGGCCACAACGCAAGCCTTCACAAATTCAAACAAAGTTGAAATCATATAAAATACCTTTGAAGATAATTATAAAATAAGACTAAAAATCAATATCATAAATAAAATTGGAAAACCCACAAATATGTAGAAATTAAACAACATACTCATCAATGACCAAACGTCAGGGGAAAAGACACAGGAAAGTTGTAAAATATTTCAGGTGTTATAACTTCTTGATGAATTAGCCAAATGAGAATGAAAATGTAACATACCAAATTATGAAATGAAGTGAAAACAGTACTAAAAGGAAAGTTTATGATTGTAAATGTATATAGAAAGGGAAAGAGCTAATATCAATAACCTAAATTTATTTCTTAAGAAACTAGAAAAAGAGAAATAAACTAAACCCCAAACTTCCAAAAAGCAGAAGGATGGGAACAATAAAGATCAGAGACTGACAAAATTGAGAGTAGAAAAACCAAAATTCTGTGAAGCTAAGTTTCTCAAATAAAAGAAACTCAGAAATGAAAGAGGCAACAATAGGGCAGATGCCACCAAAATGAAAAGGATAATTGGAGAATGTTACAAACAATTGTATGCCAATAAATTGAAGAGCCTAAAAGAAATGAGTATATTCCTAGAAACGGTCAACCTACCGTGACTGAATCAAGAAGAAATAAAACATCTGAACAGACCAATAGTGTGTAAGGAGATTGAATCAGTGACCAAATTTTATCAAACATTTAAGGAAGAATTAACACCAATTCTCTTCAAACTCTTCAAAAAAGTTTAAATAGAAACACTATCAAGTTCATTATGTAAGGTCAGAATTATCTTGATACCAAAGCCCAAGACTCTACAAGCAAAGAAACCTCGAGACCAATATCCCTTAGAAATATGGATGAAAAATCCTCAATAAAATGTTAGCAAGCCAAATTTAGTAGCATATTACATGGATTATACACCATGACCAAGTGGGATTTATTCCTGGAATGCATAGATGTTTCAAGATGCAAAAATCAATCACTGTAATACACATAAACATAATGAAGGAAAAGAATCCACATCATAATCTCAATTAATACAGAAAAAGCATTTGACAAAATTCAGCACCTTTTCATGATTAAAAACCAACTAGGAATAGATGGAAACTATTTCAATAGGTTGAAGGCCATTTACAAAAAGCCCACAAGTGTTGTACTTAATGGGAAAGACTGAAGGATTTTCCTCTAAGATTAAGTACAAGGCAAGAATTCCCACTCTGCCATTTTTATTCAACATACTATGGGAAATTCTAGCCATAAAATTTGACAAGACAAAGAAATAAAAGGCATCTAAACTAGAAAGGAAGTAGTAAAATTATTTTTGTTCATAGATAGCACAATCTTACAAGTAGAAAATTAGAAATGACCAACAAGTATATGAGAAAATGTTCAACATCATTAGTCATCAGAGAAATGCAAACCAAAATCACAATGAGATAGAACCTCATATCCATCAGGATGGCTACCATCAAAATGAAAAACAAAAACCAAACCAAACAAACAAACAGAAAAATCCAGAAAACTTTGGCAAGAATGTGGAGAAATTAGTACACTCATGTACTCTTGGTGGGATTGCCCAATGGTGCAACTGCTATGACAAATAACATGGAGTTTTCTCAAAATACTTAAAATAGAACTACTATATGAAACAGCAATCTTACTTCTGGGTCTATATCCAAAAATTTTTTTGAAAGCATAGTCTCAAAGTGTATTTGTACACCCATATTAAAGATAACACTTATAACAACAGCCAAGTGATAGAAGCAACTCAAATGTTAATAAACAGATGGTTGGATAAACAAAATGTAGTATATGCATATAATAGAATATTATCAAGCCTTATAAAGAAAGGAAATCTTGTCACATGCTACAACATGGATGGACATTACAAATGTTATACTAAGTGAATTAAGTCAATCGCAAAAAGACAAATACTGTGTCATTCCACATATATGAGATATCTAAAGAAGTCAAATATACAGAGACAGAAAGTAGAATGGTGGTTACCAGTGACTGGGGGAAGAGGGGAAAGGTGAACTGTTTATTCTTTTTTTTTCTTTTTTTTTGAGATGGAGTTTCGCTCTTGTTACCCAGGCTGGAGTGCAATGGCGCGATCTCAGCTCACTGCAACCTCCGCCTCCTGGGTTCAGGCAATTCTCCTGCCTCAGCCTCCTGAGTGGCTGGGATTACAGGCACACACCACCATGCCCAGCTAATTTTTTGTATTTTTAGTAGAGACGGGGTTTTACCATGTTGACCAGGATGGTCTCGATCCCTTGACCTCGTGATCCACCCGCCTCGGCCTCCCAGAGTTGTTTATTCTTAATGGGTATAAAGTGTCAGGTTAGCAAGATAAAATAATTGCAGACAACGATTTCACAATAATTTGCATATACTTAACACTACTGAACTGTGCACTTCAAAAAGTCAAAAATGATAAATTTTATATTATGTATCATTTGACCAAATAAAAATTTCTGAAGTGAAATTCTTTACAGTTTATGATTTTAAACTCATCTTTACTATCAGTCAATCAGCTGACAGTGTAGAATAAAGGCTTGTTATACATGATCACACACAGATTAATTCAAACAGATCCTTTCAGAACAAGCTCCTGGAACATTTATTTTCCAAGACAGGCATGAAACAGAGTACAGAAGACCCCGAAATGGAACCTTTAATACAGCAGTTAAAAAACAGAAATCCTCAGGCTGATAAAGAAGGTATATGTCATTATGATAGCTATGGACCAAGATTAAAGAGGCCCAAAACTTTGTAATCAAAACCTGAGCATGACTCACAATATGTTTCTAGTTCCTGCAACAATGGGCTATGATGAACAGTTCTAAGATGGAGATTTGAAGTGGTCCAGATTTCTTTGAACATTTAGAATGACGAAGAAAAACTAATAAAGAAAAAGTGAGCAAATTTATTTTGAAGGAAAATGAGCTTGACAAGGTAAAAGAGTAAGGTAAAATAGGGTTAGATACTGAAATAAACACTGAATTCATAGAGAAGACAATAAATCTGCATTCTCCTTTCCCAAAATAAAATGCTTTTAAGAGTGGTAGGAGGAACCTGAACATGAATTCATATGATCAATTTACATACTTACTGTATTAAAAGAAAATAAACTTTGTGGTAGCACTTTTGTATGACTAGAATAAAAACAGTAAGAAGAGAAGCAGGCACTCTAAATCAAGCAATATATAATAAAACAGAATTATCTGGGCTTTGGCCAAATAGAACAAGAAAACAGTATGTTGATCATTTTGTGAGCTTGATTTTGAAAATGATTTCTTTTATCACACTCAAGACCAGTCTGTATACTGACTTCACAAACATCAGCAGGTACTAAGGTGCTAATGTTTGGCTATTTTCTTTTTTAATATGCAACCTACAGAGTTTTGCTGTTTTTTATTATTTTCAAGAATATTTTCTAAAAATACATATTTATCCTATACACCAAAGTGGAATAAAGGTGATGGTGAGTTTTGTAAAGAAGAAAAAGAGCAAACAACTTGATGAGAATTAAAAAAAACAGTGATTTAGAGTCATCATTTTGTTTCATATTTTCTGTAAGAAAATAGTAGCTAATACTAAATTCAACTGATTGTAACAGATCCCATGGATTAGTTGCATAGAGGCTATTTCGAGAGTCATCTCCCTTACATTTTTTCTTTTAACAACTTTCTTTTTGCCCTTATTTTAACAAGACAGAGGGCATATTGTGAGCTCTTTCCAATTCCTAAGCTCCAGTAGGAAGCTTGCTTGCAGCTGGAATTCCTAATGTGCTGATGCATCCCAGGACTTTCTTCAGTTACATGTGGCACTTCAAAGGATATTCAAAAAGACCAATAGAGAGGATCCTGGGACAGCATCAGAATGGCAAAGAGATCAACATGTGAGGTGCTGCCTTTGAAGAAACACATGTAGCAGTAGACATCAGAGCTTTGGTACATGTGGTATATTTTATTTGAAGAGTCAACTTAATGTACAAAGAGGAACATGGGAAGAATTAGAGCCCCAAAGAGCCTGCTTCATTTAGATGGAAAATAATTTTCTTTGTTATTTAAACATATACAGCAGAACCCCTTATGATATTTACATTTAGGAAATATAGCACAAAAAATAAAGACAAAAAGAGAAGAAAAAGAAAGTGATTCTGGAAAAACAGCTGAGAGCATATACTCTTCACTTTTAATAAATAAGCTCTTTTCATTCCAAAATACAGCCGTGCCTATAATACGAAAACTAGGTTTATTATTTTCATGAAAACAAAACATTGTATCATAGCCTGAATTCTCTATAATGCCTATCTAATTTTCTGGTAATTATTTAATGGGGAAAAGGTGCGTTAATTCTCTTGGGTCACTAACCAGAATTTTACCCACTATAACTAAATCTTTACACATGTGCATCTCATTCCTGACACTTAGTAAACAGACCAAGTGTGTAGAAGACCATAACACCAAATCTGCTAAAAAAGAGATGTGTTCAAACCAGTTGCCTGGCTTTGGACAATTAAGTAAGTCATTGCTTTTTATCAGTAGATTTGTTTAGATTACATAGTGTAAACAGTGCTGTTGGAGAAATTTCAGCTCAATCTGCATGAGAGTTCATAAACTGCAAAGTTTTAGTGAAGGACAAAGGACGGACTATGAACTTATAGTAAAATATGGGAAAATTGATTAAAATAAATCTTCATTGTTGTGTTGACTAGAGAAATTACTTATTGTTTTCAATTTATAACTAAATATACTAACAATGTTAAATGTCTAAACTCTTCCAAATATGGTCACTAAAAATCAAAATGGATTCATCTTGAGAAAATCAGCAATATTAACCAACAAATCTTAGTGTAAATGTTAAATTGGTGGTAACTGGAATAAGCAGTACAGTATCAACTTTTTTTCTGTCGCTAGTCTCTAAAAATATATTCAAAATTATCAGAAGATGCTATTCACTCTAATGAAAAGAATACAAAGAAAATATTTATTAAAAATGTATTGTGATTACAAAGCTGCCTAATAACAAATGAGACAATGATGAAACAGCTAAAATACCAAGAAAGAAGAGAACACCCCAAGACTGAAGAGATCCCCTGACCTCTTAGAAACCTGAAGACCTTGGTTATCATTGGATAAAAGCCTGTATCAAAATATAACATTTAGTAATTGTCTAGTTCAGGCTCAACTCCTTAAAAAGTTGCAGATAACATCCAAAGCTTAATTTCTGTTTTCAGTTTTTAAAAAAATGAAATACATGACACAGACATATTAATACAGATAGTACATTAATGTATATTTAATAATAAAACATACATTTATTTTCCCACTATCTACCTTAAAATATAATGCATCCCCTTATCACTCAAGCTGCTCCTGAGTTACTCATCTTCCCTTCCCTTTAAGAAGTAACTATTATTCTCAATTTGGTGTTCTTGTTAAACTTTGGTATATTTGTAGGCTTGCTATAAATGCATTTATCCCTAAACAATGCAATGTTACTTTTAAGTTTGCCACAAATATCATATATTTGTTTTCTGATGACTCCCATTTTCTCTATCCTGTTGCCTAACAATTCCTCAGAAATAGAGTCTCACATGTTGTTATAGACAGGCATATATGTGTTGTATGCATTTGTGTGTGTATTCCTTTTTCAGATCTTAATCTTATGGTACATTTTTTTCTCAGTTATGAATAGCCTTCCTATTTTCTAGCCTATACATATTTCAAAATCTCTTGAATTAAACCAATTATTGCTACTATAAACACATATTTGGAATAACAGTTTTTGAGAACATACTTTTGTGTGACAAGTGAGAAAACTGAAGTAGAATTGTAATGAATGGTTTGTAAAATGATGCAGATACTGAGTCTTCATATTTTGGATACATTGATTCAGGTCATTTTATGACTATCATCACTCCTGTATTACCATCAACTTTTATTTACTATTCTTTCTACAATGAGATTAGAATTTGGGAAGATAAGACACAGAGACAAATATGTCCAGACAATAATAAAATATGTCCAGACAATAATATTCCTCTATGAATTTAAAAGCTATTCTACGCTTTTTCCCTGCTTTATATAAAATGTTCACGGGGCATCTGGAGTGAATTTGCATATGATATATAATACTTGAGAAAATAATGCCATCAGAAGAGGAATCCTCTCATTTTATCCAAATTAAATCATCAGTCTTACCTGAAATTACATCTAAACTTTCTCTCCACAGATACAGGGGAAGAATTATCTTTTATTTCTGACACAGGACTTTTTTGGTACCCCTTCACCAGCCTGAGACATCAGTGGCCGGCAATGTCCCTGCCTGGGCCTCACTCAGCCCTGGGCTCACCACAGGAGGCACCCCGCCCACTTGGCCAACAGCATGCACTCTGGCCCAGATCCCATGCTTACCACAGAATCTGTACTCAGCCAGTAGCTAGGCCAGGCATGACCCAACCTGCCTTTGCCCTGCGTCCCAGAATCTGGATGAGGGGTTCATGTGGTGGCTGAACAGGGATGCCAACAGTCCAAAGCCCCAAGGGAGGTGATACAGCATGTTAACAGCCCTTTCAGTCCACCATTTGCAACCTGGCCAATGGGGGTATGTTAATAGCTCTTTCAGTCCTGTGGCCCCCAATCTGGCCAGCAGGTCTGGGGCTGGCCTAGTCCCAATAGACCTTCCCATTGCATGGAGTGGCTGCCCAGCATCAATGGAGGGCCAAGGGCTACAGTGTTACTGCCTTTTTCATACCTGCATTAAATGGGTTGTGAGTTCTTGTGCCTAGTCCAAGAAGAATGAGATTATCCTGATAGCTGAAGGGTGAGCAGGGTGCAAAGTTTTATTGAGCAACAACTCTCAGTGGAGAGGAGACATGGAGAGGGCAACCCCCTACTCTACCTGAAGTTGGGTAGCTGCCCCCATTGCCTGAAGGCAGGCAGTCCCTAAGTATGGATGAGTCCAGGGCTTTTATAGGCTCAGAATGGAGGAATGGATGCTGATTTACTGGTCTGTCAGTAAGCAAAAAAAGGCTAAAACAAAGGCACCACTCAAAGGTGGGCATGACAGTGTACAAAAACAATTAAGGAAGGGTACGTATATGTAAGGGTGAAAAGTGGGGATCAATCGGGAAAATGCACCAACTGGGAAGAGAGGTTCTCAATCTGGTTTGTGGATTTATCTGAGACTTGTACCTCAGCTTTCAGGCTGTAAACGGTCTTTGGTTTGAAGATGGGGTTTCACAGGGGGTCCACCCCTATCTGCCTAGGGTTTGCCTGCCTCCTGCTGCTATCAGTTCTAAGACCAGTCCCCAACTATAGACAAAATGTATTTTCATATACACACACACACACACACACACACACACACACACACACACACGACTTAGTTAATTAATTAATTAATTAAATTATATGGTCTTTCTGTTTTGCCCAGGCAATAGTGCAGTGGTACAATCACAGCTTACTGCAGCCTTGACCTCCGGGTCTCAAGTGATACACCACCTCAGCCTCTTGATTAGCTCTGAATACAGGCACACACTCACCACCACACTCAGATATTTTTTTTTTCTTTTGAAGAGATGGAGATTTACCATGTTTCTTAGGTTGGTATGGAATTCCTGGGCTCAAATTATCCACCTGCCATGGCCTCCCAAAGTGCTGGGATTACAGGTATTAGCCATCATGCCCAGCCCAATTAAATTTATTTTTAATTTTAATATATTAAGGCACATTTTAAAAGGAGCTTATTAATAACAAGAAATAAATTCTAGAAAAATAACTATATGAGGAATAATTAAAATCTAGCAAGATTAAAACTACTTAGATATCATATAAATAAATCATTCTAGTAATGTTTTACATAAACCTGAGAAATATTTTACATTTGTCATTATTAAAACAAATAATTCTGCATGATATGTGCCTAAAATGAGAAGAGATAGGATTTAAGTCACCAATTTTTTCTAGATGTGTATATTTTTGTACACATCAGTACATGAGCATATATTTAATTTGTTTCTAATTTTGAAAGTAATTACACAGTAGGCAAAAAAGCATATTTTTCTATAGATAAAATTAGACTTAAACTTTTCCTATAGGTGTATTATAATGAGAAAGACATATTTAGTTACATATCAGTCTACTGCTAATCTATAAATGCTTTTGACATTTGCTTATTAATGAGGTAGAAATTAATAAACATTTTTCTAAGAAAAAAATTCACTGAAAATAAAAGACATTTTATTGATTTGTACGGTATAAAATGCTTTAAACCCCCTTAATGAAAAACATTCAGTGACATCTAAACTTTTTACAGTCCTCTCTCACACACCATGCATTGGTAATTGTCCCATGTAGCTTGAAATTTTGGTAGTCTTGAAAACCTTTAGTTATTTCCAAAAAAACAGCACCACTTTTAGATCTTTGGGGTAGTTTTTCTTTCAAGTTAATAACACACTCTAGGGTTGTGAATTGAGAATACATTTAAAAAAATAGGTTTTGCTCAAGTACAGGGATCAAAAGACTTTTAACAATTATTATCTCTTACAGATACGTTTTGCACTACTCAAACTCTCCAACATGATTCCTATCACAGTATCTGACATTTTTCTGAAATCGCTGTAAAGGAATCAGTTGCAGAATATAAAATTCATTTAAGGAAAGTGTTCTGCACTTTATTCCTACATACATCTTAACTCACAACATCTCAACATGGATGAATATGCCACTTTTCTAATATCAGGCTTCACATTAATAGACATGTATTAGACAGACAGACAGATAGATTCATAGATAGATAGATAGATAGATAGATAGATAGATAGATAGATAGATAGATAGAAGATAGATAGATGATAGATAGATAGATAGATAGATAGATAGATAGATAGATAGATAGATAGATAGATATAGATAGATAGATAGACCGACCAATGAATGGATGGATGGATGGATGGATGGATGGATGGATGGATAGTAGATGGATAGTAGATAGATAGATAAACATAGATAGGTAAAATGTAGACAAAACATGAAAAGTGAGAAACTCTAGACTGAAATATTGAATGCTCATTAGATAGCCTTACTATTTGGTACTCCAGAAGTAATCCATCACAGGATAATATACTATATTAGGATTTTGAGTGATACCATTATTTGGGGAACAAAAAATGCATCCTGAGCATAGATAAATTTTTCAGAGACATAGTTTTAGAAAAGTTCACATGAAAATTGAGTTGGTGGAAATTGATTCCTTTCAATGGAAAACGTGTCAATGCTATAATTCTTGGTGGCAATCTTTTAACTACCCAGAGAAACATGAGTTCCCTAATGTACAGAAACATACTGAAACCCATCTTTTTGCCACTGTAAGAAATTTCACTTTATTAGATCTCTACCTGTCTTCTGCATCATCAGTCCCTTTTCTATTCTGGCTCCTATTAATCAGCACAAATAGATCTTCTAGTGTAGGAATATAACAAGTCTTCCTCAACTTCCAAATCAGAAAACCCGAGATCTAAAAAGGAAAAAAAAGCTTTCAAATCTGATCCGAATTAATGCAAAGCCACTTACACTCCTTATCTTACTTGGCGTGAATATCTTTACATTTTGTTGCTGAAATATTAATTTTTTATTAGAGTGTTACTTTAGACTCGTTAAAGGTGTTTTATGGTACACAGTTTATAAAGCATATTACCAACTTGACACCTGACCAATTCAAGTATTTGAATTATATCTGGCCCACGGATTTCAGAAAAGTGTTGTGTACTTGTATTGCTGAAAAAGTAAACAAACTAAAATACATCTTTGAGCCCTTAGAACACTCCATATTGAATTACGTTCTCTATTATTCAATTATGATTTTTTTCCCCTGCATTCTCTCTCTACTTCTTAATTTTATTTATGCAAGTGTCTGCATTTTGGTTTCTTTTCTCTCATGTCTTTTTGGGCAAAGTTGTTTTATTTTCATATATGTGTGTAATACATACACATATATGAAAATAAAATGTACAAACATATGTACATACATGTATGTACATGTGTAATGTTTACACACATATACACGTATGTATGCACATATGCATGTGTATATTACACATATGTATATATACATGTATATATACACACATATAGATATTGTATGTATATACATGTATTATATATACACACTATATTATATATAATATAGTGTATTATATATACACACAACATATATATACAAAATATATACAGTGTATTATATATACATACTATATATACACATGTATCTATATATACACACACAACATATATGTAAATGTGTTGTGTGTATATATAATACACACAGGTATATATAGACGTGTGTGTATATATACATGTGTATATATACCCACATACAACACATATATGTTGTGTGTATACACAATACACATACATGTGTACATGTATTACATACATAACACATGTGTGTACGTGTGTATATCACACACATATATACACACAACACATGCATGTATGTACACATGTGTTATGCACATTATATACACATATGTGTGTGTACACGTGTATATTATGCTTATATGTATATACACACAACACATGTGTATGTACATATGTGTGTATGTTACACACAAATTTGTATGTGCATATGTATGTACATATGTGTATATATGCCACAATTTCTCTAATTATTCTTGCCATAATTATTCTAATACATTTTCACATTTTGAATACAATCAACATGCTCAAAGGTCTCACCTGACAGTTCAAGCTTGTGCTTTGGACTTCTAATGCAGTTTTCAAATTTAACAATTCCAAAGTGACCCTTTGTATGACTGTGTTCTTCTCTTCACATATTTCATGGCTGGATGTTTGGTAATCCCCATTTTTCAACTTGTGTCTCAATTTTTCAGAGAGGTATTCCCAGACCACCCTAAAAGCATTCCCTCTGTCATATTCAAAGAGAGAATTCTTAAAAAAAAATCCATTATACCATTATACTATTTGCATTTATGTTATTTATTTTGCTCAGGCCTTTATTTCCATGAGTTCAGGAAACATGTCTGTTCTTTTTAATATTACATCTCCTTGATACATTACTAGAAGATAATGAGGTGTTTTATAAATGTTTCTTAAAGGCTAGGCTCTTTCTAGCCTTTAAGTTCTAAGTGGCTCACGCTTGTAATCACAGCACTTTGTGAGGATCAGATGGGAGGACCACTTGCTCTAGCCATCTAGACTCCATCTCTACTGAAGAAGAGGAAGGAAAAGACGAAGAAGAAGAAAGAAATATGTAAAAGAAAAGAAAGTTATCCAGGCATAGTGGCAGCATGTGCCTGTAGTCCCAGCTACTCAGCAGGCTGAAATCAGAGGATAACTTGAGCCCAGAAGGTCGAAGCTGCAGTGATCCATGATCGGGCCACTGCACTCCAACCTGGGCAGCAGAGGGAGATCCTGCCTCAAAAAATAAATTAATATAAAAATAAATAAATTCTTGTTAAATGCTAAATAGTTGTTGAAGAAATGTATCAATATAAACAGGACTATTTGGTGCCTTTATACTTAATAAATATTTTTAAAATATTTGTTTTTATCAAATATAAAATCTTTTACACCTTAAAACAATTTTCTTTGTTCATTTGTTTTAATATATCAAATATCCGTAAGACTTTAAAAAAATTGTGGGGCTTTAAAGAATAATTTTTCTTAGGTGATATCCACACTAATGCTCTAAAATTTAAGTAAATGTAGAAGTCTCCTTTTATATTTTGTTACATAAAATTGACCTTTTATGGATAATTTCCTCACTTGCTATTTTAGAATCTCATAATTTAATGTAATTACAGCAGTTAAATTTAATAGTTAATTATAACATCGTTATCTTTTCACATTTTTCTACTTAAGTGGAAATAACAATCTTTTTAAGCCTTTTGAGTGGAGACACACAAATCTTCACGCAGAAACACTTATTTGACTGATGTACTTCTGAAAGCTATTTCTAACAATAAAATAGCATTAAATCTGATAAGTTTTTATTTCTGCATATCATATCATAGATGTTGAAGATGATACAGGAAATTGAAATTGTAATTTGACTGAAATGTCCAATTAGATGCAATTAAATGGGAATGTTTACATCAAAAGTCATGAGAAGAATTGATTCTTTCCTACTTAATCTGCATTCCACAGAGAAGAAGCATATAGCAAAATCACTGGTGTATTACAGAGATCTATACATTCTGTATCTTCTCCACAAATTCTTCCTAACATTGTTTTCCATGGGAGATTTTGGCAAAAGAACTTCCCAAAGACGGAACAGACTTTAAAAAAAAAGGGCAGGGGCCCTGTAAAAATTATTTTTAAAACAGGAAAAATACAAAAATATTACAAATAATGATTCAGAAGCAATAGGTAATAAGACATTTGTAAATTGGAGTTAATATGCGTTTCTGCAAACTCTGCATTAAGAGAAATGCATTATTCATAAGTTTTCCTTTTTCATACATTTAGACTAGTATTTTCTTGTTACATCTTTAATATTAGTATTTTCTATGCAAATGATTTTTGAAATAATGTATTTATTTCCTTATGCACTGTACATAGAAATATGTAGAATTTTTATATAGAATATATATTTCAGAAAAATAAAAGTACATAATGAATATTAAAGTTAATTAGGAAATAAGCTCTTTTTAAAAAAAGTGTTACTTCTTAAATAGGAAAGTAGCTATATACTAGATTTATTTATATAGTATTAGGTTGATGAAAAAGTAATTATAGTTTTTGCCATTGGAAGTAATGGCAAAAACCGCAATTACTTTTTCATCAACTTAATACTTGTCAGCATAGGCTCTATGAACAATATTATTAGATATTTTTAATATACTTTAAGTTTTGGGATACATGTGCAGAATGTGCAGGTTTGTTACATAGGTATAAACGTGCCATGGTGGTTTGCTGCATCCATCACCCTGTCATCTACATTAGGTAGTATTAGATAATATTATATTAGGTAGTATTACATAACATTAGATAATTTCTAATATTATTAGATTAAATGAAATTCTTCATGTATAAGCACAGTGTATGTGTATAATTTACTTTTCATTTCTAGCCCAAAGTTTTCTTAATTTTTTTTTTTAATAAAAGTACCCAGTTAGATTCATGTTGCAAACAATCCACTGACAAACACTTCCCGGGGGCCATAGTCTGAAACATTTAAACTCAATACTTGTATATAAACCAACCACTCTGCCTAGGCCTGTATTCACAAAGTGGTCCATTTTGCTTGCTATATTGCTTGCAATATGCTTTCTTAAATTGGCCAGTCCACTATACAACTCCTCAAACATGTTCCACAAATGCATCTTCAGCAGTAAGGAGGGGGAATGGAAAGCTAGCACAACACAATATGGTCTGTCTCATCTGCTTAGAATGAAAAGTCAAAACATACTTAATTCTTCATAATTCATTCTTAACATGTATGCAAATGTACTCTCTATGTTCTTCTTTGTTTTAATATTCAGTGTTTCTCCCAAAACTCTTTGCTTAAACTTGATATTCTGAACAGTTATGTCACAGGAAGTTTCATACAATCCTAATTAGTTATTAGTATCAACAACATTTAAAAATGGTACCATAAATAAATTCAGTGAAAAATATTTTAATGAAAATATGAACTATTGACAGATTTTGTAATAGTTGTTTAACATAGACGATTACTTACCCTAGATATTAAAGTAAAAAAAATACCCAAATATTAGTATTAGCAATTCCTTGAATCTCTGCAAAAATAAATAAATAAATAAAGCACTATTTTTAACTGCTAGCCTAGAGCAGGAAGCTGCTTCTATGTGATAATTAACTCTGACATTAAATTATTTTAAGTTAGAAAAAGTTTTGAGATAGCTTAAGATAGGATATACAGTTGATGTGTCCAGTACTTCTATTAATCAGCCTTAGTTTATTATATAACATTTAGACGCACTCTATGTACCAAATAGTGTTTATGTGAACGTAGAGAAGTGAAAGGCCACAAGAGAGAACTGGTCACAGAGAAGTGCTGAAATGGGTGGAGACCAATACTCTCTATGCAGCTATTACAAGAACTTATTTCAATAAATTGGATCTTTTACACTGTCAAATTTGCTTGGCAAGGAAAACATTCTTTTTTCCAAAAAAAAAAAAAAGCACAAAATAAATCACTGGAAATTTATCCAATTAAAGAAAAGAACCTGATATACCTTTTCTTCAATTTCCATTTTCATTCAGCAACAATTACTTAGGACGTAAATTGCTTCTCAATGTATTTTGTCATTGCCAGGACACACTTTTATGCCTTCCAGCAGTAATATTAAAAATGCTAGTATTATATGACCTGAAAATGTTCAGAGCAATGCAAAAGTAACGCATTCCCCAAAACCCAAGCATAAAGGAAAAGGAAACAATTTGCAGAAAGGCAGAAAATGATGCAGGGATCAGGATGATGGCATTCATTGCACTCCAGTTTTTTCTACACACACACACACACACACACACACACACACAATTTCCTAGTAATGGTTCATCCTAATAGTAAGGACATAAATATATATTTATTAGGAGATTAGTAAATGTATGCTGTTCCATCCTTGTGTACCAGCCATGACTGTAAATAAAGGTAAACACAATGCAATTGAGGAGTTGGGGAGTAAGGTAAAGAAAGGATACTACCTAATTCACATGATCAAATTAGTATCTTTGAAAATCATTTTGGCTTCAGAATGGAAAATGGGTTAGAGAGGGCTATGAATCAAAGTAATGAGATGTTAGGATGCTTATGATACAGTCAAACCATAAAATAAGAGCAGTGACAGAAAGACTAGAGAAAATAAGTGTATTCAAGTCCACTTTGAGCCAGACAAAGTTATTTTTTCTCTATTTGTTGTGATTTCTGACATTGACCAAATCTCGGTTGGTTGACAAACCAGATCTTGATATGAAACACAATTGAAGAGTACTACATAAATAATTACAGACACGGATTTTTAAACTAGAATCCATGAAGTCTGATGGAATACCTAGATAAAATTAAGAGTATCAATATACTGGATGTAAAAAAATTTAAATATCTTCTTTTCACTGACTTCAAACTGGAATCTAGCATTTCATTCATTATGTATTAGGAAACAAACCACCATAGTTTTAATTGTATTTGTAAATTTGTCAGCCATATAAATTATATTTTTATATTACATTGCAGTTCTTACAGATTTATCTAACTGTTGTTTACACTCTTCTATTTCTATAACTTTCAAATTACAGTATTTATTAGAAGTGCCAGTTGATCTTAGTCATATGTATGTACGTTAATAAACAAGCATATATATTGCTATGTCATACATTTGTTTCATTGAGATTTGATAGCTACATTGTAATGTAATTGGCTCCTGTGTAATCTTGGGTATTTTTTTATTCTTGGGAAAACAATTTTCCATAGCTTTCTACTGGCCAACAAAATGTGAAAGCCTGCTAATAGTAGTTGAACTGTATGTATTAGCTTTGTTAGCAGAGACTAACTTTGACCATATGAAAGACCTACTTGAATTTTAGATAGTTCACCACAAGCTAAAACTGATAAATGTTTGTTTCGTTTTGTTTTTCCTACCTTCACAATTTCGCCTAAGGCTGCAGAATACACACACACAGCAAAGTACTGCAAAATTAAACATCAGAATCTGAGGTGTGGCTCTGAATTGAGGGAAAAATTTAAAGAAGTTAGATACTTAGAGGAGTCAAGGGAATGGGTAGAAAGAATGTCTACAGCCGGGCATGGTGGCTCAGGCCTGTAATCTCAACACTTTGGGAGGTTGAGACAGGTGGATCAGCTGAGGTTGGGAGTTCAAGACCAGCCTGACCAACATGGAGAAAACCTGTCTACTAAAAACACAAAATTAGCCGGGTGTGGTGGCGCATGCCTGTAATCTCAGCTACTTGGAAGGCTAAGGCAGGAGAATCATTTGAACCCGGGAGGCAGCAGTTGCGGTGAGCCAAGATTGCACCATTGCGCTTCAGCCTGGGCAACAAGAGTGAAACTCCATCTAAAAAAAAAAAAAAAAAAGAATGTCTACAGAGTGTTTTCTTACTAAAGGATGAGGAACTGCTAAGGAGACAATTCTCAAAGGCTCCCATGGCAAGAGCTGGAGGGATATGTGGCCAGATGTCAAATTAACTCCAATTGTCACAATGCCTGCAATAACCAATGAGTTTGAATATATCACTAAAATTTACAATGAAATTCTCAATAAATATTTTGTTTAGATCCTTATTTGGGTATATCTTCTATATCTAAAGCAAAAATTATTATTCTGTTGTCTTTTTGGTAGAAAAAATATAGCCCTGGTTTCATGCTATATTTTCATGCTGATAGTAAGGGGATAGTGTATGAAAATACTTTCATGCTGACAGTAAGGGCACACATATATATTTATTAAATAATTAATAAATGTATGCTGTTCCATACTAGTGTACCAGACACAATTAGAAACAAAGGTAAACACAGTGCAATTGAGGAGCTGGAGAATAGCTTTTTTTTCTACCAGAAAAAATGTTTTTAAAAATTTTATTTTATTGTTAAAAAATTATCCTACTCTTTTGATATAGTATCTGCCTACACTTGAAAAATAGAATTGAGTCAAGATATGCTAAATGCCATGGAATATAAACCATTGGCACACTTGATCCTAGCTGTAATAGCAGTCCAAACATAATGGTGATGGATGTTGATAGGTAGAAATCTCCATCATTCATCTCTGAAGTCTCTGAGTGTATGTAGTGTTCAGGAAAAAAATATTTTAAACTGATAGTTGAGGATAGCATATCTCTGAAAACTGATTAGGCATTTTTATGACAGGGAAGAGGTCCTTTAAGGCAATGGAGAAGCCAATATCATATTATTGGGAATTAATTACGTGTGTATATATGTATATACTTCCCAATTACACCATTTATTATATTGTATATATTATGGTATAATATATAATGATTATGTATTATATATAATATCAGTATGATATATTGCAATAGTTGGGCAACAGGTGTGCTTAATTGCTGCTAGGCCCCTCAGCTGACAGAGCTAGAATATATATGTGTATAACCCTTCTATATACATGCATGTATAAATATTTCTATATGTATTGATCTGTATCTAGATTAAGCTCAGAATGAGTTTAATTGCTTCCAGTTATAACTCTTTACCACACAGATCATTCAAAGCTTCTCGCATTTCAAAGCTATAGCTATAGCTTTGGAACCAGGGATCCTGGGAGAAATGACTTAATCTAGGATGGGGCAAGCCTGTACAAGATGAGCATTTTATAGTGACAAAATATAAGACTTACTAAAAATAAAATGGATAAAGTCATATCAACAGGACACAGATACTAACTGATAGAGCCCCCAGTGTCCAAAATTGTAACGATTTGAGCATGAAAATAAATAATATTCAATTATACACCAAGTCATACAAATAAATATTTATGAGCAAAAAGTAATGCAAATATATATTTTAAATAAATAAATAGAGAATGGACAACTCTCTATTGCAGAAATCAGAAATATTCCAAATTATATACTCATAATACTGTGCTCAAAAGATGTGAACAAATAACTCTCCACTCCTTAATTGTTGGTTGCTCACAGCGACTTTTCTTTACGAAGGGATGAATGAAAAGGGAGAACCAGAAAGAGAAACTGCCTCACCCTTCAGTTATCCACCTTTCTCAAAGCATGCAGCCAACAATTGGCTGCCACTAGGTCAGATGACTGTCACTGAATAAATAAAGGATAGAAAAATGGACAAATTCTGGGTGTACTTCATGCACTAGAGCTTCCCATGGGTGGATCCAGGCAAGTAAGACCACATTTTTGCTTAGCTATGTGCATTTTCTCTGTCCTACTTTTTTTTACTACTTGTACCCAAAAAAATATCTTGCACAGAAAGAATACTCCTTTCTGGCCATGGTTCTAAAAATTCAAACTGAGTCAATCCTAAGAAAAAACTCTGACCCATTCTTAAAAACAGAAGTTAATGCATTTTAAAGTTCTGAACCCCTCACTTGTACATGTGCCTTCAGTCCTATGAGAGGGACCCTGTTAATGTCTTAAAGTGATCATATGGTTTTATAAAAATCTGTAATAAAAATACAATAATTATACAATATTGGGTAAAACTGCAGCATCTTTTCACTCTAACTTCACTGACAGTATCTTCTCATCCCATATGGGAACCTACCGCATTTTTGAGAACCAAGATATTACTATTAATACCATACATTGCACCAACTCACTTAGCATTGGATTGTGTAAGCAAGGGGCTACAGGCTGGAAGGTAACATAAATGGGTTCTTTTGCACTGTTGTTGCAAGTGGAAATATGTCAGTAATAAAGGTAAACAATGTTTAAAATGGATGAAACCAGCACTAATCTGTGGAGAATACTGCTACCCATAAAACTGCAAGAATTTGGAACCTTGTCAAAGGTTGATGATTAAAAAAAGCTAGCTTCATTCTCAGCCTGGACAATATAGCAAGACTCCATATCTACATGATTTTTAATTAGTCAGGCATGGTGGCATGAGCCTGTAGTCCCAGCTACTCGGGAAGCTGAGGCAAGAGGATTCAGCCTAGGAGATTAAGGCTGCAGTAAGACAAGATGATGCCACTACTGCACCTCAGCCTGGGCAACAGAACAAGGTCTGGTCTCTAAAACCAAAAATCCCCACTCTATTCTGTCAGGTCAATAATCAATAATAATGGAGTATATGCCATTATAACACCATATATGTATGTATGTATGTGTGTGTGTACATATTTATCTTCTTTCCCTTTATTGATGGAATCTCATTACAATGATCAGAGTTTTGTATCCTGCTCCATTCCTAAAAATTGTAACAATATCAGTAAGTCACACATTTCACCTATCCCAACTATTTATAATAAAAACAAATTTCAATCAACCATGCTAAAGGAAATACTAAGTTACTTTTCTTCTACAGATCATGATATTAAAAGTAAACATCAACTGAAAATAAGATTAAAGAGTATTCAGGAATAAAAAATAAGAAAAAGAGTACTGTAGAATTGTGTTAGGCAGATTATTTAAAGCTTATTTTCCTAGATTTTGTGATTTTTGTAGCATTAGTGGAATTAAAAATTTATAATGGGGTGGTCATGTTGGCTCACGCACATAATTCCAGCACTATGGGAGGTCAAAGCAGGTGGATTACTTGAGGCCAGGAGTTCAAAACCAGCCTGGCCAACCTGGCAAAACCTGTCTCTACTAGAAATACAAAAATTAGCTAGGTGTGGTGGTGCACACCTGTAATCTCAGCTTAGTTGGGAGGCTGAGGCACAAGAATTGCTTGAACCTGGAAGGTGGAAATTGCAGTGGGCCATGATGGTGCCACTGCAGTACAACCTGGGTGACAGAGAGATTCTCACAAATAGTATATATATAATAGTGTGCTTTTTAAATTTTAAAATAAAAATGTACCAAAGCACAGTAGAGGCAAATAGAAAACCAACAGTGAAATGGTAGATTAAAATGAAAACACATTCACAATTGCATAGAACCTAAAAGGCCTCCTATTTTGTCCAACATGGTAGCAACTAGTCTTATGTGGCTATTTCAATTGAAAATAATTGAAATTTTAAAATAACTAAATGTTTAAGTCCTCAGCTACATTAGCCACATTTGAAGTTTTCAATAGTGCCCTGTGGCCAGTGGCTATCATGTAGTAACACAGTGCAGAATAGAACATTTCCATCAACACAGAAAGTTCTATTAAACAATATTTTCTAAATATCCCAATTATAAGGCCGGCATTATCAGATTGGATGGGAGAGCAATATAAAACTATATGTAAGGAACCCTCTTTAAATATAAAAACACCAATAAGTTAAAATTAAAATATAGATACAAACATCCAGAGACTTAATCTCCTGCCCCTTCAATCAAATTCCATGTCATTGAGGTTCATCTTGACAACACGTATGAAATTGCATTCTCTCACTCCCATAGTCTGATACCTACCAATGCCTGTATCCTTTTATTTTTCTTCTTGTTGATTTTATTTTTATAGTACTTTCAATAGCATGTCAAAATGACATGTATATTTAATTTTCTGTCTCTTCTCTCTAACAGGTAAATTCTAATAGAGTAGGTATAATTACTCTTATTTTTTGAAGCACATATACTAAGAAGCCAGAACAGAGGCTAGAAAATAGTAGACACTCAATAAATATCTATTACATTAACTAATTAATTTTCACACCTGAAGCTCAGCACATCATGTTGCTGGAGAAAAATACAGCTGTAATTTGAAGTATACATGAAGGATGCAATGAGAAATATTGCTAAAGTAGGGCCTAATATGTCATGCAAAGATATATTTTCACCCCAGTAAAAATTTCATTTTTCTAGAAAGTTACACATTAAATATATTTATTAGAAATAAAAACCTACTTTTTAAAGCTGCATTAAAAAAAAACAAGATATAAGTAAAGGTTTAGTAGGTATTTAGGAAGGAATTTAGGAACCTGGGGATAAAAAGAAGAGTGGAAGTAGCAGTGAGGCATGATGTATGACCATCTCTTTTCCTTTAGAGCTCTTGGGAACTCCTTAGAGATGAAACTATAGGCAAGGGCTGAAAATAAAATATATTGTATTCTGCTAAAAGAATTATCAGATCAGAATCGGAGATCCTCAGTACAAGCAACATAAACTGATGGTGTCCTGTAGGTAATGCCGCAAAGCCTACTGTGAGTCCACCGAAGTCACCAGTAAGTCACTGAATCAGGGAGGATTTCGAGTACTGCTTGATGTAAGTCTCAGCACCTATTTATTCACTGTGAGAGGGCAGTTTAAAAGAGTTTGACAGAGACATACTTTCTCTCTTTTTGCCCATCAACAAAAGAAAATAGAGGGGGGTCATTACAAGATCCACGAGTTTGTCTTTTTTTTTTCTTTTTCATCTGAAGAAATTTGTTTCTTTCTTATTGTACCAATAAAATGTCCCTGAAAAACCATCTGTCATCCATGAGAAAGAATAATGATAATGTCTTTGAGAAATTCTTTTTGTTTTTTTTTTGGAGAGAAGGAAAGAAAAAAAAAGGAGTGAAGGAGAGGAAGAAAGGAAGAAAAAGAGGGAGAGAGAACAGAAATGTGGCTTTATTCTAAAAAATGGGTATTAATAACAGCCAATCAATATTTCATTTAAACCTATGAGTAGGTGTGATGTGGTATTGACAAGAATGTATATTTTGTGTGTTTAAAGTGGAGAGCTCTATAAATATTTATTAAGTTTACTTGTTCCAGATCTGAGTTCAAGTCCTGGATATCCTTATTAATTTTCTGTCTCATTGAGTCTAAGTCTCTATGTATTGGGTGTTAGGATCGTTGGCTCTTATTGTTGCATTGATCCTTTTACCACTATATCTTTGTTGCTTTAAAATCTATTTTATCAGATGCGAGAATTGCAACTCCTGCTATTTATTTATTTATTTATTTTTGCTCTCCACTTGGTTGGTAAATCTTTCTCCATCCCTTTGTTTTGAGTCTTTGTGTATCCTTGCATGTGAAATGGGTCTGGATGTAGTATACCGTTGGGTTTTGGCTGTATCTTTTGATTGGGGAATTTAGTCGATTTAAATTTAAGATTACTGCCATTTGATGTTAAGTGGCTGTTTTATCCATTTGTTGATGTAAATTCTTCTTTATGTAGATAAACAGAACAATTCTAATGAAATGATTAGCAAATACAGCAGGAGAATTAACAGAGAGAGCAGCATCAGAAATATGGAGGAGGAACTGTAAAATAACCCAGGCACTCTGCACTATTGCTCCTCTACCAGTGGGGGTGGTGACCACTGTTACTTGCTCAGAAAGTTATTTGCTGAACATCAACTGGCCAAGTTGTTCTTTCTCTGTTTTTATCACGATTCATTAGAGTTTCAAGCAGCTGGGAAGAACCACACAGATGTGGAGACAAAATCTCAAACTTGGAAAGAGAAGACAACAAAATACTGACTGACATTTTCAAATGAAAACCCTTCATCTAGGAATTTATTTGGTGTTGTTCATGCAGAAGTTGACATCTTGCTATGAAGAGCCAAACTGTTGTATTCCAATAGAACTGTCAAGAAGGAACACTGGGCTTGTCCTTTACAGAGGGGCATAAAGAGTTGACTTTAAAATAATGCTGCTTCCTGCTCTTGGGAATTTCTTAACAACTACAATCTGTTCTGCACACAGATAGCTGAATAGCAAAGTATGGACAAATCCTAATGGAATTAAGTTTTTAGAAGTGTCTGTGTGTGTGTGCCAGACAGAAAACTAAAATTATAATCTAAAAAATAAGAACAAGATCTTTATTTCTCACGTAATACTGAAGTACTAAGAGATATATTGAAACTTGGTAGTTGTTTTTTTTTCTTAAATGGCATGACTATTGTTTATTAAGTATTTTTTCCTTTCTCTTTGCTATTGTTCTCCAATCCCCAATAAAGATAAAACATACCCTTTATTAATATAATTTATTTTAGCATTTAAAGTAATTTGAATTAAAATCTATGATAAGCTAATTATTATAGTGCTTTGAAAACAAAGAAATTGAAGCTATTATTCTTTTTATGTCTCACAGTTACTTAGAGGGGGAACTTCTAAATATAAGTACATGTCATTACATTTAAAATTTAGTATTATTTTCTCATGAGAAGAAAAATGGAAGTGGCCAGAAAGCTGAGTCATCCATTCACTCATTTATTCATCTTACAAATATTTATTGTGCCTCGACTCAGAGACAGGCATAGTTCTAGGGACTTGGAGAATACATTAGTAAACAAAATGATTGAAGATTATTGTTTTGTAGAGTGTATATTCTAGGGTGAAGAATATGAAATAAAGACCATAATAAACACATGACATGTTTAGTGAGGCAGCATTTTAAGAGCTAGGGAGGGGTGGGAAAAGGAAAGAGAACAGGGGCTTCACAGAGCATTATGGAAATTGCAATACAGGAGGTGCCAGGGCTTGTTATGATCTGGGATAAAAGACACGTGAATCATAGTGACTTCAAGACTGGCAGTAGTGGCAAGGTTTATGTGTTGAGGGCTGGGAATATTGTTCAGGGACTCCTCCTTCTCATTTGATGATGGAGGCAAAAGATTTAATAAAGTCTTGCCTCAGTGCACAGGCCCTCTCTTAACCCTGCGGTGGTAAAGGCTTAGAGTTGGTGCTGCTTTACTCAGCAATACTGAGTAAATATTGCTACTGACAGCAATACTCAGACTCATTTATTTTAATTCATTGTCAGATAAATGTCTTTAGCCTGAGTGTGTATGCTTTATCTTGACCACTGTTTATGGGCTGAAAGAATTCTGTAGAAGCAGACTTCTGTACCAAGAGCAAGTATTGTACCTTCACATGTTTACGTCATCTTTTTTATGGGAGAAGTGCAAAGTGCCCAGCACCTCTGAATTATTAAGTTATGAATAAAGTATCATAGTGTTCAGAATATTTCATTACCTACCATGATGTTTGAAGATAGATGGAATACTTTAATTTAGATTATAATCTTGATACCCATGCTTGATCAAGATATTTATCTCAATTATAGAGCTTTGTTAGTTCATTCACACTTCACACTTCTGTAAAGACATACTTGATAGTGGGTAATTTATAAATTAAAGAGTTTTTTTGGCTCCTGGTTCTGCAGGTTATATGGGTTTCTGCTTCTGGAAAGGCCTCAGGAAACTTACAATCATAATGGAAGGTGAGTAGGAAGCGGGCACATCTTCACACGGCCAGCAGGACAGAAAGAGGGAGAAGGGGGAGGTGTTATACGCTTTTATTTATTTATTTATTTAGATGGATCTCACTCTGTCAACAAGGCTGGAGTATAGTGGGTACAATCAGCCCACTGAAGCCTCAAACTTTTGTGCTCAAGTGATCAATCCTCCCACCTCCGCTTCCAGACCAGCTTGAATCACAGATGCATGCCACTGAACCTGGCAAGTTTTTGTATTTGTAGAGATGAGGTTTTGCCATGTTGTCCAGGGTGGTTGGGAATTCCTTGGCTCAAGCAATCCACCCACTTCAGCCTCCCAAAGTGCTGGAATTACAGGCATGCACCACTGCACCCAACCACTGCATGCACACTTTCAAACAACCAGATCTTGTGAGAACTCACAAACGAACAGCAAGGTGGAAGTTGGCCCCCATGATCTAATCACCTCCTACCAGGTCCCTTTTCCAACACTGGGGATTATAATTTGACATAAGGTTTGGATGGGGATACACAGCCAAACCATATCAAGAGCCTAACAGAATGGAGCTGTTTTTCTTTCTTGTTAAACATTCTGAACTGCTAAAGTCATAAGGTATTATACTAGTTTCCTAAGGGAGCTCTAACAAATTACCACAAATTTGGTCACTTAAAACAACAGAAATGTATTGTCTTATGGTTCTGGAGGCCATGAAATCCAGCATGCCAGGTCCCCTCTGGGGGATTCAGGGAAGAATCTGTTTTTGTTTGTTGGTTGGTTGGTTTATATTTATTTGTTTTGCTTCTTTTAGATTCTAGTTGTTGCCCTGGCGTTCTCAGGCTTGTAGCCTCATCACTCCAATCTCTGAGACCAGCTTCACATTGCCTTCTGTGTGTGTGTCTGCATGAAATCACCTTCGCCTTTCTCTTATAGGCACACTTGTCATGTCATTTAGGATCTACCTCAATAATCTAGGATAATCCAGGATATGGTTCTTTCTGTTTAGTTTATTTATTTATTTTTATTATCTTTTTTGAGATGTGGTCTTGCTCTGTCGCCCTGGGTGGAGTACGGTGGCATGATCTTGGCTCACTGTAACCTCTACCTCCTGGGTTCCAGCAATTCCCCTGCTTCCGCCTTCTGAGTAGCTGGGATTATGGGAACCTGCCACCACAGCTGGCAAATTTCTGTAATTTTAGTAGAGACAGGGTTTCACCATGTTGGCCAGGCTGGTCTCAAACTCTTTACCTCAAGTGATCTGCCCAACTCAGCCTCCCAAAGTGCTGGGATTATAAGTGTGAGCCACCGTGCCCAGCCTATTTATTTCTGAGATAGGGTCTCACTCTGTCACCTAGGCTGGAGTGCAGTGGCACAATCTCAGCTCATTGCAACCTCACAGGCTGAAGTGATCCTCCCACCTCAACCTCCTGAGTAGTTGGGTCTACAGGTGCCAGCTACCATGTCTAGCTAATTTTTGTATTTTTTGTAGAGATGGGGCTCCACCATATTTCTCAGGCTGATCTCATACTCCTGGACTGAAGTGATCCACCCACCTTTGTCTCCCAAAGTAGCTCTCTCCTTAGACCATTAACCTAACCTTTCATCTTATAAGATACATTCCTAGGTTTTATGAAATTGATATGGTTATCTGAAGGAGAGACCATTTTTCTTCCTGACTCAAGTAGGATAAAAACAAAACCCACTTACTGGAGGAAACTTAGATGTTACTACTTTGACAAGAGAAAAAGTGGCAAAGCAAAGACTGTAAGAAACACTGAGGAGCTTTTCAGCAGAGAAACTGCCAGTGTTATGTTCCCTTTGCCATTTGTAGTCAGACATTCAGGATCTTATCTTTACCAGCTTTGGGAATTAAATATATTTACGTCTTTCCATAAATTATTAGGAATGCTGAAAATAACAGATTCTTGACCCATGATGTGAAACCATAAAACAACTAAGTATATACATGAGATAGGAAAAAAATTAAACTGCCTTCTTCTTTATAAGTTTTATTTAAATATTTATGCTTTACAAGAGTAAGCCCCATATAATTATGTTCCATTATGTCATTTTAGCAAAAATATGCTAATATATTTTGAAAGATATTATGTGCTAGACACTATTCTTAGAATCTTCATGTATTAAGCTATTAAATATACTCAACAACTTAACGAGGAAGGATGTTATTATCCTCATTTTTCACATGAGGATCCTAATATGGAGAGATGCTGGGGGTGGGAATAATGCTACATTCAAGTCAATTTGCACAAAGTCCTACAAGATTTTCTCAAACACAAACTTCTGAGTCTGCCCTCTTATACTGCACTAGACTAAGAGTGAAGTTAGTGAGACCAGTAAAATGAGATATATTTCTTAACCTTTGAGACAGAGTTTTGCTCTTGTTGCCCAGGCTGGAGTGCAATGATGTGATCTCAGCTCACTGCAACCTCCACCTCCCCGGTTCAAGTGATTCTCCTGCCTCAGCCTCCTAGGTAGCTGGGATTACAGACATGTGCCACCATGCCTGACTAATTTTGTATTTTTAAGTAGAGACAGGGTTTCTCCAGGTTGTTCAGGCTAGTCTCAAACTCCCGAGACTAGCCATGGGGAGTACCAATGGCACTCCAGCCTGGGTAACAAGAGCAAAACTCCATCTCAAGGCAGGTGATCTGCCTGCCTTGGCCTCCCAAAGTGCTGGGATTACAAATGATAGCCACTATACCCAGCCACATATTTCTTTAATAGAAACATTTTAACTTATTTATTTGGATAGAAATGGATGTAGCAACAGCATTATGCTGATTTGTCAGTCAAAGCCCTCTTGCCTCCCCAATCCCAAATACTGAATAAATTTAGTCATTCTATTTTCTTCAATTTTACGAAAATTAGGTTGAAATGTTAATTGTTGGCCGGGCATGGTGGCTCACGCCTGTAATCCCAGCACTTTGGGAGGCTGAGGCGGGTAGATCATGAGGTCAAGAGATCGAGACCATCCTGGTCAACATGGTGAAACCCCGTCTCTACTAAAAATACAAAAAATTAGCTGGGCACAGTGGTGCATGCCTGTAATCCCAACTACTCAGGAGGCTGAGGCAGGAGAATTGCCTGAATCCAGGAGGCGGAGGTTGCGGTGAGCCAAGATCGCACCATGGCACTCCAGCCTGGGTAACAAGAGCGAAACTCCATCTCAAAAAAAAAAATAAAAGAAATGTTAATTGTCATAATTTTACACTTAGTATTTATAACATTTTTATTTAAGTAAATTGTAGGACCTATAAACATCATAAAAGAATTTTAAAATTTTAGAATGTAATGTATTCATTTTAAAAACAGATTTGTTTTAGTAGTACATATTGCCTATATCTTATAATGGTGTAAAATGTATTCACATGCAAAACTGAGATTGTGAACCCTATGATATACAAAATTATATAAGGAAGAAAAGAAAAGTAATCATTATTTGGTTCCTGTTATAGGCCAGGCACTTTTCACTATAAGGTAAAGTGGATGAAGTAGTCATTTTATAATCTAATACACATACATATACATATATATTTGAAAGGAATATATATAAAATATATATACACATATATTTACACATATACATACATAACATACACACACAGTCATACATGTGTGTATGTACATGTTTATAGACATATAAATACATACACATATAGATGTATATATACACACACATACATATATACATATATGTCTATACTAGTCGAAAAAACATATATATGTTTTAAATATACCATATATATACAGGTTTTTTTCTACTGGTTTGCTTTCTCTGGAGATCCCTGACTGATATAATAGTTTAGCTTGCTAAGTAAATCATATACAAAATGCCTATGTGTATATATATATATATATATATATATATACACACACACACACACACACACACACACACACACACATATTTATTTTATATTTTTTTATTTTTTTTAAATTTTTATTGCATTATAGGTTTTGGGGTACATATGCACAACGTGCAAGATAGTTGCATAGGTACACACATGGCAGTGTGCTCTGCTGCCCTCCTCCCTCTCACCCACACTTGGCATTCATCCCCAGGCTATCCCTCCCCAGCACCCCCCGCTGTCCCTCCCCCATTCCCCCCAATAGACCCCAGTGTATAGTAGACCGCCTCTCTGTGTCCATGTGTTCTCATTTTTCTCACCCACCTATGAGTGAGTATATGCGGTATTTCTTTTTCTGTTCTTGTGTCAGTTTGCTGAGAATGATGTTCTCCAGATTCATCCATGTCCTTACAAAGGACACAAACCCATCATTTTTGATTGCTGCATAATATTCCATGGTGTATATGTGCCACATTTTCCCAGTCCAGTCTATCATTGTTGGGCATTTGGGTTGGTTCCAGTTCTTTGCTATTGTAAGCAGTGCTGCAATGAACATTCGTGTGCATGTGTCCTTATAATAGAACGATTTATAGTCCTTTGGATATATACCCAGTAATGGGATTGCTGGATCAAATGGAATTTCTATTTCTAGGTCCCTGAAGAATCGCCACACTGTCTTCCACAATGGTTGAACTAATTTACACTCCCACCAACAGTGTAAGAGTGTTCCTATTTCTCCACATCCTCTCCAGCATCTGCTGTCTCCAGATTTTTTAATGATCGCCATTCTAACTGGCGTGAGATGGTATCTCAATGTGGTTTTGATTTGCATCTCTCTAATGACCAGTGATGATGGGCGTTTTTTCATATGTTTGTTGGCCTCATGTATGTCTTCTTTTGTAAAGTGTCTGTCCATATCCTTTGCCCATTTTTGAATGGGCTTGTTTGTTTTTTTCCTGTAAATCTGTTTGAGTTCTTTGTAAATTCTGGATATCAGCCCTTTGTCAGATGTGTAAACTGCAAAGATTTTTTCCCATTCTGATGGTTGCCGATTCACTCTAGTGACTGTTTGTTTTGCCGTGCAGAAGCTGTGGAGTTTGATTAGGTCCCATTTGTCTATTTTGGCTTTTGTTGCCAATGCTTTTGGTGTTTTATTCATGAAGTCTTTGCCTACTCCTATGTCCTGAATGGTTTTGCCTAGATTTTCTTCCAGGGTTTTTATGGTGTCAGGTCTTACATTTAAGTCTTTAATCCATCTGGAGTTAATTTTAGTGTAAGGTGTCAGGAAGGGGTCCAGTTTCTGCTTTCTGCACATGGCTAGCCAGTTTTCCCAACACCATTTATTAAATAGAGAATCCTTTCCCCATTGCTTGTTTTTGTCTGGTTTATCAAAGATAATATGGTTGTAGATATGTTGTGTTGCCTCCGATGCTTCTGTTCTGTTCCATTGGTCTATATCTCTGTTTTGGTACCAGTACCATGCTGTTTTGATTACTGTAGCCTTGTAGTATAGTTTGAAGTCTGGTAGTATGATGCCTCCCGCTGTGTTCTTTTTGCTTAGAATTGACTTGGCTATGCGGGCTCTTTTATGGTTCCATATGAAATTCATGGTGGTTTTTTCCAGTTCTGTGAAGAAATTCAATGGTAGTTTGATGGGGATAGCATTGATTGTGTAAATTACTTTGGGCAGTATAGCCATTTTCACGATATTGATTCTTCCTAACCACGAACATGGAATGTTTCTCCATCTGTTTGTGTCCTCTCTTATTTCGTTGAGCAGTGGTTTGTAGTTTTCCTTAAAGAGGTCCCTTACATTCCTTGCGAGTTGTATTCCTAGGTATTTTATTTTCTTTGTAGCAATTGTGAATGGCAGTTTGTTCTTGATTTGGTTCTCTTTAAGTCTGTTATTGGTGTATAGGAATGCTTGTGATTTTTGAACATTGATTTTATATCCTCAGACTTTGCTGAAGTTGCTTATCAGTTGCAGGAGCTTTTGGGCTGAGGTGATGGGGTCTTCTATGTATACTATCATGTCGTCTGCAAATAGAGACAATTTGGCTTCCACCTTTCCTATTTGAATACCCTTTATTTCTTTTTCTTGCCTGATTGCTCTGGCTAGAACTTCCAGTACTATGTTGAATAGGAGTGGTGAGAGAGGGCATCCTTGTCTAGTGCCAGATTTCAAAGGGAATGCTTCCAGTTTTTGCCCATTAAGTATGATATTGGCTGTTGGTTTGTCACACACATATTTTTGTATACAATATACATAGCAAGCTAAACTATTATATCAGTATAATAATATATACACATGTGTATAATTAAATATACACAAAATACCTTGTGTGGGCTGGCATAATAATGTCTCTCTCTCTCTCTCTCTCTCTCTCTCTATATATATATATATATATATATATATATAAAAATATTACACATGTATTTATATACATGGATATGTATGGATGTGATGGATGTGTGTGTATTGTCATACATGCATATATATGTGTGTATGTGTATATATGTATACGTATACACACACACACACACACACACACACACACACATATATATATATATATATATATATATATATATAGAGAGAGAGAGAGAGAGAGAGAGAGAGAGAGATTTTGTTTATCTCATGAAAGGGGGCAAGTCCAAAATCTGTAGATTACTACAGAAGTCTGAACACTCTAAGTCAGCTGATATTGCAGAAATTCTTCTTTCTCAGGGAACCTAAGTTTTGTTCCCCAGGCCTTTAACTAATTGGATGAGACCCACACATATTATCCAGACAATCTCCTTTCTTTAAGTCAACTGATTGTAGAAGTGAGCCATATTTACAAAATACTCAACCCAAGACCTAGATTAGTGTGAATGAATAAATAGGTACTATAGCCTTACCACATTTATAGACCCAAGTAATGACCACATCTATTTTTCTTTATGTGGAGGGAATACATTTGTTTACTTAAAATTATGTGCTCTCTTCTATCATGATATTTCCATCACATCTTTGCTACTCACTAAAAAGAAAACAAAATGGTGGAATACTTTTACAAATTAGTATCAGTTTTCCTTTTCTATTTCATACTCTCCTTTCATAATTTCCCAATGCTATTTCTTCTCTTCCCTATTTAAAGGACAATTGTTTGCAAACCAAAGCTTGCAATCAAAGCTTCTGTTAAAAGAACTAAGCCACAACAATTCTTTTGTAATTCTAAGAAAAAAAAATGACAAGGGTTTTGACAATTTTACAAAAAGGCACGTTACATCTTGCTCAGGCATCCTTATTTTTTCTTCTTAGATTAAACAAAATGGAATTTTATTGCTTTAAACCATGCTTTTCTTGTCACATAACATTTAAGACTAGCCTGCTGTCTTTGTTCAGCAAGCTTTAAACATATAAAGATTAAGATTTGATCTGTTCCATAATGACTAATTTTAACAATGAACTGTGGGAGGGTTAAATATAGGCATCAGCATGCCATTATATATATAATCAGTAACAGTGGATACAGTAAGAACATGGAAAATAGCTGGAGGATAGGTTTATTATAAGCATCGTGGCTTAACAAAGTGGAAAGAATGTAATGTTTTGACTGATGGAGTCTCTCTTTCAAATGCCTATGGAGATAAAGCTAAATTAGTTTCAATCTTGTCTACATCTTTAGTAGATATGCACAGAGCTTCAGGGTTTGCCACAAGAGAAAACAAAAGAAGAAACAACCTTCTAAATGTTATGAATAAAGTTGCTAATGTGTAAGACAAATAAATATGCTATTCATGTCAGAACATGATGTCTGAAGCAGCAATATTTGAATAATATTCACAACCATGTAAGGGTCATTCCCAGATTATGTTCATTTAAGCTTGAATTGTCTTTTCATTTGACATATAAGAATTGGATTCTCAGCCAGGCGCGGTGGCTCACGCCTGTAATCCCAGCACTTTGGGAGGCTGAGGTGGGCGGATCACGAGGTCAAGCGATCCAGACCATCCTGGCCAAGATGATTAAACCCCGTCTCTACTAAAAATACAAAAAAATTAGCTGGGCATGGCGGCTCGTGCCTGTAGTCCCAGCTACTCGGGAGGCTGAGGCAGGAGAATTGCCTGAACCCGGGGGGAGGAGGTTGCAGTGAGCAGAGGTTGCGCCACTGCACTCCTGCCTGGTGCCTGGTGACGGAGTAATACTCTGTCTCAAAAAGAAAACGAAAAGAAAAAAAAGAATTGGATTTTCAGCCAGGCGTAGTGGTCCACATCTGTAATCCCAGCATGTTGGGAGGCTGAGGTGGGTGGATCACAAGGTCAGGAGTTAGAGACCAGCCTGACCAACATGGTGAAACCCTATCTCCATTAAAAATACAAACATAAACCAGCTGCGGTGGTGAGTGCCTGTAATCCCAGCTACTCGGGAGGCTGAGGCAGAAGAATCACTTGAGCCTGAGAGGCAGGAGGCAGAGGTTGCAGTGAGCTGAGATCACACAATTGTACTCCAGCCTGGGCAACTGAGCAAGACTCCATCTCAGACCAAAAAAAAAAAAAAAAAAAAGGGGGGGGGGATTCTGTTTAAATACTTTTTTTTTTTTTTTTTTTTTTTGCCTATCAATGATAGCTTGTAAGGTTGCTCAGGTTGGCCTTGAACTTATGGCCTCACCTTTGCAAGCGCCACGACATCCGGCCGGAGCCACTTTGGGCCCCTAAATACTTTTTTACAAAAATAATTGACTGGGAAGTCTAAAAGTTTTAAGCATTCCTAGTAATTTTGCTACCGCTTTCTTCCCTCAAAAAAATAAAATAAAACTAAGACAGCCTTCAAAGTAAGCTATATTTTTTGAAGAAAACCAAAGCCATAAAAAAAGAGCAACATTCTGTATTTCTGTCACCCTAGCACCAGTAGGCCTGCAGATAGTTCTGATACTTAACATATCTATTCTTTCTTCTGCATATCCTTGTGAAAGTCAATGATAGAGAAAGCTGCCTGATCTCTAATTGGACTCCCATGTCTATTGAATAATATTCTTCCCTTTCAGTTGGTTTTGTAGCTAATATTATACTTTTAGAAATTTAGACTGTCTGACTTGGTACACTCACTTCAATATTTCCTAGCTAGGCGACCTTGGGAAGATTAAGCACACTCTGCCTTAGTGCCATAATTTACAGAACAGGGAAATTTATAAACTCTATCCACATAGAGTTTTTCAGTATTATTTTCTTCTCACCTTGAATTTGTTCCACTTTAAGTTCCTTTAAGGTATTAAACATGTTTGCTCTTTTAAGCAGTCCTAAATTCTTAGGAATGTTGGTGCATCATAAATTATGGATGGCCTATTTAAGACTATCTCTCGCCAAATCTGTGGATTAAGGCCATTCTCAGTTAGACTCCTATTAGATGTTTTTTCCTGCTGTCTTGAAGGAGCTTCTCTTTCACTATTTTTAAGATATATTGTTAAATAACAGCTAATATCTTCTGACACTTACTATGTGATGGGCATCATTCTAAGAATCTTTTCCCATCTTATAATAAACATATGAGTAAATACCTTAATATCAATTTTTTACAGATGAGGCAGCTAATGCTTATATGCTAATATCATTTGCCTAAAGTCACATGGTTAATAAATTGAAGAAAGAAAATTTTATTCAAGCCAATCAGGCTCTGCAACTTCCTGTCTTTAGTCTTTCAAAGATTCTGCTGCTGAGTCTTTGTAGTTGTTCATGACATTATATAGTTCCTCTTCTTCTTTTAGGATAAAATGCTTTACTTTTATCTGGGCTGATGGTCACCTAAAATAAGATAACACTCCCACTTCCATCTTGCCTATCAAATGGCCATGTGACAAGTTCTGCCCTGTTAGACAAAAGCAGATGTGTCATCAAAATCTATCAATTTTCTCAACAGAGAAGTGTTAAAAATCTTACCTTCCTCTGACTTTTCATCTGTGCTATATATTAAAGTTTTGTGATCCTAAACGTATCAAAATGGAGTCACTTAAGACAAGTGAAGTGACTCAGCCCACAGTGGCATTGCGGACCACTCAAAGTGAAAAACATATGAATAACTGACTGAGGTGACAACAATGCCTGCTGTGCCCAGGCATCCCTGAGATCAAGTAAGAAAGTGAAGCTAAAAGGTAGCTTAGATAATGACCCTGGACATTCCTACAGAGGGCCATAACACATCAAGGACACAGATCATGGCCAAGATGCCTGCAGAAGCTCTGCTCATGAAAACTCTGAGGCCCTCTCTCCACAGATGCCACAGAAAACTCTTCTTCAAAAGAGCAGTCAACCTCCTCCCCAAGCCCTGTCAGCATGTCATGGGAAATCCAGAGCTGCCCCACTCATCACTCAGTGTGCTGGTCTCCCATGCTACTTGCTAAGGTTTGTTACCTCCTCTCTTATTACTGAATGTGTGTGGTGAATGTGTGTGCATAATTCCTGGTATGTAAAAGCCTTTTAAAAAACATAAATTCGAAATGTATTTCATTGGCAACTGATATGGTTTGGCTCTGTGTTCCCACCCAAATCCCACCTTAAATTGTTATAATCCTCACTTGTCATGGGAGGGACCTGGTGGGAGAGAATTTAATCATGGGGGCAAGTTTCCCCTGTGCTTTTCTCACAATAGTGAATGAGTCTCACGAGACCTGGTAGTTTTATCAAAGGGCAGTTCCCCTGCTCACACACTCTTGCCTGCGCCCATGTAAGACATGCCTTTGATCCTCTTTCACCTTCTGCTATTATTTTGAAGCCTCCCCAGCCATGTAGAATTGTGAGCCAATTAAACTTCTTTTTCATTATAAATTATCCAAGTCTTGGGTATTCTTTATTAGCAGCATGAAAATGGACCAATACAACATCTGAGTCAATGTGAAGAGTTAGCACAACTAGGCTGATTGACATCTAAGAGGATAGTCTGGAACAAGAATGCAGTGGATGAAGCATTAGGATTGTTAACGAAAAAGTGACCAAGCCAGATGCCTCGAAGGTAAGAGGTTTGTTTAGTCAAAGATTGAAGATGCACCCTGGAAAACACGAGTCACAGGAGCCTCTGTGACCTGTGCTTTTTTCGAAGAGTTGGGGAACTTCCATATTTAAAGGGGAAAGAGTAAGCAGGAGGCCAAAAAAGAAGGAAAGGTAGGCAGTGAGGCAAATGGTTACATTATTGTGAGGCTCTGATTAGGGCTCCTTAAATCCACATTTTACATGTGAAAAGAGGGAACAGAGGAAAAAGTCAATTATGCATTTGTCTGTACTCAGTACATCTACATTTTACATAAGATAAAGATGTGAAAAGAGGGAGTAGAGGAAAGTGAATCATGCATTCCTCTCAGTGTAGGTGCAAGGATGATTTCTGGTCTTGTCCTTGTCCTGTAGCTGTGAAGATAAGCTAGTAATTGACATAATCATGGTGAGATTCAACAGAACTCAGTTTCAGGCTAGTTTATAGGTAGGATATGTATCCTGAAAGATTTAGGGGCTCACAGTGAATTTCACTGTGAGCAATCTGTGAAGGCGGCCATTGAGGGAGATATGTGGCCTTCTACGATTGTGGGAACCTGGCTTATGGATGAGGGTATGACATACATGAGGCTAACAACACAAGCTTGTTAAATGACAGCTCTGTTTGGGAACAAAAGGAAAGTAGTATTGCATGACTCAGTTCCCAAGCTTAACTTTCTCTTTGGTATAGTGAGTATGGGTCCATAGTTTCAATTTTCTTTCACAGTACTTATTTTGGCCATAAGGTGGGAGCCACCATCTAGGAATGTCAGAGTAAAACAGAAGGAAGGAAACAAATTATATGGAACTTAATATCATCAACTACCTAAATGAAGATTCTCTTTACATGAAAAAAAGATTGTTAATTAATAACTACTAACTTTATTCATTACATGCAATCTAATAAAGTTCTGATAGAATACATTTGGTCTGAAAAAAATTAGATCTGACAAAGCACATATGAATTGCAGACATGCTTTGCTTGGGCCAGACACTCCTTTTTTTAGAAAAAAAAAAAAAAAAAACAGTATTTCACATAAAGTTCCAGATTTTAGGCTACTTCTGGGATATTATATCCAGCAACACTGAGATACACATGCTTTCTATTGTGCAGCCCTGTGTGCCAGCTTTCTGTGCCTTTCATTTACTTTCCTTTCTCTTAAGCCTCGAAATTGTCTGCCCATTGAACATAGCTGTTGTTGGTGTATCAGCATGGTGTCATTTCTTTGTGCAACTTGCTTTAATGTGCTACTGTGGATTAATACCTCAAAACAGCAATAACTAAAAATAATCTCTCAGAACCACAAATGATTCTTAAATATGGAATAGGGTGCATTTGTTTGTTCAAGAAGTTCTAATATAGATAAAATATTACTCAAAAGTGAAAGGTGTGAATAAAAATGCAGGGATATAAAATGTCTCCACTTTCCACTTTTCTTTGAAGAGTAAATTATTATTTCTAAGCCCTATGCCTACGTATTGGGCTCCCAACAGTCCAGTAGGAGGAGTTGTATCTAATTAGATTTTCTATACGCACAAAACGCATTTCAAAAACCTGTGGCATAAGACATATCCTACTAGCTTGTAAGCATACTATAGAAAGATAGTGATTTATTAAAAATACGGCACATTAATTGCTTTAATTATACTTAGAAGCAGCATGACACAAAAGTTCTATCAAGGACAAAGGGTAGCAGTGCCTCTGAGAATGAAATTTATATATGAGTAGCCACTTCAAGACTCATTCATAGTTCTGTCTACTCTTGTTTTCAGATATTCTTTAAGAAAAGTTAATTTCCCCCAACCACTCTCATTTAACTGCTCTTCTTGGCAGCTATAAATTTGATAATAGGACCTCCAAGTCTATGCAAACCATTTCTACATTATGTTTTATATAAAAAGGGAACAATTTGCATAGGTTCAAAAATTTGTAAAGTGCTTTCGCAAGCATTAATGTCTTAGGTTGTAATAAAAATAGGGAGTATTTGGCAGTATTTATTTCTCAAAATAAGGAAATATTTCCTTAAACATAGTCCCTTCTCAACTGGCTTTGATTTACTCTTCCACATGCTAGACAAAAATTTCCTTCAAATGCCATTATCATATAGCTCATCACTTAGAGCACTTCAACATAATTGCATCTCAAGAGTGAAGGGCTTTTAGTGATATATGTTTAAGAATTAGCTATGGGAAAATTTTTCTTATTTAAACACATATTAAAGCTAGAACATACCTTTTTCCTTTTGTAGGCTGGATGACTTTCTTGAAGCCAACTAATGAGGCACATTTTCATAAAGACTACATCAATCTTTAATATAGCTGATCTTGATCCTAGAGGTGAAGATAAAAAGACATTAAGGGCTTCAACTAGCTTCTTTATTATAGCTCTAAATTTAAGAAAATTCACATTGCCATAAAAAGGAACAAGGAAAATAATCTCACATTTGTGAAGATATATGGAGTTGGCACAATATAAAAACTCAGCATGAGCTGATAACATAAATGATTTGAGGTTCACAATTGAGATACAGCTTTTATATGGTACAATTTTTACCACAGACTAAGACAAAATGTATCCTAAAACCCGCTATTTTTGAAGAGAGGTAACACAAAGCTATTATCCTTCACTGTCAATAAGCAATGAGTATTCGATTATAATGATACACTCAAGTCATCCAAAAGAAAAGTAAAAACATGAAAATAAATAGAAAGAGACAAAAAAAACTGAAATAATAGTTGAGGCATAAAGAAAAGGAGAGACAATAAAAAAGACTGAAAATAGATACAGATGTTTTAGAGCAAAGGGTTAGCCAAGCCATTGAAAAGAGAGCCACTGAATATCAGAACTGTACATTTAGTTCCTATTTTGTGAAAGTTTCAAAATACAAATTTTAAAAGTATGCAATCTTTATAAAAATAGTGGGGTTTGTTTGCTGATTAAAGTAATAGTATATGTGTAATTTTTCTAAAATTATAAGAAAAATTTCCCCAAACATTATTTATTAAGTAATTAATTTTTATTATTTATTTATTTATTGTGAGATGGAGTATTGCTCTGTTGCCCAGGCTGGAGTGCAGTGGTGTGATCTCAGCTCACCACAACCTCTGCCTCCTGGGTTCAAGAGATTCTCCTGCCTCAGTCTCTTTAGTAGCTGAGGCTACAGGTGCATGACACCACAACCAGCTAATTTTTGTATTTTTGGTAGAGACAAATTTTAACACTGTTGGGGAGGCTAGTCTCCAATCCTGACCTCAAGTCATCTGACCACCTCAGCCTCTCAAAGTGCTAGGATTATAGGCATGAACCACTGTACCCAGCCTATTTATTTTTGAACATTAGAAAAAATAAAATGCGATGATAAGGTTCTATAAAGCAGGGTTTTGAGGTTAATGGAGTTGTGGATATCCTGTTAAGCAAACAAAATTTATTACATTTTCAATTTATACATACAAATAATAGATGTACATGGACTAAACTTATGAACAGAGGGATAAATTAATAGAGTGGAAAAGATTTAAAAATACTGAGCATTAGAGAGATGACAATAAGAGATGTCTGTTCTATCTAAGGCATCACTATGGTGCAAAATGACTTTATATCTGTACACAAACTGACAGTAAGCATGATAATAGTGAAGATTCAACTGACTGAGTTACACTTTATTCATTTGTTTATTCATTCAACCAACTAAGCATTCTAGAGTCTACTTTTTTTCCATATGAAAAAAAGGATGCTCACTGCTGATCTAATCCAAAGAATAAAAATTATAAGTATGGCCAGGCACAGTGGCTAACGCCTATAATCCCAGAACTTTGGGAGGCTGACATGGGTGGATCACAAGGTCAGGAGTTCAAGACCAGCCTGGACAAGATGGTGAAACCCCATCTCTATTAAAAATACAAAAATTAGCCAGGCATGGTGATGCATGCCTGTAATTTCAGCTACTCAGGAGGCTGAGGCAAGGAATTGCTTGAGCCTGGGAGGCAGAGGTTGCAGTGAGCCGAGATCGTGCCACTGGACTCCAGCCTGGGTGACAGAGCAAGACTCTGTCTTAAAAAAAAAAAAAAAAAAACTATATAAGGAGCAGATAATCCAGCTTAAATTCTTAGAACTGCAGTCCTCCTTTGGTACCTATGGGGAATTGTTACCAGGACATTCTGCACACACCCAATCTGCAGATACTCTAGTTCCTAATATAAAATGGCATCATATTTGCATATAACCTATACATATCCTTCTGTATATATTAAATCATTTCTAGATTACTTATAATACCTAAAACAAGGTAAATGCTGAGTCCATAGTTGTTAAGAAAAAATCTGTACATAGCACAGACACAATTTTTTGAACATATACATGCATTTTTAGATTCAGGGAATATATGTATGGATTTGTTACATGAATATTTTGTGTAGTGTTGCGGTTTAGACTTCTATTGAACCCATCAGCCAGATAATAAACATCATACCCAGCAGGCAGTTTTTCAGTCCTTGTCCCCCTTCTTCCCCACTGATTTTTGGAGTCTGCAGTGTTGATTAGTGGTTGGTTAAATCCACACCATAGAGAATCCACAAACACAAAAGGCCAACTGTACTCTAAAAGAGAATATTGCTTTAGCAAGAAAAGAGTACTTGCTCCTCATATAAATGTCTGTCATAGCTCTAAGATTAAATGTTAAACTCAAATATACTTGTTTTTGGTGTCATAATAAACATATTCTCAAACTTACATTAAGATTTTGAATTGGGCATAGAAATTATATCAATCATGATGTCAAGATTTAATATTTATTAAGTAAAATAAATTATAAATTACCCATATGATTCCATACTTAAAAAATGTTGCTTCTTTTTAATATGTGAACTATTAAAATTTGATAAACTGTAAAAACTAAAATGACTGAATTGCAATACTTTATTTAATATATTTTTGGCTTAAAATATATTTCATAAATAAAATGTTTGAAAATGCTATATCATAATATCTTCACATTGATTCTATTGAGAGAACAATTTTCATGGAATTTTACCTTATAGCATAATTTCTGAGAGATCTGTAATTCATCTTTGGTCCAAATATACAGATTTTTTTTTGAATGTAAAGTTGAATGAAATTTCATCAATCATATTGTCATGTTCTTTTATTTTGCACATAAGAAATGGAAGTAGATAGAAATTATATGAGGATTTTTTATTGAGAAAATAGCTGAACTCAATTAATTTTAAATGCAGTTCAATTTTTTCGCATAACAATTATCTGCCAAAAACTTCAATGAATTCTACTGAGTCAGTATGTGACTTCAGAGACTAATGTCATGGCAACATTTTTAAATGATAACATGTTCATTGATTTTAAAATATGCTCGTACAAATATTGTTTGGTTTTGTGGTTGCAATGGATTTTTATAAACAAGCTTCTGTTCACAGATGTGTTCACACATTCCTGCCCATTTAGTAGTCAATTTGGTTAATTAAAATTATGTACTCTTTCTTTTATTCATGTTCAATAACTGGTTCAAACATCTGTAAAATGTTAAAGTCTTAATTAAATTGGATATGTTTTTTAAAATAACTATGCTGATAAGTTTACTGAGCATTTCTATAATTCTAGTAGAGTACTTACTGATCGTACATAAATGATGGAATTACCTAGTAACAATCTGAATTATTTGCCTACAATTTAGTTTTTTTTAATATATATACAGTTTCACTAAATTTTAACAACAGTAACTCTGAGAGGTAGTTATGATTCACTCCATTTCCAACTGATAGTCAAGTGTTAAAGCTATGTCCTTAGACAGCCTTACAACTGGAAGAGGAACAGAGACCTCCAGTCTCCAATCCAATATTTCACTTTGCTTATACGGTGATACTTATTAAATGACATACGCATGATTTTCCGTCTTTAAGAACTTGCACATAATTAAGCAACAAAATATTTTCATAAGAAACAAAGACTTCCATCGAGTGTACAAAATTGTTACATTGTCCAATAAGTCAGTAGTTATCAGAATTTTTAATTATTTGTATCCCTTCAGAGAATGAATGTAATACATCATTTATTAGAGAATATATCCCTCCAACACGCACACAAATACTTGCAAAAATAAAGATCTTTTTACTCTGTTAAAATGTAAAATAGATTTCTGTTTTATGTCTTCCAAAGTTTTTATCTAAAAAGAAAGTAATAAAATATTCAATCTATCATTCAACATATGTGAGGGTTTACAGTGACAGAAAATGAGCACACAGTAACTTGTGAACAAATCAAGCTAAATTAAATTCACCACGGTAAAGTAGAATAGAGTTAAATATGATAATATAATCTTTCTCTCTTTCTTTTCTTTCTCCATGCTCCCTCCTCCTATTCTGTCATCCTTTCTTCTTTTTCCATCTTCCTTTCTTTTTTTTCCCTTTTCTTGGCTTTATTCTTTCATTCTTTCCTTCCTTTCTTTAAATTTTTCTCTCTTTTGCAGGTGTTTTGAAAAGAAAATGCATTTGCTTCTACTTTTTATGTTTTAATTCTATAACTTCTTTAAAATAAAATAGATGTTACCTGTTTCTCATTAAATTTAATTTTTATTGTATTAATTTTAATTAAGTCAAAACTAAAGTTAAAAAAAGAGCAACTGCCATTTCAGAACCTGTAGATAAACATTATATATATGTACATATATATGTATATATATATATATATATATATATATATATATATACACACACACACACACATACACACATGCACACACATGCACACATATATAGATGCATAGATAGAGGGATAGGCTACACAGATAGTAATGAAAAGAGGTTCAAATATTATTTCATTACTCTGTCATTTGTTTTTATCTACCTTACATCAATAGAAATTATTCTAAACATCACTTAAAATAGCAAACCTAAGTATGCAGCCATTTAACCAATCCACTATTGTAAAAATTCAAAATGATTCCTCTTGTTACTCTTAACCACACTGTGATGGCCATTACTGTAAGTATATATTTGTGCACATGCATTCGCATTTCTTTAAAGACCTAACAATAGATAGTTTCGGTCAGATTAAAATAAAACCTGGTGTTTAATATTTATTTTCAGATGGGTATCCTGAAAGTTTTATCAATTTACCATCTCTGTCATTCATGAGACTGTCCAACCAAAAACTGTTCAGAATTTTGAGCAGCATTATCACATACCATACTTTCACTAAATGTGTCACAGTGGTGCACAGGTTCTAAGACAGCCCTCAGTGATCCCTCTCCTGGTATTCAAGCAAGAGGGATAATCCCCACCCCTTAAGTGTGAGCTACATCTAGTGACCCACTTTTCAGGAATAGAATAGTGCAAAAGTGATTGTATGTGACTTATTAGGTTACAAAAACACCACGACTCTCATCTTGCTAGCATTTTCTTACACATTCTGTTTCTCTGGTTCTCGCTTGCTTGCTGTGCTGAACCAAGCTGCCATGTATTTCCTGCCTTATGGAGAGGTACATGCTGTAAAGAACTAGGACAGCCAGCAAGGATTTGAGGCCTTTGTTCCAAAAACCCAAAATGGAATCTTGCCAGCAAATGCATGAGTGAGCTTGGAAGCTAATCCTTGCTGGTTAAGCTTGAGCTGACTGCAGTCCTGGCTGACACCTTGATTGCAGCCTGTGAGACCCCGAACAAGAGGGCCAAGAAAAGTCATACTCAGATTCCTCACGCAAAGAAACTACGAAGTAATAAATGTTTGCTATTTTAGGGTCTAAGTTCTGGGGTTATTTGTTACACAGAAATAGATAAATAAGACAGTTGTCAAAAAACAAGAAACTTTTTAAAAAAAATTTTGAGATTTATTTTAAAAGTTTTAACTTCGATACATGTTTCTCTATATTTCTTTTTTTTCTTGTTCATTTGCTTAAATTTCAACCTGTAGTTTTTTTTTTTTTAATTGCATTTTAGGTTTTGGGGTACATGTGAAGAACATACAGGACTGTTGCATAGGTACATACATGGCAATGTGGTTTGCTGCCTTCCTTCCCATCACCTGTATCTGGCATTTCTCCCCATGTTATTCCTCCTCAACTCCCTACCCGACACTGTCCCTCCTCTAGTTCCCCGCAACAGACCTCAGTGTGTGATGCTCCCCTCCCTGTGTCCATGTGTTCTCATTGTTCATCACCCTTCTATGAGTGAGAACATGCAGTGTTTGATTTTCTGTCTGATTTACTAATAATTTTTTTATAGTTCTGCTTTCTTAGATTAATTTATAAAAGGAATAATTTCTACTATATTTTCAACCACCTTTCTGATCTTTCCCCTTAATCATAAAATGTTTCTCCCAGTATTTATTATAATAAAATATCTTAGCTATAATTTAAACAATGTGATGCTGCATACAAATTTCAGTTAAATAGAAAATTAATCTAATTTAATATTGTAGCTTAATGAATTTTATAATTTAATGTTCAGTTTATTAGTTTACTTATTTAAATTTTAATTTTATGAATTATAACATGTTAAACTCATGTGCTGTTAAGAAATAATTTTTTAAATGTTTTCATATGTGTTTTTATGTATATAATTATCACAATTACATAAACAAATAATTATCTGGAGAAAGTGAACAGTGTTTGTATATACCTATATATACCTGGATGATAAGATTGTGAATGATGTCATATTTTTTGTCTATTTTTAATATTTTGGGACAATATGTATGCAATGTGTCAGACCAAAAAACATCATAACAAAATTAAAATGTAAATAAGAAATACTCAAACAATCCATTTATTTTATTTTATTTATTCATTTTTCTTTTTGAGAGGGTCTCATTCATTTGCCCCGGCTGGAGTGCAGTGGTGTGATCTTGGCTCACTGTAGCCTCAACCAATCTCCCAAGCTCAAGTGATCCTCCTACCTCAGCCTCCCAGGTAACTGGGATTACAGTCCTGTGCTGCCACACCCAGCTAATTTTTTTTTTTTTTTTTTCAGAGATGGGGTTTTACATGTTGCCTGGGCTGGTCTTGAATTCCTGAGCTCAAACAATCTGCCCACCTTGGCCTCCCAAACTACTGGAGTTACAGGCATGAGTCACTGAACCCAATCAAACAATCATTTTAAAATTTTGTATTAAAGCACATCTTTTTTCATATAATTTTCCTATAAATGATTCCTAGAAAAGTATTTCCAGAGTCCAAGACATAAATATATATGGAGCCCTTTTTTAATAGCTAATGTATTAAAAAATTTGTATTCCAGAATACATATATATGTACGTAATATACATTTTTAAACTTCTATTAACTTATTTTTTTTTTCACTGAAGTGAGTAATTTTTTGTTAGTTTGTATTTTGGAGCTGAGGGTCTCTCTATGTCCAGCCTGGGCTGGACTCAAAACTACTGGGCTCACCAATTTTCTTTCCTCAGCTCCCCTAGAAACAGAGTCTGATGAGCTGAGTAATCCTAGCTGCAGTAAATATACTCCTAATTTTATGAATTATAACATGTTAAACTCATATGCTGTTAAGAAATAATTTTCAAAAATGTGTTTGTGTATGTGTTTGTATGTATATAATTATCACAGTTGCATAAACAAATAATTATCTGGAGAGAGTGAACAAACTTAAAATTTAATGCATAAAATATGCTTTTTGAAATCTTAGATATTTTCACATAAGAGAAAGAATTTATACTACTATTTTAAGTCACATTTATATGACCACTTATATTTAAATTTTTTTTAAATATTTATTTATAACATTTTTAATTTTTTTCAGGCATATTTCCTTTCTTTCTTGCCCATATATTAAGTATTTAGTAGGTTATTTTAATATGTATTCCATTAGTCTTTTTAGAATTTTTAATTTTAGCATTTTTATTCAAAAGTGATAGTTTTGTTTTCCTGTTAATTTCTTTTTTTTTTTTTTTTTTTTTTTTTTTTTGCCAATCAATGAGAGCTTGTAAGGTTGCTGAGGTTGGTTGGCCTTGAACTCTTGGCCTCGCCTTCGCAAGCGCCACGACATCCGGCCGGAGCCACTTTGGGCCCTCCTGTTAATTTCTTCAATCTTTAGAGTCACACATTGAAGATTTTCATAAACTGAATATATTCTTTTCTTTTCCTAGAAACTTGAACTCTTTATAAAAACTCAAATTATCTACTTTTGGAATTCAGTTTTTGATATTTCAATTAATACTAAGATTACTGATCTGTTTCAGTTTTTTTCATTTTGTTTCTATCCTTTTATTATTTCTGCATCTTATGAAGATACACAATATATGCATGAACAGTTTTATTTTTTCATGCTTTATTTAATTTTATGTTTTTTGTGTGTGTGTGTGTTTATATTTGAGTTTTTAGGTATTTTTCCTGTTTTATCCACTCTTAACACCCACCATTTCTATTTGCAAATGTGCCACTGCTTTCCTATTTTGTTGCAGATTGGAAAGCATAGCTAGGGGTTTTCATTATTTTTGAAGCTTCGGTTTGTTTTAACTTGGGTTCAGCAGAATTTAATTATAAGCTATTTTCCAAAGATTGCATATATAAGATATTAAAATTAAAAAAAAATGCTTCTTACAGTATTAGACTATAGCACTTTCTACTAATATCGTCATCCTTATTCTTTATTTTGTGGCATTTATTATCTTCAAAGGGAAATATGGGGCAAGTTTAATGCTGATTTTTATACAAGTATACTTTTTATTGCTTCTATTATTTTAGAATAATTTTAATATTATTTACATGAAATTTCTATGCCATTTCAATAGTGGTTTCACAAAGATGATGATTCAGTGGTTGACCCAAACCTATTGTTAGGTGTTAATAACAGAAAACTTTTATCAATCACTTCTTATTTCTTAGGTATTGTATTATGCCAGTCATACCCCAAATGTGCTCCATTGACCATCACTGGTCCATGAACTTTGTTTTGGTCAACGAAAGTGTCTCCACAAAAGTTGCACATAACATTTGAAAATTGTATAGAAACTTGGCCGGGCTCAGTGGCTCACGCTTGTAATCCCAGCACTTTGAGAGTCTGAGGTGAGTGGATCACTTGAGCCCAGGAGTTTGACACTAGCCTGGCCAACAGGGCGAAACCTTGTCTCTGCTAAAAATACAAAAATTAGCCGGGCGTGGTGCTAGGCGCTTGTAATCCCAGGTACCCTGGAGGCTGAGGCAGGACAATCACTTGAACTCGGGGTGGGAGTGGGAGTGGGGGTGGGGGTGGGGGTGGGGGTGGGGGCGGAAGGAGGCTGCAGTGAGCAGAGATCACACCACTGCACTGCAGCCTGGGCGACAGAGTGAGACTCTTTCTCAAAAAAATAATCATAGTAAAATAAAATCTTTAAAAAATTGCGTGGAAACTTGACAGAAAAAAGTTACAAACTGAATGTTTAAATAATGTTTAGATAACAAAACAACAGATTTAGAAAATATTGTTCTATTTCCATCTCATACTTCTTTCCATTGCCATAGTACAGACTGTCTTAGACTTATGCTCATAAATAAAATATAAACTTATTACGTGTCCGTACTAGGCAGGTCACTGGAAATTCAAAGACCATTTAGAATGCATCTGTAAATAATCTCCTGTGTCCATTCTCTTTTTTCTTTTTTTTGCCTTGAACTATTATACACCTCGTTAATTATGATCCTTGCCTATCTTTCCTCAAAGTGCTGGTATTCGATGTTAAATACATTCAATAAAATATTTTTCATTAAAATAATAAATTTTCATAAGTTTTCAATTTACCAAATTGACCTTAAATCTTACTTTTAGCAAGGAAACTTCTTTTCCAAACAAAACCTCAAACTCAGCTCTAGTAAGTTAAATACAGAGAAGCTGAGGTGCATTAATCAATCAAGTTACAGTACTGCTGATGAGTTCTCCCTCCCTCCCTCCCTCCCTCTTCCTTCCTCCTTTTGTCTTGCTCTGTTGTCCAGGCTGAAGTAAGCTATTCTCCTGCCTCAGCCTCTCTAGTAGCTAGGACCACAGGTATGCACCACCACACCTGGCTAATTTTTTATTATTTGTGTGGAGATGGGTTCTAGCTATATTGCTCAAGCTGTTGTCCCTGACTCAAGAAATCCCCCAACCCTGGCCTCTCAAATTACCGGGATTATAAGCATAAGCCATGGTTCCGAGCCTTAACAATTCTGCTGATTAGTTTTCTTTCTTTTCCTTGCTGAAGAAACACTCACAAAATCACACCTCTTCATACATACTCCATCTCCATAAATACAACACCACCAGCACCATTAACAACATCTAGGACTCTGAAAACTGTTTCTAAACAGTTTTCACTTTAGTATAGATGATATACTATCAACCTCTCGGGGTAAGTTGCATGTGATGGTGATGCAGGGCCATGAAACATGAATGGGACCACAGGCCAGGTTTGCCACAAACAACAGCATTCTGTATTTGTACACAGTCTGCTAAAATTATTTTATTTATAACATTTTGAGATAATTATGTAAATGTATAAATATGTGAAAATTCTAGGCACATATTAGGTGGTCAAACACAAAGATGACTTGTGAAGATTAGCATAATATGATACCTGTGGCTTTAAGTAAACTTTTAATTTAAAATAGTCCTATATTTGATGGAAAATTGCAAAAATGGTACAGAAAGTTTCTATGCAATACACATCCAGTTATTTTAATGACTATTATCAATTGTTAATATTTTACATCCATTATTAATATCTCACATTAGCATGGTATGCTTGTTACACCTAATGAACCAATATTGAAATATTAGCAGTATTAGTGTCTCTACTGTATCAGATATCCTTAAGAGTTACCTAATATCATTTAACTGACCCAGTATCCCATTCAGAATACTGCATGACATTTAGTTGCCTTGACTCCTCAAGTATATCTTGGCTATGACAGTTTCTCAGAATTGCTTATTTTTGATGATCTTGACAGTTTTATGAAATTCTAGACAGATAATTTGTAGAATGCCCCTCAAGTGGCACTTGTCTAACGTTTTTCTCATGATTAAATTCAGCTTACATGTTTTGAGGAGGCAGACCAAAGAAGTGACATGTTATTTTATCACATTGTAACAAAAATATTACCTGCTATCACCAAACTTATTACTGCTTGTTAACCTTCATCACCTTCAACCTGGTTGAGGTAGTGTTTCTTTGTTAGGTGTCCCACTCCTAATTACATTTGTGTAATTTCTGTAATAGATATTAGAATATATCCCATTTGCATATATTCTGTGAATGCAAGTCACTATACATATCTATAGTTAGGAATTGGGAGTTATAATCCATCTCCTTGATGGCAGAGTATCGACGTAAAGTGTTTGGAGTATTTCTGCACTGAAGATGTGTCTCTTCTTCATATATTTATTCAATAATTTATATCAGTGTGGATTCATAGATATTTCTTTTATACTTTATTTCTTTTGCTGCTCAAATTCATCCAGCTTTCACCATTGACAGATTTCTTTGGGCTCCTGTGCCCCTTTGACATACCTGTATCATTGTGTGTACATGTTTGTTTCATTTTGTTTTCTGAGAACTTTTTTTATTATGGCATGAGAATATGTTCCAGACTCATTTTGTATATTACTTGCCCTAGTCTGAGTCAGCCATTTCTCTATAGAGCTCTATGTCTCCTTATTGGATAATGGTATAGTAAATTAAGATCCTGGCATCAGGTTTGACACTACCATGTTTCCATAGCTTCTAGCCCCTCTCACCTAATAGAACAAGGAATAGATTTTCACACACAGAGAGACATATAGACATATATATATATATATATATATATATATATATATATATATATATATTTCCACACACACATATATAAAAAAGTGTGTCTGTAGACTATATATATGTTTGTGTGTATAAATATGTATGAACATGCACATACATACATATATAGGTACTTATGTATTAGCCCATGTTTATACTCATATAAATGTATTTCTATTCTACACAATGTAAATCTATTTATACATGTAATTATGTATATTCATATTAAGTTAAACATAGTTCATATTAAAATCTCCATTTCTAATCAATTTCCAAATCATTCTATCCACCTTCTCAATTTTGTCTATAATCTTTCAGTCCAACAGTAAAAAACTTGGTTCCCACTAGCCACCATCCATTAACTTAAATGTTCAATTTCAGTACCAGAATTATTAAATATTTTCCCTGGGGGAGATAACTTTACCAAATACCTTATGTACAATTTCTCTTGTATTTAATATTATATATGCCACTTGTTTCCAGAGTCACTGAAGTGAGTGCCTTTTTCCCCACTTCTTTTAGTGAGGCCATTTCATATACTTTTAACACAGTTTTGTTGTTTTTCTCTAATTCTAAATGCCATCCTGGAATCCCTTCTATCTAAACTTCTTTTAAAATTTGTATGAATTAGGCCGGGTGCGGTGGCTCAAGCCTGTAATCCCAGCACTTTGGGAGGCCGAGGCGGGTGGATCACGAGGTCAAGAGATCAAGACCATCCTGGTCAACATGGTGAAACCCCGTCTCTACTAAACATACAAAAAATTAGCTGGGCATGGTGGTGCATGCCTGTAATCCCAGCTACTCAGGAGGCTGAGGCAGGAGAATTGCCTGAACCCGGGAGACGGAGGTTGTGGTGAGCCGAGATCATGCCATTGCACTCCAGTCCAGCCTGGGTAACAAGAGTGAAACTCTGTCTCAAAAAAAAAAAAAATTTGTATGACTTAAAATGTTCTTTGAGCTGTAAAATTTTATGCATTTTATCTAATGTATCGTATCATGTATCCACTATTATAGTATCATATAGAATAGTTGCATTGCCCTTACAAAACACGCTATACTTCATGTGTTCAACTTTACTACCACCTAACAATTTCTGATATTTTAATGTTCTTTTTAAAAATCACATACTAGGAATGATTATGTAAGTTTTTTCTGGCTGGATTCTTTAACTAACTAATATTTATTTAAGATTCACCCATACCTTTGTGTTGTTAGGTAGCTCATTTCTTTTTATAGTTGAGCAGCATCACATTATAATGTTGTTTTGTTTATTCATTTAGTTTCCTGATGCACCCCCCCAAAAGTAATCTATTTTCAATTTGTTTAGCTTCTTCTTATTGTAAGAATGGAAATGGCAGCTTCTAAGCTCTTTCCATGTTGGAGGTAAAAACAGAAGTCTTACATACCTGTTTCGTGGGGGTGTGTGTGTGTATTTTAATAGGAAATCAAGATAATACAGAAAAAAAATAAGATATAAAAGAGCACAGAATCAAATTATGTTCTGATATTATCACCTTATTCCAAAGTTATCATTAGAAAAGGAATACACAGACATATATGACTTCAAAATAAACTCCTACTATTGTAACAGGAGAGAAATATAGACTTTAAAGAAGTTTCATCTCAGGCAGTGCATGGAAACTCTATCAAGAAGCAAGTTTATTTTAGTACTTTAAAGAATAGCTATGGTAAAGCCACAAATACAGGTTTCTTTCCAGCTAGCCATCCACAAATATGTATTTCTTTTTTCAGCCCAGGTAATCAATGTTTTGAAATAGTACTTTTCTGTGGATTTTATTTCTATTTCAGTAACCCTAATAGTATGTTTTGTAAAATAAGCTAGTTGACTTTTGTCAGTATAAGTAATATAACAATACAGATAAGAAGATTAATTCCCAGTAAATGCATAAACTAAATAAATCAATAATTATCTGTTGATTTAACGTATCCATTGAAAAACTTGTCAAATAATATAAACCTTTCAAATATATTCTGCTTTCTGAGTCCTGAATTCCGACAATGGGACTGATTTAATCTTTTTCCTCAAAATTCTCTATGGGTACATAATATAATATTCAGAACACACTCAAGCTCTCTGTTCAAACTTTGAGAGCTCTTTGAGTCCTATTCTTTTTTTTTCTTTTAGACAGAAATTTGCTCTTGTTGATCAGTCTGAAGTGCAACAGTGCAATCTCGACTCACTGCAACCTCTGCATCCCAGGTTCAAGCGATGAGACCAGACTCAACTTCTGAGTAGCTGGAAATACAGGCGCCCTCCACCCAACCCGGATAATTTTTTTGTATGTTTATTGGAGATGAGATTTCATGTTGGCCAGTCTGGTCTCAAACTCCTGACCTCAAGTGATCACCCTCCTTGGCCTCCCAAAGTGCTGGAATTACAGGTGTGAGCCATCGTGCCTGGCCAAGTCCTATTCTTAATATACCTTCACAATATAAATTTTTTGTACTATTGCTTGTCCCTTTCTGTTATTCTCTATTCTGTTCTTGATAGATAGGGAAGAGAAGAAAATATATACAGATGTATAAATACACGCATATGTGTAGTCGATGTATATTTTACCTATCGCAAATATCTATCAAGATTCCCTAAAATCAGTTAGCACCCTTTAATTTTTTTAAATTTGTTATTTTATTTTTTGTAATTTCAACTTGTATTTTAGATTCAAGGGGTACATGTGTAGGTTGCTACATGGGTGTATTGTGTAATGCTGGGGATTGGGGTACTGTCCCTTAGGTATAAGCTAAGGTACAGCTTTTCAATCCTTGCCCATCTCCTGCCCTCTCTCCCTTCCCCTTCTATTCCTTCCAAGTATCTGTTGTTGTCATCTTTATGTCTTATGAGTACCCAGTGTTTAGATCCCATTTATAAGTGACAATATGTAAAATTTGGGTTTCTGTTCGTGCATTTCTTCAATTAGAGTAATGGTCTCCAGCTGCATCCACATTGCTGCAAAAACATGATTTTGTTCTTTTTCACAGCTGTGTATATGTACCATATTTTCTTTCTTTAATCCATCATTGATGGGCACATAGGTTGATTCCGTGTCTTTGCTATTGTGAATCATGTTGCAATAAACAAATGAGTGTATATGTCTTCTTGGTAAGTGTTTCTTTTCTTTTGGATATATGCCCAGTAATGGGATTTCTCGATAAATTAATAGTTCTGTTTTAAGTTCTTTGAGACATCTTGAGACTGTTTCCACAGTGGCTGAATTAATTTACATTCCCATGAAAAGCATCTAAGTGTGTCCTTTTTTCTGCAGCCTTGCCAGCATGGTTTTTTGACATTTTAATAATAATGATTCTGACTGGTATCAGATGGTTTTGATTTGCATTTCTCTGATGGTTAGTGATGTTGAGCTTTTTTCATATGTTTGTTGGCCACCCATATGTCCTTTTTTTTTTTAAGTTGGTTTTAACTTTTAAAAAAATTATTATACTTTAAGATTTTTTAATTTATTATATTTATTATAACTTTTTAAAAATTATTATACTTTAAGGTACATGTGCTGATTGTACAGGATTGTTACATAGATATACACATGTCATGGTGGTTTGCTGCATCCATCCCCTCATCACCTATATTAGGTATTTCTCCTAATGTTATCCCTCCCTAATACCCCCAGCACCTGCTATCCCTCCCCTAATCCCCCAACCCCCCAACAGGCCTTGTTGTGTGATGTTCCCCTCCCTTTGTCCATGTGTTCTCATTGTTCCACACACACCTATGAGTGAGAATATGCGTTATTTGGTTTTCTGCTCTTGTGTCACTTTGCTAAGAATGATGGTTCCCAGATTCATCCATGTCCCTTCAAAGGACACAAACTCATCATTTTTTATGGCTGCATAGTATCCCATGGTGTATATGTGCAAAAATATGGAACGCTTCACTAATTTGCATGTCATCCTTGCACAAGGGCCATGCTAATCTTCTCTGTATCATTCCAATTTTAGTATATGTGCTGCTGAAGCGAGCACTAGAGTGAATTTTTGTATAAGGTGTAAGGAAGTGGTCCAGTTTTAGATTTCTACACATGGCTAGCAAGTTTTCCTAACACCATTTATTAAACAGGAAATCTTTTCTCCATTGCTTGTTTTTGTCAGGTTTGTCAAAGATCAGATGGTTGTAGATGGCCTTACTTCCGAGGCCTCTGTTCTGTTCCATTGGTTTATATCTCTGTTTTGGTACCAGTATCATGCTGTCTTGATTACTGTAGCCTTGTAGTATAGTTTGAAGTCATATTGCATGATTCTTCCAGCTTTGTTTTTTTGCTTAGGTTTATCTTGGCTGTGTGGGCTCTTTTTTGGTTCCATATGCAGTTCAAGGTGGGTTTTTCCAGTTCTGTGAGAAGGTCAATGGTAGCTTGATGGGGATGGTGTTAAATCTATTAATTACTTTGGGCAGTGTGGCCATTTTCACCATATAGATTCTTCCTAACCATGAGCATGGAATGTTTTTCCATCTGTTTGTGTCCTCTCTTATTTCCTTGAACAGTGGTTTGTAGTTCCCCTGAAGAGGTCCTTCACATCCCTTTTTAGTTGTATTTCTAGATATTTTATCCTCTTTTTAGCAATTGTGAGTGGGAGTTTGCTCATGATTTGGCTCTCTGTTTGTCTGATATTGGTGTATAGGAATGTTTGTGATTTTTGCACACTGATTTTGTATCCTGAGACTTTGCTGAAGTTGCTTACCAGCTTAAAGAGACTTTGGGCTCAGAAGATAGGGTCTTCTAAATATACAATCATATTGTCTGCAAATAGAGACAGTTTGACTTTTTCTTTCCCTAATTGAATATGCTTTATTTGGTTTTCTTGCCTGATTGCTCTGGCTAGAACTTCCAATACTATGTTGAACAGGAGTGGTGACAGGATACCCTTGTCTAGTGCCAGATTTCAAAGGGAATGCTTCCAGTTTTTGCCCATTCATTATGAAATTGGCTGTGGGTTTGTCATAAATAGCTTTTATTATTTTGAGATATGCTCCATTGATACCTAGTTTATTGATAATTTTTAGCATAAAGCACTGTTGAATTTTGTCGAAGGCCTTCTCTGCATCTATTGAGATAATCATGTAGTTTTTGCCTTTGGTTCTGTTTACATGATGGATTACGTTTATAGATTTGCATATGTTGAACCAGCCTGGCATACCCAGGATGAAGCCTACTTGATCATGATGGATACACTTTTTGATGTGCTGTTGGATTTGGTTTGCCAGTCTTTTATTGAAGATTTTCACATCAATGTTCATCAGGGATATTGGCCTGAATTTTTCTTTTTTTGTTGTGTCTCTGCCAGGTTTTGGTATCAGGATGATGTTTGTTTCATCTCATAAAATGAGTAATGGAGGATTCCCTCTTTTTGTATTGCTTGGAATAGTTTTGAAAGAAATAATACCAGCTCTTCTTTGTACGTCTTGTAGAATTCAGCTGTGAACCCAGCTGGTCCTGGAGTGTTTTTGTTGGTAGGCTATTAACTGCAGCCTCAACTTCAGACCTTATTACTGGTCTATTCAGGGATTCAACTTCTTCCTGGTTTAGTCTTGGGAGGTTGTAAGTGTCCAGGAATTTTTCCATTTCTTCTAGATTTACTGGTTTATGTCCATAGAGGTGTTTGTAGCAATCTCTGATGGTAGTATGTATTTCTGTGGAACTGGTGGTGATATCCCCTTTATTATTTTTTATTGCATCTATTTGAATCTTTTCTCTGTTCTTTTTTATTAGTCTGGCTAGTGGTCTATTTTGTTGATCTTTTCCAAAAACCAGCTCCTGGATTCATTGATTATTTTTTTGAAGGGTTTTGTGTGTATGTGTGTGTGTGTCTATCTCCTTCAGTTCTGCTCTGATATTAGTTATTTCTTGTCTTCTGCTAGCTTTTGAATTTGTTTGATCTTGCTCCTCCAGTTCTTTTAATTGTTATGATAAAGTGTTAATTTTACATCTTTCCTCACTTCTCATGTGGGCATTTAGTGCTATAAATTTCCCGCCAGACACTGCTTTAAATATATCCCAGAGATTCTGGTACACTGTGTCTTTGCTTTCATTGATTTTGAAAAGCATCTTTATTTCTGCCTTCATTTCATTATTTATCCAAGAGTCATTCAGGAGCAGGTTCAGTTTCCATGTAGTTGTGTGGTTTTGAGTGAGTTTCTTAATCCTGAGTTCTAATTTGATTGCATTGTGGTCTGAGAGACTGGTTGTTATGATTTCCATTATTTTGCATTTGTTGAGGCGTGATTTACCTCCAATTATGTGGTTGATTTTAGAGTAAGTATAGGTCATTAAGAACTTGCTTTATTATCTGGGTGCTCCTGTATGGGTGCATATATATTTAGAATAATTAGCTCTTATTGTTGCATTGATCCCTTTATCAATATGTAATGACCTTCTTTGTCTCTTTTGATCTTTGTTGGTTTAAAGTCTGTTTCATCAGAGACTAGGAATGCAACCTCAGCTTTTTTGTTGTTGTTGTTCTCCATTTGCTTGGTAAATCTTTCTCCATCCCTTTATTTTGAGCCTATGTGTGTCTCTGCATGTGAGATTGGTCTCCTGAATATAGCACACAAGTGGGTCTTGATTCTTTACTCAATTTGTCAGTCTGTGTCTTTTGATTGGGGCATTTAGCCCAATTATATTTAAGGTTAATATTGTTTTATGTGTGTGAATTTGATCTTACCATTTTATATTAGCTGGTTGGTTTGCACATGTAGTTTCTTCATTGTGTTGATGGTCTTTACCATTTGGTATGTTTCTGCAGTGGTTGGTACTGGTTGTTCCTTTCCATGTTTAGTGCTTCCTTCAGGAGCTCTTGTAAGGCAGGCCTGGTGGTGATGAAATCTCTCAGCAATTGCTTGCCTGAAAAGGATTTTGTTTCTCCTACTCTTATGAAGCTTAGTTTGGCTGGATATGAAATTCTGGGTTGAAAGTTCTTTTGTTTAAGGATGTTGAATATTGCCCCCCACCCCCCCGCCCACAACTATCTTCTGGCTTGCAGGGTTTCTGTGGAGAGATCTGCTGTGAGTCTGATGGGCTTCCCTTTGTGGGTAACCTGATCTTTCTCTCTGGCTGCCCTTAGCATCTTTTCCTTCATTTCAACCCTGGTTGAATCTGATGATTATGTGTCTTGGGGTTGGTCTTCTTGAGGAATATCTTTGTGGTGTTCTCTATTTCCTGTATTTGAATATTGGCCTGCCTTGCTAGGTTGGGAAAGTTCTCTTGGATACTATCCTAAAGGGTGTTTTCCAACTTGGTTTCATTCTCCCTGTCACATTCAGGTATACCAATCAAAGGTAGATTGGGTCTTTTCACATAATCACATATTTCTTGGAGGCTTTGTTTATTTCTTTTCACTTTTTTCTCTAATCTTGCCTTCTTGTTTTATTTCATTTGAGTTGTTCTTCAACCTCTGATATCTTTTCTTCTGCTCAATCAGTTCAGCTGAAATTTGTGTATGCTTTCTGAAGTTCTTGTGTTGTGTTTTCAGCTCCATCAAACTGTTTATGTTCTTCTCTAAGCTGGTTACTTTAGTTAGCATTTCATCTAAACTTTTTTCCCTTCTTAGTTTCTTTGCATTGGGTTAGAACATGCTTCTTTAGCTCAGAGAAGTCTGTTATTACCCACCTTCTGAAGTCTGCTTCTGTCAATTCGTCAAACTCATTCTCCATCCAGTTTTGTTCCCTTGCTGGTGAAGTGTTGTGATCCCTTGGAGGAGAAGAGGCCTTCTGGTTTTTGGTGATTTCAGCCTTTTTGCGCTGGTTTCTTTCCATCTTTGTGAATTTATCCACCGTTGGTGTTTGAAATTGGTGACTTTCAGATGGGGTCTCTGAGTGGATGTCTTTTCTGTTGATGTTGAAGCTATTTATTTCTGTTTTATAGTTTTCCTTCTAACAGTCAGGTCCCTCTGCTGCAGGACTGCTGGAGGTCCACTCCAGACCCTACTTGCCTGGGAATCACCCGTGGGGGCTACAGAACAGCAAGAATGGCTTCCTGTTCCTTCCTCTGGTAGTTTTGTCCCAGAAGGGTACCTGCCAGATGTCAGCCAGAGTTCTCCTGTATGATGTGTCTCTTGGGATATATGGGGGTCAGTGAGCCACTTGATGAGGCAGTCTGTCTTTTTTCAGAGCTCAAGTGCTGTGCTGGGAGCTCCATTGCTCCCTTCAGAGCTGCTGGGCAAGGACATTTAAGTTTGCTGAAGTGGGACTCACAATCACCCCTTTCCCAGTTGCTCTGACATGGGAAGGTGGGGCTTTATTTTTAAGTCCCTGATGGGCCACTGCCTTTTTTCAGGGATGCCCTGCCCAGCAAGGAGGGAGTCTGGTCACAGTCTGCCTGCAGAGCCCTTGCTGAGCTGCCATGGGCTCTGCCTGGTTGCTATGTAAACTTCCTTGGGATTTTGTTTATACTGTCAAGGCTAGAACTGCCTCGGTAATGGCAGATGCCTCTCCCCTCTCCAAGCTCGACAGGCCCTGGCTAGAGTTCAAACTGCTGTGCTGGCTGCAAAAGTCATAAGCTAGAGGGTTTCAGTTTGCTGGTCTTTGTCGGGGTGGGACTCTTCAAACCAGATCACCTGGCTCCCTGCCTTTAGCCCCCCTATTTTTTCAGGGGAATGGGTGGATCTGTCTCACAGGCAATCCAGGCACCAGCTAAAATGGCCACCCAGTTTTATGCTGGAACCCATGGTGCTGGCTAAAACGCCCACCCAGTTTTGGGCTGGAAACCTGCAACACTGGTGTTGGCACTGGTGGGAATCTCCTGGTCTCTGGGCTATAAAGACTGTGGGAAAAGCACAATATCTAAGCCAGAGTGCTGGAGTGCCTGGAAAAGTCCCCAGTGGCCTCCCTTGGGTAGGAGGAGTTCTCCATTCTCTTGCTCTTCCCAGGTGAGGCAACACCCACTCTGTCTTGGTTTTCCCTCCTTGGGCTACTCCCACTGTCTAACCAGTCACATTGAGATGAACCTGGTACCTAAGTTGGAAATGCAGAGATCACTTGCCTTCTGCATTGCTTTTACTAGGAACTGTACTCCGAAGCTGCTCCTATTTGGCCATCTTGGCAGAAGTCCCCACTCTCTTTAATTTTAATCCAGTGATTTCTGCCACATTAATCCAGATATAAAAAGTTATCTATAAAACAAAATTTTAAATATTCTGTATGAACTGCAGCCATAAGCTGCATAACAATGTTCTGGTCAATGCTGGTCTACATACTTGATGGTTCCAAAGGATTATAAGACTATATTTTGACTGTACCTTTTCTATAATATGTTTGTACATGACTAGATGCACAACTACTTACCACTGTGTTAGAATTGCCTATAGTATTCAATAGAATAATATGTTATATAGCTTCATAGTCCAGGAGCAATAGGCTGTTCCATATAGTCTACATGTCTAGTGGGTTCTACCATGTTGGTTTCTTAAGTACACTCTATGATGATCACACAATGACAAAATCACTTAATTATGCATTTCTTAGAATGTATCCCCATCCTTAAGCAATACATGACTGTATTTAAACAGTAAATAAAATAGGATTAAATCATTAACAAGCCAAATACCCTTTCATTAAGATAAGACCACAGGGGCTTTTCTACTTCAGTGCAAAACTATCTTGTTCACAAAGTAAGATTAAACCAAGTGTCAATTTCTCAATGCTTACACACAACTTAATGTTCTAAAATCTCTAGAAAATTTATGGTGATTTCATATGCCAATTTATTTTCTCCTATGTAATTTAGCAAGGCTAAGTAGTTTTATTTAATTTGCCTTTATCAAAACTTCTATTCACTTGAAATAATGGAAATATTACTCATAATTGATAGGGAATTTTAATGTAAACCACAAAAATTGCTTGTTCTTTATCTACTTTACTAATACAGGCAGTTCAAGATTTATAACTGTTACTGAAAATGCCAAGGTAAAAGCATGTTTCTCTGGGTCTCTGTTCTATGTAACTGTGCATTTTTCTTTTCTCTTCTCTCTCTCTCTTTCACACACACACACACACACACACACACACACACACACACACACACAGAGTCACATATAAAAACATGCATGTATACACATGTATTTTTCTGCTCAATTAATATAGATGGTATTCTAGGATAGATGACAAAGTTTACATTGGATATAAATAAAGCAAATAAATACTTTTTATAGTTCAAAAATAGATATATTCTATTGCTGGAGCAGTAATTGCTGTTTGTTGATAGACATTTATCAGAGTCTTAATATGTTAGAGTAGAAAGGCATCTAATCATGCCAGAATAGGGCACACACAAACACAACCCAGTATAACATATACATAATAACAATGATGAACAGTAATTCAAATATTCCTTTATCAGCATTCACTGTGAAGTGAACTCAAGTGCAAAATGCTTTTGAATTTGTTGCTCTTCCAACTTTCAATACTTTGCATCTGTGATTCCCTTCTATATAGAAGTCAATGTCATCTTATATTGAGATTTCTCTGACCAATTCAGGGGGAAAAATGTTCACACCACTCATAGTCTGTATGGATTATAACATGAATCATTACAACACTGAAATACAGTTTTCAGTTTAGTTCCCTTTTTCATCATAATGTCAGGTTCTTCAGAGAAGGATCTTAGTTTATTATCCTTCTGATTACATTATATTTTCCCTAGAGTCTAATAAAATTCATTAATATGGTTGGGCATGGTGGCTCATGCCTGTAATCACAGCACTTTGGGAGGCTAAATTGGGTGGATCATGAGGTCAGGAGTTCAAGACCAGGCTGTTCAACATGGTGAAACCCCATCTTTACTAAAAATACAAAAATTAGCTGGGTGTGGTGGCAGGCACCTGTAGTCCCAGCTACGTGGGAGGCTGAGGCAGAAGAACTGCTTGAACCTGGAAGGCAGAGGTTGCAGTGAGCCAAGACCATGCCATACCACTTCAGCCTGGGCAATAAAGTGAGGCTCCATCTAAAAAAAAATCATGAATATTTTTGTTTCTATAAATGAAACAAAATTTATTTTTTTTTATTTCTTTAAACATTATTTCTATATGTGGTGTTTTAACAATTTTTAGTATATAGTCAGCATTTTAGGTAATTGTTTTCCCCCTTTCTTGGCTTCCTGTTGCAACAGATCTCACCCTAGGGAAATAACTGCATCGGTATCTCAGTGTTACAACTACCCGAAGTAGTGTCACAGTAATGAATAATTTGATTATGAATGGTAGACTATAAGCTGCAATTTCATGTACATATTTTATTGTCACTGTTTATATATTTGATGAAATTTTGACACTGAATTTTCTTTTTAAAAAATATTTTATTTTTAAAACATTTAATTGAAAAATATAGATTATACACAATCTAAGTATACAATGTGATGATATGACATGTATACACTATGCAATGGTTACCACAATCAAATGAATTGACACATCTATCACCACCCATGCTGTACCATAGATACTCAGAACTTGTTCATCGTAAAACTCAAAGGTTGTACCATTTGACTAATATCTTTCTATTTCCCCCACTTCCCATCTTCTAGTAACTACCAGTCTAATTTCTACTTCTATGGGTTCAACTTTTTCAGACTGCATCTATGAATGATATCATGTAGCATTTGTCTTTACATGCCTAGGCTATTTTCTCTTAAACTAATATTCTCCAGGTTCATCTATGTTGTAGCAAATGACAGGATCTCCTTCTTTTTTAAGGCTGAATTGTTTTCCATTTTGTGTATTTTCTTTATCCATTTATCCCATGATGGTTACTTAGGTTTTCATACTTTGGCAACATCAATATTACTTCAATGGAAATGAGTGGTGCAGGTATTTCTCTGACATATTTATTTTATTTCCATTGAATATATATCCAGAAGTGAGACTGCTAGAACATATGGTTCTTACATTTTTAATGTAAAAAAAATTTCCATACTGTTTTCATAATGGCTATGCCAATATACATTCCCACTAAGGGTCTACAGGGCTCCCTATTCTCTATTCAGACTTTTGCTCATTTTTTAATTGTATTGTGTGTGTGTGTGTGTGTGTGTGTGTGTATGTATGTGTGTGTGTTGCTAGAGTAGTGTGAGTTCCACACATATTTTGAATGTTAACAATTTATCAGATATACAGTTTGCAAGTTTTTTACCCATTCCACAGACTGCCTTTTTATTTTGTTCATTTTTTCCCAGCTTGCAAAAACTTTTTAGTTTGACATGGTCTCACTTTATTTTTGCTTTTGTTTCCTGCGGTTTTGATGTCACATCCAAAGAAAACAGTAGTGCCAAATCTAACGCCAAGGAGCTTTTTACCCATGTTTTTAAAGTTGCAAGGTATAAAATCAACATACAAATCAGTTGTATTTTTTTATACTAGCTAGAAACTATGGGAAAGAAAATTAAGAAAATGATTCTATGTACTATAGCATCAGAGAGAAAAAAAATTTATGAATAAATTAAACCAAGGAGGAAAAAGGTCTATATCAAAAAAAAAAAAAAGAACTATAAGAGATTAATGAATGAATCTGAAGAAGACGCAAATAAATGGAAAGATTTATCTTGTACATGAATCGGAAGAATTGATATTGCTAAATGACCATATTACCCAAAGCAATCTATAGACTAAATGTAACTCCTATTAATACAGAAAAGGAGCAGGGAAGTGCTGGGTAGAGAAATGCAGGTCTCTGGCTAGGGGCCTATCCCCAGACCTGTGTCCATAGACCTAGGTGAGGACAAGCTCCTGCCTTCATGCCCAAATGTTGCATTTTCCAAGACCGCCCTGGCCCGCCATGCCCCCATCCTGTGCCTATAAAAACCCTGAGACCCTATCTGGCAGAGGCACAGCAGTTGGATGTTGAGAGGAACACATCAGTGAAGAAGACAGAAGTGACTGGATGTTGGGAAGAGCATGCCTGTGGAAGAGCACAATATGCCAGCTGGCCATCCACTGGTGGAATCACATGGAGTTTGGCCAGGGCAGTCAGAGGAGAGCCCGGGCCACTGAGCAGCTCCACTCCAGGGGAAAACCATCTTCCTTCTGGCTCCCCCATCTGCTGAAAGCTACTTCCACTCAATAAAACCTTGCACTCATTCCCCAAGCCAACCTGCGACCCAATTCTTCCAGTACACAAAGGCAAGAACCCCTGAATACAGAAAGCCCTCTGTCCTTGAGATAAGGCAGGGGGTCTAATTGAGCTGACTAACACAGGCTATTATTTACAGACAGTTAAACTATATTTAAATACAAATTACAGTGTTCGCAGTGGTGATATCTGAAGCAAATGAACTGAACAATAGATTGAGAAGTTAATTTTCCTGGCTTACTTTGTGTAGACTATGAAGAAGGATAGTGGAGAAGCGTTATTGAAAGCTGTAACACAATATGGAAGTAGATCAGATGACTTATATAGCCATCAATATCTTGTTCCAGTTTCACTAACATGTTGAAGCCTCATATAAAACTAGTCTTCAGATAGCTAATAAAATGTTACTAAGCATTACTAATTCCTACCATATAAAAATAAATACAAACAAGGAAAACTCTAAACTAATGCCCAAATGGACTTATTTTATTTTCACTGTATTTCTGTATTGGCTATCATTAGAAAGCTAGTACCTGTGCTAAACTTAGTAGTTTTAGACAAAAGCTATGTTTATCAGGCCAAAATACTCGGAGAAATATGTAATGGCTACTTTAAAACCCAAATAAGTCTACCTAATGGTCATATTTAACAATAAAATAAAAAAAATATCCAGAAGGTTTTAACATCCCAAACATAGAGGGTTTCTCAGATGAACAGCCTAGACAGTTGATATTCTAGATTACCTATCTGAACTGGAAGGAGAGTAGAAGACTTTGCTAAAATAACTATTGGACCGAACTTTAGACTCTCTTGTTTGTGGATAAACCTAGCTCCTTTATGACATGTTTTCCCAAATTGTTTAGGAAGTTTCATAAGTAGCATTTGGTTGGACTCGAATAAAATGTTGTACATTTAAACTTGTTTATATTTTGGTGAAATAACATGTCAGGATATTTATTCATAGTTACAAGGCCATAGCTAAATTATTCCATGATTATTCAATTATTTTTTATATTCAACGGAATAAATTCAGTTAGAAATGATTTAATGTGCATAATGAAGCATTATAATTAACATCAAGATCATTCTAATCTAAATAGTCTCCTTTCATGTTCTTCTCAACAATAAAAATATTCTAGTCAGATAATGCAGTTTGAATTGAGCTGGCTGATAATGATTAATTAGCTCAATATAAATATTTAGAATTTGTTGACTGAATCAGAGAGAATAAAATTTGAGAAATGATTTTAAATGTTTTGAGTACTGCAAATATATATATTTAAAATATTTTTATTCAAATACCACTGTTTTAATCCTTAGTCATACAATCAAACACATGTGTAGTCAAGCATCCCTTCCTCTTCACTTCTTTTTAGTATGGGAAATATTCCAAAGTAGGTAAAATTTCTCTTTAGGGAATTGCTCTGTGACCTACAACTTCAAATATGACGTTCACACATACTGCCCCTATGTTATCACTGCCATTCCCTCTCCCACCTCTCCTGCTTCCTGCATGGGTTAGGTACTTCATGTTCATCTCACTCACATATTCACCATTTTGACTTGAGTGGTTATGAATGTGTTTGGTGTGGTGAGAAAGAGTTATATACTTTGTTGCATCTTCCCAAAACTCTAGCCTCGTTTAGTGATGTGTTAATGTCTGTAGATTTCTATAATGAAGTAAGAAAAACATGGTTAGTGTTTTAAAAATGAAGTACCATGGACTTTAGGCAGGGTGATGGGCCATTTATTATTGATATATAAACACACTCCTCATAATAATTGTATTAAAGTAAAAGAATATTTACTTCTACTAGAAGTAAAATTAGAAGGCAGAACACCAATAGCACCTACCAGTATTACTATATATGAAGACCATGTAGTTTTTCTAGGTCACGAAAGTGCTTAATTTCTGTGATATAATCAGTTTACATATGATACATTATATAAATCCATTTATATATGAGAGATTAGAAAACAAATTCATCAACATTTATTTTATTATGTAAATTTAGTAATTTTAAAATGAATTAAAACAAAAATTAAACAATATGTCCAAAGGTTTTAGATTGATACAGACAAAGGCTTTATGGAATCTGATATAGATAAGAATTAATAAAATAGGTATTAAATATATACTTTGCTAGGTATAATGTAAGGAAAGATAAACAGATTAGTCATAATTTAATAGCTCTATAAATATGATTGTTAAAATTTATCTATCTGAGATGTCTTCACCATAAACTGAGAGACTACTTATAGAACTTACAATGAATAAAGCTGGACAAAATAAGTTAGTTTTCCATTATCTTTTCATTTTTAATAATTATTGGTTATTAAGTGCTGTACATTGGCTACTAAATTGTATTATGCTTTTTTTTGCATTGCTATAAAGGAATACCTGAGGCTAATTTATAAAGAAAAAAAGTTTAATTAGCTCATGGATCTGCAAGCTCTACAGAAAGCATGATGCCAACATCTGCTTCTGGCAAGGCTCGAGAAGCTTACAATCATGGCAGAAGTGTGAGGAGGAGCAGACACATCACATAGTGAGAGTGGAAGGAAGAGAGAGAGAAGGGAGATGCCACACTTTTTTTTTTGAGATGAAGTTTTGCTCTTGTTACCCAGGCCGGAGTGCCATGGCATGATCTCGGCTCACCGCAACCTCCGCGTCCTGGGTTCAGGCAATTCTCCTGCCTCAGCCTCCTGAGTAGCTGGGATTACAGGCACACACCACCATGCCCAGCTAATTTTTTGTATTTTTAGTAGAGATGGGGTTTCACCATGTTGACCAGGATGGTCTTGATCTCTTGACCTCGTGATCCACTCGCCTCAGCCTCTCAAAGTGCTGGGATTACAGGCTTGAGCCACCACGCCCAGCCCCACACTCTTTTAAATAACCGGCTCTCATGTGAACTAACGGTAAGAATGCAGTAACTATCATTAGGACAGCAAAATGTGACTCATGAAGGACCTGCTCCCATGACTAAAACACCTGTCACCAGGCCCCACTTTCAACATTGATGAATACATTTCAACATGACATTTGGAGGGGACAAACATCCAAACCATGTTATTCAACCTGGACCCCCTAAGTCTTATGTCCTTTTCTCATTGCAAAATACAATATTTCCTCCCAATAGTTTAGTACATTTTTAACCTGTTTCAGCATTAAGTCCAATGTTATAAGCCTCATCTGAGAATCATCTCGTACTGCCTATAAGCCTATAAAGTAAACACAAGTTATTTACTTCCAAGATAAAATGGTGCTACAGGCATTGCGTAAATGCTTCCATTCCAAAAGGGAGAATAACCCAAAAGAAAAGGTCAAACAGGCCCCATGCAAGTCTTAAACCCAGCATGGCAGTCATTAAACTCTAAAGCTCCAAAATAATCTCGTTTGACTCCATGTCCCACATTCAGGACACACTGGTGCAAAGGGTGGGCTCTCAAGGCTTGAGCAGGTCCACTTCTTTGGCTTTACAGGGTACAGTCCTTGTGGCTGCTGTCATGGGTTGGACTTGAGTGCCTGCAGCTTTTCAATGCTTAGACTGTAAGCTGCTAGTGACTCTCCCATTCCTGAGTCTGGAAGGTGGCATCCCCCTTCCCATAGCTCCACTAGAAAGTGCCCTGGAGAACTCTGTGTGGGGACTCCAACTTTACATTTCCCCTCTTGCACTGCCATAGTAGAGATTCTCTGTGAGGGCTCCAGCCCTGTGGCAGCCTTCTGCTTGGATGCCCAGGCTTTCTTACATATTCTCTGAAATCTAGGTAAAGCTGACAAACTTCCTTTTTCTTGCATTGTGTGTGCCTTCAGACTTAACAAAACGTGGAAGCTGCCACGGTTTAGTTTGCACCTTTCAGATCAGTGGCCAGAAATGTTTCTGGGATACTTTGAGACTGGAGCCAGAGTAGCCTTAATGCAGAGATCAATGGCCCAAGGCTACACAGAGAAGCAAGGTCCTCAGTCTGGCCTCCCAAATTATTTTGTCTTAGGCCTCTGGGCCACTGACGGGAGGGGCTGCCTTAAAGTTTTTTGAAACACCTTTGAGACTTTTAACCCATTTCTTTGGATAGTAGTATGTGGCTCTCTTTTAGTCATGCTAACCTCTCTAGCAAGTATTTGCTCCATAGCCTCCTTAGATTTCTTCTTTGCTACAGGGCCAGGCTGCAAATTTTCTAAACTTTTACATTCTGCTTTCCCTTTAATTATAAATTCCAACTTCAAGTCATTCCATTGTTTTCTGGGTATCTAATCGTAGGTTATTAGAAGCTGCCCAGGTCACCCCTTGAATACTTTGCTGCTTAGAAATGTCTTCTTCCAGACACCCTAAGTCATTATTCTTAACTTCAACCCTCTACAGATCCCTAGGACGTGGACATAATACAGCAAAGGTCTTTACTATGGCAGACTACAGGTGACTTTTACTCCACTTCCTAATAAATTCTTCATTTCCATTTGAGACTTCATTAGCCTGGCCATCACTGTCCCTATAACTATCAGCATTTTTGTCCCAATCATTTAACCAGTCTCTAAGAAATTCCAAACTTTCTCTCATCTTCCTATCTTCTTCTGGGTCCAACAAACTCTTCCAGCCTCTGATCGTTACCCAGTTCCAAAGCCACGTCCACATTTTCAGGTATCTTTATAGCAATGCCTCACTCGTTGATACCAATTTTCTGTGTTCATCTCTTTTGCATTGCTGTAAAGGAATACCTGAGACTGGGTAATTGGCTCACAGTTCTGCAGCCTTTACAGGAAGCATGGTGCCATTATCTGCTTCTCATGAGCCTCAGGAAGCTTACAATCATGGCAGAGAACATCTGGGAGCAGGCACATCAAGACCGGAAGGGGGCGGGGGGGTGAAGTGCCACAATATTTAAAACAACCAGATTTCATGTGAACTAATGATGAGAACACACTGATTATTATAAGGACAGCACCAAGACATTCATGAGGATGTGTCCCTGTGATCCAACCAACTTCCACGAGTATCTGTCCCCATGATCCAACCAACTTCTACCAGACCCCACCTCCAACATTAGGGATTACATTTCAACATGAGATTTGTAGGGGTTAAATACCCAAACACAAGTGTTATACAAATATTAGTAATATAGTCCTCTAAGTCCTATAATATTAATGTAATTTATTTTATAATGAGCAATCTGAAAACATTAAAATAGATACATAACGAGTAATTCTATACAACTTATCTATCTTGTCACCAATTTGTTTTTTGTCCTTTGCTGCTTAATTTTTGAGCACAGAGTTAGTACATACACACACACACACACACACACACACACACACACACACGTACGTGGGGAGTGTGGGGGTATGTGTAGGTATATATATATATATATAAATATATTTTATATATATATATTTCACATTCCCTGATTCTACTTAAAATATGTCCCTAAGTAAACGGTGAATGAGAATGAATACTCTTGTTGCCTGAGTGATCATATACTTCAGCACAGTTTTATTATTGTTGTGTTCTGTTAATATGGGCAGGACAGAAAAAGAAACCATTTGCATTTACAAAACTTTTGAACTCCACTGCACATTCTATTATGTAAACATGTATTTTGGTGAATTTTCATTAAAAAGTAGATATGAGCTATTTATAAAAACAATTCCTTGGTGCTCTTACTATGCAATTGTTTTCATGATTGCTGATTTCATACCCTATTATCTATCTAAGTTTTTCTTAGAAATTAGTTTGGTACTTCAGAGATCAGTGAAATGTTTTTTGTGAAGTTATACATCTATCAGATGGCAAAAAAAAAAATTGTTTCCTGTTTCCCTTAACTTCTGCATCTTCCAATGAATAAAACATTTTTTTCTAGATGGTTTATTTTCTGGCTGAATTATTTTTTGATGCTCTGTATCCATGATTCTTAAAGCGGGCAACATATCAGTTTCACTTGGAAACTTCTTTTTTCCTGTTTGTTTAAAAATACTCCTGTTCACTAACCCCAAAGGATTCAGATTATATATGTTGAGGAAAGAAGACTAGCAATATGTTTCTTAAAGGAGCCCAACGTTAATCTTTATGTGGAACCAGGCTTGAAAACAAATTCTTAAACATGAGGCAAAATAGAAGAGTGTTTAGCAGCTCAAGTTCTGGGATCAGCAATACAGACCTGTGTTCTAAATATACAACTCATTGGCTATGGATCTGAAGGAGTTTCATTAAACTAAAAGAGAAAAGTTCTAAGTGAAACATGAGACATTTAATAAGTAAAAAATACAGGTTAGCATTATTATTATTTATGGAGATGTTTCAATAATTTTTTCAGATATACTACTCTTCTGCTAATATATACTGTTTGGCACTATCTCCCTTAATTTTAAAATTATAATTACATGCATTTTTATTATATCTAGTTCTTGTTATTAAAAGAATATACAACTATGGGGAAAATAGTGAACTTGGAAAATCTCTAGCCACTCACTTAAATTTTTGTTTTCTAGGTGGTAGACACTTCATCTAGACATTAGACTTATATCCAAGAGAAAAGCAGGCAAAAATATCTGCCCTTACAGAACTCACTAATCTTCTAGTGGGTGGTAAAAAAGAAACAATCCAAATAAATGTTTTAATAAGAGTTATGCAGCAAATGCAGAGGAAATGGGCTAAAGATATTGTGGCAATTGTAATTTGCATGCCTCAGAAGACCACACTATGAAGATGACAGTTGACAAAACCTGAAGAAGTCACCCGAGCCATGTAGACATCAGGGAAAGAGCATTTCAGGTAATGAAAAGAGCTGGTACAAAGGCAGGAGCATGGTTGATGTTGGCCATGGCAAACCTCACTGAAGTGTAAGAAACGGAGAAGCAAGGTGAAAATAGAATGGGAAAGAATTTAGATGATGTAATAACTTTGCATTTTAAATGCCCTGAAAGATTTTGAGCAGAAGAGTTACATAGCTGAATCAATTAGGCTTCTCTCTTGCTAATACACTAAAAACTAGGAACGGTACAAGTAGGGAGCCCACTTAGAATACAACATCAGTGTAAGCAAGAATTAACTGTAGCTTTAACCAAGGTTATAGTAATGAGAATTAGACCATTTACAAACACATTTTGAAGACAGACCACTTATTTTTTTTGATGACTCAGATACTCGAATAGTGGGGAGAGAGAGAAGTCAAGGGTATCTCAAGTTAAAGCTTTATTCCCAAGATTTGAAATTACATTAGATTTACAGATGGGAAGCATTTACTATAATTAGGTTTGTGTTGACATAACATTGAAAACATCAATTGATTAAGTAGCAGATGAAATGGACAGCAAAATAGTTTACATGATAGCATGTGTTCATTAGCTTGCCATTAAGATTTGGAAATTCATAAATCACCAAAGGCAACCAATTTTCAGAAAAAATGAGGCACTTTCTTTCTATATAGTCTCAATCATTTTCACATTAAATGTCAACAATATGTTGCCAAGTTCAAAAATTATCTATCTAGCTCAGCACTTTATCTAACTCTTAAACTAGGCAATTATCCTGATACTTTTATTTTTTATGTCAATATGCAGCTAATCCATAAGTCATATACATCTTACCTTCAAAATATCTTCCTAATATCCAGTGCAATCTTCCTGGCCCAATATTTTACTGTATCTTGTGTATAATAGAACAGTAGTTTCCAAAGCAAACTCCCTGCCTTCATTTCTTCTCCGCAGAAGCCAGAGTGATTTTTTTTTAAAGTATATAAGATCATGTACTTTTACAAAATTTTTATAATATTCTCTTCACTTGAATTAAATTCAAATACTTCATCATAAACTTCAAAACCCAGCACAATCTTCCTTCTTCTCCAAATAAAAAGTTACCATACCATGCTTCCCCCTTACCTCTCAGATGTTCTAGTGTTTTTCTCAGTTTCTACAATTATAACTTTTCCTGCTTTAGTGGGTTTTCACATGGTTTTGTTTATGCCTGGGCTTGTTCATAATGTTTTTAAGTAGGTGAAAATGTTATAGCATTTTTTTCAATGTCTTTAAGTAGATGTAAATGTTTCCCATTTTTAGGCAAAAATTAAAAACTTACCTCTTAAGAGACAACTTGTATGACCAACTGATCTAAGTAATAACCTCCCCTCCTTTGTTTTGCTCCCAAGTATTCACATTTATTTACCATACTTCTGAGGAAGATACCAGACTATTCAGTACTAACTCCTATGAGAGACTCACCATCTTTAAGGTATCACCCTAGTGCCAAGATAGAGTTGGACTGAGAATCAGACATGATTAATTTTAACAAAGATTCTACTGAAAATGCTAACCTGAGTATTATGCCTAAAATTTAATTCTTACATTTCTGAAATATTAATCTTTAGATATACACAAGCACATTTTATTATCTTTAAAAACTTTTAGTAGATTTCCTGGTTATTGAAAACTAAACTTATTTTGATTAATGTTATTACTTTGGGGGAAGAAAACAAAACAATGTAAAAAAAGCAAAATCATTTTAATAGAACTTTCTGCTATGCAAGCTAGCATTTATATTCTGGGTCAGAAAAATTCCAATCAATGAAAAGATAAGAAAAAAGAGATTTCTCTTTCTTTTAGGAGAAAATCCTGTCTGAGATTATGTTTGTTAAAAGGGGAGCTGTTGCCGTGAGTTTGGGAAGGAAGTGACTGTTTCTCTCTTCCTGGTGTTCACAGGATCTGGGGCCAAGATTTTAGTAAGAAAGAGTATGGTTGAGGGGAATATTGATAGAAAGGCTAAGGAGAAAGGAGAGTGGGAGAAACCCTAAAGAGATAGTTGGCACCTTTGACAGGTATCATTGAGAATCATAACTGCTTTAATCATTCCTTATTATGCTGTAATTCTGTTACCACCAAATTTCAGCAAAGTTTTGAAAATGTTACAATGCCTTATAAGATGTGCCTTGGAGACTTAATGGATGGCCATGAATGCTGTGAAAGGCTCTAGGGAAAGATTAAGCAGCTCAGAAGTTGGCAATCCTGTGATCTTTATGAAATACACAAGAGGGTTGCAACCATCAAGTGCCTGTTCACTGACAGGTGGCAGGAAAACAAGCAGGACAGCTTTGTGATACGTAAGCATGGCTTAGGAAAACCTTCCCATACATGTGCAAGGCAATGAGGGAGGAATTCATGATGTCCAGGAGATGAACAGAATAATAGTACTCAGGTGCTTTTATGAAGGAAAACTAAAAGTCTAAAACTATCAGAGACCAACAGCTTCAAAAAGGAATTGTGGGCCAGGCATGGTGGCTCATGCCCGTTATCCCAACACTTTGGGAGACAGAGGTGGGTGGATCACGAGGTCAAGAGATCGAGACCATCCTGGCCAACGTGGTGAAACTCCTTCTCTACTAAAAATACAAAAATTAGCTGGGCATGGTGGCATATGCCTGTGGTCCCAGCTACTCAGGAGGCTGAAGCAGAATTGCTTAAACCTGGGAGGCAGAGATTGCAGTGAGCTGCGACCACGCCACTGCACTCCAGCCTGGGCAACAAGAGTGAAACTTTGTCACACACACACAAAAAAAGAAGGAATTATGTACTTTATTTCTGTGGTATTAGGTTTAATTATTAATGTAATATTTTCTATTTCTTTGTTCTTATTTACTCTTACATCATTTTGTTAAAACATAAGATAATGTGTTATAATGTCACACACCAATTGTGTTTCATAATTTTCACTTTTAACATGGCTCTTCTTTGTCTAATTGTACGTTAATACCCTTTCTGTAGGAAAATCTTATAATCTCCTCTTCCCCATGCTTGGTCCTCTGAGATTTTGACAAAAACTGTATGTGTGAAAAACTATCTCTTGCAAAATATGAACAGCCACACTTCTAGCATTTGTCTTTGAGAATTATACCTTACATGGTATACATTACACATCTATTTTCCTAATTTTAATGAAGCCTATTTATATGTATTATTTAAAAGAAAATGATGGCAGGTTTAAATTTTAAAGAAAGATAATTATTATAAATACATAATATTGTATATTTGTATGGGGGTCCATGTGATATTTTTATAAAAGCATACATTGCATAATAATCAAATCAGGGTAATTAGGGTATCCACCATATCAAGCATTTATTATTTCCTTGTGTTAGGAATATTTCTAATTCTAATTTTGGTTATTTAAAAATGTACAATGAATTGTTAATTCTAGTCCCTGTTGTACTACCAAATATTTTATCTTATTAATTCTAACTGTATTTTCATACCCATTAGCCAACCCTCTCCTATCTGCCCATTCTCTTTTACCCTTCCCAGCATCTAGTAACCATCATTCTACTTGATCTCCATGACTTCAATGTTTTAAAAAAATTTTAGACTGCACATACGAGTGAAAATATGCAAAATTTGTCTTTTGGTGCATGGCATATTTCACTTAATATAACATTCTCTTTGTCCATTCATATTGTTGCAAATGACAAGAGTTCATTTTTTTAAATGGCTGAATTATATTCCATTATGTATATATATGAATACTATATATGCACTACATTTCTTTATCCACATTTGGGCTGATTCCAAATCTTGGCTATTGTAAATAGTGCTGCATTACATATGGGAATGCACAGATCTCTTTTATATACTGATTTCCTTTTCTTTGGACATATATCCAGTATTGGGATTGATGAATTGTATGGTTATTCTATTGACAGCTTTTAAGGGAGGAGAATACAGGAGAAATCCTTGGCTATTTCACAAAACTCTACTATTTTTATACAGGGTTTTATGTCTGGCAAATGTTGAACTCTGTGCCTACACATAGACAGTATATAAGGCCCAAAGCTTTTTTTCCTATTTACTTACAAACATATCATTTTCTTCTGATTGAGAGGGTGTAGAGGGCAGTGAGAACTACTCTGCATTGACTTTGTTGGCTTTGTGGTAGGAGGTTAACCTGAATCCTAGCATTAGATGGTATACCACATGCTTTTGAAAATACTGAGGTTTAATTTATATAGCAATATTTCAGTAGAAATTTATGAAGAGTGTATCTCTAGATAACATTTATACAGAATTATATACATTCCTTATGAGAAAAAATATATATTTAGACTACAATTCTAAAATCTTTTGTTTATTCAATGTATTAATTCAACACAAACTAATATATTATGCCTATTGCAAAAGTGGTTGATTTATTAGATTTTGATTATATAATATACAAATTGGCATGAAATTTTTAAAAAGACATGTCACATTTGCAATTTGATATATGGATTTTGTAACTAATTTCACAAAAGTGAAAACAATTAAGTAAACACATAAATTGTGCACAAACTTAGAAATATGAAAAGCAAAAAAAAGATGTATGCCATTTTGATACTTCATTACTTTTTTTAGAGTTTTATCTTTTATCGTTTCTCCACTGTATATATTGATGTGTGTGTTTTTAAGTACAATGTTTTCTTTTGAGTGGAAAACCTGTCTTCATGTATTTTTTAAACTTGACCCAATCTTGTAAAAATCAGAAGCTCATCTTTTGACTGACTTTGCCCTAGAAAATAATGTGCAAATATATCTGGTGTGGGGGCAAATGCCTGTAATCCCAGCTACTCGGGAGGCTGAGGGAGGAGAAGAGCTTGAACCTGGGAAGTAGAGGTTGCGGTGAACCAAGATCACACCATTGCACTCCAGCCTGGGAAAAAAGAGCAAAACTTCAAAACGAAAGAGAGAATGAGAGAAAGAGACAGAGGGAGGAAGGGAGGGAGGGAAGGAGGGAGGGAGGGAGGGAGAGAGGAGAAAATAATGTATAAATAAAATGTGTTCCCTTGGTGTGTCATGTAGCTAGATGGATGCCAAACAGGAGTTCATATGATTAAGATTCACTGTTGGCTGGGTGCAGTAGCTCAAGCCTGTAATCCCAGCACTTTGGGAGGCCGAGGCGGGTGGATCACGAGGTCAAGAGATCGAGACCAGCCGGGTCAACAGATTGAGACCATCCTGGTCAACATGGTGAAACCCCGTCTCTACTAAAAATACAAAAAAATTAGCTGGGCATGGTGGCGCGTGCCTGTAATCCCAGCTACACAGGAGGCTGAGACAGGAGAATTTCCTGAACCCAGGAGGCAGAGGTTGCAGTGAGCCAAGATCACGCCATTGCGCTCCAGCCTGGGTAACAAGAGCGAAACTCCGTCTCAAAAAAAAAAAAAAAAAAAATGATTCACTGTTGTTAGATGGAGCTTAGATGGAAGTGTTATGCTAAGGAGGCAAATTAAGCAATCCAAAAATCTGAAAAACAGATTACGTTAGACTTCTTTAATCTAATGCCATTATTATTATTTTTATAATTATTAATCTGAAAATGGTTTTACCTAAATAAAAGTACTAAAAGATTCAATAGTGATTTTTAGAAAGGTGGAATTATAATATGCACATGCCTTTTAGAAATTTTCACTAAAATTTCTAAAATAGTTACTTTTATCTTTATTCTAATAGCATCTCCTATCAGCTACAACCTCTGTGAAGTGTCCATTTCCTGAAATTTTCCTTAAATCACTTTTTCCTATCTTTTTCACTTGTTTACCCTTGCAATGTACCAGATACTCTTTAAGAGACAGATACTCTAAAGATTTAAAGCTATGAATATGAAATGGATAATCATCCAAGCAATTTATGTAACACTGCAAGTCTACTCATGTAAAAGTGCATTTGCTTTTCTGTTCTAGTTCATTGTAGTGCATATCTCAAATCAACACAAAGTGTGGAGAGTATGGGCCTTAGGAAAAATACTCTGTATAGTAAGGTCTGGATATATGTTTGTCTACAAAGGGACCATGGCAAAGAGTATGTGGTTTTTTTTTTTTTTCTGAATGTCTAGGCTGGGCATAGTGGCTCATACCTGTAATCCTAACATACTGGGAGGCTGAGACAGAAGGATCACTTGAGCCCAGGAGTTCCAGATCAGATTGGGAAATACAACAAGACCTCATCTCTACAAATGATTAAAAATGTATCCAGGTATGGTGGCATATGCCTATAGTCCCAGCTGCTCAGGAGTCTGAGGTGGGAGGATCTCTTAGGTCCTGGCGGTCAAGGCTGCAGTGAGCCATGATCATGCTGCTGCATTCCTGGGTGAGAGGAGCAAGACCCTGTCTCAAAAATAAATGAATAAATAAATAAAAATTTAAAATAAAACAAAATAAAGCTCAAAGGAGAGCTGCATCTAAATACAATTCTTATCCAAATACAATTCTTAATACAATTCTAAATACAATTCTTACCTAGTTCACGCAAACATGAATTTAAGGCAATAAACATTGAAATGTAAGCTACTTATTACCATAAATAGGAAAATTATATTTCTAATCATATGTGTCAAAGTGAAAAATATTCACCTCATAAAGGTTCATTTTTATTTTGAAATTTGAATAAAGTCACCAATCTTCATTTTATTATCACTGAGATTACAGCAAACAGATGGAAGATATTTTGCCTCCAAATGAGGTAATTATTTCAATTTTTCATATTCCTTACAATTTAACCTTATAAGTCATTTATCTACATGGTTTTTGTTTATTTTTTCTCAAAATCTTTCTGCTATATATTTAAAACAATTTAATATTCAAAATAATATACAAAAGCACTTTCAGTCAGGTGACTATACAGTTTATGGTAAGATGTATTTCCATGATTCTGACATGTTTTAATTTAAATAATGGTCAATATATATGGTGGGTAATCTCATTCAGTTATGGTAAAAACTGCTTCTTAGGTTACTTAATTTAATTCTATCTATAACCCTATGAAAGGTGTTTTCTCCTCATGTTATAGATGGAGTGGCAAAATTATCCAAGAACCCTGAGTTTAGGTAGAAATGTAGAGACATGTAATTGAAACAAGATTTGTCATCAAGATTTTTCATTACTGAGAATTTACTCATTAAGACATTTTCCAAAACACTGCCTGATAGAGGCTGTCTTAAATCAACAAATTAATTAGAATAAACAAAGTCCTTCAAATAGAATAATTTTTAACATTAGAAGAGAAAGATGGAATTGCAAATCCAAGATGTCTATTATGCAGTGAAATCCACTGAGAAAGAATGAGGAAGGGCACGCTGAGAGAGAGCACACACTGAATAATAAAGGATATGCTCAGAGGAGACAAGATAGGAGGAGGTAATTGCCATGATCTGGAGATCTATGAGGTCCTTAATCCACTCATCCTTTGTTTGTTCTTGTGTTTTATAGAGTCACACTATATATTTATTATATTTCAAAATATCCCTCCTTATATGTACTTACTTTTAGTTGGCTTTTGTAATTTATAACCTGAACAGTCCAAAAAAAATTTAAGATTTAAAAAAAAGCAAGTTGAGGAGAAATATGAATTATATTAAATGATGAGACAAAGGCCAGGTAACCATGAACTAAACCAAATGGGCTGCAAATGATGAACAACCTACAATAGTAATATTTGTGACAGTTAATATTGACTGCTAACTTGGTTGGATTGATGGATGCAAAGTATTGTTCCTGGGTGTGCCTGTAAGGGTATTGCCAAAGGGGATTAACATTTGAGTCAGTGGACTGAGAGAGAGAGAGAGACCCACCCTCAATCTGGGTGGGTACAATGTAATCATCTGCTAGCATGGCTAAAATAAAGCAGGCAGAAGAACATGGAAGGACTACACCAGCTGAGTCTTCCAGCTTTCCTTATTCTACCATGTTGGATGCTTCCTGTCCACAAACATTGACCGCCAAACTATTCAGCTTTTGACTCTTGGACTTACACCAGTGGTTTGCCAGGGGCTCTGGGGCCTTGCAGACAAACGGCTGCACTCTCAGCAAATTTGAGGTTTTGGGATGTGGACTGGCTTCCCTGCTCCTCAGCTTGCAGATGGTCTACTGGGGGACTTCACCTTGTATCATGTGAGAAAATTATCCTAATAAACTCCCATTATATATATATAATTCCCATTAGTTCTGTCCCTCTAGAGAACCTTAATACAACAGTTATAGAATAATAAAGAGAAAAGAGATTAATATAGTGAGGAAATGGAAGAATCTTAGAACATGAGGAAGAAAAATAAAGCAACAAAGATATGAACTATAATAGTGAATCAATTAAATTACTTAATATTTACCTTATAATTCCTTGATACTTCCTAGATAACAATTCCTAAATAAGTTTGATCTAAATATTATTAGCTAATCATCATTCGTTTATTCATTCAATTAATATAACCAAAATTTATTGAGCATACCAAAATGGCAGACTCTGTGTCATGCTCTGTGTAATGCTGAAAAAAATTCCTGGTTTTGTGGGGAAATACATAGTGACTAAATCATCACCACAATAATCTGACACTGCAATGACACAACTGCTGTTAAGGAGAGACATTAAGTGCTATGATCTGACTAAGAAATTCAGGAAAGGGTGCCCTTCCATTAGAATAAAAGACAATCATATTTTAGGTGACTTGAGTGGGAGAAGTATTCAACACATGCAACCAACATGCGTAACGCTTTGCAAGAATAAATACAAGTATCAGAACTCATAGAAAGCCAGAATAAGTAAAAAAGAGAAATAAAAAGAGAATTATGATGCCAGTGATAATTGGAAAGGACAGTAGGAGTCAAAGCAAGCAGCAGCTTGTAACATTCCTTATGGGAATGCATTGAGGCTTTACAGAGATTACTCTGAGTATACTGGGGAAAAGCTAAATAAATTATCCAGTTGAGAGAGAGTGGTAGTTTGGAAAACATATTTATTGGTGGAAATGAAGACATATCAACAGAATAGATAGATACATGTAAGATATGATTAATGGAAAACAACAGAGACATATGTTTTATGAAGAAGTTTCTAAACAATGTATTTAAGTAGTGATATGGTTTGGCTCTGAGTCCCCACTCCAATCTCATATCAAATTGTAATCCCCACATATTAGGAGAGGGGCCTGTTGGGAGGTGATTGGGTAATGGGGGCAGATTTCTTCCCTGCTGTTTTCATGATAGTGAGTCCTCATGAGATCTGATGGTTTAAAGGTGTGTGGCACTTCCTCATTCCCTCCCTCTCTCCTGCTTTGCAGTGATACAATGTGCTTGCTTCCCTTTTGCCTTCTGCTACGGTTTTAAGTTTCCTGAGGTCTCTCAGCCATACTTCTTGTTAAGTCTGTGGAACTGTGAGCCAATTAAACCTTTTTTTTCATTATATAAATTATTCAGTCTCAGGTAATTTTCTATAGCTCTGTGAGAACAGACTAATACAGAAAATTTGTACCAGGAGCAGGGCACTACTATAAAGATATCTGAAAATACAGAATTGTATAAGTTTGCTTTCACACTGCTGATAAAAACATATCCACGACTCAGCCATTTACAAAAGAATGAGCACCTGCTCCTGCAGCAAACTTTTGTCGTGGAATCCAGGCATTTCCATACATCTTGGAAATCTAGGCAGAGGTCCCCAAACCTTAATTCTTGACTTCTGTGCACCCACAGGCTAAACACCATGTGAAAGCTGCCAAGGTTTGGCAGCTTTCACTGTCTGAAGCCACAGCATGAACTATACCTTGGTCCCTTTAGGTCATGACTGGAGCAGCTGGGACACACATGACCAAGTCCCTAGACTGTACACAGCATGGTGACCCTGGTCCTCGCCCACAAAACCATGTATTTCTCCTAGGACTTCAGGCCTGTGATGGGAGGGGCTGCCATGAAGACCTCTGACTTGCCCTGGAGACACTTCTACCATTGTCTTGGGGATTAATATTTGTCTCCTCATTACTTATGCAAATTTCTGCATCTGGCTTGAATTTCTTCTCAGAAAATGGGATTTTCTTTTCTATCACATTGTCAAGCTGCAAATTTTCTAAACTTTTAAGCTCCGTTTTTCTTATGAAACTGAATGCCTTTAACAGCACCCATGTCACATCTTGAATGCTTTGCTGCTTAGAATTTTTTTCTCCTAGTTATCCTAAATCATCTCTCAAGTTCAAAATTCCACAAAGCTCTAGGGCAGTGGCAAAATGCCACCAGTCTCTTAGCTAAAACATAACAAGAGTCATCTTTGCTCTAGTTCCCAAGAAGTTTCTCATCATCTGACACCACCTCAGCCTGGATTTCATTGTCCATATCATTGCCAGCATTTTGGGCAAAGCCATTCATTCCACAAGTATCTAGGGAGTTCCAAACTGTCCCACATTTTCCTACCTTCTTCTGAGCCTTCCAAACTGTTCCAATCTCTGCATGTTACCCAGTTCTAAAGTCGCTTCCACATTTTCAGGTATCTTTTCAGCAGCACCCCTCTCTGCAGGTACCAATTTACTATATTAGTCTGTTTTCACACTGCTAATAAAGAAATAGCCAAGACTGGGCAATTTACAAAAGAATGAGGTTTACTGGACTTAGAGTTTCTCATGTCTGGGGAGGCCTCAAAATCATGGCAGAAGGGAAGGAGGAGCAAGTCACATCTTACATGGATGGCAACAGGTAAAGAGAGAAGCTGTGCAGGGAAACTCCCATTTTTAAACCCATCAGATCTCCTGACACTCATTCACTATCATGAGAACAACACAGGAACAACCTGTCCCTATAATTCTATCACCTCCCACTTCGTTCCTCTGATAACATTTGGGAACTGTGGGAGTGAAAATTCAAGATGAGATGGGGGCAGGGTGGGGGACACAGTCAAGCCATATCAGGAAGCAACTTTGTAACTGTGTAATGGGCAGATGTAGAACAGTTTGAAGGGCTCTGAAGAAGACATGGTGATCTGAGAAGCTTGGAACTTCCTAGAAACTTGAATGGCTTTGGCCACCATGCCAATAGTGAAATGGACAATGAAATCTAGGCTGAGGTGCTCTCAGATGGAGATGAGGAACTTACTGTGAACTGAACTAAGAGTCACTGTTGCTATGCTTTAGCAGCATTTTGCCCTTGCCCTAGACATTTTTGGAGTTTTGAAATTGGGAGAGATGATGTAGGGTATCCAGGAGATGAAACTTCTAAGCGGCATGACCTAGTTGTTTCTAAAAGTGTACATACAAATGCATGAAGAAGTAAATGGTCTGAAATTAGAATGTATATTTAAAAGGAAAGCAGAGAAAAAAAGGTTTGGAATATTTGCACCCTGGCCATTTGGCAGAAAAGAAAAACCCACTTTCTAGGGAGAAATTAAAAATGCCCGCCAAAGTTTGCCTAAGTAATGGTGAGCAGAATGTTAATAGCCAAGACCATGAGGAAAATATCTCCAGGGCATTTAAGACCTTTGCCACAGACCCTCCTATTATAGGCACAGAAGCATAGGAGAGAAAAATGGTTTCAAGGGCTAGGCTCTGCCCCACTACTCTGTGCTACCTTAGAATATGGATGGCACTCTGTGTCCCAGTTGCTCCAGCTCCAGCTGTGGCTAAATGGGGCCATGGTACAGCTCAGGCCATTGCTTCAGGGGGGTGAAAGCCCCAAGTCTTGGTGGCTTCCATGTGGTACTGGGCCTGAAGGTGTGCACATGGCAAGAGTTAAGGTTTGGGAACCTCTGCCTAGATTTCAGCGGATGTATGGAAATACCTAGATGTCCAGGCAGAAATCTACTGCAGGGGCAGGATCCTCATAGAGAACCTCTACCCGGGCAGCGCAAATGGAAAATGTAGGGTTGAAACCCCTCACAGAGTCCTTACTGGGGTACTGCCTAGTGGAGCTCTGAGAAGAGGGCCAGTGTCTCCTACAACCTGGAATGGTAGATCCTCTGACAATTTACACCATGTACCTGGAAAAGCTGCAGGCACTTAATGTCAGCCTGTGAAAACAGCCATGGGGGTCATACCCTGCAAAGCCATGGGGGCTGTACCCTGCAGAACCAAGGCCTTGGGAGTTCACCTTTTGCATCAACATGCCCTGGTTATGCGACATGTAGTCTAAGGAGATTATTTTGGAGCTTTGAGATTTAATGACTGCCCTGTCTGGTTTCGGACTTGCATGAGGCTGTAGTTCCTTTGATTTGGCTGATTTCTCATTTTTGGAACGGGAGCATTTACCCAATGCCTGTACCTCCACTGTATCTCAGAAGTAACTAACCCATTTTTTATTTTACAAGCTCATAGGTGGAAGGGACTTGCCTTGTCTCAGATGAGACTTTGAACTTGAACTTCTGTAGTGCTGGAATGAATTAAGACTTTGGGGTACTATTGGAAAGGCATAATTGGTTTTGAAATGTGAGAAGAACATGAGGTTTGGGAGGGGCCAGAAGTGGAATGATATGGTTTGGCTCTGTGTCCCCACCCAAATCTCATGTTGAACCGTAATCCCCATGTGTCAAGGGAGAAGTCTAGGGTGAAGTGATTGGATCATGAAGGTGAGCTTCCCACCTGCTATTCTCATGATACTGAGTGAGTTCACATGAGATCTGATGGTTTAAACATGTGTGGCACATTTTATTATACCCCTTTTCTCTCTCTCCTGCTTCACTGTGGTAAGTTGTGTTTGCTTCCCCTCCAAATTTCGCCGTAATTTTAAGTTTCCTAATGCATTTCTGCCATGCTTCCTCTTAAATCCTTGGAACTATGAGTCAATTAATCCTTTTTTAAATAAATCACCCAGTCTCAGGTAATTCTTTAAAGCAGTGTGAAAACAGACTATTGCATGTAGCATTCCCCTCTACAAAGTGGAGATTAAATCCTCTCCCTTTCAATAAGTATGGGTAAGATTTAATGATGCACTGTCAATATGTAAAAAGAAAATGGACAGTATGGACTGAGAAAATGGTCATTTTATAGTGGAGAGGTCTAGCAGACACCATTTCAACCAAGTGATCAAAGTTAACATCACTGGTAATGAGCCACATTGATATCATGTATCCTTTGATACAATAGGACATCTCAGAAGAGGACACTGGACCTTCTTCCATAAAACCGCATAAGTCAGTCTAATCATATGAAAGCACAGACAAACCAAACTAAGAGGTGTTCTAAAATTACTAATCAATATCCTTCAAAAGAGTCAAGGAGATGAAAAACAAAGAGAAAGACTGAAAAACTGTCACTTATTTCCTTGGTTACGCAGGAAAATTCAGTTAGCAATGTATTGAGTTTTCCAGATAATGCAAGTGACAGTAATTCCTGAGCTGAGACTAGATCAATAGAAAGTTCTGGATTTAATATTTATTATCCTGTACATGAGAGGATGTCCTGTTACTTTGGGTGTAGTCCTGCTTACAAAGATTATTAGTGGAGTAGAGAAAATTTGAAGGAGTATTATTGGATGGAAAATTTAGTGGCTGAAGTAGTAGGTGAGAAATGTGGGCCAGGCGTGGTGGCTCAAGCCTATAATCCCGGCACTTTGGGAGGCCGAGGCGGGTGGATCACGAGGTCAAAGAGATGGAGACCATCCTGGTCAACATGGTGAAACCCTGTCTCTACTAAAAATACAAAAAATTAGCTGGGCATGGTGGTGCATGCCTGTAATCCTAGCTACTCAGGAGGCTGAGGCAGGAGAATTACTGAAACCCAGGAGGCGGAGGTTGCGGTGAGCCGAGATTGCGCCATTGCACTCCAGCCTGGGTAACAAGAGCGAAACTCCGTCTCAAAAAAAAAGAAATGTGGCACAGGTTTTTGAATCTGGTTAACATTTCTGATTTCAAATGTATAGTGGGATTAATTTATTATACCTTTTTGAAAAACCTGATGCCTTGTGCCTATGATGTAAGTACAAAAAAGTAGACACTTGTGCTGACCCATATCCATGTGAGTAGGCAGCCACATGAATGTGACAAATAGGGAGACTAGTCAAGATAATTTTTACTAATTTACAAGTAAAATTATATATTACAGAACCTGAAGTATTCATAGAGAAGAAAGAGAGAAGAGCACACATATAAGCTAGTTAGATTTAGCAATTAAATATTAGCTACTTACAAGAAAATAGGTTTAATAATAATATATTACTTGTCAGTGCTGAGGAAATGGAGACAACAATTTTAGACAATGATACATTCTATACTACAAGGAAGCAGAGAAAAATCACTGAAGGTAATTATTTAAGGCTACGGCTAATCTAACAGTTTTAATGTATGTAGCTGCTGATGTTTAGCAAAAGTTTTACTGTTTCATTGCAAGTAATCACCATAGGTGAAAACACAAAAGTTTACATTCTAAAGCTAACTAATAGCTATGTATTATTAGGATATAATAAGGCATAGCAAAATAACCCACCAACTGTGTTTATAACTGCCTGATCACTATTTCTCACACTTATGGAAGATATCGCTTGAATAACTAGATGGATAAGACTGTAGTTTTCAAGGGGACTGCATTCATGATTAAAAAAAGTTATTTACCATGGAGAAAAAAGGTCTATATTTCCCCAAACATAGTGAGGAGGTTCTAAAATGTTCTACAGTGTTTGGACGTGCCTAGGGATGGACATTTAGTTCTCTAATTGAATGCGGTTTAATTAAGTGGTGATCTGCATTATATGCCTATTTTGTTTACAGGAAAATGAGTCAATGATATCAAAGAAAAGAAACAGGATTCATTAGTTGAGAGCCATTTGGCTTGAAAAGAATATGTGATTTTCCCAAAGGTCTAACATTTGAAGAAGGGTGGCTTGAGCTTTCTTACTAGGACAGCACACAGCCTCCTTCATAAGGAAACCACAAGAAATAGAGAGCATTCACAGAGAAGGTCACATCACAACACATTTTCTATGTCAGAGAAATATACAATGAGACATCATATGACATTCCACCTGTTAAATTCATACAAGAAAGAGCCAGAATCTGAGTATGGACATTCAAGTCAAGAATTGCAACGATGCCATCTTATATAGGTCATTTTTTCCCTCTTTCCTTTCTACCCCACAAAAGCACTGTGATTGAAGACCCAAATGAAAACCAATTAGGTGATGGAAGACTGAAAAATCATGTGATATACTTCCTCTCCATACCTAGTCATTGATGTCAAGACTGTCTACCACTGGGATGTTAATAACATGTAAAATTGAAATTTAAAATATAATAAAATTTGATCACTCTACTTTATATATAAAAGTGGATAGTAACCAATGGGATATACCTATATTGCTGTAATGGAAGTTGGAAAAAGCTTAACTAAAGACAGTAATCAAGAAAAATAAAGTTATTTCATTGAATTTGTTGTCCAACAAATTGGTTTTATTTATAAGGCTTCGGTAAGAAGTATAGAGAGGTAAAATTTTGAAAAGCAAAATTTTTAACAGCAGAACCAAAGAAGTAGGAATAATGATATAAAGAAAATAAATATCAACATACGATTTGGATAAAAGAAAAATTTCTTAATAAAAATGGAAAAGTAAAAGATTATGGGATTGTGAGAATAGAAAAATATCACTGGATGTGGTGGCTCATGCCTGTAATTCTATCACTTTGGAGGCCTACACAGGAGGTTTGCCTGAGCCCAGGAGTTTGAGACCCATCCTGGACAACATAGCGAGACATGTTTCCCATGTCTTTTGTTTCCTATCTCCACAAAGAGGAAACAAAAAAAAAAAAGCCTGGGTTTGAACCTCATGTAGCAAATAGTCATTATTTACCAAATGTATGGAACACGTACATCATTTAACCTGATATATGGAATACACCGAAAATATGAAATATATTACATTAACTAAAAACCTTCTATATAGTGTGTTTTACTGGGAGATAGCAATGGAAAACTCTAATATGTGAAGCCACTATGTCTTTAGGTGACAGATTGATGTCTGTCACTTAAAGACATTGTGGCTTCAAATACTGAAGTAGTAGATTATCATTGCCTTCTTAGGCTTCTACTACAGCATAAAATATCATCTCTTTTTCAGGAGTTCCTTCATTGCACTGAAATGGAGAATAAGTGGCAATGTCAATCCAGCTGGAAGCTGTAGCCTGTCATGCATTACATGCACAAAGATTACTAGTAAACTAGTGACTACATAATTTCTTTCAGGATTTGAATATTTCTTATAGATGTGAATGAATTAACAACATTCCTGCAGTTAACTTCATAACCTGTAAGTGTTAAGAGTTAACTCTATTTTTTATTTGGGACACACTACCTTTTTAGAGTTCACAGTTGATAGTTTAGATGTCCAAAGCAACTGCAGTAACATATCCTCTCAGTAGATTACCACTTTTGGCAATTGACTTTAGAGGCAATCATGGCTTTTTTAATTACTCTTGAAAAGGTAAGAAATTTAATATTCTCTCCATAGATGGCTTATCGATATAACAAATCTCTATTATGTTTCCTCATGAAGAACAATTAGCCCTGTCTTTCTTTCTGTATCAAGTGATAACTATCTGGTATGTCTATCACCAATTATGCATTAAAGATTCAAAACAGTTGTCAAACATTATGCCCCCTTCATCTATTTAGGCATTGTTAGGCTAAATCAGCATGAGAGGATCATAAATCATTTCCTGTGTGTTTTTCATCTTAATCTGAGATGGCATTCATGATTGACAATTTATAGTTGCTAATCATGTTCTCATTTTTCTTTCTACAACCAGAATCACATAACTGTGTTACAGTTATTGGACATATCACTTACTTGGTAGACTTTGTCGAATGTTGTTAAAGGTTCAAGTATATGATTTTTACTGCCAATTGCCTTGTAATCCCTGTGATGCACCCCATCTGGCCTTTCATATTTTTAGCAACACAATATTGTAATATTAAATTCCTCTCTTACTTTTAACTTTCTGTAAAAGACATATGCCACTATGCCTTACCTTTTGTACTAGGTGTTTTCTGCTTTTTTTCTTAGAATTAAAATAGCGTTACATATCACTTTTTTTACTAAACAGAATATCATGTTTTATATAAGAGATTTTAAATGTCATTTGAGAATCACCCATTTGTACTGAATCTAGAACTTGTTTTGTCCAGATCTGTTTCACATTTCTTTACAAAGACATAAATCTAAGACAGTATCTTCACAATACACTAGATTTTAATGGACACATAACATAAAATTGTGTTTTTAATGAGTTTAATTGTAAAGTTTCTCATGTGACCACATTAAAATACTGTTTGGATAAAAGGAAAAAAACAGGGCATCTTCCAAAGTAAAAATAAAATGCAGCTGAAAGGAACAAAAAATGAACCCTGTCAATGTTATTGTAAAAGTTAAGCAATATATCCAAAATCTGTTCCCAAATATTAGGAAAGAATGTTGGATTGGGCCTACATGGAAACTGTGGAGTGTCCAATAAAACATTCTAAACAATCCACTTCATATATTCAATAGAAGAGAACTTAACAATAGTAATAATGAGCACAGGATTAGAATCTTGAGACTTACGATGATACTATTTTGGAATATTTTGAAAATATTTCCATATATTAGGATATAAATTCTAAGTCATAAAGCATTTTAAGTATTCAGATACGATTTCTTATTTAAAATAAAACAAATTTTGGCTTCAATGCTAGAAAATCTGCAAAACTCAACATTGGACAAAGATATCACAAGGAATAAAATGAGGCAGTTCAAACAGAGAACACTGGAGAACACAAATAGTTAAAATATGTATATAATTAAATGAATAAGTGGTAAAATTAAGTCAAATTGGTGACACATCCTTGTAACTGAAGTTGCATTATACCTTGCTGAAAGGATTTTAAATAAATTTACATATGGTTTGATTATTTAAAAAATAAAGAACATGCATTAGTACTGTTTATGCAAAAAGCAGCTAATCCAGATGGTAAAGGAATTATGTTCCAACGGAAGACTGAACAGAATACTTGGAACTTACATATCAGAGCCGATCGGAAACAAATTATTCACTTAGACTGGATTTTAATGGAAGTTTTATAAAGAAACTTGATATGGTGTGGCTGTCTCCACCCAAGTTTCATGTTGAATTGTAGCTCCCATAATCCCCATGTGTCATGGAAGGGACTGGGTGGGAGGCAGCTGAATCATGGGGCAGGTTTTCCCATGCTGTTCTCATGATAGTGGATAAGTCTCATGAGATACTATGGTTTTATAGAGGGCAGTTCCCCTGTACGCACTCTATTACCTGCAGCCACGGAAAATATTCCTTTGCTTCTCGTTAGCCTTCTGCCATGATTGTGAGGCCTCCCCAGACATGTGGAATTGTGAGTTCATTAAGCCTCTTTTTCTTTATAAATTATCCACTCTCAGGTATTTCTTCATAGCGGTATCAAAATGTACTAATAAAGGACCAATTACAAAAGATGAGCAGAAATTCAGGGAATACAAAAACTTTAAGAGATACTTAGAATTCCCCAGACCTGAAGGGAAGGGAGTGGCAACTCACAGAGGGTAGCTAAAGTGAGACGGTCCACAAAAGGAAATGTGACACTGGTACAGGTTGCAGTCACCCACTGGTATCCTGCAATGAGTGAACAAGGTAGACATAAACACAGCCAAAAGACATAGGAAAAAGTGCTCAACATCATCATGGATCATTAGAGAAATGTAAATCAAAATCACAATTAGATACCATCTCATACTAGTCAGAATGGCTATTACTAAAAAGTAAAAATATAGCAGGTGCTGGCGAGATTGTGGAGGAAAAAAAATACTGTACACTGTTGGAGGGAGTGTAAATTAGTTCAACCATTGTGGGAAACAGTGTGATGATTCCTCAAATAGCTAAAATCAGAACTACCATTCAACACAGCAATACCATTACTGGCTATACCCAAAGGAACATAAATCATTGTATCATAAGTACACATGCATGGATATGTTCATTACAGCACTATTAATAGTAGCAAAGACATGGAATCAACCTAAGTGCTCATCAAAGGTAGACTGAATTAAGAAAATGTGGTACATGTATACTATGAAATACTATGCAGCCATAAATATAAATGAGATCATGTCCTTTATAGGGAGATGGATGGAGCTGTAGGCTGTTATCCTTAGCAATCTAATGCAGAAACAAAAACAAATACCAAATGTTCTCACTTATAAGGGAGCAAAATAATGAGAACACATGGACAAATAGACTGGAACAACAAATTACGAGGATGGAGGGGAGGAAGAGGGAGAGAACCAGGAAAAACAACTAACGGGTATTAGGTTTAATACCTGGGTGATGAAATGATCACCTATGATGTGAGTTTACCTACATAACAAGCCTGCACATGTGTCCCTAAGTCTAAAATAAAAGTGAAAAAGATTAATATCCTGAATGTTTTCTCCAGCATGAAATCTCATGCAAGTGTCTTCTTAACCAAGATCTAATGAAAGTCCAAGTCTACAGACCCCTGACATTGTCCATACAGTTGAATCTACCAGAGCACAGAACAGGATGGAGAATGGATATGGTACGGCACTTTCACAATTTTCAAGGAACAGTAAAGTAATATCGTTCACTGTACTATGTGAATGTAAGGCAAACCAGGACATCTTCCAAAGCAAGAATAAAATACGGATGGAACTAAAGTTTGACTATGAATATTACATAGATAGCAGAATGTTTAGATTATACTTAGATAACATAATAGAACCCCTTTGTAAAACAGGGTAGATCTGTGGTCACTTCATGGAGGTGAGCTAGACCTCACACCCTGACGAAAATGTGGTTCAGGTGTTGAGACTAATGGATACCACATGTATACCGAAAGTGTAAGAACAAATTTAGACTCACATGCTGAGATGTTCAGGGGTGAGTAGGCAGGCTGTCTAGCAGGTCTACAAATGAGTTTCTCTGGAGAGCAGGAGGAGTGGCTACTTTGGGGTTTTGAGCTTTTGTTAGTCAGAGTTCCCATGCCTATGAGGGAACACTTTATTTTTCTTATCATCTCGCCCAGATGTGTGACAGAGTGAAAGGGAGGGTGGTTGGGCTTGAAAGCCAACAGCAGTAAAAACAAAAAAAATGCAATGAGACTATTTATTACAGTAAAGAACAGGAAAAGATGCATAAAATATATAAATTATCGAAATACAGGAGGAACAATCCAACATCACAGTAATCAAGAACATGCAAATTGTTTTGAGAACACATACACGGGCAATTCCTTTTCCTTGCTTCATTTTGCATTGCTCATCAGCTTCGTATTTGTTTAGTTTACTCAGTATAGCTTTATCTTCCCTTTACAACTTTCATGTAAGCTCCTTTAGGACACTTTCTATTATGCCTTCTACTGTATTACCAAAATCTGTAGTGTCTGACATACAAGGAACTTCTAGGAATTTGATGAGTGAAAAAGTTATTATCTAGTTACCTCTCAAACAATTCTGTAGTTGTCTGGATATAAACAGATCCAACAATTTCTTTCTAGATTGTTAGTAATCATTAATATTGAAGAGAGATCATTTGAATATGATTGGATAAGCTTTGTGGGTTTGTTGGCTTTTTGTCTTTTTTTAAGATGGAGTCTCGCTCTGTCGCCCAGGCCGGAGTACAGTGGCTCAATCTCAGCTCACTGCAACTTCTGTCTCCTGGGTTCAAGCAATTCTCCTGCCTGAGCCTCCCAAGTAGCTGGGATTACAGGTGGCTGCCATTATACTAGGTAATTTTTTGTGTGTATTTTTAGTAGAGACAGGGTTTTTGCCATGTTGGCCAGACTCCTCTTGAACTCCTGGCCTCAAGTGATTGGCCCATGTGGGCCTCCCAAAGTGTTGGGTTACAGCTGTGAACCACTGCGCCCAGCCTGGTTGGGTAAACTTTGATTTCACATTTATTCTATATGCTTTAATGTTGATTGCCTTCTAATAAAATATTTACTCATATATTACCTTTCTAATTTTCAAAAGTCTACTTTCTTTAATTTGAAGTCATCAAAGTAAATGTTCAATATTGATAAAGAAATTAAGCATGAGATTTGCTAGTGGTTTCATTGCAGTTACTTATACATAAGCAGTAATAGGCTTAAATATATTAAAAATGAATGCATAATTCAGATTTATATTGCTATCTTGGTATGTTAAATATATTACCAAATGTATTAAATATATTAAAAATGAATGCATAATTCAGATTTATATTGCTATCTGGGTATGTTTTTGTTTCTAAGCCTTTGAAATGTTTTGACATTGTCAAGTAAGAGCAATGTTTTCTAGGACAAGGAGAGAAATATGTTCTATCTGGACATAAAAATGTGTCTCGGTTAAGCCCTATCTTCCTTAACAGATTACAAAGACTTCTGAATTAAATAAGAGAGGAGAAATACTAAAATAAATAATTGATAGGTCATAATTTTTTCTTTGAATTAAATATATCAGGTATATTTAAAATGAGATACATTTCAATATTAATAATATTATAATTCAATATGGTATTATTAATCCATTCATTAATTCCTATGGATAACTCATTAAACTGGTATTGTCATCCAAATATATATGAGCACAATAAAGAAAAAATTCCCATGGGGATTTGTTGTTCTTTCAGAACCATTATTTTAGTGAAGGAGTTTGAGGAAATTTCCAAAAGCTGGATTTAATTAATGAGTCTTATTTAAATATTTATTTCATTAGTTTCAATTATGTAACATGTGTCTAATTTAACATTAGATTACAAAATAAAAGTAGCACAAATAATATGAAAGTCAATACCATATGCAGTTGTACAGGTGAATTATTAATTAGGAAAACTGTTATATTAAATTAGAGCATAATTGAGCTTTTTGGCATTTATGCTAATTTGTACAGAGCCCAGATATACAGACTCTGCATAATCAACTATCCACAGGAAATATATTTTGTGTATGATTTTGTATTTCGATTTTACACCTATTATTAGATAACTCCAAACTTTAAGTTCTATAAATGATTGCTGCATTCCACAATGCTGGGCATAACTGATAAAGAAGAAGACATATAGCAGGCAGAAGTGGAATAAAGCTCTGTGGTTTATTTTTTTTATTTCATTTGACATATATTTTACATGTTTAACTTTGGTTGTGCATGTTCTTGCTTGTGTTTACATATAATATTATTATATGTTATCTATATATAACGTTATATTTTAATAACATTTTCTGTTATAATTTAAAATATTACATATTTTAATATTTTAGTCTACCATATAAAATACAACATTTTATAATATGGTAATAGCATTTATTTTAATAATATTTTAAATGTAAATGTGTAATTACATGTATATTAAAATGAAGAGCTGGAGAGGAGAAAATATTTAAATAATGATCATTAATCTGTATCCCAAACATTTCAATGGCTGTTTGACTTTTTCTCAATGGAAACATAAATGTTGCAATTGCTTTGACAATATTTTTTTCATATAATCCCTCTTCTAAATTGGGTATCTCGACAAATTGCTTATGAGTTTGGCATTAATTCAGACATGCAATTTTTCATGCAAGGTGGATTTGATATCATATACTTTACCTAACGTATAACCCAATCAATAAAGAATAAATCTGGCTATGTTGACATTAGTAAAGAAAGTAGATATACATATAGACAAACAGACATGCTTGCATACACTTCATGGGTGAGTTAAGGAATTTTCTTCTAAATTGGATAAAATGTAGTGACTGCTTTAATCACATAGAATCTAACTGCCATGCCTATATGAATTACATTGATAATAATGAAGTAAAAAGAGATTAAATGTTACAAATTAAGACTTTGTGTATGAAATAACTCTATATAGGAAATCTAGTGTGCAAACTCTGTCATGATGCTTGACCAGTAACATTTGAACTCTTTAATTAAAAACAAACTATTTGTAATTATAATTTAGTGTCTAATTTGAGGCACAGAATAAAAACAGGGCCTTCATAAGAAATAATAGTAAACTCCTATCATGTTTCAGTTACAGGTTCAGAGAGAAACATTAAGTCAATGTAGGTTTTAGTTTCTTATTTCCTAATCAATATAATTTCAGGTTTAGAAATTATTTTAAAAATATTTTCAAGTATTTATAATGCAAGTTTTCTACTGATTTAGCCTCTGAAACTTTCTGTCTCATCAAAGAATTGCACAATAAAAATTCACATACTTCATTCTCTACATTTAAAGACCTGGACAAATCTCAGGCTTTGGAATATGGAGGAAGAAACAGAGTTAGATCCAAATGTTAGACCTAAAGTTTTTTCACAGTGACTAAGCTTCTGAGTCCTACATCATTGAATATATATGTCACATGATTTAGAATAAAGAATTTCAAGGGAGATTTTACTTATTTTTACATTAATACATATTTAATTTTTTATTTGCATTGCCACACTCTACTATATATAATAAAGGAAACAAAAGTAGAGCTAGAATGGAATTTCTTTGTAGTAACATTCCCTAAAGTTTAAACTCTCTTTTACCATTCAATTATTTATATTAGGGCCGGGTACAGTGGCTCATGCTGGTAATCCCAGAACCTGGGGAGGCCAAGGTCAGCAGATCACTTAAGGCCAAGAGTTCAAAACCATACTGGCCTCCATGATGAAGTCCCATCTCTGCTAAAAACACAAAAATTAACTGGGTGTAGTGACAGGTGCCTGAAATTCCAGCTACTCGGGAGACTGAGGCATGAGAATCACTTCAACCTGGGAGGTGGAGGGTGCAGTGAGCCATGATTGCCCCACTGCACTCCAGCCTGGTGACAGAGCAAGACTCTGTTTAAAAAAATTACTTATATTACAAAATATGAAAACATGATAAATATTAGCAACAAAAATAGTGATATAAGTTACAGATATGCCTCATTTTATTGGGCTTTGCTTTACTGCACTTAGCATATATTGTGATTTTTTTTCTTTTTTCTTTTTTTTTTTTAACAAATTGAAGGTTTGTGGCAACCCTATGTTGAACAAGCCTATCAGTGACAATTTCCCATTGCTCACTTTGTGTATCTGTGTCATATTTTGGTGCTTCTTACATTAGATCAAACTTTCTATTATTATATCTGTTTTTGTGATCTTTGATAAGTGATTTTTGAGGTTACTATTCTAATTGTTTGAGCGTACCAGGAACGGTGCCCATATAAGAGGATGAATTTCATCTGTAAATGTGTTTGTTCTGGCTGTTCCTCAGATGGGCTGTCCTCATCACTCTCTCCTTGCATCTCCCTGATTTTCTGATATACAACTTTATTGACATTAGGCCAATTATCAACCCCTCAACAGCCTCTAAGTTTTCAAATGAAAGGAAGAGTCATGTCCCTCATTGTAAATCCAAATCTAGAAATGATTAAGCTTAGGCATGTCAACAACTGATCTAGGCCAAAAGTTAGGCCTCTTGTGCCAGTTACCCTAAAGGAAAAGTTAGCCTAAAGGAAGGAAATTAAAAGTGTAATTTCTGTAAGCATACATAAGATAAAAATGTGAACTAGCCTTATTGCTAATATGGAGAACACTTTAGTTGCCTGTTCAGAAAATCAAACCAGCCACAGCATTCCCTTAAGCCCAAATCTAATCCAGTGCAAGACACTAACTCTTCAATTCTATGAATGTTGAGAGGGTTGAAGAAGATGCAGAAGAATAATCTGAAGTGAGCAGAGGGTGGTTCATGAGTTTTTAAAAAACAAGTTGTCCCCAAAACAAAGAAGTTCAAGGTGAACCAACAAGTGGTGATGTAAAAGCTGCAACAAGTTATCCAGAAGATTTAGCTAAAATAATTGATTAAGTTGGCTACACTAAACAACAAATTTTTATGGTAGATGAAACAGCTTTGTACTGGAAGAAGATGCCATTCAAGACTTTCATAGCTAGAGAGGAGAAGTTAATGCCTAGCTTCAAAGCTTCAAAACACAGGCTGGCTCTCTTGCTAGTGGCTAATGCAGTTTATGCCATTCAGCTGAAGCCAGCGCTAGTTTACCCTTATGACAATCATAGGGTCTTTAAGAATTATGCTAAATCTACACTGCCTGTGCACCAAAAAAAGAACAACAAAGCTGGATGACAGCACATCTATTTAAAGCATAGTTACTGAATATTTTAAACCCACTGTTGAGAATTACTGCTCAGAAAAAAAGAATCCTTTCAAAATATTAATGTTCATTGAAAATATACCTGCTCACCCAAAAGCTCTACTGGAGATGTACAAGATTAATGTTGTGTTTATGCCTGCTAACACAGTATGCATTCTCTAACCCATGGATCCAACAGTAATTTTGACTTTCAAGTCTTATTATCTAAGAAATCCATTTTCTAAGGCTATACCTGCTCCAGATTGTGATTACTTGGATGGATTTTGACAATGTAAACTAAGAACCTTTTGGAAAGAATTCCCCATTCTACATTCAATTAAGAGTATTTATAATTTGTGGCAAGGTCAAAATATCAGCATTAACAGGAGTACAGAAGAAGCTGACTCCAACTATCATGGAGGATTTTAAATGGTTCAAGAATTCAGTGGAAGAAGTAACCGGAGATGTAGTGGTAAGAGCAAGATAACTAGAATTAGAAGTGAAACTTGAAGACATGAATTTCTGTAAGCTTATGATAAAATTTTAAACGATAAGAAGTTGTTTCTTATGGATAAGAAAGAAAACGGTTTCTTCATATGGAATCTACTCCTGCTGAAGATCCTGAACATTGCTGAAATGACCACAAAGGATTTAGACTACTATATAAACTTAGTTGATAAACGACAAGAGAATTTGAGAGAATTATCTCCAATTTTGAAAGAAGTTCTACTGTGGGTAAAATGCTACCAAACAGCATCACAGGCTACAGAGAAAACTTTTATGAAGAAAAAAAAGTCCATTGATAAGGCAAACTTCCTTGTTAACTCATTTTAAGAAACTGTCATAGCCACCTCAACCTTTAGCAACCACTATTCCAATCAATCAGCAGCTATTAACAAAAAGACAAGACCCTCCACCAGCAAAAAGATTACGACTTGCTGAAGGTTCACATGATCATTAGCATTTTTTAGCAATAAAGTGTTTTTAAATTAAGGCATGTACACTTTTTATGTAGACATAATTATACCACACACTAAATATACTATAGTATAGTGTAAACTTAACTTTCATATGCATTGGGATACCAAAAATATTGTAGGACTAATTTTATTGTCATATTTGCTTTATTGCAGTGGTCTGGAACTGAACCCACATTATCTCTGAGGTATGCCTGTATGAGCACTGTTTTTTCAAAGTGATGAGCTCTATCAATTCTCCATAGTCAACCAATTTTTATAATGGATGTACTCATGTTAGTGGAGGGAGCACTATGGTGGGTTCAATGCGGTTCCTCAAAAAGGAATGCAGAAGTCCTACCCACTAGTACCTGTTAAGGTGACCTTATTTAGAATAGGGCCTTTTGAGAGAAAACTAGATGTAAGTTAAGATGGGGTCCTACTTGAGTAGGGTATGTCTTTCATCCAGCATGACTGGTGTCCTCATAAAAAGAGTAGAAGGGATACACAAACAGAAACACAGAAAAGGGAACCATATATGAAAACAAATACACAGATGGAAGATGGCCATGCGACTAGGCAAACAGATTGGAATTATGCAGCTGCAAACCAAGGAATGCCAAAGATTACTGACAACCTACAGATGCTTGATGACAGTGCATAGCCCTACTAACATCTTTATTTCAGACTTCTAACTTCTAGAAATGTGAGAAAGTAAATGTATGTGTTTTATAAGCCAGCCAGTTTGTGGTGGTTTGTTATGGCAATCCTAGGAAATGACTATAAGGCCCTGGTGCTATCTGAATGAAAGTCAGTGTCTAAGGTTATCTATACTGTTATCCTCAATATAAGCTCTACAAAGCAGTCCATCCATATGTTGTGGGGAAACCAGGTGCAATAGAAAGGGAGAGCAATGCACCAGTCTTCTGAAAACACATGGTATTTGAAAAAGGGAGAGTCATTTGACTGTTCCTAATGAAACACTTCTTGTTCCTAATTCCCTGAATGCATCACACATCTTGTTACCTAAACACCAGAAGTTTGCTCTAGGTCCTGCTGGTCTCCCCACAGAAAGCCAATCACTGAGACAATGGGTATTGCAATGGAAAAATGTTTTATTCAAGTGCTGCAGCCAAGGAGAATGGGAGCTCAGTCTCAAACCCATCTCTCTGACAACAACTGGGTTTTAATTTAGCAGGGAAGAATTGTAACTTAAGTGTGGGAAAACAGGAATTAAGGAGGGTTAAGGAAGATAAGTTAGCCAACAGGAAGGAGGTGGTCTTAGGCAATCATGATGGGTGAGGGGCCTGACATCTCATTTTCCAGATGCAAGGATCTGGTGAGGTTCAATTTCCTGATACCATCTGGGAGTTCTGACGGTCAGTTTCCCGAGGAAGGAACTCAAATAAGACAGATGTAAGTTTCAAGCTTTAAGACCAGGATAGTCAATTTCTACATTTATCAGAAAACAATAAACGTCAGTTCCATGTGACAGTTGGCTCTGTTTCAAAGTCAGAGGGAAATATAACCATGTTTAAGTACTTAAGAATGGCTGAGTCAGCTTGCACTGGAGAGCTCTTCTTTGAAGAAATTATGTTGGCTACATGGAAGCTGTCTGCCTTCTTTTTGATAGGATTACTTTCTATGGGTATGTTCCTACATAGCATGAATAAGTTTATGATTAAATTGTCATACCTGTTTTCATAAGGAAGTATCTTACATAGATGTGTGTTTGTCATCCACTATTAGAGGCCTCAATTACCTAATCATATAGTAAATAATTACTGTGGCCTATAAATCCAAGTAAAATATATTTCAGTTAAACTCACAGTTGTACACTGTATGGCTAAGAATCACACACGAGTTCCAGCCCAGTGCTTAGGGATAGTATGTACCATACGTCAGCAGTAGTTTAGCATCATGATTGTATTACAGAGCTTGACATTAATGTGTATTTTTCCACGTTTTCTTTTCAATAGACAAGTCTTATAAATAAAGGTGCAACTCAAGTCAAAAGTTTAAGTTTTAATAAAATAGTAAGTGATATGGTTTGGCTGTCTCCCCACCCAAATCTCACCTTGAATTGTAACTCCCACAATTTCCACATATCATGGGAGGAACCAGGTGGGAGATAACTGAATCATGGGGGTGGGTCTCTCTTGTGCTGTTCTCATGTTCTCGTGATAGTTAATAAGTCTCAAAAGATCTAATGATTTTAAAAACCAGAGTTTCCCTACATAAGCGCTCTCTCTCTCTCGGCCTGCCACCATCTACAAAAGATGTGACTTGTTTCTTCTTGCTTTCTGTCATGATTTTGAAGCCTCCCCATCCTCATGTAATTGTGAGTCCAACTAAACCTCTTTCTTTTGTAAATTACCCAGTATCAGGTATGTCTTTATCAGCAGCATGATAATGGACTAATACTGTAAGTCAGTCTCTGGGTATGAGCGGAGAGACACATGTCCATAAAAATGGCTGAGTTCTTTTGATTAAGAATTATTTCTTAATCAGAAGTGTCATTTCTTCAGTGAAAATCTGAGGTACTGTTCAATCTTAAACTTGTTGCAGAAAAGACTTATAAGATAACAACGTAGAGTTGAAGAAACATGACGTTTGTTTTGTTTTTGTTTTTGCTTTATTCAGAAGACAGTAAATTAATTTGTTTCCCTTTGGCCCCACAAATAGGCTTCCTATTTATACCTAACAGTTGAAGCAATTTCAGTGAAGTTTCCAGTCTCATTAGCATTCTCTTACCAAAGGTTCAACTAAGATGTGAAATTGGCCACAGATTTTTTTTTTTTTTTTTAATTCTGTGAGGTCTTGAGTAGGTAGGAGTTTTCATGGCAAGGCTGGTTTTATTGATATTTTCACTGCTTGTGTGCTTTACTTGTATGAAGGCTACACTCAACTTTGCTAGTTTATCTGATGACTTACGATAGAGTTCACAGGAAAATTCCCAGATGTAAGATTCCAGCTGAAAATTCTTGTTTGTAGCTGGTAACTGCAGATGAAAAGCTTGCTCTTCGTAGGCTGTGTGTTTCCACATACATAGAGCTTAACACAGTCTGGGAGAGGATAAACCACTGATATTGTCTTCATTCTAATCCTTTGGGTAGTAACCAAAGTAATATGTAAATATGTATTTTCAGTGTGAACACTTAGCAAAATGTCATTATTATAATAAAATATTTGCAAGTTATCAACATTTTTCATTGAGCTAGGATTAGCTCGACACACAGGAGAGTGTAAACGCATAATACATGCTTTGCCAAGTGAAGGCAAACTGAAGAGGCCTAATAAAGATGCATTAGCAAGATTCAAGGCTGCATACACTTCTAACTAGGCTTGATTTATTTCAATCCTGTTATGTTATTAGACATTTTTGAAACAATATCAGCATTTTTCATGTTTAAACCTTAGTAGTCTGCATCATTATAATACTCTAAGCATAGCTGGCTGCTGCAGAGAAGACTGGGCTATTAAATTAGAAGATAATATTGTACACTACCCTGGTCTGCACAAAATACTTATGAGTTGCTCAAGTAAACCGTCTTTTCCTGGTCTACAGTGCAGGTTCAATTTTCCAAACTTGGCAAAATTTATAACTATAAGCATATGTTTGACTGACCTTATAGAGTCCAAAAAACAGAGGTGCCAATGAATACATCCTAATCAGCACGTGAATGTGATGACTACCCAGAATATCTTCATAAACTACAAAGGCTGACAGAAAAACAGTACGTATAGTCCAGATACAAAATACAAAATCATAGCCATGGAAATTATTTCCCTCTATTAATTTCAGAGATTCATAACCTCAGATATTTCCCCCAGTCTTATCTTTGTCTTGGTTTATCTTGTTTCCATAATCCTCTGCATTAATTCCAGGTAACAGCCACGTCGTATCAGTCTGTTGGCTGGTCTAAGTCTTTGATCCAAAAAGCTTTAAAACCTATTCCAACTTTCTACATTAGCTCATCTACTTTGTTGATAATCCGAAATGTCCCCTCTGTGTGTTAAACTGTGCATGATGATTTTAGTAAAAATGTATTCTTGTTATTATTTATTTGTTTTTCCATTCTAAGAACTTAGGTTAATAACAGCCTTACTCTCTGAGCTTTTGCATTTAAGGTCGTAAAAATTTATATTTGTAATATCTACCTGTGGAATTAAATGTTTCATTGCTTTTAATGACCTTTCTTCTAAGGCTTTATCTAATATTGAAATAGCTACATTCACTTTATGTGCTTAAAGTTTTCCTGGGCTATCTTTGACCTTTATTCCTTTATTAGGTGTCCCTTTAAAATAGCTGGATTTTGTCAAATTCTTTTTAATTTTTTCTGCATAACAATGTCTTCTTCCTAATGTATTGTTAGCCATTTGCATTTATTTCAGTTACTATAATTTGGACTTTCCAACGATTTTATTTTAGGCTTTTTACTTAGTACTCTCTTTCTGATTTTTTATTTTTTTCTCTTTCTTATCCTTCCTTCATTTGGGTTAGTTGATTTTTCTCTCAAATCTGTGTGTGTGTGTGTGTGTGTGTGTGTGTGTGTGTGTGCGTGCGTGTGTGTGTGTATTTCTGTGTTTACTAATTGGATTATTAATATTATTTTATTGGTTAACTTAAAAATTTCAACATGAGTATTCAATTTATTAAAATGTATAATGTTTTTCCTGGCTTTCATTTAATACAATAGAAAATGAAGTACTACAATGAAAAAAAAAGTATAATGTAATCCCAAACAACTTCAAAACCTTAGAACACTTTTGTCACTCATGCTTTCTCAAATTTGATATTGTTGTTGACTATTTTCATTTCTTGTTTTGCTATAAACTAAACAAACTAGTTTATAGTTATTGTGCAAATAGCCAATGTTTTTTCATATGTTGAAAATGGTTTGAAACTAAAAAATGCCTCACAGTGGGTATAGTAATAAATTCTCATTAATTTATTAATGCATAAAATGTTGCAAGGCTCACAGTTAAACCACACATCTCTTTTGTCATTGTCACCACAAAATAAAGAATTAATTGAAAAGAGTTTAAAAAATGTTGCTTTTGAGAACAACAGTTTAACTTATTGCACATTCCAGTTCTGCTCAAAATTTAATGTACACAGGTCCCACTGGCAATCATGTCAACATTTAGATTCTGATTCAAAAAGTCTGAGGTAAGGCTTGAACTTTTGTATTTCTCACAAACTACCAGCTGATACTCCTGTTCACAGTCCATGGATCTCACTTTATTAAAAAGGGAATGGTCCATTTAAGCACTGGAATAAGAATATATTTCATATAAAGGGAGAATAGAATATACTACTCTCTCCATATTTAAGTAGCCAAAGCAAGCTTGAGCAAAAACAAAAAAACAAAAAAAAAGCTGAAGGTATCATACTACCTAACTTCAAAATATACTATGAAGCTATGGTAATCAAAATAGCACAGTAGTGGCACAAAAGAGTACACGTAGACCAATAGAACAGAACAGAGAACCCAGAAATAAATCCACACATTTGTTGTCAATTGATTTTAGACAAAGATGCCAAGAGCAAACCATAGGGAATGGACATTTTCTTTAATAAACGGTTTTGGTAAAACTGGTTATCTATATTCAGAAGGATGAAATTAAGCCCTAATCTCACACCCCATCTACAAATCACCTCAAAATGGATTAAAGACCTAAACCTATGACTGGAAACCATAAAACTACTAGAAGAAAATGGGAAAAGATCCATGGTGTCAGTCTGGGCAATTATTTTTTTAATGTAACCCAAAAAATAGAGACAAAAAAAAGAAAAATATATACAAGTGAGATTATATCAAACTAAAAGGTTACTGCACAGCCAAGGAAACAATCAGCAAAGTGAAGAGACAACCTACGGAATGGGAAATGTATTTGCCAACTATGTATCTGACAATGAGTTAGTATTCTGAATATATAAGAATCTCAACTCTACAGAGAGAAAACAACACAATTACAAAAATAGACAAAGGAGTTGAATATATTTTCCTCAAAACAAGACATAAATGGTAAACAGGTGTATAAAAAATACTCAACATCACTAATCATCATAAAATGCAAATTAAAATCATAATATTATCTCACCCCTGTTAACAATTTGTTTTGTAATCAAAAAATGGAAAATAAAAAGTGCTGGCAAGGATATGGTGAAAAGACAACAGTTGCATGTTGTTGGTGACAATGTAAATTAGTTAAGCTATTATGAAAAACTGCAAGGAAGTTCCTCAAAACATAAAAACAGAACTAACATATAATCCAGCAATCTGAATACTGGGTATATATCTAGAGGAAATGAAATTAAGGAGATATTTATTGCCGAATTGTTCACAGTAGCCAAGAAATGAAATCAGCCTAAGTATCTATCATAGGTTAAAAAAAATGTGGTACTTATACACAATGAAATACTATTTCACCTTATAGAAGAAAGAAATTCTATCATTTCTTACATTATGGATGAACCTGGAGGACATTATGTTATACAATATAAGCTATGAACAGAAGGGCAAATTCATTTAGATGGGGAATTTTTAAAAGTTTCACTCATAGAAAGCAAGAGTATAACACTGGTTACTAAGATCAGAGGGAGAAGGGTAGGAAAGAACACAAAATTTCAGTCAGAGAGGAAGTATAAATTCAAAACCATATTGTACCTCATGGTAACTACAGGCAATCACAATGTTTTGTATACTTGAAAATCACTACTAAATTTTAAGTATTTTCACCAACACACACACACACACACACACACACACACACACACACACGATAAATATATCAGGTAATGCATATGTAAGTGAGCACAAATTAGGCTTTCAACAATGTATATGCATTTCAAAACATCATGTTGGCACATGATAAATGTATGTAATTTCATTTCTCATTTAAATAAAAATTGATTACTTAAAAGGACATATTTGTAGGGGTTTTAATTATACTAAATATATTTTTATTTATATTTTACAATTTCCATGGAAACAATTTGAAGGAATATTGTCACAATGAAAGTTGGTAAAGTAAGTATAACCAAGTAAATAAAAGTTATATGCCATCTTCATAAACTTCACTTAATTCTGAAACAAAAACTCTTCACAAATAAATACTCATTTTTTTTTTTTTTTTTTTTTTTTTTGCCAATCATTGAGAGCTTGTAAAGTTGCTGAGGTTGGTTGGCCTTGAACTCTTGGCCTCGCCTTCGCAATATACTCATGTGTTTTTAGCTGCATAAATGTCTCTTTATATCCAATGTCTTTAAGCCATAGATCAACCTCATGTTTTTGGTTTATTTATGTTTTACAAAATAGGCTTAAATGTTTCATTCTAGCTATATATGAGCCATGAGATATCACATATGCTAGTTATTTTCCAAATTATTTAAAAATCCACTTTAGATATCTTTTCAATTAATCTTCATTTAGGTTAGCAAGTGTCATTTTCTAAAATCATTAAATCCAGAGAAAAGAGTTAATTTTATAGGCTAAATTATCTGTTTTATGTTTTTAATGCTTCACAAATCTATGCTTACAATTTTCAGACTTGATCCTTCTTAATTTTTTATTATTCTCAATATTTTACCAACAACTAGAAGAAAAATTTATTAAATTTAAAGCCTAAATTTGTAATTTAAGAAATTTAATTATGTACTCTGATTTTGAAGAAAATAGAGCCTATATAAGAATTACTAATAGAAATTTTAAAAAATTGCTTTCTTTGTCTATGAAAAGAAGGCAAGAAAAAAGATGTTTAAATTTATATGAGATGTTGCGTTTCAAACAGAGATCAGGTTGATTTAAAGATGTGTTTATGCAGAAGTAATCTTGATTCATTATTACCTTTGATTACATTTTATCTGGCATGACTGAACCCACTGACTTTTCTGCACTTGTAACAAAATAAATGGAAAGTAACTGAACTCAGAATATATTACAGAATAACACAATTCATATGTAACAGCAGCATATTTTCACTGCACTGCAATATATGTTAGTCTTTAAAAAAAAAGACACGGTTTTACTTATACATATATACCTAGGAATACTTGTTTAACATTAAGATAATTTTTATCATCATTATCATTAATATCCATTCCTTATGTCTTCTGGTCTCTGCTGGAAATCAATTAAGCCTCATAGTAAAAGATTATAATCAATGCATATTTGTAGACTAGAAATCAATTTTTTTAAATTTTATTTATAATAGAGAATAAAACCTAAATTCAATCCTAGAGGGCCTATTTTAAACAAGTTAAAAGATTATTATTTTTTGGTTACTGGTTTAATCATAAACATGTCTGTTTACGTTGAACTCTTCATATATGTAAACTGTTGTAACTGATGTTAGACACATGCATACTTGGAACATAAAGTCATATGTAATCCAGTGTCTATATTGAATCACAGGAAAGATACAGCATTTTAATGAATCAATGAATGCACAGTTTTATATATCAAGGCCCACTTATTTCCTGTTTGTGTTTTTATATTCATGAAAGTTTAAAGTCTATTCCCAGATAAATATAATAAAATACCTATTTGATAATTTGTACTAATATTTTTATTTCCATATCAGCACAATCAATGTTCATAAGTAACTCTTTGTCCATTTATCTTACTTTATATTAAGGAAAGTAATTGATAAGTAAAAAAATAATCTTAGTGTGTTACTGCTCTTTATTGAATTCATATGTGGAAAGACATTATTCATGTTTAATAGAAAATATAATCCCCAAATTTATGGGACACTAAACAGTTTTGCGTGTAGGGCAGCAAGAGCATCATTAAAAGTGATTTAAAAACTGTATCTTGTTATTTTTAATATCACATAATTGAAAATTTTTATGTGGCTTCAGTAGTGTTCTTGACTGTAAGAAGTATCTTTCCAAACTTCATTTGTGTTAGTCTATTTCCATAGTGGTAATGACGTTTCTCAAAGAGAGTGACATGGTTTGGCTTGTACCATCCACCTGCAAATGCCATAGGTACTCAACACAAGCCTGTGAAAGCAGCTGCAAGGCCTGTATCCTGCAGAGCCACTGAAGCAGAGCTGCACAAGGCCTTGGGAGCCAGTCCTTTGCATTACTGTGACCTGCATGTGAGACATGGAGTCAAAGGAGATTCTTTTGAAGCTTTAAGACGGAGTAACTGCTTTGCTGGATTCCAGACTTGCATGGGGCCTGTAGCCCACCTGAGTTGGCCAGTTTCTCCCTTTCAGAAGGGGAACATTTATTCAATGCCTATACTCTCACTGTATCTTGGAAATAACTAACTCATTTCTGATTTTACAGGTTGATAGGCACAAGGGACTTGCCTTGTCTCAGGTGAGACTTTAGACTTGGAATTTTGTGTTAATGTTAGAATGAGTTAAGATGTTAGGTTACTTTTGGAATGGCATGATTTGTTATGTGTTTTGAATTGTGAGAAGGAAATGAAATGACTTAATCCATGTTATTCTTTTAAATAAAAATGTTACGAAATTTCTAGAACTGGATGAGGAGCCAATCTGACTGTTCACAGTTCTTACTAAAATACTATTTATATAGTTTCCAGTCTTCTGCCAGTATGTGAGAATTCACAATTACTTGGATGTTCCTGCATAACAGTAGTGCTGATTACTTGGTATTTAGAGTTTGCCTGTTCTCTCAAAGCAAAATCTCTGCAGCTTATGCATAACTGGTACCCCATTAGAGGGCATAGAGTGCACTCAACATTCTTTTTTCTATGGACAGGAATTGCCAGTCTATTGTGGAATTCAGTCAGAATTACTTTTTGCATTTTGTTAATTTAAAAAATATTACTTAATTACATGTCAGAAACTCTGAACTTATTTGATGATTTCTGACAGGCTTCCCTACAATAGGCAATGATTGGAATCAATTATCTATGTTCACTGCATGAAGACACAGCCATCAAATATTTCGTCAATTGAATGAATTTTTGCTTTAGAAGTGAACTATCATAAGCCGGGCGTAGCCACGAGCCATATTACTTTCTCTTACAAAGTAATTCATGATACTTTACAGGGATTTTCCTTGAAAGTTTAAGCCTATGATTATGTTTAATAAAGTAGATAGGTTGATAGATAATAAATTATCAAACTCTCTCTAATCACAGTGAAAAGTTACTATATTTTATTAAGCATATCTAAAATTTAATGTTATTTCAGCAACAATTAAAGTACTGACTCAAACTTTCAGATGATCAATTTTAGTTCAAATCATGAGGCATTCTAATGTATAGGATTTTATACATACTTTACAGTTTTGAGATTTTAATTTAGAGTGTAAAATTTCAGGAGATAGTACCAAATTCACAGCTTTGAAATTGGCTTTATGAAATGTTCCTGAAAATGACATTCTACTGTAATTTATGATAAGCTTTAATCTTAAAAAAATTGTAACTGGCCACCTGAAGGATTTAATGGTTTCATTCAAATAGCTCTAAAGAAGGATCCAAAATTAAATATAACTATTCTAAGGTATATTCTTTCATTTAGCTTGTAATTGTGTGAAAGAAATTCAATCCCTTTGGGACTAAATCTATTAAACATATATTGTAAGAATGTATTTAAATACTAAGGTTATTTTCATTTATGTCAATATATAATTGGAATTTGTTCTTATCTTAGACCGCCAATGTTATCAACTTCTCTATTCATATTGTAGCTATTATACTAGTCTACATTAAACTTAAACCTCTTTCCGGCCAGGTGTCGTGACTCATGCCTGTAATCCCAGTACTTTGGGAGACCAAGACAGGCAGATCACTGCAGGTCAGGAGTTCAAAACAGCCTGGCCAACATGATGAAATACCATCTCTACTAAAAATACAAAAATTAGCCGGGCATGGTGGTGCACACCTGTAATCTCAGCTATGAGGGAGGCTAAGGCTAGAGAATTGCTTGAGCCTGGGAGGCAGAGCTTGCAGTGAGCTGAGATCAGGCTACTGCACTCTAGCCTGGATGATAGAGCGAGACGCAGTCTCACAAAAAAAGATAAATAAAATAAAATAAACTCTTGCTTTTATAAATCACCCAGTCTTGGACATGTCTTTAAAGCAGTGTGAAAATGGACTAATACAATATTCAATAGCAAAATAAAGAAATAGATGACAGAAGTGTTATTATAGTAGCCTGAATAAAAAACACAATGAAATTTGAATTCAGATTTATTTATTTTTTTTTTATTTCTTTATTGCACTTTAGGTATTGGGGTACATGTGAAGAACATGCAAGACTATTGCATAGGTACACATGTGGCAGTGTGATTTGCTGCCTTCCTCCCCATCATCTATATCTGGCATTTCTCCCCATGCTGTCTCCCCAACTCCCCACCCCCGACTGTCCCTCCCCTATTTACCCCCAACAGACTCCAGTGTGTGACGCTCCCCTCCCTGTGTCCATGTGTTCTTATTGTTCGACACCCACCTAGGACTGAGAACATGTGGTGTCTGATTTTCTGTTCTTGTCTCAGTTTGCTGAGAATGGTGGTTTCCAGGTTCATCCATGTGCCTACAAAGGACACAAACTCCTCGTTTTTTGATTGCTGCATAATATTTCATGGTGTATATGTACCACATTTTCCCTGTCCAGTTTTTCATCGATGGGCATTTGGGTTGGTTCCAGGTCTTGGCTATTGTAAACAGTGCTGCAATGAACATTCATGTGCATGTGTCCTTATAGTAGAACGATGTATAATCCTTTGGATATATACCCAGTAATGGGATTGCTGGGTCAAATGGAATTTCTATTTCTGGGTCCTTGAGGAATCACCACACTGTCTTCCACAATGGTTGAACTAATTTACACTCCCACCAACAGTGTAAAAGTGTTCCTATTTCTCCACATCCTCTCCAGCATCTGCTGTCTCCAGATTTTTTAATGATCGCCATTCTAACTGGCATGAGATGGTATCTCAATGTGGTTTCGATTTGCATTTCTCTAATGACCAGTGATGATGAGCATTTTTTCATATGTTTGTTGGCCTCATGTATGTCTTCTTTTGTAAAATTTCCATTCATATCCTTTGCCCACTTTTGAATGGGCTTGTTTGTTTTTTTCTTATAAATCTGTTTTAGTTCTTTGTAGATTCTGGATATCAGCCCTTTGTCAGATGGGTAGACTGCAAAAATTTTTTCCCATTTTGTTGGTTGCCTAGTCACTCTAATGACTACTTATTTTCCTGTGCAGAAGCCGTGGAGTTTGATTAGGTCCCATTTGTCTATTTTGGCTTTTGTTGCCAATGCTTTTGGTGTTTTGGTCATGAAGTCCTTGCCTATGTCTATGTCCTGAATGGTTTTGCCTAGATTTTCTTCTAGAGTTTTTATGGTGTTAGGTCTTATGTTTGAGTCTTTAATCCATCTGGAGTTAATTTTAGTGTAAGGTATCAGGAAGGGATCCAGTTTCTGCTTTCTGCACATGGCTAGCCAGTTTTCCCAACACCATTTATTAAACAGGAAATCCTCTCCCCATTGCTTGTTTTTGTCAGGTTTGTCAAAGATCGGATGGTTGTAGATGTGTTGTGTTGCCTCCTAGACCTCTGTTCTGTTCCATTGGTCTATATGTCTGTTTTGGTACCAGTACCATGTTGTTTTGATTACTGTAGACTTGTAGTATAGTTTGAAGTTCGGTAGTGTGATGCCTCCCACTTTGTTCTTTTTGCTTAGAATTGACCTGGCTATGCAGGCTCTCTTTTGGTTGCATATGAAGTTTAAGGCGGGTTTTTCCAATTCTGTGAAGGAGGTCATGGGTAGCTTAATGGGGGATAGCGTTGAATCTGTAAATTACTTTGGGCAGTATTGCCATTTTCATGATACTGATTCTTCCTAACCATGAACATGGAATGTTTCTCCATCTGTTTGTGTCCTCTCTTATTTTGTCGAGCAGTGGTTTGTAGTTCTCCTTGAAGAGATCCTTTATGTTCCTTGTTAGTTGTATTCCTAGGTATTTTATTCTCTTTGTAGCAATTGTGAATGGCAGTTTCTTCTTGATGTGGCTCTCTTTAAGTCTGCTATTGGTGTATAGGAATGCTTGTGATTTTTGCACATTGATTTTGTATCCTGAGACTTTGCTGAAGTTGCATATCAGTTTCAGGAAATTTGGGGCTGAGATGATGGGGTGTTCTAGATACACAATCATGTTGTCTGTAAATAGAGACAATTTGACTTCCTCCTTTCCTATTTGAATACCCTTTATTTCTTTTTCTTGCCTGATTGCTCTGGCTAGAACTTCCAGTACTATACTGAATAGGAGTGGTGAGAGAGGGCATCCTTGTCTAGTGCCAGATTTCAAAGGGAATGCTTCCAGTTTTTGCCCATTCAGTATGAGATTGGCTGTTGGTTTGCTGTAAATAACTTTTATTATTTTGAGATACGTTCCATCAATACTGAGTTTATTGAGGGTTTTTAGCATAAAGGCCTGCTGAATTTTGTTAAAGGTCTTCTCTGCATCAATTGAGATAATCATGTGTTTTTTGTCTTTGGTTCTGTTTATGTAGTGAATTATGTTTATAGACTTACATACGTTGAACCAGCCTTGCATGCCCAGGATGAATCCTACTTGAACATGGTGGATAAGCTTTTTGATGTGCTGTTGCAATCGGTTTACCAGTATTTTATTGAAGATTTTTGCATGTATGTTCATCATGGATATTGGCCTAAAGTTGTGTTTTCTTGCTGAGTCTCTGCCGGGTTTTGGTATCAGGATGATGTTGGTCTCATAAAATGATTTGGGAAGGGTTCCCTCTTTTTGGATTATTTGGAATAGTTTCAGAAGGAATGGTACCAGTTCCTCTTTGTGTGTCTGGTAAAATTCAGCTGTGAGCCCATCTGGACCTGGGCTTTTTTTGGGTGGTAGGCTTTTAATTCCTGCCTCAACTTCAGACCTTGTTGTTGGTCTATTCAGGGTTTCAACTTCTTCCTGGTTTAGGCTTGGGAGGATGCAAGTGTCCAGAAATTATCCTTTTCTTCCAGCTTTACTAGTTTATGTGCATAGAGTTGTTTGTAATAATCTCTAGTGATGGTTTGTATTTCTGTGGAATCTGTGGTGATATCCCTTTTATCATTTTTTTATTGCATCTATTTGATTATTCTCTCTTTTCTTTTTTGCTAATGGCTACTGGTCTATTTTGTTGATCCTTTCGAAAAACAAGCTCCTGGATTTATTGATTTTTTTGAAGGGTTTTTTTTTTGTGTGTCTGTATCTCCTTCAGTTCTGTTCTGATCTTAGTTATTTCTTGTCTTCTGCTAGGTTTTGAGTATTTTTGATCTTGCTCCTCTAGCTCTATCAATTTTGATGATAGGTTGTCGATTTTAGATATCTCCTTGCTTCTCATGTGGACATTTACTGCTGTATATTTTCCTCTAGGGACTGCTTTAAATGTGTTCCAGAGATTCTGGTATGTTGTATCTTCGTTCTCGTTGGTTTTGAAGATCATCTTTATTTCTGCCTTCATTTCATTGTTTATCCAGTCAACATTCAAGAGCCAGTTGTTCAGTTTCCGTGAAGCTGTGCGGTTCTGAGTTAGTTTCTGAATTCTGAGTTCTAACCTGATTGCACTGTGGTCTGAGAGACTGTTTGTTATGATTTCCATTCTTTTGCATCACTGAGGAGTGATTTACTTCCAGTTATCTGGCCAGTTTTAGAGTAGGTATGATGTGGTGCTGAGAAGAGAGTATATTTTGTGGATTTGGGATGGAGAGTTCTGTAAATGTTTATTAGGTTTCCTTGGTCCAGGTCTGAGTGCAAGTCTTGGATATTCTTGTTAATTTTCTGTCTCGTTGATTTGTCTAATATTGACATTTAACATACAGAAGTACTTTTATCTGCTATAAACTGACATATTAACACAATTACCCTTGGCTTCAAAAAACATGGATTGAGTCATACAAAAACCCCAGTAACTATGCAAACTATTGAGGAAAGTCTATACTTTATAATTTTAACATGCCATAAGCATTCTGATGAAAATTATTCTGTCAAGTGCTCTTTTTATGCTATGAATTTCATGTTATCTTGATTAGCAACACAAAGAAGTCCTGCTAATTAACTCTTACTATATCAGTTTTGTGTTGAGAAAAATGAAATCTCATCAAGGTTAGAAATGTCCCCCATCTAACCATGAGAGGGTGATAGACTTAGAAACCCAGCAGTCTACTATCAAAAACCATGTTTTTATAGTTCACTTTGCTTTCTAGTAGGTGCTGGTAATTGCAGAATCTATTTAAATTAAATCCTGTTTTGGGATTAGTTCTCTCTGCTCTCATCAATCCTAGCAGATCACTTTGAAATAACAAACAAAGCACTCATGAGTGTTTCTTCTACAACAATTAGATTTTTAACCCAATCTAGATACCTTAAAAAATATTCGAAGCAAAAAGATTTTCAAAACAAATAAACTTTTGGAAAGTTAATAGTTATAATCTTGTGTTAAAGAGTAAATGCCTTCCACAAATCATTAACTATGCAGCTATGACCTGAATATATGAAGTCCAACTAGGTATATCAGGGTAAGAGCTTGCCAAGTGATTTAAACTGCCTAAGAAAACAAAGGGTCACATAACTGGGGCTACCTAATTTATGATAATTAATTCCATAGAACATAATCATGTTATAGGAAGTATCATTTATAAATTTCAATTTTTTTAGGTATCTTAATGTGTTTGCACATTTAACATCCAGTATTAAAATTGTGTGTTTATAGCTCAACGTGTTAGACAAAATTCTATATCTTCCCAAGAAAAGATCTGTCAAAAATAAAATCACTAATATATGCCAAATTTTACATTTTTCAAGATTCCTAGTGGGATAAGTGAGGAATTCACCAGAGTGAAGTATCCACCAACCTCAGTTGATGATAGACAACATGCTATTATTTGTTTGTTTTATTATGTCTTTGTTGGAGGCCAAAAAATGGCAATATGCAAATTAAAATAAATAACAAACAGCAGCTGAAAGTTTTCCTGGCCACCAAAGGAAAATTAAAAATTTGGAACATGATTATTTATTATTTCTAACAGAGAGATCAAAATGAATTCCTAAATGAAAACAAAACTCTTAGTACTAAGCTGATAAAACATTAAAAACAATTTCTTATGTGGAGTTGTACCGAGCCAGCACAAAATGACATGGAAGTAAATATACACATATATCATTTCATTAATGATAACATTAATTAATGATACAGGGAAATTAACAAGGTAGCCAGACACAGTTTAATAAATTGATGTTTGCAGAAGGCATGAAACTCCCCTATCAGGGACAAATAAGTTTACCACTCTAGCAAAGTGAAAAGCATAGGCTTCATCATATGTTCATCAGATGCCCTCGCCACCAAATTCACAGGGCAACACAGATCTCAAATATTTGCTGATTTTGTGCTACCCTGTGAAGACATGTTCTCCTTACCTTGAATAATCCACTGGCATCAGAAGGCAACTGAGCAGGTGTTTTAATTTGTATCATTTGAGAAAAAATAGTCATGCTTAGAAATTTGCCTCGAACACTAAAAACAAAAACAATGAAATGCCTAATTACTTCTAATCTTAGTACTAATTTAAGGACTTGTTAAATTCTATTGCATCTTTTAGGTTTTGGTTCACTGTTTGATTTTGTTTATGTTTCTTCTTTATGGGTTGCAAATATGTGCTGTGAATACTAACAATGTTCTGTGAAGATATTTCCAAGTTAAATTGGATTCTTTCTGCTACTAGCTGTGCCACATATTGTTGCAATATATTTGACATGATTGTGAAACAGAATAAAACCTAGAGCAGAAAATTTCCATAGCTGTCTGTGATCAAGTGTTTATTTGCAAACTATTGTCAAATTATCAAAATGTCAAAAAAATAGCTTTCTCTTTGCAATTTAAATCCATTCATGTGGCATATCAGATCTATATAATTAATCGCAATTACATTGATGATAAAATTTTGTCAGAAAAACTCTTGTGAGGTTATTCATCAATTGAAAAGTATGTAGAGGAAGACCTATTGAAAGAGCTCAGCAAAAATAGTTATTGGAAACTTCAGCAGCTACCATAAAGTTAAACATAATTATTTCTGTTTGCCAAGAATTCACTTAAGATACATAAGTCCTATTACATATAGAACATTAGCCTGTATTTAAAATGGGGAGTGGTAATTCAAAAAAGTCATTGCAGGAAGAAACATGAAATCCAAAATGTGTTTGTTCATGCCACACCAGGTAACTTAGTTACTTACTGAGCAACAAACTGCAACACCTCTTTATCCCTAAGGGAAGGTATACTATGTTGACGGATGTTTCTTTTACTTAAACACAGTTAAATGTATTTCTTTGTTACATAAAGCCTTAAAAAGGTTAAATTGAGAAATCATTTGCAATAAATAATGATAGAACATATTTGATATGATAGTTTTATATAACATTGTATCACTTATGTCTGATTTAACTGAGGAGCAGATAAATACATAATGTTAAATGAAACAGGGTTGAAAAAATAACATGTTCATAGAATTAGATGGCATATTTTATTTCTTAAGTTAGCATAATTGAGTAAAAACTTTTAGCCATTTGGAAATTTGTTATTCACCTTATATAAGCATAGTGTAAATAACTAAAATGGCAAAATAATGTACTTAGTTTTTCTGTTGTTTATGTAAGTTAGATTTACAATTTTTGTTTCTTCCGTAAGGAAAGAGTTACAGATTTTAAAGAAAAAATACAGTGTTCATTTTATTCTATCATTTCATTGTATTTGATTAATGTTTTATTTTCACTATAAAATATTTTAAAATTATACTTTTCATCAGCAAATTAATATTGGATGCCACAATTCCATAATACGGTTCTCATGTTTAATGTATACATAATATATGCTTTTCCAAAACCTGCAAACCAGAGTCTGTTACTTAGGTCTCCTAGACTCTTTATTAATGCATATATTTTATTGGTCTAAGGACACTTTTTTCCTGAAAGTAATCTGCATTATTCCTAAACTAGTATTCTGCCTCATTCCTTATATGCTGGATCTTCAGATGATGCTGAACCTGTATATACTGGCTCCATCTTAAAGCATGTTTAAAGTCAGTGCCTGTCCTTGTTGGGTAATAAGTTGTTATATATTTTAAATATTTCCCTATTCCTTCTATGTAGTCAAGATAATGAAGTGGTTGAAATGATCATTTCATATGATTTACTGAAAAATACTGAATGCTTTTTGAACATTATAATAAATACAGAAAAATCATGATCATAAATTTTTAATAACTATAATGAAAGGAAGAATATTGCTCTATTAGAAGTACAAGTATAGTGTTGACTACGTCTACCTTTGTTCTTTTTAAAATTTCATTACAATAATTGTTTTCACTGTATTTTGAACTATACAAGACTATATATTAATGATAACAATTGTATATCATTATTAAGAATTATTTTACTTACAAATTACATAAATTCATTTTCTAAATTCAAACTGTTATATATCCCAATTATTATTAAATTATATATCCAAATTATTATTATTATTATTTTTTTTTTTTTGAGACGGAGTTTCGCTCTTGTTACCCAGGCTGGAGTGCAATGGTGCAATCTTGGCTAGGTGCAATCTCGATTCACTGCAACCTCCGACTCCTAGGTTCAGGCAATTCTCCTGCCTCAGCCTCCTGAGTAGCTGGGATTACAGGCACATGCCACTATACCCAGCTAATTTTTTGTATTTTTCGTAGAGATGGGGTTTCACCATGTTGACCAGGATGGTCTCAATCACTTGACCTTGTGATCCACCCACCTCAGCCTCCCAAAGTGCTGGGATTACAGGCTTGAGCCACCGCGCCCGGCCATATCCAAATTACTATTATTAAATATTTTATTAGATGACTAGGTTAAACAAAGAAGATTCACTACAAGGAATTCTAAATAATGTAAATTTGTAATAGATAATATCATAGTGCTAAGAAAAATGTTCAAGTCTGAGTGCCCCTGGAAATTTTCCTTTAAGATCATAGCGATAATCTTTGTTGTTTGATTTTTCATTTGCTTTGTCTTTATGTGTGTGTGTGTGATATAGAGTCTCTCTCTCTGTTGTCCCAGCTAGAGTACAGTGGTATGATCTTGGCTCACTGCAACCTCCACCTGCTAGGTTTAAGTGATTCTCCTGCCTCAGCCTCTCAATAGCTAGGATTACAGGCACATGCCAACATTCCTGACTAATTTTTGTATTTTTAGTAGAGACGGAGTTTCACCATGTTGGTCAGACTGGTCTCGAACTCCTGACCTCGTGATCTGCCCGCCTCAGCCTCCCAAAGTGCTGGGATTACAGATGTGAGCCACCACACCCAGCTCTGACATTCTTAATAATTCTCTATTTTACCTTTTGTAAGTGACACGCTATAGAACACTGAATGTCTATGTACATAAGGAGAAAATATATGTACAATATGTGTTCACAATTCTGTAACTTTCCATTTGTATATAGAATTCTACATGCCTCAGGAGCACACAGTTCTGGAGGTCACAAGAGGTACTGGAGTTTGGCCAGACCCCAAGCTGGTGCAAGGTAACTGTGTTGCATAAATGATTAAGTGGGGCACTGATAGCCTGAGAAGCAACACATTCCTTTTGAACCAGCACTTGTTTTGAAAGCACATAAAATGCTACGCATGGTAGACTATGCCTGTCATCCCAGCACCTTGGGACACAGAGGCAAGACGGTCCCTTAAGGCCAGGAGTTTGAGACTAGCCTGGGCAATACAGTGGCGACATGATCTACACACACACACACACACACACACACACACACACAGAGAGAGAGAGAGAGAGAGAGAGAGAGAGAGAGAGCATGAAAAGTTAATAACATTCTAAGAAACAAGAATGATCAAGGAATTCTACTTTTTCATGTTACTTACCTGAATGTGATTTATGTGAGTTTACAAATGATGCAATAAAATTTAAGTAACTTTGGTGATTCCTCACATGAGTTACAAGCTATTATATATGTATATAAAGCAGGCATTGCATAATATAAAGATGTACAGTAAAAATTTATGTGAATAATCTCATTTTTAAACTTAGAATGACATCAAAAGAACACTTAAAAAGATACCATGACAATGAGAGAGACAGAGATAGATAAATGAAACTACAGAAGAAACAACGTAAGTTTTATATTGTAGTTTCATTATTGACACTTTTTTCTTGCTTTTTGAAAGAGGGTTTTCATATATTCACTATGTCCCATAAATTCTATGGCTGTCCAGGTTCTGATGCTAGTTAATGGTGACCTATGACTACAGCAGAGTCTGATGTGAAGCTCAACCTTTCTAAATCAGAAGAGAAGGGCCCATATAACATTGCAAGGTTTTGTTTGTTTGTTTTTCCAAAGGGAAGGGGGAAAAAAGAAGAAGAAAGATCTCTGTGCATTTGACTATATATGCAACTTTGAGTTCTGTCAGAAAATAGAGGCCTGAATTATTGGCAGATAATTATTTAAAAAATAAATAGAAAAAAGACAATTTTAATGTAGTTGTTAGAAAATGTTATACAAAAATAAAAGGTAATTATGGTTTCCTACATTTTTGCTACAATGGGTATTTGGGGAATCAGAGCACTGGCATCATTTAAGATATTTTTGGACATATTTAGAGAATTTTGATCTCAAGTCATACTTAAGATCTACTAAATCAGAATCTTCAAAAGCATACCTTGGAAATCTTGCTAATGTGTAGATTCCAATTGAAATTTTAGGAATGTCTCCCAGACTTACTACTTCAACTGAAAAGCTGCCAGTTGAGGCTGATGCTGCTGTCATGCCTCTATCACTAATCAACATTTGTCAGTGGTTAACCAGATGTTCATAAATAAACACAGAAATGTAAACACCAAATATTGCCTTAACTAAACCCTGTAGCAAACAATATTGGTAAGTTAGATAGAGAAAAGGACATGATTGGGGAGGGAGATGGTAAGAATGCTAATATATGTGTGTATATATATATATTTTTGAGACAGAGTCTTGCTGTTTGTTGCCCAGTTTGGAGTTCAATGGCTTAATCTCGGCTCACCACAACCTCTGCCTCTCGGATTCAAGCGATTCTCCTGCCTCAGCCTCACGAGTTAACTGGGTTTACAGGCATGTGCCACCACACCAAACTAATTTTTGTATTTTTAGTAGAGATGGGGTTTCTCCATGTTGGTCAGACTAGTCTCAAACTCTGACCTCAGGTGATTCCCCGCCTCGGCCTCCCAAAATGCTGGGATTACAGGTGTGAGACACCATGCCTGGCCAAGAATGCTAATATATTTTTTAACACAGGAAGACATCAGTAAATTATTTCTAAAATAGAAAATAATATCTCTTTATATTAAGACCAATTATTGCATGAAATGTTAACACAGTCATGCTAAAATCGAATTTCAGTGTAAGAATTCAAAAGTTACCCCCTCATTTTTTCATTAGACATTAGAAGAAATTATGAAACTCTACAGCATTAAAATACATGAAAAAGAAAGAATTGCAAGGTTGTATGCATATATGTTTGAAACTGGAGTTTGCTTGCATCTCCTAATTGAATTAAGATAATGTACACTAGTATAAAAATGCTCTAGATTTCAGATTTATCTGAAAAATAAGAGTCAGTCAAAATGCAAGCTGATTTTGGAAGCATATATATCAAGAACACAACTGTTTATGACAATTACATATAATTAGAAGACAATTCTACATGCATAAAACAAAATGTGAGTGTTGCTATCCATTTGTACTGATAATAAAAGGACATACTTCAGTATTATAAATATCCTCAGTTAAAAATGTATTAAAATATGTATATAATATATAAATATACATTAACCGGGGATATTCATGGTTTCATTTGAATAGTCAGATTACTTTGTGTGGTTATGTTTTTCATCAAAGTATTTTCTATTTTCTATTTGTCTTTATTGTAATGGGACAAAAAAATTAAAGTACTTTAATGGAAATATTGCCTTCTTATTTTCAGTTCTCTCGCTTCTCTAATCCTATCCAAACATGTGTGACTTCTTTTGCTTGGCAAGAGAATAAGCAAAATTGTAAGATGTTTTAAGACAAAGTTCTGTGTTGGTACAGATCCAGATTTTGGTGAAGTTCCAGACATTTCTAATCATTTAAACAACAACAACAACAAAAGCAGCAAAAATGCATATGGTCCAGAATGGGGCAATAAAACATTTCATTTCAGCTCTGTTTGTATTATGCATCTGTTAGCTAAATGCTTACCACACAAGAAGCACAATGCCTTTTCATCCTTTGTGCTATGCAATGAAAGTAAAACCGAAAGATACACAATTTTCACCCCCCACATTCTTTCTTTGACATTTTCTGCATTAAGTTGAGATGAATGTAAACAAAGACAGATGTCCATAATCACAATGTCAAGATGTTTTCATTAATTCTTCTCAAATGGAGATTCTGTTACACATTCTAGTTTGGGTATGATGAACAATATATATTCCTCAAACATGCCCTGCAAAGACTGATGGGCCCCAAGAGTCTTTGAAACGAGGCATTATATTTACAACAAACATAATACAAATAGTTTCACCAAAAGATTTTTCAAAATAAGAGATGAGATTTAATTTTGAAAAATAAAATTTTAGTCTATTCATTGAATCTGAACATAATCTGACAATTTAAGCACCCAAAGACATGTAGGTAAAGACTATTCCCCAGTACAAATTATATACAATAATTTGTGATATATAGTTATTTTGCATCCCCAATTAAATTTTTTTTTTTGAGATGGAGTCTTGCTCTGATGCCCAGGCCGGAGTGCAGTGGCTAGATCTCAGCTCACTGCAAACTCCGCCTCCCAGGTTAAGGGATTCTCCTGCCTCAGCCACCTGAGTAGCTGGGATTACAGATGTGTGCCACCATGCCTGACTAATTTTTGGATTTTTAGTAGAGATGGGGTTTCACCATGTTAGTCAGGCTGGTCTTGAACTCTGGACCTCGTGATCCGCATGCCCTGACCTCCCAAAGTGCTGGGCTTACAGGCATGAGCCACTGTGCCTGGTCAAATTTTAAAGACTTTCATATCCACAATTATACCTTAGGTCTTTAAATACCTTTCGTGCTTTTATGAAACAACTTCCAGAAAAAAACAGGATGCTTTGTAAATTTGAATTTGTTGATGTTATTATAGCTATTCACTTTCAGAAAAAAATGGGAGTCTAATATTTAATAAGTATCTATTATCTCATATTCTAAGCCATGCTTGTAATTTTTTTCCAAAATATTATACCTAGTTAATTATAGAATACTACCCAGAGCTACCAGATATCAATGATACTCATTTCAGTGACTAGTAACACAGCCTTCACTTCCCACCTTTGTGCTAAATAACCTGTTAGAGTCTACAGAATGCCTGAATAAGAACTCATATAATTAAATCTAACTGGTTTAATACCTATGCCATGTCCTTTGTTGCAAAGTACCTTCCAACAGCAACACTGTTTCACCAGATACCATTTATACTCTACAAAGCTCCAAACATCTGTCAAGTGTGAAGAAAGTATTTTTGCAGAGCTGTTCACCCTGATCACCTGTGGACTACATAACAAAATTTATTCCAATACCAGCTACCTGAAGCCATCTGAGATACTGGAAAGAGCATCAGAAAATTCAAACAGAGCTACAATCCAAGTAGAAATCACTGGACCATACCATTCATCTAATTACCTCTATTTACTATTTCCATCTCCAGTTACTACTTAAAAGATGTGTGAGTTAAAAATGTAAAATAAAGCTGCAATTTTTAATTACGAAAATTACACTTGCTTACAATGATGTGCATTTAACCTCTGAGGCAGTAAGTTATTATTACCCATACAGGTTTACTCATCTGTATAGAAATGTCATAGTGAGATTACCTTTCCAATATTGATTATTTTCAATTACGTTGAGCCATAAAAATGAAGAATTATTTCTATCATAGGGCATGACCACCATAGTCTGTTCTCTGTCTCTCAAATCTCAAAAAAAAAAAAAAGAAAAATTGAATATACATTTCTAAAAGGTCTCTTAGAGTCAAGTGACAATGACAAAAAAACTCTCCTTTGAAATTTGAGAATGAAAATTTTATTGTCTATCAGAGGCAATCTCTTCTTTTTGCTTTCTAACAAAATTGGTATGCAAAAATTTTAATTAATGTGTACAGTATACTAACTACACTGTGAAGGATCAATTTAGACACTCATGATAAAGTGTTCATGAGCTTCATTTTTATTTTATTTATTTATTTATTTATTTATTTATTTATTTATTTATTTAGAGACAGAGTTTCGCTCGTTACCCAGGCTGGAGTGCAATGGCATGATCTCGGCTCACCGCAACCTCAGCTTCCTGGGTTCAGGCAATTCTCCTGCCTCAGCCTCCTGAGTAGCTGGGACTACAGGCACGTGCCACCATGCCCAGCTAATGTTTTGTATTTTTAATAGAGACGGGGTTTCACTATGTTGACCAGGATGGTCTCAATTTCTTGACCTCGGGATCCACCCGCCTTGGCCTCCCAAAGTGCTGGGATTATAGGCGTGAGCCACCGCGCCCGGCCCATGAGCTCCATTTTTAAGCAGCTTTCAGCCTAGTAGAGAACTGGTGTGTTGAGGGTGGTGATGATGGTGGTGAGACTTTGTTGCATACCATCAGATAAATGTTCAACATTTTACTGCTCATGAAAGATCCCTTTTTTTTCTTGATTTCTATGGTATCAATGAAAACAGCAAAAATACATATTAGAAAATAATCGTCAAGTGTTCATAAATAAAGAAACTAGAGCAGTGTAATGATTAGACTTTTTCTCTAAAATCAGAATCTCTGAATTAAAAATTCTTTGCATCACTAACCTGCTTTGTTAACTCCTGAGTAAGATAACTTCAATTTCTCCATCTCTAAAAAGTAGATAATAATGTCTGCCATACTGGTTTAACGAAATAATAGATACACAAGGCCATTAAGCGTTCAGTAAATATTGTTGTAATTATTGATAAAATAAATAATGTATTATTATTGACTTTTTGAGAACTAATTATGTTGAGTGATCAAGAGAATATATAGGTGTTAATATTTTATTAGGAAGAATTTCTTATATAATTTTTAAGATATTTACCAGCTCTCAAACATTAACAGAGCCACCTGAAAATGTGTCAACTTAAAAAAATGTTTGTTCTAGTTCATATACAGCATAAACTGTGGTAGCGGCACGGCTGTATCAATACTACAAAACAGAGATAGAATGAGAATGTTAGAATGTGTTTGTGACTGTCATCTGTTTACAAGACTATGGACAAAATGTGGATGGGAAACAAGAGCAATAGTAATCAATTCATGAAGGACTGACTTGGTAACAAAATATACAAAAAGAATTCATAAGATTACGTAGGACACACAAATAGATTGAACACCATGTGGTAGCAATGCTTTTTATTATGCAAAAATATGTACAAGAAACTTTACAAGAGTGTTTAACTTAAACCAATTCATATATTTCTATTTATTTTGATTAGAGGATATGTTAGTAGGATTAGAAAAAAGTTTGTAACCTTAATGTAAAATGTGTATATTATTCTTTTTACAAATTCCACAATAAATTGAAGTCACGCTTATTATACCTGGAAAAGAAATTGCTCTGCAAAGTCTACACAGTCATTTCTTGGTATCTGTGGTGGTTTGGTTGTGGTGAGATTCCTTCCAGACATTGCAGTTCACAGACGCTCATGTACCTTATGTATGGTGCATTTGCATACAACCTACACATACTGTTGGCTATTTAAATCATCTCTAGATTACTTATACTACCTAATATGATGTAAATACTATATAAATAGTTGTATTTGTTTAAAAAATGATGAGCAAAAGTGTATATAGGTTTGGTATGGATGTAACTATCCACTTTTTCCCAAACGTTTTCTATTTGAAGTTGATTGAATCCACAGATGTAGAACCCAAGGATATGGAGAGCCCACTGGATATAACAGACAAATTACTGTAGGCCAAACATCTTATAAGGTAAACGCAAATACAGAAGGATACAGCAGTTCCATAAAACCTTTACAGGGAGAAAAGTAGCTATGTCTGTATATAGTTGTATGTTTACTGTTTGAAGATAATGTTTTCTTCTGATCCTAATATCATAATACTTTCCTAGTATTAAGTACCTCTATCACAAAAGTATTTTTTAATTTAAGCTAGCTAGACATAAATCTTTTACTATCAATTCTACTAAAATAAATTTTTCATTATATCTACCATTTATCCGAAACATTAAGGCCTTTCAAAATATCCCAGATTAAGTGGGGTCTTTTTAATATGTAGTATGTTGTTTAGTAAGTATAGAGAATACACAATAGACCATTAAGTGTGAGATGACTTTTCAATAGAAGAACCATGCTTTTTTAGTTAATTTTACCAATAAAACTGATAATGCATAATGAATTCCTAAGGTCAAATCATTCTCAAGTCTTTGTTTTGTTGTGAATTTAAAACTAGCTTTTTCCAACTTTCCAATCACACATTAGTGAATGAAATGACACAATTAACATGAAAATTATATTAAGAAAGGACTGCTTTCATATAAATATATAATACATTATATATAATCTCTTTTCTTATATATTAGTAGTTATATTGTTTCCTATGACATGCATTCTCTAATTTTTAAACAAATATTTTTCTCACAAATTCAAGTTAATCTTGAGTTTTATTTTGTTTAAAAACTAAAATATAGGCTCTGCACAGTGGCTCACGCCTGTAATCCCAGCACTTTGGGATGCTGAGGCAGGCGGATGACCTGAGGTTGGGAGTTCGAGACTAGCCTGACCAACATGGAGAAACCCCATCTCTACTAAAGATAGAAAAAATTAGCCAGGTGTGGTGGCTTATGCCTATAATCCCAGCTAACTCAGGAAGCTGAGGCAGGAGAATCACTTGAACACCGCAGGAGTAGGTTGCAGTGAGCTGAGATCGAGCCACTGCACTCTAGCCTGGGCAACAATAGCAAAACTCCATCTCAAAAACAAACAAACGAACAACAACAACAACAAAAAAAAAAGTAAGTACTTAGAAGGTTTTCCAACATAGTTATTTTTCAAGCTATTTGATCTTCAGCTGTAGAGAGAAATAAGCAATAAGGCATAGTCACATATAGCTCATTTTTGTTGTTACAGCAGCAACAAAGTTTGTTTGATTTTAATATGATATGGCATGTTCCAGATAATTCCATTAGACAGGAAAATAAAATAATAGATCGTAGGTAGGTAGATAGATAGATAGATACATACATACATACATACCCACGTACATACATAGATACAGATACATATAGATATAAAGAAATAAAACTGTATTTGCTCACAGATAACATTGCTATTTATGTAGAAAATCTGAAACAATCAACAACAATAAAAAAAACAGGAATATACAATTACAGCAAAGTAATAAGAGACAAGGTTAATATAGTCAATTGTTTTCTTATATACCATCAATGAACAGTGAAATTTGAAAATTAAATATATAATGCCATTTATATTTTCAAAAAAATTAAATACTTAAATATATATTTAACAAAATGTGTATAAGATCTCTAAGAAGAAAACTACAATGCACCAATGAAAGAAATCTAAATAAATGGGGAAATATTTTGCATATGTGGGTAGAAAGTCTCAACATTGTCAAGATGTAGGATTCTTCTAATTTCATCTATAGAGTCAATATAATCTCAGTCAAAATCCTGGTATGCTTTTTGTAGATATGAACAACCTGATTCTCAGTTTGTGTTGAAAGGCAAAAGACACAGAATAATCAAAGATATTAAAGAAGCAGAACAAAGACTGTTGAGGGTTGACACTAGTATAGTTCAAGACTTATGATAATCAGTGTAGTTGATCCTGACAAAATAATAGATAAATAGATCAATGGAACAAAACTGACAACCCAGCAGTAGACCAAAACAAATATAGTCTACTGATCTTTGATGAAAAACTGAAGGCAATTTAATGAAGAAAGGATAAAATTTTCAACTAATAAATCTGCAAAAAAAAAATAATCCAGACATAGAGCTCATACTGAAATGTAAAACAGAACTATACAACTCCTAGAAGGTAGTGTATGAGAAAATCTAGGTGACTTGGAGCTTAATAATGACTTTTTAGGTACAACAAAAGCAGAATATATGAAAGAAAAACTGGATAAATAGATATTCATTAAAATGAAAAACCATCACTCTTTTTTAAAAATGAAATTACAAATAACAGGGAGAAAGTCATACAAAGGACTTGTGTCCAAAACACAGAAAGAACATTTAAAAATCAACAACAAGAAAATGAAAAGCCCACTTTAAAAGGAGGTAATAGATCTGAATAGACACCTCACCAGAAAAGACATACAGATGGCAAACAAGCATTCAAATTATGGTCCACGTGATACAGAGTTAAAAATTAAATATAATAATGCAATATCACTACATATTTATTAGAATGGCTAAAGTTCAAAACATTGACAGCAGCACATGTTTGTATAGGAACTCTCATTCATTGTTGTTGGGAATGCAAAATGGTACATTCACCTTGGAAGATAGTTTAATATTTTCTTACAAAACTAAACATAGTCTCACTGTATGTTCCAGCAGCTACACTTTTTGGTATTTACTCAAATTATTTATAAACTTACATCCACACACACAAAAAGTTATGTAATGTTTACAGAAAACTTATTTCTGATTTCCATACTGGGAGGCAGCCAAGATGTTTGTGATGGGTCATTTTTTGTGTCAAATTGACTGTGTCATGGAGTCATGGAGTCCACAGATAATTTAGTCAAACATTATTTGGGTGTGTCTGTGAAGGTGTTTTTGGATGAGATTTACATTTAAATTTGTAGGCTGCTCCCACCCTTTCTAATAAATAAAGAAACCAACGGACAGGCTGACAGGCAGATAAACACATACATCCTATTAATTGTTTCTCTGGAGAACACTGACTAATACAGTGTCCTTCAACAGATGAATGAATACATAAACTGTGCTTATCATGTGCTAATAAAAAAAATAAGATACTAGCCATGAAAAGACATGGAGAACCACAAATCCATCCTGCAAAGTAAAAGAAGCCAATCTAGAAATATTTAAAGCTACATATATGATTCCAACCAAATGACTTTTCAGAAAAGGTGAATCTATACAGATAGTAAAGTTGGGTCAGTGGTTGATGGAGATTCAGCAAGAGGAAGGGAGAGGTAAATTGGTGGAATACAAAATATTAGTGTAGTGTTAACTATCCTGTATAATAAATAATGGTGGAAACATGATATTATACATTTGACAGAACCCATAGAATGTACAATATACTATTGAACCCTAAAAATGGGGGGAACTGAAGGGATGTAAGAGGGTAAATGGGAGTTCTCTGTACTATCACTCATTATCCTGTAAAACTAATACTGCTATAAATAATAAGTTTATTTTTAAAACATCTCAATAGTTTTTTAAAATAAAATAAAGTAAGCAGCATGTATATTTAGTTTTCTTCATAAGATAAATATTTTATGAAAAAATAGAAAATAATGTCTTCTTTAAAGTAGCATACTATAACATAGAAAACAAAAAACCATTTTAGGTAAGACAAGTGAAATGCATCTTTGGTATTATAATTTTCAATTAAATATTTTCATACATTTCCTTTTTATTACAGAAGTTAGCACTAAAAAGCCACATTGTAATTACTAAGCAATGAACAATGAAAATAATGCTATTTAGTGTTGTAAGACTTAAAGGAGAAAAGAAAACATTTATGCTAATAGCAGTTTTAAGTCTTTGATTCACCATGATATTTTACTCAGAAGAAACAGTATTGCTTTCAACAAAAAGATGAATTATCAATAAAAAACAGTAACTAAAATTTAGAACTATAACTAACTGTAGCTGTAGCAAAATACTTATTGGAATATTAAACATATTTTTCTTGTCTCATCTCTCTCTTCTATATTCCTTCTCAAGACTAAAACTCAAACCACTGAACCAACCAACCACTAAAGACTATTGTTTCTTATGTTATTTATAGGAGAAGAATAACTCAAAACCCCCTGACTATAGCTGACTTCTCTGAGACACTGGAATATGACAGTAAGGGGTCACCATGTGAATATTTCCTCACGCCAATTGTTAACATAATTTCTAAAATTACCTCCTGGCCAGGTGCAATGGCTTATGCCTGTAATCCCAGAACTTTGAGAGGCCAAGACGGGTGGATATTAGCCTGGCCAACAAGGCAAAGCCCCATCTCTACTAAAAATACAAAAATTAGCCAGGACTGGTGGTGCATACTTGTAATCCCAGCTACGCAGGAGGCTGAGGCAGGAGAATTGCTTGATCCCAGGAGGCGGAGGCTGCAGTGAGCCAATGTTACCCCACTGTATTCCAGCCTGAGCTACAGAGGGAGATCCTGTCTCTAACTAATTAAATATATAAATAACCTTCCACATAGTATCAAGAGGCAATACTGAAATAGACTTAATATTGACTCCACAGCACGGTTCAATACATACTTAGCAAGTATTTAATAATTTTTGAATTAAAGAATACATAATAGAGCAAGATGAGTAGTTAACTACCAGGCTATTCAAATGCTATTATTCTGTAAACTAAAATAATATCTTCAAAACATGTTGGAAACAAGCATTAAAGAGTATTTAGGACAGACGCCATTGGAGAAGGGGGTAGACAAAAACAATGACAGTGGTTTTTTAGTTTCTCTAGTTAATTTTTCTTTTCTTTTTTTCTGGAGTAATTAATGAGTAGATTACTCAGTAATTTTTCTCTTAGAAGAAACAGTCCCCATATTGCCCATAATAGTATATTTGATTGATTATGTTTCAAGCATGATGCTGAATACTGGAGAAATATAGACAAATAAACACAATAAAAAAGTTACCTTCAAAGAACTAAAGTACAGGTAGTTATCTTCAAAGAACTAAAGTGCAAAGGTAGACACATACAGTGAGATGTGAGCCAGTGGAAGCAATATGGCATGTTGTTTACAAGGAATGGACATTATACCAAACTGCCTGAATTGGAATTCTGGCTCTGCCACTCATGAGTATGTGTACTTGGGTATGTTTTTAACCTTTCTAGGCCTCAGTTCCCTAATCCCAATAATGGAGATAATTATTATCAACTTCATATGTTGTAAGATAATGGGTTAAGATTGTTCATGTAAGTTCTAAGAATGGCTCATGAAACTTTATAAATGTTTATATTTTATGACACTTTGCCTGAATATAACTGTGAATTCATTAAAACTAAGAAAAATACAGAAGTATTAATAAGATGAGCTTCAGAATTGATTGAAGCAATAATACAAAGATGAAAAATACTTTTTCCTTTTTTCTCTGCCAAGGTGATTCTGTCCTACTCATCCCAAAACTGACAAAGGAAAGAAGAATGGCAAGCCATGATCACCTGGAACTCAGAATTGCATTACTGATACACAATGGCACATAATATAAATAATAAAGGAATAATTATAATAGCCACAATGTCCATTATGGGAGATAAATAAATAATGCTAAAAATACATTAAGAAGGAGAGATTATCACACTGGTAATTTAGGGAGTGAATTAGAAAATCTTTCTCAGAATATGAACTGAGATTGGAACAGAGGTTTGGGGAAATCAAAAGAGTCAAGTAAGGACAAGATATTCTAGACAGAAGTCTTAGAATTTTCTCTCTCTAGTCATGTGAGACATAATCACATTTCCAAACTAATTTTAGGAAAGTCTAAAAGAGGTCTTTAACTGTCTTATGGACAAGGTACAAATAAGTTGTGATTATTTCTTCCCTTCTAACTTCCTTGCTGCTCTAATGTTTCTTCTGCTTTTTATTATATAAAGTTAAAAAAGAAAAACAAATCCACAAATTATGAAGGTGATGGTGAGACAAAAATATTGTATTGGATCTTTAAAAGTGAATTAAAGTGTTTATTATATTGTTATTATTATTATTATTATTTTGAGATAGTGTCTCACTCTGTCACCCAGTCTGGAGTATGGTGGCAGGATAAAGATATCACTGGATCCTCAACTTCCCCAGTTCAAGGGACCCTCTCAACTCACCCCCCAAACACTTGGGACCACAGGCATCCACCACCATACCCAGCTAATTTTTAAATTTTTCTAGAGGCAAGGTCTAACTACGTTGCCCACTCTGGTCTCAAACTCTTGGGCTCAAGCAACCCTCCTACCTTGGCTTTCCAAATCGCTGAGATTACAGGTGTGAGCTACCATGCCTGGCAAATGAAGTATTTAATTGATTTATTTTAACTAATAGTAAAATAGTTTTAGTCATGTTTAAGCACAAACTCACATACCTACAAGTAATAACATGTGTAGCAAAATACTACAGCATCATTTTATAACCAAATGATTTATTTTGCTGATTCTTGTTTGTAATTTAAAAGCTGAATAATGTTGATTTTTCTGGGTCAGTTTCCTAATGCATACATATCTATAATAAAACATTTTCTAACCACCTTAAAGGTTAATTATGAATCAAATTAATTAAATAATATGAAAATGATTTTGTCAATAGAATAATAATTATGATTCAAACTAATTCAATTAATTTACTTCCAAAAGTTAAAGACAAATGTAAGTGCATATTTGGTTTCTACATGGAAAAGTAGTAACTCAACATTCTAGAGAGAATAAGAAGAATAAAGTGTTGATCTGCTGTTACGGGTGAGTAGAGATATCTGTTCCTACAAACAGGGCCATCTGTGTGTACTGCAGGTTCATTGCTCTTTGACAACTTCCTGCTGAAGGTAACACAGCTAAATCTAGAGCAAATTATATGAGTATGACTTCATTTTCAAGTATGTTAGGCATTTATTTTATTGTCAAGAAATGTTTTTGTTATTAAGTTTCATGGCCCTAGTAATTTTATTGCACATTTAAGAAATAAATCATTAACCACTCTTCTACATATTTGATTGCTTTGACAATCTACTCAAATTTAGAAATTTTCTATTTTCTGAGTTATATATTCCAAATTACTCCTAAACAAAAATTTTCAAATAAGAATCTATTAATGAACAAAATTCGTCGAGTATAATGGTGTATCTTTTAATCTATGTAATGCAAAAGTTCTAGTTCTTTATCATTCTTTTTATTTAATAAATAATTTTAACAGTAATCTTAAAAGTACATGAAAATATCTGTGTGCTTTATATCACATTGTTTAATAAAAATGGTGAAATGTTGTAAAATGGTAAATGTTAATTAAGAGAGTTGTGAATCCACCTCTCCTCTCCTCCCTTTCTCTCCAAAGATCTCTGAAATGCACCACTTTTTGTCCTGGCTATTCCTAGCTTCCACCTCAAGGACCTTTCCAAGTACATACTGGCACACAGTCAAAAGTTTTAGGGTTGAGAGGAATAGCAAGGTGCTTACTCATTTTCACTAAAAACATATCTCCCTTTGCTTAAAATTGCACTACTACCCACTGTCCTTCTGTATAAAAACAGGGCCTCAAACAGTAAAATCATGGTTGATATCCCCAGAACTCATCCATTTTGGCATTTTTTCTAATCTAAGATGATGTTGCTCAGATGATCTCTTACAACACTCTAATTTCTTGGCATATAAAACTGTACTTTTAAAATATTTTTTATACTTACTCATATATAATTTATATACTCAGATGGATTTTTTCTCTGGCATTGTGTGCCTTTGTAAACTTCCTCTGGCTTCAAATACTTCATATAGGTCATATATAAATAAGACAGAATAGACCTCCATCACTACCAGTTTCTTGAAGTTCGGTATTTTTATTTCACATCAATTTCCCCTTTGAGTGTTGTCCTTCAGGGTTTGGTTGCAGAGAACATAATCCACTCTAGTTTAAGTAGAGTGAGGTTTCCTCATAATTGGGAAGATAAAGACTTCTTCATTCCTAGATACCCAAAAACTGATAAACCTTTATAATTTTATTTTAAATGTTTTTCATAGACTTTTACTAACATCAATTATCTTAATTCTGATCCTTAAAATTTGAAATTTACTCTTAGCATGTAAAATGTGTCAAATTAAACACGAATTTAACTTAACTCTTAAGAATTCTACATATTTTAAAATTTATATTTGACTACTATTTTTTCTGCTGACCACATGTGTACCAAAACAGAAGAAGAAGAAAAAAAAAACAATGAAAACACTGTCTCTTTTACATTCATGGCCATACATAGTCATTTCCTAAATTTGGTAACTTTATTTGTTAGCTTCTTTTAGTGGCAAAGAACACAAATATATGTGAATCACTTCAATTAGTGGAGGCTCATTTGTAGGATTAGAAATAAATAATCCATTAAATAGACAGCTAGCTTCAAGGCAAACATTCTTATGAACTCAGAATTGCACACAAAATTGCTTAGATTATTATCATAATTTATTCAAAAACTGAAATGTCTGTTTCCTTTTTTTTACATCTGCCCTAAATCCCACTTCTTTGTTTCAGTAAATGGCATTGTTTCCTACAAACTTAATCAGGCTACAATCATGGGAGCTGTTCCTGAACTCTTTCTCTCCCCAGGGCCTCATAGCCCATAATACTCCTGGCTTGCTCCTGCCAATTTTTTTTTTTTTTTTTTTTTTTGAGACGGAGTTTCGCTCTTGTTACCCAGGCTGGAGTGCAATGGCGCGATCTCGGCTCACCGCAACCTCCGCCTCCTGGGTTCAGGCAATTCTCCTGCCTCAGCCTCCTGAGTAGCTGGGAATATAGGCACACGCCACCATGCCCAGCTAATTTTTTGTATCTTTAGTAGAGACGGGGTTTCACCATGTTGACCAGGATCGTCTCAGTATCTTGACCTCGTGATCCACCCACCTCGGCCTCCCAAAGTGCTGGGATTACAGGCTTGAGCCACCCCACCCAGCCCCAATTCTCTCTATAAAGTTAATCATAAATCCACCAGCAGGTACTATCCAATCTTTGTTTTATTGAATAATCTATTATATAATGAATAAAAGAGAAGATCCAACTAAAAGGAGAAATTACATTTCAAGGGTTTTACAGAATAGAACTCTTCTTGGAAAAGACCTTTAAATAATGATAATAAAGTGATAAAACATATTAACAAGGCATTCAATAACAACCAAGTGTCAGAGACTATTTAAAACTCATACATGGAAAAAGAGCCCAAGAGAACTAATAGAAATGAAAACATTGTTTTGGAATTTAAAAATGCTATGAATTGTTTCAAGAGGAAATTAGACAGAGCTGAATAATTTATTAAAAAGAGTAATCAGAGTAAATAAGCTAGAGTACATGCAACCCAGGAAAGTGAAGAGGTGGAATAATATGTTTTCCTCAAAGTGTCCATCTCTGTCTCAGCTCATTTGTTAAATCTGTCAGTCCCTTAGTAATGTATGTGATACTGATTGACCTGAGACACCCTGGTTTCAATTTTTCTAAGGATGACACACTTGACCTGGCATTCTTTAATGCTATAATGTAGGCAACAGAAGATAACACATTCAGAAGCATATGTGCCTTCATAACATCTTCACTAACACTGAATAAAAATTAATATATTCTGCCTACATGAAGATTAAACCAAAATGATCATATTGATCCACATTTCTCCAAAATACTAAGAGGTTTTCATTACAAAATTCTAGGTTTCTTTAAGTTTACCTGTTGATTTGAGATAGAAACTATTATTTTAAGATATTTTAATTATTTATTTAAATATTCAAAATATTTAAACATAAAACTCAAGATATTTCAAGCCAAAGTTCTGAAAAAAAAATGTTAGTTTCTCTTTAATTTTATAATGATTACATAAATGTTCTCATATTAGCTTAGTATCTTACATCTTCAAAACCTCCAGAAACTTTTAAGTTATACAATAAGTACTTTTTTAGAGTGGTATATATTTAGTTAACAATTGATTAAAAATGGAAAATTTTAGTTAATATTACATTTTTTTCTTTGTAGGGCCTGGTAAATGGTACAGGTGACATTTATTTAGAAGTTATTTTACATATTAGCATAACATGTCAATCTAAACATCAAATGAATTACTAGAAAAATGCATACTTACAATTTAGGCAAGGTGTTCTAATTTTATAATAATTTCACTTAATGTTGTTTCAAAGAAACACATGCACAAGCAGAACTAAGGAGCAGGAATTATTTTATTAGTTTTTTACTTCTTAGACCTGCCAAAGTGTCAGCCTTGCCTTAGAATTGCCAATTGTGTCTGACATAAAAAAAGGTTTACATTTTTAATTATCAAGAAAATGCAGAGTCCAAAAATGCTATTCTTATTTTTGTTCTAGATTAGATTTACAAGCCATTGTCAACTGGAGATACTCGTAATAAAAATCTGTGTTTCTCTGCTACTTTGTTTCATTTTTATGATGAACTTTTGCTTTGCTTTTCTGATTATCTCTCTGTCTTTGTATAACTTGGAAAATTTCCTTAAACCCCTGTTCACTTGGTTAGGGCCTTGACATGAGAATGGATTTTGTCAGTTACTTCTCTGAGAACTTATCGTGCCAACGTTTTCCTTCCTCCTCCTCAAACAGACAGCTTACTGGGTTTCAACCGGAGTTGTTTCCTGGAAGCAAATCAATACCACCCAACTTGGTATACATTCCCAAAATTTAAACACATTCCAAGCCTGACTCTTTCAACTAGATCTCTTAAAATAGTTTTCCACTTGGATATTAAAAGCTTAATTTGCCACAAAAAAAATGTTGGACACAATATTCTAGACTACTGATACTTTCATGGAACCAACGGTAATAAAAATTTATTTCTTTTTTTAGTCTTGGAAACTCTTAGTAGCCACATGTGGCATCTATACTGGTTTTCAGTGAACTTTTTTTTTTTTTTTGAGACAGTGTCGCTGTCGCTCAGGCTGAACTGCAGTGGCACAGTCTCAGCTCACTGCAACCTCTGCCTCCCAGGTTCAAGCAATGCTCCTGCCTCAGCCTCCTGAGTAGCTAGGACTACAGGCACACGCCACCATGCTCTGCTAATTTTATTTTTAGTAGAGACAGGGTTTCACCATGTTGGCCAGGATGGTCTCAATCTCCTGACTTCGTGATCTGCCCACCTTGCCCTCCCAAAGTGATGGGCTTACAGGCGTAAGCTACTGTGCCTGACCCTCAATGAACTTCTCTATTGAAAAACCTCAATAAAGGTTTCCAAGAATTGTAGAAGAGAACCAAAGCGTTGAAAAAGGAACAAAAGTAGTACTATATGATTACGTTCTTAGAGTTTCCTAAGAATGGAACTAAGTTAGTAAGGAATCCACTGATAAGGGGGATTCCAACATTTCTCAGAATTTCAACGGTAATCATTCTCTGTATGGTGGCATTTTCAGTGGGAGGATAATGCCATCGACCTCCTAATAATCAGTAGACATGGCAAAACTTACCTTTCAGAATCCACAAGGAAAACATTACTATTAATGGGCAACAATACCTGAGAGGGCATCAAGATAACTTGATCCACAGGGCTTGGTGATAATAACTAAATAGATGATGGTTTCCCTAGAATAGAAATGGATAGCCAATATGGTGTGACTTGATTTGTATCAATAAAAGCTCAAGAACTGGGAAGTATACATTTTTTTTAAGAGGGTAGACTTCATGTCAAATATCCTTAGCATACACACCCACATACACACAAAAGACACAAGAAAAGTTTGGGAGAGAATGGACATGTTGATTATCTGGATTGTGGTGATGGTAACACAAGTGTATAGATATGCCCAAATCCACCAATTTGTATACATTAATTATATGCAGTTTTTTGTATACCAAGTATACTTTTCAATAAAGCTGGGAAACATGGAAAAAAGTCAGGGAAAGCCATGGTTCTTCTGCCAGTTTCTAGTTCACAAATCCATAGGTCATTTCCACAGGTAGAGATAAGGTCTCCTTGAGGAAGAACCCTGTAATGCCAAAGGACATGCATGTATTTTCCAGCATAATTATGAACAAAAAAAAGTCAAGACTTTGTAACAAATGATTGATAAGTTGTCTTTTCTTACACTGACACCTCGAAACAAAAAATGCCATCATGGTTTTCCAGATAAAGTAGGAGCTACTGAAGGCTATATGCTAAATATTTTCCTTTTTTTTTTTTTAAGAGTTGGGGAAATGGGGCCACCAACACGACTGTGGTTATTTCTTTTGGGCCAAAATTTATTAACTTGGGATTGATATATTGAGAAATTCTAAAACCTTTGGTTTATAATTTATAGGTTACAACTTATTAGGGTTAGAAAGACCGCATAAAAACTAGACACTTTGCCAGGTGTGGCTCATGCCTGTAATCCCAGCACTTTAGGAGTTCGAGGTGGGAGGATCACCTGAGGTCAGGAGTTCGAGACCAGCCTGACCAACATGGATAAACCCCACCTCTATTAAAAATACAAAATTAGGCCGGGTGCAGTGGCTCCAGCCTGTAATCCAGAACTTTGGGAGGCCGAGGCGGGCGGATCACCAGGTCAAGAGATCAAGACCATCCTGGCCAACATGGTGAAACCCCATCTCTACTAAAAATACAAAAATAGCTGGGTGTGATGGCGTGTGCTTGTAGTCCCAGCTACTCGGGAGGCTGAGGCAGGAGAATTGCTTGAACCCAGGAGGCGGAGGTTGCAGTGAGCCAAGATTATGCCACTGCACTCCAGTCTGGTGCCTGGCAACAGAGTAAGAAAAAGAAGAGAACCAGGGTGTTGGAAAAAAAAATTAGCCAGGCATGGTGGCGCATTCCTGTAATCTCAGCTACTTGGGAGGCTGAGGCAGAAGAATTGCTTGAACCTGGGAGGTGGAGGTTGCCGTGAGCTGAGATAGCACCATTGTACTCTAGCCTGAGCAACAAGAGCGAAACCCCATCTCAAAAAACAAAAAAAAAATTTTAAAAATAGACACTTCTTCCTACTTTACCAACATGGTAATTTAGAAGCAATAACACTTTGCATGATGATGTACACTGATTAGTGATGCCAATAAAAGACTTGACGGTTGCTGCTGTAGCTGTGCCCTCCATTCCTCCTATTCAATTGTCTTTCTGGCATCTGCAGATACCAGATGGATGATGGTGGACAACTCTGAACTTACCCAAAGTCCACACAACAATACAGTATTGAGTGATGAATAATTACATCTTGATATTCCACCAGTAGAGAGAATCAAAAGCAATTAACTATTACTTGACAAAGGCAGTAGTACACACTAACTGTCTTGCCTGAGAGCGATATCAATTTTCTTATTCTTTTTACAATTTATTCTGCAGGGACTTTGGTGATTTTGACATTTCATTAGACATTCCACTGGTGCAATGTACTGATTACATCATGCTAATTGGATCCAGTGAGTAAGGAGAATCAAATATCCTAAATGATCTAGAAAGAAAATATGTGCCAGAGGTGGGCAGACACAAGTAGCAGAGATTAAATGGTTATTTGAAAGGCTGAAATCTTTAAAAGTCAAATCATCTGTAATATGCTACGATATGCTTATTATGATAAAGGATGAGTTTTTGCACCTTTCACATCCTATATTAATGAAAGATGAGCTGTGTTTGGTGAAAGTCTTTGGATTTTACAGACATTGTATGTCACATTTAGGAGTATAACTGAACGTGATATACAATGCCACCCATTTACTGGGTACCTCTGAAAGTGTTTGCTTTTAAATGGACTCAGAAGCTCTGCAGTCAATGAAAGATGTGTGAGAAAGCACTCAGTCTACATTGCTCAGCATATGTGATGGTTCTTTAAGTATGCATAGTGAATGAAGATATTACAAAGAGTCAGCAGAAAGGCCTGATATGAGAGACACAGCTGGGAATTCTACAATCCTAGAATATCTTAGAGCCAAGAGTTTTTTCTCTGAAAAACATCTCCTCATATTTTCATAAACTTTCCTTAGTGAAGACAATGATTGAAAAGTGAACTGCATAGCATATCTATCAGTTTATAAAATTACGCATGGTCAGCTACAAATTGTGTGATAGAAACTGTGCACTGGAGTCCAGCTTTAAACCAATTTGGAAAGCAGCAATTTATATAAATAAGTGAACCAGATTCTCTTGTTACTTTCCTCTTTTCTTCTAATTCATATCCTTGGCATCGTAAAGGACTTCCTATGAGGCCAAGGATATGAGTTAAAAAAGAAGAATGACAGAGGAGAAAAGGTCTTTGCCTTGTTTAAGAGACTGGTTAGTGTACTAAGCTAGCGCTTGCTAGGATAAGCTTCTGCCATTTTATAGCCCCACCAATGGGGAGTCCTAAAAACAGTGGTAAAGATAAATCTTTCTACTGGTAAGAGCTAGGAGTAGTACAATTTGTCATCAACTTAATATGAGCAGAGGAATATCTGGAAGTACAAAGATACACTGACTATTAGGCATTGACAAATAAATAGCTTGGCTGGTTTTATTAGAAGCCAGTAAAGAAAAATGCTGGGAGAGCTGATAAAATAAGCCTAAGGAAGAGTTATATGGATGGACAAATTAGAATGGGTATGAAGTAGATTTATTCTGCTGGCTGAAATAATTCTGATTATGAAGAAGATAAGCATTGCCTTTATACTTATGAGGAATGGGAGAATTATAGCCAAAACTAAGAGGACTCAAGTGGGCATTTCTTTCTATTTCTGTTTTCAGGAATAAAAAGAAACAAAAAATAATTTTAGCAACTAAAGCTTCAGATTTTATAGAGAGAGTCCTAAGAATATTCCACCATCAGGTCTGAAAGTACGGGGGAATAGATTTGACAAATGATAGACCTAAAATTGTGAGGTGCCAGCAAACACATTGTTTACCCTTCCTCACCAATAGGAACCATACCAAGATGCCTTTGTTTTAAATGGTCTTTGAGGAGCTATCCAGGATAGCCAAGCAGTCCTGTATGTGTGTTGCAGAGCTAAGACCAGGTTTACTGACACACCTTTCATTTTGTCTTATTCTTGTCTTTGTGAGACTACCACATCTCTATAAAATGTTAGCACATAAGCTTTGACCTCAGCTCTGTAATTAATAAAATCAGGTGGCCAGGTGCAGTGGCTCACACCTGTAATCCCAGCATTTCAGGAGGCCGAGGCGGGCAGATCATGAAGTTAGGAGATTGAGACCATCCTGGCCAACATGGTGAAACCCTGTCTCTACTAAAAATACAAAAAAAAATTAGCCAAGTATGGTGGCATCCACCTGTACTTCCAGCTACTCAGGAGGCTGAGGCAGGATAATCGCTTGAACCTGGGAGGCAGAGGCTGCAGTGAGCCAAGATTGTACCACTGCACTCCAGTCTGCGTGACAAAGGGAGACTCTGTCTCAAAAAGAAAACTAGCTTAAGAGGGCTGCTCCTACTTTTTACTGAATTATGACTTTTCCTAAATTATCACAACTTTCAGATTAAGTTTGAACTCTCATTTTACTGTAAATTGTTGCAAACAGATATATGTGCATAACAGTTATATGCCAAAGATAGAATAATAACACAATATTACTTCAGTGGTCCAGTGCACTGTTTCTTTTCTTAAACTTCATTTAATCACCATTAGGCCTTATTACTAGCCCAACATAAAACTATCAGGATTAACAGCCCCATCAAAAGCTGGGCAAAAGATATGAACAGACACTTGAGAAGACATTTATGCGGCCTACAAACATAAGAAAAATGCTCATCATCACTGGTCATTAGAGAAATGCAAATCAAAACCACAATGAGAAAAAAATGAATCTTTTATTTCACTTTATAATTTTTTTTAAGGATTATATTGGTACTTTTTAAGATATATGGCTTTTCTGAAAAGTATTTCAAATCTAAAGTAGTTTTTCACTAATACATTATTAAAAGATAAAAGTCTTACTATGCAGGCTGCCCAGCAGCATGTCAGCTAAATGCTAGGCCTCATATAGTAGAAGGGAAACAAAAGGGCCTTGAAATACAAGGAATTGAGATTTAGCGGATGCTGATGAATCTGAACACCTAGATTCTAGCCCATCCTTCCTTGTATGAGGAAACAAGTCTTTCCTTCAATAAAGATCACGCCATGATTTTAACACAGTCAGTTTACTTGCAAAGAGAACCCTATATTCTTCAGGAACAATAACTAGGTCCAGAAAATATAACAAAAGTTAAACTCCAACATGATCTAGAGGAAAAAATATTGAATTTGGCTTCCAAAGAAAATACATGTACCTCAAAGGAACAGTGAATTCATTCCAACTTTATCAGCCAACTTGGGGGAGTATTAGAGGAAAAAGGATTCTAAAAGGGTTATATGAATAAGGATAATATAGAGTTAAATGGGGTGGAATCTATCAAATGGTGCATTATAACTTAATATGTTAGCATGAGTTCCTGAATCAAACAAATTGACTGACTGAATGATTGAAATCTGTGTCCATTACTAGTCTATGGTCATAAAGTTGAATTGAATGATTGAAATCTGTGTCCAATACTAACCTATGGTCATAAAGTTGAAGAGCTATACCATTCCTACAACACTGAAGAATGAGTCTGAAGGATTAGATAAATGATGGATTGAAATGCTTCTATTGTATGCCACATGATCAGCCACTGTAACCATACTACTTTGAGTATGTAGGGGATATATAATTTCAAAGAAATAAGTACCTAAATATAGAAAATTATAAGAACTATGAACAAAATTAAGCAAAATAAAAGACTATTTATACCTATTGATACTATTTATATGTTCTTATGTTCCATGTCTTGTGTATTTCATTTCCGCAGCTATGCACTTCCTTTATTTATAATTATCTGGCTATTTCAACCTCTTTTTCCCCCCAATTTTCTCTCCCTCATATGATGAGTTCTGGAGCTGGCTAATGTTACAATTCATATTTTAGTGGCAGGATGACTTGATATCATCCCACAGTAATATTATAATTTATTAGCATTTTGTCTTTGCTCTAATGAATACAAATTACTCATTTTGAGCAAAGGAAAAAGAAATCTAAATGGCAACAGTCATGACTGTGCCTTTTTTTTTCTGCCTTGTTCTATATTCATTCTCTATTCTTTGTGTCCTAACAGAAGGATCTCTACAGACTGCATTACTCAGGCTTCCATATGGGTTTGCTTCCAATCAGTTGAGTGAATCTGGAGCTACAGGGAGATGAGTGGAAAGGAGAAGGAATCACTCTTATCCACCCTTCTTGCTGTGGGCAGCATTTTAAGATTGTGCCTATATCTACTGACCACTACAGGACCCCTTGGCCAGCCATTCCTCCGTGGATCTTACTCTCACTGGGCTTCAGCAGCGTAATTTCCTCCTGTTATCTTTTCCAGTGTAAGGCCAGAAAAGGCATATTAGTCTCTGAATGTCTCAATGCCTTTTGTTATCTCCCTTAACCCAGACCTTACTTCTGTAAATATTTCATAAAGACTCTTGAAAAATATGAATAGAACTGTGTTTCCTGTTGGGACTCTGACTGATAATGTACCTATCATTTTCAATAAGGTGTTTTTGGAATCATATAGAAGAATGAGAGGCTGACAGGAATACAGAGATTGCCATGTTCTACCCTGTGTGACCTTAACCCTGACCGTGCAAGCTTTTCTCATACTTTGAGCTCTTCAAAAGAATCTATATAAATCCAAGGCTTCTCCTTATAATTCTTGTTTTCTTTGAACCTGCTGAAGTTTAAATCCCTGCAGCAGTGCCAAGCAGGGGGGCTCCAAACAGACCTCTGCTGTTTTAATAAAAGGAAAAGAAAAAGGGGAGATAAAATAATGAAGGGCCATGAGAAGTGACACAATTGTGAGATTCTAGTATATTTTCTGTGTAAAAAATAGTAATATAGAAAAAAGTAATCACTAAAAGCTTAGATTTTGTCAGAAAAATGTGACCTTTTCAGATGTTATTATATTTAAGGCATTATTTGCTTGCAGTATTTAAAGAAATGTTAGATTTATAGGTATATTTTCATTTGTTCTTAAGAATTTACATCTCAAATATAATAATGGGAACAACAATGTGATTTAAATTTACACAATGCCAAATATAAAATAAAAATGTTCTAATCTCTGTAGGTACTAAAATCACAAGAACTGTAGGAGAACTGTATCATTATATGAAGTCATAGAAATCCTGGTCTTATTATTTTTAAAACTTTGATCTATCCAGCCAAATAGGTTAATAAAATAAGAGACTCAGGGTGGATTTCTCTTCCAGTGAAAAGCCTAAAAACAGAATACAGTTGGATAATTCTGAACCATTATAAGATTAAAGAGCTGTCTGCAGCCTAAAGACAAGTTTTATCCACATAAAGATCTACCGACATTTCTTGAAAGAAAGGATCATGATTAGAATGTCTTGGTTAAATCCTATTGGAAAAGTGAATATTGTGATAGTTTTGCTCACAAAAGCAAAACTAATGATCTCTCATTGAAATTGACCAATATAGAGGATAAAAACAGAGGGACTCATAGATTCTGCCTGCAAATGGATACTAGTTTTATGTTTGTGATGGACCATATATTTCATACTGTTAAGACACAATGCTCTACACTGAATATTTGAAATTAATTATGCAATATCATATCCTACCACAAAATTTTAATTTCAACTTCTAGCTTTTTGTATTTTTCTGTATAATCAGACTCATGACTTTAATAAACACATTTAACATATTTCTATATTTTTCTTCAGAATCACCATGAAGAAGTCCTATGTGATATAAGCTTACTGGGAGATTGCTAGTCAATCAATATTATAAGGTAAAATATATTTGCAATAAAATATTTTGTTATATACCTGCTGAGTTTGAATTTTATTTTTTATAAGTGTATGTCTGACTCATGCTATGTTTTTAAATGTTATCAATCTATCTATGTCCTACTTTACATATAAGTATATATAATTATATATAATATGTATATTCTACATATCCTACACATACACACATATATGTGTGTGTGTGCGTATATATACACATATATAAGCATGCATATAGGCTATTTAACACAGTGGTTGAAATCTATTATTCGAAACCAGCATTGAATCCCAAGAATTCTGAGTTTCTCAGAGAAAGGGAAAGAACAAGAAACAACCTAAATTCTCAAAAGACTACACACCAAATGTTTCCACTAATCATCTCACAGGATCTTCCAATTCTCTAGTTACTTTCATAGCTCTACTCTTCCTGACATCCTCTATGCCAGCACCTGTTCCTCAAGTACCTGCTGTGCTGGAATGCTAGTGCCTGATGACAACAGAAACAGAAAGAATACCTCTCCCTTATTCTGATAGAAAGATATGTAGCTTATTCACCTGAAGCAGGCAGATAACTTGAAATATTAAAGGTGGGTTGCTTTTTTCTTCTGCACAATACTCCAAACATGAAAGCTGGGAAAATTTCATCAGATCCTAAATCAATTATTTGGAGGACACAGCATCAAGTGTAAAAGTAAATGGGCTGACACATAGTTTCACAGCACAAAATGTATTTTTATTCCCCATACCTATAATGAGATGAAGCTTGGTGACAATAAGTAGATAGACGTAATGAGGTTTGTTTTGTTTGTTTGTTGTTTTAAGAAAACAGAGGAAATAAATACAGTGTTTGGTTCCCATTCACTGGATCCCAACCCTCTGTTGCCACATGGATGAGAGTCAAGGTTTCTCTCAGGGGTCTAATGCCAACTCATCCCTATACAATTGGAGAAGAAAGCTCAAGTTAATGGTGTAATAACTCAAAGAGCTAAGATATGTTTCACCTGTGAAAAGCTGGTTCCTACACCAATAAGTGTATTAAAAGTGGCCCATAAGGACAAAGGAGACAAAGGAATAGAGGGGTTTCATATACTTATCATGTTTCAGCCATCCTGGGCATCTCTAGTTTCCATAATGATACCGTGCTACTTCCAGTTTTTGGTCTTTGCAATGGCTGTTCCTTGTGCTCAAATGCTTCTCCTGAATTTTAGATTAATAGGTATTTATTAGTACTCAGATTTCAGCTTAAGAAAGTATCCTCTTGGCTGGGCATGGTGGCTAATGCCTGCAGTCCCAAAACTTTGGGAGGCCAAGAAAGGTGGGTGACTTGAGGTCAGGAGTTCAAATACAGCCTGGCCAACATGGTAAAATCCCATCTCTACTAAAGATACAAGAATCAGCCATGCTTTGTGGTGGGTACCTGTAATCCCAGCTTCTTGGGAGGCTGAGGCAGGAGAATTGCTTGAACTTGGGTGATAGAGGCATCAGTGAGCTGAGATCACACCACTGCACTCCAGCTTGGGTGACAGAGTGACTCCATTTAAAAAAAAATGACTTTTGTCTACATTGCTTTTGGTGTTTTAGTCATGAAGTCTTTGCCCATGCCTATGTCCTGAATGGTACTACCTAGGTTTTCTTCTAGGGTTTTTATGGTTTTATGTCTTCTGTTTAAGTCTTTAATCCATCTTCACTTATTTTTTGTATAAAGTGTAAGGAAGGGATCCAGTTTCAGTTTTCTGCATATAGCTAGCCAGTTTTCCCAACATCACTTATTAAATAGGGAATCTTTTCCCCATTGCTTTTGTCAGGTCTGTCAAAGATCAAATGGTTGTAAATGTATGATATTATTTCAGAGGCCTTTGCGTTCTGTTCTATTGGCCTATATATATGTTTTGGTACCTGTACCATGCTGTTTTGATTATTGTAGCCTTGTAGTATAGTTTGAAGTGAGGTAGTGTAATGACTCCAGCTTTGTTCTTTTTGCTTAGGATTGTGCTGGCTATATGGGCTCTTTTTTAATTCCCTATAAAATTTAAAGTAGTTTTTTCTAATTCTGTGAAGCAAGTCAATGGTAGCTTGATGGGCATAACATTGAATCTATAAATTATTTTGGGCAGCATGGTCATTTCCATGACATTGATTTTTCCTATCCACGAGCACAGAATGTTTTTCCATTTGTGTCCTCCCTTATTTGAGCAGTGGTTTGTAGTTCTCCTTGAAGTGGTCCTTCACAAAGGGGATCTAATTAAACTAAAGAGCTTCTGCAGCAAAAGAAACCATCATCAGAGTGAACAGCCAACCTCAGAATGGGAGAAAATTTTTGGAAACTATCCATCTGACAAAGGGCTAATATCCAGTTTCTACAAAGAACTTAAATTTATAAGAAATAAAACAACCCCATCAAAAAGTGGGCAAAAAATATGAACAGACACTTCTCAAAAGAAGACATTTGTGTCAATAAACAAACAAAATGGCCAACAAACATATTAAAAAAAACCTCTTCATCACTGATTATTAGAAAAATGCACATTGAAACCACAATGAGATACCGTCTCATACCAGTTAGAATGGTGATCATTACAAAGTTAGGAAACAACAGATGCTGGAGAGGATGTGGAGAAATAGAAACACTTTTACACTGTTGGTGGGAGTGTAAATTTGTTCGACCATTGTGGAAGACAGTGTGGCAATTCCTCAAGGATCTAGAACCAGAAATACCATTTGACCCAGCAATCCCATTACTGGGTATATACCCACAGGACTAGAAATCATTCTACTATAAAGATGCATGCATAGGTATGTTTATTGAAATACTGTTCACTCACAATAGCAAAGACTTGAAACCAACTCAAATGCCCATCAATGACAGGGTGGATAAAGAAAATGTGGCACATAAACACCATGGAATACTATGCAGTCATAAAAAAGGATGAGTTCATGTCCTTTGCAGGGACATGGATGAAGCTGGAAACCATCATTCTCAGCAAACACAGGAAAAGAAAACCAAACACTGCATGTTCTTACTCATAAGTGGGAGTTGAACAATGAGACCACATGGATTGAAGGGGGACATCCCAGATTGGAGCCTGTTGAGGGGTGGGGGCCCAGGGGAGGGATAGCATTAGGATAAATACCTAATGCAGATGACAGGTTGATGGGTGCAGCAAACCACCATGGCACATATATACCTATATAACAAACCTACATGTATCCCAGAACTTAAAGTACAATTAAAAAAAAAAAAGAAAAAATCCTCTTGCAACCCAATGTAAGTATATACCTTGTGTGTACAATATTGTTTCACTTTATTATTCAATATAACACTCAACTCTCTTAACTGAATCCTTAACAAAAGCAATACCCTCACTATGTGGTTCACGAGTCATGCCCCGTTTTAAAGTGATACCTAATATAAAATATTCACTCTATGAATGTTTTATGAATTCATAAATTTAGCAGATATTTGCAGATATCTATGCATTTCAAATTGAATGCAAAGATCAATGTTCTGCTAAATATCAAGCAGCTATATCTTTGAGAAAAGACTGTGGCGTCAATAGAAAGGTTCTTAAAAGTGGCAGAGATTGATGACGCTTTTTATATAAGGTTAACTCTCAGATGAACAGCAGCACTTTCTAAATCAGCGGGAAGTTAGTAATTCTGTAAAAGCAGAGTTTCACCCCTTCCTCGTTTCATGTATCGCTCATGATGAAAGGACTGGGGGCCCTGCCTGTCACACCTTTCCTTTCTTCTATTGCTCCCACTGAAGCCGCAGGCCCGGCCCCATCCCAGCACCATGAGCTTTGGCTGGGAGCACTAACTGTGCTCCTTTTCCTCCTACCTCAAAGTGTTGGGGATAGCTCTCCCCTGTCCGTGCCTCTCCGGATCAGCGGCGCGGGCCGCTTCCGCTCGCAGTCGGTGTCCCGCTGCATTGTGGCCTCCTGGATCAACTGCTCCTCGGCCACGTCGCTCGGTCTCTGCCTCGGCCTGGCCCATCGCCGGCCACCGGCGTCTGACACGCTGCACCTAAGCCAGGCGACAGCGCTCACCAACGAGTACAAGATAAGCTGCACCAACGAGGAGCAGCTGCAGGCCCTTAACAACCGCTTCACGGTGTTCATCGAAGGTGCATCAGCTGGAGACGCAGAACCACGCGCTGGAGACCGAGCTGGCTGCCCTGAGGCAGCGGCACGCCGAGCCGTCGCGCATCGGCGAGCTCTTCCGATTTGCGCGCGCAACTGGAGGAGGCGAGCTTGGCGCACGCGCAGGCCCTGCTGGAGCGCTACTGGCTGGCCAGGAGGTGCAGCTGCGGCGAATGCATTGCCAGAAAAGCTGTGGACGCGAAGGCGTGGAGCGCGCCCTGAAGGCGCACCAGCGCGACGTGGGCGGCGCCACGTGGACGGCAGCACGCTGGCCCGCCTGAACTTGGAGTAGAAGGTGGAGTCGCTGCTAGGCAAGCTGGCCTTCGAGCGCTTGGTGTACCGGGAGGAGGTAGCCAAGCTGCTGGCTACGCTTCAGGCGTCATCACAGGCCGCGGCCGAGGTGGACGTGGCTGTGGCTAAACCAGACCTGAGCTTGGTGCTGAGGAAAATTTGCGCCCAGTATGAGTCCCTGGCCACTAAGAACCTGAAGTCCTTGGAGTAAAGTTACAAGTTCAAGTCAGCCAACCTGAAGAAACAGGTGGCGCGCAGCACCAAGGCCGTCCAGGCCAGCCGCGAGGAGATCCACGAGTACCGGTGCCAGCTGCAGGCGTGCACCATCGAGATCGAGGGCCTTTGTAGGGCCAAGGAGTCCTTGGAGAGGGATATCCTGGAGCTGGAGGAGCGGCACAGTGCCGAAATGGCTGGCTACCAGGATAGCACTGGGCAGCTGGAGAATGATCTGAGGAACACCAAGAGTGAGATGGCACACCACCTTCGGGAATACCAGGACATTTTCAATGTCAAAATGACTCTTGACATTGAGGTAGCCGCTTACAGGAAACTGCTGGAAGGTGAAGAGACACGTTTTAGCACCAGTGGATTAAACATTTTGGGGCTGAATCCACTTCCCAATCCGAGTTTTCTGCTCCCACCTAGAATCCTCAGTTCTACAACCTCCAAAGTCTCATCCTCTGGGCTATCACTTAAGAAACAGGAAAAGGAGGCATCTAAGGTAGCATCTAAGAAAACCTCACAGATAGGGGAAAGTTTTGAAGAAATGTTAGAGGAGACAGTAATATCTACTAAGAAAACCGAGAAATCAAACATAGAATAAACCACCATTTCAAGCCAAAAAAATATAATGCCACTGCTTTGAAAAAGTTAATGCTTAAAAGGAAATGATATTCATTTAACTTGTGAAACAGCCTATTCCTAAACCATAACACCTGCCACCACTATAAAATGTCTTTAAGGCTTCAGTCTCGTATTTAGAATTTAATATTTGCATTCTCTCTTTTTTTTTTTTTTTCTTTTTCTTTGTGACGGAGTTTTGCTTTTGTTACCCAAGCTGGAGTGCAATGGCGCGATCTCGGCTCACCGCAACCTCCGCCTCCTGGGTTCAGGCAATTCTCCTGTCTCAGTCTCCTGAGTAGCTGGGATTACAGGCACACGCCACCATGCCCAGCTAATTTTTTGTATTTTTAGTAGAGACGGGGTTTCACCATTTTGACCAGGATGGTCTCGATCTCTTGACCTCGTGATCCACCCGCCTCGGCCTCCCAAAGTGCTGGGATTACAGGCTTGAGCCACCGCGCCCGGCCTAATATTTGCATTCTCTAATAAGAAAACCACCCCTTAGATTAAAGTAAACTGCAGTCCTGGAGCAATCACAGACGAGTTATCTAAGAATACAGCTTTCTGACTTTCAGCTCAAGCTTCACAGTGATTGTTGATTCAGGTGCAGAGGAAGTACAAACTAAGGTACTACATCTGTGATCATCGTCATTTGCTGTGAACTGACATTAAAACTGTTCATTTTATTCAGTCATTACCCGGCTAAATAATCTTACTCTAGATATCTAAAACATAAGATCACTGTCAAAGATAAACTAATGGTCCACACCCAATTCCACATATTATTAGTGAAATAGTTCTATAATTCCACTCTGATAGAACTATTTCACTAATAATATGTGTTTGTTTAATGTACACCTCTACCTCCCTCAATTCCATATATCCTTTTTTTCCATGCAGGAAAAAAAATTGTCTAGTGTAATAGTCTTCCCTTTTAAACACATTTTGGTTTTTCTCAAAAGAACTTACCCCTGCTAGCTCTCTTTGCTCAGTGGGTAAAATTAGATGCGTGTTGACCATGTCTATGATTGGTGTAATGACTCATCCCTGCCTATTTCATATTAATTCAATTCTGTAAGTTAAAAAAATGACAGTGCTGAATTGTAAGGGTTTTCCCAAACAAAATAATGAAAAATATCCCTAGACTTTAGGCTTTTTGCTTGCACACATCTATTTAATTAGGGGAAAAAACTGTTAAGGATTTAGCTTTTCACCTTTACTTTAGAAGCACAGCAAATAGTTATCCCAAACTGTGATTATGCTAACCTTAGATTTAGTAGTATAGGCTAGAAGTGATTTACTAGTGTAAGCTAGGAGAAGTGAGTGTTTCTATGAGTGGAAAAAGCCAAGGTGTCCTTTATGTGTCAGTTCATTTGTGGTGATATAGAATTATCTTTCTCCTGCCCTTACCCCTTAGAATTCATGTATTCCCCTTCCCACTAGTCTAAGTGCTAACGAGTCCTTGCTTTCACCCTCCTTTGCCTTTTATCAGTGTTAAATGTTGGATATTTTTTGTGTTGGGCAGAACACAATGCTACTGCCCAAAAGTAAAAGAAACTACTTCTGGTCAATCAACCACAAGCAAATATAAAAAAAGTAATCTTTCTCTTTTCTAAAAGAATTCCCCAACATTTACCCCATGGCTGCACAGTTGATGGGGTCCTGCTGGAGAGGAAGAGACATTCAGACCAGAGAAGGGGTGTGCATGTGCCTACTTGCTTGTTAGAAGTAGATTCTGGCCAGTCCGCTCTTCATCTGCCCAACTGTGTAGCATCTGCATTGCCCAGTCTTTCACGTGTGCCAAGGCTGATGCAGGATTTGTTCTCTGTCCAGCAGTCACTTCTGCCACAGCTGAAGAGTTGCCCTGTCTCTGTTCCACATCTTTAAGATCTCTGGTGAAAGAACATGATGCTTTTACTAAATTTTCTTATCCTAGCACATGCTTCAATAGTTCAAGGAACTTGAAAGATACTTCTCTCTTCTTCCTTACCTTTACTCCATCCCTGTCTTTACTCCTCACACTTACTGTAAGACATTAGTAAAATAAGAAATTAAAAGTAACACGAATCCCACAAAAACCACACACACACAAGAAAGGACTGGAGTTGTATGTCAACATCAGGAACCAGCAGGAAGTAGAGAGAAAATATTGGATTCACTTCTGGTCTCCCCTTCTCTCATGAGTAATATGTAGTTATAATTTAATTGCATATTGACCCCTGTCTTGTGTACTGGTACATAGGATTGTGTGGATTAGTGGTTTAAAATGGGACCTGGAGAAGTTTAAGGACAAACTAAGAGAGGTTTTGTGTGTGTGTGTGTGTGTGTGTGTGTGTGTGTGTGTGTGCTAAGAAAACAACAAAAACAACATGATATCTTCCCTCAATAAATTATAAAACAATATGATTCAGTGCCGTTAACTGTAAGTGTACTGTTGTACAGTAAATCTCCAGCACTTAATGATTCTATGTTAGTGATATTTTTAACAATTCTCCATGTCTCTCTACTCACAGAATCTCAAAGAGATGTCTGCACTAACATGTTCATTTCAGTCATTATTCACACGAATCAAGATGTGGAAACAATTTAAATGTCAACCAACTGCTGAATGTATACAGAAAATGCTGTATATACATATAGTGGACTATTTTTGGCCTTGAAAAAGGAAATCTTCTTGCTATAGACTGAATGTTTGTGTCATCCAAAATGCATATGCTTAAACCCTAATCCGCAGTGTGATGGTATTTGAAGACAGAGCCTTTGGAATGTGATTAGATGAAATACGATTCCCTTCTAAGAGATAGGAGAGAGCTTGCTTCCTTTACCTCTCTGCCATGTAGAGATATATCAAAATAGTAGACTAGAAAGAGGACCCTCCCTAAAAACAATACCAGCCAATACCTTGATCTTGAACCTCATAGCCATTAGAACTCTGAGAAATAAATGCTGTTGTTTAAGCAATCCAATTTATGATACCTTATTATAGTAGGCAGAACTAACTGAAATACCTACCATTTGTTACAACATGCATAAACCTGAAGGACATTATACTAAGTGATACAAACTAGTCACAGGAGAACAAATATTGCATGAATCCACTTACATGAGGTATCTAAAAGAGCTGAGAGTGTATAATTTCTACTGTGACTGATTTATCCAAAGTAAATAATACTAAAATCATTTTGAAAATGCCTGGATTGGTTTAATTTACAAAGAAACAGTAAGCTAAATTACAATTATTGATAGATCATGTACATTCCATTCAAATAGGGCAGTAATATTACTGGCACTTCTAATTTGAGAAACAAAACAACTTTACAATTTTTTTCTTTGTTTACTACAGATCTTAGCTATTTGAGGAGGAAAAAGCAGCTTTATTCTTTGCAACAGATGCTTTGTTTTAATTCTAAGGCTGGTAGTCTATCTTTAGACTCTGACATACTAGTGCAGGAAACAATTATCCGAAAATTATTAAGATTACAGGAAAACAAAGTGGGGATAGGTTGGCTTGAGTCAAATGTTCTAACAGGATTAAATGACTGAGTACACTGTTCCTTCTGTATTTAGCAAAATACTTTTATTTACCTGACTTACTATAGCTCCTCTTTAATGTCTAAATAATCCTTATTTTCTGATCTTGTCTTCTGCATGCCTTCCTTGGCTTCCAAGAAGTCTTACATAGGTCCTACTGCTGATCCCACCACAAGTCTTAGTCATTTTCTTCATCCTGACGGGACCTCATTCTGGAATTCTAAAGGTTGTTAAGTACGAAATGGTAAAGTAGATACTGGCATGGCTACTGACAAGTCTGGTTTGAATTATACCCAGTTAACAAGTTTTGAAACCACACTGTACATTATTCAAATATTTTGAAAAGGGTGTAATAGGTTGAAAGAATAGGTGTGTTTCACCTGAATAAAATTTAAAGCATCCAGTAAAACTTTCAAAATAGCCAATTCCAACCTAAAGAATATTTCCTCTATTTATAAAAATATGGCATAGATACCTCCATAGCTCAAGATACAGGTAGGTAAGTGGGTGGATACATAGAAAGATAATAGATTACATACATAAATAGATTAAAAAGATAGGGACTCTGCAAACAAAATCTCTGCAGTCTAATATTTGATGGAAACGTTCCTACACCAATCATTTAGTACAAGGATTGAACTAAATGTCAACAGTCTAGCAAAGAGCTTGTTCATTTAGGTTTCTCAATACAACAATCAAGAAAGGAGGAAATTTGTTTCTATAAACAAATTTCCAGAACAATTATTGAAGTAGATCTCCATAAAACAATAGCTACAAGGCATGATTACAAGGCAGTGTTAGAGTAACTTTTATTCTCTACAGGCACATTGTTACTGTTTATAAGTGAATGGTTTTCAGTACTGTTATTTCTGTTACTTCTTGCTTATTTTGATTATCAGATACAAGGCTAAATAAAAAATTTAACTCATATTTTAAAATACTTTAGCTATAAAATAATGATTTACTTCCATTATTCTTGCTCTTTGCCTTGTTTATGTATCTTAATAATAGTGCTTTTTTAAAAAAGGCACGTATTTCCAGAAGACTTTGGATATTTTTTGGCCACATTTCCAATATTGAATAACACCTAACTTAAAAGATTTTTATTGAAACTTACTATACATGATAATGTCTCCAACTTTTGAATCAGTGGTAGAAATAATAATTTCAGTGACAAAACAGTGAATCCTTCCTCTTGGTTTGGATTTTAGCACCCAACTAGATTTAAGTAAACTTGGACATTTTAGATAAAAAATACTTATATACAATCTTGATTAAAAAAAGAGCATTCTCTATCAGGAAACATGCATTATATCTTTCAGTATAACATAGATTATTAAAAAATTCTATATGCAAAATTATGTGCAAGAGTTAATCATCCTGATATCACATGTGAAGCTGAAGCTTTGGATTCTCCAATCATTAAATTTCCACCTTAGAATTAATTTTATATTTTACATTGGTGATTTTATAAGACAAATGGAATTTGCAATAATTTTTAAAATAAAATGTGCATGCCAAGATTATTTAATCTAGGAATTAGTGAAGATATATTGAAGTAACATAAATCATTTTGTTATAACAAAAGAACATCCACAATGGTATATTTGGAGAAAATCTTAGAGTAAAAGTTTAAACCATAAGCTAAATGATATAGAGACTGGAACAAAAATTTTAATTATCATTCATATAAAATTGATATTGGAATATGCATTGTGTCAATTTTAAAAAGTTTATCTCATTTTAATTTTGTTTTTGTCAGTATTCAGATATTGACACATTCTGGTTGTAAATTGAGATAATCCTGAAAAATGATGGTGATAGAAGAAAAGATTGATGTGAGTAAAGGAAAAGCTGGGAAAAATGCCAGATATAGTATTTGAAACGGTTAAGTGTGGACACACTTGCCAAGGCAGAGTGGAGTAAGTAGGGAATCAGTCTCAAAAGATGTCCTAGGGACACTGACTATGGTTAGGAAAGGGATTAGAGCAAAGAAGCTCAAAGAGCTAAGAAATCCTCACGAAGGCACAAGTAAACACATGTTTTTGGTCAAGGAGGTCAAAGGAGATAAATATAAAGTGCTGAGAAATAGAAATTTAATTGTTTCATATATATGAGAACAAGAGACAATTTTAAATTTCCTTTCATTGCTTTCTTAGGTTTAAAGATAAATGTGACATGCAATGGAAAAAATTAGCTATGGCAACTTTACAGGGTGGTAGTTGTTACAAATGAATGTGTAGATGTGTGTTTGTGCATGAGTGTATGCATGTATCCACATGTGTGTGCAGGATATATGCATATGCATATGTATTTTACCCAAGCATCTAGAACATAACTACTGAAGGATGGTACTTTTACAAGGATGATAATTCAGATTGTTTTTCTATTAACTTTTTCATGTATCTTAACTTTTCCAGCAGAACTTAGAGTACATACAAATTAGAATGATAAACTTTTTATTTTCTGAACTTTCCTCTCTTCCTCTCTACTCAAATCTAGACAAGATTTGATGTTGTAAAATGTAAAAATAAAAATACTCTTATTCCAGAGAGCACATACCATGAATGGTACCTTTAAAATTAATATCGAATTGGGAGTTCACACCCAAAATGGTCTAGCTTCACTTAAAAATAATTTGGAAAACATCTAACATTTAATTCTCCAGGATGTTAGGTATTATATGCAATCCCAGAATCACAGTGTTTCTCTCCTGGGCTCATTGACATATATTTGTACAAATCCAATATATCAACCAGTATATCAATAGACAATTGTCATTAGACAATATCCAATATATCAATGCCCAACATATCAATAGAGAGTTATCAATAGGGACACTTATTCAATACATAATAGACGATATTGGGTATGTTGGATATTGTCTATTGACAATTGTCTATTAATATATTGAATATTGTCCAAAAGCATTTCTAAGAAAAGTATCATATAATTTAAACCAGCAAAGGACAATAGACAATAGATAATATCCAATATCTCAATAGACACTTGTCAATAGGCAATATCAAATATATTAATGTCCAATATATCAATAGACAGTCATAGGTGATACTAACTTTTCATCTATAATTATCCTGATACCTATTGCATTTTATTTCATACAAAATTGAAAATCTTTTCATGTCCTCATATATGCGAAATGATTATTTTATATGATTGACATGAAGAACTTATTAACGTTATATCCTTGTCTGTCTTAATCAAGATTATATTTTAAATTTATTAACCCAAAAAGCAATTTACCAAAATTTCTTTAACTGAAAATATAAACTTCATTTGGCAAAATAATTTTAATTTTATTTAACATATATTTGGTAGCATGATAGTGAAAAGGGTGTTTTCTATTTTAGCACTTGACAGAAAATTCATTTTTTCAACAATTATATATTGATTAGGTAATAAGTCACAAAAGACAATAGAAAATAGATAATATCCAGTATCTCAATAGTCAGTTGTTATTAGGCAGTATCCAATATATCAAAGTCCAGTATCTCAATAGACAGTCATAGCTAATGAAGGTAAAAAGCCAATGTATAAAACTGTATTTGATGATAAACTATCTTCATGTTCCCAATAACAAAAATTCATTTTAATGTCTAGTTGCTCAACCATTTCACAAAATTTTATTAAGAATAATAGAGAAACAAAATTTTGAATCAATAACTCACAAATAATTTAATCCTTATATACACTGACTAAACAATGGCAAGAAAACAAGAATCTAAATCAGACATTCCAACTTGTTTTCACATAAATAATCTCCAACATCAAGTATACAGAAGAAACAAGAGGAATAAGAGCAGAACGTACAACTGAAGATTAGATTATTGAATATGAGTATAAACTTTTATTTGTGGTAGCAATATTGATAACATTAATTCAAGATTGTTAGATAACAGTAGCAAGACTATTACCTGAAAATAAAGAGTATCAGCAATAGAGCCTAGAAAATTTCATCCACCTCTGCAACCAGGAGTGGGTAAAATTTTTCTTGTATCATTACTTCATTGATATAAACACTGAAAACATATAGACCCTTATATAAACACTGAAAACATACAGACCTTGTTAGCCAGCGAACGGTCTGTTTGCAAGCACAAACACCAAAGAAGTATTCCCTTTTATTCTCCCCTCTCTAGCACCAACTCCTTCTCAAAAGAAAACAAAACATCTGGCATTTCTTCCAATGCCAGATGTCGGTGAAGGGGAGGAAGACAGCAAATCACACTGTCACGTGTGTACCTATGCAACTATCTTGAATGTTCTGCACATGTACCCCAAAACCTAAAATGCAATTTAAAAAAGCATATGACAATTAAAATTATAAATAAATATATTTGTCATCTATTTAAAAAATCAACAAAAAAAAGAAAACAAAACAATTCAGTATCTGTGGTATCTCTTGATTTCCCATCCCTTTCTGACTCTAAGAAATAGTTGACAATCAAAATTTAGATGCTATATACAAATTCTTACTGTATACTTTTATTTTGTAATACTTTTAGTTCTCACATATATAAAGCTGCTCCTAGGGAAAATGTTGTGATAAGAGCACATACCCGAAACCCCTGTGTTTGGAAACTATATGAATTGAAGCTTAAAAAATATTTACCACAGGTGCTAATTCTGTGTGTGTGTGTGTGTGTGTGTGTGTGTGTGTGTGTGTGTGTTTTGTTTGTTTTGTTTTTCTTTTCTCTCTCCCCTTCCCTCTATTCCCCTCCTCCCTCCCTCCTCCATCCCTTTCACCTCCACCCTTCCTCCTTCCCTTCCCTCTCTCCCTCCTTCCCTCCCTCCTTCCTTCCTTCTAAAAAAAAAAAAGCAGTAACTTTTTTTTTTTGCATCAGGTTACTGCCAACAGACACACTCATTTTTGTTATTGTTCCTTCCTTCCTTCCTTCCTTTCCTTCCTTCCTTCCTTCCAGGAAGAAATGAACATGCAATCTACCTTCCATTTCTCAAAATTAGAAATGTAGGAATTTAAATGGAGTTATCTGTTGCAACTGCCCCAAATTAAAAAAATGATAAATATCCTAATCTGAAACAGATATAGTTTTATAGAATTTATTTTGGTTTTACTGAAGATTTGGATATTCTTCCCAAGAATATTTTAGAAGGCAATGAATATCAAGTAAGAAAGAAAACCCTTTTCTGCTAACAACTTCATATTTTATGAAATATTTTCACTGCTTTCTAATTATATAGTAAGCAATGGATTTATGTCCTGGGATATTTTGTGACTAACAAGCATATGAAGCCACATTATTGTGTAAACATCTAAAATATTTGTATTTTAGCAATAAATTTGCTCTTAAGTCACGTGAATATGTAACAATGAAGCAATAACTTTTTTTTTTTTTGCATCAGGTTATTGCCAACACACATACTCATTTTCATTATTCTTCACTTTTATATGCTATATGCAAACGTATTAACATCTGCATCACACAATTGAGATATTTCCTTTGAAATTAGAAGGAAAAATAATTTGTATTGTTTGTTTTCTAAAAAGCAGAACTCTTTAGTCACTTTTAATGAGTGATTTTTTCATTTTTGTTGCTTACAAAGCACAGGTTTATGAGCATTTACTAAAATTTTATAGAAAAGATTAAGTGTCCTGTCTTCTTGAAATATAAATCAAAATAATTTGGCCCATTTCTATTTATGCAGCTATGGTACACCTTTCTTTAAATGAACTTACAGTTATGAAAGAAACTACCCTTTTATTCACAAAGAAGACTAACTTCCAACCATTTTTACCCTCAAGAACAGCCTAGTTAGAAACTCAGCTCTACTCTGTAAATCTAAATGGCTGAGATATTGCCAATATCACTCATCTTATTCTCCATGCCAATTTAAACATTAGTCTTAATAAATTATTTCTAGTTCCTGGAACACTATTTTTACCCTATTATTCCTTTGAATTTTGAAAAATCTTTATCCTCTCTGCTGCAAGGGAGAAAAATTAGTATTTACTCTCCAATTTTTTTCCTTGTACTTCAGGTCCTCTTTGAAATCTTCTAACACTTATTCTACAAGCTGTGGTTAGGCATGTTTTCTTTTACTTTGTGCTTTTTTATGTTATTATCATGGGATTATGGGATATAATCACATGGATTTTAAACTACATATTTAAATACTCTATTGTTAATAATGTGTGCTTGTGAGGTAGGAAGTAGAACTCAGACAGCAGACTAGATGGAGGACAAGTCAAATCAGGGAAGACAGGAAAGCACCTCTCTGTAAGATATGCCTAGCATGTCAATTTTCCACACCATGGCAACACTTGGAATTACCACCCCTTTCCAGGCCAATCACTCAACAACCTGGAAGATGCCACTCTTTTCCTAGAAATTTCTGCATAATATTCTCATCAATGTGCATGAAATTAGAAATGGGTATAAATAGGACTGCAGAACTGCCTTTGAGCTGCTACTCTGGGCACACTACCTATGGGGTAGCCCTGCTCCACAAGGAGCAGAACCTTCACTGCTGCTGTACACTGCTGCTTCAACAAAAGTTGCTAAGACCACCAGCTTGTTCTTGAAAGTTTTCCCGGGTGAAGCCAAGAACCATTCTGAGCCCCAATGTTTGGGCTCTCATGCCCTGAATCACATGAATCATATATAATGATATATATATGATTATACACACACATATACCATATACATATTATATACACACATATATACACACGTATGTCAGCATTATATATAATGCTATTTATGATACATATATTCACATATATGTAATGCTGTTTGTGATACATATGTTTGTGTGTGTGTGTGTGTGTGTGTGTGTGTGTGTGTTTTCAGTTTCCCTCGCTCTTTTTGAGACATGAGATGAGGTCCTCCAAACACTGGGTGTTTGTATGCATGTAAAAATATACTAACTATTGAAACGCAAAATATTCTGCTTTAAAACAGCAGGTATATAAAACTCAATAGTGCTTTAGGGCATTTTTTGATTCTCATTGAACCAAGTAATCATACATGATGCTCACCCATTTTTGTACTACTAAGGAAAATATATTTCATGTCCCTCCCTATAATACAATAATTCTCAGATTCTTCTGTTTTTTGGAGCTGCCTACTCATTTTATTGTGCTTATACCTTCTATTCACAATGTTCCTGTATTTTTCGGGAAACTTCAATATGCCCCTGTCATATGTCTTTTCTTGACAGTTCTAATGCTGGCAGATTTTGCCTTTATGCTTTCCTTGCCAATTATCTTTGCAGCAAAACAACTATAATCTTTGTTCAGTTCATTCTTTATCAGATGATCTGTACTACAAGGACTTTAGATATCTATATCTATATCTATAGATATCTATATCTATAGATATCTATATCTATATCTAAGATACAGATATCTAAAGATTCTAAACTAAAAGATTCCCTCAAACATGTAATAAAAGCCAGATGTGTGAAGATCTTCAAAACCCTATGCTTGTGAGCTATGTATGGAGAAAGTAGAACAGGAGTTTTCTTTTCAAGAAGGATGGCTGCTTATCTTTTCTATTTCCTATCCTGTAGATAATTTTACAATTCAAGAGAATAATAATTTGCATTGCCTTCCTGTTTTCATACATTTGCAGGTGAAGCTATTTCTGTAGCACCATTCTCTAAGGGGAACACATTTGCTCCTATCATGAGACATTTTCCAAGATTTTTCTGTAAGACTTTTCTCCAAGGTCTCAAGACAAATGATTCCAAATAAGCAGTAACAGGAAGAGTTTGTGGATTGTGAGAATATTTTTTAAAACAATGCCCAATACAATGTTCTTTGTCTCCTGAGTGAAAGAATATCTAGAAGGAAATAATATAAATTTTGTTCAATCCATATATAATTATAATTTAAATATGTGAAAACAGAATTGAATGTGTTCTTTTTCTTTTGCTTGTTTTAAATATATTCTTACCATAGTAGAATGTTTCACTGTGATTTATAATTCTAATTCTTAAAACAATCATTCCATAGGTTGTAACTCTGTTTTAACATTACTATCATTCTCCTTACTAACCAAACCCTTTAGTGTTTCAAAGGTCATCAGTGTTTCAAAGTTAACTTGAAAATAAAATGTGCATTTTCATCCCCCAAATAGATTCAATGTTTTTGAATTAAATCGTTTGTTTATCATAAGCCTTGGATAAATTCAGTGAAGAGGGAAATAATCTCTAGAGTCTATATTGATGTAGTGGTTATTGAACTGTTATAAAGTATCATGCTATAAATTCTTAAAATCTATCCATCAAAAGAGGTCATGATCCTGGTTTGACCTGAATTATGGCTACTTCTATTACTCTCTGCCAAGAGCACTATTTATATACACGATATGTCACTGAGGAATTTTAACCTGCTTCATCTTGCTAATCAGGCAATATAATCAGGCCAGCTTTATTACCTTAATTCATTTTGCTCTTATAAAAAATGACAGAACATAGGGTGACCTGGGAACTTAATTTTCTATACGTTTGCGTTATGTGCTTTCTGATTTAAATGTTATGGTAAGATTAATAACTAAGTAGCTACATTTTACAACATTTAAAATAAAAAGAAACTGATATGTGGATCTCGAGAAATGGCAAATAGAAAGCAGGACTAATTTTAATCTCCTACTCAGATGGATAGAACAGTGTATGGAGACTCACATTGTGAGCTTTTGCTATAAGAGCTACTGTAGGAACATACCAAGAAAACAGGAAGAATTCACAGATCCTCTGAAAAAAGCTGCTACAAACTCTGAGAAACAGCTGAAAAATGGTCCCTATAGGCACTCCCAGTCACCATGGAAGCCCAGGGAACCTATTTCTGACTTTATCTCACAGGAGTCCTTGGGGAGGGATGCAGGTGAAATTGGGAAAGACCACAAGAAGAAGGAAACTTCCAGCTGAAATTTGTAATAATTTTGACTGAGTGTGAATTTTCCAGGGTGGAACTGGAAGGGTGGGGAGGGGGTGGACAGGAAGTGTAGATAGGAGCATAGATGCTGCAGTGGGGAGGGAGGAAGTCTGAGAGCCTTGCTTACTTTCCCAGCAGGGAGGCTTATAGCCTGGGGCAGGTTCCCATGCTGCTCCTCACCAGCTGCCTGGATATAAACTGGGTGCTGTGGGGGGTCAGAGTAGGAGTAAGACTGGCCTTTCTGGCTGCATGGAAGCTGGGTGAGGCCTGTCACTGTCAGCTTTCCCCCACTTCCTTGATGACCTGTATGATGCAGCAGAAGCAGCCATAATCCCCCTGAGAACAGGTGGAGGATCGATCAGGGTGGGTGGCAAAATTATAAACATTATAGAATACTTGCAAACCTTCTTGGAAGACTGGGAGGTTTTTGCAAAAGCTTCAGGCAAGAATAGTTCCAAGTCTAAGGCAGCTAGTTCTTTTATCTTGAAGCATAGGCCAGTTAACAGGGGAATGCAAAGGAGTTTATCTAAATGGCTTGCTGTCCTAAGACCAACCTTTGCCAGTCTGCCCTTGACGGTGTCCTACTCAAGTTAGTTGCCCTCTAATGATGTTTATCCAAAGACCCTTGTTCTTTGATCTATACTAAGAAAAGGCCTGTAAGTTGGGGAGTTGGGTTCAGTAGGGTGGTCGTTAACTCCTTCCAGTGAATGGCCAGACACCCCAGCTGGCTTTTTCACTGAAAATCTGTGTCTGAGTGAATTTATTCATTCATCCTTGGGTCAGGGTCTGCCTGTTGGACCCTGGCAGGAACACAACTCTATCAGCCTGAAAAACACACCTCCATCCTCCACAGTTTCCACTGGAAGCCCTGCCCAAGGAGAGTCTGAGGTCAGACACACCTAGCCCTGCCCCGACCTGATGGTCTTTCTCTACCTGCCCTGGTAGCCAAAGACAAAAGACATAGTCTCTTGGGAGCTCTATAGCCCTGCCCACTGCCTGGGAAATTTGAGGACTTATCCAAGCAACCCTAGTGCAAGCTTGTATCCTCCTTATACACCTGCAGCTGATCCTCTCTTGAAAGCATCATCTCCTGGCTGAAGGCCAACCCAAAAAACCGTTACAGCAGCTAATAAAAGAACAACCCTGACCCAAGAAAGGAGAAAACAACAGCTAACTCCACCGCCTATACCATCCTGGCTAACCAGAGGTCCTGAGTCTGTCCATGTAACAATTTTACTGCTAGCACAACCAGCATTTGAGAAAACCAGCACCCTAAAAAACTACAACTAAGGTCCCACACAGAGTCCCCTCACCTGCTTCCTCCACCAGAGTGAGTGCTGGTATCCATGGTTGAGAGACTTGAAGATGGAACACATCAGAGGACTCTTTGTAGACACTCCCCAGTACCACAGCTGGGAGCCTGATACTTCTGCTGGATGGCTAGACCCAGAAGAGAAATGACAATCACTGCAGTTTGGTTCTTGGGAAACCCCATTCCTAGGAGAAGAGGGAGAGCACCATATCAAAGGAGTACCCCATGGGACAAAAGAATCTAAACAGTAGCCTCTGAGCCCCAGATCTTTCCTCCGAATGTAGTCTACCCAAATGAGAAGGAACTAGAAAAAGAATTCCGGTAATATGACAAAGCAACTTCGTTTAACACCCCAAAAGATCACACTAGCTCACCAGCAATAGATCAAAGCCAAAAATAAATCTCTGAATTGCCAGAAAAAAAATTTAGAAGGTTGATTAGTAAGCTCATCAAGGAGGCACCAGAGAAAGATGAATAAAAACTTACAGAACTTTTTGAAATGTCACAGGATATGGATGGAAAAATCTACAGAGAAATAAATAGTATAAATTTAAAAAATCACAACTTCTGGAAATCAAAGATACACTTAGTGAAATGCAAAATACACTGGAAAGTCTCAACAATGAAATTAAACAAGTAGAAAAAAGAACCTTAGAGGCTCAAGACAAGGCTTTCAAATTAACCCAATGCAACAAAGACAAGGAAAAAAGAATTTCTTTTTCATTTATTTATTTTTTATTTTACTTTAGGTTTTGGGGTACATGTGAAGAACATGTAGGACTGTTGCATAGCTACACACGTGGTAATGTAGTTTGCTGCCTCCATCCCTCTGTAACCTACATCTGGCATTTCTCCCCATGTAATTCCTCCCCATCCTCCCCACCCCACTGCTGTCCCTCCCTTGCCCCCCAACAGAACTCAGTGTGTGATGCTCCCCTCCCTGCGTCCATGTGTTCCCATTGTTCAACACCCACCTGTGAATGAGAACATGTGGTGTGTGATTTTCTGTACTTGTGTCAGTTTGCTGAGAATGATGGATTCCAGATTCATCCATATCCCTACAAAAGACATGAACTCATCATTTTTTATGGCTGCATAGTATTCCATGGTATATATGTGCCACATTTTCCTTATCCTGTCTATCATCAATGGGCATTTGGGTTGGTTCCAGGTCTTTGCTATTTTAAACAGTGTCTCTATGAACATACATGTGCATGTGTCTTTATAATAGAATGATTTATAATCCTTTGGATATATACCCAGTAATGGGATTGCTGGGTCAAATGGAATTTCTATTTCTTGGTCCATGAGGAAGCGCCACACTGTCTTCCACAGTGGTTGAACTAATTTACACTCCCACCAACAGTGTAAAAGTGTTCCTCTTTCTCCATATCCTCTCCAGCATCTGTTGTCTCCAAATTTTTTAATAATCGCCATTCTAACTGGTGTGAGATGGTATTCCAATGTGGTTTTGATTTGCTTTTCTCTGATAATCAGTGATGATGAGCATTTTCTCATATGTTTGTTGGCCTTATACCTGTCTTCTTTTGAAGTGTTCATATCCTTCTCTTACTTTTGGATGGGTTTGTTTGTTTTCTCTTGTAAATCTGTTTTAGTTCTTTGTTGATTCTCAATATTAGCTCTTTGTCAGATGGGTAGATTGCAAAAATATTTTCCCATTCTGTTGGTTGCCAGTTCACTCTAATGATTGTTTTTTAGCTGTTCAGAAGCCCTGAAGTTTAATTAGGTCCCATTTGCCTATTTTGGCTTTTGTTGCCAATGCTTTTGGTGTTTTAGTCATGAAGTCCTTGCCTATGCCTATGTCCTGACATGTTTTACCTAGGTTTTCTTCTAGGGTTTTTATGGTGTTAGGTCTTATGTTTAAGTCTTTAATCCATCTGGAGTTAGTGTAAGTTGTCAAGAAGGGGTCCAGTTTCTGCTTTCTGCACACTGCTATTCAGTTTTCCCATCACCATTTATTAAACAAGGAATCCTTTCCCCATTGCTAGTTTTTGTCAGGTTTGTCAAGGATAAGAATTTTTTAAAAAATGAACAAAGCTTCTGAGAAGTCTGGGATTATGGTAAATGTAAAATAAAACCTAAAAATAAAATTGATGGTCCCAGTGAAGAAGAGAAATCTAAACATTTATATAACATATTTGAGAGAATAATTGAGAAAACTTCTCTGGTCTTGCTACATATCTAGATATCCAAATATAAGAAGCTCAAAAAATACCAAGGAAATTATTGCAAACAGATAATCACCTATGCACATAGTCATCAGGTTATCTAAAATCGAGATTAAGGAAATATTTATAAGAGCTGTGAGGCAAAAACATCAGGTATCCTTTAAAGAAAACCTATCAGATTAACAGCAGATTTCTCAGCAGAAACCCTGCAAGCTAGAATGTATTAGTATCCTATCTTTAGCCTCCTTAATCAAAACAATTAGCATTCAAGAAATTGGTATTCAGAAAAACCAAGTTTCATAAATGAAGAAAAAATACTATCTTTTTCAGAAAAAAAATGCTGAGAGAATTTTATCAAAGCAGCACTATAAGAACTGATAAAAGGAATTCTAAGAATTGAAACAAAAAGCACAAAATATACCAAAATAGAAACTTCTTAGAGCATAAATCTCATGGGACCTATAAAACAATAGCACAATGAAAAAAATACTCAGAATATTCAGGTATCAACTAGCATGATGAATATAATAGTATCTCATATCTCAATACTAATGCTGAATGTAAATGGCCTAAATGCTCCGCTTAACAGATACTGAGTAGGAAAATTGATAAGAATTCACCCACCCATAATCTGCTGTCTTCAAGACTTATCTAATACGTAAGGAATCATATAAACTTAAAGTAAAGGGGTGGGAAAAGGCACTCCATGCAAATGGACATCAAAATAAGCAAGAGTAGCTATTTTTATGTCAGACAAAACAGACTTTAAAGCAACAACTGTTAAAAGAAAAAGAAGGGCATTGTATAATCATAAACTGTCCTGTCTAATCCAACAGGAAAATAGCACAATCCTAAACATATGAGTACCTATCACTAGAACTCCCAAATTTATGAACAATTACTACTAGACCTAAGAAATGAGATAGATGGCAATGCAATAACAGTGGGAGACTCCACTAACAGCACCAGACAGTTCACCAACACGAAAAGTCAACAAAGAAACAATGTACTTAAACTATACTCTAGAACAAATAAACTTGACAGATATTTACAGAACATTCTACCCAACAACTACAGACTATACATTGTATTCATCAGCTCATGAATATTCTTCAAGAAAGACTGGCCGGGCGCGGTGGCTCAAGCCTGTAATCCCAGCACTTTGGGAGGCTGAGGCGGGTGAATCACGAGGTCAAAAGATCGAGACCATCCTGGTCAACATGGTGAAACCCCGTCTCTACAAAAAATAAAAAAAATTAGCTGGGCATGGTAGCGCGTGCCTGTAATCTCAGCTACTCAGGAGGCTGAGGCAGGAGAATTGCCTGAACCCAGGAGGCGGAGGTTGCGGTGAGCCGAGATTGCGCCGTTGCACTCCAGCCTGGGTAACAAGAGAGAAACTCTGTCTCAAAAAAAAAAAAAAAAAAAAAAGAAAGACCATATGACAGGCCACAGAACAAATCTCAATACATTTAACAAAATTGAGGCCAGGCACAATGCCTGTAATTCTGGCATTTTGGGAGGCTGATGTGGTGGATCACCTGAGCTTGAAAGTTTGAGAACAGCCTGGCCAACATAGCAAAACTCCATCTCTACTAAAAATACAAAAATTAGCTAGGGATGGTGGCACACACCTGTAATCCCAGCTACTCGGGAGGCTGAGGCAGAAGAATTGCTTGAACCTGGGAGATGGAAGTTGCAGTGACCCAAAATCATGTCATTGCACTCCAGCCTGGGTGACAGAGATTCCATCTCAAAAAAAAAAAAAATTGAAATTAAAACAATGAAAATTCTATTAAATACACTCTCATACCATAGTGAAATAAAATGGGAAATAAACTTCAAAACCATACAAATACATGAAAATTAAATAATCTGCTCCTAAATGATCATTAGGTTATTAATGAAATAAAGATAGAAATAAAAAAAATTCTTTGAACTGAACAATAATAGTGACACAACCAATCAAAACCTCTGGTATAAAGAAAAAATGATGCTAAGGGAAAGTTCATAGCCCTAAATACTTACATTGAAAACTCTGAAAGTGTACCAATAGGCAATTTAAGGTCATACCTCAAGGAACTAGAGAAACAAGAACAAACAAAACCCAAACCCAGCAGAAGAAAAGAAATAATATAGATTAGAGCAAAACTAAATGAAATTGAAACAAAAAAAAAAAAGAAAGATAAATAAAACAAAAAGGTGTGGTTTTTTTTTGAAGAGAGAAACAAAATTGATAGACCATTACTGAGATTAACCAAGAAGAGAGAAAGTGCAAGTAAATTAATTAGAAACGAAATGGAAGATATTACAACTGATACCACAGAAATACAAAAGATCATTCAAGTCTACTATGAACACCTTTATGCACACAGACTAGAAAACCTGGAGAATAATAATAAATTTAGGGAAATATAAAACCCTCCTAGATTAAACCAGGAAGAAATAGAAACTCTGAACAGATCAATAATATGCAGCAAGATTGAAATGATAATTTTAAAATTGCCAACAAAAAAAGTTAAAGCCCAGATTAATTCACAACTGAATTTTATCAGTCATTCAAAGAATTGGTATGAATCCTATTGACACCAATTTTAATGATAGAGAAAGAATCCTCCCTTAATCATTTTATGAAGACAGTATCACCCTAATAACAAAACCAAGAGTAGGCATAGAAAAAAAAAAAGCAAACACACAAAAAAATAAAACTACAAAAAAGTCCGTTATGAATAGATGCAAAAATTCTCAACAAAATATTAGCTAACTGAATTCAACAGCATATTAAAAAGATAATCTACCATAATCAAGAAGGGACATACCTTAAGAAAATAAAAGCCATCTATGAATATCCCACAGTCAACATTATAGTGAATGGGGAAAATTTGAAAGCATTTCCCCTGAGAACTGGAGCAAGACAAGGATGTCCACTTTTACCATTTGTGTTCAACATAGTGCTGGAAGTCTTACCCAGAGCAATTAGACAAGAGAAAGAAATAAAGGGCATCTAAATTAGTAAAGAGGAAATCAAACTGTCACTGTTCACTGATGATATATAATTGTATAACTAGAAAACCCTAAAGACTCATCCAAAAAGCTCCTAGAACTTATAAATTAATTCAGTAAAGTTTCAGGATTCAAAATCAATGTACACAAATCAGTAGCACTGATATACACCAACAGCGATCAAGCCAAGAATGAAATCAAGAAATCAACCCTTCTATAGTAGTTATAATAATAATAAAAATAAAATACTTGGGAGTATACTTAACCAAGGAGGTGAAAGACCTCTACAAGGAAAACTACAAAACACTATTAAAGAAATCATAGATGACATCAATGGAAACATATCTCATGTTCATGAATGGGTAGAATCAATATTGTGAAAATGAACATAGTGCCAAAAGCAATCTATGAATTCAAAGCAATTCCCATCAAAATACCATCATCAATTGTCACAGAACTAGAAAAAAGCAATCCTAAAATTCATATGGAAGAAAAAGAAGAAAAGAAGGACTAAGCAAAAGGAACAAATCTGGAAGCATCACATTACTTGACTTCAAACTATACTTAAAGGCTATAGTCACCAAAACAGCATAGTACTTATGTAAGTAGGCACATAGACCAATGGAACAGAATAGAGAACACAGAAATAAAGCCGAATACTTAACAGCCAATTGATCTTCAACAAAACAAACAAAAACATAAAGTGGGAGAAAGACTCCATATTCAACAAATGGTGCTGAGATAATTGGCAAGCCACATATAGAAGAATAAAACAGGATTCCCATCTCTCACCTTATATAAGAAATCAAGATGTATCAAATACTTAAATCTAAGACATGCAACCATAAAAATTCTAGAAGATAACATCAGAGAACCCCCTTCTAGACATTGGCTTATGCAAAGACTTCATGACCAAGTACCCAAAAGCAAATGTAGCAAAAACAAAAATAATAGAGGGGACTTAATTAAACTAAAAAGATACTGCACAGCAAAATAAATAATCAACAGAGTAAATAGACAAACCACAGAGTGGGAGAAAATCTTCACAAACTATGTGTCCAACAAAGGACTGATATCCAGAGTCTGCAAAGAACTCAAAGCAAGAAATAAACTAACAATCCCGTCAAAAAGTGGGCTAAGGACATGAATAGACAATTCCCAAATGATACACAAATGTCCAACAAACATATGAAAAAATGCTCATCATTACTAATTATCAGGAAAATACAAATAAAAACCACAAAGTGATACCACCTTACTCCTGAAAGAATGACCATAATTTAAAAATCAAAAAAATAATAGATTATGGCATTGATGTGGTGAAAAGAGAACATGTTTACACTCTCGGTGGGAATGTAAACTACTATGACCACTGTAGAAAATAGCTTTGTGCAGTGGCAGTATCGTAGTCAATGAGGTTTATCTGAGGCATGATTATTGCTAATTGAAAATGTTTCCCAATACCCCGCCATGAAAACTTGAAATAGAGTTGGCATTGGCAATTTTTGACAGTCTCTAAGGAGATTGAATATTAAAAAAAAAGAAAAGAAAAGAAAGTGGAGATTTCTTAAAGAACTAAAAGTAGATCTACTATTTGATACCGCAATCCCATTATTGGGTATGTACCCAGAGGAAAAGGAGTCATTATAAAAAGAAAACTTGCACACACATGTTTATAACAGCACAATTTGCAATTGCAGAAACACAGAGCCAGCCTAAATGCCCATCAATCAATGAGTGGATAAAGAAAATGTTTTACACACACACACACACACACACACACACACACACACACACAAATACTACTCAGCCATAAAAAGGAATGAAATAACAGCATTTGCAGCAACCTGCATGTAATTAGAGACCATTATTCTAAATGAAGTAAGTCAGTAATGGAAAACCAAACATCAAATGTTCTCAGTTATAAGTGGGAACTAAGCTATAAGGATGCAAAGGCATAAGAACATAAGAATGGCACAATTGACTTTGAGGACTCAGTGGGAAGAGTGGGAGGGGCTCAAGGGTTAAAAGACTGCACATTCATTAGGTACAGTGTACACTGCTTGGGTGACGGTGCACCAAAATCTCAGAAATAACCACTAAAGTACTTAACCAGGTAACCAAACACCATCTGTTTCCCCCCAAAACAAATTGGAAAACAGTATACACACACACACACACACACACACACACACACACACACACACACAAACATACATACAGGAAGTCTAGAACATTATACATCAAAATATTAATAGTGTTTATTTTTGGATAGTAATGACATGACTTATAATAATTTTTCTTTTGTTTATCTGTACTGATGAGTTTTCAAAAATATGCAAGTATTATTTGTGTAATACTAAAATTATGAAATAAAACTTTAAAAATAAAATCAAAAGAAACAATTTCAGTCTCACAAGGAAAAGGTATAAATATGAAAAACTTCAATAATAGATATGTAACATATTTTTCACTTTCTATTTTAAATATTATAAAAGAAAAATGTAGAAAAGGATATTTAAATAGAATTTCTATATAAATTATACAAATTAGTTAAGTTTTGATAATCCATCTTCATAACTAGGTCAAAATATCACTGATTTCAAGTCCTGGCTCTTCACATAGCAGCAGAAGTTATCCCCTTGACAAAAAGTCTAACTTGTTTCTCTTCTGATAAAAAATTTATCATGGCTATCTTTTGTTTATTAAATAGAAAGTAAACTGCTTTCTATGGCCTATACAATGTTTTCCAATCCTCACTTTGTCCATTGACACAAGCACCATCATCCATCCACCAATAGCCTTGTCTTAGCAAGAATCATTCTATGACTCTTTTGTGAGACTCCTCCCTTCACCTTTGATATCTGATCATCTTTGATATCTGCTCAAATTCCTTTACTCCACACTTATGCATATGTCCTTGGCTCGCCTATCTCAAGAATCTTGTTGCATCAGTTCAGTAAGAATTGCCCTACCCTTGATGTCCCCTCTTAGTAACTTTTCATCTACTGACCCCATCGCAATGCTCCCAGGGTCCAGATCCCCAACTGTCTTTACTTTAGATTCAAGTTGAATTGAGCCTAATCCCTGAATATTTTCTTGCCAGTTTTAAGAAGTGTCAGAATATGTTTTTTTCTTAACACTGTACACCCATTTTATGTCTATTTCATTCTTCTTCTCACTCCATATACTCTAGCTATACTACTGTCATTTGAGATACACTGCACATGCTGATTCCTCTTATAACCCATGCTTCTGGTTCTTCTGTTGACAAGATTCTTCTTAAAATTGACCGTTCGTCTTCAAAGTCTGTTAATTAGAGTCATTTTTTGACAATCCTTTAGAAGCTCCATCCCAAGCCTCCTCTCAATCCTACATATTCTTTTTATTTCTGTCTCTGATTTTTGCTTGCTTTGTTCACAACATTAATAACATTATTTTGCTAATGGGCCTTTTTCACTGTGGATATCACTCACTGTGATATTGATAATGTATTTTCTCCAGCAAATAACATATTTCAGATTATATAACTAGTAATTAATAGCTACTGTCAAGAAATCTAACAGGTCTCAGATTTTGTTCTGCTTAAAGCCTTACAAGTTAATATGCCCCAGTTTCATGGATGCTGGCATAAGACAGAGACTCTGGAGGTAGAGCAAAGGACATCATGGCAGCACAACACAGCAAATAGCATGCACCTTACATTTCTTATCAATTTCCCTTAATCCCCAAGTACCATGGGGAAAACATACATGGTAAGCCCAGGTGGCATTCCCAGATGCACCCAGATTGCTTGCTGAACTCCACTGACAGAGAGAAATATCGATCTTTGAGAATGTAAGTGTTATAGGTTGGACATTTTTACTATGCACTTGGCTAGATTATTTTGAAGATTTATTTTATTTTATTACACATATAAGGTTTTAGCTAGAAATGGTATATTATCATAAAAAAATTTAAAATCTGTGAAAATGTAAGTGAATGAACAATTTGGTTTTCCCTCATGTTTTATCTTGGAAGACTTAATATGTACTGAGGCTAAATTGGAAACTAACCCTAATAGTTAAGATACCATATTATAAATACGAAAATCTTAAATGGAAAACTAAATAAGCTATTAAGCTACTTGTAATCAGTAAGTATTTACAACCTCTGAATTTATTTTAAGTATATTATTTTATAATCAAAAGCTTTTTGAAGAACGAAAGCACCTACATCTTTAATATTTTGCTATCTCTTACATATAGGTATAATTAATTACTGAGACTTCGTAATGTATTCAGTAAGAACACATATTTTATTTAGTATCATGATATATTTTTAAGGTAATGTTTTTAGTCATGTTAAAATATTATTGAGTATATTTTAAATAATGGTTTTTTATATGATTTTGAAATATTGACAGCAGTATAAAATTCTTTTTTTTTTTTTTGAGACAGAGTCTCACTATGTTGCCCAGGCTGGAGTGCAGTGGTGTGATCTTGGCTCACTGCAATTTCTGCCTCCCAGGTTCAATAGATTCTCCTGCCTTTGCTTCCCGACTAGCTGGGATTACAGGTGTTCACACCACACTCAGCTAATTTTTGTATTTTTAGTATAGATGGGTTTCACCACGTTGGTCAGGCTGGTCTCGAACTCCTGAACTCATGATCCACCTGCCTTGGCCTCCCAAAGTGCTGGGATGAGCCACCACTTCTGGCCAAAATTCATTTTTAGGTATGTGTTCTATGGAAGAAAAAACATAGGATAAAAGCAATTTCACATTGTCAATAAGATTTTTTATTTCTTCTTTATTTCTAATAATATAAAACATAAAATAAATCTTACACTTCTGAAAAAGCAACTTTCTAAACACATTACCAAGGAAGAAACATAAAATAGTTTAGTAACTATTCTGATTTGTTAAATATATAAAACATACAATTAGAGTGTAAATTCTTTGTTATAATTTCATAAACATATGTCTAATAAATGATTTACATCAATTTCTCATTATTCATAGAATTAAAATTACTGCAATAATTAAAAAGTAAAAACTAAACCAACAATAGGACCAATAACAATAAAGCAATGTTCTCTTTTACTCTGATGTCAGTCTGATGAGCATTACCTGCAGATTTTGAATGAAAAATAATAGCTGGGAAAGTATATGATTTGATGAAAAAAATTTTTTTGAAAGAGAGTAGCTCAGAATCAGTACTTTGTAGGTATAGTATATTCCACACCATCCTCTTTCTATCAAAATTATATTATAAATAAATGAGTCTGTGTGCTTGAAAAAGCTGTCAGTATTTTACTGAGACATAAAATCTCATTAAGTTCTAAAGGAACCCATTATAATTTAGCTTCTTGCAATGTATCACCCTATTATACAACGTGCATTTAAAAAATATTGGATCTCCACTGAAGGAATATAACATAATGCATAGCTTTATTTTATAAGTGTCAACAAACTCAATTTGAGCCAGATGTCGGAAATAGCAGATAAAAATACTAAGGCAGCTATTGTATATATATTCGTGATCCTAAAGCAAAAGCTTGACCCAAATTGGACATTTGGAAAATCATGGCAAAGAAATTGAAACCAAATGTAAATTACAGAATTAAACATGTAAAATTTCACTGGGTAAACATTACCACAAAGCAAAGATAGTATAAAAAGTAGTCAATGACCTGGAAGAGATAGCAATATAAGTAATTTACACTGAAGAACATAGAGTAAAAAACAAACAAACAAACCAAAAGCAGGTTTAAAAATAATCAATAGAATAAATGAGCAGATCAGCGCCCCATTAAATAAAAATTAGTAGGTATATTGCTTGTATAATTGTAGTCTCTGAAAGAGATATAAATAATTAGGATTTAAAAAATTTAGTGCAGAGTTTATTACATCATCAACATCTAGAATCATGTAGATCAGAAAACTTCAGAATTTACATAAGTAACAGCATATCTAGAAATTGCAGTGGCAAACTTGTAAAAACCAAATACAAAATGTAAAAGCTTATAGCCAACCAGAGAACAACAAATTACCTAGAAGGATGTAATATAAGAGATGGCTGATTTTTGAGTAAGAACAATGGAAGTCAGAGTAGACAGCAAAATAAATTTCAAAAAACCTGAAACTACCATCATGACTTTAAAGAAAGTATTTCTTATAAAGTGAGAAAATTCTGTAAAAATGGGTGTAACAAAAACTTTGTAATAACCAAATGCTGAGTAAATACATCACCAGTAGAACTTCACTATTAAAAATTGCCAAAGATGCCTCTTTAGAATTAAAGGAGCTGACACCAATGGAAACTCAAATCTTCAGGATGAAATAAAGAAAAACAAAAATGTAAATATAATTAATAATAAATTTCAAAATCATTACTTATACAGATTTCAATATATGACAACAATTGCAAAAAAGGGTGGTGGTTGGTAAAAAGCATTTTAATATTGTAAGTTTAATTTTTCAGGAAGTGGCATAGTAATAATCCTACATTGACAATTAAAGTATGCATATTGTAATACATAGAACAACCACTGTAAAAATCAGTGTTGTAGTAAAAAAGTAAATAATTGCAGGTGAAAATTTTAATATATACAAACAGTACACATTACCCCAAAATAATGGTTTTAGAAAATCATTTTCTATTTCAAGGTAATTTAAGTTCTCTCAAATTATTTGCTTTTGAACAAATATGTAATTATGTAGAGCAGAGAATACTCTGCCCACCAAAGGAATGCCATTCATCAATTAGCTGCTGAGGAGACTATAAGAGATATACTATTTGACAAAGCATGTTGATTTTATAATATCATTGAATCTTACCATTGAGCCGGTATGGTAACTAGTGACTTTGCTGAAGCATTACAAAAAAAAAAAAAAGAAAAAAAAGAAAAATTGAAGAGATTTGAATGAGTTTATTTTGGTCCCAGGACAGTAAGAAATCTTAAAAAAAAAACCTTCAGTTTGAGAAATAAAACTGAATTAAAACAAATAAGAAATTATTATTTTTATTTATTTCCACTTCATGCATAATTTTTCCAGGGGCAATTGGAAACCAACTTGAACTAGGTTCTTTATTTAGTTACCAGAATCTTCAGTGTCTATGTTTGCCTATAAGGTGTTCTGAATTTCTGAATTATTTAGTGCTAAATAATACTCAAGTTACTAATTAGACTTTTCACTTGGATAAATAATTTTGTGAAAAACTTAATTGCAAACTATGGCTCTAAAAGCTTGTTATAATTACAATTTTCTAAAATATATGTTTCAGGCTTCTGGAACTGCCTAATATCACAAACCAGTCAGCAGAATACAAACAGCTCAAATTAATGGACTCATTTTCAAAATAAATGCTATAAAATCATAAAAATGTTTTCATGAAGTTCAGTGGAATTTGGATGAAAATTTTGTGTATTCCAAAAAAAACTAAAACACAATGAATTAGCCATATAATTCACTAAAAAACATTTTAATGAGCTTTGTAAATAATTATTTCAATACTTCACTGAGAATGTGTAAACAAAATCCTAGGGGTAAGAAAGTGGAAATAAAAAGTAATTCTGTAATATATATCCATTCATAGATTTGAGAGTTTTACTTTTTTTTTGCAAATATAAACCATTTGGTATTTTATTTCATATACTAGCAAAATATAAGTTTCTGGTTTTTATAAACTGGCTTATAAAAAGGCTCAGAAATTCTATGGACATCAAATACCTTTTAAAACACAGAACTTTTATGCACTGAGTGTAAACGAATCAAAACCATATGGCTATCATTTCCTCCAAATGAAATGCACATGTTGAAAACACAAAAGAAGAAATCCTGAACAGAATTCCTGTAAATGTAGCCTCTAGGTTTCTCCAGTTCTTTTGTTTGTTTTCTTTTTTTTTTCTGCTACTGAGAACATACAGACTAACAGGGAGAACTGCTGCTCTTCTCCTAGATTGAAGGTATACTTGCTGAAGACTTCAGGGAAATGGATGAAAATTTTTAGCAATTTTATCTAAGCAAATTGCTTATCTTTATAGATTGTGCCTGTGTGAAACAAATGCTTCCAATCACTTTCTTCTTTATACTTAGAGTAGCTATAATCAGGACATGAAAAGAAATATGTGGTGTGAGCACGATTTGGAGAAAGACGTTTAGAATAGGACAGGCCCTCAATATAACTGAAAATAAAATAACTGAAAATAAAATTTAAACGAAAACGCTATTTAAAATTCTTCTTGTGGTAAATATGTTTCACTTGGCAAAATGAATGTCTGTATACACATGCCTTTTGGTTTATCCCTTGAAAATGAATGTTTATTTTTGCTTTTGGTGCCTGTGCTTTTGGGGTCATATAAAAAAAATCATTGCTCAGATCAGTGTCAATAATTTTTTATGCTATGGTTTCTTTTAATAGTTTTGAAGTTTCAGGTTCTTATGTTTAAGTCTTTAATCCATTTTGAGTGGATTTTTATATATGGAAGGGAGATCATTGCCCAATTTCATTTTTCTGCATGTGGACAGACCGTTGTCTCAACACCACTATTGAACACCCTGTCTTTCCCCATTACATGGTCTTGGCTCATTTGTTAACAATCAATTGACTATACATATGTGGATTTATTTCTGGGCTCCCTATTCTATTGCATTGGTCTACACGCCTGTTTTTATGCCAGTAATATACTGTTTGATTAGCATAGCTTTTTAGAGTGTTTTGAGATCAGCTAGCAGGATGCCTCTAGCTTTGTTCTTTTTGCTCAAGACTGCTATGTCTTTGGGGGCCTCTTGTGATACTATATGGATTTTAGGATTAATTTTTCTGTTTCAATAAAATTGTTTTTAGAATTTTGATAGACATTGCATTTAATCTTTAGATTGCTTTGGGTAATATGGAAATTTTAACAATACAAATTCTTCCAATCTGAGAACATGAATAAAATTCCCATTTTGTTTCGATCTTCAATTTCTTTCATCAATGTTTTATAGTTTTCAATGTACAGATCTTTTACCTCATGGGTTAAATTTATTTCTGAGTATTTTTATTCTGTTATTAGGTTTTTTTCAATTTCTTTATTGTATGGTTTATTGTTACTCTACAGAACACTATTTATTTTTGTATGTTAATTTTGTATCCTGAAACTACTTAATTTGTTTACTAGTTCAAATTTTTTTTTAGAGTCTTTAAGATTTTCTGCATGTAAGATCAGGACATGTATAAAGAGGAACAATTTAGCCTTTTCCTTTCTAATTTCGGTAACCTTTATTTTTGTTGCACAATTACTCTGGCAAGGACATCTAACACTTTGTTGAATAGAAGTCGTCAAAGTGAGCATCCTTGCCTTGCTCTTGATCTTGAAGAAAAGCTTTCAGCTTTCACCATAGAGTACTATGTTTAGCTGCGGGCTTTTCATATTTGGCCTTTATTATGTTGAAATACATTCCTTCTAACCTAATTTGTTGAGGCATTTTATCATAAAATAATTTAGAATTTTGTCAATGCCTTTTCTGTATCTGTTGAGATGACTGTATCATTTTTACTTTTCATTCTTTTAATGTGGTTTATCACATCTATGGATTTGCATATGTTGAACTCCCTTTGCATCCTTGAAATAAATCCCACCTGACCATGTGTATGACATTTTTAATGTGCTGTTGAATTTGGTTAGCTAATAGTTTAAGAATTTTTGCATCCAAATTCACCAGTAATATTAACCAGCAATTTTTGTTCTTGTAATGTCCTTGTTTGGCTTTGGTATCAAGGTAATGTGGGTCACATAAAATGAGTTTTCAAGTGTCCCCTTGTCTTCAATTTATTGCAAGAGTGTGAGAAGGATTTGTGTTAATTCTTTAAATGTTTGTTGGAATTCACCATTGAAGGCATCAGGTCCTTAGCTAATTTTGTTGAAAATTTTTTGATTACTGATTCAATCTCTACTCATTCATTATTGGGCCATTCATATTTTCTATTTCCTCATGATTCAGTCTTGGTACATTGTATATTTCTAGGAATTTATCCATTTATTTTAGGTTATCAAATGTATTGGTATACAATTGTTTATAATAGCTCATTTTATTCTTGGTATTTCTGTGGTATCACTTGTAATATCTACATAGAATCCCACTTTCAATTATAAATATATTGTCTTTTATAATCGGGTTAGAATATATAGAAGAATAATCTAAATGTACAGTTAGCTTTTCTGCTTTAATGCTTCCTAATATTCAGATTCAATCAATATTTGCTGTTCATTACTTTCCAAGAGTTGCATAATTTGTTTTCACATTTATTATCTTATGTCTACCTACAACCCAGAAATGCCAGTAATCAAATTTAAATAGTATAGATTATAATATTGAAATTCAGATTGATTAAATCATATACACAAATTTACAGATAAAGTAAATAGCAAGCATTCAAATTCTGATATTCTGAATACAAGAAACATGTTTCTTCTATGGCATCATCCTAAAAAATATGCAAGGCAATTGGTAGAATAGCTTTTTGAATTTCATTAAAGTTGAATTTTTTTAGGTATTTCATTTGTTTTTTTTGAATACATTTTATTTAAAAGCACTAAAAATATAGCCCATTAGACAGTGATTGTTTTACCCATTAAACAATCAAACCAAAAGTATTTTAAATAAACTTGAAGGACTAACAAATTCTGAAAATAAAAAGTATAAACATTAAAAAACCTGCTACTTTAATGACATTTAAATAACCTTGATTAATATATTGCCTTTTTTTTCTCTTGAGTTTATGCTTTGCAAACCTTTTTATTTTCTTATTTCAGTTGATTCACTCACCACACTTTGAAATATATATTCATGGTTAATTAGTTATGAGTCAAAAATTTGGGACAGCAAAATATTTTTGCAAAACAATCACATTTTAAAATCAGCTTCTTGATAAATCACCTTCAAAATGTGTAACATTTTTAATCTTATAAATTAGTTGTCTGTTTAATTAGATCTACTTTTAGCATTTTAATTAATATACTTATTTATATTTTCAAACTGGTTTTGTTGAAATACTTTGTGTGTATCAGCAACCTCATATTTGAATACCTAATATATTCTAAACTCTGTGTTACAGAATGGTTATGCAAATAAATGATTCTGCACACGTACAAGTAATGAGATATAGTGTGTATGATAGCACTAAAAATAGAAATAAATAGAAAGCACAAACTACTATTGCATGGTAAGAAACAAATGAGTAGACCCATGCAAAGTGACCTAAGAGTTTAGAGAAGAGACAACAGTCTACTAGGGTAGCAACAGAGGTTTTGTGGAGATGCTACTTCTTAATACAAATCTTAAATGAAAACAAAAATCTTAATAATTGGAAAAAATGAGAGCTACTTTTCTAGAGAGAAGAAAATAGATACGTGACTAAAAGTAAAGAGTGGCGTGAACATGGACTATCTGGAAAAGGGTGGCCAAATAATCTAGGTGGATTTAAAGGAAGATGTTGCACAGCAATAATTGAGGAATAATTTGACACATATGGAGGACGTTTGTTAGAACAATTCATACAGGCTTATCTAGAGAATATAGGCATTAAAATATAGGCCAGAAGAGTAATACGGCTGCATTACTGAAAAGCGATATTTTTAAAAATTAATGAAGTAAGGATATGCTACAGTTTCGATGCTTGTCTCCCAAACTCATGTTGGATGTGGAGCCTAACGGGAAGTATTTTGTCCTTGGGGGCAGATTCCTCATGAATGTCTTGGTATACTCCTTTTGGTAGTGAGTGGGTCCTTGAAGTATTTGAAGTACCCCTGAGAACTGGTTGTTTAAAAAGCATGGAACCAGCCAGGCGTGATGGCTCGGGCCTATAATCCCAGCACTTTGGGAGGCCAAGGTGGGCTGATCACCAGATCAGGAATTTGAGACCAGCCTGGCCAATATGGTGAAACATTGTCTCTGCTGAAAATAATCATAATAATAATAATTAATAATATTTAGCTGGGTGTGGTGGTATGCACTTGCAGTCCCACAGTTATTCAGGAGGCTGAGGCAGCAGTATCACTTGAACGCCGCAGGCAGAGGTTGCAGTGAGCCGATATCTGGCGGTTGCACTCTAGCCTGGGCGACAAAGCGAGACTCCATCTAGTGGGGGGAAATAAAAGCATGGAACCTCCTGCCTCTCTCTTGCTAGCTCTCTTGCCCATAGGTTTTCTGCATTTGCTGGCTCCTATTTGCCTTCTGCCACGAGTGGAAGCAGTGTGAGGCCCTCATCAAAGTGTATGTGGGCATCATGCACCTTGTACAGCCTGCAAAAACATGAGATAACTTTCCTTCTAAATTATCCAGACTCAGATATTCCTTTATAGCAACACAAATTGATTAAGACAGGAATTGTGGAAGCAAAAGTATGGTGCTAAAACTAGATATTGAGAATGTTTCCTGCGGGAAAGTGACTAACAAAATTAAAAAAAAAACCCACAAACTTGATATGAACTGTTGAGTACAGCTTATAGTGAACAATAACAAAAAGAGAACATATAGAAAAAGGGAAAAATGACAGTGAATATTAAAATGCTATTAGCCAGAGGTTTTGGAAGACATATCATTAGACTTAATCACTGGGCAAGTGCTCATAGAACTGTCTGAATTATGATGAAGCAGACTTTGTCTTCTTTGTCCCTTCTTTAAACTGCCACAGCACATTTTGAATTCAAAGTGATAACACTTGGAGCTTTTCAACAAGCATTTTGAGTGACAAAGGAGAGTAGGAGATGCCGAGTTGGAGCCACTCATGAGTAAATTCCTCTAGAAGTGAATATTTACATTGTGAGATAAGCTTGCCATTTATAAAAGAAATGGAAATATTATGGCTTTTGAGTAGTGAAACAATAGGGTCAGCGAAGTAAAAGGAGATAGAGAAAATCATGGTCGGAATTATGAGACAGCCTTTGGGCTTAAGTTGTCTGGATTCCAATTTTAACTCCACCACTTCTTAGAATATGGTCTTATACAATTTACTCAACTTTTTGCATAAATTTCCTCACCTCCAAATCGAGGATAATATTAGTTAAGTATTGGCTGGGCACGGTGGCTCATTCTTATAATCCCAACATTTTGGGAGACTGAGGCAGGCAGATCACCTGAGGTCAGGAGTTCGAGACCAGCCTGGCCAACATGGTGAAACCCCATCTCTACTAAAAATACAAAAGTACCCAGCCTGGTGGCACACACCTGTAATCCCAGCTACTTGGGAGGCTGAGGCAGGAGAATCACTTGAACTTGGGAGGAAAAGGTTACAGTGAGTCAAGACTGCATCATTGAACTCCAGTCTAGGGGACAAGAGTGAGACTGTCTCAAAAAACATATATATATGTATTAGTTAAGTATTTCATGAAGTTGAAATGAGGCTTAACTGCTTTAATACTTTTACAAAGCACTCAGAATAATGCCAGACATGAAAAATCCTCATGAAATCTTTACACACACCGACAAAACTAACAAGTATTTCAAAAGGAGAAAAGGTATTCAATACAGTTGGCAGTGAGGAAAAATTATGTTCTTTAAAAAAAATTTTTATAACTAAAACTTCAAATATTTTCTCTTAATTTTGAAAAAGAAGCATGAAGAAACATAATTGGCAATGATGATGGGTAGACAGTAATTAAATTTTAATAGTATAGATTATAATATTGAGGTTCAGATTGACTACACAATGTAGTCATGATATAATTTACAGAGGAAGTGAATAGCAAGAACTCAAATTCTGATATTTTGAATACGAAAAACATGTTCCTTTTATGGCATCATTCTAAAAAATACATAAGTAATTTTATTTATTTATTTATTTATTTATTTATTTATTTATTTATTTATTTTGAGATGGGGGGAGTCTCACTCTGTCACCCAGGCTGGAGTACAGTGGCACAATCTTGGCTCACTGCAACCTCTGCCTCTTGGGTTCTCCTGCCTCAGCCTCCTGAGTAGCTGGGACTACAGGTGCTTGTCACCATGGCTGGCTAATTTTTTATATATATTTTTTAGTAGAGACTGGGTTTCACCGTGTTAGCCAGGATGTTCTCGATCTCCTGACCTCATGATCCACTTACCTCAGTCTTCCAAAGTTCTGGGATTATAGGTGTGAGCCACCATGCCTGGCTGTAATTTTAATATTTTCATTAAAGTTAGCATTTAACATTAAAGTGAATTTAAATTTAATTAAATATGGACTGTAATAACAATTTGAATAAGGAAGCATATTCACAAAGATCTTTAGATATGTATTTTTATAACATGTCTTTTTCAGTTCTTTTAAAATTGCTTTCAGTAATTGTTTGTTTAGTTTGGTGCTTAGAGAAGTGGTAGAAATGGTACTATGAATCTCTAAATTAAATGGTTTTAGTTGAAAAGACCTACTAATAAGGCTAGATATATATTGACTGGGTAAATACACCTGACATTCTGAATTTAAGGAATGATCCATCCTTCTTTTCCTGCTTCTGGCAAATGCTTCATGTTAAAAAAATTCATCAATCATCTGTCCAAAAAATATCAAAGCAATAAATATGTCTTGCATGAATGCCATGAAAGAGACATTGAATAATTTCTATGAAAAGATAGAGAATTTTGTATTCAATCACTGCCAAGAATGTATATTTCTATAAGGATGACAAAATAAACCATGTGCATATTAAATAGCAGTAACTCATTCAGTTGAGAGTTTGGCAATAATGAAGCACCTTAAACATACGTACAATTTACAGGAAGTAGTTACAGAATGGAAAAGAAGAAAACACTTCATGTTTTGACATCTACTCCATATAATTTTGACAGAACAGATGAGTCTTAGTTTGACCTCAGACACGAGACTGAGTCTGATCAGACAGAGAAAAGAAATACGAATTGTCCAGGAGAAAACATGACATGAAGATAATTAAAAACCATGGATTTTACAGAGGAGTGTGTTGCCAAAAATTATCTTATCCAATGTATACATATATGTGACATATATGAGACATATATAAATGAGATGTACATAAATTAGGTTTCTACATATAAAACTTCACACGCACTTTGACATTGCCACTTTACTCTCTCCCCAACAAACTAAGGACATTTTATAATGCCTTTCATTAGTCTACAATTATTATTAAATAAAAATCAAGTACAAATTTAGAAATAACTAACACATTTATTTGTTGGCAAAATATCAAATAGTTGAAATAATTTTCAATATGTTGCATATTTAAACCTAATCACTGTAAAATCTCCACTTCCCTTGATCCTGAGAAAAGCTAGCTTTTGTCACCTTATGCTGGAAATGTTCATAATGTTAATAATAATGGTCTGTTCTTAATACATAGACTAAGATGAGTTGCTTCTGAATTTTGCACTTGCTATAATCTAGCACTGAAAAAATGTTTCTATTGTAATTTAAATTTAATGGAATATAAACTCATTAAATACTGTCAAAGTCTCATTATTGAGCTTGTCGCAGAAAAGGCTGATGATTACCACTGAACATATTTGTATAATTTAATTGCTATTTATCTTAAAACTTTCAACTATTTATAAAAACAAAGAAAAGCAATTAAAATATCAGCAGAGGTTAGCAAAGCAGAGTAGATAGCTATTGTCAGCAATAAACTATCAGCATAGTCAGTAACAGGAAAATGTACCAAGGTCCAGTAATCATGTGAGAATAAGGAATGTGTAGTCATTTTTTCTCATAAATTAAGGCCTCTAAGAAATTTCCATAGTGTTCTAAGTTTATTAGTGTGCAACATACAAACTCATGAGCATATGAGTGTATAGGGTGTGTACATATGTACACATACAGATACATATATATCTTAATATTGGCTGCTTATTTTTCAGCAGCCCATTTGAGACAGCCACTTTTTAAAGAGGAATTTGAACAAATCACAGAAGAAACTGATAATCATCTTTCCTCTTTGACCAACGTCTCGAAGAGGCTAAGTCTATAAAGTAGCAAATGGCAGTAAGTGGAAGATTACCTCCGAGATAAAACTACTATTTCTAAAGAAGACATATGATTTTGACTCACATCTATTTACTTATTATTACTTTACAAACCTATATAATCAGAACTAAGATTTCTGAATAATTATCTTGGGGAGTTGAAACTATATTATTTCATTTATTCCATGTAGATTTCTTCTATACATGAACATCCCACGTACAGACTGGCAATTCTCAGTGGTGAAAGGGAAGGTATGCCAAGAAGATGATGTGATTATGGGAGTGTTTCCTGGAAAATACTTGTGGTTCCAAAATTAACTGGTTTTCTTAGGAAAGGCAAAATTGTAGACACCCCTTGTGCCCCAAAGACTAAGGCTGGTTAACAGAAATTTCAAACAGACTGTTTTATGTAGTCCCAGGCTTGGTGGACAATGGGTGCCAGTATTTGAATAACTGGAATGAAAACATGATAATATATCAAAAGCATTATAAAATGATATTATAGAATATAATGACAGTTTTTTTTTTATCACAATGAAACCAAAGATGATGAGCTTATTCACTTTGATCAATAAATCAAAACTGGGGAAATCATAAGTTTACCATGCCCCCCTCCCGCTGCCCTCCTAGTAATCTGTTGTATTGGGTAGTATTTTCAACCAATACTAAAATAACATGAGTTCTGTAGGGCCATAGGAAAATGCAAAAAACTATTGTATTGAAACCACATACTATAATGAGGTCAGAAAAAGAGTTAGTTTATTTACATTAAATGAATTAAGCAAATGTAGGTTTATATTGCACCTGCATCACAGTGCAATGTAATTAAGAAATGTTTTATTATAGCATCACAACAGCTAAAAGAATGTTGAGAACCAGAGATTTTTCTCTCATACTTCAAAAGAGGACATATGATACGTGTGATGTAATATTGCTAACAATGCTCAGAAATTTATTCTTAATTTCAAACTAGTAATTGTTACTTTAGAGCTCCTCCCTATAATACTCATTAACATCAAACATGGCAAATCAGTTTTAACTTATTAAAGATAAATTATGTTCATATTATAACAGTAATCTAGTTAATTTCAGGTTTTACATGATATATAATAATAAGTCCCAAGATTTGTCACATCAGGGAAGAGTAATATTGAATTTTACTTATGAAGGAAGTCAATAGAATGGCCAAGAAGGGACACAGATATATATTTAATAAATATATAGTGCATATATATAGAGAGAGTAGACAGATATCTATAGTAGACACATGTATATATAATACTCTACTATATATATAGTATAGATAGATATTTAGTAGATATATATGATAGAGATATATATAGTAGATGTATATGTAATATATGTAGTATCTACAATCATTATCTTTGTTAAGGAAAATGGAGATGGCTTTATTAAACATACTTTTATCTGTTTTATTTACTGCCTTATTTCCTTTTAAATGCTATGCTCCTCTCCTTTGCACTATCTTCATTTTTTTGTGCTTAATTTGAATTAATTTTTGTTTTATTTTACTTACAGATATAATAGTCTGTTCTCACACTGCTATAAAAAACTACCTGAGACTGGGTAATTTGTAAAAAAAAACCAAACAAACAAAAAACAGAACTTTAATTAACTCACAGTTCTCTAGGCTGTACAGGAATCATGGCTGGAGAGACCTCAGGAAACTTAAAATCATGATGCAAGGCAAAGAGGAAGTAGACACATCTTCACAATGGTGAAGCAGGAGACAGAGCAGAGCATAGGAGGAAGTGCTACGCTCTTTCAAACAACCAGATCTCATGAGAACTCACCTCACCGTCATGAGAACAGCTGCAGAAAACCACTCCCATGATCCAATCACCTCCCACAGGGTGCCTCCCAAAACATTGAGGATTATAATTTAACAAGAGATTTGGCTGGGGGTGCAGAGCCAAACCATATCATTCTGCCTTGGCCCCTCCCAAATCTCATGTACTTCTCACGTTTTAAAATATAATCATGCCTTCACAACAGTCTGCCAAGTCTTAGTTCATTTCAGCATTAACCCAAAAGTCCCAAGTCCAAAGTCTCATTTGAGAGAAGGCAAGTCCCTATGAGCCTATAAAATAAAAAACAAGTTAGTTATTTTCAAAATACAATGAGCATAAAGGCATTGGGTAAATGCTCCCATTCCAAAAGGGAGAAATCAGCCAAAACAAAGGGCCACAGGCCCTATATAACTGCAAAACCCAGCAGGGCAGTCATTACATCTTAAAGCTCCAAAATAATATCCTTTGACTTGATGTCTTATATCAGGTCCACAATGATGAAAGAGTTGGGCTCCCAAAGCCTTGGGCAGCTGCTTCCCTGTGGCTCTGCAGGGTACAGCACCTGAGACTGCTTTCACATGGCTGGCATTAAGTGCCTGCAGCCTGCCCTGGCACACAGTGCAAGCTGTTAGTGGATCTACCATTCTGGGATGCGAAGGATAGTGGCTATCTTCTCACAGGTACGATAGACAGTGCCCCAGTGGGAACTCTGTGTGGGATCTTCAATCCCATATTTTCCCTTTACACTGCTCTAGTAGAGGTTCTCCATGAGGGCTCTGCTCCTGCAGCAGACTTCTCCCTGGACATCCAGTTGTTTCTATACAACCTCTGAAATCTAGGCAGAGGTTCCCAAACCTCAACTTTTGCCTTCTGTGCACCCTCAGGCCCAACACCACATGGAAGCCACTAAGGCTTGGGACTTGCACCCTCTGAAGCAATGGCCCAACCTGTGCCTTGGTCCCTTTTCACCATTGCTGGAGCTGGGGTGGCTGGGAAGCAGGGCATTGTGTCCCAAGGCTGCACAGAGCAGTGGGGCCCTGGGTCTAGTGCATGGAACCGTTTCTCCTTGTAGACCTCCAGGTCTGTATGGGTGGGGTGGCTGGAAAGGTCTCTGAAATGCTCTGGAGACATTTTCCCCACTGTCTTGGCAATTAACATTTGGCCCCTCTCTATTCATGTACATTTCTGCAGTTGGCTTGAATTTCTCTCCAGATATTTGATTTTTCTTTTCTACCACATGGTCAGGCCACAAGTTTTCCGAACGTTTAGACTCTCCTTCCCTTTTAAGTATAAGTTCCAACTTCAGACCTTCTTTTTGTGAAGGCATGTAAGAACATGCTGTTAGAAGCAGCCAGCTTACTTCCTGAACACTTGGCTGTTTAGACATTTCTTCCAACAGATACCCTAAATCATCTCTTTCAAAGTTCAAAATTTCCACAGATATTTAGAGCAGTGACACAATGTCATTAGTCTCTTTGCTAAAGCATAGCAAGAGTGGTGTTTACTCCAGTTCTCAATAAGTTCCTAATCCCCATCAGGGACCTCATCAGCCTGGCCATCTTTGTCCATATCACTACTAACATTTTTGTCAAAACCATTCAACAAATTTCTAGAAAGTTCCAAACTTTCCCTCATCATCCTGTTTTTTTCTGAGTCCTCCCAACTGTTCCAACCTCTGTTCATTACTCAGTTCCAAAGGTGCTTCCATATTTTCATGTGTCTTTAAAGTAATGCCCTACCTCTCTGGTAGCAATTTTCTGTATTAATCCTTTGTCACACCACTCTAAAGAACTACCTTAGACTGGGTAATTTATAAAGAAAATAGGTTTAATTTGACTCACAGTTCTGCAGGCTGTACAGGAAGCATGGCATTGGAGGCCTCCGGAAATTTACAATCATGGTAGAAAGTGAAAGGGATGCAGGCACATCTTCACAGTGGTGGAGGGGAGGGAGGCAGAGAGAGAGAGAGAGAGAGAGAGAGAGAGAGAGAGAGAGAGAGAGAAAGAGAGAAAGAGAAAGAGAGAGAGAGAGAGAGAGAGAGAGAGAGAGAGAGAGAGAGAGAGAGAGAGAGAGAGAGAGAGACTGCTGTACATTTCCAAACAACTAAATCTCATGAAAACTCACTATCATGAGAACAACAAGGGAAATCTGGCCCCATGATCCAAACACCTCCCACCAGGTCTCTCCCCAATATTGAGGATTATGATTCAACCAGAGATTTAGGTGGGGATACAGAGAAGCCAAATGATTTCAACAGGATACTTATTTTCCTTTCACATGTAATTTATTTAAATGTTATTCCAATTTATGTGTTTTTTTAAATTAGTACTATGTTTAGAGGGTCAATACTTTTCTTTTTTGACTGAAAAAAAAAAGTCAAACGCTTGTTAATAGTTTGAACATATCTACTTACAAAAATAATCAAAGCATTGTATGTTCCTTTTCTCATTTTACCCTGAGTCAATGGATACTTCTTTTTTGGAATGGCTTTGTCACATAAATGGTTGCTTGGAAAACACTGAATTTTGGAATAAATTCCTGTGTATCATTCAGTTAATGCTTCATAAACATATTTATGTTGACTAGATATTTGATTAATAGGTTTAAACTGTATGGCTACATAACTGAATAATTATGATTTTAAAGCAGGGAAAATCTTAAAATGAGGGCTTATCTAAGAACATTTCTTTTTGATCAGTGATTGATCTCACAGTGGAATCCTATGGAAGTATCCCTCTTTCCAATATTTCTACTGCTAAATCTTTAAAGTACTGTTGTTTATCTTATGTTTTTCCTCCAGGCTTAAAGCAAGTCTTTAAAACACTTGTTATTCAGGCATATGGCATTATTTGGCCCAGATATTTGGGTCTTTGTAAAATAAAACTAAATTTCAATTAAAATTGAAAATTCAATTAATCTAGTTCAGGTCAGCTTCAAAAAGGATGGTAAATGGACATTACAGTTTTGTAACTCTAGCCACCTGACCAAAAACACTGCTATTGGGTTGTTTGTAATTCATATTATAAAGTATTTCTAGATGTCTGTATACTTACAGAACAGGATCTTCATGAAGAGTGTGTCTCAATCCAAAATTATTTAATTCTTTTTCTTTCAAGACAGAGTCTTGCTCGGTCACACAGGCTGGTGTGCAGTGGCACAATCTAAGCTTACTGCAACCTCCACCTCCCAGGTTCAACCAATTCTCCTCAGCCTCCTGAATAGCTGGGATTATAGGCATGCACCACCATGTCCCACTAATTTTCTTATTTTTGTATATTTAGTAGAGATGCAGTTTTGTCATGTTGGCCAGGCTGGTTTTGAACTTCTAGACTCAAGTCATCTGCCCACCTCGGCCTCCCAAAATGCTGGGATTACAGTCATGAGCCACTGTGCCCGGCCATGGGCCTTGAGCCATGAGCCTGGTGTAACTTTAACATTTCATCAGTAATGACAGCGTTTTCAGAATTTAGGGCCAAATTATTGACAGACGTTTTTGAGAATTCAACATAGTACACCCAACAAAATGCGCTACAGTTTAAACCTGGTGTATCTTGGTGATTAGTTTCTACAGTGTGGATTTTCACTCTTGATTTTCTATCTCTATCACAACAACTTTAAATTGGATTATTTACTTTCCTTCTCCACTTTAATTTTGTCTGTTATTTTAAAAATGTGTAATTTGGGAAAATTATATCCTCTCCCATGTATATAATTTTTATGTTTATAGATTACCTACCTACTCACATAATCTCATGTTTGCTCATTAACATTTTAAAAAACAGTTGTATTATTCTATGATTAAAAGACAACTGTATTGCTTGGGAAATATAGGGATTATATTCTCACTGTCTCATAGAGTAGACTTATACAAAAAAAGAAATATCAAAATGTAACACCTTCCTGGGGTTTTGCTCTTTCACATTTGGTTTTAATAAGTTATCCTTTCCTTGAATTTAATGGAGACATCAAACACACGTGATCACTCATTCAAACATACACCCACAGATATTTACTTAATACCACTGGTGCTATGGTTATATATGTGACAGATGATGGAAGTTTTTCTTTTGTGTAATACTTACAAATATGGAAAACTCCATTCTCTAGGAGTAATATAACATATAGATCTATTGTTAAGGATTTAAAAAGAGTTTCATCTTACGCTACACACACTTCCAAATGTTTCCCTCAACCCTAATAGCACTAGAGAAGAAAAGTTGATCTGTTCTATTTTTCTGGCTGGCATAGAAGGTAACAAAGGCAATTAAGACCTGGTGACAGGCCGGGCACAGTGGCTCACGCCTATAATCCCAGAACTTTGGGAGGCCGAGGCGGGTGGATCACAAGGTCAAGAGATCAGGACCATCCTGGTCAACATGGTGAAACCCCGACTCTACTAAAAATACAAAAATTATCTGGGCATGGTGGCACGTGCCGTGCCTGTAGTCCCAGCTACTCAGGAGGCTGAGGCAGGAGAATTGCTTCAACCCAGGAGGCAGAGGTTGCACTGAGTGGAGATCATGCCATTGCACTCCAGCCTGGGTAACAACAGTGAAACTCCATCTCAAAAAAAAAAAAAAAGAAAGAACTGGTGACCGCATCAATCTCTAATGGACGTCTGCATTGAGCTTTCTATGAATTCTAAGAAAATCTTAATATTTTGGAAAAATGATCATCATAAGTCAAACCACCTTACATCAGGGACTATATGTTTATCCAAAAATATGTTGCAATAGAACACCAGAGACCATGCGATATTATAGAAAAAAAATAATTTGCAGTCTCTCAACATGAAGAGGAAAAGGGGTCATTTATTAAATGGTTTTGGTATCAATCTACAGCCTCTTTTTAAACTGTACAACAAAATAGTTCTCATGTGTATTGAGAAAAACAATTCATGAAAAACATCTGCATATAAATAAAATTAGCACTGCATCTGATTGTAGTATTTTCAAGGCTTTTCTAAATAGTATAATAACATAGGAAAGGGCAAATATAACTGACATATAATGCATAATGTTTATACAACACAAAAATGTAGACATTTAAAACACATTGAGAATATATAAGAAGAATTTTGGTAATACATTTGGTTAAAAATGAAAAAATAATGGAAATAGAGACTTTTCAAGTGTATTAAGTGACACTAAAATTTCAAAAGTTACTTAGTGAGATATAGAAGCAGACAATACATGATTAAACTATTGCAAATGACCAGTAACTTTACAAGGAAAAATATAAACATGCTAGTAAACAAGCATATATTAATAAAGGCCAATCAATTGAACAATGAAATATCATTTTCCATCTATCTTCTAATTCGCATACTATAATGACACTCATTTTTTAAAAAAGACATTTTGAAATACATGTTATGATTCTGTAAGGTATTTATATATTTTGATTATATGAGAAGGAAATAAATTACTGATGTAGTCAAATTTTAAAATGACTTAATCACTGTCATATTTATAACAAAAATAATTTTATAGAAGCAAATTAATAGGAAAATGCTTAACATCATTTCAAAAATTTCAAAAGTATATTGGACCATGTAAAATAATATTAAGTAGAAAAATAATGCAACCACTAAACTCTCTGTTCATCTTGACTGAAAATACACACAAAAAGAAAAATTAACCATTATATATGGGTGGATAGGTTCTGCTTGGGTAGTTCTAGAACCAAATATAAAGTACTCTGCTACTTCTAGATAGACAATAGACTTAGTAAGGCTAATATTACATATACTTAACATTCTGTGAAAATGTTTTTGGCAGGACAATTACAGTTTATAATCAGTAAAAATCTTACAGTTTTGTCATTAATTTCTTACGATTTCTAGGAGCACATAAAGTAACTACAAGGATACCTTACTATATAGAGCACATCGTGTTTTGTTGATAGAGCTCTAAAGGTCTTGTTAAAAGAACTGGGACATTTTTAACCTGGGTAGTATATTAGAATCACCTGGAGGCTTTTAAAACTGAAGCCTGTCTGGCCTTACCTGAAACCAATTAATTCAGAACATTTAGAAGTAGGGCCAGGGGACAGAATTTCCCTGGGTGATTCTAATTTTCAATTAGGCTTAAAAGAAACTAATACTGAACTATAATCTTTTGCTTAGACCCCTGAACTCTTAGACCCTAATGTGACATAGTTGGAACACAGACTCTAAAACTAACATGTCAAATCAACCCTTAGGTTCCATTTCTTCTAATGCAAAACATCTTCAAGCCTCCAAAGGAAGGAGTAAAGGTGGAAAGAGGAAAATATAAGGCCACAGGGATGAGGTATCACCTCTCCAGCAGTGCCCAAGACAGCTGGCTTCCAGATTCAAGCAGATCACACTGCAGGGTAGCAGCAAAAAAAGAGGAAGGCTAAGGAAGATTACAGTTGGGTGGGTCTTGGACAAGTTTTCCTGTTATTCTGCACTCTGCAATCCTTCAGTCTTCTACTGTTTTACAAACTAGTAGACCAAGGTAAAATTGCATCAGAAATAATGTGTTTCTATTAAATGTCTCTGAATTTCTAGTTAACTAGCTCAGCTAAGGCTGAAAAATAGACTGATTACTTATAAAAAAAAAAAAAGTAAGGTGAGTTTCAGTTCGAAGAAGCAAGGCTTTTCTAAGGTAAGTTATACCTGCATAAACCTGCATAGTTGAGTAATTTTCACTTCCATGAAGAGAAAAAAAAATCTAAAATACACATATATTTTATGAAAGAATAATAGAAACTATATGCCTTTGAATCCCTGGGGTAGAGGTCTTATAATTTAGCCCCAATTTTCCCCCCAAACTACCCATAATTATTTGCTAAGATCTGAGTCTCAGGCTATTTTGTCAACACTGTTCTATTTATGGTGTTTGTATATAATTGATATATATATATTTTTTGAGATGGAGTTTCGCTCTTGTTATCCAGGCTGGAGTGCAATGGCACGATCTCGGCTCACCGCAACCTCCGCCTCCTGGGTTCAGGCAATTCTCCTGCCTCAGCCTCCCGAGTAGCTGGGATTACAGGCACGCGCCACCATGCCCAGCTAATTTTTGTATTTTTAGTAGAGACGGGGTTTCACCATGTTGACCAGGATGGTCTCGATCTCTTGACCTCGTGATCCACCCGCCTCGGCCTCCCAAAGTGCTGGGATTACAGGCTTGAGCCACTGCGCCCGTCCCTATAATTGATATTATTGATAAAATATTGTTTGGGGGCCCATTTTTCCATACTACAAAAAACAAACACTAAACAGCTTAGAATATACTTAATTTGATATAAGGCAAGGGATCAATTTTTCTCAGTGTTTATTTCCTTTAAAACAACTACTTCATTCAAAACAAATTCCTTTGAACAGTATATATAAATAAATACATATGTCAGGTTCTAACTGAAGTATAAGGGTCGTCAGTGGCGGAGTGGCAGGTAGCTGGAAAAGCACTAGAGGAATCATAGACAGTCTCTAGCCATGTCCAACTCTCTGCAGATGTTGAATGTATGTACCAAGGCAAGCTGTCTGCAGCTGCTGCTGGCAGGGGGGCAGTGCAGAACCAACATTGGAAACATGGGTCACCTCCACACAGGTGTGGGCCCAGTCTGCAATGCAGTGGGAGCATGTTAAGCTATGGTAAAAATGACACAGCAGACACAGGTACTAACAGAGGTAAGTCACATCCCTTAGGCAAAATACAGGCTAACCTTTCATTCCTGTATAACAATGCAGTTGCCAAAGGCTTTTGCCCTGGTTGATGGCACCACGCCTTCTCAGCTCCCCATGTTTCTTTGAGTCCTGTATCCATGCCAAAGTCATGGGGGAGCTCATAATGGGCACACAGACAGTGTACATGTCCCACGGAGGAGGGTTTCTTCCCTGGTTGTTCCCCTACGAACAGTCACCCATGGGGGCCATGTATTGAACACCCAAGGAGTGACATGCAAGCCAATACTGTAGACCCTCCCCACAGGGAGCTGCAATGGCCAATCACCAACAGCGGGAGGCTCAGAGGGTCCATAGCCACAGCCAAGTATTCTGTTCCCCTGCCTTCACGGGTGTTGGGACAGGCAACAACAGTTTACCATCCGTCCCCATACCTGGTTGAAGAAGGTCATCCTTGGTGTGTATCTGCAACTCAATGGGGGTGGCAGCCTAGTGTAACAAAGCCTCCATGGGGCCTGGCCACCTTCCTGTACTATTCATTCAAGGCCTAGAGAACCAGGTCCAGCCTGGAACTCCAGCTTCAGAAAGACTGGAGTGTGACATGCAAGCATAACTCATTCTTCAAGAGCCCATTACATCGTTCAATCATATCCACAGCTTGCGGGTTGTATGGCACATGGAATCCCCACTTTATGTCCATCTGTTGTGCCCATTGTTGTACTGTTGTCCAGTGAAATGTGTTTTCCTATCACTCTCAATGGCCAAAGGATGACCATACAGGGTACATAAGTGTGGCAGGGCCCGGATGGTGTGCTGTTGGTCGGCCACCATGCATGGGTAGGTGAACATCAGGGCTGTGGCCATTTCCACAACTGTTAACACATACATATATCCTTACGACTCTGGCAGTGGCCTGATGTAGTCTACTTGACCCCCCGTCAAGGGTACTTGCCTATCATTACTTGTGTAACACTGGGCAGCTGTCTCCATGTAGGGTATGCCTAAGCACATGTGGGGAATTTCTGACAAGCCTCCCAGATATCTTGTGTGGGCAGGGACCGACCCTAGTGCTTATTGACATGTTGCATCAGTTTACCCCCGATATGTCCCAGCTTCCACAAGGCCAAATTGCGTGTAGGTTCTCACTCTAACCATTGAAACTTGGCAGAGGCATCTGCCTCATTATTGCTAGGGGTGGCCAAAGGCATATGGCCTAATGCATGATAAATAGTTATATCTTTCTTGACCCATTTCCCAGAGGTCTTGCCACATTGCTATACCCCAAATGAGTCAGTGGTCAACTAGCTATTTCTGTATTTTCCAAGTAGTTAACCACAAAGTTAAGCCTTGATTGACTGCCAGCTATAGATGCAGATTATCATAGATGTCACCTTCTTTGTGATTGCCATGACACTGCTCTGAGTTCTGCCCATTGGCTACTCTGCCCACACCTGGTTTCAAACCATATGGTGTCAGTACTAGGTTGCACTGGAACAGTGGTCCAGGCAGCAGTAGCTCCTCAGCTAGACCCATCTGTGTACCATACCCCAACAGGAATGGGGAGACATCCTTCCTTAAATGGTGAAGACTTAGGGTGCAAGGGGTGCCTCCGGCACCATGGCCTTATCTAGCATTAGGACTACTGGTCCCAAGACCTCTTGCAACTCCGCTGCTAAGGGGCTTTTACTCAGCATACTCCACTGCTCCAAGCAGGTGCTCCACTTTGCCGAAGTGGATGTCTGCACTGTCCCAGTCAGGGAGTCATTACTCATGAAAGCTCCCATCCCACTATGGGAGGTAAGTCATCTACATGACAACTGCAGCCTGTCCTGTCACACTCTCACAAGCCTGAAGGGTGGTATATACAGCTGCTAGCTGTTTCTCTGTCAAGGAATACTGGAGCTCAGCTCTCTTCCATAGTTGGAAACTAAAGCCTACTGGTATGCACAAGCACTCTGTGTGCTGCCACAGGCCCCAAATAAAACCATCTGTGGTCACATGCACATCCAACTCAAATGGGTGCCCCTGGTCAACTACCCATAGGGCTTGTGCCTGCTGAATAGCCTGGTTGGTGGTAGTCTCAGCCACATCATCCCAATCCCTAGTAGCTCCTTTCTTTGTTAACTGATGCAGTGGTTTTGTCATTTGAGCTAAATGGGGCACAAATGCTCACCAATATCCCAGGAGACCCATAAAATTTGCAACTGCTTCACTTTGGTGGGCTAGGGATAAGCCTGAGTCTTATCAGTGCTAGCTCCTGGGATGGCCTTTGTCTTACTAGATAATTCCCAGTAATTCGGCAGATAATCCAGGCCCTTGGACCTTGGATTCATTGAAAGCCAAACCACATACTGCCAAACGTTGCTGCAAGAGAGGTGCCACCACTTCTAAATCTGCAAGAGAATCAGAGGTTAACATAACATCATCAATTTAATGAAATAGGTGGACCTATTCTGAACATTTCCAGGTGGCTAAATCTGTGGCAACTAGACCATGACATATGGTGGGGCTATGCACACAGCCCTGCAGCAACACTGTAAAAGTCTATTGTCACCCATCCCACATGATAGTGAACTGTTCCTGACTCTCTGGAGTGATGTCTATGGAGAAAAATGCATTGGCCAACTCCGCTACATTTCTGTTGTCAAATGACCCATCAAATCCAGGATTGATGGTACAGCTACACAAAGGGAGTGTTACTTTATTCAGTTTCCAACAGTCCACCTATCATCCACCAAGTTCTATCAGGCTTTCTAACTGGCCACACTCAAGAATTATAGGGCTGTGGGTGCCACTCACTATCTGTACCTTCTGCACCTTCTTCAGCTTTTTAATTGTCTCAGTCATCTCCATATGCCCATATGGTAAATGTTGTTAATTGGTGAAAGTAACCCATCGGGGTTACTTTCGGGGTTGTGGCAGGACCCGAGGCTGGTGATGTGTATGTCCACACGGCACTGGCTTCACCAAATGCACTCAAAGACTGAATTCCCCAGCTGTGGTTTGTAACACCAGACCATATAAAATGTCTACCTCCAGAATGTATTTCAGTATGAGAGAGACAGACACAGTATATAAATGGGAAGCCTAATAGCCGATGCCGAAGTGCAGATACAGAGATTTCATTTTCACTGACCATCCTCTATAACTGTCAGTGTAAGCAGGTTTGCCCAGGAACATATCTGGGTTTCCATAAATAAGACTGCAATCTACATCAGTATTTACCAGCACCAGCACCTGCTATACATTGGTGGGGACCAGTGGCTCGCTAATTCAACATGTGGCCTCCAGTCATTCAGTGTCCCCCACAAAGTTGGGTGCCTTGGCCAGTTCCCTAATCAAACACAAAAGGCTCTACATTTCCATCTAGTTGTAGCAAGTAGTCTTTGAAGCACCCAGCTGGGACCAGGTCACATAGCAATGTCCTTCTCCCCCTTGGGCATTTTCTGGAACTGCTGCTCCAGAGACAGAAGTTACCACAAAGTTAAGATTACTTAATTGGGATGCTTATCAATTTTCTCTCAGTCAGTCCTGGCCAACATCAAATCTATCCACATCTGTGAGTGTGTCACTCTTTGGGGCCCCCTTTTTCCGGTGGAGGAGCTCGCTGCATGCAGAGCAACTTCCCCTTTTTTATGGCACGAACCCCTCAGTCTCACCAATGGCCTTCTGCTTCCCTGAAAGCCACCATAGAGGTGGTCACTTCACTATGTGGCACCCTACATACAGTGTGAGAACACCAGCTACGGAGCCAAAGACACTACGGCAGGAAGGCAGGAAGGCAGGAAGGCAGGCAGGACTTCAGACTTTCTGGGTCCAGGCTTGCACATGGGGACCTGACAGCTTTACTCTCTCTCTGGGTGCAAGCGAGGTATATGTACAGAGTTAGCAGAGTGATTACACCTTTTATAGACAATAGTGGCTCTGAGACAAGCATGAGCTCACGGGGGTGATCACCTAATGTGCCTCACATGGTGTGGTTACATAATGTGTGGGGTTGTGTGCCTGCTCTCCAAATTGCTGAGCCATGCTGCGCCAGAAGGTCACCTCCACCTACTCCTGACTAAAGCACAGCCATTTCCCTTAAAATGTATATGAGATATCTTTTTATCTGATGAAGTTGTTTTAAAATAATTTGAAGCATGTCACTTGGGAATCTCACTTTCACAGCAACCATGTCTCTGAGTTTTCCCGTCTTCATTCCAGGGAAGTTATTTAAGAATTCAAACAGGAGAAGAGAGAGAGGGAGGGAGGGAGAGAGAACATTGGGGAGAAGAGATGGAAATGACAGGAGAGGGAAGAAATCGGTTCTTCTTTTCTTCTAAGGCCAATAATCCCATCAGGATAGTTCCACCCTCAAATTCTAACCTAAGCCTAATAAGTTCCCAAGGACACCACCTACAGATACCATCCCATCGCGGGTAAGGGGTTCAACCCATTAAGTTTAGAGGGAACACAAACATTCAGCCCAAAACTCTAAGATAAATTTTTAACACATGCAAAAGATATACAATAGCCTGAAAAGAAATCCATAAATGTCTTTCTACTTCAGAAATTCTAGGCTAAGTAGAAGATATTTAATTTTGGAAAATCGGTAAGGAATCATGCCTTTTATATGACATCTGCTTTTATAAATCTTAATATTTCAATATTACTAACTTAGTATTAAGTTAATACTAAGTTATCATGCACTAGTGTTGAGAATAGAGTGTTTAAAAATATAACCTCTAAGGTATCAAATGCAGTAGTTCTTGGGTTACTAAACATATTTGAGAAAATAAATGTGCCAGTCTGGTAATTTCTAGTATATGCAAATAATTTGCAAGAAAATAACAGAACTGAAACATTTATATAGTTTAAATACTTTTCAAATATGTATTTCCTTCTCAATGTAAAAATTATGTATTTTACTTGTTTGCAAATAATTTTAACATGTTTTCTATCTTTCCTAATTTCAGCATTTTTATCAACTATGTACTCAACTGATTTGAGTACTCCTGTTACCTGTTAAAAATAATACTGACCAATTACCACAAATATGTCAAGCCTTGAAAGGAATATTAAGTATTCTGATAACCAAGCAAAATTTGAAATGTTTATTTTATCTTCATTAATTTATTTGTCACTATCTGATTTTTATCTTTAAATGTGGAAGTTGTTTGTTTTCACTTTTGAGTATATACATTCTCTTCAGTTCTATAATCCTATTTTTAAAAAATTTTCACTTTGTATTTTTTTTAGGTACTTCTGTTAGTAATTCCTCCACAGAAGCTTCCTGCCCTAGTTATTTGGCTTATTAGTCCTCCTTAGATGTATAACACAGTTAAGTGGTTTCCATGTTTCTGAGTTTACCATATTGATGAAAGGGCCTCGCCAGGAGCAAACAATAAGAAGAAAGCAGCTATTATTGGAGATCTACTTTGGCAAAACTAAAGCAGCATCTCCCAGGGTTATGAGTGAAATAAATGAGATAAATAATTCGGTGCTAAAGTTAGTAAAGGGTCAGCGGTGTGATATACAGCCTCATTAGGTACTAGCTGCTTGGAGAAAGTCCATTTTAGGTGAATGTATTCAATTATGAGGATGTTTTTATAAGCCTACTTCTAAAAATTGAGTCAATATAGACTATGATAAAGATAATAGGATTTGACATTAGGAATTTCACCCAACTCATTTCATCTCTTCAAAAATGTATTGTGGTCAACTAACAAATGAGGATGGAAGATTCATTACTTGATATGAATTTTATTAATTTTAAAAAAGCAGTGAATGAAACCCTTGGCCCAATGTTTGGCATATTATAAACACTATTATGTGTTCTTAGTCATGTTTTATTACCCATTACTGAAATCAATATTTTTCATCTTTGCTATTAACACCCTGTCAAAATCACCAAACACAGTTTGACCCAACTATTTTAAAAGCCTGTTAAAACTGCTCCACACTTTCCCTAAACAGATAGCAATTTTCTTCCTCTACTTTGTATGTAGTATGTTTATTTTAAAATTGCGATTCTGATTCCCTCCCTTCTCTGTTTACAATCTATGTATTCGACTATCCTAATACTACAACCTGGAACATGGCCTATAGTACACTAATTGCCTGAATCTCCAGCCTGTCCTTTGCATTCCCCAAACCCTCATTGTGTTAATACCAAGCCCTTTCTCCCCTTTGCCTTCTTACTAACTCTTCCCCCACCCCAACTTGTAATCTACTTTCTTCATCCTATCTCTATATAACTATTTACCCTTTATGTTTGAACTTCACTTAACCAACTAATATTTGCTGAACACTCAGACCTCATTCACAGAATAGTACCTTGTTGTCTATATTTAACAGGTTGTTATCTATTTCTGTACTACTATCTACATATCTTTTCTAGCACTTTCCATACTTGTATTTACTTTTCCAAAAGATCGCTTCCTTCTTAGCCATATGGTTTACTTCGGTCAGTGGAATGAACAGCAAATAAGAAAATGCTTGATTATTGCATACAAGGCTGGGTTTGTACTCTTGCCTATGTGCCATTTACCTTGAGAAAATATTGCCTTATTAAGTCACTGATTCAAAGATATAAGTGACATGTGGAGTAGATGTGATTATAACCCACAGATTTGAACCAATCTCTGACAAGCCAAATGCAGCATCAGCCGAATCTCAGTTGACCAGCGGAAATTAAGAAGCAAATGTTTATTGTGGTGTGCCAATGAATTCTGCTGTGCTTCAGTGTGCAAAAATTATCTGTATCCATCTGTGTGTGTGTGTGTGTGTGTGTGTGTGTGTGTGTGTATATATATATATATATATATATATATATATAATATTTTGGTTTCAAATCAGGACAATCAGGGTCAAGTAACAACAGAAATATATCCTGGATTGGCAGCCACCAATAAAAATGAGGCAAATTGCAAATTAAAGGATATTGCAAACTCTAAAAAGGTTGCAGGGGCCAGGTGCAATGACTCATGCCTGTAATACTTTGGGAGGCTGAGGCAAGTGGATCACAAGGTTAGGAGTTCAAGACTAGCCTGGCCAGCATGGTGAAACCCCGTCTCTACTAAAAATACAAAAAATTAGCTGGGCATCGTGGTGTGTGCCTGTAGTCCCAGCTACTTGGGAGGCTGAGGCAGGAGAATTGCTTGAACCTGGCAAGTGGCGGTTGCAGTAGAGCCAGAGTTCACCACTGCACTCCAGTCTGGGCCACAGTGCAAGACTCAAAAAGAAAAAAAATTACTGACTTACATTTGGAGGTTTCTTATGTTCTTAGTGTGTTACTGTTTCAGGTAAAGCAGTTATTAACATCAAGGAATTGGCTTAAATTTTGATTCCATTCAAAAGACTTATCTGAAATTCTTTAATATTTGTTTCATAAAAGCAAAGAGAATTAAAGAATACCAAGAAACAGCATGGTGTCAGTGGAAAGTAAAAATGCACTCTAGGGACTTAGATCTCTGTAAAACATGATCTTGGGTTAGCTAAATCCAATTAAAATGAAGCCTTTGAATACAAGTTAACTCAGCTGTAAAAGAACAGCATGCCCTATATAGATGCAGTTTTTTAAAATAAATAAATAAATAAGAACATTTTAAATGTATAACAAAGAAAATTAGGAAATGTATAAAAATAATTATTTGAATAGTTAAAAATATACTTAATATATTCTAAAATTGTGTTGTGATTCCTATTTGAATTTCTAAAATGTCTATACATTGTTTGAAATTGTTGATACATTAAAAATGCATATGCATTAGAGAATACTGGGTAGTGGCAGCTGGTTAAAATGTCATTGTTCTTTAGAAAACCCAATATGATCATCACTCTAAAGAATATACTTACCAACAATGTCAGATAAATGTTTGTTTGTGCATCATTAAAAAAGGCAATACCCCTAGAAGGGTTATGGAATACTAAGAAAAATAAATTTCTATGGAAATCTGTACCTCTGGGGAGAACAGAATTTTCACAATACAGTAGCACTGATAGCTTTGCCATCAACTTCTTCATCTGGAGACTACTTCAATGCTTCTCAATTATGTTAGCCATAAATTATGACATAGAATGCATCTGATGTTTTCTACTGAACTAATCATCACTAAAAGGACAACTGAGAAAAATATACTGCCAAGAAATCATGTGAAAAACAATTTTATTTATAGAATTTGTGACAATAAGGAAATGGTAGAACTAGAATTTCATATCCTAATGTAAGCTTTGTTATCCATGTTCCAAAAATGTCAGCAATTTCAATCATTATCCAAAAAGTTGTATCAGAAATATTTCAAGTAAATACTAACAAGGAGACTTGCTGTTTTGGACACTGGATTTTGAGTTACTGACTGTGGAAAAATTGAGCTATTATGATCATCATTTAACTATCACTCAAAATATCATAGAAAACTATTTTTTTAACAAAAAATGAAACCTATTTTGTCATATACAATGCTGTTTATAAAATTTGACTGAACTTATGATAAATGGTAAGGGGACAACATTTAGTTTTCTCACTTAAGAGAGAATACAAAAATTGCCAATATTTTTAGATTAAAAAATATTTTGACTATGGCAAAAATAAGTGAAATGATACACAGTATCAAATTTCACTTTTCTGTCATGAAATGTTATTGCTTTAAGGATATTAACTCTGCTTAAGACATAAAAAGTATTAAAATCTAACAATATATTAGCAAAGTTATGCTGAAAATGTAAAGAAAAAAACAAAGAATTGGTTGGTGTGGCATTTACCATAGTGCTTTCTTTCTTTCTTTCTTTTTGGTGCTGATAAAAGCATTATTTATTAAATATAAACATTTGAAAGATATCATACTTTTAATATTATAAGTTTCTCTTTTTTCCTTGCCTTCATGTTCACTCTGAATATATCAGAAAGCTAAAGTAGTTGAAGTGGACCGATTGGGCCCCTCTGTATTTTTAGTAGTTCCTGTTTCTCCGGTTCCTAGAAGTTCAGTTTTACAGTTGATTTTGAGCTAGTTTAAGAGTAGGAGTTTATTTTTATAGTGAAAAAATCTATTATTATTAGGATTTTAATTTGCATTAGGTATTTGTTCGTTCTCATGCTGCTATGAATAAATACCCAAGATTGGGTAATTTATAAAGAAAAGAGGTTTAATGGACTCACAGTTCCACATGGCTGGGGAGACCTCAGGAAATTACAATCTTGGTGGAAGGCACCTCTTCACAGGGCTGCAGGAGAGAGAATGAGTGCTGAGCAAAGGGGAAGCCCCTCATAAAACTATCAGACTTCATAAGAACTCACTCACTATCACAAGAACAGTATGGAAGTAAATGCTCCCATGATTTAATTACCTCCCTCTTGGTTCCTCCCACAATACGTGAATGTAGAGAGCCAGAGTAGCCCACCCGCTTTGGGGGATCAGCAGCAAGACTGCTGTGAACTTTTAGAGAAGAGAAACCATAATAGCCACCTATGTCTTGGAGTAAAACAGACAGGCCTAGAAAAAGATAACCAGCTTTCACTGACCTTGCTGCAAAATAGTTGTTAGCTGAAGTATGTTAACTGATGTACGAAAATAATAACCACAGGCTGTTCTAAGTAACTGCACCCTCCCTCTGCTATTTGCTTTGTGAACATATAAAATAAAAGACACTGAGTCAGGTTGGGGCTGGAGAGACTGACATCCTTCACCTCCTGGACCCCCTGGCTCAGCTTTCTCTATGTTTGTGTTTATGTCTTTCTTTACCCCCCACCATACCCTCTTAGGTCTTTGAACCCTTGTGCAGCATGGGATATGGCAAGTGCCAGAGCAGAGATTGTAAGGATTACAATTCAAGACGAGATTTGAGTAGTGGCACAGCCAAACTGCATCAGGTACATTCACACTTTTTACCATTTTAAGAATTTTGGCAAATGCATATATATTCATGTAACCACCATCACAATGAAAACATTAAATAATTATATTATCCTTGAAAATGCTCCCTTGCTCCTCTGCCATCACCTCTTCCCTCATGGCAGTTATAACTACTAATCTGGTTTCTGTCCCTATAGAGTTATCTGTGCAAGAAGGTCCTATATCTAGAATCACACAATATGTAGCTGTTTGAGCTTGACTTTCTTCATGCAGCATAAAGTATGTGAACTTCATTCATATTGGTAGGTACTATCAAGAGTTTTTACTTTTTATTGCTGAATATTTTATGGATCTTTTCCAGTTTGTTTATCCATGACCCAGGTAAGGGACATTTGAATAGTTTTCAGTTTGGGGAGATCACAAATAAGCCATTATTAATATTCATTTACAGGTTTTTATGTAAATGGATTATCATTTCACTTGGCTAAATACCAAGGAATGATATTACTGGGTTATATGCAAAGTATATATTTATTTCTTTTTAGAAACTGCCAAACTACTACCCACGCTGGTCATAACATTTTACATCTATATCAGCAGGAGTGTTACAGTTGTTGTACCTCCTCTATAATATTTTGTATGCTCAATCTCTTATTTTAGACATTGTTAACAGGTGTACAGTAAAATCTCCTTGCACCTTTAACTTGCATTTCTGTAGTTCCAGAGTATGTTGAACATATTTTCCTATGCTTATTTGTTTTACTATTGAGTTGTTTAGTATTCTATTACTGAGTTTTAAAGTTTTTATATATTCTTGATATGAATCCTTTACTAATACATAATTTGCAAATATTTTCCAAGCCTCTAGCTTCTCTTTTAATTCTTTTCACAACATATTTTGTGAATAGAAGTTTCTAGTAAAATAAGATGAAGTACAATTTATCATTTATAGAGCATGCTCTTGCTGTCACATCTAAAATTTTAGTCCAACCTAAGTCACACCTTTTCCAGGGTTCTATTTAGTTACTTATAGTTTTGACTTTTAGAGTTTAGTTCACTATTTTGAGTTAATATTTGTATGCCATACGAAGTTTGGATAGAGGCTCTCTTTTTTGTTCATTAACATTCATTGCTTCAGCATCATTGGTCAAAAATGCCTATTCTTGTAGCTGGTTGTGGTAGCCTGCACCTGGGTTGTGGTTCCTCAGGAGGCTGAGGCAAGAGGATCTCTTGGGCCCAGGGTGTCAAAGCTGCCATGAGCCATGATTACAACACTGCATTCCAGCCTGAGTGACACAGCAAGACCATGATTCTAAAAAATCAAATAATCAAATGACAATGTTAGATCGATTTCTAGACTTTTTATATTAGTTTATTCATCTATAAACCTAGCCAATAATTATATCTAAAGACAGGCTTTCGGGAAATAAAACTCTGATAAAATTTGAGTTGATTAATAGGAGTCAGCAAATTTAATAACTTTGAGCTACTTCACACAGTTATAAAAATAAAATGTTACAGAGATTAGTTTTAAATGTTGAATAAAATGCTAATTATGTGTCTGAATACACTAAAAATATAAACACCAGTCTTCTTGTCTTCTTTATACTTATTTCGTTACCATATTAAATCAGTGTACTTTGTAGAAATTCAGTGGCTTTTGGGGGGCGGGGCAGATGGCTAGACATCAAATTAGAAGAAAAGCAGGGAAAAAAAAACAAGACTTCTGTGCACATTGTTAGGTTCCAAGCCTTTAAAGTTCACGTCAAAATATTTTTGTTTTGTTTTGTTTTGTATTTATGGGTGTCCAATCTTCGTATAAAGAAAATATCTTGTTCAAAAAATATTTTATATTTTAAAAATAAATTTATACCGAATTAAGATTTTAGTATTGTCAAGGTGATTTTCATTTCCTTCTTAAGCAGTAATGAAGCGTGAGTTGACCTGGTTAATTGAGTTGATTAAGCAGACTCTTCTTTTTGTGTTCATTTGTTTGTAGAAAGTGATTTATTTAGAGAGAAAAAGGAGAAGGAGAGAGAAACAAACAGCTAATTCTCACACTTAGAGAATCCAGAAAGATGGAATCCAGGGGAGGAAAGCAGCTTCCACAGAGTGGAAGGGAATAGAGAGAGAGATGGAGTTAAGGAGGGGAAGACAGGTTTCCACAAGAGAGTGTGGAAGGGGGCTCCAGAGGGGAGATCCTGGAAAAACAGTTTCCACGAAGGGACTGTTCATGGAAGGGGAGATTAAGTAGACTCTTATATGATCTTGTTTTCATTGCACAACTTTTCTTTGGTTAGACTGGAATAAAAAGTTGGTACAAACGATTTTTCCAAATCATTCTAGACCAAAGTACTATCTCTAACATCTCAGTGGCATCTATATGAACGCTGGCCATCCTTTTCAAAGAGGACTTGGTCCTTTAAAATAATATATTACATGGCAATTAAGTTGCAAGCATGAATGATATTCCTATAGTTGGTAAATCTGGGTGCATGTATTACCGCCTGAACTTTGAAGTGAAGGCAGACCAGCAGAAAGAGAATATATTGGCTGGGTCTTGCTTTGTCTGGCAATTTGGAAATTGAGGCTTTTATTTTGGCCTTTACCATCTATATATCAGTTGATTTTGGATTAAAATATATATGATTTTCACAAAGTATAAATCAAGTCTTAAGTACGTTTGTGCAACCCACCTTATTTTGTTGTTGTTCTGTTTTGTGTTGTTTTAGGCTTTTAACAGCCTGAAGCCCCACGGTTTTTAGTTTCTATCTCTAATGATAAGTGGAAAGGAGGGATGAGGAAAGGACTTTACTGACGCAACCTGAAAGAGAAACTAAAAACCCATGACTGTATTCTCTCCCTTGGACAGAGCAGTAAGAAAATACTCTGTCCCAAAAATGTGTTGTTTCATTGTTTTATCTCTGGATATTCGCAAACCATATAGTGTCTTAGTAAATTTCACAACTTATCCGAAGTAATCACAACAGCGGAAATTGGAGAACATTGTTGATAAGTAGTTGCTTTCTTGGGATTATAGCCTGACCTGTAAGAATTCAGTTACATGTCAAGCTTTCTCCTGAAGTCTGAGATTCAAAATTCACATCGATTGGTATGAAACTGTCGAATTTATATTGTTAGAATAACAAAAAACAACAACAAATCAAGCATTCTGTTTCTGGGGCAACAATTAGATGAAGAAGTCTATGTCCTTATCAGGATTTAATGAATGGCTGTTACTTAAATCTACTTTTTTTTTTTGACAGACTCTCCCTCTGTCACCAGGTTGGAGTGCAGTGGCACAATCGTGACTCACTGCAACTTCTGCCTCCAGGGTTCAAGCAATTCTCCTGCCTCACTCTCCTGAGTAACTGGATTACAGGAGTCCACCACCACACCCAGCTAATTTTTTGTATTTTTAGTAGAGACAGGGTCTCACCATGTTGGCTAGGCTCCTGACCTCAATTTTGAACTCCTGGCCTCAGTTTATCTGCTTACCTTGGCCTCCCAAAGTGCTGGAATTACAGTAAAGATACTTTTAATACTCAGAAATATGTGAGCATTAAAATCTCTACTGCCACTCATATTAATACAACTATTACTTTTTAAAATAATAATGATTTTTACTTCATATGAAAGACCTGAGATCATTGAGGGTTGAGGAAATGTTTTTCTACCTGCTCAGCATATCTGCATCTGACTTCTATGCAAGATTTCAAAGATTAAGATAAGGAATTATAATAACATACCACTTTATATTTGGTTTGGGAGGCTGAGGCGGTTGGATCACGAGGTCAAGAGATTGAGACCATCCTGGCCAATATGGTAAAACGCCGTCTCTACTAAAAATACAAAAAATTAGCTGAGCATGGTGGCACGTGCCTGTAATCCCAGCTACTCAGGAGGCTGAGGCAGGAGAATTGCCTGAACCCAGGAGGTGGAGGTTGCGGTGAGCCGAGATCACGCCATTGCACTCCAGCCTGGGTAACAAGAGCGAAACTCCATCTCAAAAAAAAAAAAAAAAATTATATAAATTCCCAGAGATTTTGTTTTACTTTATGAAAGTGAGAGGCCCAGTAAAGTGTTACTCATACCTTCTCCTGTGACAGGAGAAGGTAAAAACTATTTTTTTTTTTTTACAGGTTAGATCATTTAGAGAGAGCTGAAATTTTAAAAATTCTGTAATTTGAGTAAATTTATTAAGTGGTTACTAACAAAATTAGGAGGCTAGTTTTTAATAATTTCTCAACATGGAAAAGTAAGCCTCCCTGTAGAAAATGTAAAAATGCATAATAACATTTGGTTAAGGAATATATGCTATGCTCTTATTAGTAATAACAATAATAATGATAATAATAATGGCTAATGCTCTTCTGAGGCCTTCCACATTCTAACTTATTTTATTAGTCTATAACCTCCTGAGATCAGTTAGTGGTCATCGGTGTTAGAATGATTCACCCAGATCTTAAGGTTGAAGGCATGACTTTGTGTTACTGTCTCATGAGCTAGCTCAGATACGTTGAGTTTGAATGTGTTGACCTGCAAAGCTAACAATTTTATTTTTAAAGTTCCAAGGTGAATCTTAAAACCAAAGTTTTAAGCAGCATTTTTAAACTTTATTTATTCTATTTTCCAAACTGTTTGCCTGCACAAAAGATGAAAAAGTAGAAGTTCAATTTTTGTCTGAATAATTTCTATATCCCTACTGAGTTGATTTTAAACAGAGATAAAGAATAGTGTTTTTAATTTATTTTTATTTTTAATTAACAAATAATTTTCTAATTTTCATTCTCTTTTCAAAGTTTCTTTTAAAACTTTAAGTTTTAATTTAGAGATAAGGCTTCTACTGCATTTTAAATAAAATATAACCTTAAAGTTTTATAGTTGCAAATTGCAGATGCTTTCTATTAAAAGGAAATCTTATTCACAAGCTTTAAAACAAAGAACTGGAGAGTTATAAAGTTGCATAAGATTGTACAATATCAGGAAAATTGGATTTTAATCCAAAAATCACTTAATGGTTCTTGGTAAATTAAACTCCTCTAGAAATTGAATTTTTAATAGGTTTTAGTTTAAACATGACTATATATTTTATTTCTTTTGCCATAGCATACTTAATACAGAGCAAAATGGGCAATAAGCAAGACACTTCATTCACACAGACATTTAATTCATACAAATGCTAAAATCAGTGACTCTTTATAAAGACCATATATTACTTTGTAATCCAGGTAAGATGTTATCTACACTAGTACTTGAAAGATAGTTATATTTACTTTTAGAGCTAGATTTTATAATTAAAATATTAGTTTTTTCAAATAAGTTGCATCCTTTGCCCGCTTTTTAATGGGATTTGACATTCTAGATCTCTCTCTTTCTCTCTATGTATAATTTCTAATATTGCTCTAACATATTTTAGTATAAACTTTTTTACATTTGATTTTAATAGTGATATGGGTATATTTTCTGGAAATCTAATTGTCTTTTAGAAATTTGATAAAATATGATATGAATGAAATTTAGAAATTTGATAAAATATGATATGAATGAAATTTAGGTAAAGACTTTTGAAAAGATGAAATGTACATTTTACCAATTTACAATAGAATAATTACCACTAATATATCTATACATATTGATACTTAATATGTTTGCATATGTGGATATGAACATAATGAGTAGCCAGTTAATATTAGAACATAGTGTTAGAAATTATGATCAATCAAAGTTTACAAAAGCAGTATTTAATTGCTGTTGTTTAAAAATTCATCTATTTTCCTGTTTAATCAATGATGACAGAAGTTATACTAAAACCTAATTGTAGCAAAAAGTATTTTTAACTATATGTAGAATATCAACTTTTAAAAATCAAGGCATTTAACTTTCTATGGCATAAATTTTAGCAAAAGTTTGTTATTAAATTCAAGAAATAGAACAGATGTTATTTAGAAATATATCTTTGAATCACTGTATTAAAAAGTGCTAACTTAGAATTATAAAACTTTGAATATAAACACACCACTCATTATAATAATAATAGCATCATGATTCTAGAAATACTGGTTGCTATCTTTCTTTTTGATATGCTGATTTCTTTTCCTTTAGATAAATACCCAGTTGTGGCATGGCTGGATTATGTGGTAGTTCTATTTTTAATTTTTTGAGAAATCTTTACACTTTTTTCCATAGTGGCTGTACTAATTTACATTCCCATCAACAATGTATAAGAGATCCCCTTTCTCTGCATCCTTGCTGGCAGATGTCATTTTTTTGTATTTTTAATAATAACCATTCTAACTGGGGTAAGATGATAACTCATTGTGGTTTTGATTTGCATTTCCCTGATAATTAGTGACATTGAGTATTTTTTCATATACAATTTGACCATTGTATGTCTTATTTTGAGACATGTCTATTTGTGTCCTTTGCCCAATTTTTAATGGGATTTTTTTTTTCTGTTGAGGTTTTTCAGTTCCTTGTATATTCTGGGTATTAATCTCTTCTCATATAAATAGTTTACAAATACTTCCTACCATTCAACGGGTTGTCTCTTCGTTCTGTAGATGATATCCTTTGCTGAGAAGCAGCTTTTTACTTTAACATAGCAAACATATGGAATCAACTTAAGTGTCCATCAACAGACAAATGGATAAAGTAAATGTGTTGTATATACACAATGGAATTCTGTTTGGCCATAAAAATAATGAAATCATGGCATTTGCAGCATCATGAATTCCTCTGAAGGTCATGAAAAATGCCAGACACAGAATGACAAATTCCACATGTTTTCACTCATATGAGAACTAAAACAGTTGGTCTCCTGAAGGTAGAACATAGAATGACAGATAGTGGAGGATAAAAACAGTGTGTGGATGGGAGGGATTGATCAATGGGTACAAACATGTAGTTAGATAGATGGTATAAGTTCTAATGTTAGCAGAGTGGGCTAAATAGAGTTAGCAATAATGTATTGTTTATTTCAAAGTAGCTAGAAGAGAGAATTTGAAATATTCCCAATACATAGAAATGATAAATACTCAAGGTGATAGATATCACAAATACCCTGACTTGATCGTTATATTCTATGTATGTAAAAATAGTCACATGTACCCAATGAATATGTAAAATATAACGTATCAATTAAATAATTTTTAAAATTCTGGGTATTGCCATTAATAAAAGTTTTTAATACTTAATTTATCTTATCTAAATTTTTATTTTTGTGTGTTTTATCACATGCATAATATACATGTATATGACAGAACATGTTTATAATAAACATATACCATTTACACGGTTGAATATGAGCACTAAAGAAAATTTTTTTAAAATAATTTAAACCATTCATTAATTAACCAACTCATCATATTTTTCTGTAATTTCCAGAGGAGCAGGGACCTTTGCCAGTTTTGGTCTCTGATGTATCCTGAAAACCTAAAAGATATGTGATAAGCTTTCAAAAGATTTTGTGTAAATACAAACAAAATTGAATTTAAAAATTTCATGGTGGTTGCTGTAGATATGTTTTTTGATCTATAGTATTTGATAAACCAAAATTTATTCATCCATTTTTCTATTTGGGGACATTTTAGTTGATTCCAATTTCTTGTTATTAAAATTGATGCTGTTATGAACATCTTTGAACATGTATCTATGAACAACCAAATGAAAATTATAAGAAGGTATATTTACCTGTTTGTTGTTCTTATCTCATTGAGTCAAATCAGTATATATTTTCATGACAGTATACTCATGGAGCTGAAGATACACACTGTCAGGAAATTTTGAGATGGAGGCAAGTGAGCTTCATATATATCTTCCCATATTACAGATATGTTATTAGATGTTTTTTTCAATTGCCATCAAACTTTTGATAATGAGTTAAAGATTTGTTAAACTCCCAGTCTCAGTATTTCTGTGATCCATCGTCTGAACTATCTAATCAGTATCTCTAGAGATCATTTCCAAATTTCAAATCTGACTTTCAGGAGAAGTGAAATTCAAGCTGTTTCATACTGTCCTTCATTTTCTTACATACACAGGCTGTTATATTCTGAAGGAAATAAGGAAGTAAGGAAGTAAGGAAATAAGGAAACAATTAAAAGTAAAGAACAAAAACATGTTAAAGGACCATCCAAGTAGAAACAAAAATAAATAACAACTGAAATACTTCACAGATTTACCCAGTAAAAATGAAAAGTATATATTTCTAACTGGGAAACAAATAGAAAAAGAACAGAACCACATAAAGTAGGAGTAATTTGTTTTCTTGAAAATTTTAAAAAATTTGATTATCACTGGTCAAATTTTGTGTTTTTCTTGCTGAGTCAGCAGACATCCATACCACAAAGCATAAAAAGTGAAATTTGACTTGCAAAACATTTTAAGAACAAATGTTACCAGATACTTAGTAGTATAAAAAACAATGGTCCCATTAACATTTGACTTAGAGTCATATTTTGCTTACTGAGTTGAAATTTGTACTTTATAATTCTAGTAGCAGAAGTACATTTGATTAATAACATGCAAACTTGTGAATTTTATATAAGATGTCACAGTTGAGTTAAATCATTTGTTAGAATTCATAATTAAAACCTATAAATATAATACATTCTTTAGCCCCTTCATTTAACATTAATATAAAATGTTATGTCAATGATTCATTATTTAGTTTGATTTTTAAAACAATATCTAATGAAAATAACAGTTGATAAATAAAGGATGGTAGTGTTGATTATGAAGTCAGTAGATACTATTTCTTTGCTGGGATGACATCTGTTTAAAGGGCGAAATCACGTCCCCTCAAATGGAAGCTCAAGCAGGGCTCCAGAGGCAATTTCTGTTTTACAAATGTGATCATATTAGAGACACTTTTGCTCTTTAGTTTTTCTCAAATTCTAAATTATGCATGTGGGTCTAGAACATAAACATAATTGGCAACCAGAATATTCTGAAAGTCACAATAATCTTATATAACATATACATTATTAAATAACCAATTTTCAACCACTATTTAGCAATGTTAGTAAATTTTCTTTATACTTTCTATTTCTGACATTCTTAGATTTTTTTCAAACATTATTTTCAACTGTGGACATATCAATAATTTTAACTGTAGAAGATGGTCATTTGTATTCTAGACATTTGAAGAAAAGCACATAGAAAGCTAGATATACACACTAGCATGTATCTGTCTAGCCCTACCAATTATTAATCTCAGATAAAGTAGTAGGTTTACAAGAAATACTTCTAATTCTACTTCACAAAAGTTACCTAAGTTAATGGTGTTGCCTTATTATAGAATAATAATTTATATCATCTACAAACAGATAAAAAATCGGTTGTATGTGAAATAAAGCCAATAGAGTAAAAAATTAAATATATTTTGTTCAATATTTAAATGAGGGCAAATAATCTTTAGAGGGTAATTATATTTGTACGAACTTTGAGCATAAGTGACACATCAGTTTGGGGTGTAGTAGAGACACTGCTAGGATGTTTCACAGAGAATTACTAGGGTGCTGGCTCAATGGCTTAAGGTTCTGATTTTGGTGAGATAAATATTTCAGTCACAGAATTTATAGAGTTGAGTGGGGAAAGGGCAAATTTTAGTCAGCCATTCGGTGAGATTCAGCAGATCCACAAACCAAACCAGCATATAGCAGTAAGAAGGTAATTGTTCCCTAGTTTCAGTTTAAGCTGGAGTCCTGGATTCCTGTTTCTTTACACAGTTTTGAGGGAATGTATTCTATTTCTGGTCCACAAGGGGGCATAGTATTAAGGGCAGGAATTTCCAGGGACCTGCCCTACCTGCCTTCCCCCATGTCTCCATCCGGGTGCCCCCATCCCCTCTCTCTATCCGGGAGACCTAAAGGTCTTTGTTTAAATGACACGCAAATTCGTGAAGCGTTCCATATTTTTTTGAAAAAAAAAAAAAAAAAAATTTTTTTTCGAAGGTACAGGAAAGGATCGAAAGTCAATCACTTCAATGGAAGTTTAAAGGAACTCTTTTCATTGGCCAGGGGGCTTGGAGAAGGTGAAAATTCCTCCCAGGTTAAAAGTCCCTGTCTCCCTCATGGGGCTGATTTCCTCCTCTGGGTCCCCTTCCATTCTCCTGGAAGCTGCTTTCTCTCTCCTGGATTCCATACTTGGGCCCACTTCCATAATCCTCATGGGAGCTGCTTTTCCTCTCCTGGATTCCATACTTGGGCCCACTTCCATAATCCTCATGGGAGCTGCTTTTCCTCTCCTGGATTCCATCTTTTTGGATTCTCTCAGTGTGAGAGGAGCTTTTCTTCTTGGTTTTACCCTCTGGGAACCCTTCTCACTCAGTTTAAGAGCCATTTTTTCTTCTTCTCATTCAGTGTGAGAGCTAGCTGTTTCTCTCCCATTCTCCTTTTTTCCCTCTCTGTTTCTCTTTACCTAGATAAATCACTTCCTGCAAAAACTTTTTGGGTCCAGTATCTACTTTACGAGTGCACCGTGCCCAGCCTGGTCCCCTCTCTCATTCTTGGGTGAGTGAGGGACCAAGAGCCTGGAAAAACATCCTCTCGGGGGAGCTGTGCCTCCCCTGCACACCAAAACCCAGCAAGAGTATTTTAATATGTGATGATGGGGTAAGAGTTAGAAAGCCATGAAGAGAGCTATAAAGAAGAAAAGAGTAAAGTGAGTTGAGAGCAAATATAATCATGCTCTCATTTCAGCTTCCTTTTGACTCAGCATTGAGTTGGATTTATCACATCTTAATTGTCAAAAGGCAAGTTGATTCTATTACAATTTCAGTGCTCCTGCAAACTTGGGGAATTATATCTGCACCTACATTTATATCTAATTCTATATCTTCATCTATATCTATATCTATATCTATATCTATATCTATATCTATATCTATATCTATATCTATATCTATCTATCTATCTATATATATCAATCTGTAGCTGCAAAAGTATATATAAACTAGCTATAGAAATAAAATTTTTATGTATACTAAAATATTTCTTTTTCAGAGATAAACAATTTATCAACCGGTGCATCAGGACCATAAGCAGCAAAAACAGCACATTTAAACTTTTTAATATCAAAAATTATAATACATTATTTTATTAAAAGTGTATTTTAATTTTTTATTCTGTCAATTTCTTCAAAAGTTTAGCCTAATTTAAATGGCTTTTCTTATTTAATTAAATCAAATATATTTAAAGTAAAAATATTTTAAAGTAAGTTTTTTGGGGATTTAACTATGGCTGCTTTCAAAGAAATTTAATTCTACAGTAGAGAGATACTTTTAGCAATTTGCTTTTGTAAAGGATGAATGCAATTGATTACCCATAACTTTTTATGTTAGACAGATTGGAAGGTTGCCCTTATTATCTTACCGTCTGTTATTCATGCCTTTCTGTATTATCTTCTGCTTGAGTACAGACAATACTTGTAACTTGATTTTATGGCTTCTAAACAATAGAATATGGCAAAAAAAAAATTGATGTCACTTTCATAATTACATCTGTTACATAACACTTCATCTTGCCAGCAAACTGGGGCTTACCCTAGTGACTTTCCTCCAATGCTTGATGAAGTAAGTAGCCATGTTGGAGATACTCCATTGTCTGGGACTGTGAACATTTTCTAGGAACTGAGAACAGCATACAGCAAGAAGCTGGGACATTCAGTGCTACAACAGTAAAGAAATAAATTGTACCAATGACCTGAGGGATCATGGAAGCATGCATCCAGAGGAGAGTGCAATCCAGCCTACTCCTTATGAAACCCTTAACAGACAACCAGATAAAGCCATGCCTGGACTCCTGAGCCATGGAATCTATGTGATAAATGGTTTTGTAAACTGTTAAGTTTGCAATAACTTTTTATAGCAATGTAAAACTAATACATTTCCCAATGGAGATATTTTCAAATCTTATTCGTTGAACAGATATATTAAATGTGGCTATTCAATATGAATCAAGAACCATGATAGATGAGAATACACCATCAACTAATAAGATATAATCCCAACTTTGAGGAGCTCAAATTAGTAACAGTGAATAATAGAGATAAATAATATGCAACACATTAAGTGATATAGTACAAGCAAGTAATGAATATTACAGGCAGAGAATGTATGTTTATAGGAGACGTTTTGTCAGCACTTTGCATTTCTTTATTATTTTAATTTTTATTTATTTTTTGAGACAGGATCTTGCTTTGTCACTCAGGCCAGAGTGTAGTGGCAATATCATAGCTCACTGCAGCCTCAAATTCCTGGGCTCAAGCAATTCTCCTCCTGCCTCAGCCTCTGGAGTAGCTGGAAGTACAGTCATGTGCCACCATGCATAGCTTTTTCCTTTTCCTTTTTTTTTTTTTTTAATTTAGAGATGGGGTCTTGCAATGTTGCCCAGGCTGGTTGCAAACAACAGGGATGAGACAGTCATATGGTCTCAGCCTTGAAAAGTGCTGGGATTACAGGTATGAGAAACTATGCCTGGCCATCTTGTTTTTCTGTTTGTTTTTGTTTTGTTTGTTTTAATCAGAAGTATAATCCTGTTATTTTTAAAAATGTATTTTTTTGTTGAAATCGGGTCAGTTTTACTATACATCTGTTCATTTGCTTTTTTATGCTATTTAATATTTTTGCTGTATCTTCCATATTTCCTACAAACAGGACTCAGCTTTAAGCCTTATTTTGAGTCATGTTGTTTTCTTTTCTGCAAGAATGCAGCCACATTGGTGCTGTGTAGTTTCTGTTGTATCATATTGAAATACAAATGTCTGGCTGTCTTCTAAGATATCTGGGGGTTAAGTGGTGACTTATCCTTTCATTATGTAATTTCTCCTCAAGCTTTCATCTTATAATTTCACCTATTAATAATTTTTGCTTGAATCATGTATTTCATTAGTAATTGAAAAAATAATAATTGTCAAATTCTCAGATTCCTTCCACAATTACTACTAGTTGAAATTCTTTTGGCAAAGAAAACTTTTTCCATTCACTAGAGTTATTTGATTACCTTGAGATATAAGTATACAAGAAAGGCAAAATAAATACTTTAATTTTCTCTGTCTGCTGATGGTAAGTTAATACTTCAATAGTGATCATCAAATTTTAGAACTATGTTTTACATAGGTCACCTTGGGTTTTTTTGTTTTAGAAAGTATTATTATCAAGTTCTTGAATTATATATCCCATTTGCTTTGAACATATATTATAAATATGTAATATTTATAAATAATTGAAATGTTATTTTCAAAAATATATATTTGTTTCAATTCTTCTTTTTTAACTTTTTTTAAACTTTTATTTTAGGTTCAGGGTACATGTGAAGGTTTGTTACCTAAGTAAACTCATGTCACAGGGGCTTGTTATACAGATTATTTTATCATCCAGGAATTAAGTCCAGTACCCAATAACTGTCTGCCGAGATCAGCTGGGTCGTAAAGACCCCAACCCAGGCAGCGCTGAAGGAATTAAGAAACAGAAACAAAGATACAGTGAAAAAGTGGGATCATATTGGGACTGTGAGGGGTCTGCCAGCATTTCCCAGCTGACAGCCCAGAGTTGACTCAGACCCATGTACTTATTCTTTGTGAATAAGTGAGTATTTTTAATAATCAGGTGCTCAGTGTTTCTTCATAGAATAAAGATAGACTAAACAGACAGATAGTGCCTGCTCACTACTAAGATAGAAATAAGCTAAAAAACACTCTTTGCGAGTCAGCAATGGGGACAAGGTCATATATTCTGTCTATTGGGAGCTGCTTTAACTAGTTCATGACCAGTACATACTGCTTGCTTATTCTAGCAGTTTCCTGCCTGGGCATGGCTTGGTGATCCTCGCCATCACCTTTCAGCAAGCAACATATACTCCATCACACACAAGTCAATATTTCCTCCCAACAATTGTCTTTTCTGCTCCTCTCCTTCTTCTCACCCTGCACCCTCAAGTAGATCCCAGTGTCTATTGTTTCCTCTTTTGTGTTCATAAGTTCTCATCATTTAGCTCTCATGAGAACATGTGGTATTTGCTTTTCATTTCTTACATTACTTTACTGAGGATGATAACCTCCATCTCCATCCGTATACCCACAAAAGTCATGAATTCATTCTTTTTTATAGCTATATAATATTCTATGGTGTATATGTACCACATTTGTTTCAATTCTTAAAGTCATGCTTGAAACTGACCCACTTCAGAGCCAATAGGGTCATTCCTGTTGATATCTCTCTCCTTTAACACACCTCCTCATTTTGTCAGCATCCTAGGCTTCTGACACAGTTGTCCTAGGATCACTATTCTTCTAAAGAGCCATTTATCTAATGGGAATGGCATTTAGAGTTCACAGTTTGGGCTCTAGTGGTTGGGACACTTGCCATTTAGATGTTATGGCTTCTTGGCCTTCTGAGTGGGCAAAGTTAAAAAATAGGAATTTTTGAAAAAACTAAATTTTTTATATTTCAATTTTAACATTTCAGGGCTTTTCTCTAATTTCCTTTATTCTGAAAAGTTGTATTTATAACCTCTTAAAAACATTTTTCTTTATATTGATACATATAATTAAATATACAATATTATTTAATATTTTTAAGTAATACTGCTTTTTGAATTACTAGAAGAAATAAAGAATTGACATTCAGATTCCTCAGAACTATATCTGTTCTTTGAATTTATATGACTATGGATAACAGTCAAAATACTTCTAAAGTCACTTGAAATAATATTCTCTATGTGATATTGTCACCACCTTAAAACACAGGTTCATTAATTCCATGTTATTTTCAATTGCTAGAAAGTGCTTTTTTAACTTTTGCTTTAATTTTATATTTTAAACATACAAAATACTTGCATGACTTCAAAGTCTTGTTACATAATAAAATACAATCAGAGATGTCTCATTTACATCCTTGATTCCTCCACCCTGATTTTTATCATTCACAGCTGATTTTCTAATTGTAACACAGAGATCTTTTGACTAATTGCAAAATCTCACATGCTGCCCAACTTGATATCCTTTAGACTAACATAAGCAAAAAACTTTTTTCAGTTTTAGACTTACTGTCACTTCTTTAATTTTTATTCTTTTTATTACTATGTTCAATGTTAGTTTTTTCTTTTCAGCATTTTGAAGATATTACTTACAAGATATTTTCTTTCATGATTATTAACTTATACAATCTCTGGGTTAATGGTGTTATTGAATATTTTTATAAAATATTATTAAAAAGCACTAAAATCATTTAAATACTTATTACATGTTCTTTTTTAAAATACAAAATCATAGTAAACCTGTTTGTTTTGTCTTTTTTTTTTGAGACAGATTTACTCTTGTTGCTTAGGCTGGAGTGTAATGGTACTATCTCACCTAACTGCAACCTCCGCCTCCTGGGTTCAAGCAATCCTCCTGTCTAGGCCTGCTGAGTAGCTGGAATTATGGGCAGCTGCCACCACACCCAGCTAATTTGTTTTTTTGTGTGTGTGTGTATATATATATATTATATATAATATATATATATATTTTTGTTTAGATATAATATATATATTGTGTATATATATATATAATATATATATTTTTATTATTGCATTTTAGTTTCTGGGGTACATGTGCAGATCATGCATGATTGTTGCATAGGTACATACATGGCAATGTGGTTTGCTGCCTCCATCACCCCATCACCTATATCTGGCATTTCTCCCTATGTTTTCCCTCCCCAACTTCCCTACCCCCCACTATCCTTCCCCTATTCCTCCCCAACAGACCCCAGTGTGTGATACTCCCCTACCTGTGTCCCTGTGTTCTCATTGTTCAATATCCACCTATGAATGAGAACATGCAGTGTTTGATTTTCTGTTCTTGTGTCAGTTTGCTGAGAATGATGGTTTCCAGATTCATCCTTGTCCCTACAAAGGACACAAATTCATCATTTTTTATGGCTGCATAGTATTCCATGGTATATATATATGCCACATTTTCCTTGTCCAGTCTATCATCAATGGCCATTTGGGTTGCTTTCAGGTCTTTGCTATTGTAAGCAGTGCCACTATGAATATACATGTGCATGTGCCTTTATAATAGAATGATTTATAATCCTCTGGGTATGTACCCAGTAATTGGATTGCTGGGTCAAATGGAATTTCTATTTCTAGGTCCTTGAGGAATCACCACACTGTCTTCCATAATGGTTGAACTAATTTACACTAAAGGATGCCCTCTCTCACCTCTACTATTCAATATAGTGTTGGAAATTCTAGCCAGAGAAATCAGGCAAGAAAAAGAAATAAAGGGTTTTAAATTAGGAAAGGAGTAAGTCAAATTGTCTCTATTTGCAGACGACATGATTAGAAGACCCCATTATCTCAGCCCCAAATCCCCTTAAACTGATAAGCAACTTCAGCAAAGTCTCAGGATACAAAATCAATGTGCAGAAATCACAGGCATTGCTATACATCAATAACAGACTTAAAGAGAGCCAAATCAAGCATGAACTGCCATTCACAATTGCTACAAAGAAAATAAAATACCTAGGAATACAACTAACAAAGGATGTAAAGGACCTCTTCAAGGAGAACTACAAACCACTGCTCAACGAAATAAGAGAGGACACAAACAGATGGAGAAACATTCCATGCTCATGTTTGGGAAGAATCAGTATTGTGAAAATGGCCATACTGCCCAAAGTAATTTAGAGATTCAGTGCTATCCCCATCAAGCTACCAATGACCCTCTTCACAGAACTGGAAAAAACCACCTTATACTTCATATGGAACCTAAAGAGAGCCTGCAAAATTTTTATTTTTTAATAGAGACAAAATTTTTATTTTTTAATTTTGCCATGTTGGCCAGACTGGTATCGAATCAGACCTCTGATTATCCAAGTGCCTCAGCCTCCCAAAGTGCTGGGGTTACAGGCGTGAGCCACCACGCGGACCTGTTATTTTTCATTTTTACATACTTTTATGTATTTGGTTTTTTTCCTTACTGGCATTTTCACTAACTCCAAAATCAAGCTGTCTTTCTCTATTAAGAACAATTTGAATGCTTTTACTTTCATAAATAACACTTGAGGTATAATTAAGCTATGATAACATTCATTATTTTAAAGTGCATGATTACTGGATTTTAATATATTTGGAGTTGTACAACCATCATCATTATCTAATTTTACAGCATTGCATTTTTTCACCACCAAAAGACTTGTTACATCAAGGAAGAGTAAACACTGAAGAAACTTAGTGATTATTAGGAAAATTACAAGAAAGAAGAATTTTCTTTAGGGACATCTTGCCATCTGTATAAAGACTACCAACTACTTGGGGATTGTATTATAGAAATAGCAATTGTCCCTTTGACCAATCAGGGGGAAAAAAGTACTTAGGGCAAATCAATTGAGCAGCAACAGTATGTTGGGAAAAAATTTATTTTTAAAAAATTGAAACATAATAATTATACATATTTATGGGGTACCATGTGATCTTTCTATGTAGTGTAATGAGCAAATCAGGGTAATTATTATCTTAATCATCTGAAACATTTATCATATCTTTGGAGTGAGAACAGGCAAGATCCTCTCTCCTAGCTATTTTGATATATACCTTACATTGTTAATTATAGTCACTGACAGGGCTTGGCTCTGTGTCCCCATCCAAATCTCATCTTGAATTGTAATTTCCATAATCCCCACTTGTTGAGAAAAGGAGCTGGTGGGAGGTAGGTGATTGGATCACGGAGGTGGCTTCCCCCATGCAGTTCTTGCCATAGTGAGTGAATTTGTTGTTCTTGTCTTAGTGAGTGAGTTTCCAAGGAGATCTGTTTTTTTTTTTTTTTTGAGACAGTCTTGCTCTGTCGCCCAGACTAGAGTGCAGTGACATGATCTTGGCTCACTGCAATCTCTGCCTCCCCAGTTGAAGTGATTCTCCTATGTGAGCCTCCTGAGTAACTGGGACTACAGGTGTGTGCCACCACGCCCAGCTAATTTTTGTGTTTTTAGTAGAGACGTGGTTTCACCATGTTGGCCAGGATGGTCTGGATCTCTTGACATCGTGATCTTCCCGCCTCAGCCTCCTAAGGTGCAGGAATTACAGGCGAGTCACTGCGTCGGCCAGTCTGGTTGTTTAATAAGTGTCTGGTGCTTCCTGCTTCTTGCTCTTATTGTATCTTTCTGCCACCTTGTGAAGAAGGTACTTGATTCTCCTTCACCTTCCACTATGATTGCAATTTCCTAAGGCCTTCCAGTCATGTGAGACTATGAATCAATTAAATCTCTTCCTTTACAAATTTCCTAACCTCAGTATTTCTTTATGGCAGTGTGAAAATAGACTAATAGGGTCACTCTACTGAGCAATCAAGCAACTGAATATCAGAACTTACTCCTTCTAATTGTAACTTTGTATCATTGACCAACTTCTCTTCATCCTTACCTCTGTGTGTTGTCCCCAACCTCAGCCTCTGGTAACTATCATTCTACTCTCTGTTTTTATAAGATCAACTTGTTTAGATTCCACATGTGAGTGAGATCATGTGATATTTGTCTTTCTGTGTCTGGCTTATTTTACTTAACATTATGCACTCCTGGCTCATTCATGTTGTTGCAAATGACAGAATTTTATTCTTTTTCACAGAGCAATAGTATTCCATTGTAAAAGTATACAATTATATAAATTCATCTGCTTGGGAAACTTAAGTTGATTATTATGAATGGGAAATTTTTAAATCTAAAAATGTAAGGATAGAGAATTTTCTAACATGAAAACATTAATATTAGTTTTAAAGAATTAGAAAATGTTAGAATAATTATAATGACCCAATCATGGTTTTAAAACTGTTTTCTGATCAGTGTGTTTTCTTATTATTAATAAATTATTTTTCTTCAACTACTATAAATTCTTAGTTTTCTTCTATGTTAATTTGAATGTAACTCATATTTCTAAATTAACAGTAACAGGATTTATAGAGATTGAATAACCAAACATTGATTGAATTATCTAATTTCCTGCCTTCGTAACTTTGTCAAACAGCAGTTTCTTGAACCTCAATGATCTTGTTCAAGATTAAAGAGTGATCATTTTTATACTTCATCATAATGTAGTAGGAATAAGGGAGAAAATAAGATTTTTTTTAATTCTAAGAATTTTCTTTTTACATTTTATATATCTAATACTAGGGTTCAAGTTATAACTGATAACATCTTATAATTAATTTAATAGATATCTTCTTTGTTATTTAGACATATTTCACAAATGGTAAAGTTTTGATTTGATGTAGTAAGTGCATATATTGCTTAATACGATACTTATCACATAGTAGAAATTCCATAAATGGCAAGGATATGATTTAGGTGTTTTCGCATCCAGATCTCATCTTGAATTGTAGTTCCCAAATCTCCATGTGTCATGGGAGAGACCTGGTAGGAGGTAATTGAATCGCAGAAGCAGTTACCCTCTTGCAGTTCTCATGATAGTGAGTGAGTTCTCAAAGGATCTGATGGTTTTATAAGGGACTTTTCCCCTTTGCTTAATACTTCTCTCTCCTGTCACTTTCTGAAGAAGGATGTGTTTGTTTCTCCTTCTGCCAAGATGTAAGTTTCCGAAGGCCTTCACAGGCATGCAGAACTGTGAGTTAATTAAACCTTTTGCCTGTATAGATTACCAGGTCTTGGGTATTTCTTCATAGAAGCATTAGAAGGAATTAATACAGATAATATCTCTTAAGGCAGACTGTTTGTGCTTTTTCTTCTGTGACCAGGCACCTGCAAGGGTAGTGTCAAGATACTGCTGAGCTGTTGATTGTTTATTCAAGTGCATCTATTCTATGTCAATGTTAAAGAAAGATGTGTCCAATAAATAAACAAACCAACCGAAAAAAAACTGAATTTCATTCATGTTTGCCTAAAAGATTTCTATGAAAAGATCTCATCCCCAAGAATGTCCTTTTAGGAATCTCAGCTTTTGAAAAAATGTCACAGACATCTGCATGTATATATATTATCCTTGCTAATAAACTATAATGTCCATGAAGATAGGGATTATGGTATGCATCAATAGATCTGTAATAACACAATATTGACTTGCATATTCTAGGTAACTGATTCTAACTAATATATATTTGAATTTAAGTTCTGAAATAAAAAAAAACTAGTTAAGTAATGCAATTATGAAAAAACAGGGAGGAAACTTCAATGCATATTACTAAGTGAAAGGAGCCAGCATGGAAAGGCTTCTATCTGTGACAGCAATTGTATGACATTCTCAGAAAGGCAAATCTATGAAGATAATAAAATAATCTGTGATTGGCACCTTCTCTTGACTAAACTCCAAGGTGATAGCTACATGTGAGAATATACTGAGGTCTCACTTCTGCTCCTTGATGTTAGACAGAGGGAAAAACATAAACATCATCCCGTTATATGTGCATAGTGAAAGATTCAAAGAGTAATTTATGCTTAAATGTTTTTAAAATTTAACACAGCGTTAATCAATAATAGCAAGATGTCTTTCTATACTTTATCCTAGATCCTTTCGGTGGAAACCACAACCGACTACTCTCAGTGGACTATGCTTATGTGGCATAACAATCCATGTTGACTGGCGATTGTGGAGTGGCTTCTTAAAGGGGTAGCATATTCTTTTTTAAAAATGATTTATTAATTAAAGCGCTACAAAAAAAAAAAACCCTTCAAATGTCTGAATCATTTTGAGATGCTAGAAATTTCCCCAAAACGAAAAGATAAAAAATGGCTTCGCTCATATTCATCTCAGTGATTGTTTAGATTACCAGTGACAAAAAATTCACCTAAAACTAAGAAGCAAAATGGTTAATGTTTCATCCCTGGATCAATTCTTTGATCTGGAAGCATTAGTTATGGTAAACAACTCAATCATGTTTTTATACCTGAGGTTTAAAGGGAAAAATACTGAGTTTAAAATTACCCATTGTAACTTTATCATTGGAATAGGGGAAATAGTTCTTCAAACTAGAGAAAAGTACTGAATCGCTGGATTATCCTGGTTTAGAGGCTCAACACCAAAGCTGTCACTTATATTAAGATTAATGTAGTGTATTCTATAACTGACCTAAAAGATGTAAACTCTTCTAGCCACTTGGATAAGGAATGGGAGGGCATTGCAGCTGAATGTTCTTGGTTTACAGTTTCATTTTTTCTGTTTTGTTTTGTCAGTCTGGTAACAACCTTAGTTTGAATCAATTCCCAGTTTCAGGTGCTCCGATCACCCCTGTTAGCAGGAAGACCGTATAGGATTTGCTTTTCAATATTCTCTCTCTCTTGTTCTTTCTGTTATTTACCATTCTGTACTATTACACCTTGGTTTGTCTATTATGAAAGCATTATTAGTAAAAGCCCATCCCTAGATTGCCAAGTAAAGACAAGGGATTAATGTAAGCAATCAATTAAAAAAAATGAAACTCAACTTTAAAAAGACTTTTTCAAATCTTTTAGTTCAATAAGACTAACAATTAAGTTCATAGATCCAATGTGGTGGCAGTTCAGATAAACACATCCGGGATGGGTAGGGGCTGTTTTCTGAGATAAGCAGGGAGGCAAGTCTACTTTTTTCTCTCTTTTCATGCATATGAATAACCTCTTAGAGATAAGTGGAAATATGTCCAAGCCAAAGCAGCCTTATAAAATTAGAGAAACAGTCTCATAGACATGTAATTCAATGCTGTCTGCTTCTTGTTAATTAGCTTGGGAAAATAAGATCTGTTGACATTGTTTTTAATGACCTTTTAAAATGGTTTTGTGGTCACTGGCCTGTTTAAAGAAATGTCTCCTCACTGACTCTGAGTGTCTGATCTTCCCACAGACTATTAGTAACAAGGCAGCATGTCTGACTTATGTCTAACATCCTTCTGCAACTTAACTAATGATCAGTAATTAAAATTATTCTTCACTTTTTATCGTCATCTTTAACTTTTGCTTAAGGCTCTTATTCTGCAGAATTGTTGAGCCATTCTTTATATACTTTAGTAAAATATTAGAAGTAAATATTTCTGATAGAACATAGAGCATAAACAAAATTCTGTTGTCTTTCTTGCACACACGCACACACACACACACACACACACACACACACACACACACTCTTTAACAGGTACGTTTCATGCATTAGGAAAACTTTCAATGACACAGGATTTTCTACATAAAGAATATAGACCTAAATATAAAGGACTTTCTTTGTCTAGGATTAGTGGCTATGTACTTTAATTTTGGACTTAAAATGGACTTAAATCTCTCTTGATGCATTTTCTGTTTTTTGTTTGTTTGTTTTGGAGATAGAGTCTCCTTCTGTTACCCAGGCTGGAGTGCAGTGGTGCAATGGCTCACTGCAACCTCCCAGAGTAGCTGGGATTACAGGTGCCCGCCACCATGCTTGGCTAATTTTTGTCTTTTTAGTAGAGACGGGGTTTTGCCATCTTGGTCAGGCTGGTCTTGAACTCCTCCACCCTTTTCATTCTCCCAAAGTACTGGGATTACAGACAGGAGCCAGGGCACCTGGCCTGTTCTTAATGTAATGAGCTAGTCAGGTTTATTCTTCTATACTCTACCTCTTTATTATTCTATACTCTATAAAATATTCTGAAAAACTTGACATTCTAACTATTCAATGTGAAGTTTATATTGGGTGGATAAAAGTATCATGTCTTCACAGTTCACCTAACGTCTCTTCTACTATATTTTAAAATGTACTTTATACCATGTTTTTGATTACCTGTTACCCTAAGTTATTTTTTCTTCTTGAAAAGATAGGCTTACTTTATTCTTTATTGAGAAACTTGAAAATAACCCAAGTTAGATAAGTTACACTTTAATTGCCTGTTGTTTAAGTAAAAATTTCATGAAAATGTTGCTAGTTTAGCTTTCAATTCAAACAATCACACAAGTTCTTCTCCTGACACAGAAGTGCCATATGCAGAATTCTCATTTTTATACAACAAATATTAAAACAATGTTTACTCAGGGACAAGGAACTAATGAAATTAAATAAATAATAATTATTAATATTCTTCTCTTTAACAAATTTTCACCAAAGCTACTCTTAAAGGAAATTAGTATTTCCCTCCTGAAACTACTGCTTAGGGGTAATGAATACAATGACTGGCATAGCTGTTTGGTTTCATTGCCTTGGTAGTGGCTAACTGCTGGCAGTTTTACTCACCACTGTGTTTGCACCATCAGTGAAAATGCCAACATAGTGAACACAAAAATATTGATGTAGTAGTATAAGGAAAGTTGTTTTGACTGTGTACCTTTGGAAGTGCCCAGTTGACAAGCGGGGATTTGCAGACAGCATATTAAGCGCAACTGGTCTAGGGAGCTGAGCACCATCTCTTGTTCTGCAGACTTCAGTAATTGAATGTGAGTAGCTGTTTTCTCTATAGTGTTCTCTTTGTTGTTCATGAAAGTATCTCATCATAATAAAGAAATTTATTTCTTGCTGAAACTTAAGCCTCTTGCAGTATCGGGTGAAACTCCAGAGCAGTTGTTCTCTATTAGGTAGAGTTTCTGACTTCCTTGTTTGTGTTTGCATAGCATCTCCTCCCAACACATGCTTTCAAGTTCACTGTGGCAGATGCAAAAATGTGCCAGAGGGTCTTGCAATGGCAGTTACAGCCTTGGCTCAGCAGTGACACACACATTATTTCCCCTAATTATTCATTGGTTAGAAATGATTATAAGATTCACATGTAACTTCAAAGTCCTTGGAAATGTAATGATCCCATACACCCAGACACCAAGGACAACCAGTTAAAAGCATTACAAGACTCTATCATATCTCATTATTCACACATCTGTTAAATATTTTTGGAGTTTCTGTACATACCAAGAATCTTGCTAGGCAATTTTGGTAGGAAGTATCAGGGATTTGTTGGCCTCACTCAAGGGAAATTGAGGTAGGTAAATAATAAAATATGATAAATGCTTTAATGAAGTAAGTACCTGGCAGGGTTTCAGATACTACTGAGATGTGGTATAAGACGAACACATGACTGGCCATGGTGGCTCACGCCTGTAATCCCAGCACATTGGGAAGACGAGGGGGCAAATCATGAGGTCAGGAGATTGAGACCATCCTGGCCAACATGGTGAAACCCCATCTCTACTAAAAATACAAAACTTAGCTGGGCATGGTGGCATGCACCTATGTCCCAGCTACTCCTGAGGCTGAGGCAGGAGAATCACTTGAACAGGGGAGGTACAGGTTGCAGTGAGCCAAGATGGCGCCACTGCACTCCAGCCTGGGCAAGAGTGAGACTCTATCTCAAAAAGGGAAAAAAAAAAAAAAACAAACACAAGCAGACTCATTGGCCTGGCCACCTGGAGGAGGTTGTTAACTTCACAAGAGCTGTTTCTATGCAGCACAGGGATTAGATTCGATTTTAGTAAAATGAATTTGAGAAGGTCATACAGAAGAGGTATATAGAGGATAATTTTTTTTTTTTTAATTTTTATTGCATTATAGGTTTTGGGGTACATGTGCAGAATGTGCAAGATAGTTGCATAGGTACACACATGACAGTGTGTTTTGCTGCCTTCCTCCCCTTCACCCACACTTGGTATTCATCCCCAGGCTATCCCCCCAAGCCCCCCACCACTGTCCCTCCCCCATTTCCCCCAACAGTCCCCAGTGTATAGTAGACCACCTCTCTGTGTCCATGTGTTCTCATTTTTCTCACCCACCTATGAGTGAGTATATGCAGTATTTCTTTTTCTGTTCTTGTGTCAGTTTGCTGAGAATGATGTTCTCCAGATTCATCTATGTCCTTACAAAGGACACAAACTCATCATTTCTGATTGCTGCATAATATTCCATGGTGTATATGTGCCACATTTTCCCAGTCCATTCTATCATCGATGGGCATTTGGGTTGGTTCCAGGTCTTTGCTATTGTAAACAGTGCTGCAATGAACATTAACCACCATGAATTTCATATGGAAACAAAAAAGAGCCCGCATAGCCAAGTCAATTCTAAGCAAAAAAGAACACAGCGGGAGGCATCACGCTACCAGACTTCAAACTATACTACAAGGCTACAGTAATCAAAACAGCATGGTACTGGTACCAAAACAGAGATATAGACCAATGGAACAGAACAGAAGCATCGGAGGCAACACAACATATCTACAACCATATTATATTTGATAAACCAGACAAAAACAGGCAATGGGGAAAGGATTCCCTATTTAATAAATGGTGTTGGGAAAACTGGCTAGCCATGTGCAGAAAGCAGAAACTGGACCCCTTTCTGACACCTTACACTAAAATTAACTCCAGATGGATTAAAGACTTAAACGTAAGACCTGACACCATAAAAACCCTAGAAGAAAATCTAGGCAAAACCGTTCAGGACATAGGAGTAGGCAAGGACTTCATGAACAAAACACCAAAAGCATTGGCAACAAAAGCCAAAATAGACAAATGGGACCTAATCAAACTCCACAGCTTCTGCACGGCAAAAGAAACAGTCACTAGAGTGAATCGGCAACCATCAGAATGGGAAAAAATATTTGCAGTTTACACATCTGACAAAGGGCTGATATCCAGAATTTACAAAGAACTCAAACAGATTTACAGAAAAAAAAACAAACAAGCCCATTCAAAAATGGGCAAAGGATATGAACAGAAACTTTACAAAAGAAGACATACATGAGGCCAACAAACATATGAAAAAGTGCTCATCATCATTGGTCATTAGAGAGATGCAAATCAAAATCACATTGAGATATCATCTCACACCAGTTAGAATGGCGATCATTAAAAAATCTGGAGACAGCAGATGCTGGAGAGGATGTGGAGAAATAGGAACACTCTTACACTGTTGGTGGGAATGTAAATTAGTTCAACCATTGTGGAAGACAGTGTGGCGATTCCTCAGGGACCTAGAAATAGAAATTCCATTTGACCCAGCAATCCCATTACTGGGTATCTATCCAAAAGACTATAAATCGTTCTACTATGAGGATAATTTTAAAAATGAATCTTGAGGATAATTTGAAAAAGTGCCTCAAAGACACTGAAGACCCCTGAGGCCAATGTGTTTGATAAAGTCAAGAGAGAGTAGCAAAGGCTGAAAGTAATTAAAATGGGGCCAAAATAAAGCCTTTTTTTTTTTTACATTGTTGTGCACTGTCGTCTTTGGTGAAATGCCAACTTCCAGATACTAATAAAATTATTTTTCTAAGAATTAAAGTTTTTTTTTTCCCTATTCAATATCTGCTAGGGATGCTGAACATAAACTTGAATGTTATATTCCTGCTTTACTTTGATCATGGATGGGGCATTGTTTGGCAAAAGGACTTGAAGTTTAGACTCTCAACAGAGGCTTTCTGCTGAAAGAGGAGATGTATGCTCCTCTGTCAGGCAAACAACAGAAGGGGTTTTGTGTAAGGCCACATAAGCAGAAAACTGGCAGATGCCCTTACTTTCAGCAGCTTAAAGTGTTCAGTCTGAACAAAGCATTCATCAATGAGCATACAATGAAGACTTCTAGATGTCAAAGGAAGAGATGGTTGGATGATTAGGATACCATTTCACCAAACAAAATGGACTAGTTTCATTCACTTTTGGAATAATTGTCCTTTTTTCCCCTAAATTTCATGATACCATCTCTTCACTTTCAACAAAACAAATAACAAAGCTTTGATTGTAAGCACTAGTTTTAATCATTGTCCAAACAGGAATAAAATAAATTAATAATTGGTTAAGGAAAATTATGTTAATAAATAAAGCTCACTTTGCTATTCAAGTTAATTTTTAAAAGAAAAATTTCTATATTTATAAAAAATATGTGTGAATTTTTAAATAAAAAGCTGTCTAGTGTTATTAAAGTTTATGCCTCTATGACTTTGTATAATATGTTGAAATTAAAATATATAGAATAAACTTGTAATTATTACATTATAATACCCTACTTCCTGAATTCTGTGTAAAAGGGACATTTATTCTGTGTATTTTTGTATGTATACAGAAGCCCACCACCATGCCAGGCTAATTTTTTGTATTTTTAGTAGAGACAAGTTTCCCCATGTTGGCCAGGCAGTCTCCTGACCTCAGGTGATCTGCATGCCTTGGCCTCCCAAGGTGCTGGGATTACAGGTGTCAGCCACTGTGCCTGGCCCTAATTCTTGATTCTTGATTAATCACCTAAGTTAAATTTGATATAAGACCAAAGATTTCCAATGTCAGAAAAATTATAACTTATGATCAGTTTAATAATTTTTGAATTTATCTTTTAGCTCAAATCACACTCAACTCAGTTTTCATTTTAATTTTTCAGCCTAAATTATTATATATTTATATTGATTTATTTTATTTTGCCAGAAAATAATGTTCTTTTCCAACTCCTGATGATTAACATATGCCAGTTTGTCTATGTGCAATTTTCACATGAAAATGCTGACAATTTGACAAATCTAGTAATTCTTACAGAATTTTTCCCTCTGCTCCTGCGTCATTGCTATTACTATTTTTTTTTTTTTTGATAAACCCATTTTGTTGCAGAGGTTGATATTCCTGGAATCAGACAGACCCATGTCGATAATCTGAATCCTGTACTTACCAACTCTTCAACCCCTCAGGCAAGTTATCTAACGCTGATACATAAAGTGGCATATATTCTACCACACCAAAAAGATTACATAATTCATTGCATATAAGTATTTCAGAAAGCAAAACACATATTAAGTATTCAAAATATCATAGTTTTTTTTCTATTAGCGTTGTCTTTGAAACTGAAAAGCAGTCTCTCAGGATAAGATCATGAGCAGTTACAGACACATGAAATAAAGAGAATGGGTAAGAAAGTTAAAGTTAAAACATATTTGCATGAATTTATCATACTCCTCAAGCATTATTAATGTGTTAGAAAAATAATCATAATAAAATGCATACTCACAAAGGGAAAATGATAAGAACAGCTTACAGAAGCACAGTAATTGTGTCAGTAAAGAATATAAAAAATGGAAGCTAAGTGCTAGCACAGTACAATAGTAACCAGAAGCAAGACAGTTCCCAGAATCCCAAGAGGACTTGAAACATGGCGATACCAGAAATTGTAAATTTTGACATAAATGTGGGGATAAACTAAAATTATGGCTGTGGAAAAGTTAGTTTTTTAAAATTGCCTCCCTAATTAAAGCAACTCCAAAATCCATATGAGACCTAATATTTATTCTTTGGAGTGTGTACAACGGGAGAAATTAGATTTAGGTACATGAATGAAAACATTGAAACTGACGAGCTAAATTGAAATTTGTTCCAAAACAGCCAGAAATTGATCAGTCTTCTCAAATTCTAATCTAAGAACATTGGCAGTAAGTTGTAGACAGCCAAAGAAAAGCCACATTTTTTTTTCTAAAAAACCTGGAATTTTCCAGAAAATTAAATAAACCTGTACATTTGGAACTGGTATAATGGGAAAAACATTAGTATTTTTTTACCCAGTTACTATGGAGCACAGCTTTTTTCAAACAGATAGCTACCAATAGACTATGAAATTCTTTGTGAAACATAATCAGAAAACCAGAGATCAATAAGCATTGAGAAAAGGATGCAAAGTCAAGACAGACACTAAAGCATATAAACAAAAAGTGAAAACATTTGAAGATAGCAGAGACAGTGCAAAGAGTACTAAACAAACAAAAACACATGCTTACTGAGAAAATAAACATTATTGAATTGTAATCATTCAGGAGAGACTGGGTCACACTGCAATAAGGAAAAAACAAAACTGTAGTGGTTTAAAAAATGAAGAAGGATGAATGTATGTTTGTACGTATGCATGTATGCACGTCTGTATGTATGTATGTATTGTTGGTGCTGGTGATAAAAGTAGTAGTATAGCTTGGAAAGTTCACTCTGGGTTCATGTTACTGTCAGGATCACTCAATATCTAAGCTGATAAAGGATCCAGCATCCTATAGCTGCACCACCTGGTCACACATATTTTTTTAGTCAACTGGGTGATAAATGACATATAAAAGGTTTTACATCAGCAACAAAATGCTGACAATGGAAAAATGCATCAGTTTTCACTACAACCCATTGGACAGAACAAGTCACATGCTGGCATGCATCTTCAAAGAGAAGGAGAAAGTAGAATCCCTTCATTCACTTGGAAAGTGAAGAAAATCAGATGTATCATTCCAAGTTCATAGCATATTCTTTTAAAATATATATATGATGCTAGCAACTAAGATTTTTTTTAAAAAGATACAGTTTTTGTGTGTGGTAACTGACAGCAGATAATAAATTCAGTGTGAAAACGGAATGGACAAATATGAAGATATCATAGAATGTGAAAAAAATTAAAAACCAACACCACTACTAAAAAGATTACTATAAGAAAAGACAAATAGGAAATCAAAAATTTTAGAAAGAGTAATAAAAATAGGCCAGGTACTGTGACTCACCCTTGTAATCCCAGCACTTTGGGAGACCGAGACAGGCAGATCACCTGAGGTCAGGGGTTTGAAACCAGCCTAGTCAACATGGTGAAACCCTGTCTCTAGTAGAAATACAAAACTTAGCCAGGTCTGGTGGTGTGTGCCTGCAATCCCAGCTACAAATAATATACAGAATTATTATCGCTGAATTTAACAGGCTTGTTCTTAGTGATATGCCATGTCTAAGTAGACACACACTAAGATATTTCATTGTAAAACGTTAAAAACATTTACTTCCATAGAGCTAAAAAAAATTTAAAATGAAAATAAAATGTCATTAGCATTCTCAAATTCAGCATTGGAGAGGAGAAAATTATTGAATAATGTCTTCAAATTTCTGAGAAAAATATTCTCAAAAAATTATTGAGTAATATCAAATTTCTGATAAAAATTATTTTGGGAATTATTGAACTATTATTAATCTCTTTTGAATGTAAAATTAAGACATTCATTGCACAAAAGAAAATAAAAATTGTTTGCCTTATCCCTTTTGCTAGGAAGTAACTAGTACTTTAACAACCAGGGTGAGTTAATTATTTACAGAGAGATCAAGAGAAAATCCTGTAGGATAAAAATGAATCCTCACAATGAGATTCTATGCAGAGTAATGTAAAACTAATCTGGCAGGGAGCATGAGATGAGTATGTTTAATGAAGAAGGCAAACCTTCTGCATTAAAAACAACAGAAAAAAAATCAACTAAACAATTGGTGGGAGAGTTGGGGAAATGATGCAGAGTATTCAGAATTGTATTTTACATTCAGAAGCTAACAAATGTTGAAAACATGAATTAACTGTAATATAATAAATTAAATAATAATATAAATATTATCCTTAATGTTTCACTCAACACAGTTTACTTGAATTTCTCTATTGGTGACTGGCTTTATTTCTTACTAAATCTCTTTAAATTAACAGTTAAAAAGTGAGATTTGTGTGGGGTAGGGTGTTTCAAATTTTATTTGTCTTTGTCTTGAAATCATTTCTTCAGGACCAGACTTTTTTTTTAAGTTAACCTGTTAAAGCTTGAGCAAAGATGATAAATACAAAACTTTTGTTCCAAAATCCTTTATATTAAATCCTAAAGATAAGATATTTATATTTGATGTGGATATACTTGCAAATAAAAACTTTAACTACATACAAAGTGTTCCTAATGGGCCTTTCTTGAAAATATTCTATTCTGTATACATGGCCATGATTCATGCCAAATTGAAAATACTAAATAAAATGGCAAGATTTAAATTAGGTTGTACATTTGTTGCAAATATAAACTTTCTCATCTATAAGTAATCATACTGAAGTTTTCAGTACACTTTATTATATTATCAGGGTTGTGTTTACGATGGTTTAAATGGTAAAATGTAAGTGCTGAGTAAATAATAATGTAGAATTGATGTTTAAGTGGTTGTTGACATGGCTTTTTATGCTGAATCACTCAACTGCAGATAAAATTGATTCAACTGATGCAATGTTATCAAGAATCAGAATAGATGTACTTACTTTAGATTAAAATGCTAAGCATGTCAATAATTAGCAAAATCAGTTTCCAAACTGTCTGCATCAAAATTTCAAAATTTACTGAAAATAATATGCCTATTGTATCTCTTTGTGAGGAAGCACCATATAATTGAATGAGTTTCTATAAGAGATAACTAGAAACTTGGGTGGAGATTTCACTATCTGTAATATGAGAGGAACCACAGACAGTCATTGTCTTGCTGACATATACTTCTCCTGGACATTAGAGTCCTGTTAATAAGACGTTCATTTTAGCTTGCCACATTCAATCAGCATATTATTGTTTTCCACTGTTTTCAACAATTCATTTTCAAAAGCATTTTAATCACACTAGACATACATGATTTTTACAGAACCAAGAAAGCTATTACCTAAGATGGAAAATCTGTTTCGGTAAGCTCTTGTCAAATTTGTGTGTGTTTTTTCTCTTACTATTTGAAGGATTGTGGCAAAGTAAATAAATAAAGCAAAGTAAAAGGGAGGTCTATCATTTTGTGTGTGTGTGTGTGTGTGTGTGTGTGTGTGTGTGTGCATATATAGACACTTAATTGAATATAAACATAAGACATAATATGCCAAACCTGTATTCTGATTCTATTCTGGAGGAACAGATTTTGGGAAATAAAGAAAAACTTCAGAGTAGTAAAACATTTTTATTTTTAGTTTCAATTTCAGTAAGTTACAAATTATCTAACAAAAGAAATGAGAGACTTATTTATATAGCAAAAACTCAGTTAACCACTTTCTAATGTACTATAAGAATTTGCAACATGTTCAATGAATAATGCATTACTGCCTCACTGGAACTTAAATTCAATGGGCTTAGCTTAATTTATCTTAATAAGGTTATTAATAAGTATTTGAAAAGCATGCATTGAAAAAAATTTACTTTCATAAAACAATTCAACCTGGCATCTGAAAAAAGACACTTATTTTTAGAATTAAATGTGACTAGTCTTATTTTAAAGATAAAATGAAAGATACATTTATTACACATGCAAATACAATAAAATTAAAAATAACCCATTCTCTTATTTTTTAAAAACTGCTGTTGCACATTTAAAACATTTAGTTTGCATTTTAACAGGGTTTTTCTGCTAAAAGACATTATAATTATAATTATCTACAAATGAGATTCATTAAAGGTTGAGTTTCGCAGTAAAAATACTGTCTATATAAAATATCTAAGAGCTTTCCTATAAAATACTTTCATATTCTTTGAAAAAAACTGATCTTAAATTTATGTTTATTTAGAAATATATTCATTACATACTAGGAAACATGACTCTTTTGTTTCATTTTGTTTAATTTTCTTTTTCAACTGCCACTTCAGGAAGAAGAGATACTTTGGACCTGTATTCTTTCTACCACAATTCCACATGGCATCATATTATGGAAATAAAATATATTTTTTTCCAGGAAGCTATTATGGTGTTCATATCCATATCAAAGCTTGCTTCCCTAACTTTCTTTTCCTGATAAGACTCAGACTTATTTTTGATAAAACATGCTGACCAAATACTGAGACTATAATAGTGCCATATTATCTCAGTCATCAGGAAGAAAAAAAATCCTTTCAAAAGTATAATGAGACAATATTTCTTATTTCCTATCTAGCTCCATTTTTAAAGTTGTTCTCACTGCATTTTTACAATGTAAAGCTTTATGATGTGTAATTTTTCACTAAACTTCCTAGGTCTGTAAAATATCTTCTATTGTAAGGCTTCAACATCTATAGAAATATAAATAGTTAAAAGCTATGGCTATTAACTTTAAATCACACAATTGCATCTTTTTTTTTTTTTAACATATCCACAATGGCAAACGGATTCAAATAGGCAGAATATAACTATTTTATATAAACTTAAATGGATCTAACGCTATTCTAACTAAATTAATCCTCTAGTTAGACTCAAGCATACAGAAAAATATACCTTTTAATGAAGAAGAGGCTATTAAAAACTGGATATAAGATGTCATAATGTTAATATAAATGACTTCAGTACTACTCATCCATTAGGAGCTTCCATTGGGTTTATATAACACATTTCCATGAGGCTAAGTCCTCCCTGAAAGCATGATGAAAAAGAGGGGATTTTTTTTCTGCTCCTTTGTATATGTATCATTTTAGATTAATCAGAGTAGCCATTCTGCTGCACTTGAGTTTTAGAACTTGTTTTGCACACAATTCAAGCAGAGTATAACAAGCAGTCTATAATAATAACATACAAAGAAAGCCAAAGGGGCAGTAGTTTTTACTAAAACTTAATGTGTTTTACTCCAAAGTGTGCCTAGCTAAAGAACACACACTTGGGAAACATTGACTTTTCTGAGCTATAGGATAGCCCTAAGTGAAATTAATTTAAATAAACATTTTCCATCATACATTTTTCTGAAAGCTTAGAGGTGAGAAAAATGACTTTTCTCATATTTGGCCAGGTAGATTTCAATGTTCCATAGAAATACCATATGAAATGTACAGTAATTTGTTGACTTTTTAAAAAGAATTTTTTATAACTTAATTTCTCTGTTTGTAATAAACACACGTGTTTTTACCTTTCAAAGTGCCAGCCATTTTGTGAAAAGTGCATTCAGTATTGGTGTGATCTCACATGTGAATGATCCTTTCCCAAGCCCAAGTCCCAAGAAACAACCATAAACTCAGTACAACTCTAATATAACCAGATTTTACCTGAATCCCCCTGCCACAGACTAAGCTTCCATGCAAAAACCTGAGTATTATAAATTGAGGTATTTCCCCCAATACTTCATAATTGCTTGTTAATGGAGTATTAATTGAATATTTTTATTGAGATTAGTCAAATTTTAATTACTTTCTAAGAGTTACCATTTGAAATCAAGGTGTGTGATGTGTATGTGTGTGTGTAATTTACAGTAGCACTGTCATCAATTTTTCATAGGATGCTGGAAATGAAATTTTACACTTTTACCTTTTTTCTTCTACAGTTCTTTTGCAGCAAGATGTGTTTATACATTTATCTAGACATCAATTCTGTGGATATTAACTAAGAATTGATATACAAATAAAATGAGATTTGAATATAAAATGCAATATCTAATAGTCTTTTTTCAATAATTTTTAGTTTACTAATTAACACAAAACATGTCTTTTTAATTTAATAATTTATTAATCCCTTTATTTGGTTAAAAATGTATTGAATGTCTATGTATAACTAAACATTATTATTTTGTTTTAATTGTTTCTAAAATTTGTAAAATGGCTATTTAGTGGTGGATAGGGCTTATCTTTGTAAATTCATGTTATGCATTATGTGCTGAGATTCACCTTTTGTTGTTGTCTAACTATAGGCAGAAATAGTTTAACCTTAAAACTTAATGAAGTCGTGTCTTTCCAAGTATGGGACATCTCTGAGCACCAGGAAAATGGCCTCAAGGATACTGTGTTTTCAATTTTGTGTTTTTATTTAAAAAAAAGGCCCCAAATACTCTATAAAATTTAAATCTCAGTATCTATCATATGTCTCCATCCCTCCCTGCCTCCTTACCGATCATATGTTTATCTCTGGGATTGGTTCTAGCAGTTTTATGTTTATGTAATAATCATTGTGCATATGTTACAAAATTTATTTTCCATTTTTCTCTAGATTACTCTTTATTATTTTTCTTTTTGAAAACCATAATACAATGCACATTCCCCTACATGTCTCTCCAAAACATGGACCAGAGTTTCTATTTTATTTATGCTTAGAAGTTGAATTAATGAGTCACAAACTATGTGAATTATATATTCAATATTACATGGAAATTCTATTTTTTTTCCTGGAGAAGATATGTCAATTTGAATATCCAACAGAAATGTATAACATTTCCCTACTGACTCTTGAAATTTGGGTATGGCAAACTTAATAACTTTTGTAATTTTATCACATGAAATTCCATAAACAGAAATTTATTTTATATAAAAATGCAATGATGCACATTGAGAAGCAATTGAATACAACAAGCATAATATTGTCTATATATGTAAAACCCATTAAAATATGTTTATGCTTCTATATATCCTTTATATGGATATTATCAGATGAAATAGTTTGGTAGCAGTTATTGGCCTTAAATTTCAGATTCTTCTGAAAAATATGCTTTTCAAAAATATGTTATTAATAGAATAATTTGCTTTGTCTATATTGACTCAAATTTATAAGAATATTATAAATATTTTTAAAAAGTGTAATTCATCTTAATAGTTTATTATTGATACATAGTATATAATCAGATTTAATAGTTTTATAAAATTTCAATCCATTCATGTTACAGGCAGACAAACAGAGCTATCAAAATAATCAGCTCTGCAACATTGCTTTATTATCTTCCAACAAAATTTGGTTTTATAGGATTCACTCACTGAAGCCAATTTTACTTCATGCTATACTCGGAAATGTTTTTATTAAGTTCTAAGACATTATTGTGCTAAAATGGGATGGATTACATGTTACATCAATCCTGAACTTGCACTGCATGTCAAATGAGATCATATAATTATTTCAGAACAACTAAATTTGCTCTGAAATGCTGAATCTGAAGGTTCACATCAGTTCAGAGTCATTATCTATTTTTTCTTATGATGAGAACTCATTTTGTATAATATATAGTTCATTGTTTATTATGAGAAATTTCTTTCTGAATTTTTACAATACTCATTTGATTATAGAAGAGTAAATCTATAGAAGAGAAAAATTATAAATATAATTTATTTGTCATTTGAACATATTCCTCTATTAAATATAAAAGTAGAAGTATATTATAAGAACAAATATTCTAATCTAAATTTAAATATTTGTAGTACTGAAAATAAGCAAGAAATATTTTGTAAATTTACATTTTTTGTTTTATGTTCTAATTTTGTGTGTTTTGTTTTTTAGGTACTATAGGCTTTAAATGAAGTGTTCTAAGTGTATTTAGTATAATAGCTATATTAAATACCTTTTTTTCAATACAGTTGTTGTTAAACATCTAATAAAGATATTAGGTGTTCATGCCTAGGGATGGAAATGTACCAATAACTGATTCTCACTGAAACCATTCGACCTTCCAAAGAACACATTTGACTTTAATAATAGAGAAAATACAACAACAGTGAGCTCTGAGGGGAAAAAACTAACAAAACAATACAATACATCTAAATCAGAGGACTTTGGTAATCTACTTAATCACACTTTTTACTTTTTGCATTTGAGGAAAATAAATTGAGAGATGTTTGTTGATTGGTTAAAGATGTACAATAGGATAATGGAAAAGGTAAAGTTGTAAATTCCATATTTAACCTATGGACCTTTTAAGTAATAACAACCGTTAAACAATGACATTAGATTCTTTGGTAGTAAATGAATTACCCAACAGAATTATACAACTGGAAGCTCTGTGAAAACATGAAGTGAAATTGATGAGAGATCTCTTGCACTAGATGAGTATCCTCAAACTTTCCAATACTAGCAAAACTGTTTGGAGGGCAGTTAGAGTATCTCTACCATCAAGAAAAGTTGGAGCTGAAATTGGAAATGAAGGGTGTTTTTTTTTTTCAAATTGTACTTTAGGTTCTGGGGTACATGTGCAGATCATGCAGGATTGTTGCATAGGTACATACATGGCAATGTGGTTTGGTGCCTCCATCCCCTGTCACCTATATCTGGCATTTCTTCCCATTTTAATAACTAATTTGTTGTGTTAGTTGTTTTAACATTATTTATCAATGTGTCTTTTTATTCTAGGTTGAAATTTACAGGTCTATCATGACCTCATCATCCGTTGCTCAGAATCAGATTTAATGGGTTCCATAAAAGGAGGGTACAAGTGGAAAAACAAGTAACAACTCCTCAGCACATGCAAAATGTGGGAATTCTGTAAATGTAGTATCTGACAATGTTCTCTTTCTCAGCTCAAGACACCAAGACACTGTGACAGAGTGAAACATTTAGTGACCTGATGACATGAGAAAAATATCTGAGTGTCTTTATTTCAAAAGGGCTAAATTAATACAGCTGACCCTGCCATCTCTCCATCACAAGACGTCATACAGCATGACTCTTATTCTAATTATTGAATGCTCAACCTGCTTTTTAGAGTTGAATGTGTGTGAAAAACACACAAATAGTTTCTTTAAACATTCATGTTCTTAAACCACACTTAGAGATTCTGATTGCCTAAATCTGAACTGGAGACTCAGATTATTGTAATCCAGTTCCCACATAATACATAATTTGTTGGAAAAAATGGCCTTTATTATACAAAGTACAATATAATCTAGTATAAATATGTTTTATAATTTCATGTTTAATTTACTCTAAAACATACTAGATCTTCAGGATATTTTAGCCAGGGATATATTCAGTAATTCAGCAATTATCAGATTAAGAAAAGGTTGCTGCCCATATACATAGTACCAAGTTTAAAGAAAGAACAAAAAAATGAGAAAATTCAAGCTATATTTTGTAAATATTGCTTATTTTATGAGTAAAGCATTAAACTCACCTGGTAGTTTCCATGGCAAATTCTCGTTTCAAAATTTGACATCAAGAAACTGACAAAAAGGCCAAGAGCCAAAAGCCAAGTGCAGCTGAAATAATAGCTATGAGTACATTTCATCAGAAAATTCTTTAAAACATTACTATAAAAGTCAATCTTATCTTTGCTCAGATATTCAGAATGTCAACTGCTGTGCAGTCCAATTCCAATTTCTGTGGGTTTTATAAAGTTTTAAAGAAAAATATTTTTTCTTCACAATTATTTATTAGACCTCATCCCTGGGCAAATGTACATCTCCAATTTAACACAAAAAAAGATAAATGTATTACTCCTTTGAAAGAAGAGTAAAATTAAGAAAAAACTGCATTATATGTATTAATATTTAAAGATAACTTAATGGTAATGTGTACACAAGGAGAGTACTTTTAAAAATATTATATTAATAGAATATCTCTGTCTTTGGCTTTAATTATAATTTACATGTGAAATGATTACAGTGAGATAGCAAATCAAATTCTTAGGTAAGGCATAACTTTGTTTCTCATTAAATTTATTTAATTTTTACTGAATCAAAATTGTACATATTTATTGTACAAATCATATTTTGAAATATGCATATATTGTGGAAGACTAAATTAAATAATATATGCATAATTTCATATATGTATTTTTATGGTGAAAACAGGAAATACTTGTTAGCAATTTTAAAGAATACAATGCATTATTATTAACCATAGACAAAAGGTATGATAAATATCATAAACTTATTCCTGTTAACTGAAATTTTGTATCCTTTGACCAGCATTCTCTTAACCCCATCCCTGCACCTGGTCACCACAACTCTGCTCTCTGCTTCTATGAATTCAACATTTACATGTGAGATCATGTGATATTTATTTTTCTGTGCCTAGCTTATTTCACTTAATGTTTTATAAGCTCTTCCATATCTTCACAAAAAAAAGGAATTACCTTTTTTTAAAGGATGAATAATATTCCATTGTGTACATCTACCATATTTTCTTTATCCATTCATCCATTGTGGACACTTAGTGTAATACTGTAATATATCTTGGTTATAGTAAATCATGTTGAAATGAACATGGGAGTGCAGCTATCTGTTCGACACATCAATTTTTTTTGAATATATACCCAGGAGTAGGATTGTTGAATCATATGGTAGTTTTATTTTTAATTTTTTGAGGACCCTCCATACTGTTTCCCATAACAGTGGTACTAATTTACATTCCCACCAACAGTGTGCAAGTTTGCCTTTTCTCTACATTCTTGCAAATACTTATATTTAATGTTTTTATATAACAGCTACACATCCATTTTTATCTTTTGTGTTTGAATATTGTTTAATGAACTAGAAACAGAAAACAGAGAGGTTTAATATAATATAAATATCATATTAAATATTTATATTTAATATAAATATCTTAAATATTTCCCTTGTCAATGTCTACTTCGACTTTCAAAACAAATTGTTCTCAAGCCTGGTTGATCCTAGTTGGTTCAGCCCTAGCAATATCACATCAAGCAATAGGTAGGAAGTCTCAGAAAGGTAGCAATGAGAATGAAGACAAAGAAATCTTAGAAACAGGTAAGAACTACTAAAAGGAGGCTTTATATCTGTATCTATATTATCTATTAGCTGTAGCTATAGCCCTATACTGATAAATACTCTGGCTATAGCTATATAACAATTGATAAACAGATAATATCTGTGTATCAATCTTCCTACATATTTAAACTAATATGGATACAGTGAGGATATGCATCATATATTAAACTTCATTATATATATCATATAATATAAACATATGTACTTTATAAAATCTTATATAGTCATATTTCATTTAATGGCAGGGATATGCTCTAAGAAATGCATTATTAAATGATTGTATCACTGTGCCAATATCATAGAGTGTCCTTCCACAAAGCTACATGATATAGCCTACTATACATGTAAGCTATATGGTATAGCCTATTGCTTCTAGGTTACACATCTGTAAGTCATGTTACTATTCTGAATAATCTAGACAATAGAAACACAATAATAAGTATTTGTATCGCTAAACATATGTAAATATAGAAAAGATACAGTAGGCTGGGTGATGGCTCACACCTATAATCCCAGCACTTTAGGAGGCCAAGGCAGGAGGACTACTTGAGCCCAGGAGCTCAAGATCAGCCTGGACAACATAGTATAATGAGACCCTGTCCCAGCAACAATAATTAAAAAAAGAAAAGATACAGTAAAAATATGACAGCACAGTAGGATTGGTTTGTCACAAAGCAACAAGAATTTTCAGCTTCATCATAATCTTATGGGACCCTCATAGTATACTCAGTTTGTAATTTACCAAAACATTGTTTCATGATATATTTCTATATATAATGAACTTTAAAAAGATGCTAAAAGATTTAGATTTTTGACCACCAACCAGACTATGCAGAACCAACTTTGTTTGTAGATCTCTTCATAAATATTTGTATAAGAATTTAAGAAAAATTAGTTGTTTTAAATTTATCAGTTCAAAATGAATTAAGATGAATGGTACAATAAATTCTAAAAGTGATATTTATTATAAGGGTTAGTGATGAATTTTATTTTATTTCATTAAAAAATTTTTTTATGGTTAGTGACTAAATATCTTATTTTATTTCACCTCTGTTTCCCAACTTTTATTTTAGGTTAAGGGGATGCATATGCAACTTTATTCCGTGGGTACATTTTGTGTAACTGAGGTTTATTGTGCAACTGATCCCATCACCTAGGTAATTAACATAATATTCAAAAGGTAATTTTTTAACCCTCACTCCTCTCCCAGCCTCTGGCTTGTGGTAGTCCCCGTGTCTATTGGTCCTATCTTTTTTTTTTTTTGAGATGGAGTTTGGCTCGTTACCCAGGCTGGAGTGCAATGGCGCCATCTTGGGCTCACCGCAACCTCCGCCTCCTGGGTTCAAGCAATTCTCCTGTCTCAGCCCCATGAGTAGCTGGGATTACAGGCACGCGCCACCATGCCCAGCTAATTTTTTGTATTTTTAGTAGAGACGGGGTTTCACCATGTTGACCAGGATGGTTTCGATATCTTGACCTCGTGATCCACCCGCCTCGGCCTCCCAAAGTGCTGGGATTACAGGCTTGAGCCACCGCGCCCGGTGGTCCTATCTTTATGTCTATTACTACTCAATGATTATGTCCCTCTTAAGGTTGGCAACATGTGGTATTTGGCTTTCTCTTCCCGTGTTAATTGTTTAGAATAATGACTTCTAACTGCATCTGTGTTGCTGCAAAAGAGATGATTTTGTTATTTTTTTTTTATGGCTGCACAGTAATGAATTTTATTTTTCATTATTTAATTTTTATTTATCATTATTATTATTTTTAAGACCGAGTTTTATTCTTGTTGCTTAGGCTGGAGTGAAATGGTGCAGTATCAGCTCACTGCAACCCCTGCCTCCCGAGTTCAAGCCATTTTCCTGCTTCAGCTTCCTAAGTAGCTTGAATTACAGGTACCCACCATAACATTCTGCTAATTTTTTGTATTTTTAGTAGAGATGAGATTTCACCATGTTTACCAGGCTTGTCTCCATCTCCTGACCTCGAGTGATCCACCTAACTCAGTCTCCCAAAGTGCTGAGATTACAGGCATGAGCCACTGTGCCTGGCCAGTCATGAATTTTAGATACCTATTTTAAAAATGATTTTGTGCCATGTTTCATGGCAATAAAATCATTAAAAATAAATCAGCCACAGTTTATTAAGAACAGTTTGTGAATAATAATTTTGTTTCCAGATTCATCCATGTCCCTACAAAGGACATGAACTCATTGTTTTTTATGACTGCATAGTATTCAATGGTGTATATGTGCCACATTTTTCTTGTCCAGTCTATCATCATTCTCAGTAAACTGACAGAAGAACAGAAAAACAAACACTGCATGTTCTCACTCATAGGTGGATGTTGAACAATGAGAATACATGGCATAGGGAGGAGCATCATACACTGGGTCTTTTGGGGGTAAATAGCGAAGGGACAGCAGCAGGGGGTAGGAAAGTGGTGGGGGGATAACATGGGGAGAAATGCCAGATACAGGTGATGGGGGGATGGAGGCAGCAAACCACATTGCCATGTATGTACCTATGCAACAATCCTGCATGTTTTACACGTGTACCGCAGAACCTAAAGTGCAATTATATATATATATATGTATTCAAAGAGAACAAAAAAATAATTTTGTGCACTGATGTTCATACGCAAATATATTCAATAATTAGTGTGTGTTAAATGTTATATAGCATCTTACATTTCTAAGCTGTTTATTAACTATGAGATTGTTCAAGTAAGTTAAGTAACATGACGTAAACTCCAAAAAATAGTCACACAGGTGAATCTGATTAGAGCTGATCAAAGAGAAAACTTGTTAGAGCTAGTAATAAGGCTTTTGGGGACCTTCAAATGGAACTTTGTTAATTTTAAATATGTTTAAATATTGCTGCTGCTCCTTGGGAATATGTTAAAAATGTTAAATATTTAAAATGCTAAAGCATAATTTTCTTGATTGCCTCCCCACCTTTATGCACGCATTCATGTTCTTCATTCTTTTTTAATATCAATATTAAAGGAACGCCAATAGGTAGTCCAGACTCCCAATATGCAAATTTAATTTGGTCACCAGAGAATATTTCCTAAGTATCAACCAAACCTGTTTGAGCTCGAGTTTTAGTTTTGGCAGTAGTTCTTTTCACAGAAGCAAATTCTGACAGCATTTAGTGTAACTCTTCCAGCGTAACAGTTTTAAATAGTTTTTGGTCTTTTTCATTGTAATTTAATCATTTATTCCTGTGGAATTCCATTTGAACATAGTTCAGTTCCTGCATAATTTGGGACTTGCCAAGACCCCTCTCACTTTGGATGCCAGCTGCAAGTTTGGGAATCCCCAAAAGCACTCTCACTGCTGTCACAAACTACAAATACAGAAGTTCCCAAAATCACCCTCACGTTTGGTAACTTGCTAAAGAAATCACGGAACTCGCCAAGCCTGACAAGACTCATGGTGACAGTTTATTATGGTGAAAGAAAACCAATTAAATTCAGGGAGAGAAGTGAACAGGGCAGGACCTGTTTCTGGTTGTCTTCTCAGTGGAGGACAACTTCTAGCTTCTCCCAGTGAAGTTATGCAAACAGTGTTTTTTCTTTCCTCGGTGATATATGATGAGATCCATGGAATACTGCCAACGAGGGAAGATCATCCAGGTCTTCGTGTCCAGAGCTTCTATTGATTATCAGTAACAAACTTTGATAGGCCTCTTGCATGACCAACCTTGGTCCCAAACCCCTCCAGAGGTCAAGATACTACTAGGTAGTTCAAAACCTCCACTGTAAGTCATATGGATAGAACATTTAGGGTGTCCCAAGTCTTGAAGGTAAACAAAGACACTCTTATCAGTTATTCTTATCTAAGCATATTCCATGTGCATAGAGATTACCTCTTAGGAAATGAGGGAAAATGCTAGACCTCTCTTCAGCAATATTAATTTTGTACTTCACAGGACCTTAAACTTGATTTATTGAATTATACATTTGTATGTATACGTTTTAAATGAAACAAGAAAAACATTTACTAAGTTTTCATTAAATCCAAAAGCTTCATTATTTTTCTGAAAGAGTGTTAAGTAGGAAAATTTTAAAGTAATTTCATTATTTCACTGTTTTAGATTTAATTGTACTTCCTCATCAGTTTATAAATTAGATAACTATGATAAAAAAATCTTGAAAGAGTATACATCTAATTTTAATATACTTTCCATGAAATGTTACTCTGATCTCCTAGAATGTAGAAAAAATACCATCGAGAAGGACAGAATAGAATAAGCTTTAATTTAAAATTTCTGCTATAAGAATGAGGAGACTGAAAGTCTTGTCCTGATAGTGTGACAAATTTGTCATATGATTTGGGCTAATAGCTTAACCTTTCTAGAACTCAATTTGCCCATCTGTAATTAGTGAGCAGATTGAACTACATTGATTTTAAATTCCTTCATTACCTTCAAAATTCTATGTATTTATACTTCCCAGCAAAGGAGGTCTATGTAAGAATTAACCCATCATAATGACAAAATTAGATAATAAAAGCAGCATTCTTCCAATATTAAAAGAATCTAGACAAATATTAAGAATTTGAGTAATTTTTTATTTCTAGATTATAAATTTTGAACTTACTTTTATTAAATATCTCTCCTTACTCTCTCAGGAAAGTAAAAGCATTCACATTTAAGACAATCATGATCTTAAAGTAAATCAAATAGCAAACTTATTTCAACGTACAGCATCAACACATAGTCCTTTGCTCAATATGCTTGAAGAATATTGAATTTGCCTTGGTTTTTTTAGATTACTTATATAATTTTAAGCTTCATTTATATTTAATAGTATAGATAAGTTAAAATATACCCATTCTTTTATAATTCAAGTTAAAATTTTTGCAGTTTGAATGTGCTTCTGGAATATCAATCATAAGATGGCTTATATTGAAAGGTATATAGATACATGATATTGATTAAATCTGCATTCTTTATACAATTTGTGATCTGAATCTAATAGCTTTTTTGTTTTTTGTTTTGTTTTGTTTTGTTTTTACCTTGAAATGGCATATTTACTCTGGCAATGATTTCTCAAGTAAAAATATTTATTTCTGCTTAAAAAAATGTTTTCTTTGGGTGTTTCCTAATACTTCAAATGTTTGTTTCATCAGCAAACATTTGTTCTTCCAGCAAATGTTTCCGAAATGGACTATTACTTTCAAGGGTTTTGGCAACTGTGCAGTATGGGCAGTAGGTTTGGCCAACTGTCTTTCCATCTGCTACTCTTGCTTCCCTGCAATTTTTTCCCAATTAGCCAGGAACACTTTAGAGATCCCAGTTGCTTCCTGGAAAAAAGAATATTTAAACATTTTCTACACTAAAAAATCAAGCATTTACAAAATCCCACACCTAGTAAAACCGGAGATTTTATGTATCACGTTAATGCTTTTGGAAGTTGGTGAACTTTTTATAATATTCCCTTTTAAAGTTAATAGATAACTTAAAATAAAATCTATTAGAATAATCCATAAAGGGAAAATTAGTTACACATTCACACATATGCACACACACATATATATATAGCTTTTGAATTAGAAACACAAAATTTGAAAGTTGAAAACTTGCTAATTAAATTTTCTAATAAAAATCTGAAGTAGTTTGTTTATACTGACAGAATATATTAACATATTTACAGATAAAATATTCCTCCAATTTTTAAAATTACAAAATAAGGGGAAAACATGTTATATTAATTTTCAATAATTTCTCAAATACAAAATAAAAAATTATAAATTTAATATTATTAGAAACGCTATTATTCTATATGTGATTTAACTTAATTTTATTTAGATGTCTGATTTGACTATGTTAATGAACACATTAAAAGTTAATTTAATAAATGTATTTAATCAATTACTGGAACCTTGATAATTATATTAATGGGGGTATGAAAAGGAGATTCAAGGTACATTGATTTCTATGCTAATCACAGGAAAAGGGTAGCAAGGGCTAAGCAGAAGTGAAATTGGCACTCACTTATTTTTCCACTCCTTTAAAACAACCTGTTGATCAATTTTAGCTGTTGCCCTCATCTCAAGCATGTAAACAAGACCAGTTTCATTCTGAACTTCTGTCACATTGCTTCCCACTCCATATTCCTGGCTCCCTCATTCTTTGGTTCTATACTTCTCTACCATAAATTTAATTTGGCCTCTTTCCTTATGCATTCTTTTCTCTCTGACTTATTGAATTCAAAGCCCACTCTCCCAACTCCAAACCCTCACTTTTTAAATGTATCTGCTTAGGAAGGCATAAAGGTTAAACCAAGTAAAATAATCGTGCAGAATAATTGAAGACATCCTGCTTATATCTGAATCATGGGAGAAAGGAAATAGACTAGTCAAGATTTAAGCCTTAAAGTAGGAGGCACACATTGTAACCCTTGTTCACAAATTCATTTCCTATTTGAAACTCTATTTAGACATATTGCCAAAACTCATTTATTTCAAATGACTACTGCAAAGTTCTTGCTGAAGATGCTCTGGGAGTAAATTTGGCCAGATGGGCTGGGTTAAATCTTCATTTCCTGATGTAGGTAACTGATATTTTCACAGTAAAGACACCTACTGCCTTTTCTGCTTCAAACCAATTTTACAGCCTTTGCTTTCTAATTAGAATAATGGACATACATTGATGGCAATTGGTTGGAAAAGTACATCGGTTTACAATTTTGAAAACACTAGTCATATGCTCTTCAATAAGTTTTTGTTCTCATAAAGACATGATCAGTTGACTTCTTTTTATGAGGCCCCCAAAGATTTTATCAATCCCATTCCATTATGAGGCCCCCTAACATTTTATCCACCTCAGCCTCTCTATGAATGTAGTTGAGATTTTTTTTCCTGCCATTCTATATTATCCCTCTGTTCTATATACCTCTGTATTTTTCAGTTTTTGACATTAGTTGTTCTTTCTTTGTTTATGGACAAATACATTTGTCCATCAAGTCCTGCAAATATAAATATGTAGCTGAAACAATAATGAGAAATATAACTTCTTAGGTTCTGGATCTTCTTCCTTAGAAATGTCAACTAACTTTCCATTGAGAATAGCCCAATTATGTTAAGTTTTTGCTTTTACAATATGCTTTCTATAGTCCTGGATTATGCCCTCTCTATTTTTTCTCTAACTTTAGTCATTTTGCTTGTGTATTCCTGTATTTTTTCTAATTTCATACATCTCAGAAACACATTTTCTTAAAAGTTATCTTTGAAGCCTACCCACCAAGGACTTAACTATTTAAGGCTCAGCATGTAGCCTTCCTTCTCATGTCTATCCAAATATTTTATAACCATTTGGTAGTGGTATCCCATTCTTTAAGGATGGCTGGCTCAATGACTTACTGTGTAGTCTATTCAAATGTTGACAGGAATCTTTGCTGTGGTTTACTGGGTCCCACTTTCTTCTGAGAGAGTTATTGGGTTCTTCTTGCTTAACTCTTTTCTTTTCCTTTCCCAACATCTCTATTGGCTACCGGTACTTTTCTTTAGTAACTTCCAAAATTATGTTTTCTCTAATCTTTAACAGTATTCACTTTAACACATTTAAACTAAGTAATCTACCAAATCATTGATTCATTCTCTTTCACTCTGTCTCTTCTTTTCATCTCTGTCTTCCATAAATACCTAGTTATCTAGTTTGTCTTCTAAAAGCTTTGGACTCTCCAAGTATGATCTACTTCTTTTTCATCTTTGGGTACTTCTTGAATTAATCTTCTATCACTTGTAGAACTAAGACTGTCACTTAAACTACTAACATATGCCTGACAAAATAATGCTATCTGGTGCCTTAAATGTCAGTACTACTTCTGGAAGATTGACTTATTCCAAGTACACACTTTTCTTAAACTATGTTTGTTGTAATTTTATCATCACTATATTATATATCACAATATATATACATTATACAGTTTTAACATTATTTTGTTCTAAGTATTAGTAATATATTCATAATAGGGACCTCCACTTTATATATATATATATATATATATATATAATATAATATATATAATATACAATATATATATAATATAATATATAATATATAATATACAATATATATTATATATCACATACATATATATTATATAATATATCACATACAATATATAATATATAATTTACAATATACAATATATATTATATAATATATAATATACAATATATAATATATATTATATAATATATAATATATATAATATACAATATATAATATATATTATATAATACATAATATATATAATATATATGATATAATATACAATGTATAATATATATTATATAATATATAATATACAATATATAATATATACATGTATATATAAATAATATATAATATATATATTATATAATATATATATTTTAATTTACCACACACCTGTGAGAGTAAAGTTCTCTGCTTTCCTAGGAGTTATAAATATATTTAGTACATTCTTGGTAAGTATGTTCCCAGAGGAAATGGGTAGGAGATAAGCTGTACTGATGTCCTTGTAAGACCTATTTTGGTCTGTGTATGCCTTTTATAGTTCAACCCAAGACCAAAATATCCTTTAATGGTTTAGAGATTGTACTAAAGAAGTAAATATAAAGTGTAAACCTAATTAATCTACCAAATCCTCATTAGGTTTACCCAGCGGCTATTTTAAAGGAAACATTAACAAAATCAAGAACATCCTCAAGGCCAATGATTCCATGCACCCTGGCTTCACACACAAAAAAGTTACCCATGTTTTCTTTCCTGGCTCATGTGCCTAGAGTTGTGATTTTAATGAGTGGATAAAAAGCACTGTTCTTCTTTATTTTTGAATCAATTAAGAAATGAAGCAGCAGAAGCAGATTTGTAGCACCCTTTATTGGTAATAAAGCTAGACTAGAGAGCACATTTTTTGCATATGCCACATGGCCAACTATAGTGCTTATCTCCTGAGTCTTAGCCTGGGACTAGCACATCTGAGGAAAACTAGAGATGCAAGGAGATATCCTTACCCAACATAATCTAATCAGGTGGTGGAAGATGGAGAAGAGGAACCAAGTTACCTTTGACCAAAACTTTTGGTAGACTTGCCCCATTCGATTGAACATTGTGAAACAACACCTCAACCAGGAAATGCACTCCATGTTTGCAGGGCAGAATAAGGGGCAAAGTGGTATAAGAGGTGAAGGGTGCAGGAGGAATCCATTTATGTAGAAATGATCCCATAATCTTTCTAAGACATTGTGACTCTTTTTAGTGAGCAAAATTTCCTCAAATAAAATATCGAATATGATCGTTTTATTGCAATGTATTTAATGGTAGAAAATGTTTTTCTATTTTTGAAACTGAATAACCAAGGCTAAGTTACTTTAAGAAATAAAAAAGAATAAGATTTGACTAAATATAGATTTTTAAAAATTTTTTTTGTCCCTGCCTCTGTAGAAATTACAAATTCTAGAAATTACGTTTTTTTTTTTTACCAATTTCTGGAAATTCACAAATATTAACTCTTCAAATACATCCTACTCCCCAGTGTCTTCTATTTATTTTCTTTTGCATTATCTTATTACACAAAAACTGAACTTTCTCAATGCATGTTTATTTCTTAAACACTTTTGTTTCTTGCAGCATCCATTCTGATGCCACTTCTATGCATTATGTGTAACGTCTTCAGATTTGTCTTTCAACTTAACAATTTTCACTTCAAATGAGGCGAATATTTTTCATTAAATTGTCTTTTGAATTTAAACTTGAATGATTATTTACATAAATTTCTATTTGAGTATTTTTTTCATACCTATCAGTAGTGTTTAATATCTTATTTTTAGTCTCTGCTCAAGTCAACTCGTGTATTATTTGTTAAAAGTTGAAGAGAAGAATTATCTTAAAGCTGCTGTCTGGTGAATGCCTATTACATGCTCAAAAATCTGCTTGTTTGGCAAGTCATAAAATAGCTATGTGAGAATACTGTTATTATCCTCTTATTGCATTTGAGGAAACTGAGTCGCTGATGTTCTAAGATTAAAACTGAGCTGCACATACCTCTGGGATTATGCTGAGACTCCAAAGCATGTATGGTCACAGATAGTACTAAGGGGATCAATTTTCTTATCTAATTGTTCCATATTTTTTCTTACAATTTATTTTGATGAAAAGTTTAATTAATTACTTTCTACTTTTTAGTTTTTAAACGATTTTTAGTTCTCTCTTCAATAGTTACCCTATGTCAGGTACAGGGCGTTGCTAATTATCCTATTTGTTATACCATCTGAACACACATGGTAGAATGTGTATAGACTCTGATATTTTATGAAACATTATTATTTTAATAATTTTAGATAGTTTCATGATCTAGTGTTGTAAGAATAGCTTTAAGCATGATATTTTTACTTGAGGAGAGGTTAAAATAAAACACTCAGTGAGGGAAAAAGAAAACCAAAATTGTGGTTTCCCAGAAGCAAAATGAAGAACATTATTTTGGGAAAGAAATATCAATAGTGCCAAGGGATACTGAGAAATAAATGACAGATAATGAACATTAGAGTTAGGCAAAATTGGGGCAATTGGTAGCCTTGAGCAGTAAATTCTATTGGAGTATTCAGTTTATTCATTGCAAAGAAAGCAAAATATGTGGGCCCCAATAGAACTGTTTGAGTTATAGCAATAGAACTGTTTGAGATATAGCAGTGGAGTATACCACGGGCAGGGTATACCACACTGGGAAAAGTTTCTATATACTTTCTTGGCTTAGAGTTTCTTGGTCCAAGTAGCTAATGTAAACAGGACCCCCAAAGGTAATGAGATGCATATGAGAGGTAAAATAAATTAATTTTGCATCTTTCTGTACTAGGTAGTGCTTTCTTTCTTTCTTTCTTTCTTTCTTTCTTTCTTTCTTTCTTTCTTTCTTTCTTTCTTTCTTTCTTTCTTCTTTCTTTCTTTCATTTATTTATTTATATTGCTGTACCTGCTAACAGAGAGTACTGTAGTTCCAAATGCAATTTAGACTTGGGAACCTCAGTTCCATTTACCACGTGATCCAATCCCAAGGTCTTAACTTCCATCGTGATGTTAGAATCAAAATCCAACTCCCAGATTAGCCACAGTACCTTACTGGTATACCTTACTTGGTTTCTTTTCCCTCTTTTAAAAAATCAGGCCTGAAATTTGCCATATGGAGAGCTCAACATTATATTTAAATTACTTGCTACTGTCTTTTGAGCTTCATTATACATTTTTACTATTATCTTACAATTTTTTAGAACAATATTTTAGTTTTGTTTGTAAAGGAATGAAGGAATAAAAGAATGAAGACTGATTTTGATACCTGGAATTGTTTAACATTTGACATTTGGGGATTAGAGAAGTTAAAATAAAACACTCAGTGAGAAAAAAAGGAAACCAAAATTGTGGTTTCCCAGAAGCAAAATGAAGAACATATTTTAAGAAAGAAATATCAACAGTGCCAAGGGATACTGAGAAATAAGGCATAAATAATGAACATTCGATTTGGGCAAAATCAAGGCAATTGGTAACCTTGAGAAGTTAATTCTAGTGGAGGAATTCAGTTCATTCATTGAAAAGAAAGCAAAATATGTGGGCGCAAAGTAGCATCCTTTGAGATATGGCAGTGGAGAGATGGTTTTTTATTGTTTCTATTTTCTTTTTTAATGAAATAAAAATGAGCTAATCATCCTGAAGCTGAGAAACAGAGAGAGTCCATTTGAGGTTTGAGAATTGAATAATGTTGTAGAGCAATTATTTCAGAGTGTGGGAGACTTAATTGCCTAAGGAAAGAAAATAAAAGAGTTCAAGGCAGGATGGAAGGTCTACTAGAGATTTGTGTGTTTAAATTTAAAATAAGTCTTTCAACAGAGTCCTAATTTTTCTCTAGCTATATTCCCTTTCTTGAGCACAAGCACAGAGTAGATGAAAAGTTGAGTACAAACAGGCTCTAGTTTTGAATGCTGATATAAAGTATTTAAAGAGAGAGATAGGAGCTGAATCTATATTCTAGGGAATGAATGCAGTTCTTGCAAATGGAACCTAAGTTTAATAAAAAGGAATATGAGAATCTGAAAGCACTGGTGAATAATTATATAAAACATTCATATCTTGGAGGATCTTTGGAAGCAAACAGTCTGGAGTGTGAATGATATATTAAAAATAAGTGATGTGGAACATTCTGAAGTTGCAATTAAAGATTAAGAAGTGTAAACTCACTTTCTATTTTATAGTTACAGGTTTTGAGATGGTCTATTGTCTAACTTTGGTAGAAATAGCTGAACTCAAGTGGAAAAAAAGAAAAATGTTGAAAATAAGATCAAAGAAGTAAGAGACCAGGATGTTGCATGGACAATCCGGTACAAAGTACTAGCACCACTAATAATGATAACAGTTGTTGGAATAGTGGTTGCAACTGTTTTCAAGAAATGAGAGAAGTTTTGCATTGACCATAACTCCAAGTATCACAAGATGTTACTTCAAAGGAGTGAGGATATAGTCTGGAATTGTGAGGAAAAAACAGGGAGGACTCTCTTCATTTCCAGGAGTTATTATATTTGGGCTGTTGATATTAAAAAAATGAATTCTTATGAAGGCTTCAGGGATTTCATTCAGATTAACATGACATAGAAAGATTCAGAGAAGAGCTGAAGATTATGGAAAATTAAGCAGGATAGGGCAAGAATTTCTGAGGGTAGTTGAAAGATTGGGGAGTTGAGGAAATTTTTGAAGGGTAGATTTGGAATACTAAAAATAATTTTGAAGATGACAGTATGGATTATAATTGAGAACCTAGAAAAGTTGTATTTCTGATTATGATTGAGCCAAAAAATATGATGTGTAATGTAATTCCTTTAATGGTTCTTTTTTTTTTAATTTTTATTGCATTATATAATGGTTCTTTTTAAGAAAAGGCAGGCCAGCATTTTTATTAGAGCCTTTTACTTGGGATAGCTTCTTATGTAACCAAATAAATACCCATACATTCTGTCAGATAGATAACATTTTGGGCATCTTGATTAAATCTGCGAGTGGGGGCACATGGAGCTCTGAGGGCCTGCTTCAAAATCAGTTGTCAGAGGTGAAATGGATGTGTGGTGTCCAGAGTCTTGTGTTCAACCTGAAATTCTGCTTAGAATGGAGCAGGCAAGGTCATTCCAAGGAAATATGAATCTTTGGGATCACAAACAGTTCTATGGAATCACAGAGAGATTCTTTCAATTCTCCTGTAGGCAGTGTTACCACAGGGCAAGTGTGGAGTCATGTGAGGAGGATACACAGCTCTGTGGGACATTTTGTATCTTGCTTTTCATGAATACGATTTATTACCTCTGAAACCAATATATGCATGCTGCATATTCTCATTTTTCTCTCTGTATCTTACTTTCTCTTTCATATTTTGTCTAGTTGTATACCTGAATTCTGGATAACTTCTTAGATTTATCTTCTTATTTTCTCTTTCTTCAGTGCCACACATAAATACATACATACAGATATAGGTACCTATATATATGATTTATGTATATATGCATATACAGATGATTTAGAATTGCAATTTATATACATACATACAAATCTATACAGATGTACATACATCTATACATGTACATGTGTACATATATATGTACATACATCTCTACATCTATACATATACATCTATACATCAGTACATCTATACATCTTTAGATGTACATATGTACATACATATCTACATACATCCACACAGATGTATGGGTGTATATATGTAACTTAATTATATATATACATACATACAGATGTATATATGTACATACATCTATACATGTACATGTGTATGTATATATTTACATACATATATACATCTGTATGGATATATGCATATACATAGATCTATACATCTGTATGGATGTATATATATAATATTTGCAACATATATCTGTAAATCTGTATGTATGTATGAGTGTATACATAATTTGCAATTTTAAGTCATTATTGGTAAAATTGTGCCAGTTAGAAAGGTATGCAAAAGAATCAGTGTTACAGTGAGAAAACAAAATAAAGTAGTGGTTGCCCTGAAGGAATCACAATTTTACATTGAAAAGACCCCATGAGAACTATTTTGTGTGCGTATGCATGATTCTTATTATATTTCTTGTCTCCAGGGTTTGGTCAATGATCAGTTATCACCAACCAGGGTCTGAACAAAACCTCCTCATTCTGGATGTTTAAAAAACTCAAAAACCTAAAATAAATGACGTTGTCATGGATATAAAACAAGATATAGAACAAAGTCCCAAGAAGGCTTTGAAATGGAAATCCTGGGCAAAATTTGCCCAAAAGATATTATTCTGAGAAAAATCCTTCTGAACTTTTCAATTCATGGACCCAAATCAATAACTATTTTATCAGACCTCTTTCTGACAGCATTTTATGTTATGCAAAAATAACATTTATGATACCAGACAGCCGAAGAGGAATTAGATGTAGATGTTAGATGTCAGAAAATAATTTCACCAAAGTGCAATACAAATCAATACAAATCAGGCTATATATAAACAATCCTTCAAAAGAAACTAGTCTTAGGAAAATAAACCCAGTACTGAAGACATTCAATTAAATATTATAGCTAAATTCATTGTGGTGCACATTAGGGAACTTCAGTGGGTAGAAACACAAGGTGTCTCATATATGCATGCTTAATTGAGTGAGAGTCTTACTCAAAGAAACAGAGGTATTTAGCTAATTCTCAATGAATCTCTATTTCTGTCAATGTTGAAGGACAAAATTGAAGACTTTGGAAGACATTCACAGACCTGAACAAGAGCCCTTTAGCCAACTTCTTATATGTGTAAACTAGGAATAATTGTTTAATATAAACTACTGAGATTTGGGGATAGTTTTCTATACAGCATTATTACTGCAATGGATGATTGATAGAGCTAACAAAATCAGAAATATATTTATTGCATCCATAAGATTATAAACTCTGAATAATCATAGTATACTACCGCAATTAGAAAGATGATACTTTTGAGATATAGAAGTATATTTTACTAGATACATAGACCATATATTAACTGAATCAACATGACATGTTTTTATTCCTAGTCTCCCAAAGTGAATGCTACAGAACGCATTCCATTGAATATTCATAATCTTAAAGGTTATGTTGCCAAATTGTTATTTTAAACGTTGTGTAAAGAATAACGAAACCAGGCACCATCAGTCCAGGGAGTTCTTGGGGTTTTGCTTTATTTTTTCTGATTCTGATTTCACTTTCTTATCTTTGCCACCTTTATTCTAGGCTATTTTTCCCTATGCACTTAGCATGTATATGTATCTGGTTAAAAAATTGACTAAATTTTCATAGGGACTAGGAATTTTTCAAAATTTCCTATCCATTTTATTTTTAAATTCTTCAATCTTAAGGAATGAATTGTGTCTCCCCCTCAATAACCCACAACCAAAATTCATAGGTTGAAGTTATAGCTTCTAATGTTACTGTATTTGTAGATAAGAGGCCTTTAAGGAAATAGTTAAATGAGTTCTTAAGGGTGTGACAGTCATCCAATAAAATTGATGTCCTTGTAAGAAATAAAAAGGAGACACCAGGAGCATGTGACACAGAGGAAAGACCATGTGAATACCCAACAAGAAGGCAGACATCTGAAACAGAGATGCCTCACCAGAAACCAAACTAGTCAGCACTTTGATCTTGAACTTCTAGACTCCAGGAATGTAAGAAAATAAGCATTCGTTGTTTAGCCACCCAGTCTCTGGTATTTTGTTATGTCAGGGTATGTGTCTGTGGTTTAAGCCACCCAATCTGTGGCTTTTTGTTGTGCCAGCCTTAACCTACTAACACGTTCAATTAGATGCTTGAGCATATCTGAAATACAATGTGATTCAAACTGTATCAATGAATTTCCTTATCACTGTAGTTTCTTCCCCATCCCAGGCAATTCAAACTATATCCAACTAGAGACTCATAAAGATATTTCTTCTTATGTTTGAATAATCTATTTTCTTTTTCTTTTTTGGTGAAACGTAGTCTCTCTCTGTCACCAGGCTGGAGTGTAGTGGTGCTATCTAGGGTCAGTGCAGCCTCCGCCACCTGGGTTGAAGCAATTCTCCTGCCTCAGCCTCCCGAGTAGCTGGGACTACAGCCACGCGCCACTACACTCACGTAATTTTTGTATTTTTAGTAGAGACAGTGTTTCACCATGTTGGCTAGAATGGTCTCCATCTCTTGACCACATGATCAGCCCGTCTCGGCCTCCCAAAGTGCTGGGATTACAGACATGAGCAATCATGCCTGTCCTGAATTATTTATTTATTTTATACCTCCTAATTTATAGCAAGTCCATTACATAACAAATTGATTTGTCTATTTTGTTCTCTTTCTATCAATCAATTCCAAATCACACTTACCTCTCACCAGGACTACTATAATAGCTTCTTCACCAATTTCCCTCATTCTACTTCTACTCTCCTATAGTTTGACCTCCACAGAGTCATCAGTGTAATATTCTGGAACTATAAGCCATACCCTGTCAAATGCTTCCACTCCTCTCAATGATTTCCTATTGATAAAGGCCTTTCCCAACCTCATTTTTTAACTCCTACATGCCTTGTTCACTACACTCATTTCATAAGGGCCTTTTTTTCTGTACTGATAAATCACCAGGTTCCTTCCACTTCGCTTCTACTCTGTTCTTGCATAGAGCGTCCTTTTACCATAGCCCTAAGTCCTAACCCAAATATCACCTTCTTAAAACAGAGTTAATAACTTTCCTGTGTAAAGTTTGTCTTTATTGTCAATAACTCTCTAGCTTTTATCATGCTTCTTTATGAATTCTTTCTAAAGATTATCTGAAAATATTTCCTAGTGCTAGTAGGGTTTCAATAAATATTTATTGGGTAAATAGATGAATAATTATTCAACAGTTATATTCTTTCAGCAATGAAAATGTGATAGGGCTGGAAGAGCATATGAGTGTAAGGACAGAAGGCATATAATACATGTGTACACATATGTATGTGTATATGTTTGTATCTATGTATATCTGCCCAAATCAGAATTCTTCTTGTTGAAAGTGAAAGAAGCAAAAACAAAATAGGGAACTTAGAATAGTGGGATATTGAAGAAATTGTGGGACAAGGAATCTTAAAGAACAATGAAAGTTGGGCTTTAAGGTCAATTCTAAGTAAACACTTGGATAAAATCTGACTTTCCTTCCTTCCTTCCTTCCTTCCTTCCTTCCTTCCTTCCTTCCTTCCTTCCTTCCTTCCTTCCTTCCTTCCTTCCTTCCTTCCTTCCTTCCTTCCCTCCTTCCTCCCTCCCTCCCTACCTCCCTTCTTCCCTCACTCTCTCCCTCCCTTCCTTCCTTCCTTTGCTCTCACTTATGTTTCAGTATGTGGGTATTATTTTTTGTTTGTTTTGAAAATGGAAGGAATCAAAACTATTGTTAACTTTAAAGTTTCATATCTGAAGGATTTTTTTTAACTTCCAATTTGAATATTCTGAGAGTTTAATCTGAGTGAGTACGTTAGTGTCTGTGACTTGTCCATACACCACCATAGCTAGAAAAGTGAGGTCATTTAAGACTGTGGAATCCCAGTGACTATCATGGAGCCACACAGATATGTGGAGGAAAGGGAGGAAAAGATAGCTCAGTTTCCAGAAGGGACAGATGCTGGTACTACCATACACCATTGATGCTCTTTCCAACAGTTACAAAAATAGTTATGTGCTAAAATGATCTCCAACAGAGTCTAAATCATAGGGATCCGAAAAACTACCATGCAGTCCCACTCCCTTCATTCAATATAAGTTTGGTGTAAAACCTATACCTAAGAAACTTGAGCCAGCCAAAGATTCAACATTGAAACCATTCATTGCTGCTTCTTCTAATTTAATACAGAAAAAAGTATGTTATTTATGCAGATGATAGTTTAAATAAAGAATTATAAGATACCACATTGAAATAAGTACATTTGGTAAAACATGATATATATTATTTTAGTAGTAGTAATGATAAGATCTCTATTTCAGAATAATCTATAAAGTTTGATTAAAATATATTGTTTATATAAATAAAAGAAAAATATCTTCATTCTTTTTTCTACACAAAATAACTTAGATGCAGTGAAAGTAACTAACTACTTTTAGATTAGTTCTATAATGCAGTTTTAAGAAAAGCCAAAGGTGACTTAGCATATTTTATAATTAATTTATTTTGTTTTGGGATGAACTTTTTACTCTGTGATTTGAAAGCAGTACACTTCTTATATTTCATTGTTTTGATGTAAAAATGGATCATAAAATGATTGTGTGATGAAAAATAGCTTACACCATTATATTCCTGCCCAACTGGAACTCTGCTTTAATATAGTTTATCCTTTGATTAATGTTCCGTCAAGGTGGAAGTCACATTGTTTGTGATTTCTGTTCTTGATAACATAAATCACGATCATAGTAAACGTAAACTTTCAGAACAATATCTATTTGTTATGCTTTGTTAGGTGAGGGACACTATGGTATTTAACTGTGACATAAATCTTTTCTCTATTTAGTATAAAACTACCTTGAACTAAAGCCCTGATGATAAAATACATGATGAAAGAATATAAATAGTTGGATTTGCCTGTCCAGTGATATAGATGCCTTTGTTGCAAGAACAGTGTTTATTTAAAAATGTAAATATTGTCTAAAAGCCTCATTTCCAGCACTTTGTTTACAGATTTTTTTCTAAGTTAACCTAAAACACCTTATATTGATTTTGTATCTAAGATTATATTTCATTTTATGTTCTTTCTACATAAAAAGACATTAATATCTCCCAATAGGAGTGTTATGTATTCTTTCTAAGAAACAGATTGGATAATGGAGGACAAAACTATCAAATTACCATAGACATGACTAGGAAATAGTTATTTTAATTATTCAATGCTATTCAATTTTATTTTGTATTGTTTTATTTCCTTATGTCCTATTTCTGGAAAACATTTTGCTTCTCTGATAATATTCATGCATGAAAATATATGTAAATTTAAAAAGTACTGTCTTGATAAATTGTCAATCAGTATCTCTACTTCAGTGTCTTCTTACTGCTTTAGGATAAATTCTCATGACACTCTTTACTTCTTATCTATGTCAAATAACCCCTCAAAAATCTAAACAATTAATGGGTATTTATGTTTCTAATGTTAATCTTTCACACTTTGGTCAGCATAATTCATAGATGGACCAGGATTTCCCACTTTACCCCGCCAGTTAGTTATGTTATATGACATGGCTGACCTTAACCTAGGTGAATTGTATAAGACAAGGGGGCCTAACATCACCACATAAATCCTTTAAAAGAAGGAAGGTTTGTCCAGGTGTAGTCTCTCAGGCCTGTAATCCCAGCACTTTGGGAGGCCGTGGCAGGTGGATCACAAGGTCAAGAGTTTGAGACCAGTCTGGCCCATCCCTACTAACAATACAAAAATTAGCTGGGCATGGTGGCAGGCACCTGTAGTCCCAGCTACTTGGGAAGCTAAGGCAGGAGAATTGCTTAAACCCGGGAGGTGAAGGTTGCAGTGAGCCGGGATTGTGTTACCGCACTCCAGCCTAGAAACAGAGTATTTCTAAAGTTTAAATTATCTGTTTAGGATGTACACATTCAACACAGTCAAAAATTGTCACATATATTACTGATGTGGAGCAGTCCAGGAATTAAATTTAAACAATTTTAGGAGCAATAAATAAAACTCAGATGTTTGACCAATGCCACAATTCACTCAAATATTCAATAGAAACTCATCACAGAGTGAGGGTTTACACTCCATTCATTTATCCAAGAATATTTAGTGCTCATTATGAGTAAGGCATTTCAGGGGATACAATGAAAAATAAAGCATGAACTTTGCCCTCGAGGGTCTTACAGTCTAGTATGGAAAAAATAAGCACATAAATAGCCATAAGGTAGAAAGTGATGTGTCATAATGAAAACCCAGATAATGTGCCATGGGAGCTATTAAGAAAGATTTCTCCAACACTTAAGGGAGATCAGAGAAAACTGAAAATTGAAAAGTGGAGAGTGAGAGGGGTTCTTTATTGCTGACATTGAGGGGCCGCACGATAAGGACTTTAGGGCCGTTCCTGAGAAGCTGAGAACTGACAATCTGCAAGAAAATGGGATCTCAATCTAATATCCACAAGGAATTAGACTCCACAAGGAACTTGAAAGAACTTGAAGGTTAATTATTTTCCAGAATATCCAGATAAGAGCTTGACCTGACTGACAACTTGCTTTAAGATTCATGATAATCTAAGCAGATAATTCAGCAATTCCTTATGGGACTTTTGATTTATAAAAACTATTAATTTATGAATCAGTATTGTTTTTAAGCTGCTGAAATTGTATTTTGTGACAAAAGACTAAGAAACTAATAGATATGGTTGTATACAAGTTTATAAGTATAGGCAGCAAAGTCTGTAATGTCATGCATTGTTTAATGACAGGGATAATTCTGAGAAATGACTCATTAGGTGATATTGTTGTTTTTTTCTGCAAACATCATGCAGTATAGTTCCACAAACCTTCATGGTAGAGACTACTACACACCTAGACTATACGATATAGCCTATTGATCCTAGGCTGTAAATCAAGTTATTGTACTGAATAGGGAACTTAATGCAATTGTATCTGTGAAGCTAAATAGAAAAGGGTACAATAAAGATAAAGTAAATTATAATACTATAATAGAATTACAATTTTATGGGACCACTATCATATATGTGATCTGTCATTGACCAAAATGTTACTATTCAGAGTATGACAGTAGTATCTTCTACAATATCCACATTGTTTAGCATAATATGTCGGGTATATCAATGTTAAATAAACATTTGCAAAATAAATAAATACCTATGTCCAGAATAAAAATATTCTAGATACGACTGTGGTTTCTGGGTAGAATTAAGTTCCTTTGTTCTGAAATTATAACTTTTTGGACACTATTTGTGATAGGTATATTAGTTGTTCTACTTGCATTATCTCATTGAATTGCCACAATTATCATCTAAGAAAGGTATTACTATAGTCAGTTTGTCTGAGTAAAAAATATTGGTCTTAGAGAGACTATGTAAATTCTCTAAGATTATTCAATAGTGAAAACTAAATTTCCTCTTAGATGTGTTGAACTCAAAAGTCCTATGATCAATTATTTACTTGAAATTATAAACTCTTTCACAGAGACAAATACACATTGTTTTGTCCTGTGTTCAAGCCATTAGTTCAGTGCCTATTCTTTTGTATGTATTTGATTGAGAGTATATGATATTACTTATGTAAGATATTATATTGAAAATCATTTTGAGAGTGCAGAATCATCTCTCACAAGTATTTATTTAAATGCATCATTTTCTCTCTCCTCTCCCTGTCCCTCCCCTTCATTTCTTTCACTCTTTCTTATTTTCTTTCCTAGTATTTGCTAGTCAATTCCCTCATTAAATCATGAAAGAGTTGCTGGCATCAAAGATTACATGGGATTCGTGGAGTCAACATCTTATATAAATGATATAAATAGAAAGAAATACCTTACATCTCCTTCATTTCTCCTTCTACTTTGAGACTGCAAGGAAGAGGAAGGAGGGCCACATTTTCTTTTTTATACAGTAAGTGCCAAACATTGAAGAATTGCTAGTGGTCTAGCTTAGTGCCCATATTTGGGGTTGAGGGAAGCATAGAACATTTTTTATTGGATAAGAAGAAGAAAGTAATTAGATTTGCTACTAAATTTATGATGGCAGAAGACTTCTTAAAAAGGACAATAATCAATCTAACAGCTTATTTGTTCTGTATTTGAACACAGCTTGTCCATATAACCTCATAGGTCATAAACTATATGAATCCATAAATGGCACCCCCTAGATGTATACACCACAGAAATTGCAGAAATGCACCTAAACAACTCGGATATATCCTGTTGTACAATCAAGAAAACATTAATCTATTCTTTCTATTGTGTTGCCTTTTAGAATGTGGTAACATCGTGGAACTCCTTCCCTTGACAAAATAAATTAAAATATTTATCACTATGAATGTGTGATAAATAATACTTGTAAGGACTGTTTTCAAAAGTGTCAAAGAAAACCACATCCTCAGATGATTCTCAGCATGTGTGTTCACTATGAACCTGATATGAATTAAGACAGATGAAACATGAGTCATGATTCTGCACTTTCAAACATCCCATTCTTTACCATTTTCCCTTCTCCATTGTTTCTCTTCTCTGGTAGCATTTTATGAAGATCCACTATAAGATATGGATAAAAATTATAAACTAATAGATTTGGTCATCTCAAGGTGACTAAGATATGATTTAATGTACTGCATAAGGGTAAGGCATTAGTATTAGTAAGAAGAGGGAATATATTTGTGCTGAAAAATGTTCAGATTATACCTGAACATTTAGGTATAACTGGACTTCAGTTAGGAGTCTTAAGAAAAATCCTGGGTGTCTAATGTAAAATATATAAATCAAAGTTACTGGATCAATCCTGTAGTTACAAAAACAAACAAAAAATACCTAAGGTTCATGTAACTTGTTATGAAGAAGTAGGCCAGGGTGGTGGCTCACACCTGTAATCCCAATACTTTGAGAAGCTGAGGCTGGTGGATCACTTGAGTTCTGAAGTTCGAGGTCAACCGGAACAACATGGTAAAACCCTGTCTCTATAAAAGATTTACAAAAAGAACAAACAAATAGCCAGGCATGGTGCTGCAGGCTTGTAGTCCCAGCTAGTTGGAAGACTCAGGAATTCGAGGCTTCCCTGAGCTATATATAATTGTGCCACTGTGCTCCAGTTGGGTAACAGAAGAAAATCCTGCAATCCCCACCCCCCACAAAAAGAAGTAAAATACGGTTAGATAACACATTTCTCAGGAAGCAATGCTACCTCAATTTCAATTGCACAATTTAGAAAGTATGTGGGGCAAGATGGCTGTCTCGATACAGCCAGGTGAACAGCTGCCATGGAAGGACCAGGATGACTGGCGCACTTCTAACAGATCTTCAGACGGAAGGCACTGAGAGTAGATGGAGGGAAGACACAAAAGCTGGGTGAAGGAGGAGGAAGCCGGGAACCCTGTACGGGGCTACTGTGCACAGGTACTCATTCCTGGCCCCAATAATCCTGGGGAAACTGGTGAGTTCAACTGGCAAAGAGCAACCTACTTACACCTCAGCATTCTGGAACCCTGGAAGGAGGAGAGTCCTTGACCACCACAGATACTTGAGTTGGCAGGGAGAGCTGCATGGAGAAGTAGTAGGGGCAGCATGCCAGCTGTTGTAGAGCCAGGTGTGGTGTGGGAGCATCCCTACTAGAGCACGGCCGAGGACATCCATACCCCTTTGCTTGACTTGTTCCCATAGGAGAAAATTCTCTGAACTCTGCAGAGCAGTCTTACCCATCAGATGGGGCCAGTCCAACCTGAGCAGCCTTGGTCTGTGGGTCTCTCCTGGAGCCACAGCCTGGCTGAACCTGCTTGCAGTGCAGCCTAAGGTTCCCTGGGGACCTGGATCATTGCTTCCTTGCTAGAAGACAGTGCTTGATCAGCTGAGAGTTCTAGCAGGGCAACCCTTGCAGTCACACACCAGCCTGCTCACTCTCTCTCCAGCTGCAGCTCATCTCACCCCCGCCCCAGGGCCCACAGCCACCCTGCACATCACTTGGCCAGCATGTGTGTAGGCAGATGGATTTTTGCCTTCTCTGCCCCACCAGCATGCACGTGTGTGTGCATCTTGCCCTGCCACTGCTGCTGGTGGCAGTGTACTCCTCTCCCCAACTCCCACTTTATTACCAGTGCAGTCAGAGCCTTGGCAGACACAGAGTCATCAGCCCTGCCCCTGCCAGCAACCTGCCCCTGTGCCAACACTGCTGCCTGAGTGAAGCTAGGCATGGAAAACAGCAAACCCTCCCCCAACCTGAGTGCCAACTCTGTTTGTATGAACATACAGTCTTGTGCCTACCAACTCCCTGCTCCCATGCTACCACCACCACCAGCAAGAGAGTGCACACAATTGCCAGTAGGGGTCCCCCACCCCACCCCCTGCAGTGATGCCTCTGCCTCTATTGCAAATGTCCACAGAGAAGCTGGCACCCCAGCACCTGCCAACACCCTGCCATAGCCAACAAGCATGCAGCCAACAGTGCTGCCCCTACAGCTGCTGCCAGCATGTGCAAACAAGGACAGATCCTGCTGCCACCATCCTACAAAACCATCTATCAAAGTGATGGGATTAGCAGCCCAGGAGCATCTCAGTTACACGAGTGCACTGGTTTCCTGACGTCAAGAAGCCAGAGAACAAAGTTAGGGCAGATATCAGTTCCCCCAGAGTTAGAGCACACAGTCTAGGGACTGTGAACTAAGGCTTGACCCCCTAAAATCTTCCAAAACCAAAGCCACTTGACCGAATTCACCTTACACCATATTTAAACCCACAAGCTTATCAAATAAAATGAACGAAAGAAAAAGAAATCCAAAAGATGGCAGCTTCAAAGACTGAAGGAACATCACCTCACAATGATGACCAACACAAGAACTCTGACAACTTAAAAATCCAGAGTGCCTACTTTCCTCCAAACAACTGCACTAGCTCTCCAGCAAGGATTCTGCACCAGGCTGAGATGGCCGAAGTGACAGAAATAGAATTCAGAATATGGATAAGAACAAAAATGATCAAGATATGGGAATAGGTTTAAACCCAATCTGAGGAAGCTAAGAATCACAATAAAATGAATTAAGTGCTGACAGACAAAATAGCTAGTAGAAAATAATGTAACCAACCTAACAGAGCTGAAAAACACACTACAAGAATTTCATAATGCAAGCATAAGCACTAATAGCAGAATAAACCAAGCAGAGAAAAGAATCTCAGAATTCAAGACCGGCTTTCTGAAATAAGACAGTCAGACAACAACAGAGAAAAAGGAATGAAACAGAATGAACAAAACTTGGGAGAAGTATGGGATTATGTCAAGAGACCAAATCTACAACTGTTGGTGTCCCTGAAAGAGTTGGGAAGAATGAAAGCAACTTGGAAAACATGTTAGAATATCATTCATGAGAACTACCCCCACCTAGCTAAAGAGGCTAACATTCCAGTTCAGGCAGTGCAGAAAACCCTAGTAAGGTACTTCACAAGAAGATTATCCCCAAGATACATAATCATCATATTCTCCAGGGTTGAAATGAAGGAAAAATCTTAATGGTAACTAGAGAGAAAGGTCAGCTACAAAGGGAAATCCATCAGACTAACAGTGGACTTCTCAGAATGGCAAGGGGGATAAAAAACCAAGAACCAATGGTATGCTGTCTTTCAGAGACCCATCTCACATGTCATGACAACGAAAGGCTCAAAATTAAGGGATGGAGAAAAATCTACCAAATACATGGAAAACAGAAAAAGCGGGTTTGTAATCTTATTTTAGACAAAACATATTCTAGACCAGCAAAGATCAAAAAGACAAAGAAAGGCAATCCATAATGATAAACTGTTCAATTCAATAAGACCTAACTATACTAAATATATATGCACCCAACACAGGAGCACTCAGAGTTATAAAACAAGTTCTTAGAGACCATTAAAGAGACTTAGACTCAAATACAATAATAGTGGGATTCTTCAACAAACCACTAACAATATTAGACAGATCATCAGGGTAGAACAATAACAAAGATATTCAGGATCTGAACCTAGCACTGGGTCAAACAGATCTGATAGACAGCTACAGAACTCTCTATCCAAAAAACAACAGGATGTGCATTCTTCTCATTGCTACATGGCTCATACTCTAAAATCAATCACATAATCATATGTAAAATAATCCTCAGTGAATGCAAAGATTATCATACTAAACACTGTCACAGACCACAGCAGAACAAAATTAGAAATCAATATTAAGAAAATCGCTCAAAACCATACACTTACATGGAGATTAAGTAACCTGCTCCCAAATGACTTTTAGGTAAATAATGAAATTAAGGCAAAAAAGTAATAAGTTATTTGAAACTAATGAAAATAAAGATACAACATACCGGAGTTTCTGAGACACAGCTAAGGCAATGTTATAAATAAAAAAATTATAGCACTAAATGCCCTAACATCAAAAAATTAGAAAGGCTTCAATTTAGCGCTCTAACAATACAAGTAAAAGAACCTGAGAACCAAAAGCAAACCAAAGCCAAAGCTAGCAGAGGACAAGATAAAAGCAAAATCAAAGCTGAAGTGAAAGAGATTGAGACATGAAAAACCAGTTAAATGATCAGCAAATTCAGTATTTTTCTTTTGAAAAGAAAAAAAGGTAATAAAATATATAGACCACTGTCTGGACTAATAAAGAAAAGAGAGAAGATTCAAATAAACACAATTAGAAAATATTACCACTGACCACTCAGAAATGCAAATAACTATCAGGGAATATTATGAACACCTCTATGCAGACAAACTAGAAAATCTATAAGAAAGAAAGAAATTCCTGGGCACATACACCCTCCCAAGACTTAACCAGGAAGAAATCGAATCTCTGAATGCACGAGTGATGATCTTCAAAATTAAAACAGTAATAAACTGCCTACCAAGCAAGATAAGCCTAGGACCAGACCAATTCATAGCTGAATTTTACTAGATATACAAAAAAGAGCTTTTACCATTCCTACTGAAACTACTTGAAAAAATGAGGAGGGATTCCTCTCTAAGTCAATTGATGAGGTAACATTCTGACACCAAAACCTGGCAGAGACACAACAAGAAAAGAAAACTTCAGGCCATTATCCATGATGATCATCAAAAAAAAAAAAAAAATCCTCAGTAAAATATTGGCAAACCACATCCAGCAGCATATCAAAAAGCTTATCCACCATGATCAAATGGGCTTTATCCCTGTGTTGCAAGGTTGGTTCAACATATGCAAATCAATAAATTTGATTCATCCCACAAACAGAATTAAAGACAAGAGCCATACAATTAATAGACACAGAAATGGCTTTTGATAAATTTCAACACTGCTTCATTTTAAACACTCTTAATAAACTAAGTATTGAAGGAACATACCATGGAATAATAGGAGCCACCTATGACTAACTCACAACAATAATCAAACTGAATAATCAAAAGCTGGAAGCATTCCCCTTAAAAACCAGCAAGAGACTAGGCTGCCCTTTCTCACCACTCCTGTTCAACAGAGTATTGAAGGTCCTGGCCAGAGCAATCAGGCAAGAGAAAGGAATAAATGGAATCCAAATAGGAAGAGAGGAAGACAAACTGTCCCTGTTTGCAGATGACATGATTCCCCATCTAGACAAGCCTCAGCCCAAAACCTCCTTAAGCTAATAAAAAACTTCATCAATGTCAGGATACAAAATTATCGTACAAAAATCAGTAGCATGCCTATATATCAACAACAGCCAAGCTGAGAGCCAAGTCAGAAATGCAATCCCATTCACAATTACTACATAAAGAATATGGGGGATGGGGGAAACGGGGAGGGATAGCAGGGGGTGGGGAGATTGGAGCAGGATAGCATTATGAGAAATACCTAAGGCAGATGATGGGGTGATGGATGCAGCAAACCACCATGGTACATGTATACCTATGTAACAAACCTTCCCGTTCTATATATGTACCCCAGAACTCAAAGTATAATAAATAAAATTTTTAAAAAAGAATAAAATACCTAGGAATAAAACTAACCAGAGAGATAAAACATTTCTACAATGAGAACTACAAAATACTGTTCAAACAAATTAGATATGACACAAACAAATGGAAAAACATGCTCATGGATAGAAACAATTAATATTGTTAAAATGGCAGTACTGTCTATAATTATAGATTCAATGCTATTTCTATCGAATTACCAATGACATTCTTCACAGAACCAGAGAAAACTATTTTAAATGCATATGGACCCAAAAAAGATCCCAAATAGACAGGGCAATACTAAGCAAAAGGAACAAAGCAAGGGATACCACACTACCTGACTTCAAACTATGCTATAGGGCTACAGTAACCAAAACAGCATGGTACTGGTACATAAAACAGACACATGAACAGACACTCTTTACAAGAAGACATAAATGGGACCAACAAGCATATGAAAAAAAAAAGCTCAACATCACTGATTAGTAGAGAAATGCAAATCAAAACCACAATGAAACTCCATCTCACACCAGTCAGAAAGGTAATTCTTAAGTCAAAAACAACAGATGCTGGTGAAGCTGCAGAGAAAAAAAGGAACACTTATACATTGTCTGTGGTGAGTTCAGTCATTGTGGAAAACAGTGTGGTGATTCATAAAAGACCTAAAAGCAGAACTACCATTTGATCCAGCAATCCCATTACTTGTATACCCAAAGGAATATAAACTGTACTATCATAGAGACACAGGCACAAGTATGTTCACTGCAGCAGTCTTCACAATAGCAAAGGCATGGACTCAACCTAAGTGCCCATCAATAATAGACTGGATAAAAAAATGTGAGACATACACACCATGGAATAGTATGCAGACAAAAAAAGAATGAGATCATATCCTTTGCAGGAACATGGATGAAGCTGGAGGCCATTATTGTTAGCAAACTAATGCAGAAACAGAAAACCAAATACCACATGTTCTCACTTATAAGTGAGAGCTAAATAATAAGAACCTATGCACTCACAGAGGGGTACAACAGACACTGGGGCCCACCTGAGGGTAGAAGGTAGGAGGAGAGAGAGGATCAGGAAAAATAACCAATGGGTACTAGGCTCAATACCTGGGTGACAAAATAATCTGTACAAGAAACCCCTGTGATACGAGTTTACCTATATAAGAAACCTGCACACATACCCCTGAACTTAAAAGTTAAAAAAAAGTCAATGTCTTATTGTGCTATGTATATAATTAGTTCTTATGTATTATTGTCTGTTAACATTGTGTTTAAATCAGTCATTAATTAAGGTAACATGATTAACATTAATCGGCTCTGATATGTGACTAAACATAAACTTTTAAACTTATTTCAGTCACAATCACACTGCTAATTTATATTTCTGAAACATTTTGTTTCCACATGTACTATTTGAAGACATATGCTATTTCAACGAATTTAAAATAAATATCTAGATTGCTAAGCATAAATTTCTTAGTATATTTTTCTAGGTTGTGCAGCAAGTTATAACTGTAGAAATTATGTGAATTTTCATATTGCCTATGCCACATTCTGACAATGTGATCTTGAGGAAGTGTCTGATATTGTCAAGAGGTTTCTAAATGTCTATTCTTATTCCTTCAAGTGTTTTAATTAAATTACTTTTGATTATCAAGAAAAGATACACCAATTTAAACTACATATAATATGGATTTTAATTTTAAAATAATCAACGTAAACATTTCTTTAATTCGGTTCATATCAGAAAACTTTAAGTGTGCAGCATGTAAACAGAATCAAGTGTTTGCAACACCATAAGTAATAAAATATGTATATTTTATGTTTGCATAATTTAATTGTATGAGTTTATTTTAAGCATTCTCTCTTGTAAATAGGGACTGTGAATGGCAGAATAATGTATTTTTTCTGAAACAATTATGGAAAAGGTAAAAACTTTATGTTAAATTTTGGAACTGCTATGCCTGGGAGAAAAATAAATTTAATTAACATCAACACCAGCGTTTCTGTTGCATAAGCCAAGTAGACATAAAGTACTGAATGTGTCCACCATAACTTCTTTGAGAATGTCATTATATTTTCTTGAATAATGATATGATTCACAGAATGTTAGTGAAAAACCTTTTATGTTCAGTGCTATTGGGATATACATTAACTTGATTAAAAGTCTAAGAATAATAAAACTAGAATTTAATGTTGTTCTTCCCTACAGGCAACTATCAATTTTGAAACCATCTATCACAAAGACAAAAAAACTGCTTTTAGAATATTTAAATTATGGAAAACGTGCGATGTATCATATTCTGATGAACCCAGGCGCCCAATAGGAAAACTAGAACTTGCAGATGAAAAAAGTACACAAAGCTCTTATTGGTTTTCTTTTAATTTTCCAAACATTTTATATAGGCTTATTTGGTATAAATGAATGTATAGCTGTGAATTTTGGGACAGTGGAGGGAAGGTTAATAATATTGCCAGATTTGAAAGACATGGCTATTAGCTGTAAACATAATTAAATTGGATTTTTCTTAAAATTATGCTATAGACATTGTATGTAGATAAAGCTATTTGAATGAAAGATCAGGGCTGTACAATTAACAATGTACTAAGTTTCCTTCCACACAGTTTCAATATTTTCTGTACATCCTTTGGAATGTTCTCCTAGTGTTCATGTTGGCCAGTATTGAGGGAAACAATCATGCAGTCACCCCTGAACTTCAGTCTCTGGGTTTGGTGGAATGAGCACTCCACCGGGAGTCAGTGCATCTGGAGTTTTTGCTGCCTATGCCACATTCTAGCTCTGTGGTCTTGAAGAAGAGACTAAAATTGGGAAATTGATTTCTAATTTAAAATTCGGAAGGAGAATACAAAATACCAAGAAATGATATTATTGCAACCACTAGATTAAAATGAATATAAAACTTCAAAGGGCAGTTTCTAAATAATTTATTTTTATCTTATGTTATTATATTAGGCTCCAAAATGCATTTTTTTAAGAAAAAAAAAGCCTTATGAAGGTATAATTGACATATGAGAACTATACATATTTCAAGTGTGCAAACTGATGAGTTTTACATAGATGGATATGCATCCACCCATGAAATTATCACCACAATCACAATAATAAACATATCCACAACCTCCAAAAGTTTTTTTGTGCCTCCTTGGAAATCTTCTATCTCATTTCTAAAAGCCAACCTAATTCCTAGGCAACTCCTGATTGGCTCTCTGCCACGGTAAATTACTTTGTATATTCTAGATTTTATCAAAAAGGAATTATAGGGCTGGGTGAGGTGGCTCATGCCTGTAATCCCAGACCTTTGGGAGGCCGAGGCGGGCGGATCACTTGAGGTCAGGGGTTCAAGAACAACCTGTCCAACATGGCCAAAACCTGTCTCTACTAAAAATACAAAAATTAGCAGGGCATTGTGGTGTGTGCCTGTAATCTCAGTTATTTGGGAGGCTGAGCAGGAGAATCACTTGAAACCGGAAGGCAGAGGTTACAGTGAGCTAAGATCTTGCCACTACACTCCAGCCTGGGTGACAGAGCCAGACCTCATCTTAAAAAAAAAAAAAAGGATTATATAGTATATACTCTTTACATTTGGCTTGTTTCACATAGCATAATTATTTTGAATTTCAACTATGTTGTTCCATGTCACAATTGTACATTTTTTTATTGCTGAATAGTAATAGGTCTGTAACACAACTTATTTATTAACTCACTTATTGAACATTAGTGTAGTTTCCAGTGGCTTGCTACAAGAAATAAAGATCCCATGATCTTAGCCATTTTAGTGTGGGTATAGTAATATCTCATTGCACTTATTATTCACATTTTCCAAGTAATTTATGATGTTAAATACTTTTCATTTATCTGTATATCTTCCTGGGAGGGCCTACTTTTTGTTAACCTTATGTACGCTGCAGGCTTACCATAGTAGCTTGAACATGGTACACACAGGCGAAATATAACCTAAGATACATTTTGCCACATGTTGAATAATAATATATTTTTCATAGATTTGTCATCTTTAAAAAATAAAAAGTCTTGTTGTAGAATGAGTTTCAGTTCATCTAAAAATTTGAACAGATAGTACAGAGAAAATCCATATATCTAACACCCATTTTTTATTTTTACTAACATTTCACAGGAGTACAGTACATTTGTCACAGTGAGTGAGTAAATATTGATACATTATTATGATATCAAACCATATATCATTTAGCTCTTTTCATTTTTACCTAATGCCCTTTTTTTGTTGTTGTTCCATCCAGGGTTCCATATCACACTTAATTGTCATATCTCCTTAGCCTCTCTGGCTCTGCTAGTAATCACAGACTTTCCTTCTTTTCAGTAATCACAGTTTTGAGGAGTAATTGCCAGTTATTTCATAAATTGCCCCTCAACTGAGATATGTGTATGTTTTTTTCTCATTTTATATATAGGGGTTATGGGTTTTGGATTAAAAAAAAGCACAGAAATGAAATATCATATTCATCAGATTATATCAAGAGCATCTACTATCAACATGACTTGTTTTTGTGAGTTTTTAGAGTTTATAATATTCTATAAAATGTTTTTGAGAGCGTGGTGGCTTATTTTTAATGTACATAATTTGGCCTGCTTCTCACAAGATTAAGTTTAAAAGAAAACTAGTAGTCTCATTAAAATTGGCACATTTTGGAACCAAAAATATCATAGCTGTCTCACAGCAGAGTAAATATTCATGTTTGAAATACAATTGTCTCTCATAACCAAGACATTATTTGAACAAATGTCTCCTTCTGTCTGCCCAATTCCTGTCCTGTTTAAAATAACTAGTTTAGCTTTCTAAACGCAGATTGATAAATAACACATCATTGTAAAACAGAGTAGAAATATTCTTATGTCTTAAGCAAAAGTCTAACTTACAGTTATCTATTTTAAGAAAATAAATGGGCTAAACTTTATTACTTAATGAAAATTTGAAATCATCCTAAAGTGTCCCAGGGAAACAATGCTTCATGGTACAATATAAAAAGCACACACTAAAAATGACCTGAGTTTGAATTTCATAAAAGCCACTAACAAGATATTTGCCCATTAGAAAGACAATTCCTTTGAGTTCTGTTTTCCCACAAAATTGCATAGTAATGACGGTGGTAAAATGATCTGTGAAGATTTTGTTCTACTTTTTTTTTTTTACTTTAAGTTGTAGGAAACGTGCAGAATATACAGGTTTTGATATAGGTATACATGTGCCATGGTGGTTTGCTGCACCTATCAACCCATCATCTAGGTTTTAAGCCCCTCATACATTAGGTGTTTGTCCTAATGCTCTCCTTCCCTTTTCTCCCCACCCTCAACAGGACCCAATGTGTATTGTTCCACTCCCTGTGTCCATGTGTTCTCATTGTCAGCTCCCACTTATGAGTGAGAACACACGTTGTTTGGTTTTCTGTGTCTGTGTTATTTTGCTGAAACATCATATCCTGTAGAATCATATTCTGGAATCACAGAGGTAATTTATTCCAACCCAACTCAGAATTGCAATCTATGTAACAATATTACCAACACTTCCAATTGTTCGCCTCCCTTCTATATGAACACCTTTAGAGACAGGAACTAGAAATACTCAGTCTACTTCATATCCCCGTCTACATGCCACTGACAGGCTGACAACTTTATATTTACCAAATGCCCACTCACATGGTCATTTGAATTTTTAATAGATATCTCAAACTTGATGTGAGTAAAACTGGGCCCTGATCTCTCTCTCTCTCTCTCTCTCTCTCTCTCTCTCTCTCTCTCTCTCTCTCTTTGTGTGTGTGTGTGTGTGGTCAGAAAATAATATATTTCCTATTTTATTTTGAAAATACTGAAAAATCCAAAAAAGAAGGTTAAAAACATCTATTATCATGATGTTTTGAAAATCATCTAATAAAGAAGTGAAGTTCTGTTCCCAAACCCACTTTCCAGAGAAATCATGAGTATTATGACACATTTCCATCATGATAGATAAATAACCTAATTGAAAAAAACACACTCTAATTTCTAGTAAGATCAGGTCTCACTGCAGAGGAAAAAATATCTAGCTGGTTTAGAGAGAAACAGGTTTATCATCGGGAGAAACAGGTTTATTTTATCAACATTACATAAGCTTTGATGATTGTTGGGAGACTTGAAGAGGTGAACTCCAAGCTGCTCCTCCAGAAACAAATTTCCAAGCAGAGTGGGGTGGTGCCAGCTCCACGACCAGTTGATCTGTTATGATCTTCATCAGCAAAGGAGTGGCTCACACCCTGTCTTCCAGGTGATCTCGGTTTCTTTTTTAAAAAAATGCAATAGGTTTTTTGGGGAACAGGTGGTGTTTTGTTACATCGATAGGTTCTTTAGTGGTGATTTCTGAGATTTTTGGTGCACTCATCAGCTGAGTAGTGAACACTGTAACCATGTGTAGTCTTTTATCTCTCAACCTCTTCCCATCCTTCTGAAGTCCACTGTATCATTCGTATGCTTTGCGTCCTCAAAGCTTAGCTCCCACTTATAAGTGGGATGTTTAGTTTTCCATTTCTGAGTTACTTCACTTTGAATGATGATCTCCAATTCCATCCAGGTTGCCACAAATGCCATTATTTTGTTCCTTCATATGGCTGAGTAGTATTCCATAGTATTATATATCTATATCTATCTATCTCTCTCTATATATATATAACATATATATATATGATAGAAAAAGGACACTGACACCCACATGTTAACAGCAGCACAATTAAAAATTGCAAAAATATGGAATTAGCCCAAATGCCCATAAAGCAATGCATGTATAAGGAAAATGTAATTGTGCTGCTATTAACATGTGTATGCAAGTGTCCTTTTCATATAATAACTTATTTTCCTCTGAGTAGATACCCAACAGTGGGATAGCTGGATCAGATGGTAGAACTATTTTTAGTTCTTTTAGGACTCTCCACACTGTTTTCCATAGCTGTTGCGGTATCATGATAAACATTAATTCTCAATATTTACTCTATTTCAAAAGCAAAATTTGTTAGGTAATTACTTCTGCTACTTAAGGCCCACATTCTTTATCTTCTGAATGTTTTAGATTATGCTTCTTTAGAATACCACAGTCAATTTCATTCATAACTTTTTCATTTGACTTATAGTAGTAGTAAAATTCTGCTGCCTTAAAAACCTCTTTGTCTATAAATATTGTATGTTTATAATCATGTGTATTAAATATTATAGAACTGAAAGAGTATTCGTTTTACCCCAATCCAGAACAATTTTGGATAATGACTTTCTTGAGAATTAGTATTATTTTATTTTCTCCCAACTTGTCATTCTGTTTTTTTGATGATTTTATGTCATCCTGATTTTCTTCAATGAAGTAAACTGGGTAAATATTTCATATATATATATATATATATAATATTTGATATCCCAATTTCAGCTAACTTTGGCTTTAGGATTGACTCTTAATTGCTCATGGACATTTATCAAAATCTGATTAATCAAAAGATTTAGCAAATGTGCCTCATTTTCTTGATTAAAAGCAATCAAATGCTTGATGTTTTCCAAGTAATCTAAGGGGAAAAAAAGATCTAAATGACACCACATGCTTCCAATTGAAAATAGAGTAGAGTGCATGACAGCTTCATTAAGCCTTGTTATAAACCACTTTTAACAAAACAACAAAAATCAACATACCCAACAAATCTGAACCTTGGGAGAAGGACTACTGGATAAATTCACCATCCTTTTCCTCCCTCTGGCTAGGTAAACTCTTTCATTTTTTTTTTATCTGATAGCTAAATACTTTTATGTAATCAACAAGATGTCTAGAATTTTTCTTCTTTTGTAATGTTAGTCTTGAAGTAGTATAACTTTCCACTAACCAAAAAAAAGAGTACATGATACTGATTTTGTGAAGTAATTTTGATTTAGTATAAGAACCAACCATACCTTCACTGCTATGCAATGTTCAAATAAAAATTAAATATCCAGCAATGGTGATATACTTGTAAAAATCAAAACTTTCTCTTCAAAATAATCTATTGATAACATTAAGCTAATTTAAGAGTTCAGCAATGATCAAAGTTTTTCTCAGTTTTGCCAACTTCATTTTTATAAATATATTATTGAAGTTTTATTGTTTTTGTTTTGTTTGCCGCTACTGACATAGATATAAAAATGGCACTATATGATATTCAGTTCTATCGCATGTTTATTTGTTATTTACTTTTTAATTCTACAGAAATATTTTCAAGATCATTTGTTGGAGAGTTATCTGAGAGAATTTCATCAGATATTTATATGAACTGACTCTATAATTCTTTTGTCTATTAAATTGATAATGCAGAGTGGAAAATCCACTTAATAGAAATACGGAGGCAATTTAGAATATGAGAGGAAATTACAAAGAAAAGCTAATAATGGCACTGAAACAAAAAAGGAATTCAGAACATGATGACTGGGAATGACCTAATCTTTACCCGGTCTCCTTCTGTTGTTTCTGTTGCGTGCCAGAGAGCTCATATTTAGGCTTGAAAAAAAAAACAAGGAAAAATGAGAATGTCTAACACGCTAAACAATATTTTCAAAGTGTGCATTTTCTACACAGAAGTATAGCATTTTGTGATTTCCAACATATTTGATTAAAATGTGTATCTATTCACTTGTAAACATTAGTTGTTATAATGCCTATCACACTGAAAGTGGAAAATTTTGCATTTACATCTAATAATTTTAGCATTTTTATTTAATTATAAAAGTTTTACATAGGCTCTGGTTGTATGTGATTCATACACACAAGAATATACACAAACATACACACACATTTTTTAAAAAAAGGTATCTATATAATGCCAGTATATGCATTTAAATTATATCAAGACAAATGAATTAAAATATGAGTAGATTGCTGATATATTTGTGAATGGTTTAGTAATCCCAGCTACTCAGGAGGCTGAGGCAGGAGAATTGCTTGAACCTGGGAGGCAGAGGTTGCGGTGAGCCAAGACTGTGCCACTGCACTCCAACCTTGAGACAGAGCAAGACTCTGTCACAAAAAAAATAAAAAAAGGAAATGAATTTCTTTATTGTTTTTTCCTCTTCCTACTGTGTCTTTAAACATGCTTCTCTTATTTCTCTCTTAAGTGATGTATTTACTATTTGCTAGATCATGATGCTCTATTTCCATGGTACACTTGAAAAAAAAATTAGCCCAAATAATTTCAAACCAGACTTTTTCAATCTTCACATAATTCACCTACTCTACTTTTATACTCACTTTGATGTAAAGATTTAATCATGTCAGATTTGAAGAGACAGGCTTGGATAAATAAATAAATAAAATATGACATGGGCTGACTGCTATGAGAGATTACAAATTTTCTATCACTTATGGTCAGTAATAGAACTGAATATTATATGCAACATTTATGAATCATATGTGAAAAGATGGCCGATATGGATTCTAAGGAACTTCACAAGTATACTTTTCTGAGTTAATTTACATATTATTTCTTTATTACTTACATGTATATGGTAGTGTACCTATATAGTGCATGTTCTTATTTCCAGTTCATTTATATTCTCTTGTCCCCTAAAGTCTTCTCTATTACTTGACAGATCATAGTGCTGATAAGCAACTGAAAAGGATTAAGTTCTAACACCTCTTGTATTGTACTTACATCTAAATGAATCTAAATAAATGTGCCACAGATATTTGTGGTCTTTTCAACTGTTAGCACCAGAATAGGCATGTGTGCTATGGATGAATCTAGTTAGCTCTTGTTACATAACGAACTGTCACAAAACTACGTCTTAAAGCAAAAAAATATTACTTCTTCCAGACTTGTAGACTGAGTTAACTTCATAACTGTGGTTTTTTGTGTGGTTGTAGTCAGATGATGGTTAGAGCTGTAGATATCTCAAGATTTCTTTCTTTACATGTCTGATACTTGTGTTGGAATGACAGGAAAAGCTCGAGGGTGAGTAAGCATTTTTGTCTTTAGGCAGCCACTTCACGTGGGCCTCCTCGAATCATGGCGATCTCAAAGTTGTTTGACATCTTGCATGGTGGCCGGCTTTCCCCAGAGTGAAGTTTCTAAAAGATTAAAGAAGAGGACACAAATTTTCCTATAATCTTATAACCAGAAAAATCAGTGCAACTTTGCTGCACTCTATTATTTACGTAGGGCCGACCTAGATCTAAAGGGTAAAGAGAATTTACAAGGATGTGAATGCTGGGAAGTGTGGTTGATTTGGAGTGGAGGAATCATCATCTAGATTAACTACCACAATGCCAACCACATCAAGAAAACTTACAAAGAACTGATTTTAAAAAAATAATTGTTACTAGAAAGTAGATCAATCCAACAAAATTTAAATAATTATTTTGGGATATCATTTACCAACATTGCAGAGGGCGTTGAAATGTATGTGTGGAAAACGGATTGATTGATTGATTGATTGATTGCTATTGCTATAAACACATTCTGCTAGATCCATGGAGTTTCCATTAAAATAAAACATTTCTCAGTAGTCACAATAAATCTGCTTTACAGTTTTAAGACAGCCAGCTGATGACTTCCAGCTCTTTATTGACTGTATGATGGAGAACTCAGGGACATTAGTCAATCACTTGCCAAGAGATGTAAAATGTACAGAGCTATTTTCCCTGAAAAGATGATAATCTTGCCCATGAAATTCCTGCGGACTCCTTATGAGATGCAGGATAATCCTCTATTTGAACAAACTTACTTAGATTTTAGCACAAACTTTGGTCTTAGTTCCAATATTTATTGTTCTTTTATTCCATCAACAATATAAAATCATTGTATCCCAAGCATTCTTGAGATCATTCAAAGTTTTAGCATTAACTACTTCTTGACAAAAAAAAATAGTTTTAAAACTTGAGGATTAGAGAACATTTCTGAAGGAAATAATAATGATACTGAAATCATTTTACCACTGACAGTCACTGAGAATCATTGTTTGGGTTAGTCATTTTTGCCTGTGCCTGCAAAAGGAGTATTGATCAGGTTACCTCTGCTCCAGTTTGACCCAAATAAGATTAAACACCTAACTTCATGGCATATTTTGTCAATAGAACTACATTCTGGGATAGAGCCAAGCACATTCAGTAATATAATTGAGGCATTATTTATAGGTCTGATAGACTAAATGCCTTCTCACATGTCTTAAGAATCAATTTGTGTGTGAGTTCCTGAGGATAATGCTTTATTCACATGATATAAATGGATAATTGTGTATAGATTATTTATTTATCCATACTTAGAGATATTACATTCATCGAGTTTTACTAAAATTATTACTGTCCCAAACTTTTAAGCTCTTGTTTGAGAGGCATGTCATCTAGACTTTAAGCACTCATGTGTTTTTCACATTTCAAGTTTAGATTATTCAACTAATCATTTTAAATAGAAAGAGCCTTTAGATTCATATGCCAGAAAACCAAAAGTGATGTTATTATACAATTTTTAATTGTCTTTATTTATGCTAACCAGATTATTAAAAAGACTCAATAATCTGTAGTAATTCAATCACTGTGGTTTAGTACTCATGCAAACCAAAGCTGGTAGCAACAATCTTATTGAGGTTTTGAAAGATTTTTTTGGTCAATATTGGATTTTTTTAGGTGCCCATTCTCTTTTAATTATTCATTAAGTATCTGACATCATTTTTTTTTTAATTTTTATTGCATTATAGGTTTTGGGGTACATGTGCAGAACGTGCAAGATAGTTGCATAGGTACACACATGGCAGTGTGTTTTGCTCCCTTCCTCCCCTTCACCCACACTTGGTATTCATCCCCAGGCTATCCCCCCCAGCCCCCCCCGCTGTCCCTCCCCCATTTCCCCCAACAGTCCCCAGTGTATAGTAGACCGCCTCTCTGTGTCCATGTGTTCTCATTTTTCTCACCCACCTATGAGTGAGTATATGCAGTATTTCTTTTTCTGTTCTTGTGTCAGTTTGCTGAGAATTATGTTCTCCAGATTCATCCATGTCCTTACAAAGGACACAAACTCATCATTTTTGATTGCTGCATAATATTCCATGGTGTATATGTGCCACATTTTCCCAGTCCAGTCTATCATCGATGGGCATTTGGGTTGGTTCTAGGTCTTTGCTATTGTAAACAGTGCTGCAATGAACATTCGTGTGCATGTGTCCTTATAGTAGAACAATTTATAGTCCTTTGGATAGATACCCAGTAATGGGATTGCTGGCTCAAATGGAATTTCTATTTCTAGGTCCCTGAGGAATCGCCACACTGTCTTCCACAATGGTTGAACTAATTTACATTCCCACCAACAGTGTAAAAGTGTTCCTATTTCTCCACATCCTCTCCAGCATCTGCTGTCTCCAGATTTTTTAATGATCACCATTCTAACTGGTGTGAGACGATATCTCAATGTGGTTTTGATTTGCATCTCTCTAATGACCAATGATGATGAGCACTTTTTCATATGTTTGTTGGCCTCATGTATGTCTTCTTTTGTAAAGTGTCTGTTCATATCCTTTGCCCATTTTTGAATGGGCTTGTTTGTTTTTTTTTCTGTAAATCTGTTTGAGTTCTTTGTAAATTCTGGATATCAGCCCTTTGTCAGATGTGTAAACTGCAAAGACTTTTTCCCATTCTGATGGTTGCCGATTCACTCTAGTGACTGTTTCTTTTGATTCATCCCGGGGATGCAAGGCTGGTTCAACATACGCAAGTCTATAAATGTAATTCACCATGTAAACAGAAGCAAAAACAAAAACCACATGATTATCTCAATTGATGCAGAGAAGGCATTTGACAAAATTCAACAGCCCTTTATGCTAAAAACCCTCAAAAAACTTGGTATTGATGGAATATATCTCAAAGTAATAAAAGCTATTTACGACAAACCAACAGCCAATATCATACTTAATGGGCAAAAACTGGAAGCATTTCCTTTGAAATCCGGCACTAGACAAGGATGCCCTCTCTCACCACTTCTATTCAACATAGTACTGGAAGTTCTAGCCAGGGCAATCAGGCAAGAAAAAGAAATAAAGGGTATTCAAATAGGAAAGGTGGAAGCCAAATTGTCTCTATTTGCAGACGACATGATAGTATACCTAGAAGACCCCATCACCTCAGCCCAAAAGCTCCTGCAACTGATAAGCAACTTCAGCAAAGTCTCAGGATATAAAATCAATGTGCAAAAATCGCAAGCATTCCTATACACCAATAACAGACTTAAAGAGAACCAAATTAGGAACGAACTGACATCATTGTTAAATAAGTGGCATAGAAAGAATCACACTCACATTGGAAAAAAAGACTAGAGAATAAATGTATATTTTGTGTCAAAACAGGCAAATGATGCTACTAAAGAATCACTGTAAAGAAATGATCTAAAATTAATGATTTTAGAAGTGAAGTTATTATCTTGGATATATAGGTTGCAACTATGAAATATTTTAAAAATGATAAACATATAACCTATGTTATTTTTTTAAAAGGTAATATCCTATAATTCACAAATTTCGAGTATGTAATTCAATTTTTAGGTAAATTTACCAAGCAGTGAAAACATTAAAATAAATCCTTTTTCAAACATTTCTATCATCCAGTAAATCCCTCCAGCCCACTTATGGTTGATAACTTCCCACCTCCCTCAACTCTCATCCCAGGTAACCACTACTTTACTTTCTATCTCTATAGATTTCAGATTTCATGTCATTTCTTATAAATAATACAACATGATAGGTGCTCATTTTTGCTTGACTTTTAATTTAGGTAATACTTTTCAAGTTTATTTATAGTTATTATGAATAATACCACTGAGGGCATTAGTGTACTGTCTTCATGTGAATATGTTTGGTATATACAAATAAATTAAATTAATAAAACTAGGTTTAACTTTTTAAGAAAGCACTAAATTGTTTTCTAACATAGTCATTTTAGTGTGTGTGAAATAGTATTTCATTGTGGTTTTAATGTTGCTGACTATCTTTTCATATAGTTATTAACCATTAGTACATTTAGGGGTTGCTGGGGTTCAGGGGAGGGCTCAGCTCGCTCCCTGGTGGGTTCCAGGTTCTTGGTCTCAGTCTCTCTCTCTCTCTCTCTTTCTCAAGAATGAGAGAGGGGACCACGTAGGTATGCTCATAGAGTAAATACCAGACTCAAAAACCTTTTGCAGAAAAGTGATTTATTTAGACAGAGAGAGAAAAAGGACAAGAGAGAAAGAAACAGCTAACTCTCACATTGAGTGAGAGAAAGAAAAGCCGCTCTCACCCTGAGTCAGAAGGGTTCCCAGAAAGGGGAAAACCAGAGAAGGAAAGCTCCTCTCTCACTGAGTGAGAGAATTCAGAAAGATGGAATGCAGGAGAGGAAAGCAGCTTCCACACTGAGTGTAAGGGAACTGAGAGAGAGATGGAGTTTAGGAGGAGAAGACAGGCTTCCACAAGAGAGTGGAAGGGGACTCCAGAGGAGAAATCCAGGAGAAAGATGGCTTCCATGAAGCGAGCATTTGTGGAAGGGGATCCAAATATGGAGTCTGAAGTGGTGTGGAAAATGGGGACTTTTAACTGGGAGGAACCCCCAACTTCTCCAAGATCCCTGGTGAATCAAAGGAGTTCCTTGGAACTTCCGCTGGAGTGATGGACCTTTGGTTCTTCCTGGGCAAGGGAAAATTTAAAACAGAGACCGTTAAATCTCCCAGATGGAGAGATGGGAGGGGTCATCACACTGGGAACTTCTTGCCCTTAAAACTACGTCCCATAGTGGACCCAGAAAGAGAACACATTCCCTCCGTGACAACAAACCTAAGCCTATTAAAAAAATGTAGATTCTCAATGGGTAAAACAGTAGACTAAAACAAAATTCAACTTGCTAGGTAGGTAAGGGCTTTATAAAGAAAAATGTCTGCCTCTACCATGACCTAGGAGAATAATTATTAATTCTTTAATTATTAATAGAATTATTAATCAGAATCAATCAATCAATCAATTATTAATTAATTATTAAATATTAATCAGAATGATTAATTATTAATAAGAATAATTAATTTATTAATCTAATTATTAATACAAGCCAATAGTGATAACAGCAGCAACAACAAAAAAAGCCTGAATTAACTTGTCCTGAGGTTTAAATTTTTATTATTTGGGTGATGATGGAACTCACAAGTTAGGAAAATATTTAAAGCTTCATAGTGTCTCTGACACCCAGAAGAAGCAAATACATAATTTACCTAAAGAAATCATGTTCTACGGAGGCTTTGAGGGATTTCCACAACTAATATTCAGCCAATTATTAGCTACCAATAAAAAGTACAATAGTTTACTTCACAGTTATAGCCATTTATTGAATGAATGAGTTGTAATATAATTATCCATTTTTTTTGTTAATGAACATTTAAAATATTTCTAGATGCTCACTTTTCTGAATGCTGTAACTATAACTGTTTTGATATATTTCTTCTGGTGTCCATGTGAAAGAATTTTTAGGAATTCATGTGAAGGAATGAAATTGTTGAGTAATAAATTATGTGAATATTCCCTTTTTTCAGATATTGCCAAATTACTCCCTGTCTGAACCAATTCACAACTGGCTGTACTAATTTACAGTGTAATTTACAATACAATTAGCTGTGCACCTTCACGTGGCTTTTGTATTCATTTTAATTTTTGATCACAATGTATAAAATATTTTTTATTTTGGTTTGCTTTTGTATATCCTTATTCATTTACAAAGCTATACTTTTTTGCATGCATTTAGTCACAGTTCTGTTGCTGAACTTAATAAAACTTTAATGATTTTCCCTCCAATTCTAAAAGAAAAAATATAAAGTGATTCCCTGCTGAAAATTATATTTGAAAACAAAACATTCTGTCAATCATTAATGATCTGAGTTCTATTCTTATTTCTTTGTAATAATTTTAAATGAGATGTGTAATCATAATGCCTAGTGTTGTTTCAATCTATATTTACAACAGCAAGTTACTGTCTTATAAAACTTGTTATCTCCAATGATACTTTCATAGTTGTGAAATTATTTTGGAAAACAATCCCTTAAGTCAATATAATATGTGTATGGATTGTTATATAACAGAAATTATTATATAAATATAATTTTATAACAGAAATTATTATATAAATTTAGAAAATCAAATCATATAAAATATGGATCTATACTATATGATATATATGATACTAGTCAATGGGAATTAAACTCTAGAATTAAATTCCTTGAGTCATTGATAGTGACTAGGTGGCTATCTATTCTTTGTGAAATATTATGACATTGAGATCTATAGGCTTAGTGAACACAATAGACTGAATGGCTGAACTGAACCTACCATACTTCTGAGCTTAGGTCCAGTTTAGACCATCCACCTACAGCAGACCTTGAGGATAGCATGAGAATCTGTACAGGGATATCAACATAAGACACAGCCATTTACACAAGGCCATTATACATTTCTCGAATATGCACCAGGCATGTCATATTGGTAAGTATAGAAAGAGAAGAAATATAAAAAACAGTATATGTCTAAGAAAAACTGGATAATTTGAACATAAGCTGCCAAAGAATCTAAAATGGTATTAATTCACAATGTTATGCTCCCCTAAATTTGTCAATTTAGATACATGCTAGATCTTGAAGAGAAACTTTATTTTTTGTACTTTTGAATTGTGCTATCATTAATCTTTGATCCTACCATACTAGGAAATATAATTTTTGTCATTATTACTGAATAATAAAAGTTTTTAAATTCAATTAAGAAAAGTTAATGAAAAGAGCTCTTGAATAGAAACTATAAGTTATCTTTTCTCTGATTCACAGACAGTCTTGTAAAAAATGACAATGGCTATCTCCTAGATTTCAAATATCCTATAAAAATTAGAAAACAATATTCACTATCTAGGTAGCTTAAAGTAAAAGTAGAACACAAAGAATGAGGATAGTATTCATAAATGCATTTTATATATATTTATAATGACATGTTGATGAATTGGTTATATTTTCAGAATTATTAACCCAAGAACTGTTTGCAGTCTATTTATGGAAAGAACTCATTAAACATCCACTACCAATGCAAACATTTTTTTCTACTAGGAACACTTTCCATTTTCTAGATTGCCTTGCTTCATGTATTTTTTCTCTTAAGAAACGGAGAATTAGCAGATGACTTTGTGTTCTGCTTTTCAAAGAAAATAGAAGCCATATGAAGTAATATCTCTCAAGAACACTTATTATTTCTACTTTATTATTTTCATTCCTTTCTCAATCCAGTGTAACTGAGTTTTCACAGCTCCTACTCTAATCATAAAGTAGTAGGTTCACTGATCAAGAAAAATATATCAACACCATAAACTTATTTTCTCTGTGATTTTGGATTGTATAAGTCAATACTTTGTCTCCCATGGCTTCTGAGACAATAGTCTCTACATTTTGGCCTTTATACTTTACAAACCAGGTACACCTAATTTTATTGAGATGAACTTTATTGTACTTCATAGATACTGTAATTTTCTACAAATTGAAAGTTTGCAATAACTCTGCATCCAGCAATTCCGTTTGCGCAATTTTTAAAAACATCACATGCTCATTTTGTGTCTCTGTGTCACATTTTGATAATTTTTACAATATTTTAAACTTTTTAAAAAATCATTTTTGCATCTCTTATAATGATCTGTAATCTATGATAATTAACATTACTGTTGTAATTGTATAAGACAATGAACTTAATTGATAAATGTCTATGTTCTGACTATTCCACAGCAGCCATTCTCCCATCTGTCTCCCTCTCTTTTGGCTTCCCTATTCCCTGAGACATGACAATAATGAAATTAGGCCAATTAATAACCCTACAATGCTGTGTACATGTTCAGGTTAAAGGAAGAGTCACATGTCTCTCCATTGAAATAAAAAGCTAGAAGTGGTTAAGCTTAGAGAGAAAAGTTTATTGAAAGTGGAAAAAAGAAAAAAAAATAAAGTTCTAATCAACTAACCAACAGGGGGGAAAAAAAAAGAAAGTAGAAAAAGGCCAAAAGCTAGGTCTCTTGCATGAAACATTTAATCAAGATGTGAATGCAAAGGAAAAGTTCTTGAAGGAAATTTAAAATGCTACTCCAGGGAACACATGAATCAGAAATAAAAGTGAAACAATGTAATTGCTGATATGGAGAAATTTTAATGATCTGGATATATCAAACCAGCTCCAACATTTTCTTAAGCTAAAGGCTAATCCAGAGCAAGGCCCTAGCACTTTTCAATTCTTGAAGGCTGAGAGAGGTGAGAAAAGTTTAAAGCTAGCAGAAGTTCATTCATGAGAAATAAGGAAAGACGATGTCTCTATAACATAAAAATACAAGGGAAAGTAGCAAGTGCTGATGCAGAAAGTACAGCAAGTTGGCCAGAAGATCTAGTCGACAGAATTTATGATGGAAGCTAACCTAAGCGAAAGATTTTCAACGTAATTGAAACAGGATTATACTGGAAGATGTCACCTAGGACTTTTCTAGCTAAGGAGGAAAAGTCAATCCCTGAATTTAAAGCTTCAGAAGCCAGGTTTCCTCTCATCAGGGGATAATGCAACTGGTGATTTTAAGTTGAAGCCCATGTTTACTTACCATTCAGAAAATCTTAACCCCCTTAAAAATGATGCTAAATCCATTCTGTCTGTACTGTGTAAATGGAACAACCAAGCATGACACCACATCTGTTTTAAGGCATGGTTTGCTGAATATTTTAAGCCTACTGTCAAGACCTCAGGAAAAGAAAGCAGAAAAAAAAGATTTCTTTAAAAATATTACTGCTCATTGACAATGCACCTGGTCATCCAAGAGTTCTGATGGAAATGCACAAGAGATTAATGTTGTTTCCATTCCTGCTGACACAATATCCATTCTTCAGCTTGTGGATCAAGAAGTCATTTTGACTTCCAAGTCTTATTATCTAAGAAGTACATTTTCTAAGGCTATAGCTGTCATAGAGAGTGATTTATCTGCTGAATTTGAACAAAGTAAATAGAAAGCCTCTGTAAAGGATTCACCAGACTTGATGCCACTAAGAAGTTTGGCAATTATTCATAGAAGGCAGTCAAAATATCAACATTAACAGAAGTCAGGAAGAGGTTGATTACAACCTCATGGATGATTTTGAGGGATTTTAGACTTCAGTGGATAAAGTAGTTGTAGATATGATAGAAATAGCAAGATAACTGGAATTAGAGCTGGAGCTTGATGCTATCACTGAGTTCCTGAAACTTCATGATAAAACTTGAAAAGATGAGCTGCTTTTTAAGGATGAGAACATGAAGCAGTTTTTTTGTGACAGAATCTACTTTCAATAAAGATGCTGTGAACATTGTTGAAATTACAATAAAATACTTAGAATATTATATAAATTTAGTTAATAAAGTAGCAATAGGGTTTGGAAGGGTTGATTATTTTTTAAAAAGTTCTACTGAAATGTTCTCAGACCGTATGCTACAAAAATATCTTTCAGGAAAGAAAGAGTTAATCTATGGGGCAAATGTTATTATTATCTTATTTTAAGAAATTGAAGAGCTATGCCACATTTCAGCAACCACCAGCCTGATCACTCAGCATCCATCAACAGGAAGCAATACCCTCCATTGTAAAAAGATTATTTTTGAAGACTCAGATGATTAATTGTATTTTTTAGCAATAAAGAATTTTAAAATTAAAGTATGTATATTTTTAGACATAATGCTAATACCCACTTAATAGACCATGGTATAATGCCAACATAACTTTTATATGCACTGAGAAATGAAATCCTTCCTGTGATTCACTTTATTACAATATTTACTTTATTGCAATGCTCTAGAACCAAACCCACAGTATCTTCAATATATGCCCTAGGTTTCTGCCAGCATTCCCTTTCTTCTTTGGTTGTCAATTAGCTTCCATTATTTAATTTTGCATCTATCTGTGATGAATTTCTAGCTCACATTTACCAAACCTCTTTTCAGTCTCCAGATTGATATATGCAATTACTTGTTTGATATTTTCATTTGGTTATCTCACAAGACATTTCAAAGGTCTCTGAATCTCTGATCATTACTTATATGCAAATTGGCTTTTCTCCTTTACCTTGGTAAATGTATCTACAGACCTTATTCTTAGAGTTCCCTCTTTTAGACTTTCACATCATTATAACCAAATTCTTCAAATGATAGCTTCTAAATACCCTATAGCACATTCTTACTTTTCTATCTCCATTTCCCTATATTAATTCAGTAGCTGACATTACTGACTATAACTTATGGCTATGATGATGATGTGATAATTCTTACAATGATCCACCATTATTAATTTTTACTCTTGTACGTAATGTTATTAGGTGTGCATTTTACTGTTGTGCAAACCATCTTTCAGATAGGCTAAGCCACTTTACCCATAATTTCATAGCCTCTAGTACCCATGCTTTGTAACTAATCTCTTTAGACACCGATTTATCTATTTATAGAGAGAGGCCATTTATCACAATAAATCCAAAATTACTTCTGTACTAAAGAAATATGTATTATTCTACATTTTTAGAACTGTTTTGCATTTGAGGCAGTCTACAATTAAATTTTATATGTTTTACAGTGGCATAAAAAACCCTCAGACCTATCTAGGAGGTCCTATGCTCCTGTCATTTCTCTCAGAAATACAAAGTTTCAGCCCCTTCAAACATCTGACCTTTCCCCAGTATTCTTTGTCCATTTATACTTTCCTCTATTTGAAATCTTGTTCCTTTGTTGAAATTCACTTTACTTCCTTTCTCTTTCTCTAAATGAAAAACTCATATTCATTAAAGTGTAAACTGTTTCTTGGGAACTAAGATGGCGTCGTAGAGGCGACTCAGGATCGCAGCTCTCAGTGAAGGGGCAGAGGGTGAGTCCTAGCTGCATTCTCGGACGGACATTTTTTGGCCACAGAACATTGAAAGTCCCAGGTGTGGGAGAGACACGGGACACTAGTCCAGCCAGCTCGCAGGGCCGGTTTGGCCAGCACAAAACTCACTGGTCCAGGTGCCCTGTTAAACTGGCAATCTGAGATTTGGAAGGGCAGATTGACATGTCCATCTGATTGAATGGGACTTGGACAATGAGGCAGACCAGGAGATTCCTGGGAAATGTGATCTGAGCCAGTGCAGTGGGCAGCGGCACGGGAGATCACACGGATCACAGTGCCCTATCAGCAGGCTACTGTGGCACCAGTGAGAGAGTCAATTGTTCAGCTTGGGGAGAGGAAGAGAGAGAGAGAGAGGATGGACTCTGAGGCAGGGAGCTGGGTGATTGGGCTTGGTGGGTCCTACCCTCACAGGGACAAGCAGGGTGGCAATTGGAGGCACTCAGGGCTGAGAGTTTTGCTGCCGGCATCTAAGACTGTGCAGCCTGGTGGGGAGGGGCATTCGCCACTAAGAACGCAATCCACCCTTACTGAAGCACCGCCCAGGGCTGACTCAGCCTGCTGTTGCTAAGGCAACCTACCATAACAGAGAGACTCCCCCAGCAGGACGGAGCACGCCACAGCAGAATGGAGCCCAGCAGCAACAGGGCGGACCTGCGCTAGCAGGGCGGAGCCCCGGCAGGCAAATAGTGAATAGACTGCCTCCTAGCTGGGCAGGACAGTACAACAGATACTCATAAAGAAAGCCCCAACTCCCTGAGACAGAGCATCTAAGGGGGAAAAAAAGGGGGGCTTTTAAGAGTTCTGTTGCAGCAGACATAAACACATCCTCCTAACAGCCCTGAATGAACAACGGAGCTCACAGCACAGCACTGGAGTTCCTATAAAGCACAGACTATCTCCTCAAGCAGCTCCCTGACCCCTGTATATCCAAAGAGTCACCCCAAAAAAGGACTAATCAGACTGACATTTGGTGGGCATCATTCTGGAACAAAGATAGCAGAAGAAGAAACTGGTAGCATCCCTCACTGTTCCTCAGCTGCTACAGGTATACCCCAGACAAGCAGGGCCTGGAGTGGACCTCCACACTCATACAGCAGAGGGGCTAGACCATTAGAAGGAAAACTAAGTAACAGAAATACCTCATCATCAACAATCTGGGCATCCACACAGAGACCCAATTGAAAAATCAGCAACTACTAAGATGACAGGTGGATAAATCCATAAAGATGGGAAGAAACCAGGGCAAAAAGGAGGAAAACACCCGAAACCAAAACACTTCACCTCCTACAAAGGACCAAAACTCCTCACCAGCAAGGGAACAAAGCTGGACAGAGAAGGAGTGTGACAAAATGACGGAATCAGACTTCAGAAAGTGGATAATGAGAAACTTCAGTGAGCTAAAAGAACATGTTCTAAATCAATGCAAAGAAACTAAGAACCTTGAAAAAAGATTTGAAAAAAGATTTGAGAAAATGATAACAAGAATGGACAACTTAGAGAGGAATATGAATGAATTGAAGGAGCTGAAAAACACAACACGAGAACTTCACAAAGCATGCACAAGTTTCAACAGCTGAATTGACCAAGCAGAAGAAACAATATCAGAAGTCAAAGATCAACTCCATGAAATAAAATGAGAAACCAAGATTAAAGAAAAAAACGCAAAAAGGAATGAACAAAATCTCCAAGAAATGTGGGACTATGTGAAGAGACCAAACCTACATTTGATAGGTGTACCAGAATGTGATGAAGAGAATGAATCCAAGCTGGAAAACACTCTTCAGGATATTATCCAGGAAAATTTCCCCAACCTAGCAAAACAGGTCAATACTCAACTCCAGGAAACGCAGAGAACACCGCAGAGATACTCTGCAAGAAGAGCAACCCCAAGGCACATAATCGTCAGATTCACCAGGGTTGAAATGAAGGAGAAAATACTAAGGGCAGCCAGAGAGAAAGGTCGGGTCACCCACAAAGGGAAGCCCATCAGACTCACAGCAGATCTCTCGGCAGAGACTCTACAAGCCAGAAGAGAGTGGGGGCCAATATTCAACATCCTTAAAGAAAAGAACTTTCAACCTAGAATTTCATATCCAGCCAAACTGAGCTTCATAAGTGAAGGAAAAATAAAATCCTTCATGAACAAGCAAGTACTCAGAGATTTTGTCACCACTAGGCCTGCTTTACAAGAGCTCCTGAAAGAGGCACTACACATGGAAAGAAACAACTAGTACCAGCCATCCTAAAAGCATCAAATTCTAAAGAGCATCAACAAAATGAAGAATGTACATGAACCAATGGGCAAAACAGCCAGCTAGCATCAAAATGGCAGTATCAAATTCACACATAACAATATTAACCCTAAATGTAAATGGGCTAAATGCACCAATCAAAAGACACAGACTGGCAAATTGGATAAAAAACCAAAACCCATCGGTGTGCTGTATCCAGGAAACCCACCTCACATGCAAGGATACACAAAGGTTCAAAATAAAGGGATGGAGGAAGATTTACCAAGCACATGGAGAGCAGAAAAAAGCAGGAGTTGCAATTCTTGTTTCTGATAAAATAGACTTTAAAGCAACAAAGATCAAAAGGGACAAAGAAGGTCATTATATAATGGTAAAAAGATCGATACAACAAGAAGAGCTAATGATTCTAAATATATATGGACCCAATGCAGGAGCACCCAGATATATAAGGCAAGTTCTTAATGACTTACAAAGAGACTTAGACTCCCACACAATAATAGTGGGAGACTTTAACACTCCACTGTCAATAGCAGACAGATCAACCAGACAGAAAATTAACAAGGATATCCAGGACTTGAACTCAGACCTGGAACAAGCAAACCTGACAGACATTTACAGAACTCTCCACCCCAAATCCACGGAATATACATTCTTCTCAGCACCACATCACACCTACTCCAAAATTGACCACATAATTGGAAGTAAAGCACTCCTCAGCAAATGCAAAACAACTGAAATCATAAAAAACAGTCTCACAGACCATAGTGCAATCAAGTTGGAACTCAGAATTCAGAAACTAACTCAGAACCCCACATCTTCATGGAAACTGAACAACTGGCTCTTGAATGTTGATTGGATAAACAATGAAATGAAGGCAGAAATAAAGAAGTTCTTCAAAACCAACGAGAACGAAGACACAACGTACCAGAATCTCTGGGACGCATTTAAAGCAGTCTGTAGAGGAAAATATATAGCAATAAGTGCCCACATGAGAAGAGTGGAGAGATCCAAAATTGACACTCTATCATCAAAATTGAAAGAGCTAGCAGAGCAAGATCAAAAAAGCTCAAAACCTAGCAGAAGACAAGAAATAACTAAGATCAGAGCAGGACTGAAGGAGATAGAGACAAGAAAAACCCTTCAAAAAATCAATAAATCCAAGAGCTGGTTTTTCAAAAAGATCAACAAAATAGACAGACCACCAGCCAGACTGATAAAAAAGAAAAGAGAACAACCAAATAGATGCAATAAAAAACAATAATGGGGAAATCACCACAGATTCCACAGAAATTCAAACCATCATCAGAGAATACTACAAACAACTCTATGCACATAAACTAGTAAACCAGGAAGAAATGGATAAATTCCTGGACACCTGTGTCCTCCCAAGCCTAAATAAGGAGGAAGCTGAAACTATGAATAGACCAATAACAAGGTCTGAAGTTGAGGCAGCAATTAAGAGCCTACCACACAAAAAATAGCCCAGGTCCAGATGGGTTCACAGCCGAATTCTACCAGACCCACAAAGAGGAACTGTTACCATTCCTTCTGAAACTATTCCAAATAATTCAAAAAGAGGGAACCCTTCCCAAATCATTTTATGAGACCAACGTCATCCTGATACCAAAATCTTGCAGAGACTCAACAAGAAAAGAAAACTTCAGGCCAATATCAATGATGAACATAGATGCAAAAATCTTCAATAAAATACTGGCAAACCGATTGCAACAGCACATTAAAAAACTTATCCATCATGATCAAGTAGGATTCATCCCGGGGATGCAAGGCTGTTTCAACATACGCAAGTCTATAAATGTAATTCACCACATAAACAGAAGCAAAAACAAAAACCACATGATTATCTCAATTGACACAGAGAAGGCATTTGACAAAATTCAACAGCCCTTTATGCTAAAAACCCTCAATAAACTTGGTATTGATGAAACATATCTCAAAGTAATAAAAGCTATTTATGACAAACCAACAGCCAATATCATATTTAATGGGCAAAAACTGGAAGCATTCCCTTTGAAATCCGGCACTAGACAAGGATGCCCTCTCTCACCACTCCTATTCAACATAGTACTGGAAGTTCTAGCCAGAGCAATCAGGCAAGAAAAAGAAATAAAGGGTATTCAAATAGGAAAGGTGGAAGCCAAATTGTCTCTATTTGCAGACGACATGATAATATACCTAGAAGACCCCATCACCTCAGCCCAAAAGCTCCTGAAACTGATAAGCAACTTCAGCAAAGTCTCAGGATATAAAATCAATGTGCAAAAATCACAAGCATTCCTATACACCAATAACAGACTTAAAGAGAACCAAATCAAGAACGAACTGCCATTCATAATTGCTACAAAGAAAATAAAATACCTAGGAATGCAACTCACAAGGAACATAAGGGACCTCTTTAAGGAAAACTACAAACCACTGCTCAACGAAATAAGAGAGGACACAAGCAGATGGAGAAACATTCCATGTTCGTGGTTAGGAAGAATCAATATTGTGAAAATGGCTATACTGCCCAAAGTAATTTACACAATCAATGCTATCCCCATCAAACTACCATTGAATTTCTTCACAGAACTGGAAAAAACCACCATGAACTTCATATGGAACCAAAAGAGAGCCCGCATAGCCAAGACAATTCTAAGCAAAAAGAACACAGCGGGAGGCATCACACTACCAGACTTCAAACTATACTACAAGGCTACAGTAATCAAAACAGCATGGTACTGGTACCAAAACAGAGATATAGACCAATGGAACAGAACAGAAGCATTGGAGGCAACACAACATATCTACAACCATATAATCTTTGATAAACCAGACAAAAACAAGCCATGGGGAAAGGATTCCCTGTTTAATAATTGGTGTTGGGAAAACTGGCTAGCCATGTGCAGAAAGCAGAAACTGGACCCCTTCCTGACAACTTACACTAAAATTAACTCCAGATGGATTAAAGACTTAAACAAGACCTGACACCATAAAAACCCTAGAAGAAAATCTAGGCAAAACCATTCAGGATATAGGAGTAGGCAAGGACTTCATGAACAAAACATCAAAAGCATTGACAACAAAAGCCAAAATAGACAAATGGGACCTAATCAAACTCCACAGCTTCTGCACGGCAAAAGAAACAGTCACTAGAGTGAATTGGCAACCATCAGAATGGGAAAAAGTCTTTGCAGTTTACGCATCTGACAAAGGGCTGATATCCAGAATTTACAAAGAACTCAAACAGATTTACAAGAAAAAAGCAAACAAGCTCATTCAAAAATGGGCAAAGGATATGAACAGACACTTTACAAAAGAAGACATACATGAGGCCAACAAACATATGAAAAAATGCTCATCATCACTGGTCATTAGAGAGATGCAAATCAAAACCACATTGAGATACCATCTCACGCCAGTTAGAATGGCGATCATTAAAAAATCTGGAGACAGCAGATGCTGGAGAGGATGTAGAGAAATAGGAACACTCTTACACTGTTGGTGGGAGTGTAAATTAGTTCAACCATTGTGGAAGACAGTGTGGCGATTCCTCAAGGACCTAGAAATAGAAATTCCATTTGACCCAGCAATCCCATTACTGGGTATATATCCAAAGGACTATAAATCGTTCTACTTACTATAAGGGCACATGCACACGAATGTTCATTGCAGCACTGTTTACAATAGCAAAGAACTGGAACCAACCCAAATAACCAATGATGATAGACTGGACTGGGAAAATGTGGCACATATACACCATGGAATATTATGCAGCAATCAAAAATGATGAGTTTGTGTCCTTTGTAAGGACATGGATGAATCTGGAGAACATCATTCTCAGCAAACTGACACAAGAACAGAAAAAAAAATACTGCATATTCTCACTCATAGGCGGGTGAGAAAAATGAGAACACATGGACACAGGAAGGGGGTCTACTACACACTGGGGTCCATTGGGGGAATGGGGGAGGGACAGCGGGGGGGCTGGGGAGGGATAGCCTGGGGATAAATGCCAAGTGTGGGTGAAGGGTAGGAAGGCAGCAAAACACACTGCCATGTGTGTACCTATGCAACTATCTTGCACGCTCTGCACATGTACCAAAACCTATAATGCAATAAAAATTAAAAAAAAATTTTTTTAAAATGTAAACTGTTTCTTAATAGCATTAGTAAAAATTGGTATGTAAAGTTAATTTATTTGTTCACAGAGTAAATTTGGGAGCCACAATATTGTGCCAGGGACTATGACAGGACATTGGGGATATGACTATGAAAAATCTCTGTCCATGCAGAAGCTACAATCTAATATTTCCTGGTATTTTGTCAGTCTTAAAATATAGCAGATATTATGCCAAGTTATTTAATATATTATTTAACCTTTCAGGAAAATGCATGAAAAATATGATTATTGATAATTACTATCGCTATTTTTACAATTAAAAGTCTGAGATAGGCAATGTGAACTCAAAGTAATTGTCCCTCTTTTAGCAATTAAATTGTGATTACTTAATAAAAACATTGCAAATGTAGTTGAGTACCATTTAAAAATTGAACTCAAGATGAATACGTTTACAGGTAGCATTTACAAAAGACTAGGGAAAACTTTTTTTGCACATTGATATTAAGATAATTTGGTATACTAGAGAACATGAAGGAATTCCCAATTTTCACATAGTTCAGTTAATAAACCTTATTGACTTCACAGATTTGGACCCGCTGTGGTCAAAGAAGCCCGCAACCTGGCAAGGGAGAAATATATATGAAAAAAACAGGCAAGCAAATAAATAAATTGCAATGTAAAAATGCTCTCTCTACTTCTCTATACAATGTATAATGGACACAAAGAAGAAAGTGACTCTACAGACAACACAAAAATGTGAAAATGATAATTTTATGTTTGGAAATAGCAAGTAGACAAATTCCTAGTTAGGATAGAATATAAATGGCAGAGGTGTGTTATGAGGCTGAAAACTTGGACTGGGGCTCAGCAGTGAAGGTCTTTTTGTGCTAAATAGGAAATTTGAATTTCATTCTGAAAGCTCTAGGTGGTTTCTTGACATCATGTCAGAAAATGGCATATTTTTCAATTGTACTTAAATCTAACTCTGACCAACCTGGAACTCCCAAAGAGATAAATCATGCTCAGGTGGAGAATCCTCCTAGATTCACTTGTGGAACCCTAAATATTGCAGGCCCTTCATACAGGAAATACAGTTCATTAAATTCTGCCTCAAGGGTTGTTGAAATGGTGTCTAAAGATGTTAAAGCCATACAGCATGCCGAAGCAAATGATGGATTCAGTTTTATTCAATGCAGTTCACACTTTAAAATATCAAAATACTATTAAAGTCAAGGAAAATCATGCAACTATATAAGCAAAAGCTCTACCAATATGATAACAACAATTAGGGGTACCGATTATATGTGTAAAGGTATTTAATTCTCCCTCTACTTTCTCTGTTAATTTGGGCTAATTCCTTAACCTCTGAATACCATCTATAAATTGCAATGTAAAAGTGTTCTTTCTACTTCTCTGTATAATGTATATTGGACACAAATAAGAAAGTGACATAAATTCTCACAACTAGGTCAGGAAACATCGTATAGAACAAGTATCTTTACATTTCGGTTTTGAAGGTAAAATGGGTGAAAATATTTTTTGTACCTTCCTTAAAAGTTTGTTTCTACCCTCAAGTTCAATACAGCAAATAAAAGGCCACTGTATTAGGCACATAGTATTATTTTATTATTTATGGTAAAACATAGTATTATTATTTATGGTAAAATTTAGTTCATTTATTATTATAAAAATTACCAATATAAATTTACTCTGTGGATTAAATTAATCAATTATTTTAAATTGACATTATAAAAATCTAAATGATTTCCTTTCTCTTGGTGAAAGAAAATGAGCAGGGAGGCATTTATTGGCTGGAGCTAGAAAATTTGAGTCTGAGTAGAAATGTGCTATAGAAAACATTGTGAAAAAGGGCTAAGAGAAAAAAAAGTCTGCAGTCAATAAAGGATCATGACATTTAAAGTACTGAAATGTCTGCATATACACAGTGTGAAAATTACTTATGAAGCAACTTCAGCGGAGTCAGGATACAAAATCAATGTGCAGAAATTACAAGCATTCCTATACACCAATAACAGACTAAAAGAGAGCCAAATCAAGAAAGAACTGCCATTCACAATTGCTACAAAGAGAATAAAATACCTAGGAACACCACTAAAAAGGGATGTGAAGGACTTCTTCAAGGGGAACTACAAACCACGGCTCATGGAAATAAGAGAGGACACAAATAGATGTAAAAACATTCCATGCTCAAGGTTAGGAAGAATCCACATGTGAAAATGGCCATATTGCCCAAAGTAATTTATAGATTCAATGCTATACCCATCAAGCTACAATTGATCTTCTCAAAGGACTGGAAAAACCTACCTTAAACTTCGTATGGAACCAAAAGAGAGCCCACATAGCCAAGACAATCCTAAGCAAAAAGAACAAAGCTGGAGGCATCAAGCTACCTGACTTCAAACTATACTACAAGGATACAGTAATCAAAACAGCATGGTACTGGTAACAAAACAGAGATATAGACCAATGGAACAGAACAGAGGCCTTGGAGACAATGCCACACATCTACAACCATCTGATCTTTGACAAACCTGACAAAAGCAAGCGATGGGGAAGGGATTCCCTGTTTAATAAATGATGGGAAAACTGGCTAGCCATGTGCAGAAAGAAGAAACTGGACCCTTCCTGACATCTTACGCTAAAATTAACTCCAGATGGATTAAAGACTTAAACATAAGACCTAACACCATAAAAACCCTAGAAGAAAATGTAGGCAAAACCATTCAGGACATAGGCATAGGCAAAGGACTTCAAGACTAAAACACCAAAAGCACTGGCAACAAAAGCCAAAATAGACAAATGGGATTTAATTAAACTTCAGAGCTTCTGTACAGCTAAAGAAACAATCACTAGAGTGAACTGTCAACAGAATGGGAAATAATTTTTGCAATCTACCCATCTGTCAAAAAACTAATCACCAGAACCTACAAAGAACTAAAACAGATTTACAAGAAAAAAACAAACAAACCCATTCAAAAGTGGGCGAAGGACATGAACATACACTTTTCAAAAGAAGACATATATGAGGCCAACAAACATATGAAAATATGCTTATCATCACTGGTCATTAGAGAAATGCAAATAAAAACCACATTGAGATACCATCTCACACCAGTTAAAATGGCAATCATTTAAAAATCTGGAGACAACAGATGCTGGAGAGGATGTGGAGAAATAGGAACACTTTTACATGGTTGGTGGAAGTGTAAATTAGTTAAACCATTGTGGAAGACAGTGTGGTAATTCCTCAAGGACCTAGAAATAAAAATTCCATTTGACCCAGCAATCCCATTACTGGGTACATATCCAAAGGATTATAAATCATTTTATTATAAAAATACATGCACACATGTATGTTCATAGCAGCACCGTTTACAACAGCAAAGACCTGGAACCAACCCAAGTACCCATCGATGATAGACTGGACAAGGAAAATGTGGCACATATTCGCCATGTAATACTATGCAGCCACAAAAGAGGATGACTTCTTGTTCTTTGTAGGGACATGGATAAATCTGAAAACCATCCTTTTCAGCAAACTGACGCAAAAACAGAAAACCAAACACCGCATGTTCTCACTCATAGACAGGTGTTGAACAATGAGAACACATGGACACAGGGAAGGGAACATCACACCCTGGGGTCTGTTGTGGGGAAATAGCAGAGGGACAGTGGGGGATAGGGAGGTTGGGGAGGGATAACATAGGGAGAAATGCCAGATATAGGTGACAGGAGGATGGAGGCAGCAAACCATATTGCAATGTATGTACCTATGCAACAATCCTGCCTGATCTGCACATGTACCCCAGAAACTGAAGTGTAATTATATATATATATATATGAAAATTACTTCTGAAGCAGTTTTTTAAAATTATATATCTCTTGATATTTAAATTTTATATATTCTTTGTTATATGGAAGGAAAAATCTACATGAAAAGGAACAACTTTAATTACTTTTAATCTGTTTACTTGAATAAACTTGGAGTATAATTCTTTTGCATCAGAATCCAAAACTGTATATTTTCTAGGTGCAAATATAATATTGACTAAAAGTTGTTTTGATTGGACAAGATCTAAAAGCCCTTCTTCACTGACTATCACAAAAATGAAGGCACTTATTCTGCCCTGATCATGTTACAGAAAATTGTAAGGTACTGCTAGTATAAGCATCCCTCCATACCTCATGACAAGATCACTTTACATTCTTTTTATTTTCCATTGTTTTTAAATTTTTAAAGAATTAACACAGTTGTGTGCATTTATTATATGCAATATAGTGTTTTAAAATTTATATACATTGTGGACACTTTCTTAATGATCATCACATCAATAGTTTGGAAATCTTTCCCTGGACTCACATAAAGCTGTTACCTACTATTCCACATAGAAATCATACATTCAGGTTCAAGTTTCTCCATAAAGCCTTGCTATATGACAGTGGGAAATTATGAGTTATTGTGTAAAAGATATTTCTTAAAAATGAGTTTCACAGGTAACCCTATGTCCTAGAAGCAACATTAAATATTTATGTGAATATATTTATGCAAAAACTAAAATACTATTTTTGGAGTGGAAATTATTCCTGTAACTTGAGCATAAATCAGTGAGATATTCCTGTGGAGCTATCAGTTCTTCACAGGATCTTTTCCACTCAACTTACCAGCCACACAACACTTGCTTCTCTGCAGGAGTGTCACCAGGATGGTTGGTGCTACATTTTCTGAAGTGCTCCACTTCTTGCCTGCCACAGGATGTGGCATTTGCCATGTTAGTGTATCTGGTTCATACCCTGTATTATAAGCAAAGTACCTCACTGCAGAGAGTTTCTTTCAATAATTGCACAAGTTGGGGTTCTTAATGCTATGTCTGCCCGCACTGTATAAACAGCCCCAGTGATATTCCATCAGTAATATCTCTCATTACACTTCAGTTAAAGAGATGATATTAGTGGTCGTCTTTCAGTAAGGAAGGGGGCAAGGAGAAGGATGCATGTGTGTAATTTGAAAGGACCACCCTGGAGGTTACAGTACATTGACTGGATGGAAAGTCACCTCCTCAGGAGGATTATTGTTACTTTTTTTTTGAGACAGTCTCACTCTGTCTCCCTGGAGTGCAATGGCATGATCTCAGCTCACTGCAACCTCCACCTCTCAGGTTCAAGCAATTCTCCTGCCTCAGCCTCCCAAGTAGCTGGGACTACAGGCACCTGCCACCACGCCTGGCTAATTTTTTGCATTTTTAGTAGAGAGGGGGTTTCACTGTTCTTAGCCAGGATGGTCTCGATCTCGTGATCCACCTTCTTTGGCCTCCCCAAAGTGCTGGGATTACAGGCATGAGCCGTAGCCCCTGGTCGTTGTTATTGTTTTTAAAATAAAACAATCATCAATTTTGGCACAAGAAAATCTTCAAAATACTGACTCTGAATAGTAACCTTCAAGATAAATAAAAATAATAAAATGGTGTGAAATATTTAGTAGTATGAGCATAAGGATACCAAAATAAATTTTGAAATAATTTAGTAGTATAAGCATAAGGACACTAAAATAAATTTTGAAGTAACTAAAAGGAGGAATAACATACACTGGAAAAATAACATACATTGTCTTTTTTCTCCTTTATTTCAGATTTCTATTATTGAGACTACCATTTCTAAAATGCTACACTCCCAGAAGGACAGACTAATGGAGATTGACAGAAGCTTAGGAAATCCTCTCTCAGCACTCTGCCTCTAGGCTGCACATGTCTAAACCATCTAGGATGGTTCATTGTCTATGCTTCTCTGGAATATCTCAGTGTGCAGACACCATAACCTACATTGGGACTTTCACACCCTGACTGCCCAGAAGTTTTTTTCTGGCATCCAGCAGAAATCAATTAGATCTTAGAATTTGACCTATTCTTTTGTTTAAACAGTTTGTAACCCCACAAAAGAACACACACTTACATACAAGCACACACACATACAAGAACACACACATACAAGTATATACATAAAGAAAGAAGGATACAGAGATAGAGAGAGAGGAAGAGCGGGAGAGAGGAAGAGAGGGAAAAAGAAAGAGACTGAGTTGTTCAAAGTGAATTATTAAGAAACATTTCATATTTCCAAAAGGGAATTAATTGTACAGATAACTAGAATAACTTTAGGCAACTGAATGATAGAATTTGAGATTGTTTTATCTGTATGTTTAATGTCTTAATATCATAACTTGTCTCTTTAAACTTCCAAATTTCACCTTGTTTACATTATTTACAGTCTTTGAACAGCACATTGTGTGTGTGTATGTGTATTCATAATATGTTTTAGTGGATCTTCATCATATTATGGAAAACAAGCATTTTATTTAACATTGTTAAAAATGTAATTGCAATCAGCTGTTAAAAATAATTTTTATATACATTTTTCTCTCACAAAGTAACATGAGATTAGTTGGAAATCCTGTGTTTTTTTCTACTACCTTATTGAACTATGACCATAGCTTCTGTTTCTGAACTGAGAAATATACATCCTCCATAAGGTTATTTCCTGGCAAAAATGCAATGGACAAAAAGGACTTCACGCTTCTATTACCTTCGCTTTGGTGATCTGGGTGCTTTACTTCTAATCTGTGACAAAGCCTTGACTTCTTTATAAGGCAGCATGTCTGCTATGCTGAAATGAGATAATAGCAGTCTGAAATATTTCCTTTGTTTCCCATTCTGCTGTTTATTTACCTCTTTTTAGAGGTCAGCTACTGCTACGACCATCATGTGTAGCTAGAATTAAAGGCAATCCTTATTACTGCAGCTGTGTAGACAAATTGATCTCAGAGAATGCCAATATCATTAAATAAGCCTTGCAAATAATTACCAAAGATTTATTAGTCCCCCAAAGTCACAATCCATTCCTTTCTTAACAGAAAGAAACTGTAAAATAAAAAGCATCCACATGTGCAGACTAATGAGCCAAAATAAATTATCTTGTGCCAAGGAAATATCCAAATGAATATGATCAGAGAATTTATAAAAAATGTTTATTTTGGAGATTATAAATCTAAGTAACAATATGTAAAGCTCTTTTCTCATGTGAGAGTTTAGGATATAGCAATGTTGAACAGCAGGTTTTCATCTTCTCTGGTTATAAAAGCAAATAATTTTTTAAAAATCAGCTTCAATGTGGTAAGTTTAGGTTGAAAATGAGGTTAAATTTCCTGATAATGCTTGTTAAAATAATATGGCTCTTGGGAAACTGTTAAATTTCCTTTGAAGATATTTTAAGTTAAGATTTCTGCTGCATACAATTTTACTCTGGTGTTCCTTGGTTCTATAAAGTGTTTCCTAATTTTTCTTCTCTTAGTAAAGCTTAAAGCTTATGAACAAACACACATTTGTACAAGATTTTTACATCTTCATTATGGACTGGAGGCCTATATAGACACACAAATGGGAGAAGTATAGTCCTGCTATCTTGAACAAAAGCACTATCAAAACAAAAAAAAGAGAATCACAAAAATGTTTATTCTGTCACTGAAGGTTCATTCTAAATTTTTAAACCCCTCGAACTCATGCAAATATATATGACCTGAGCATTATTGTATTTGTATAATGATTATATAAATATACAAGTATTCATAATATGATGTAATATAATTATCACCATGTGAATTTTTTCCACACAAATTTACTTATCAGAATGTGTTATTGGATATAAAGGAAAACTAAAAGGTCATCTAAGCTCTTGTTTATTGATGTTTGGTCAATGGACTGTCTATGTTGAAATAACCTGGTTTGCTTGGTTAAATTGGTCTATACTGGTATGGAGTTAGATTTTATTAATATGGGTTTTTAGTAGGATCTTTAGATGGGTTAGATTCTTACTGAATTTAAAGATCATTTAAGAATCACTGAGAAATTCCTGAAAGTTTGTTTAGGTGTGACACACTGGGGTAGGTTCAGAGAACAAAAATGGATATGGTACTCAATGAAAAAAAATCTTGCAGTATGATAAGCAAATGTAATAATAGAGACATGAAAACAAAAATATAAATAAAATGTTTCTAACACATGCTTCACTGCACAAAATACATCTAAGTAAAGTAAAGCTTCTTGGGAGAACTTGATGCCTATTCAAAGTGGGACAAGCACAGGAAAATTAAGAAGGATGGGGAATAAGACAAATAAAATCATTAATATAAAACACAACAAAGTACCTGCAGGAATTATTTTTCAAAAGTCATATTGTTGAATCATAAATCTTAAGGGATATAAAATCATAAATTTTAAGTAATGAGGATAGAAATGTAAATAGGAACAAGATTAAGAGGCAAAATTTACTGTTACAGGACCTGGGCTTATCTAGAGGTAATGGGTAGCCAACCAAGGAAATTAAGTAAGAGAATAACATTGTTGGATGTGTATTCCAAGTAGACTCTTCTAAAAGTTCTGTACAAAATATTTTGAATGTAAAAAGACCGAATATACTCCATATAGTGTGGTCGTATGTCTCCACTCAAGTTTCCTCTTGAATTATAATCCCCACATGTCAGGGAAGGGGGCTGGTGAGAGGTGATTGAATCACGGGGTCAGACCTCCCTGTAACTGTTCTCATGATTGTGAGTTCTCATGAGATCTGATGGTTTAAAAGTGTATGACACTCCTGCTGCCATGTAAGATGTGCCTTACTTCTCCTTTGCCTTCTGCCTTGATTGCAAGTTTCCTGAGATGACACATGTGTGCCACCACATCCAGTCAATTTTTTAAGGTATTTTAGTGGAGATGGGATTTAACCATGTGACCCAGGGTGGCCTCGAACTTCTGAGATCAGGCAATCCATGCTTCTTGACCTCCCAAAGTGCTAGCATTACAGTCATGAGCCACCACACCTGGCGACTGTGAGAATTCTGTGTAGAGAAGTTGAACAACCATTTGATACATCAGTCTAAATCTTCATGGAGTGATACACTGGAGATACAAACCTGTTGTCAATGTGAGTCTGTGAGTGTGTGTGTGTATGTGTATACACATATAAATATATATATGACAAAATTATTATTTTCTTATGCAAAATATAGTAAATAAATCCTACAATAAAGGAAGTCAAGACACTGAACATTCTAATGTGTTTGAGAAATGATTATGCCGGTTTTAATAAAAATGAATAAACTGACTTTATTCAACAAGACCTTAGTTTAGCCACTAACTAGCTGAAGATTATGCTTATATAGCTCCCCTTTCTATTTTCCAGTTTTCTCATTTATAAAATAAAGAGTTTAGTTAGATGATATATGAGGGTTGAAACTTTAGAAAGAATCATACATATAAATATGTATGTATTTAGTGTTGGAAGAATGAGGGAAATCTCATATATAAATGGAATACATATGTTCCATTTTCCCTGCATAACGGGAGGCAATATTGCTCTATGAGGGTTATAGAGAGGGACTTGGATTCAGATTTAAGTCCACAGAAAAAGATTAAAAGAGTCTTTGTAGAAATGAAGAAAAAAAATATTAGAATAACTTACAATCTTAGCAGGCAGTATGAAGGAGCCAGATATGCTTGCTTATCCTAAATTTATGGATACAGAACTGTAATTCCTTACTTGCTGTTTATGTGCATGGTGGGAAATGTGAAAGTCTATTATTTTTATCTAATGGTTCAGATGAAGAACAGCAAGGCAAGCAAAAAGCAGAAAAGTAGGGGCAGACATATTTGTAGCATTTTTAGGAGTATCTCTGAGAAGGGAATGAGAAATACCTTAATCAAGTTGGTGAAATTCTTGTTCCAGACAGGTGGTACCATTTGAAGTATGGTGCCTTTAGAAAGGCATTGTCTATATGTCTAACTGACTAAAACAGAAAGTGAAAACAGGACATTGTAAGCTATGGCTACAATAAAGGAAGTCAAGACATTGAACATTCTAATGTGTTTGAGGAACCATTATGCGGGTGTGTTTAGGCGAGCAAATAGTAAACAACAAACTTTGTAATCAGAAGTTTAGATGTGTGGATTAATGATTTCAGAAATAAAGTTTTAGAAAATAATAACAAAGTCCAATATGTTACATGAGAATAGATGACTTAGACAGATAGAATAGAGGAGTAATTAAATGGAGATAATAAACATACAAGGCCGGTGTGGTGGCTCACACCTGTAATCCCAGCACTTTGGGAGGCTGAGTCGGGCAGATGATGAGGACGAGAGATCAAGTCCATCTTGGCCAACATGGTGAAACCCTGTCTCTAGTCAAAATACAAAAATTAGCTGGGTGTGGTGGCAGGCACCTGTAGTCTCAGTTACTCCGGAGGCTGAGGCAGGAGAGTCACTTGAACCTGGGAGGTGAAGGGTTCAGTGAGCCGAGATTAGGCCAATGCATTCCAGCCTGGAACAGAGTGAGACTCCATCTAAAATAAATAAATAAACAAACAAACACAAAAAGTGAGATGCTGGGTTTGAAAACCTTGTGAAGATCTTGGCAGTATTAATCGTTATGACTTTGTTTCTTTAGTGAAGTACTACCACCAGTCCCAACTACATTGAAGAAAGAGTGGCAAATGAGGAATAAAGACAGAAAATGTCACCAACACTCTTGAGAACTTTGACTATGAAAGAAAGGACAGCCAACGATAATAAAAAGAAAATGAAGTAACGATTTATAGAGTAGAAAGATTGGTGAAGATAGTGCCTATTTCATAGATGAGAATAAGGGTGACTGCTACAAAGATACCTACATATACAGGCAAAAAGATGAATCCTTTTTGAAAATAATTTAACATAATAAAATGTGGTATAAGTCAGTAAACACATAAATATTCACTTTTCTCAAGGCAAAAATCTCAAGTGCTTACATCCCCATAAAGGAAGCACACTTTCAACAGCATTCCCTAAATTGGATTATAATCCCATCCAGTACATAAAAATGATCCACTGTTATTTCTCAGGGGAGAGACTGGGTTATGGCCTGTTGGTATCTCCTGGCTTTGCCCTAGACTCTGCTTGTATGCATACCTGACTGCCACCATTTTGCAAATATCTGGTAAAATTACATCACATTCTTCTTGCTTAATGCAAGAGTAAATCAAAGGTCAATTTTCAAAGTCAAAGTCAGTTTTCCATGTGTGATGTATCCATATATAGATTTCCTTAATTTCATTCTTTCAGAGATACCTTTATGTTTTTGTTTCTTTGTTATTGTGGGGGGAAGGAGATGGAGGAGTAAAATATTGTAAAATGAGGAAAAACTTGAGAGGTTAATAAGGAAGATATTAAAATGGGTTAAAATGAAGTACAGATTAGAAATCAACATGCAACATTCTTGAGAAGACATGTTCAAAATCTAGTACCAGGCAGATAAATAGCCTTTGAATGAGTCTCCTATTTATTGAGAAAAGAGATTGAAGGAGAAAAGCTACTAGGCAATTTAATTTTAGGTATGTGATACAAATGCATGTTATGACTTGATGACTTCTAGTTTCCTGTGAAGAAATGAGGCCATTACCAGAGGATTTGGGGAAAACTGTGATCTCTTTCCATGTTGGATTCCAGCCCATACTGCTTTAAGTTACACTAGTCACTTCATTGTGTTAACATTTTCGGAAAAAAAGTGATTTTAACAGAGATCTGAGGAATTATTTAGTATAAATTAAAGATAAATTATTTTTCAGGCAAAAAAAAAAATCAAATTTTGAGATGCTTTTAGGTACATATTGTCAACTGGAAAAAAACATCCAGGTCAATTAGAATGTAGAGATTGAGAGAAACAGGGGAAAAAAATTAAAATGAAGAGGGAGGCAAGACCTAGGTCAAAGTTATCTTTATAATCCCTACCAACACACTCAGAGTAATATAAAGGGCAAGCAGAATCAAATGAATAATTTAAGTCTGGAAGGGACAGTCATGTTTATATTTTGAAAAGAACCCTCTGGATTTTGAGTAGAAAAAAGAATTGTGGTAGTAGAGGCAGATTCATTTATCAAATGTAATAGCCGTTCAGAGGAGGAATTATGACAACCTGCATGGAACTTCTGGAGACTGAGGGAAAAAATATCAAGACCTATTTCAGAAAGGATTTGAGTTTTGATTTGATGTCTAAGTAAGGATGGAAGGCAGTCAAGAATAACTCCAGATATTTTTTGAAGATAGTTTTAATTCAACAAATGTTTATCGACATCTTTCAATTCTTAAATACTTTAGGACATGCAAGTGAAGAAATATGTATTTTTATCCTTAAAAATGTGTAATGCAATTACTTCCAGAACTTTCTCAGTTCCATATTTATGTGTTAATCGAAATAATAATCTGTAAATGGGGCTACTTAATTGATAAATTTGTTATATTCTAATTAGAACAAATGAGAATATTACTCAATGCCTGCTAGCCAATTTCCTTACCTGCCTTCATAAACCAATGATGCTATTTAGAAATCTTGTGCCAGTATAGTTATTGCTACTTTATGAAACTTTGCATTTTTATTTGAGAGTTTTTATACTTTTCTCTTTGTATAAAAGTATTCTCGGAATACTGTGTCTACATGTTTTTATTTTTCTCTCCTCTAACCTATATGGCACTCTGGACATTCTTTGAGTCAGAAATCTTACAATTCCTGTGATTCCTATCTTACTGAAATCTCATATACCTGGATTTATGTGTACTATGTGTTTATTTTTTTAATTTTATGCCTGCTCAGGGATTCATAAGTTTTACATATTCCTTATCTGCTTTCCTTAACACCAACAACTCTCCCTTTCTCAATCTAGAAGGTATTGACCTGATATCCATTTTTTTTCCTTAGTGAATACCATAACATTTAAAAAACACATGATGTGTTAGACTGTTTTTGCATTGCTATAAAGAAATACATGAGACTAAGTAATTAGCAAAGAGGTCAAATTGGCTCACACTTCAGCATGCTATACAGAAAGCGTGGTGCCAGCATCTGCTCAGCTGCTGGAGAAGCTTCAGGGTGCTTTTATCTATGGCAGAGGTGAATTAGGAGCCACACATCACATATCCAGAGAAGAAGCAAGAGTTGTGAGAGAGATGCCACACACGTTTAAACAACCAGATCTCACAAGAACTTACTCTCTGTCATGAGGACAGCACCAAGCCATGAGGGACCTGGCACCATGACCCAAACACCTCCCACCAGGAACCTCCTCCAACGTTGGAAATTACATTTCAACACAAGATTTGGAGAAAGAAATATCCAAACTATATCATATGGTAAACTACTTTTTTCCTAACATCATCTGAAGTTATTCTGCATCTCTAGCATCTTTTTGATCAAGTAAGTCAAGGACTGTGAGGACTGTGGCCATTTTTATCTCTTATTGAATACTCTCAAAACACTGGGTAATTATTTTGCTATTATTGTTATTTAAGCTTTAATTGTTTACAGACCAATAATTTCACTATTTTTTAATCAATTTATTTAGTTATCAATTTCTTTGCATCCTGCTTCTTTACTCGTTGGTCATTTAACTTCATTTGAAGATGCACCCAATAATACTTTTCTGGTGAAGAAATATGTATGTGTGTGTGTGTGTGTGTGTGTGTGTGTGTGTGTGTATGTATATATGTATATATATGCGCATATATATGTATATATATGTGTGCATATATATATGTATATATATGCGCATATATATCTACATATATATGCGCATATATGTATATATGTGTGTGCATATATATACATATCTGGAATATATACATATGATAGACGAAAAGAATGAGGCCAATTTGGGACTGCCAGAGTTTAAAAATAAAAGTTCAATGTGCCAAGTTAAATTGGAATCTCAAATGTATTTCAAAACATGAAATGTTCTTTAGCTTTTAAGTTCAAGTATACATGTGTAGGATGTGCAGCTTTGTTAGATAGGTAAATATATGTGAAGTGGGTATATTGTACAGATTATTTCATCAGCCAGCTATTAAACCTGGTATGAATTAGTCGTTTTTCCTGATCCTTTCCCTCCTTCCACTTTCTGCCTTCTGGTATGTCCCAGTGTTTTTCATTCCCCTTTATGTGTCCATGGGTTCTCATCATTTAGCCCCATGTATTAATAAGAACATGTGCTCTTATGATATTGGGGTTCAGGGTGCCCTCAGCTCCCCCGAGAGGATGTTTTTCCAGGTTCTTGGTCTCCTGCCCTCTCAAGAATGAGAGAGGGGACCATGGTGCAGTGTGCAGTAAATACCAGACTCAAAAGTATTTGTAGAAAGTGATTTATTTAGAGAGAGAAACAGAAGGAGAGAGAAAGAAACAGCTAACTCTCACGCTTAGTAAAAGCATCCAGAAGGATGGAATCCAGGAGAGGAAAGCAGCTTCCACACTGAGTAGAAGGGAATAGAGAGAGATGGAGTTTTGGAGGGGAAGACCGGCTTCCAGGAGAGAGTGTCAGAAGGGGAGTCAAGAAGGAAAATCCAGGAGAGAGAAAAAAAGCTTCCAGGAGCTTTCTCATGGAAGGGGGTCCAAACATGGAGTCCAATGAAGTGTGGAAGAAGGGGACTTTTCACCTGGGAGGAACCCCCACCTTCTCTAAGAACCCTGGCCAAAGAAAGGAGTTCCTTAGAACTTCTGTTTGGGTCATTGACTCTTGGTTTCTTCCCGCGCCCTCGAAATTCAAACATAAACCATTAATTACAAATACGAAGTTCCATAGCCTTCAGCTTCTGAATTTCCCCCAAAAGATTTCACCAATTCAAGACTGGCTCCACCAGGGATTTGAACCCAAAAACCTTATAAGTGCAGGCCCTGCACCTTAACCAACTGTGCAAAGAGGCCACTTGTGTTAAGGGAAGGCAGAAAGCTTTCTTAAGCTGTATTTTTAATGAGAATGCTGCACCCTTTTAAGCAGTGTGACCTGCGTAAAAGCCAGGTGGGGCTGAGGGCCAGCAGCCCCTTCCTTTCCCTCAACTGCAGGGGCAGAGGAAAAAAGCCACTTGCCACGTCAGTTTAAAAGCTGCGTTTGGGGCCAGGCGGGGTGGCTCACGCCTGTAATCCCAGCACTTTGGGAGGCCGAGGCGGGTGGATCACGAGGTCAAGGGATCGAGACCATTCTGGTCAACAAGGTGAAACCTCGTCTCTACTAAAAATACAAAAAATTAGCTGGGCATGGTGGTGCGTGCCTGTAATTCCAGCTACTCAGGAGGCTGAGGCTGAGGCTGAGGCAGGAGAATTGCCTGAACCCAGGTTGCAGTGAGCTGAGATCGCGCCATTGCACTCCAGCCTGGGTAACAAGAGCAAAACCATGAGTTGCCCCGCCCCTGTGGCTTTTGGTCTCCATGTTGACCCTGACAAACTAAGGTGTGCAGTTGGGCCACTCCCTGAGCTGCTGCCCTCACTGGGACCCGAGGCAGGCAGGCGAACGTCCCAGGGGGCCTTATTACCCTGCTGCCTGGGACTGGAGAACACCAGAGAGGCCTGCCAGAACCATGCATCAGGCTGCCACACTCCCTGGTCCCCTGCAGGCTCAGGCTGTACCTCACCCCTCCCCGCTGTTTTTCTCTGGCTGACCTCTGCGCGCTGGGTTCCACCCTCGGGACTGGACTGTTCCAGGCTGGCAAGAAGTGGAAAGGGGGTGTGCTCACCCTTTTCTCCACAGGCTCCCACAGGTTTTGGTACCAGACATAATATCTGAAGGATAGAGAAGGAGAGGGAAATCAGAGAGCGAGCTTAGAGGTTAAAAAAAACTGCACTTTTAATTCCGGCTGGCCTGCGCCACTTAAGACTGGCTGGGCCACACCGCTGCTCTGGTTCCCCATAGCCCTGCCTGGCTGTGGCCTCTTCAGGTGTTCAGGACAGGACGGAATGGGGCCAGTTTTACTCAGGATTATGAAATCTTCTTCAGCTGTACCCCTTTCCTGGCTGCACCCCTCTTTCTGGTGTACCCTCCTCCTGGCTGGCTCGCCAAAATGTAATACTGGGGTTCAGGGTGCCCTCAGCTCCCCTGAGAGGACGTTTCTCCAGGTACTTGGTCTCCTGCCTTCTCAAGAATGAGAGAGGGGGCCACAGCGGAGTGCGCAGTAAATGCCGGACTCAAAAGTGTTGTAGAAAGTGATTTATTTATTTTGAGAGAGAGAGAAACAGGAGGAGAGAGAAAGGTATAGCTAACTCTCATGCTCAGTGAGAGACTCCAGAAAGATGGAATCCAGGAGAGGAAAGCAGCTTCCACACGGAGTAGAATGGAATAGAGAGAGATGGAGTTTAGGAGGGGAAGACAGACTTCCAGGAGACAGTGTGGAAGGGAACTCCAAAGGGAAAATCCAGGATAGAGAAAAACGGCTTCCAGGAAGGGAGTGTTTGTGGAAAAGGACCTAAACATGGAGTCTGAAGGGGTGTGGAAGAAGCGGACTTTTAACCTGGGAGAAACCCCCACCTCCTGTAAGACGCCTGGCTAATGAAAGGAGTTCCTTAGAACTTCCGCTGGAGTGATTGACTCTTAGTTTCTTCCCATGCCCGTGAAATTCAAACATAAAGCCTAAATCTCCTGGTTAGAGAGAGATGGGAGGGGGGCATAGCACTAGGAAGTTCTTGCCCTTAAAACTACGCCCCCTTGTGGACCCAGAAAGAAAACACATTCCCTCAATGTTTGGTTTTCTGTTTCTGTGTTTGTTTGCTAAGGATGTTGGCCTCCAGTTCCAACCATGTACCTGCAAAGGACATAATCTCATTTCTTTTTATGGCTGCATAGTATTCTGCTATCATTGATGGTCATTTAGGTTGATTCCATGTCTTTGCTATTGTGAATAGTGCTGCAATGAACATATGCATGTATGTGTCTCTGTAATAGGGTGGTTTATATTCCTTTGTGTATGTACCCAGTTATGGGATTGATGGGCCAAATGGGATTCCAGTCTCAATGTCTTTGAGCAACTGTTTTCCACAATGGTTGACCTTATTACTAATTTATACTCCACAAACAGTGAAAAAGATTCCTCTTTTTTCCACAGCATCACCAACATCTGTTACTTTTTGACTTTTTAATAGCCATTCTGACTGGTGTGAGATGATATCTTGCTGTGGTTTGATTTGCATTTCTCTAATGATTGGTTATGTTGTGCTTTTTTTTCCATATGATTGTTTTCCACATGTATGTCTTCTTTTGAGAAGTGTGTGTTCATGTCCTTTGTCCACTTTTTAATGGGGTGGTTTGCTTTTTGTAACTTTGTTGAAGTTTCTTATAAATGCTGGATATTAGACATTCGTTGATGCATAGATTGCAAAAATTTTCTCCCATTATGCAGGTTGTCTGTTTAATCTGTTGATAGTTTCCTTTGCCATGCTGAAACTCTTCCATTTAATATATCCTGTTTGTCAATTTTTTCTTTTGTTTCAGTTGCTTTTGGTGTCTTCCTCGTGAAATCTTCGCTGGTGCCTGTGTCCTAAATGGTATTACCTAGGTTTTCTTCTAGGGTTTTAATAGTTTTGGGGTTTAGTTTTAAGGCTTTAAGCCATACTGAGTTGATTTTTGTATATGGTATAAGGAAGAGGTCCAGTTTCAATTTTCTGTATATGACCAGCCAGTTCTCCCAGTACCATTTATTAAATAGGAAATCCTTTCCCTTTTCCTTTTCTTTGTCAGGTTTGTCAAAGATCAGATGGTTGTAGGTGTGTGGTCTTATTTCTAAATTCTCTACTCTGTTCCATTGGTCTATGTGTCTGTGCTTGTGAAATTACCATGCTGTTTTCATTACTATAGCCCTGTAGTATAGTTTGAAGTCAGGTAGCATGCTGACTTCAGATTTGTTCTTTTTGTTTAGGATAGCCTTGGCTATTCAGTCTCTTTTTAGTTTCCATATAGAATTTAAAATATTTTTTTCTAGTACTGTGAATAATGTCAATGGTAGTTTAATGAGAATAACATTGAATCTGTAAATTGATTTCAGCAACATGGCCAGTTTCACAATATTTATTATTTCTATGCAAGAGCATGAAATATTTTTCCATTTGTTTGTGTCCTCTCTGATTTCTTTGAACAGTGGTTTGTAGTTCTCTTTGTAGTGATTCTTCACTTCCCTTGTTATCTGTATTGCTAGGCATTTTATTCTTTTTGTGGCAATTGTGAGAGGGAATCCATTTGTGATTTGGCTCTCAGCTTGCCTGTGTCAGTGTACCGGAATGCCAGTGATCTCTGTATCTCTGCCAGATTTTGGTATTCGTACGATGCTGGTCTCATAGAATGAGATAGGGAGGAGTGCCTCCTTTTCGACTTTTTTGAATACTTTCAGTAGGAATGATACCACCTCATCTTTGTATGTCTGGTAGAACCCAGCTGGGAATCCATCTGGTCCTGGGGTTTTTTTTTTTTTTTTTTTTTTTGGTTGATAGGGTATTTATTACTGCCTCAATTTCAGAACTCATTATTGGTTGGTTCAGGGATTCAACTTCTTCCTTGTTCAGTCTTGGGAGGGTATACATGTCCAGGAATTTATCCATTTACTCTAGATTTTCTACTTTATTTGCATAGAAGTGTTCATAATATTCTCTGACGGTTATTTGTATTTCTGTGGGTTAAGAGGTAATATCCCCCTTATGAATTTGTTGCTCTTTTGAAGGGATTTCCATGTCTCTATATCCTTTAGTTCAGCTCTGATCTTGGTTACTTATTGTCTTCTGTTAGCTTTGTGGTTTGTGTGTTCTTGGTTCTCTAACTGTTTTAGTTGAGATGTTAGATTGTTAACTTGAGATCCTTCTAGTTTTCTGCTATGGGCATCTAGTGTTACAAATTTCCCTTTTAACACTGCCTTATCTGTGTCCCAGAGATTCTGGCATGTTCTACCTTTTTTCTCAATAGTCTCAAAGAACTTCTTGATTTTTGCCTTAATTTCAGTATTTACCCCAAAGTCATTCAAGAGCAGGTTGTTCTATTTCCATGTAGTTGTATGGTTTTGGGTGAATTTCTTATTCTTGAGTTTTAATTTGATTGTGCTGTAGTCCAAGAGACAATGTGTTAGGATTTCAATTATTTTGCGTTTGCTGAGGAACATTTTACTTCCAATTATGTGATTAATTTTAGAGTTAGTGCCATGTGATGATGAGAAAAATGCATATTCTATTGTTTTGGGGTGGAGAGTTCTGTATATATTGATCAGGTCCACTTGATCTAAAGCCAAGTTCAGCTCCTGAATATCTTTGTTAATTTTCTCTCTCAATGATCTGTCTAATATTGTTGGCGAGATATTCAATTCGCCCGCTATTATTGTGTGGGAGTCTAAGTCTCTTTGAATGTCTCTAAGAATTTGCTTTATGAATCTGGGTGCGTCTCTGCTGGGTGTATATATATTTAGGATAGTTAGGTTTTCATGTTGAATTGAACCCTTTACCATTATGTAATGCCCTTTTTCTTTATTGATCTTGGTTGCTGTCAATTCTGTTTGTCAGAAACTAGAATTGCAACCCCTACTTTTTTCTCTTTTTTATTTCCTTGGTAAATATTCCTCTATCCCTTTATTTTGAGCCTATGTATGTCTTTACACATGAGATGGGTCTCTCAAAGGCAGCATAGTGATAGGTATTCATTCTCTATGTAGCTTTCCACTCTTCTTTTTTAATTGGAGACTTTCGCCCATTGACATTTAAAGTTAGCATTATGTGTGGGTTTGATGCTGTTATCATGATGCTACCCGGTTATCTTATAGGCTTATTTATGTGGTGGCTGCACCATGTCACTGGTCTATGCACTTCAGTGTGTTTTTGTAGTGGCTGGTGATGGTTTTGCCTTTCCATATGCAGTGCTTCTTTTAGGAGCTCTTGTAAGGCAGGTCTAGTGGTAATGAATTTCCTCAGCATTTGGTTGTCTAAAAAAGACCTTATTTTTTTTCTTTGCTTATGAAGCTTAGTTTGGCTGGATATGAAATTCTGGGTTGGAGTTTCTTTTCTTTAAGACTGTCAAATATTGGCCCTCAATCTCTCTGGCTTCTAGGGTTTCCGTATCCCTTTGTAGGGGATCTGGCCTTTCTTTCTGGCTGCCTCAGCCCAGTTCTGATCTCTTGCTGGAGAAGTGTTTTGGTCATTTGAAGGAGAGAGGGCAGTTTGGCTTTTTGAGTTTTTAGTGTTTTTGAGCTGATTCTGCCTCATTTTTGTGGGTTTATCTACCTTTGATCTTTGAGATTGGATTGCTGACCTTGGATGGGGCTTTTGTGTGCTTTTTTGGGTTTTGTTTTTTCTTTTCTTTTTTTCTTTTTCTTTTTAACAATCTGACCACTTTCCTGTAGGGCTACTGCAGTTTGATGAAGGTCTGCTCCAGACTCTAATCACTTCAGATTTTCCAGTATCTGGAGGTATCACCAGTGAAGGTTGTGAAACAGCAAAGATGGCACCCAGCCCCTTCCTCTGGCAGTTCCAGCTCATGGCGGTATGGAACTGTTGCTGACTCAAACACACCTATAGGATGTGTCTGGAGACTCTGGTTGGGAGGTCTCAACCAGTCAGGAGTAACATGATCAGGGACCTGCTTAAAGAAGCAGAAACTGTGCTGTGCTGGGGGATCCCTTCAGGACCCAATCAATTTGGGCTCCACAAAGTACATAGGCTGGAATGGCTGAGATACCCAAACAGCAAAGGTGGCAGCCCACCTCACCTCTTGGGCACTCCATTCCAGGGAGCAATTAGAACTCTGTTGGTCGTAGAACACAGGAGGGGGTGGCTGGAAACCCTGGCTGAGAGGTCTCACCCAGTAAAATAGAATGGATTGGTATCCCATTTTAAAAAGCAGTCTGGCCACGCCTCTGCAAAACAGCCGTGCTATGCTGGGGTACCAACTCTGCCCTGGTTGGCTTGGACTGTCCAAAGCCCTTAGACTAGAACAGCCAAGTTGCCCAAACAGAAAGGTGGTGGCCTTTCCCTCCCTCCAGGCACTCCATCTCATGGACAGATCAGAACTCTGTCTGTAGAATGTGACAGGGGATGGCTAGAGTCCTCAGCTTGCAGGTCCCATCCAGTGAAGAGGAATGCATCAGTGTCCTTCTTAAAGAAACAGTCAGTCAGGCGCAGTGGCTCAAGCTTGTAACCCCAGCACTTTGGAAGGCCGAGGCAGGTGGATCATGAGGTCGTAAGTTCAAGAGCAGCCTGGCCAAGATGGTGAAACCCCATCTCTAGTAAAACTACAAAATAAATAAATAAATATAAAAAATAAATTAGCCAGACATGGTGGTATGTGCCTGTAATCTCAGATACTCAGAAGGCTGAGTGAGGCAAAGAATTGCTTGAACCTGGGAGGCCAAGGTTGCAGGAGCTGAGATCATTCCACTGAACTCCAGCCTGGGTGACAGAGCAAGACTCCATCTCAAAGGAAAAGAAAAGAAGGAGAGGAAGAGGGACAGGGAGAGGAGAAGGAGAGGAGAGGGAGAGGAGGAGAGGGAGAAGGAGGGGGAGGGGGAGGAGGAGGGGAGACAGTCTGGCTGCATTTTGGTAAAGCAACTGTGCCATGCTGAGGGACTCCTTTCTTGTCTGGTCCATTTGGACTCTCCAAAGCTTGCAGGCTGGAACTACACCGAAGACGGTGACCTGCCCCTCCCCATGGGAGCTCCTCCCATCTCAGCTAGGTGCTACCCTCTTCATGGTGACTGACTGGAATTCCAAGTCATTCAGTCTTATCTTTTGAGGTACCGTGAAAGTGGGGCCTGCGGACCAAACTGCTCAGCCTCCTGGATTCAGCTCCCTTCCAGGGGTATATACAGACTGCCCACTTTGCCTGAATTGCACTTACCTTTGCTGGAAATCCCAGGAGTTGGAGTATGTAAAGCTCGTGGGTCTCTGTGTGTGGCTGAGAAGCTGCTCTGCCAAGACTCCACACAGCTCAGTGCTCTGATTAAGTGAATTCACAAGGGGATCTCTTGATCTGAGGGTTGCAAATATTCATGGGAAAAGCATGGTTTTCCAGTATTGCACTCACTGCTTCCCTTGGCTGAGGGTGAGTGTTCCCTTGGCTCTGCATGGCTCCCGAATGGACTAACTACTGCCTTGCCCTAATTTTCCCTGTTGTCTATGGATCAAGCTGTTTTCCTGATCAGTGCCAGTGTGAGTACCTCAATGCTTAGGTTGAAGGTGCTCTATTTACCCACCCCTTTTTTTCTCTCCATGAGTGTCATGCACTGCGCTGCTTCCAATCAGCCATCTTGGCCCCACACTCTAATGTTCTTTTAATGACAGGCCAAAACATACTGACACTTTGATAGATGAAAAGCGGAACTTTTTGTTATCTGCAGATCCAAAAGGGAGAAGTAAAACAGGGGCCACACAGGGGCTTTGCCCAGGGAGAAGGTAGCAGTAGGCTGGAACTGTAGTGAGCAGCTTACTCATGCTGTAAGGGGTAAGTTTAGCTACATTTTTCGGACTCCTTATGGATTGGCTAATTTGAATAATTTTGTGGGTTTCTGAAATGTGTCAAGAAGAGCTGGGGTGCAGATACCTATTACCTTTGGACATTGGTATACATTTATGAAACTATCACCACCATTAAGGTATAATAGACATATTCATTAATACTAAGAGTACCCATGTCCTCTGTTTCGTTTTGTTTTCATGTTTGTTGTTAACATGATTTCAGCCATTTTTAAACTGCATCATACATTATGTTAGCTATAGGCATTATGTTGTGCAACAGATTTCTAGAATTTATTCATCCTACATAACTGAAAATTAATACTTATGAAACAGCAATTCCCCATTTATTCTCCCCACAATGCCCCAGACGCCTACTATTCTATTCTCTGCTTCTATGAGTTTGCCTATTTTAAATATCTCATTATACGTGGAATCATACTGTTTTTTGTATTTCTATGACTTGCTTATTTCACTTAGTATAGTATCCTCAGGGTTCATTCATGTCTTCACAAATGCCATAATTTCCTTCTTTTTAAGGCTGAATAATATTTCTTTTTATAAATAAACCACACTTTAACCTTTGTAGAATAAGTATATTCTATATAATATTTAAGATATACTTAAATTCATTTTTATCTGGAATTTAAATTTAGCTAGGTATTTTATATTTTATCTGGCAATCCTTGTCTATTATATTATGTTTTCTGTAATAGGCAATCTGTCTATCATGACCTAGAGAAATTGCCTACTCTATTACAGGAAATCTGTTTTATCTCCCTGGTAAGGTTGAAGAACTTTATACCTTTGTCTTTGACATGTAAATGTTTTCACCAAATATATCTAGATTTTAATTAAATCTTGTTTATTCTCCCATATATTAATGTGTATTTTTCAACCTAAATTCTCATGTGTTTCCTTAGTTTGGTAAAATTCTTAGTAGTTGTCCTTTCAAATATAATTTCTCCCCACTTCGTCTATTGCATTCTCCTGAAACTCTTAGTATATCTTAGCTCTTGAAACTATCATTGTATATTTTAAATATTATTTTATGTGTTGATATCATCTGAGTGAATTCTCAGTTGTGTTTTAGTTCATTAATTCTGTCTTATTTTGGATTCATTCTGTTGTTTTTTTGCTTAATAGCTGTTGCTTTATTTTTTATTCCCATTATTTCTGATTTTTATTATAGTCATTAATTCTAAATTCTGTGTTTCATTGTCCTATTTTATATATATTCAAATATTATTTTAGCATTAAACAAACTTAATGTACCATTCAGAATTTCTTTATTTCAAATATATCTGGGTAATTGCATATGGCAGTTGTTTATTTTATTATTATCTGTATTGATATTAAATGTCTTCCTTTTGTGTTTCCATCTCAACTAAGGTTGGAGGTCCTGTCTTCTCTCTCTCTCTCTCTCTCTCTCTCTCTCTCTCTCTCTCTCATGCTCTCACTGCATTCTTGATTACCTTTATTTAGCTTTCTAGTCTTCCAAAGGAGACAAAAATTTTGGAGCAAAAGTTAGGCCTTTTACTACCCAAAAATATTGTAAAAATTACTTCTCTAATCACCAAGTCAGTGAGCTGCTTGTTTAACTTCCAGAGCAATAAGCTATGTTCTTGATCTCTACTCATTAGGACTACTAAAGCTGTAAATTACAGCACATGCATTGGTCTTTTGAAACATTTTTCTAGTACTTAATTTGTGAAATTGCATATAACTTTATTCCTATTTGACCTACTCTTTTTAATTGTGGTAAAATATATATACATAATAAAATTTACCATTTTAATTATTTTAAGTGTTCGGTTTAGTGGAATTGAACTCACATTGTTGTGTAACCATCATCTTGATCTATCTCCAGAACTCTTTCATTCTCCAGAACTCTTTCATCTTCCAGAACAATGGAACCTCATGTGACCAATTTTAATCCTTGCCACATCATATAATACCAAATACTAACTGTAGCTTTGGAAACTAACATGGCTGAATTCTCCCCACCCAAATCTCATTTTGAATTATAATCTCCAGAATCCCCACATGTAAAGGGAGAGACCAGGTAGAGGTAATTGAATCATAGGGGCAGTTTCCCCCATGCTGTTCTCTTGATAGTGAGTGAGTTCTCTTGAGATCTGATGGTTTTATAAGTGTTTGGTATTTTACTCTGCCTTCATGCTTCTTCCCGCCACCCTGTGAAGACAGTGTCTTGCTTCCCCTTCACTTTTCGTCATGATTGTAAGTTTCCTGAGGCCTCCCAGCCATGCTGAATCAAGAGTAAATTAAACCTCTTTTCTTTATAAATTACCCAGTCTCCAGTAGTTCTTTATGCAAAATGAACTAATGCAGAATCCTTGTTCTTTGAAATTTTATTCCATGGGATATTACTGTAATTTTGAACTTAAATATTAGTTTGCATCATTTTAATATTTATTACATGTATAGAAGGACTAGGGATGAGACTTAAAGAAAAAGACTTACAATATCACCTTCAAGGCTAAAATGGTTAATGTGAACCCATGTTCAGGATGTTTTGGCATAATCTTGTTTCTTTCCATTCAGTTTTCATACTCTTCATTTAACATTGTATTCAGCTTCAGTGGATGTTAAGCAAATGCTTTTTCTTCTCTATGGAGTACTCAGGCTATTTATCACTTCTGTAGAGAATATGCTAGACACTTCACATTTTTATGCTTCTTTTTCCTACCATGTTTTGGTTGCACTCGCTTCTATTCCACTGTATGAGTTCTTAGTCATAGAAGTGTGGATGTATAAGGTCATTCTTGTTTATTAAAAATTACATGGAGAATAGTGAAATACAGTTACATAAAATTTGTCAAGTAATTCCATTACAAAAAATAAATTTCCTTGAAATATTGTCTTTTTATTATGCCAGAGACCATGATGGTTTTTCCAGGAACCTGATGTTTTTCTTTATGAAACAGAAGACAGTAGAAATAGTCCCTGAATGCCACCTGCAGAAAATAATAAGTGAATATTTGTTGAGAGTCAATTAATACAGCCAGTTATATTCCTGGTAGTTAAAATATCTTAAGTTACCTGAAATGCTCAGCTAATCAGTACTGAACTATTGTTCATAGGGAAATACAGGGCTAAACCTACACCACTGTCTATTGATAGATTTTTATTACCTGTTCAGTATATAACCATGACTCATGCATGTTTTTGTTCAAAAACACTGAAGCAGGAAATTTTCCCTGACCCCTTCATGGGCAGAAACTGCCCCTGCTGTTGCCAAAGTAACTGGCATTGGAGCTAGCTGGCTGCTTCAACACAGGTAGGGTCAAACTCCACTCACTCACACTGCTTGTGCTCAACCCCTCATGGGCGGGATCAAAGCAGGTAGTGGGTGCAGGAGATGGGGAGAGTGCTTTTGGGTGCCAGCATGAGCAAGACTCTGTGTGGGCCCCACCAAGGCAGCCTCTAGTGGGGAGTATCCATGACCCCCCAAAGCCCCAGAGTGTTATGGACAACCCTCTTTTAGCTTTGCCATCGGTAGATAGCTTAAGTATTAATAGTTCAGTGGGCCCTCTGTATTTTTGCGTGAGGTGGCTGCCTTCCACCAGCAGGGACAGAGAGTCAGTTTGACAGCCTTTTGCATCCTCACCCATGGCACCTAAGCTCTTGTTCAACGTCCAGAAAAAATCAGGATGTGCAAATGATTTGCAGGGCGGTGATATAGGTTGGCTGTGTCCCATGCAGTTCTTATCATGAATTGTGATTCTTATAACCCAACGTGTTGTAGGAGGGGCCAGGCAGAGATAATTGAATCACAGGGGCAGTTTCCCTTGTATTGTTCTCGTGATAGTGAATATGTCTCAGGAGATCTGATGGTTTTATAAATGGGAGTTCCCCTACACAGGCTCTCTTGCCTGCTACCATGTGAGATGTGACTTTGCTCCTTTTTCTCCTTCCCTCATGATTATGAGACCTCCCAGCATGTAAAACTGTGAGTCGATTAAACCTCTTTCCTTTATAAATTACCCAGTCTCAGGTATGTCTTTATTAGCAGTGTGAGAAGGAACTAATCCAAGTGGTGAATGCAAAGGATTTTATTGCTGATGGAAGTCGCTTTCAGCAGGAAGAGGAGCTGGAAAGGGGACAGAATGGGTAGATTAGTCGAGGCTTCCCCAGTCAGACTCATCCTTGAAGCCACACTTTCAAGCTTTCCCTCTAAAGTCAAGCTGCTTCTCTCTGACATGCAACCATAATCTCTGGGACCCAGCTAATGCTTCTCCTCTCAACATTCAGCCACTTCTCTTCTCTGCTACCGAGTCAGGGGTTATTTTGGGTACAGGATGAGGGACAGGGTAAGCAATGGGTTTTTTTGCAAAAGGCAACATACAAGTGGGAAAACAGGAATGTATATTCTCACTTTGGGCTCTGGTTCCAAGCTTGAGGGTGGGGCCTTCACCAGGGACACACCCTCTTCTGCCCAGAATTTCCCTGCCTCCTGTCCCTATCAATACTTTATTTGTTACATATTGTTAATTAATTAACATTGGACTCATGGCCAATAGCAGTGTAAATTCTGCCTGATCAAGACTTACCTAACACATAGAGTTTCTCCATGAGGCATAGCGTAGCCTTCTTATGTTTAGGAACATAGAACAGTACTTCAGCATTACATTTCAGGGACATTTTAAACAGCAAAATACACACAAACATGGAAAAAAATATGCCAGAAAATATATCACATAAAGGGCACTTGTTTAGACTCTGAGAGCTGAGATGAGACAGAGCATTGCCTTGTTCATCCTCAGCTGGGGCATGCACATTAGGAAATTCAAATATTTTCCCTATCTATGCATGTCCACAGATGACCACAAAAGTGCTATGAGTATGGGTTTTGGGGATACAAATACATTTTAGTGAGTAGGAGAATTTGCAATATAAAATCTGTGAATAATGAGGATTGCCCGTACCAGACAAAACTCTTGTGTGAAAGTGAAAGCCCAGGAATGAGGTGATGATTGGGAAGATCAAATGATCTATTGTATAAAAATTGAAATGATGAGAATATCAAATCCAAACATTATTTGATTTCTTACATACTGCATAGACTTTAAAAGTAAAATATATTTAAATAATTGAAAATATAAAATTTGTCTTGTGATTTTTATCTGATATGTCTCAGTTCTTAGCTTAAAGTGAATTTTTACTAAATATAAATCAGAAAGAAAATTTCACACTACTTTAACAAGAAAAAATAAATATTAGCATTTAATATATTATTAATACAGAGGGTTAAACTGAACTGATTTCTACAAAAAGACCAAAAGAAATAGGCTTATATATATATATATATATATATATATATATATGTACACATATATGTGTGTGTGTATGTATATACATGTAAAAAATATATAAAATATATGTGAAAGAAAAATTATATATATGCGTGTGTGTCTGTACTATAATATATAGTTTTTATTTTGATATATGAGTTTTGGTTTAATATATAGGTAGTCATTAGCAGTTTATATTAATGGTATTTATATTTTTCTTATGTCATTTTGTGGAACTATACAATTCTAAAACCACATAGTAATAGAAATGAAATAATTTTGTAGTATTTTCCCTTCTAGTTGCTTTTCGATACAGAAATATGTTAATTTAATAGCATTTAAAATTATTTTTACAATTACAATTTCAGATTGAAAGATTACACCTTCAAATGGCCAATTCATTTAGCAAAAATAAGCACAATATGACAGTGACCTTTTATATTCCAAATTTGCTTTTCTCAAGATTACTTCCCTGTACACAGGAAGACCAGCATTGAAAAGTCAATCAAATCAATAAGGAAAAGGTTAAACTAATAACTACTATGTAATATTGCTTTAGTGTCATGAGAGTGACTACTGTCATTTTTTATATTTCATTCCAAACATTATAAAAATAATACTTGGTACATTCTTCATGTTTTCTATAATGTAGAAGAACATGATCAATATACCACCCCTTTCACTGGCACTTATGTAGATTAGTAAATTCTGGATCTTTCAATACAATCAAGATTTTTCTCTTCTTAGATGCCATTGTTCCCTAGTCAGCTTAGACTGCACAGCCTAGACTCTATAGCATTTGAGTGTTCCAGTTAGTGACTCTAAAAGTACTGAACAAGATAGGAATCGTATCCAAACCCTTCTGGAAGCATTACAAGATTAAGCAGAAAATATCCAAAGGACTTGATTCACTTTCTCATTTTGTATCCTTAGCTTTTAAAAGCATAACTGAATTTACTGAGGGAGAATTTACATAACTTGCTACTACAGAGATATTCATAGATTGTTTTTAAAGCAAGTAATTACAGATATCTGTATTTTATTATTAGCAAAATGTTACTTCCGTCACCACACCTATTTACAAAACAAATTATAAGAAAATGTCTAGACCTCAAAAATGTATGATGGCCCTTTCAAAATATTATACTAAAAGTTCTGGATTCGGCCTTCTCTTAATTTCTTCCAGATGTCCACCATTTCAAATGCCTTCAGGGTGCATGTTTTACAGCACAGCTGAAAGATATAAGACCATAGAGTTCATCCTTCTTAGAGTTATTAACCTATCAATCATTTTGGGAAATACATCTTAGAAAAATCTGGTTATGATACTGTATCCATTTGCTAAATATCTATTTCGATTTTTTTTTTAATTATAAGCTTTTCAGGGAAATTGTTGCTACTTGTTATTGTGAAAACTTACAGTTGTTATGAGTATGAATATGCAACATGCAATTACCAGAGACTCTAGCAGATATTTAGAGTTGTGAATATTCATATTGTATATGCATTTTATAGAGCATATACCATTTACATTTTAATCATAGAATTTTTAATTGACAGTAAATTTAATAAAACCATATTCTGCTTATTGCAATGTTCATGGCAGTAAAAATGTTGCTGCAATACTAAAACTATGTTAATGATTGAATAAAATTAATTTATTATACCCTTTACCTTTGATTTTATGTTCTTCAGGAAGTAACACAAAAATGAAGAAGAAAAACTTCACTCAAAACTTTCGGTCTATTTGGTTGAGACAGTCACGAGGGGCACTGCTCAGATGACCCTTCAAATAAAACTAGCCAATCTACTGGAAGGACCTCCTGCTCTTTCCAGGTAGGTTCTAGCCAATGAGTGAGCCTCATGTGACCAATGGTAGGCAGAAGAAAATGTTCCTACAAAGGAAATTGATAGCTAGCCCAAATTAACAGACTAACCAGGAAATCTTATTGTTGTTACAATATCTATAATGTACTTTAAAATACTTTAAGATTGTGAGATGAAGCTCATTTTATTTGAGCTATATAGTTTCTCAGCTGACACTGGTAACAATCAATTGCCCTGACTGAGAATCAACACTCCCAGGTAGTGAGTTAACATTGTATCATTAAGCCTGAACACCCTAAAGGCAACACTGGAGCCCATTATTTATCTATATCTTAATTCACACATAAAGTTTTATTAATTAGCATATAAAATACAACAAATAGTTGTATTGGCAAAATTCATATGAAGAAACAGCCCTGACATCAAAGAAATAGACTTCTCTAAAAGTTATTTCTCAGGATTCTGAAGAACTGGCCTGGTGCTCATAGATAAGCCAGGACGTTCTTCTGAAGAGCAATCAGATAGCAGAGTGACGTTACACAAGGTTTATGACTGAGACTATAATGAAGTGACCGGATGAAAACACAAAAAAATACACTACATTGGTCTTTTTTTTTTTTTGTCTGAACAAAGAAAAAAGGTAATTGAGCAAGTACAAAAATGACCAGATAGTCCTTTTTTTTTCTGGCTAATACAAGTGACTAGTGATTCTTTAATTACAGCTTAATTTCATTCTGTCCTTCCCACCTTCTAGATAATGGCAATATGTAAAATCATAGAATTAGTCCCACTTTCTAAATAGATTTAACCTAGAACAAAATAATGCTGTCTTACACCTTCCCCACAATTACATAACACAACCACAAATCCTGTAAGTTCTTTCCAACAGCCTCTAACTAGAACATCCCCAGTTACACATGTGTCCTCCCTTTCTGCAACTTGGTAATCAACATGAGCTGTATAACTACAAGTCTGATGGGAAGTCATTGACACTTAGATATGCTCTAATTCCAATTCTTAAATGTTCCTCCATTTTTATACAGTAGAAATTATTTACTTAAAAATAACACTAAAGCTTTTAGCTAATAAAATGTAAAGCAAAGTTCTTTTTTATTTTTTTTTGAGACGGAGTCTCACCCTGTCGCCCAGGCTGGAGTGCAATGGCACGATCTCAGCTCACTGCAACCTCCGCCTATAAACCCTGAGTAGCTGGGTTTATAAGGGCCTGCTACCATGTCCAGCTTTTTTTTCGTATTTTAGTAGAGACAGATTTTCACCATGGTGACCAGGCTGGTCTCGAACTCCTGACCTTGTGATCTGCCCACCTCAGCCTCCCAAAGTGCTAGGATTACAGGCATGAGCCACCTCACCTGGCCTAATGCAAGGTTCTTTAATAAGAAAGTGTGTATTTGAATAGAGTCCCTGGTTCTAGAATTAGTCAACACTTTGGCAGATAGCTTCCTTGAGATATTTTACTCCCTATTTCTTTCCACATTAACATTAAATATTAAGTAGTCATAAGGAAAATCCTCCATCTTAACAATTTTGGAAATGGTATGTTTATATTACAGCATGGCTCTACCAACTAAACTTTGTGTTTTTCCCTGCTGTCACTCTGTAGTCTCATTCAGTTACAATAAAGGCTTAGAATGATCTCAAAATTCTGTTAGTTGATTTTATTTGCATCTAGATGATACAGTAAATGGTCTTTATTTCTGGCTTATAATTCATTCTATTTAAAATTATTTTCAGCACTGCTCAATTTTGAAAAATATTTTTTCCATCTCTTCCCAATGGCATCACAAACCTAAATCCTGTGCTTGCCTATGTGCAAATCTGAACTAATATAAAGCAGATTTTAGTAGCCCAATTCTTTTTTGAATTAGTTGATTTTAATTTTGTTAGTGTTTTCATTTTACAACAAATTACCTACAGATGAAGTTCTGCAATTATAACAGTAGCAGATTAACCACATCCTAAGTTATTAGCATACTTTTTTATAGAAAATATATGCTACAGTTCAACCTCAATGTTATCCTAATGAGTGTATAAAGTTCTTGGTATTGTGTTGATGAATTTGTTTACTTCCAAAGAATATCTATTTCTTCTTGATGCTATGACAAGCCATGTAAATAAGCTCCCTTGATGATAAAAGTTCAATGAGATATAAAGGCCTCAAAAGAAGTAAGAATACGAGAGAGAGAGAGAGAGAGAGAGAGAGAGAGAGAGAGAGAGAGAGAGAGAGAGAGAGAAGCCTTGTCCAACTCCACTTCTTCCAGCAATTCCAGTTGAGCAAGGATAATGTAAATCTGATACTATAAATGCAGGCATCTTGGACACTTCCACTTCACTCAAGCTGCCAGCTGATTGCAGACACAGGAGTGAGTGAGTGAGCCCAGCAGACATTCCTTGGAGCAGAGAGGAGCTGCCAGCTGAACACAGTCCAAGTTGCAAAAGCAGTCAGCTCTTAGAGCAAGGACTCAGTCATCATCACTACTGAATCCCATAGGGCTAAAGCACTCAGTAATATTGAAAAAAGTGAGTTAAGAATAACTGACATGAAGAGATGATCTGGGGCTTCATGAAGTCATAGGATAGAATCAAGGGAAGAAAGCCACTGAGAAATGGAGTCATCTATGTGAAACACATTTGGGGAGAGAATCAGCCAGGATACAGTGATGAGCAGTGGAAGGATGTGAGCATCTTCTGAGGTCACTTTGTAGAAAAACTGATGTCTCATAATGTAACAAATTTGAACTTTCTTAAATATTTTATCAGTAGTCACTGATGAAAATTTATAAGTATTAATATAATTCCAGCCAGGCATGGTGGCGCACACCTGTAATCCCAGCAATTTGGGATGTCAAGGTGGGCAGATCACCTGAGGTCAGGAGTTTGAGACCAGCCTGGCTAACATGGTGAAACCCCATCTCTACTAAAAACACAAAAATTAGCCGGGTGTGGTGGAAGTTTCCTGTGATCCCAGCTACTCAGGAGGCTGAGGCAGAAGAATTGCTTGAACCTGGGAGGTGGAGGTTGAGGTGAGCTGAGATTGCATCACTGCACTCCAGCCTAGCAACAGAGCAAGACTCCATCTCAAAAAAAAAAAAAGTAATGCTTTCCAGCTCATTCAGGACACAGGTCAAACATGTAAAGCCTGCCCTAACTTTCCAGGTCGGAATAAGATCCTCCCTTCTCACTGCTCGCACAGTACTTGACTCAGTGTATTCTCCATGGGAATGCTTACTATTTGGGACTCAAACATCCCATATACAGATTTCTATAGGTCAGAGTGCATATTCTAAATGTAAAAGTAAAAAAAGAAAGCACTTTGGGAGGCCAAGGCAGGTGGATCATGAGGTCAAGAGATCGAGACCATCCTGGTCAACATGGTGAAACCCCGTCTCTACTAAAAATACAAAAAATTAGCTGGGCGTGGTGGCGCGTGCCTGTATTCCCACCTACTCAGGAGGCTGAGGCAGGAGAATTGCCTGCACCCAGGAGGTGGAGGTTGTGGTGAGCCGAGTTCACGCCACTGTACTCCAGCCTGGGTAACAAGAGCGAAACTCAGTCTCAAAAAAAAAAAAAAAGAAAGAAAGAAAAGTAAAAAAAGAAAACAATGAAAGCAAAACAAAACAGAAACTCTCATTCTTCTAACTTGTCAAATAAGAGAATGAATGTGAACATATTTTAGAACTATTCAGTATGATATAAACGCTAAAAGCCATGTACTGTTATGACAGTGGTAACTAGTCTTGCACTCATCCTCATCTCTTCTACAAGAGCTCTTGTATTATAATTTATATTCTAAGTTACTTTAAGAGGAAATTTCTAGCTTTCCCCTGTAAATCTGCAGACTAAAACGATCTATTCTAGTGCTCAGGGTTCCAGTAGCAGGAACAATTGCAGTTAATATAACTCTTCTAAAGGGCAAATTATTTCATTATAATAAAAATGGAATTATATGCTTCCCCAAAATGAAAAAAAAGATGTTTGGTAAGCCGAAAACTCTACTTTAGCCTCTGAAATAACTTTTGTGTTTTAAGAAAATAAGTAAATATGTTTTGGGGGAAAAATCGTGACTCATTTCAAAAGAAAGCATGCATGACACACATCTTGGCTATTAATGGAGTATAAGGTATTTCCATTATGTCTGTACATGTTCCATGGTATTTCATTCTTTGTTCATTCAACACACTTGTTAAGTAACCAAATGTGCCAAGTTCTCTTCTTAGCCCTAAATATATATCAGTACAAGACAAGGTCCCTTTAGTAAGTGAAGTTTAAACAATACATGTAAAACATATCATCACAACAGATAGTGGCATGTGCAATTAAGAAATAGCTCAGAAAGGGTAGAACTTCAGATGTGATGATGAGTTAAGCAGGAGGCCACTTTACTTACCACTGTCAGGAAGGTCTCAGAGGAAGTGACATTTGTGCAGAAACCTGAATTAAGTAAGAAATATTCAGAGATCTAAGTAAGATCATTTCTGACAAAAAAAAAATGAAAAACACGAATCATATATTTACAAAGGTCCTGTTATAGAAAAATTGTGGTATGGTAGAAGGATAAAAAAGAGAAGAATTTTTTAAATTAAATCTAGGATAGCTGCTAAACTACATTGAAACATAATCTTGCATAATTGCCAAATAAATAGTTACTAGATTTATTTTTCTGTCATACACACAAAACATTATTATGCATTGTTGTGCAATATTGTGCTTTTGGGTAGTGCTTGTATTATCTAAAGTCACTTTGTAAGCAATTAGATTATGCTGGGATGTGAGGGTGAATACACCAAAACTTCTTTCTTCCATTTTCCATTTGTTCCTCTATCTGGATTTAGAAATAACTGTGAAACAAAGGAAAAATAACAAAGATAAATATGTCAAATTAGTTATTTGCAAGTTGGAGAATATAACATAACTATAGATAAATGAGTTTCTTAATATGACATTCCAGAATTAGGCAGATTTAATTACATAGTCTTTGGCAAAGATGAAACTCTCCAGGTAGGTTCTACCATGAGGCGGAGAGCAGACCAGAATATAGATGCTTTCACAATTTGGCCTGTAAGCAAAATAGAGCCCAGAACAATTTCACCTCCAGAAGAATCTCTCTCACTTCTAATTTTCTTCTCCAAAGACCTCTTGGTTGTTACTCTAGAAAAATCTTTTATAATGAATTAAAAATATAACTAAAAACTACCAGTAATGGAAAAACAGAAAGGGAGGGTGACCTTATGTCTTAATTAGCTTAGGACAGACCCAGTTAGAATTACTAATTCCAGAAAATTGGTTTGTAGTAGCCACTTCTACTGTGAACTACCCCAGTCACTCTAGGAAGATGTGTCCTTTACCAGTATATTCACATTTTGCTTCTTGTCTTCAGAAAAACATTTCAATTCATTTCATCTCTTGTTGGGATTCACTCAGGGTGGCTGGCAAAATATTAGGAAAATATTAGGGAAAGTTAGAAGATTATAGTAGTTCAAAGAGTATGAAGGAAGAAACTGCCTCCAGAGAAGAAGGAGGAAAAAGAGTATTTAAGATACTCTTATATGAAGCTTGCCCTCATGTTCAGATGCCCTCTTTTTCTATAAACAGTCCTTTTTTTTTTTTTTTGAGATGGAGTCCTGCTCTGTCATCAGTGTCTCTTGTTCAAAGTACCATAAAACTGCTGCACCCACAAATCAGAACTATTATGTTTTTTAATGATGTGTATTTTAAAAGTTTATTAGTGGTAAAACTCAAATTGTAAGAAATTACAGCTTTGTTCATAGAACTCGCTGCATTACATTCAAGTTCTCTATTTGATCTCACTTCAATAGAATTAGTTATTAAGTATTTCATATGAGTTATCTGGTTGACATTATTTAAATTTACTAGAACTTAGTTGCTAAATTTTGGAAACATTATTTTCTAACTCTTTTGCTAATAGGAAAGTAACATATCCTTTTAAAAGAGGACCATTTTCTCATATGTGTGCATAATTACATGTTTCTATACAAGGAATGTTTTTCTACATTGCCAAAAATTTTGAAAACCAGGCTTTGAATTTTCTTCAGGCTAATTCCTTTACATTTTTATATTTTAGTCATGGATTACTTTATTCTTGAATGACGCCTTTTAAAGTTACTATTCTCCCCTTTCTAATAATTTTTGTTATATGAAATCAAATTCTTTCATACAGGATTATATGAAAAAAAGAACAGTTTAAGGTTTTTAGTGCTTAAAAGCTATTAAATCATCTCAGAAACACATACACATTTCCAAGAAAATAAATTTTATGAGAACACAATACAATAATCAAAAAGAGAGATTATTCTTCAGTGTGCACAATAATATAATGTATTACCTAGAAAACACATTACATCTCTTTATTATGCACTAAAAGAAAATGGAACTGAATTTCTTAATAAATAACTTTTATGTATTGGACTATTTTACCATTAAGTAGAACTGATATTGTTTTATCAAACACATAATAGATAATCATGCACAGATCTCATATTGAACACTTCATAAAAATGGATTAATATTTGTATTATAGCCAAATTTTTCAAAGCAAAGTTATTGTGGACCAGATAGCTAATTGTTTCCTCATATTGCTTTTCCTGAATTCTATTAATCTTTGAATGAAATAGACATGTTCTCTCTTGTCCTCTAGTTAGAAAACATATGTCCTAGTAGAGCTAGATAGCTATTATACATCAAAAGATAGAAGCCAGTATTGAAATTGGCAGAACATTTATTTACATTCACTGGCTGCTATGTGTCAGGCACTTTCTAAGTACAGGTGATAAAACTGAACAAGGTAGACAAAAATCTCAAGACTCATGTAGCTTTCATTCAAGTGGATATTAAAAATTTTTTTCCAGAAAAAACACATGGGACACTACTGCTGATCTTCTAAATTGCCTCTTAAAAATGTACTATTTTGTCTGGGGGTGGTGGCTCATGCCTGTAATCCCAGCACTTTGGGAGGACAAGGCAGGCAGATCCTGAGGTCAAGAGGATCGTGAGGTCGAGACCATCCTGGCCAACATGGTGAAATTCCATCTCTACAGAACATACAAAAATTAGCTAGGTGTGGTGGCACGTGCCTGTAGTCTCATATACTTGGAAGGCTGAGGCAGAAGGATAGGTTGAACCTGAGAGGAGGAGGTTGCAGTGAGCCAAGATCATGCCACTGTACTCTAGCCTGGCGACAAGATGCTGTGTCAAAAAAGAGAAAGGAGTGTTTACAGAAAAGGAGGCCATTTCATCATGAGGGCAAGCTTCATATAATAGTATTTTAAATACTCTTTTTTCCTCCTTCTTACCCTTTGGACCACTAAGAGGAATAGCTATGAGGGGAGACAGCTAACCTCCACTACAAAGATCAAATTGTGTAATTGTATATGCAGACATCCCAGGAAATAAATCTATCCTGTAAAAATCTCGTATTGCACCCCATAACACACACTAAATGTCAATCACCACATAACACAAACTAAAATTTAGTGAGTAGTTTGTGGAGCCCAGGACCTCAACAACAAAATTGAAAAGCTCTTCTCTGACATCCTTCTAGATTCAACCACAACAGAATTGCCACATGTACACTCAGAACATTATGGAAGACAAATGAACTTGTTTAACTCTTTGTTGTTTAGCCTGTGTTACAGCAGTCACACAATAAAACGGCAAGACAATAAGAATAAATATTAAATGAGTTTACAAACTTGCAATTGTTATTCATAAAAATGTTATGCATTTACTTACTTTTACGTGCTTTATATATGCATTTGTCCTTATATTTCAATAGTACAGAGAAGTAATAATTTCATTGATGGAAATTGTTCCATCTAAAAAATAAACAGCAAGGTAATTTAAGTAGGTTAAATACACATGTTTTGAGGTTAACATCAGGGTTGCAGTACAATTTTCTATGAAAATGTCTATTCATTCTAAATGAAACTTTCATCAGTCAATAGATACCATATGTTATAACTAACTAGTATTGTGTGTTACATTGCATTTATCCAGTATAGAATATATAAGTATTTCCAAAATAATTAAGAAGTTTATGATTGGCTACATTTGTCATTTTCAGACTAATTCTCTGTGTGTGTGTGTGTGCGTGCGCGCGCACGCACCCACATTTTTAAAGTAGCAAAAAGCATTTGGTGAAATAAAACATCAGGTCTTAAGTTGTTATATCTGTGAGAAAACTTTAACTTGTCCATTTTCAAAGTATGATAAATACAACGACTGGCAGCCAGCCAGCGGATGTGACAAACCACGTGGATTGTGCACCTAGAAAGTGATGATAAGTGAAAAGGATGTAGAAGAGGGGGTCAGCACATAAAAGGGAAGAACATTTTGCTATTGGGAAATCGAAACTTAAGTGGGAAAAGTGACCAGGGGGATGACGAAACTTGGGTGATGTCCCGGAAGATTGCAACCCCATAGAACTCAACCAATGAGGAATTCAGGGAGGCACTTACCTGCTAGGAGATAAATTATCTGCTGTAACTGCCCTGGGTGTGCCTGCTTACCAAACACTCGATCTTGCAAGACCACATTAAAAATCTCACTTATGCTGCTCTTCCTGTCTCCGAGACAATTGTTTGGGTTTGGATGGGTGAACGTGTTTCTCACATATCTAAATCTGAATTTATCTTTGATTTATTCTTTTTCCCTACCACTTTAAATTTATCCTATGTTGTGCATTTTGAGAAAGCCACAGAATATATGGCCAGAGCTCAGAAGAATACTGTATTAGTCTGTTCTCACATTGTTACAAAGAACTACTAGAGACTGGGTTATTTATTTATTTATTTATTTAAAAAATAGCTTTAATTGGTTCATGGTTCCACAGGCTGAACAGGAAGCAGAGCTGGAGAGGCCTCAGGAAAATTACAATTATGGTAAAAGGCAAAGAGGAAGGAGTCAAATCTTTACATGGCCAGAGCAGGAGGACAGAGAGATGGGGAAGGAGCCACACTCTTTGAAACTACCAGATCTCATGAGAACTCATTCACTATACGGAGAAGAGCAAGGGGAAAGTCCACCCCCATGATCTTATCACCTCTCACCAGTCCCCACTTCCAACATTGTAGATTACAATTTGATGTGAAATTTGGGTGAAGACACAAATTGAAACCATAAACTGTATCATGTCCTCCAGATACTCTCTGTTAAAGCAGTTCTTTAGCCTTCAAAACATACCCAATTGACATGAGAAATAGGAAAATATTTGCTTAGAACATATTTTGAAGTACAACACATTTATCCTTCAGTTCAATAGGAAGCATAATCATACTAATACATACTTATTATCAGAATACTTACTTGGAATAACTCATGTAATTCAGCACAAAACATAATGAGTGAACAGTTGTTATTTTTCCCCTGTGCAAACAGGAAACCAGTCACAAACATTTAAGAAGTTTTGCCAAAGTCATTCTCTTATGCTTTCAAATGTCAGGGAGTCAGATCCTAGGACCATCATTCCTAAATAATAAATTATAATAACATCCAAAACATTAACATTTGGTATTTTAAGGTGAATAAATTATTTATTCATACCATAATTACACTGTTTTTACAAAACCATTGACATCCAATTTCAATTAAAGTTATCTTTAGGCTAATGAAATACTTTCCAAAATAATTCCACTTTCTTTCAGCCTTAGCACATTTTAATATATAACCATTGATTTTGTATCCAAAGTATATGCTTAAGCTTATTATTGTTTTCATACTAAGAAATATTTTGTCTTATCCTAAAATTTGGGTCTTTAACAATCTGGAAAAAAATTTCTTTCAATCCTCCCATTCTAAATTACCAAGAATGGTAGCATGCAGCCTCTGTTCCAATCACCTGGAACTCTTTCCTGCTTCCCTAAATATATGATATAACTATATAGCAATATGTAACTATGTAGCAAACTATTTTCTGTAAAGGGCCATATATTAAATATGTTTTGTTTTATAGGTCACCGAGGCAGTGCTAAGGTAGCTGTGGACGGGGAAAAAACAATAAGTAAACACATGGATGTGGCTGGACTCTTACATAAAATACCTGTATTTACCAACACATGCGGCAGGCCAGATTTGATGAATAGCTCGGGGTTTGTCGAACCATGTTTATACGTCTCATGCTTTAAATGCCCTTTACTTTTATCTGTGCTTATTAAAATGTTCTGGTCATTTTTAATTTTCAAAACCAAACTACTTCCCCATGAGACCTTGTCAGAGGTCTTTGTTCAGCCATACCAGCCTCTGTTCTCTGCAGTTGTCCTATGTAAATGTACCTAAAAATAATCACAAATCACAGCAGGCCAAACATTTTAGTTACCTGTGCATTTGTGTGACTGCTTTTTGTTTTCAACTTGGTTACTCATCATGGTATTCATCCACAGTAACTAAGATAATGACTTATTCATGTGAAGCATTTATTCAAATATAGAAGTAAAAATCCATGCAAATCCAAGATAGAAGTAATTATAAATCCATATACATATAATTTATATGTAATTATAAATCCATATACACACATATGTATAATACCTATATATGTATATATACACACACACACACTATATATTTATATACAACACACATGTATATATATGTATATGGATTTATAATTACTTCTATCCTGAATTATATAGCCAGGATTTTCTCCGTATATGTAAAAGGATTTTAAGATAATTATTTTTTAAAAACTATCTATTACTCTACAGATCTGGGAATTTTGTATGGGAAGTTACAACTGAGATTATATCTAAACAATGCCAAAACATCTAGATTAAAAGTAAAACATTCAGTCAACCATGACATTATTTCCAAGTATCTATATGCTTGGCACTGGAAAAGGAAAATGTTTAGATAATGGATGTTACTTTTCAGTTTCCATCTGGATGTTTTGGCTTCATGTAGACAGAGTCTCTGACAGTCAATGCTGATGACAAAACAATTTTAGGTTTTAGATTTGGTTTTTAGCCCACCCACATGGAGGTAAACAGATTAGTTTGAAAAAGAGAAACTGTTGAATGTCTAATCACATTTATGCTTTCAGCCAAGAGAAATCTCTGAGGAATGATGATCTGCATTTACATCTTCCCTGACTGTAACTCTACTCCGTTTCATAGAAGAGATTTGGCCTGGAAATCTCCCCAGCTCAATTATACAGGCAAATCACGAATTTTCAGGAAGACCCATGTCAGGCTCGGGCTCCACATGCAGTGGGGAGAGGGCAATAATTCTACCCACTCTGGTCAACACTGAGAATTAACTGACTGGAAGTCTCTTAGCAGTTTTCATAATGAAATATATCTTTGGGATATAATTGGGAGAAACCTGGTTATAATGGGATAGAAAGAGATACATTTTGGCTAGGCGCGGTGGCTCAAGCCTGTAATCCCAGCACTTTTGGGAGGCCAAGGCAGGCGGATCACCAGGTCAAGAGATCGAGACCATCCTGGCCAACATGGCGAAACCCCATCTCTACTAAAAATACAAAAATTAGCTGGGTGTGATGGGGTGTGCCTGTAGTCCCAGCTACTCGGGAGGCTGAGGCAGGAGAATTGCTTGAACCAGGGAGGCGGAGGTTGCAGTGAGCAAGACTGTCTCAAAAAAAAAAAAGAGATACATTTTTTTGGTTCATTTGACAAGGGTTTTGGATTTTACTTTGTGTAGAAGCCAATTGAGGTAAAATGTTAAATATCAAGAATACTACATAGTAACTTGTAAAACAGATACACTTAAAGTCTTTGAAATTTTGAAAATAAAAAAGTATAGATTGCCTTCAGAGTGACTCAGTGCAACAGAGATTTATCAGAGTCCATATCTGGGTGAAGTGTAGGTTAATTATAAGGGATTTTAAAAAGTTATTTGTAGATGAAATACCCCCAAGAACGTGCATGCACGCACACACACGCACACACACACATATCCAAAACTGTAAAAGTGAATTAGCACACACTAGAATGTTAATATATACATACACAAAGAAAAACTTATACACAGAGAAAAACTTATACACACATAAATCTAAATATCACAATTCAGCTGTTTTAAATGAAAGCAAATTTAATCTACCATGTTAATATTCGTTTGTTTATAGTCTTTTATAAAACCACAGAATTGTGTTTGACAGGATACAGGTCTTCAAACCATAATTATCTTCAAGTAATAATTTAACAGTAAAATAGGAATTAGTGATTTTATTTTTTCAGGCTATTGAAATGTGCAATTTTCATCACTACTGATAGAAATACAGGATTCAGCTATATTTAGCCTTCTTAGCAGTATTAATCTTTTAGTCTCATTCCTCAAGAGTGATGAAAAGAAACTTCTATCTTATTTATATAGCCAAGCTTATTGTCTGATTGGATAATGAATGTGGTTGAACCCACATTTTATCAATGCTGTTAAACTCTTACATGTTAAAGAAGTGTAATTGACACTATTAAATAGAAGTATTATTCATTTTGACATAGGCAGTTGTGAAAATTAGAATATTGAAAGACCAGTAAATATTGTTCAGAAGGGCTTTTCTAAACTTCATTTACTTGCAACTTGATTTGCACTGTGTTATTCACTATATAGAGAGAGGCTATGTCTAACATTTGCATATTGTAAGTTATACTCAAAAAACTTAACATAAATTTCCTACACATTTTCAAATTCATTATTAGCTCTGCACCCTATCATCTATTGTAAACATCATGTCTGAATTTGGAATAATATTAAATCACTTGACACTTGTAATCATTTACAAGTCTAAGCTCTTATTGTTCTTACATTCAGTTGTGTGACTTGAATCAGTTATCAACTTTTACCTGGGACTGAACAATATATTAAATTCTATTTGAATTGGCATTTTGTGGCATCAAATAACAGACACAAATATTAGTGACTTAAATTCTATGAAGGTTTATTATCTAATATAACAAGACTTGAGATAGGGCAAGTGGTTAATCCAACAAATTAAAACATATTCAATACTTTAGGTTTCTTAGAGGCTTTTTAATTTTTGCTATCCATTTTCAAAATTGGTTAGCTTCTCTTGAGAGCTACAAAATTTCTATCATTTCCTCATATAACTATATGCAATGGTTATGAATGTTTTGAAGACTTGGACAGCAACAAAGTCTCCTACAAGGGACTTTCATCTGTAAAGCACAATTACCTTCTCCACTATGCTTACGTTCTTCTCTTTGGAGGCAAACTTAGAGAATAATCAGAGGATATTGAGGTCCTTGAAACTTCAAGTAGGTAACTTAAAACATGAGATTTTACAGTTTAATCATTTTGTCTATAAAAGAAAATAAATACATACTTTACAAGGTTCTCCAGTGTGTATAAATTAATTATGAAAACAGTATTGCACAAAATAGGGCAGGCTTGTAATAAAGTTTTATTTATTCAAGTATTTATTTTATTTATTTAAATATTTAATTTTAATAAACAAAACTAATACTTCTTAAATTATGTATTTTTTACTATATAAATAAAATTTCAATTACAATATTTCTAGATAGCCCAGCCTCCATATTTCCTGGAATTTCACTTAATAACAACCAGATCCCATATAAAAGCATCTTTATCAAAGTTGGTTTTTCATTTCTTCCTAAGATCGGTCTTGTTTTCATCACATAGCAGTTATAGGCACCCAGAAAAAAACCAGTTCCATTCTTCATCAGTGAAGCTGCTATATCAATGTTACTTTGTGGAAATACATGGGTTATACATGCCACTCATTTTCACCTTAAAGTTTCATGTTGTTAAAATATTTTTTGTTTTCCTCAGAAATAATGTGAGTGAAAAACAAGTCCTTTCTGGAAGATTCCTTATTTCCTATTTTTCATACTAACCAGAATATCCACCTTTTTTGCCAGTCTTGCCAAGGAACTATTTCTATAGTAGATTCTTTCACTGTATTTCTGCCAAAGTCTTTTGATAGTCATCGTATTTTACTTAATACTATTGCGAATGTTACTTGAATTCTATTGGTCGTTGTCTCTCATTCTCATAAATATATTTTCTCTAAACTGCTTGTACAATGTTACTATTAGAATCAAACAACAGGACTGGCTCTGATGTGCATTAAACTGAACACATCATGTGGATTATGAGTAGGCATGAGCCAAGAGAACGGATCCCTGGAACCCTTCAGCTCCCTTTCAGGATACATTCTTGCCATGGCATTTTCTACCCAATCACCAATGGCCAACTTTAGAACCTACAAGTGTCTCTTCCCTGTATCTATCTTCTATAGAATACATTTTAGCAGGCGAAACTCTCTCATTAAGTGTTGGCTAAGGTGCAGCACTTTAAGCGGGTTATGGTCACAGTAAATATATACAAGCTGAGATAATCACTCAGGTTTAGAAGAGGTTTCCTGTATTGATAAACAAAGCCATGATGTAGGGGTGAGAAAAAGGAAGAGTCTCAGGTGAGGGGCCAGGTGCCATCCCCAAGCCACATAATTTATAAATGCAACTCTGGTGAACATGAATTTGAGAATTCTAAATTTGAATCTGACCTTCCATTTCATTGAAGAGTATATTTGTTAAGGTACTAGGCCAGAACCAGTTTTCTTTAGCAATTTATTCTCATAATTTATAACTTCTAAATATTTAGCGAGTGACACATTGGCCTACATTTGTATTATCACCCAGGTCTCCCCAAATGGGAGGTATAAGACTGTTTGTATGCTCTAATTCAATTCTGTAAGGATTTGTAAATTCTGTTAAGCTTATTCTTCTTCAGACTACATTGATATGTTGTCTTTTTATAGAGGCATAATTTTGTCATCCTGAAGAGAAAGGACATTAGAACCTGATTACCTGTGTTCAAACCCAATTGTGTGAATTACTCAAATTCTCTGAACACTACGTTCCTCAGTTCCTCATCTAGCAAAGGCTGATGACGATTTCACCTATCATATAGGATTCCTTAAAGAAGGAATAATACATGTTACTGACATAGACCAGGACTTTACATATGGTAAACTTTAGGCAGGTTTTAGTTATTCTCAATGGTTTATTTATTTCCTAATTTTAATCATCAGTGTCTTTAAATTAATGTCAGAGGACATGGTTAACTGAATTTCACATCTATAGTTGTTTTTTCTGAAGTTTTATTTACCAAAATTCTTTTGTAGAGCAGGTCAACATATTATATCTTAAGGAGAGAAAGAAAAAAGTTAAGACTTCATTCTGTCTCCAAGAAGATTAAAACATCAGAGAAACCAAACTGATACTTATGGAAAAACACTACATATAATACAAGAGAAAACTTAGCATGTGAAGGATTATCTAAAGCAAGTTCTAAGAGCTAGAGGAGTTAAGAGACAAGTAAGGAGTCAGAGAAAATATTTATGTGCCACAGATAAAAAGAAAAGGCAGGGAGGGCAGAAACAAGAAAGCTTTTGATCAGCCTTCTGAGTAACTAGACACAGACCCAATTACTGGAGCCTTATTTTGCATTCTATTTTTGTGCTGTCTGATTTGCTCATCTTAGCCCTAGGTTTCTCTTAGATTTTCATTGCTCAGTCTTATCTATGTGTGTCTCAGAAAGAAAGATAGACTCTCAAGTTCTACTTAATTTCTCCTTCCACTGAAACTGGCCTCTTTGCTGTACAAAAAGACAGAGTTTGGCTAATCATCATAATTTTAAAGAAGTTCCATCCCACCCTTTACTAAATTATTACAAGTTAGAAAAACTTAGTATCCTTTCAAGTATAGTTGCATATAAGTATGAAATCCAAAAAGACAAAGAAATATTCTTAACTTTAAATAACTGAATGTTTAATGGTAGATTTTTAATTTTGGAGTGAGGAACGTCATGGATGACATAAAGTAAATTACAGCATATAAGCAGCATCCTAATATATTTGTGCATAAATCTAAACAATAGAGATGAGTTTGGTCTACATATTTAATTAGATCTTTGGAGAAGAACTAAAGAGAATCCTCACTGTAGAAGAAAACAGATCTTTGTAATAAATATAGACACGTATAAGTTGCCTATGACTGCTTCTTAGAAAAAAGTCTGCCTGACAAACTTTTTTTTTTCTGATGTTTAGAAAGCATATTATCAGAATAGGCTGGGCATGGTGGCTCATACTGTAATCGCAGCATTTTGGGAGGCAAAGGGGGGCAGATCACAAGGTCAGGAGATCAAGACCATCCTGGCCAACATGGTGAAACCCCATCTCTACTAAAATACAAAAAGTTAGCTGGGCATGGTGGTGCGTGCCTGTGCTCCCAGCTTCTCGGGAGGCTAAGGCAGGAGAATCGCTTGAACCCAGGAGGCAGAGCTTGCAGTGAGCCAAGATCGCACCACTGAACTCCAGCCTGGCAACAGAGCAAGACTCGGTCTCAAAAACAAACAAACAAACAAACAAACAAACAAACGAAAAACATATTAACAGAATAAATATAGGAACATTTTCTCAAAATTTTCTTTCACATAAAAGGATGCATTGTTAATTATTTAAGTATATAGATATGAGAAAAATGAAAGAAATTTTCCACAAGATTGTAGTGCAAAGCTTTAAATATCACAATTTGATACTGAGGGAAAATCAGAAAATAAAGTGAAGGGTAGAAGAGATTATTTTCATGTATACACATTTGATTGCAACTCCATTACTTTATATTTTGAGGCTTGTGCTTCATGGCCTAGGAGCTCAGACAGCTTTTCTACACTCATTTTTACCTTAAAATTGTAATATCATAAGAGATGCTGAAAATGTCTTCAAAGTTAATCTTATTCATTAGTTTCAGAGAGAAATACAGCATGTCTAAAGGACATAAGGGATTTTTAAAGTCACATCGATTTTAAATGCGAAATTTATTTAACCTGCCCTGGGAAAGTGTTTGGTACAGTTTTATTTTTAGACATTATCAAATCAGTCTGGAATGTGGCTAATAAGTAAATATAATATTTAGCTTGCATACATTTAAAAACTCAAATTATGCTGCCGTATAATCAGTCTGAATTGATAAATAGGTACTTTCTGGAAGTGGATTGTATGTTGGTAATCTTTAAATCTTTCTACCTATTAGCAGGCAATGTATATTTCTCTTAAAGAAATCCAATTTGGATCTTCTAGTCCCTTTTTAATGAGTGAAGTATATACACGTGTTCAAAATTAAACACCTATCAGGAAATTCAGATTATCCAAGTGAGTTTAATATGCCAAGTGGAGATTGTATAAATCACAGAAAACATTCTCTGGCTTAAAAGAGGAACCTACTATTTAGTGACAGTTAATTTGGCTTTTGAAAATACACCATAAGGAATGCCAAATATTTGAGGTTTTTCAAGAAAAAAAAACAGAAATATGGAATGCCCTTTAAGTTTAGTTATACTGCCTAATATTTTTATAGGGACTTGTTTAGCATGACATAAAAGATATAATGTATGCTACAATCCTTTCTCTCCATTAGGGTATTTGATAAAGATTTACATATTGAAAGATGGTACAAAGCTTGCTTAACCTATTCCTCTTAGTTTGTCAAGATGGTATATTTTTTCTGTTTTTGAGACAGAGTCTTGCTCTGTCACCCAAGCTGGAGTGTAGTGGCAGGATCTTGGCTCACTGCAACCTCCACATCCTGGGTTCAAGTGATTCTCCTGCTTCAGCTTCTTAAGTAGCTGATATTACAGGCACCTGCCACCACACCTGGCTATTTTTTTTGTATTTTTGGTAGAGATGGGGTTTCAGGGTTTTACCATGTTGGCTAGGCTGGTTTCAAACTCCTGAAATCGAGTGATCTGCCTACCTCAACCTCCCAAAGTGCTAGGATTACAGTGTGAGCCACCACACCCAGCAGCCTGTTAAGACTTTTTAATTGCACATCTCAAAAATGTGATAACTTCATACTGTAAAACATTTAAAATTCTATATAACTGATTTCCCATATTTGTATATAGTTTATCCTTATGTTTAAACTCTCAACATAAAGGGCCTCTAAACTGTTCAGTTGATCCAGAACAGGGTTGGAAAACTATAGCTCTCCAGCTAATTCAGTTTACCACCTATTTTGTGGGTAAGGTTTTATTGAAATGCAACCATATCTATCTTCCATATTGTCTGTGGCTGCTTTCCTGCTACAATAGCAGAATGGAGTGTTGATGAAATAACTGTATGTTCCATAAAGCTGAAAATACTTATTGTCTGGCACTTTACAGAAAATATTTGCTGACCCTTGCTCAAAAGCAAGAGCCAGGAAATTGAATATCTTAAAAAGGTTTCTTCTAAGTAACAGTTATGATCAAACTAGTTTGGCTTTATTTAATTTCGTGTGCCCAGTTAATTATCAAAGTGTTTTGCAAATAGTAGATTGCTGTTGAATGATACAACTATGAGACAGATCAAATCTTGGCTATTGACTCAACCAATGCTTCCTTTTTAAGGAACTGGTCACTGCCCCATGACTTTCAAGAGAATTGTGCTAAAATCTAGAATTCCTAAGTTTACTCACATTATTCACATGAAATTAAAAATAAAACCTTCATGGATTGAATTATCTAGCTTTCATTCACTCCCTTTTAAAATCCAGTTTATATTGTATGAGGAACAATGTTAGATCATGAAGACCTACCTTAAAGAAATATTTAAATGAAGATAAATAAATACCATAGCAAATTAGTATATATTTTAGCCACAAGATTAAAATAACATCTTTTTTTCTTGTTTTGTTATTACACAAGAGAAATCCATTGATTGTAGAGAAAAACTAAAAATATTTAGAAATATACAAATTCCAGAAGACATTTAAAAAATTATTCTTTTGAATCTTTTAAATGCGGAGCCCAAAGTGGCTCCGGCCGGATGTCGTGGCGCTTGCGAAGGCGAGGCCAAGAGTTCAAGGCCAACCAACCTCAGCAACCTTACAAGCTCTCATTGATTGGCAAAAAAAAAAAAAAAAAATCTTTTAAATGCAAATATAAATAAACATTAAAATTTTAAAATGATAGAACTGCTTGGCATTTATTTTAAGCTCCCATTCAGTGTAAGGAGTAGTTTCTACTAATTTTATTTTTATATGATATTATAATCAATTTGTGATTTCAAAAATATTTGCATTAGATGTATTAAACTTTTCTCCAACATAGTCCCCAAATAATATTAATAAAGCTACCATATACGTAAATTATGTGATTGGCATGTTTCTAAATTATTCATGTGAAACAATCCACTTATTTTTCATAATATGCCTACTAGATAGATATTCTTTATTATAACCACTTTACAGATGTGGTGATTGAGGCATAGAAATATTGTATTGTTTGCCCAGAGTTATGGCACCTAAGTGGCAGAACAAGAATCAAATAAAAAATATTCAACTTCAGAAAGTTATTTTTAGATAGTGTCCACAAATTTTCACTTAGTAAAAAATATTTTATTGAATCATTCTGTCTCTTCATCATGCTTGAAACTAAGATATGCTCTTAAGAGTGATTTTTCAGTTTTTTTGTGGGGGGGACTCTCTATATTATTGTCATTACTCATAGAATTGAAATGACAAAATCTTAAGACTGCCTCACTAAAACAGTAGTAACTAAGTTCTCAAGCGTTTTGTGATCTTAAGATAGCAGAGATATCCGATTTTCTGAGGAGTTCACAATTAAATAATTAAGTCATTTTATACATGCAATTACACAAAATTAATGGCTGATGCATGTATGTGCATACTTTATAGTAAATATTTATGGTATTCTACTCAGCATACCTACACTAACCTTAGTTTAAAATCCTCCATCCAGTCCCATGGCATAAGGGAATCTACCCACTGTGGCATGATTTTGGCCCTTGACAGAGGTGACTACTAGACAAAAACTAGATCATCCAAACTGCTTCTGCACTGTGACTTAAAATCTCGACAACTGAACAAGAATCATTCTCTTAGCTGAAGTGTAAAATATAAAATTGGATTGGTTACTGATGGTGGCCATGTGTTCTGACTTGAACAGAAAATTAGTGTGAAATGAATGAATGGTAGGAGGCAGTGTGAAGAGAGAGAGAGGATGCAGCTATCACTGACATGTAAGTTTCTGGTTTCAGTTTTTCTTGAGGCCCCTGAAAGTGTGCAATTTAATTATTCCTTGTTATCCAATATCCTCACAAAGGATCCCAAGTAATACTATATCAGATCTAACAATTAGAATTCAAGTATTGTGACTTTTACTCTTTAAAATGAACCATTAACTTAAAAATAAAATACAATTTAAAAAAATTTCTGTTGGTAAAGGTTTGAAGAAAGTAGAGTTCCTCTGGCCAAGCAAGATAGAGGCTTGCTTTCTCTACAAAGAAAGATAGAAATTTAAGTTAGTAAACAAAAAGCTGATGGTAGATTTAGACTCAGAAGACTTGCTTTACTGTTAAGTCCAACATTAGGAGAAAAAAATAGTAGAATAAAAACTAAATTGTATGTAGGAGAGAATGCTAAATAAACAATATTATTAGCATACAATATTTTTATTTTTATGTAATATATAGGGCCAAAATATTTTTAGGAAAAAAAAGTATTAAAATCTGAAAATCACCCTGTTCATTCTGAGACAGGAATGAAGCTTTAAAGAATCAAACTTTAGGCCGGGTGCAATGGCTTATGCCTGTAATCCCAGCACTTTGCGGGGCTGAAACAGGCAGATCACAAGGTCAGGAGTTCAAAACTAGCCTGACCAACAAGGTGAAATCCATCTCTATTAAAAATACAAATATTAGCCAATCATGGTGGCAAGCACCTGTAATCCCAGCTCCTCAGGAGGCTGAGGCAGAAGAATCGCTTGAACCTGGGAGGTGGAGACTGCAATGAGACTAGATCATGCCATTGCCCTCTAGCCTGGGCAACAGAGTGAGACTTAAAAAAAAAAAAAAAAAAAAGAATCAAGCTTTAATTTATTGTTTTTTTTTTTTTGTTAGTCTCCCCACCCATACTTAATTGGACTCTAATAAACATAGTTCTGCTTTAACTAATCTTATCTTTTTTATGTTTTTAACTTGTAAGGTATTTTTCTGATCTGGAATTAAATATTTAAGAACAACTTTATTTTTAGATGATGAAATATATTTTAGTTTACTAAACTCTTCAATATGCTGCTTTTTATTCTCCTATGAAAGAGTGGCATTTTAATTGTGACATTACTGAATTAAACTCCTGAGCCCATCTTTAAGAAATAAACTGCAAGGGATGGTTAAAAAGCAATCAGTATAGTAATTTCATCTAGCCGTTACTTTGTGAGGGAGTCTTTTATCATGAATCATGTCAATCAGTTTGAAAGTGGTGAAGAGCTTACTTGGCAGGTAACTGAGGATTATTTATGAACCACCAGGGCTATTAGGTGAAGTAGTAAATGCTGCAAGGTTAATGAAAGTGCAGGAAAACCTACCACATCCAGTCTTAATGGAAAATTCCTTTACTTCTTTCCGATCTAACTGAGAATAGAACCAACTGTGCCTACTTTGAAATATAGCATATCTAGTGTTCTATATTTATGTGCCACTGGAAGATTCATAGCTACTAAGAAATTAAATGCCTTAAACAGTGTAACCACTTGTCCAGTGATGGCAGCAGTGGCCCATCAGGAGTGGCTGCTGCCATGATGCTGGCTGCAGTTGGAAGGTGCAGTAGGGGCTGCACATTTCATGGAGCCAGAGGGAGCTGGGAACTGGCAGAAGTCCTGCCCCCTTATGAGTTGGCCTAGCCGGACTTCTGACCGGGGCATCCCTGCGCTCTTGGGGGCTGAGAGTGGGTGGGAGTCCCACCCTGAAGGGTGCAGTTGCAGCTGCCCTAGCCGTGGCTGTGGACGTAGGCTTCCCTGTGCTCTTGGGGTCCAAGAGCAGGCAAGGCCCCTACCCTCCAAGGTTCAGTTGCAACCACCCAATGGCATCTTGGGCATCGACTTGGGCCCAGGAAAGCCCCCCTCCCCACATAGGCTCAGATGTTCCTACTCCCACCCCACTCCCAGCACCCACTTCAATCACGTAGCAGAGTTAAGGCTGAGCCTGGGTGCTGTTACAACCTGGCCAGGTGTGCACATGCGTGGGGCCATGCTGACCCACCAGCCCCCTCTGGACATTGGGTGTTGAAGAGCATGGGAGGGAGGCCAAGGTGGGGCTGAGGTAAGCCAGGCTCTGCTTTGCAGGTATCCCCCAGCACAAATAGCCTGGGTGCCATGAACAGAGGCAGGAGGGAGACAGGCTGCTTCCTGGGTAGAAACAGGAAGGTCCGCAGTAAGGGCACACCTTCAAGCCAGGGAAGGCCTGAAGCCTGGGACCAGGATGCCAGTCCTGTAGACGGGAGTAGGAACTTGTGGTGCTTTTTCCAGGCCCACTCATGACCACCCATGGACCTATCAGCGCACACTTCCTCCCTTCTAAAGCCCATAAAAGGCATGGACTCTGCTGGGCACAGTGGCTCATACCTGTAATCCCAGCACTTTGGGAGGCCAAGGCAGGTGAATCATGAGGTCAGAAGTTCGATACCAGACTGGCCAACATGGTGAAACCCCATCTCTACTAAAAATACAAAAATTAGGCCGGTGTGGTGGTGGGTGCCTGTAATTCCAGCTACTTGGGAGGCAGAGGCAGGATAATTGCTTGAACCCAGAAAGTGGAGGTTGCAGCGAGCTGAAATCGTGCCATTGTACTCCAGCCTGGGTGACAAAACAAGACTCCATCTCAGAAAAAAAAAAAAAAAAGTCATGGACTCAGCCAGAATTAAGCAGACAACAGAATGACCGGCTGCGGAGAGGAGCTATTCAATGTGGGTCTTCTCTGAGCTATCACTCAATAAACCTCCTCTTCACCTTGCTAGCCCTCCATTTGTCATGTACCTCATTCTTCCTGAATGCAGGATAAGAAATTGGGATCCACTGAATGGTGGGGCTAAAAGAGCTCTAACACAAACAGGGCTGAAAGATGCCCCTTGCTCACCGCATTGTGGGTGACAAGGAGAGAAGAGGTGCAGCCCTTTGGGGAGTCCAGATCTAAGAGCTCCTCAAACCAGGGCTATGACACCCTCTTTGAGGCTCCATGGTTAATGGAATCTCCAGGCTACCAAGCACCACCACATTCCCTGGTGCCTGTCGTCAAAGCTGCTTGCAGTATACCTTGTCTAGCCACAACCTCTCAGAGAACTGATGCCTGTGCTAGCCCTTGGAGCTGCTCACCCCGCTGCAGCCAGCATGCCTGGATGTGAGCAGTGGCCGCACCCCATGCTCACTCACTAACATACCTCTTGCCGCTCTGCTCACCCATGGCAGGCCAGTAGCATGAGCTGAGTGCAGCCTGCCAGGCCAAGTGGGCCCAGTGGGCCTGAGCAAAATTCTGGCAAAGGCACCACTGTCGACAGATGTTTCTGGCTGGTGAAGTGACACCCGAAGGATCCCCTAACTTCAGTACCTGCAGCTGCTATTTATTTTACATTCAAAACAACTTTATCTGCATAGCCTCACAAATTTTTATTCATAAATATATGACTTTTATTAGCTCTCAATTTGGGTCATTATTCACTAATTATTTCCAAGTCCATAATAAATCAATGTTATGATGAAAAAGGCAATTTTTGTGCATGGTGCTAACAAGATATGAATATTTCCATGTCTATTGACATCTGTAAACTCAAACACTCCAAAATTATACATAAGTGTCAATTAAAAATGGTATTCAAAAGGGCACACTGACGTTGCATTTATTCAAAATTTTTCTCCCTTTTCAGTAGTGTCTTGGTTATTTGGCTATTTTAAGCAGCTGCAACTTTCAATTCATCCAATGGCAAAATATGATAAGAAGACCTAAAAACGATCAGCCTTTAGTGATACACCAATTTTAATATTTGGAGCCTACTCAATTCCTGTGATGTTTCAGTATTTAATAGGAGTGACATCATTGGCAGTGGTGAGCAAAACCATTTTTTGGTAATCCTGATTGACCATATTTACCGTAGAAAGTCTTAAAACTAAATGCAAATAACATCTCCAAAGTGTTATCTGTCCTTGGCAAACTCCTAGATTAGACAAAGTTTGTCCCTGGTCACTCAATTGTTATGACACTTCTGTAAACCACTGATAATTCACTCCTGTTTCTATCCTTAGCCAACATATTTTAGGTGGCAATCTATCCCTGTAAGGAAGTGATTCCAAGAATAAATGTCTAATACTTACATAGCACTTCCTATATTGTAGTGCCAAGAACTATACTACTCTATCACCTCATTTGATTCTCAACACAAACCTATCTGGCCCACCATTCTTCACCCCTCTGGGATCATCTCCATTCTCTTCTAGGTTCACCTCCTTAACCCTTTTTATCTTGTTTATTTCTAGTCTAGCACATTAGGCTTCTTGTGACTATCACAAGGCACAGCTTGCAAGTGGTCTTGGCACTTCTTTTACCTCTGCTGGGATGTTCTTACCCCAGATTTCTGTTCATGTATCACCTATAAAATGGTTCACCCTCTAAACATGCATACTTCCTCTCATTATCTTGCTTCAGATTTCCACCTACTGCTAAATTACATCTACTGTGTATCTTGTGTGTGTGTGTTTTATTTGTTCATTTAGAATATATTTAGCCAAGAAGGGGAAACTTGAGACATATGGAACATTTATACATTATATTCAATGAATGAAATAAAAATCTCTGAGGTAATTCAGTTGTGGTACCCATTGTGCAGACAGAAAAACGGTGTTATAGAGGAGATGTCGATTTTTTTTGAGTTCATATGGGAAGTAGCAGAACTAAAGAATAGAGTCTAGGCCTGATGTTAATGTTCCCTAGTATAATCATTTCTACTCTCATATTAGCCATGAGTTGACCCATTGCCCTTAAGGAAATAGAGATGGAATGGGCCAGGAAGGTATTTTTATATTTACCGGAGAAATAAGGGAGATAGAGTCCTCATTCCAGAGCTGTCATATTTTCCCTAGGATCACAATGTAACACTTTTGTCTTCAACATGTCAACTCTTAGTTCTTAGAATATTAATGTACTTGAAAGTGTTTCCATACATATAGTGTTCAATTTTGTGTGTGCTAATTAAGGGCTAACAGTCTAATCAAGGATGCATAGTTAATGGTGGACTATTGGTGAATGAGAATGTTCACACTCTAGAGGCAGTCACTATAATGGGCTCTGCTACTAGTATTTCTATCAACACCTATTTACCAACTCACTTAAAAAACATCAAATACTAACATATATTTTTAAAAAGTCAAATACAGTGTCATAGAAGAAAATAGTAGCCTTTATCTAATACGATGAATATTGTTTGTGTTTCTTATTGGAAACATTGACAGTATCCCAGATGCAGATTGACTAATATATTTTAAAGATGCTCCATCCAAAACATTAAATTCTATCCAAGCCTATAACATGCACCCTAGGATGACCCTACAGGCTAATTCCCTAATAGTTCTTTGATGAGGTGCTTGATGCTAAAATGACTACAGAATTCAGTCTGGTTTACTTCTGCTATGGCATAGCTTAGGTTCAACTTTCCATGAGAAATTAGTGGTAAAGACATGGGATTTCTCAGGCCTACAGAGTATAGTGTTTTTATTTGCATGCTAATAAATATTCAACAAATACATGTCTGTGTTGTGCCTGAATTTGTCTTGGGACTAGCGTTCATTGTAAATTCATTTGGAAGCTGTGGGCCTAGTAGCCAATTCTCATCAAACTCAAAATGTTTCCAGTAGCTATGATTATATACTAAACACCAAAAAAAAAAAAGCTTAAACAATTGTATGTGGCATCTATTGCAAGGCATATCCCAACTTTAAACAATTTGCAATTTCTGAAGTTGTGGGAATTTAAAGGGATCAAAAAGCTTTGTCTAAATGATGAATGTTGCCATTGTATCTACTTCTTATAAGTTAAATGACATTTTTTCAGGTATTTCTTTTATCATTTCAGAACAAGCAATCTATAAAAAGAACTAATAATAATACTATGAGAATCTAATATTTACTAAGAATATTCTTTAGGCTAATACTCCATTGTTTTAATTTTCTAGATTATTACAAATTATTCTGTTGATATCCTCAAGTTTTTGCACTGCACATACTTAACAAAGAAAAAGTTCATTTATAACCTAAAAACCAATTTCTAATGATATATTTCAAACTATGAATTACCATGTTTAGAATAATTATACTTAATTTAACTTCAGGATTCAAAAATATAACATTGCACATTTATATAGATAAAACTGTTGATAATTTATTTTCAATGATAACTGGAAATGGCAAGATTTTAAAACTATACAGATAATCAGATTGGCACCTTATTGCTGAATCATCATCTACAAGGCCATTATCAAGGTTATTTTTAACTAAAAAAATTTAAAAAGTAGGGACACAATGTTGAATGAATTCTTAATCCTCTTCAAATATATGACTATTTTATGAATGCTACTTTTTCTGATAAAAAATAATACCATTGTTTCTTCAATAGAAAAATCAATGGTAAATTTTATGAACTAAACAAATTTAATGCCAAATTAAATTTAGTTTTTTTTCTTTTCCTTCTTCAAATTCATGATATATCTCTTGGAAAACAACACACTATCCTTTGTTTACCTATTGAAGTGTATTGCAAAATTATTGTATGATTAAATAGGCTTATACATCAGCCTGCTCAAATTTTCAACCCATCAGGATTTTTCTGACCACATGTTGATATAACATACACTAAATTGTAAATTGTAAGCAAGTATTCATACGTCATGGAAAAATTACAAAGTTCTTTTTCTTAGTCCCACAGTTAGCTAAGTGTTAGACAAAACACTAAGAATACAAAAACTAGCACAATGAATTCCTTCCCGGAAGAATTAAAAATAAACAGAATGTTATATAGCACCAAACTATGATTCCTATCAGAAACTTAAGCCCAAGATAAAATAGGGGCATAAAGAATGCACTTGTGTATACATTTTTCGTACTAAACATTGACCAGAAATATTTAAAAAGAAAAACCTCACAAACCCTTTTATATCTGGACTTAGATATAGTTATCTTTACTTGGAAATGCCATTTAAATTTCATATTAATGTGCTTAGTTATCTTCTTGACTCCGACATAATTTTTTTAAATCAGAAAAGATAATGGCAGTGATAATACATAAAAGTTTATTATTGTCTGTCTTTTCCAACTTCCTATTCAGCAAAGGGTTTTACTTTGGGCATTCAGTAATATTTCCCAAGGAAATCAGTTTCTCCAATGTGTTTGCTTAGGCTCTTTAAAGTCTGTCAGTTAATAAAAGTTGTGAGTGCTAGAGCTCAGTGTTTTATTATATAAAAGCCTCTTTATCCACTCCTTTGGGTGAGCTTTATAATGATGAACTGAGCTTTTTCTTAGAAGCTTGATTGTCAAGTGGAATTGAGTTAATTTAGATTATATGAAAAGGAGCAGGTACTAGTAAATGGGATATAAAATGCTTAATGGGTTCCAGAAATAGAGTCAGGCTATAGAAGGAAAGGAAGTAAGACTGAGAAGTACAAAAATTAAAGTAGACTGGCAAGTGATTTACCCTGCCTTTTAGGGCAAGGTGGCCACATTCAGGTAAATTACCCTAACACATAGTACAAGAAATTATTTTGATACATTCTGCTTCTTAAAACTTCTAAATCTTAGAAATGAGTTTAAGTATGCTTTCAAGGTGGCCCAAAGTGAAGAAATAACCTGATGATTCTGAAATTATTGTTATTATTATATTGCTGAGGTGTAGATGAAGATTCTGAGAAACTTAATCAAGATAAAATAATATTGACTGTATATTTCAAAATATGCTGGGCTTTGTGCCTTGGTTTTGGTTTTCTTTCTTCTAATTTTCTCAAGATGTGAATTCAAAGGCAACACTAAAATTAACACACTTTTGACAGAATTTGATTACAGTTGATTTGGGTCTAATCTTAGAAGACATGCATGTTTATACATTAGAGTCAAGAGATGAAGTAGTACAACATTTAGATTGTCAGTTACAGCGGTTTAAATTATACAAATGACCCTCCAAAGCATTCTGGCAGCTGACAGTAAAAGAGGAGATAATGAAATTTTGGGTACAAACTTGCACCTGAGAATAAGCCTATGCAGTTGAGGTTAATGGACTCTGGGACGTGTATCCAGGTTTCTTTGATAGCTCTTAGAAGCTCTTTGGAACCTCTGCAGGGTTAATGTAAATATGATTAATCACAAAGTAAACTAGAGAGCTCCCTCTCCTCAAAAAACAAATGTGAAAGTAGGAGGGATCAGTGAGTCAAAATATTTATAAACTAAAAACTACCTTAGTGGGCATCTGGTCCTAAGTCCTTCTTTTAAAGAGAAACTCCCAAGGTTAAATGACCTAACCAAACACACATCTAGTTTGTGGCTGAGTATGAATGAGAAGAATATCTGCATTCTTTTTACTTCCTCTGCTTTAATCACAGTTCTAATAGCAATGGTGAAAAAAAAAAAAAAAAAAATATATATATATATATATTCTATATCATTGCTACATTTTCAAGTTGCTATTTTTTATATATATATATATAATAGCATATATATAAAATAGCATATATATAATATATATAAAATAGCAACTTGAAAATATATTATATATATGCATATATATATAAAATAGCATATATATAAATATATATATTTTATATATATATTTATATATTTTATATATATAAAATAGCATATATATAAAATATATATATTATATATTATATATTTTATATATATTATATATTTTATATTTTAATATATATAAAATTTTATATATATTATATATTTTATATATATAATATATATATTTTTATATATATGATAGCAACTTGAAAAAATATATATATATGCATATATATATATAAAATAGCAACTTGAAAATGTAGCAATGACATAGAAACTATGAAGAAGAAATACTATGTTTTTTTCCTACAACACAACATTAAGAAAATGTAACAGTGCTGATGCCCTATATACATTAATTTGTTTACAGATTTCAAGGAACTCTCTCACATCAACCTTTCCCTAAATTTTTCCCCTTTCAAAGACACATTATAATGACATATTAATAGGTACTGGAAACTTATAGAAACATTTTTAAAAGATGCTTGAATTCAACTACAAATAAACAAAGGAAAGTCAATACTGCAAAAACACATTTTTATCAATGGAAAATGAACTCATTGAATTGGTGACATTAGTGAATAAAAGTAGATAAAGGGGTCCTAGGATAGGCATCAGTTTAAATGTAAATGGGGAAAAATAAGAAAAACTAAAAGAAAGTTAAGTCATTTATGTCAACAAAAAAGCAAAATTAACAGAGGAGTGCAGAAAAATGGAAGCTAAAGGAGGATGATATTTCAAGGAAGCAAGGAGGAGTCAGTATTTTCAAAGAATATGTGAAAATGTAGACAGAATCCAAAGTGCTCATTGCAATTAAAAACACAATAATAGTGCTGTGTGTTCTTTTTTTCTAATGGTTATGGAGAAATTAGGATGACTAATACCAGATTTGGTGTGTTGAGTGTTGAGAAATTTATTGAAAGGAGGAATTAACAAGAATAGACAAAAGTTATTTTTTCACATTTTCTTATTTAATACCCATGGAGGAAGCATAACATTGCTGTTAATAGTTCATGGTGCAGATTTTGTTTTGTTTTGTTTTGTTTGTTTTGAAAGAAAGAAAGAGAAAGAGAAAGGGGGAGAGAGAACTGGAGTCTTGCTCTGTTACCCAGGCTGGAATGCACTGTAAAAATAGGTATTAAAAACCTCTTTTATGCTGATAATTGTGCTTAACAGTGGAGACAGGAAGTAATAAGGGAAGAAAATAACAAACAGCCAACCACTATTTCATTGAAGTCTGTGAAATGCTATGCAAATGCAGAAGAGTGATTTACTTCCAATTCTGTGGTCACTTTCAAAATAGGTGTAATGTGATACTGAGAAAAATGTATGTTCTGTGGACCTAGGGTGAAGAATTCTATAAATATTCACTGAGTTTACTTGTTCCATGTCTGAGTTCAAATCATAGATGTCCCTGTTAATTTTCTATGTCGTTGATCCGTCAAATATTAACAATGTGGTGTCAAGGTCTCCCGCTATTATTGTGCGGGAGTCCAAGTCTCTTTATAAGTCATTAAGAACTTGTCTTATATATCTGGGTGTTCCTATATTGGGTGCATATATATTTATGATCATTGACTCCTGTTGTTGCACTGATCTTTTTACTATTATATAATGTCCTTCTTTGTTTCTTTTAGTCTTTGTTATTATAAAAATCTATTTTGTCAGAGACAAAAGTTACAACTCTTGTTTTCTTTTTCTTTTTCTTTTTTTTTTTTTGCTCTCCATTTGATTGGTAAGTCTTCCACCAACCCTTTGTTTTGAGTCCTTGTGTGTCCTTGCTTATGAGATGGATCTGGATACAGCGTACCAATGGGTTTTGACTTTTTATTCAATTTGCCTGTCTGTGTATTTGACTGGGGAATTTAACCCACTGAAATTTAGGATTAATATTGATATTTGTGAGTTTAATATTGTCATTTAATGCTAGCTGGCTATTTTGCCCATTAGTTGATATAGATTCTTCATTATGGAGATACTCTTTACCTTTTGGTAAGTTTTTGGGATGACTGATACTGGTTGTTCCTTTCTGTGTGTAGTGCTTCTTTCAGAAGCTCTTGTAAAGTAGGCCTGGTGGTGATGAAATCTCTGAGTTCTTGCTTGTTTGCAAAAAATTTTGTTTTTCCTTCATTTATGAAGCTTAGTTTCGCTGGATATGAGATTCTGGGTTGAAAATTCTTTTCTTTGAGTATATTGAATATTGAACCCCACTCTCTTCTAGTTTGTAGGGTTTCAGCTGAGAGATTTGCTGTGAGTCTGATAGGCTGCCTTTTATGGGTAACCAGACCTTTCTCTCTAGCTGCCCTTAGAATTTTCTCCTTTATTTCAACCCTGGTAAATCTAATGCTTATGTGTCTTCGGGTTGCTCTACTTGAGGAATATCTTTTTTTATTTTATTTTACTTTATTTTTATTTTTATTGCATTTTAGGTTTTGGGGTACATGTGCAGAACATGCAAGATAGTTGCATAGGTACACACATGGCAGTGTGTTTTGTTGCCTTCCTCCCCTTCACCCACATTTGGCATTTCTCCCCAGGCTATCCCTACCCATCTCCCCACCTGCTGTCCCTCCCCTATTCCCCCCAATAGACCCCAGTGTGTAGTACCCCCTTCCCTGTGTCCAAATATCTTTGTGGTGTTCTCTGTATTACCTGGAGTTGAGTATTGTCCTGCCTTATGAGGTTAGGAAAGTTTTCCTGTATAATACCCAGAAGAATATTTTCCAGCTTGGATTCATTCTGTTCATAACATTTAGGTACACCTATCAAACATAAATTAGGTCTTTTCACATAGTCCCATATTTCCTGGAGACTTTGCTCATTCCTTTTTAATCTTTCTTCTCTAATCTTGTCTTCTCATTTCATTTCATTAAGTTGGTCTTCGAGCTATGATTTCCTGTCTTCTGCTTGATCAATTTGACTGTTAAAACCTGTGCATACTGTTCTCCTCTCTAGATTGTCTATTCTCATTAGGATTTCGTCGAACACTTTTTTAAGGTTTTTAGTTTCTTTACATTGGGCTAGAACATGTTCTTTTAACTCACTGAAGTTTCTTATTATCCACCTTCTGAAGCCTTATTTTGTTAATGGAACAGACTCATTCTCCATCAGGCCTTGTTCCCTTGTTGATGAGGAACTGTGATCCCCTACAGAGGGAGAGGCATTCTGATTTTGGGTATTCTCAGCCTTTTTATGCTGGTTTCTTCCCATCATTGTAAATTTTTCCACCTGTCATCTTTGTAATTACCAACTTTCAAGTTAGGTCTCTGAGTGGACGTTCAACTTGTTGATTCCCAGTGCCAGAATCTGAGCAACCCACTGCTCTGGCTAAAACAGTGGTGTTAAAATTCGTGGTGCTTTTCTGCACGAAATCTCTAGTCTGGCTTCCTTCTTGAGTCCCTTTTTCAATCAGCTGAATAGGCGACTCTGCCTTCCTGGAACTCCAAACGTCAACCAGAAGAGGAGCCAGTCCTGTTTACTCTGCACCAAGAACTGCCATGCTGGGGCACCAGCAAAACCACCACGCCGGCCACAAGAATCACGCTAGCAACCCTCTGGGGCTCCTCTGATGGGAATCTCCTGGTCTGTGAGCAACAAAAATTTTTCTGCAAGTGTGGCATCCTCTCGTTCTCTGTGCTTTCACTGGGAGCTACAACCCTGAGCTGCTAGCAATCAGCCATCTTGGATCTCTCTATGAGCAAAATTATTATCAAGAGAATTGTTAAGTGGCCAAGCTGAAAGAAAGCTTACATCTGAAGCAAGCAATGCATGGTTTCAGAGAGAAGTGTTCTATTTATTTTATTTTTCCAAATGTTTTGTTCCAAGATGAGTGAATTAAAACACATTTAAATGCTGCATCCAATTGAAAGAAGGCAGTAAAGAAAAAGAGGTTAGAGGTATTATAAGAACGGTGTAGTTGATTAGATTATTAATCTTTTGACAAATCAAAACTTTTTTGAGAAAAAGATACCAATCTTAAGAAAAGGTCTTGACATACAAGATCTCACTTCCATTGCAGTGGATGTAAAGAAAAAAATGCTTAGTGTGTTCTGAAAAAATGTATGGTGATTTCGAGGTGGCAGTGTCAGGCAATTAGGGTTTATTAGTTTCTATTTTCTCTGAAGTACAAGTAGAGATTACAGTTGAGAATGAGAAGATGTGTTTCCTAGGAAGTTTGAAAATGTAGGAAGCAGACAGTTAGCTGTTGATACAGTGAAGGACAGAGAGACAAGGCTGAAGAATAAGAAGTAATGGTGTCACTAACAGGCAGAATTAGGGGGTTTCCTAGAGTTTTTAGCAATTGGGTGAATAAACTAAAAGGGCAAAGATTTAAACTGAATTGCGTGCTTTTTTTCATAAATGATCAACAGAAGAATACTGGCACAAAGAGTCAAAAATATCGACAATGAATTGGGTAAAAATGATGCACCATAAACTAAAAACTAGATAGAGAAGTAAGTGACTGAGAGGAGACTAGGGTGCTTAAAATACTTCAATGATCTCACCATTAAGAAAAAAAAAGTCACAAAGGGCCAGTAGTACTCTCTCATACACACACACATAACTGGTTTGCTCTGTATAAGATCACTTTACCAGTATTGGCTTAATTTCAGCCACAATCATTCCTATTTCAAGGCCTTTTGCTATGTGGTTCTGCTTTTCTGAACACTCTTATTTCTGTATTAACCTGGCTAAATTTTTCTCTTCCTACAAATGTCGACTCCACCATCATTTACTCGGGGACACCATCCAGCACCAAACTAGCCAGGTAAAATCTCCTGGCCATATGCACCATACACTTTTCTTTTTTACATTTTGTTCTTTTAAATTCCTTGGAATACATAAACATCTAGTCAATCTTTTCACGTATTTTCTGACTGATACATCAGTGAAAGTCATTATTGTCTGAGATGTCCTTACTACCACCTTTAGGGTCAAAGTAGGATCCATATATTGTACTAGTCCACATTGTGTTGAAAAAGGTTTTCAAATAATAGCAGAAAACTCTACTCAGGTAAGGGAAATCATTTACTAATATTGCATGCTTTTCTAATACCCATTTTCATCACTTCAGTGTATGTTATTAATCATCATTACATTTATAATATTTTTCCAATGTTTGTTTTTATATAAATTATAAGTTCTATGAAGATACCAATTTCATCTATCTTATCAACCTCTCTTAGACATAATACAATGCCTAAAATCTAAAAAATGTATGGTGATTTAGAAAAATTAATAAAATGTATGGTCAGTGCTAGAAAAATTAATACAAATTTTACCTTTTCCAACCTTTTCCTTCAGGCTTTTGCTAATAGCCTAAAGATTTTAATTTACCAAAAATTTCTGGTTTCTTATGTAAGAGATCAATTTTCGTAGTTTGTCTTCCACAAATTATAAAGCTAAAAACACAAACTGTAAGCATCTTTCAAAAATTTCTGTTGAAAATGACAAAATAAATTGGCAAGCCAAAATAATATGGATCTAGAGAGTTATATGCCAGCATCTGAGACCACATGTTAAGATTTTGCCATAAATGGGCTACAGGCCAAGTGGTTTTATTATTTTGATTCAGAAAATTAATGTACTTATGAACCACTTTGGTAATGAAAGAAAATATGTTCTGACTCGTAATCTTGTTTACTGTTAAGGACAACCAAGAACCCTAACTTATGTATCAGAGATGAGTAATGTAAATTATATATTCATATAGGATTAATATTTACTTGCAGATTTCTGGAGTAGTAAATGGTTTGCCAGATAATCAATTAAACTACAAATTTTAGAAAAACATTTTATATTATCATAGGATATTACTCCTTTTTTAAAAAAAATGGATAATATTGAACACAATTCCTTTTATTAGAGAATATTATTTTCTAAAGGGAGTTAAAAATTAGTAGTTTGCCCCACTGCTGCTGTGCCTTTTCAATGAAAAGCATTGAGAAACTGGCTTTAGGTCCTTTTGGATATTAGAACATAGACATCCCAAGTTGTTCAATTTCTAGTCCAATTTTCACAAAAAATGATATAACTATTAATGGAAATTTGAACTTTTAAGTGTTATGGCAAATAACTACATTATTATTATTATTTGGCTTAAAAGTTAAAATACTTTTTACTGAGACTTATGGAAAGAATTTTGCTGAACCACTGTGCATTTATGAAAATAAAATTTAATGTCATTGATTCAAGCTATGCTGTTATGTTGTTTGCAATTTTAGTTAATATGTCAGCTTTCCTACTAACTCTTTGAAAAATACAGTTTTTAGTTAGAGTAAGTTTGGCTTCAAATTGGCCCCTGGACATGCTTTTTTTCTCATCAATATATCAGTGACTATTATTCTTTTCTAGGTTGTTCTTACTACAGACTTCTATATCAGAGTTGTATTTGTATTTGCTGTAGCTCAGTTTCACCTGAGAAAATCCTTCTATTCAGAGCAGAAAACTTAAATCAGTTTAAGGAACTCATTTATTAATATCACGTATTCTTATATATTAAGGAGATAATTTGGTTCTGAAATAAGACATACAAAACCTGATAATTAGAAGAAAAGTGAAAAAGAAGATGATTTTAACAAATAGATGGATTTTTAGATATAGACATAATACAAAGCCTTTTAGAGGTAGAAATGAGTCAAAGCTCAATCTCCTTTAGTTGTGTTTCCCTAGATTTTGGTAGCAGTTTTCTTATAAAAATTATTTGTATGATAGACACATATCTTTCCCCTAGGAAACGCATGACATAGCTATCTAACTTTCCAGTAGACAGTGGTAAACCTCTGCTCTTTTTAATATGCACTCATTATATCCAACAGTGAGAGCTAAAGGTTAGGATTCTTATCGGCAAAATAGAGACCTGTTTTGCATTTACAACATAAAAAACTCAAATCATCAATCTATTTGCTTTTCATGCTCTGGCTTTAGCCACTCTGAATTTTCTCTTTACTTCTGAGTTATTAAAGCCTTGCCAGCTCTTATACCTTTATTTGTAACTTCTGTTTTTCCCGAGATTCACTTCACTTCCACTTTGCATGTGGAATCAGAGCAGGTTTAACCCGTGTGCTCTGGTTTTTACCTCTGCGTGTTATTTTTTACTCAGTGCTCTTGTCAGTGGGCCTTCCTCTGCCTCCCTATGCCAATCTCTTACAATCATCTTGAAGAATCATTCTTAAAACATTTTGGTATAGATACTCCACAGATAACAGCAAGAACAACAAAATATGATTCTGAAGATCTAAAATATAAAACAGGCATTCTAGACCACTAAACTTTCATTTTGTCAATAAATGTTTTCCTATATAAAATCTGACATATAATTCAAATTAGATACTAGCCACATAAATTTCACAGAAGCTAGAGTAGCTAGAAAAAAAATGAGTGTGATGACTATGCCAACAAAAAAGCTGAAAATAAAATATTTTTAGTTATTCTCCTGAGGAAATGTCATGATTCAGTCTGATAAGTTTTAGAATGCTTTGAAGCAAAGACTATATTAAATGAACAGTAATCTATTTTAATATATGAAACAGAGAGACAGTTTTGAGCTTTCATTTGGCTTTTATCTGTCCATTCTACAATTAATGGCCCCAAGTTTTTTCATGGCTCTTTTAAAATTAAGCGTCCCTTCCAAACAATAGTGTTGTGCATTCTCAACTGCGTGGTTTCCCAGATATGTGCTTATTCCTAGTAGTACTAAAAACTGACCGTCTTCCTAGAAAGTTTCCTGATACCTTTGTCACAGACAACAAAGATTCAACTACTGACCAAGTCTCTGTCATTCTTGCTCTGTCCCTCTTTTTCTTGCTTATCACATTTATCCATCTCACTGCCATCTACATTCTAATCATAGATACATTCATGGTTATGACAATATATTTATCTTTCACTTATCATATATTCCATTTTAGATACATACAGACAATATTATTATATACTGCAATATATACATTGCTAAGGTCTGAATGTTTTGTGTCCCTCCAAACTCATGTTTGAAATTCTAATCTCCAAGGTGATGATATAAAGAGGTGGAGACTTTGGGAGGTGATCAGATCATAAAGGAAGTTCAGTCATGAAGGGAATTAGTGCTCTTATAAAAGAAGTTCAAGGGAAAGACTGTTTGCCCCTTCCACCAAGGGAAAAAACAGTTAGCAGGCACTATCTGTGAGTAGCATGCCTTCACTGAATCTGCTCTTACCTTCATTGAATCTGCTCTTGCCTTAATTTTGGATTTCCCAGACTCTAGAACTGTGAGAAATAAATACTTGTTGTTTATAAGCCACTCAGTTTATGATATTTTAGAAATAGTTCAAGACATATTTTGTATGCAATTATAGTTTTCTTCTCTAAGAAACTATTCAAAATGAAATTCAATGTTATCTGTCTCAAGAAAAATCAACAAATAAATGTCAATCATTGCATTAAGGAGAAATTATGTTCCCTTAGATTCAGTGCCATGTTGTAGTGAAACATATTAGGATCTCTAAGAGTTTTATTTTTAAGGTAAGATAAAATATTATTTTTCTGTGGAGCTGAACTAGCTGTCTTCTTTGCTTATTTTTTGAATAAAGCTAAATTGTAACCCAGAGCCAACTAATCTATGTGTAATAAATATCCACTGTGTGCTCAGTACTTTTTTAAGCATTATTTCTACTTTTGGACAGCTTAGAATTTGTTTGGAAAGGAAGGCTTGCATATATAAAGTAAGGGAAGCAGAGTAAAATGGAAACAAAACAAATCTGAGTCTTGTTTTGATTTATAACATCAACAATATTGTCAATTAGCCACATGATTCAGTGCATGATAATTCATATCCCGGAGACTAACTTTCCCCAATTACAACACTGGGAATATCAGTTATTAAATGTATTTTAACACAGAAATTCTAATTCTAGAGAAGAACAGTACAACAGAGTGTATAATCAACAGCTGAGTCAAGTGGGCACAGCTTATGAGACCTATTAAAATCTTAAAAAGAAAGTTTGATGTAAATTGCAAAGATGAATTCAATAGCGGACATGAAAATGGAAAGAGAATAATTTAGTTCAAAGTTCTAATATCTTCTAAAGCACAGATATTAAATATAATAGGCACACATTTTTATTACAGAATTAGTTCTTAGCCAGAGTCAACTGAAAAGTTTTCTTAAACCTCTTGAGACTAATAAAGAAATAAAGAAAAAAACAGACTGAAACTGTATAGACTTCTAGTTTAACTTCTACTACTGACGTATTTAAACAATTCCAAACAATACAATAATCTAACAAGAAATATTTACTTTTACACTAATATTCATAAGCTTTTAAAATTGTGATGGCCATATATCAACTTCTTATTCATTAGATAGATCTCCTGACACTGAAAAATTAAAATATGGAAAACATTTTAATAATTATTTCTACTAATTGAGGTACTAATACATTTCTACTAATATGTAGCTCATTACATTTTTAAGTAAGTTTTGGCAAAATATCTTTTTTGTTTAATTGGCAGCACTCTCATTTTGATCATCAGTTCTTTTGACATTTCTTCCTATTATGGTTTCTCTGAATTTAGTTTTCAGGCCAAATACCTCTAAATGTCTTCTAGTTAGCCATTAGCTGTCTTACATGCAAAGCCCAAATTAACCTAAATATTACTTCCTGCTATTTTACTATTCTATATTTAAAAATGTTTAGCTTATACAATATTTCATCCTGCCCTGGATTTATAATGGTGTTTTAATCAACCAAATGAGTATGTCTTTATCAAATATAACAGAAGCTACATTTTCATCAACCTGCTTCTGCTTGATCGAATATTTTAACTTAGAAACACCATTTTACATTTATCATTATAGAATGTTATTTTTTTAATTTCAGACATTGATTCCAGCCTATTGGCAATATTTTCAATTAAAAATATTACTTTATTTCTCTTCCATTTACATCTTCAAATTTAATATGTGGATTTTTATTTAGTCATTAATTTCAAACACTATGATTCCTAAAGGCAAAAGGCTAAAGAGGAAGTTAAGATTGACCCAGACAATCAAAATTATTTTCTAACTAACTCTCAATACACATTGTAATTCTTCCATCTAATTGGCATTTCAAAATGGCACAGTTATTTTGTAAAATATATTGTAGAAACCAAACTAAACTGTTTCTGTGGCATGACAGTGATCTTATAACTTAGTAAGTCAAGAAAAAAAAATGCAAAAGTAATTAAAAATAAAGAAATTGCTAAAATTTGGTAGGATTACTTATTTTGGCTCTAAAATGTTATTCCAATTGCCTATGCACATGTTTATCCTAAAAAGTATTTTACAATTTTTGTTAAAATTACCTATTCTTAGGATCTAGGATTTATCTTTCACAGCTTTTGTAATGTAAAAGAAAGCATCCTCTTACTAGCTTTTGGCATTCTTCTGGCCCTCTCATTGGTATAAGATAGCCTCTATGGTAATCTGGGGCTGTACTTCATCCACATTTCAATATTATACTTCTTTTAAGTGCCTAGAAAAGCTTGGATTTCATTAGTCATTCCATCTTTACTCCCATCAACCCTTTGACTTGTTAGCTCCCTCTCCCAACCTTAGCTGACATTTTATTTCATTTATGAAATTTTTTTTTTTTTTTTTGTATCTGAACCTCATTTAAAAGTTACTGACTTATCTTTGGCCTATTTCACCTAAAAATATTTCAATTTCTCCATGAAATCTATATATTTATTTATTGTATCCATATTGCCTACATTATACTGAACATTTTTAAAAGTTCCTTTAAAATTTTTTTAGTCAATTTCAATAAGTCTGTCAATTATAAATCTATTTATATTGTCCATTTTTTTCTTGATTTTGTTTCCATAGTTCTTCCTTCTGTATGCCTAATAATATTTTTGTGATATTTAAGCAAGATGTGCTAATCAGCAATTTTGCTGTAACAGGGCTGGATTGAAAACCTGGTAATATCAGGTCAATCTCCATTTCATTTCTGTAATTGTAATTTTTGTCTCTTCATAGAACTGTCAAAAATTCCCAAGTTTCTCTGTTTAGATTCTTAGCACCTCTAGTTCTCATTACCTCAACAACCTTTTACTGGCTTCAATCATGTCATTTCTATCTTTCATCCAGCTCTTTATAAAAATGTAATTTTTGGTATGGCATACACTATCTAATTTCATAGCTGAAATTTCTGAACTAAGTCTTTTTTATGTTATTTACATATACTCTCATTTCTCTCTCTCTTTTCCTCTGTAGATATCTATTAAACCTTCTATACACACACTGTAAAGTACTCACTGGAGCATGTACTTTTGAGATACCTCTATCTCTATTAAGGACAGAAAGTTACCATTGATTTTCATTTTAATAATGTTTGATACTCATTTGAAATTCAGAAACAAATGAATCATGGTAATACAGAGATATTTCTGAAGGAATATCTACAGTTAACTTCCACGAATTTAGCTTGCTTTAGTCACACTAAAATTGTTTGATTTCTTTTATGTACTTTCACTTGATTCAGTTTTTTGGAATCTTATATTCTTTTTGTTTTACTCATATCTATGGAATTTTTTTTACTACAATCTATTAGACCCTCCAGTAAAACAGAACAAAAATAATTATACTATTTTATTTCTACTTTTTAAAAAAGATAGTCAAGATCAACTTGAAGAATAGAGAATTTACTCTCACAAAAGAAAAGAATGTATTACCACATATCCTGCAAATTCTTCCCACAGTTTACTTGGTCTAATTTTTCAGGTTTCTAAGAGAAGAAGCAGTTCTTTTAAACTTTCCCTGGTAACTGGCAAATAACTATTTCTGTTTGGTGGAGAGATCTGGGCATCTAACTGCTACTATAATTAAGTAATATTAGTACTTAGAAAGTAGCTTATATCATATCCAATAACAACATCCACAAAAACTTATGTATTCTCATCAAGATCTTTTAACAAGATTTTACTCGATAAGTAAAAACTAAACATGGAATATTCTAATATCCTAATTCATTCTAACTTTATTTTATTGTTGCGCATGAGCGCAGACACACACACACACACACACGTCCTCTTTTTGTTCCAAAATCCACAATACATGACTTCTCCCTTATTATTTAAATTTCATCTTACCCTCCAACCGTAGCATCTATAATCCAGTTAGCTAGGAAAAAAAAAAACATTTTTTAAAGTGGAAAGAAATAGTCACCTTACTTATATTTCCAGTAGCTAGAACACATACATCTTTTTTCTTATATTCCAGAATTTAATTCTCAGTTGCTGGAAAATATATGTTAGTTTAGAGAATCAAGCATCTAGATAGAAATCACAATATGGTTTCAAAGAAAGAAAGGAAGAACACTTAATAGAGTAGACAACAGAGTGTCTCTGCCATAATTATCCATTTTGAAGGTCTCATAATCTTTTTGAATTATTCATTTCAATGCTAATTTTAGTTCTACTGTCCCTGACTATCTTTAGGCCTGAAATAATGGCTTTTATAACAGCATTACATTTTACAGCTTCTTAAACAAAGTGTATTGATGGTTTTAGTGGTCAAATGCTACATCCTCTATTTTATGATAGCATTATTTAGTAAACTGCTGCATTAGTTCACTTTATTCAGCACAATCCTACTATCTGAAAACAGCCTGGACTCAACTTTATCTGATGTAATTGAATTCAAGAGAATCGCCTTTTGCCACGTTGCCTAGTTTTCATGACATGAAGAAACTGTACTACGAATCAAAATATCAGTTTGTCAAATGAAATTATATAAAGAAGATGAGTAAGTTTGGTGTCCAATTATTATAGTAGGTTGTCAGTTTTAACCATAATGGAATATCTTAGCAAGTCATCCTAGAATATTTAGTGAAAGACCCTCTAGCATTACTTGAGATATTACCACCTACTAAACTGTGTTTTAGTGAAATGACTCTCCTGAGGATATCACTTACATAAACAGCAAAGAAGCTATTGAAAGGGAATGCTTGAAAAGAAATATTTAGAATTTTATATTGTTTGGTAAAATATTTCTTAATTTTAAGAAAATTATACAGTTAGCTTTATGAAATCATTGTGTGCATTATATGACTATTTATTTCATCCATTACTAGATGCATGAGAATGCTAAGCAGGAAATAATGTCTATTTAATTTTGACAGGATACTTTAAGATATATATTGTAAATTGGGAGCATAATTGGTGAGATATATATAAAATATATACATAGATGTATGCACGTGTGAGTGTGTGTATGTTTTTTCACCAAAATGGCCCTTCACTATGTTTACAATGTTAGAATTACCTTATTATTGCCAAGAAAAAATAACATTTTTAAGTACAGAAAAGGCATATTATATTAAATAATTTATTGAGAAGAATAAATAAATGGGTTCTCTTATTGTTCCACTAGAAGCTATTGATGTGATGTAATAGTTTTTACTGTTATAATTAGTATATAGTGGTATATAATTGCTTTAAAATCATTCTTAAGGGGATAAAAACAAGTATTACTGCACAATAGAATAGAAATACTCTCGTTGATTCAAATGCATATAGGTGGATTCATTTCCTTACTACTTAACAAGCATAAAACTAGTAGAATGAGTTCATAGAATAAGATTTCAGTGCTAACAGGAAATAAAAGTGGTTAAAATAAATAAATATATCTTAAATACAATGTGTACAATGGATGTGTCTGACTTCTAATAGCCATTATATTTCTAAGTAAGATGTTTTCAAACAAAAGACTGCACAAAGTTTATGAGGAGAGGTAAGATAATTTCTTTTATGATTATACTCAGTGAGGAAGTAACAAACATTTTCAGCTCTTTTTGTCTTTCTCTGATATTATATTTTAAAAGTTCAAGTAAAACTTGGGAATGCTATTCTGAATTTATACGTCTAAGAATTTATCGCTCTATTCTTCAGTTCTTCAGCAATGTTGCCTCAAGTAGACTTACCAAGGAGTTTGAAGTAAAAAAATCACTTTATTTTTAGGATTTGGATGAGTTCAGTATGAAATTGGCCCATAAAAATGTCAAAGTCAGTTGCTATGAAAACTGAAAGAAGCATTTGAACTGAGCATATTTTTAACTCAAGTTTATTTCAGAATATTTTAATAAATCAATTATTCTACACTCTTTTTTCATACTGTATATCTACATACATATGTTTATATATGTATACAAAAGAATACCTATTTCTTCAGAAATTAAAAATAAAAATTAGATAATGCATACAAAAGATGTAATCAGAGACATTTTTATAATAAGAGTATTTACAGAAGTATGGACACAATTAAGGGAAACCAACTGGTATAGCAAAATTTAAAAACACCATTACCATCTCTAAGCCTGTAGGGGTAAGATGTCTGTTGTACCAGACATGGAAAAGCTTAAGAGGTCTAGCCAGACCTGATGTAAACTATCTTCTCCTGAAGATGAATGGGGTGGGGGATATTAGCTTCCCTTCAATTGGTTGATTCCAATGACTAATATAAACAAAAGTTTAATGCAGTCTATAGTGATCTGCCTTTCAGGGCAGAAAAGAATAAAGTAGACTGAGTTATTTTGAGAAGAGAAACAGAGTTTACATGCTATAGTTTTTTTATAATTAGATTAGAGCTGTTTCAGAAGCAAGTAAAAGAAATACAACTGAGCAACTGAGACAAGGTTGAGAGAAAACAAAACAAAACAAACAAAGAACAACAACAACCTGCATTCTTGGCAGAATTGTTTGGAAATTTCAGTTACATTCAGATAAATTTCTGAACCAAAGACTGAGTTCTTGGAAAAAGTGGGGATTAATCCTACTAAATCTCTCAGTCCATCTGTCCATTGCTGATTTCTACTTGTGATTTCCTATAATTACTATGGACAGAATTTTCTCGCACAGGTAGGATGATGGCCACTGGCTGCACCCTTCTGTCAATTTAGGGTCTACAGGAAAAAAAATCATTTTCCCCAAATCTACCTATTATTGTAAGGAAAAATTTTGACACACCCAAATAAGATGACTCACTAAGATGAATGGTGTATTATATTGGGAAAGGCGTGCATTATTTAAATCACAGACGAACAAAAATCTTACATATTTTGCATACATACATTTGCATTCATTTACATCAAAAGAAGTACCTAGCTCCTTCCTAATCTGCTTAACTCATTTTCTATACTTCATTTTAACCAGTCACATGCAGGTAATGTTCTGGCCATACTTGTAGTCAGAGTTCATGTTGTTTCCAATGTCAACACACAAAATTGAACATCCAAATTTCTGACTGCTAGTTCTTAACCTTATGGCTCCTTGATTAATATATCTCAAAACAGCAGTTCTTCAAGTACTACAAGATTTAAAATACATGAAACTTTCCAATGCTTTAATATTCCTTAGACATCTTCTGGCTTCTGTTTTATTTATCTTGGATTATCTGAAGTAATCACTTTACATTTTTGGTGAATATACTCAACTGCTTTTATCTCTTTCACCCTCCACTGTAATAACCTAGCATCACTATAAAATCCGCTTTATCTCTCTCATACTCCCCTTTAATCATCTAGACTCACCCTAGATAAACTCAGTTGAATTTGTGTTTGCAAGTAAGTTTTCCTGGATAAAATAGGCATTTTTAAATAAAAATAAACTTTTATGCATTCACTTCAGTATAAGCAGAAAGCACTGCCTGGAATCCCTATGTCATTGCTCTCGTAGTATGAGCTTTCCATCATCTTAAAGACTATTTCATACACTTCTACTTTTATCAAAATGCACATTTTCGGCCAGGCCTGGTGGCTCATGCCTGTAATTCCAGCATTTGGGAGGCCTAGGAGGGTGGATCAAGAGGTCAGGAGATCAAGATTATCCTGGTTAACATGATGAAACTCAGTCTCTACTAAAAATACACACACACAAAATTGGCCAGGCGTGCTGGCATGCTTCTGTAGTCCCAGCTACTTGGGAGGCTGAGGCAAGAAAATCACCTGAACATGGAGGTGGAGTTTGCAGTGAGCCAAGATTACACCACTGCACTTCAGTGTCAGAGACAGAGTGGGACTTCATCTCAAAAAACAACAGCAACAACAACAAAACTCACATTTTCTCATCATGTTCCCTAATCCTATCTCAAATCTAAGCTGAAGATTTTTTTTATGATTTATTAATGAATTAAAACCATCAATTACTAAATATATTTTCCTTTCATTATATCTAGAGATCAACTTATATACTTGTCTCCTCTATTTTGAAATCATCTTTGCAACAATTATGACAGATGGAAAATTATGATACCTGCCTTAAACTCCAAACTACCCTTAGTCATTTCTGGGGGTGGGCAAAGCTATCTTTGGGAAAAATTTAATTTTAGTTTAATCATAAAGCAAGGATGATAACAGAACTTCCACAAACTAAATTTCGTTTTTAAAACTAGTAAAAGGCCATGAAGTTAAGATTATGAAAGTGTTTTGCAAAGAGGTAGGCATCGTTAAACAATAATCAGTCATTGCTCTGGAGGTTACAAGATTTGTAACTTCCCTGATGACTCCTGTAATTAAGGTGGTGATGGCAGAACCAAAGATAGGCCTTTTGAATTGTCTTTTCAGACTTTTGTATTTCTGATGACCTGATGACTCCAGTCAGACCTGCAACTCATGACACAACCCCCACTCAAAACTGGACTCAGAGCAGGAGAACCATTTGCCATGGCCCTGTGATTTAATCCTCAACTAATCAGCAGCACCTATTCCCCAGTCCTCTGCTTGCCAAACTGTCTTTAAAAAACCCTAGCCTTCAAATTTTGTGGGAGGCTTATTTGAGTAATAATAAAACTCTAGTCTTCCATTGAACTGGCTCTACATGTATTAAACTTTTTCTATTGCAATTCTCCTGTCTTGATAAATCAGCTGCATCTGGGCAGCAGGCAAGATAAACCCATCAGGTGGTTACAATATTTTTATCAAGGAAATACAATTTTAGAAAACCTTATTTAGGATTCAGTGGGTACATGTGCAGGCTTGGGGTGCCCAATACTCTGTCATCAAAGTAGTGAGCACAGTACCCAAAAGACAGTTTTTCAGCCCGTGCCTACCTTTCTTCCTCTCTCCTCTAGAAGTCCCCAATGTCTGTTGTTCCCACATCTATGTTTATATGTACTCAATTTTTGACTCCCACCTATAAGTGAGAACATGTGGTATTTGGTTTTCTGTTACTGTGTTAATTTTCTTAGGATAATGGTCTCCAAATCTATCCACATTGCTGCTCTGTAGTATTCCATGGTGTGTATGTACCATATTTTCTTTATTAAATCCACTATTGATGGGTATCCATATTGAATTAATCATGTTAAAATATTTATTTCTAGCTAAGAAAACTTCTCAAGACATTTTCATTTTTTCCCTGAATGTCTCAGCTTTACTTAAGCCTTTCTAATTCCAGGTAAATTTGTGAACCAATTGATGAACCATCCTCCAGAATACCCTATTTTTATTTTCTGAAAATCACTTGAGTGTGTAAATTGCTTTCTAAAAACTAAATGTTTTATAATAATCATTTCTTCATTTATCCACAAATATTTCTTTACTCCCTTTTCTCTTTAAATATTCACTTTGTATAAAAGGTAGATTAACAGGGCACCAACTAAAGCCTCACAAAAATGTAACCATTTGCATTACCACATACTTGCCCCTCTTCCTACATACCTTCTCCACATTTAAGAAAATGTATAAATACTAAACCTCCTGAAAACCTCTTTGTTCTGGGTTCCTGGTGGCCCTTCTTTCTTTATTTTTTTTTAAATTCTTTACCAAACTCTCTTCTGACTTGTTCCTTTTATTCCACCGAAGCAACTCGTGCTAAAATAACCGATAAACATGTTTCCTTCACCCTACTCTACCACTGTTCTCCTTAGTTTCCCAACATCATGCTCCCCTGATTTTCTTCCTATAAATTTGGATACTCCTTCTGTTTAGCAGTTGTTTCTCTTTGGCCTGACTTCTAGACATGGAAACTCTGTATGTGTTAGTCATGGACCCTCTTCTATTCTGATTCTCCACCATCTTCCTAATGATCTCATCAACTTCAATGGCTTTTTACATATTTTATTTGTTTATCTCACTCAAATCCATAAGTCAAGCCCAGTCCTTATCTCCGACTTCTAAACTTCTATATCCAACTTTCTTCTTTATAATTAAATTTAGATATCTGACTGGCAGTTTTAAATTTATTATTTTAAAATCCAACACATTTATATTATTTATAAATCTAACTAAATCTAAGTAATTTAAACCTATTTTCAACCCACCCCATCTTCCATATTTGACTTTTCTTCAGTTTTTCTATATTTTGTATCTTTTTTCTTAACAACTTCTTCTTGAATTATAATTTTTCTATATTAATAAATGATAAATCTATCTGCCTTGTTAGCCATACATCTCGATATATTTTTCTCCTCACCCCGTATTTAATACTTTTTAATTCTAATTCAAATCTGTCAGTCTTCTATCCTTTCCACCTTTATTCAAGCTACCGTCATGCCTTGCCAAGTCTATAATATGTCCTCCAGACTTTACCCATGAGTTCACTCATATCACCCTCCAAGTATTCTTGCATAGATGATCTTAAACAGCAACAAAAATAAAACAATGGCTCTTCTTAAAATTGTTTTTCATTTAGATCCTGCTTTTGGAAAACTCCAGGGGACCTAGCACCCTATGAATATTTGTTGTCTGACTACCAATCTTATTTTATGTGCTATGTTCTTCTTTATTAAACTGGCTCTTTTCAAAATATCTCTTTCCTCTTTCCTCAATGTTTTACATTATGAGAATTTGTTCTTCTCTATCCACACACATGGGAATGTGTGTGTGTGTGTGTGTGTGTGTGTGTATTGATACAAATTTATTTAAGCATATGTTTCAGTCAATTTTAATAAATATGAAGCACAATTGTTTTAAGCATTCATTGTTTGATGATGGAACTGTCTTTGCATAAATGATAACCATGAGAAAATTAAGGCAATCAGGGAGATCTGATCTAGCCAAACCTCATCTTGCCTTTAGCCTTCAAGCTGCTTTAATTATTACTGGGATTGTGCCAAGCTTTGAGAGACATTTGGTTTGTAGTTTAAATGATGATAACCCTTCCCTATATTCAATCAATTTTGTCAATTTAGTGAGAGGCCACTATTCTAGAAGAATGAGAGGAACCTAAATTCTGTTCAGGGGTAGTCATAAAGGATTGATAGTGATCATTCCAGGGGTCACAAGATGCACAACATCCCCAACTATTCCTGAAAATAGCATCACTATTGTAGAACTTAAGACTGGCCTTTTAAGATATCTTTTCAGGTTTCTTGCAAGTCTGATAACCAGTGACTCCACCTGGACCCTCTTACCAATGGCTTCATGTAGACTCACCAACTCCTCCTCTAGCGTAATCGAGAAAAAAATTCAGCAGCATGAGAACCATTTTCACAACCCCATGATTGCACCCCTAGCCAATCCACAGCAAGCACCAATTATCTAGTCAGCTCCACTCCTTTCCCCAAACATCTATTTTTTGTACTTTAGGTTCTGGGGCACAAGTGCAGATCATGCAGGATTGTTGGGTAGGTACACACATGGCAATGTGGTTTGCTGCCTCCAACCCCCCATCACCTACATCTGGCATTTCTCCCTATGTTATCCTTCCCGGACCTCCCTCCCCCCTCCCCCCACTGTCCCTCCCTTGGCCCCTCCCAACAGACCTCAGTGTGTGATGATCCCCTCCCTGTGTCCCTATGTTCTCATTGTTCAACACCTGCCTATGAGTGAGAGCATGTGGTGTTTGATTTCCTGTTCTTGTGTCAACTTGCTGAGAATGATGGTTTCCAGATTCATCCATGTCCCTACAAAGGACATAAATTCATCATTTTTTATGGGTGCATTGTATTCCAAAGTGTATATGTGCCACATTTTCCTTGTCGAGACTATCATAGATGGGCATTTGGGTTGGTTGCAGGACTTTGCTATTGTAAACAGTGCCACAATGAACATACGTGTGCATGTGTCTTTATAATAGAATGATTTATAATCCTTTGGGTATATACCCAATAATGGGATAGCTGGGTCAAATGGAATTTCTATTTCTAGGTCCTTGAGGAAACGCCACACTGTATTTCACAATGGTTGAACTAGTTTACACTCCCACCAACAGTGTAAAAGTGTTCCTCTTTCTCCACGTCCTCTCCAGCATCTGTTGTCTCCAGACTTCTTAATGATCACCATTCTAACTGGCATGAGATGGTATCTCAATGTGGTTTTGATTTGCATTTCTCTAATAATTCAGTGATGAGCATTTTTTCATATGTTCATTGGCCCCATATTTGTCTTCTTTTGAAAAGTGTCTGTTTATAGACTTTGCCCACTTTTGGATGGGTTTGTTTGTTTGTTTCTTGTAAATCTGTTTTAGTTCTTTGTAGATTCTGGATATTAGCCCTTTGTCAGATGGGTAGATTGCAAAATTTTTTTCCCCAAACTGTCGTTGAAAAACTCTTAGCTCCCAAATTCTCAGGCTGATTTGAGTAATAATAAAACTCTGGTCTTCTGTTTAGCTGGCTCTGCATGAATTAAACTCTTTCTGCATTGCAATTCCCCTGCCTTGATACATCAGATCTATCTGGGTGGCAGGCAAAAAGAACCTACTGGGCAATTACACTGAGACTATTTCCTAATTTATTAATACTTACCTTTTTATATATGACCATTTGATATGATTTGACTCTATTTCCACCCAAATCTTATCTTGAATTGTAGTTCCCGTATTCCCCCTGTGTTGTGGGAGGAATCTGGTGGGAGGTAATTGAATCATGGGGTAGCGTTTTTCCTGTGCTGCTCTCATGATAGTGAGTGAGTTCTTACAAGATATGATGGTTTTATAAGGGACTTTCCCTTCACTCAGCTTTCATTCTCTTTCCTGCCACACTGTGAAAGGTGCCTTCCACTATGATTGCAGGTTTCCTGGGGCCCTCCCAGCCATGTGGAACTGTGCATGAATTAAACCTCTTTTCTTTATAAAGTACACAATCTTGGGCAGTTCTTTACAACAGTGTGAGAAGGGACCAATACAGTGAATTGGTACCACAGATAATGGAGTGATATTCTAAAGATATACGAAAAAGAAATAAAAGCCATCCAAATTAAAAAGAAGGAGATAAAACTTTTTCTATCTGAAGAGAACATGATCATGGTATGGAAACTACCGTAAATAATCTACCTAAAAATCTAACTGGGCTAATAAACAAGTTTAACAAAATTGCAAGATATAAAACAAATATACAAATATTAGCTTTATTTTTATAAACTAACACTAAAAATTTTAAAAATTAATGCAACAAAACTTTATTTTATAATAGCATCAAATATAATAAAATTCTCAGAAAGAAACAAATAAATAAAAGGCTTATACACAAAAACAAAATAGCTGAAAATTTTTGTTCTCCCAAAATTTATTCACATAATCAATAATGTTAATATATTAGGAGGTGTAGCCTTTGGCACTTAATTCGGTCATAGGGCAGAGCTCTCACAAATGAGCTTAAGGCCCTTGTAAAACAAATCCAAAACAGTTGCCTTGCCCCTTTTACCATGTGAGGGCACAGGTAAAAGGAACATATGGTTTGGCTGTGTCCCCATTCAAATATCAACCCAGAATTCCCATGTGTTGTGGGAGGGACAAAGGAAGGTAATCTAATCATGGGGGTCAGTCTTATCCATGTTATTCCCATGATAGTGAATTAGTTTCACAATATCTGATGGTTTTATCAGGGGTTTCTGCTTTTGCTTCTTCCTGATTTTTCTCTTGTTGCCATTTAAGAAGTGTCTTTTGCCTCCAGCTGTGATTCTGAGGCCTCCCAAGCCATGTGCAACTGTAAGTTTAATTAAACCTCTTTTTTTTCCCCGCAGTCCTTGGTATGTCTTTACCAGCAGCATGAGAATGGACTAGAAGAAGGCTGGGTTCCGTGGCTCGTGCTTGTAATCCTAGCACTTAGGGAGGCCAAGGTGGGTGGATCACCTGAGGTCAGGAGTTCAAGACCAGCCTGGCCATCATGGTGAAACCTCATCTTTATTTAAAAAAAGAAAAGAAAAGAAAACGGACTAGAATAGTAAATTGCTACCAGGAGAGGGATGTGGCTGAAACAATACCCAAAAATGTCGAGGTGACTTTGGAACTGAAAACAAAAAGAGGTTGGAACAATTTGGAGGGCTCAGAAAAAGACAAGAAAGTGTGGAAAACTTTGGAACTTCCTAGAGACTTTTTGAATGGCTTTGTGCAAAATGCTGATGGCAACATGGACAATAAAGTCCAGGCTGAGGTGGTCTCATATGGAGATAAGGAACTTGTCGGGAACTGGAGTAAGGGTGATTCTTGTTATGTTTTAGCAAAAAGACTAGTGGCATTTTACCCCTGCTCTAGAGATTTGCGAAACTTTGAACTTGAGGAAGACGATTTAGCAGAAGAAATTTCTAAGCAGCAAATCATTCAAGAGGTGACTTCAGTGTAGTTAAAGGCATTCAGTTTTATAAAGGAAGTAGAGCAAAAATATTTGAAAAATTTGTAGGCTATGTGATAGAAAAGAAAAACCCAGGGCCAGGCACTCAGAAGAGGAAGATAATACAGTTTCTCACTAATTACCCCAGAGTGGTACAACCCTGAGAGGTACAGGCTTCAGAGAAGGTTGAGAACAGGGTGACTTTAATGGGTACCATGCACATGAAACAAACAGAAGTGTGCTGCAAGAGTGGGGGTGATACGCAAAAGAAAAAAATATGCTAGGGAGGCTTACCTGGCTGAGAATGAGAATAAGGCTTGCAGGAATAAGCATGTGTGGTTTTTGCTCAACCAGAGCTCTTGCACAGCTAAAAGTATGTCAAGTCTCTTTCCTGTGCTCAGAAAAAGTGTGAGGTCACCCTGACACCTCTGAGGTGTGGGGTGGCCCTATGGACCAGTGAGTCTGTGGTCTTGTCTGGAAAATGGGGTTGGAATGCAACAGTGCTTCTTGGACTGCAGGCTGACTCAGTAGGGATGGTGAATTAATTTTTAAATAAAATACACAGACTAAAGTAGAGTAGGACTCACCAGGGTGCAATAAATGCACATAAGGTGGGTACAGGACATGAGGTATCATTCCATGTGGTGTGTTGGTGCATGATGGGAATGTGTCAAATCTGTCTCACTGAGTCTTTTCAACCTCTTCAGCTCACTTCGAAGTGAGCACCCCACCTTGGGTGGTGCTCAGAAGAAAGGTGCTCGCTTGGGTCAGAGTAGAGAAAGCTTCCCCAAATGAGCCACTCTTGGCTGTGACTGCCACTGCACGGAGCCATGTTTTCTCTTCCTCTGCTTCCAGCTCCTCTGCCTTCCCATATCACTTCTGCTTTTCAGCTTTCTGAATTCCCCTCTACCCAGTACCCTTTTTGGCTTCAGCCCTTTTAGAGCTCTTTGCATGCCTCCAAGCTTCTGATTTTTTCATATCCCACTCTCCATTCAAATACTTTTACTACTCAAACTCTCTTCCAAATTTTTTCTAACTCGAAATAAAAATTTCAATGGTTCTATTTTCTTCAGTTTGATTTTCACTCCAACTTCCTCCCAGTCTAGCCCCTTTAAATGCTGCCAGGTCTCAATATTCCCAATGGCTTAAATGTCCAATTTCTTTCCTCCTTTGCCCCTACCGATGATCTGGTTACTCCTTTTTTTTCCAACATGCCCCTGAACCTTCTCAAACACTGATATTTTCCTCTCTTTCCCCACAAATCTCCCTGTCAGGCTTCTGCCCCCAAACATCTTCTCACCCCTTCACACCACATCACCCAGGTCCTTTAGATTCCTACGTACCCAATTTCTCTGTCCCCTCGTCCCCGCTTGCTTCCCTTGCTCCCACCATGGCAGTGCCCCTCTGCTCCTCCCCGCTCACTCAGGTCTGCTGCTCGGGACGTCTTTGGCTACGGCGAGGGAGATTCTTGCTGAAGAGGGGCTCCGGGGGCAGCATGGCAATCTGGGGGACCTTTCTTCTCATTGTTGGCCTTGGCCCCAAGTGTGCCTAGGTGCTGATGGAGCCCCTGGGCTGTGTGAGCCCTGCGACCAGGGCCCGGCTGGGGTTGCACCAGGAGCTGTCCGTGGTTCTGAAACGATGCCTGTTGAGGCGCCGGCTGTGACTGGGAGAAAGAGCGCTGTCCGTAGTGCTGAAGAGGTTCCTGGACCCCGGCAGCGGCGGCAGCCGGAAGACCACCAGGTAAGGAATCCTGGCGGAGGCTACGCTTGCAGCAGCTGCTGATGCTCCCACAAGCAGCGATTCTTCGCGCTCAGCTCCGTCCAGCCGCCGCTCCAGCTCGTGGATGCTGTGGCGCTGGGTGTGGACAAGGCTCTGATGGTTCTTTTTGGTTCTTTTTCTTTTTTTCTTTTGACAGAGTTCTGTTCTGTTGCCAGGCTGGAGTGCAGTGGCACCTCAGCTCACTGTAACCTCCGCGTCCCAGGTTCAAGCTATTCTTCTGCCTCAGCCTCCCGAATAGCTGAGACTACAGGCGTGTGCCACCACTACCAGCTAATTTTCGTATTTTTAGTAGAGATGGGGTTTCACCGTGTTGGCCAGGCTGGTCTCCATAACCCTTGAGGTGGGGAGGGTTTTCCAGGAAGGGAGAGGATAGCATGAGCAAAAGCTTAGAGATATTAATAATCGTGGACTGATAATCATGGCTTTGTGCGCGTGCCTTGTCACGCCAATCCGTTAAGATTTCGAGCCCTTTGTGCTCGCCTCTCCCTCCAGTACCCAGTGTGCGCGCTGCTCCCTACCCCACCCCCAATCCCGCAGTTGCCAGTAGCTGCCCTATGCCCGTACCTTGCCGCGCCAATCCATTAAGGTCCCAGGTCCTTAGTGTGTGCGCCTCTCCCTACAGTACATTTTGCGCTCACTGCCCCTTCCGTTGCCATCAGGTGCCTTGTGCGCGAACTTTGCCAGCCAAACCGTTAACGTCTGGCATCCTCTGTGCGCGCACCTCTCCTTCCAGTCCCTAGCAGGCGCCCCTTCTACCCCGTGCCCTCCTCTGCTGCCATTGCTCGCAGGTGACTTGCGCGCATATTTTGACCCCCCACCCCCACCACCGACTCCGCATGGTCAGCAGGCGCCTGACGCGCATACCTTGTCGTGGGAATCCCTTAAGGTCTCCCTTCCGGCATGGATCTGGTACTCGTACCTGTCTTTGCACGCGCTGCACTGGCTCGTGAATGATGCGTTTGAATGATGCGTTTCCTGGCAACAGGAGAATGCTCCCTTCACCTTTGGCCAGTTGGCAGCAGACAAGAGGACGCTCAGAGCCCAGCTCTTGAGAGTTCAAGCAACCGAAAATACCCCACTGCTCCCAGGAGCCGTTACCTGGGCACTCTGTGCCCTTTATCCCTGTCCCGGTCCCATCCCGGAGTCGAGGACCCGCCAGTAGGACTCAGTTGCCTTGAGCCTGCTGCCCGCATCCCTCACTTCACTTTGCTTGTGGGATCTCTCCATTGCTCCTGCCCCTTGACAGAGTGGCAAGCCATCCTACAAGTACCCAGACACTTGGAATCAGCCTGGTGTCGAAACAACTCCAAGGATTTCTGTATCCTACAAGCCCTGTGTTCCGTTTCTGTATCCTACAAGCCCTGTGTTCCGTCTGGCGATCCTGCCTTCAATTTGAGGCACAGGTACTGCAGCAAGCCAGTGCTGTGTGCTCACTATACCAGAATGTCCGGCAGCACAGCAATTGCATGGATCCTAAGGACTCTCAGAGAGGCCCTGGAGGAGGTAATTGCCTTTTTGGGGCCCAGAACACCCAGCTCTACCCCACACTCCCATCCAGAGATCATGTCAAGGGCCCTCATGGAGAGTGGGGCAGGGATGCCTGAGCAGGACAAGGACCCCAGAGTCCAAGAGAAGCCCGATGATCAGAAAGGGGGCCCTGAGGGCACCAGGGATGCACGGTCTGCATTTAGACCCCTGCGGGACAGTGGAGGCCTCTCTCCCTTCGTACCCAGGCCCGGGCCCCTGAAGAGACCTCCATATCCAGAGGTCAGAAATCCCATCTGACAAGACATCCCAGCCCTCCGGGATGAGCTGCTGCATCAAACGCAATTCCATCTCCAGCTCCTACAGCTCCACGGGAGGCTTCCCATGGCTAAAGAGGAGGAAGGGGCCAGCCTCATCCCACTGCCGGCTGCCCTTCACTTCTTCAAAGACAGTGAGTGAGGTCAGCCCTCAGGCTGTCTCTCAGGGTCAGGCCCAGTGTGAAAAGGCAGCAGATTCAGCACCTGGGGAGAAACCAGCCCCTAGGAGTGGCTCCCTGACATCTCAGGCCTCTAGGCCACATAGACGAAAGTTTCCTCTGCTGCCACGCAGGCGAGGGGAGCCTCTGATGCTGCCACCTCCCTTACAGCTGGGGTTCCGGGTCACTGCTGAAGACCTGGACCTGGAAAAAAATGCGGAAATCACGTGCATAAATAGTGCACTGCAGGGTGAGGAAAAGTCCCTCTGGGAGTGCAGAGCCTCACTGCTTTCCCATGCTTTGTCCTCACCAGCAACAGGGACGTCTTCTTTGCCTGCTGTCCCTAAAGCACCCAGCATGGATGCACAGCAGGAGAGACGCAAGTCCCAAGATGGCCTGGACCCCATGGCCCTCCAAGCATCTGCTTCAGGGTCCTCCTCTAGACCTCCTGTGTCTGGGAGGAAGTACAGGTCAGCAGGCCCCCTGTTCTCCTCAGACACCCTTCCTGCCACCTCTGCACACTCCTGGGACTCAGCCCAGGCCTCATCATCTGGGCTGAGTGGTACCAGCCAGCCCAGGGTACCACAGCACACTCATCCACAGGGGCTTCCTTACCCACCACTTCCACCTTGAGCCCCCGCACCAAAAGAAAGTCGACCTGGGCTGCAGACCTGGCTGGGAGCCTTCCTGACCCATCTTCTGCCTCTCCCACCACCACCCTGGCCAGACTGAGGATCAGTGGTCCCACATCAGTACTGAAACCTCCCATGACTGCTGCAGCCACCACTCAGCCCAAACCTGTAGTCCTTCATGGACAGCAGCAGGGAACCCATGGCTTGAAGTGGCCTCATCCATCTTCCCATCCAGCTGCTTCAGCTGCAGCCCAGGCCTCATTTTCTGCTCCAACACAGCCAGCCCAGGGCACCACAGTACACTCAGCCGCAGGGGTTTCCTTACCCACCACTTCCACTTGGAGCTTGGCTGGGACCCTTTCTAACCCATCTTCTGCCTCTCACACCACCACCCTGGCCAGACAGAGGGGCAGTGGTTTCGCCTTACTGCAGAAACTTGCCACTATTGCTGCAGCCATCACCCAGCCCAAACCTGTGGTCCTTCATGGACAGCAGCAGGGAACCTGCACCTTGAAGCGGTTTCATCCATATTCCCATCCAGCTGCTTCAGCTGCAGCCCAGGCCTCATCTTCTGCTCCAACACAGCCAGCCCCGGGCACCACAGCACACTCAGCTGCAGGGGTTTCCTTACCCACCACTTCCACCTGGAGCCTGGCTGGGACCCTTTCTAACCCATCTTCTGCCTCTCTCATCACCGCCCTGGCCAGACTGAGGATCAGTGGTCCCACCTCAGTACTGAAACTTCCCATGACCGCTGCAGCCACCACCCAGCCCAAACCTGTGGTCCTTCATGGACAGCAGCAGGGAACCCGTGGCTTGAAGTGGGCTCATCCGTCTTCAGATCCAGCTGTTTCAGCCTTGAGCCCCCTCAACAAAAGAAAGTCGACCTGGGCTGCAGGCCCGGCTGAGACCCTTTCTAACCCATCTTCTGCCGCTCTCATCACCGCCCTGGCCAGACTGAGGGTCAGTGTTCGCACCTCACTACGGAAACTTGCTGTTGTGGCTGCAGCCATCACTCAGCCCAAACCTGTGGTCCTTCATGGACAGCAGCAGGGAACCCACACCTTGAGGCAGGTTCATCCATATTCCCATCCAGCTGCTTCAGCTGCAGCCCAGGCCTCATCTGCTCCAAGACAGCCAGCCAGGGCACCACAGCACACTCAGTTGAAGGTGTTTCCTTACCCACCACTTCCACCTCGAGCCAGGCTGGGACCCTTTCTAACCCATCTTCTTCCTCTCCCCGTGATGCACATGCTGCCTCCTCAGACTGTACACCTGCCAAAGTTAGGTAACTCCACTAAACAAGGTCCAGAAGAGTTTTCTCTAGGTTTCCTTCTAATATTTTCCTAGTTTTGTATCTTGTGTTCAAGTCTCGGATCTAACTGGAGGTGATGTTTGTATATGGTGAGAGAAAAAGGGTCCAGTTTCATTCTTCTGCATGTGGCTATCTTCCTACCAATATGGTCCCATTTGAGAAATGTAACTGGGCCCTGTCCTCCAGGAAACCATTTCTGTGTGTGCCTGTCTTTGTCCTCACCTTGGGTGGCCTCTCTGTACCATGAGAACTTGGATTTGCAAGGCTCTGCCTGTCAGCTGAGCATCACAGAACAGCTCTCTTCTGTTCCAGTGAGGATGCCCAGGTTCCTACACCCCTGCCCAGATCTGACTGTTCTCACCTTCACCCACAGGTGACCTCCAACCTGATCCTGCTTGCTGTCTTCTGTCAGCTGCTCTGAAAAGGGGCATTTTGGCCTCAAGGGCTGAGCATGTCACTCCCTGTTTTCTGTTGATCTTTCCAGTGCTGTTTGGGACAGCCCATGCATTTGCCCATATACTGCTTCTTTGGAAGGCAATCAGGGCTTTCTTTCAGGGTGAGTATAAAAGTTCTTGTGAGATTTTTGTATGAAGTCTGCCTTCACTACCTGGATAGGACTAGAATGATTCCGCTGCATGACTGCAAACTTACTACACTTTAAAAAAAATTTTTAATTTTATTTATTTATTTATTTTGAGGCAGAGTCTGGCTCTGTCACCAAGGCTGAAGTGCAGTGGCGTGATCTTGGCTTACTGCAACCTCTGCCTTCTGGGCTCAAGTAATTCTCCTGTCCGTTGCAAGGCAACAGAGGGCAAGCCAATTCCAGGCAAGGCAAGTCAAGGCTATTCCAGGCAAGGCAATTCCAGGTAATGCAAGGCAAGGAAAGGCAAAAATTTCCAGGCAAGGAAACTAAAGGCAAGGCAAGTCCAATCCAGGCAAGGCAATTTCAGGCAAGGCTAAACAATTCCAGGGAAGACAATTCAAGGTAAGGCAAGGCAATGAAATTCCAGGCAAGGCAACTCCAGGCAAGACAAGAAAAGGTAATTCCAGGCTAGGCAATTCCAGGCAATGCAAGGCAAGGCAAGGCAAGACAAGGCAATCTAAGGCAAGGCAGTTCCAGGAAAGGCAATTCCAGGTTAGGCAAGGCAAGGCAAGGCAATTCCAGGAAAGGCAAGACAAGGCAAGGCAAGGGAAGGCAAGGAAAGGCAAGGCAAGAAAATTCCTGGCAAGGCAAGTCAATGCAAGGCATTTCCAGGAAAGGCAAGGAAAAACAATTCCAGGCAAGGTAATTCCAGGCAACACCAAGTAAGGCAAGGCAATGCAATTCTAGGCCAGGTAATTCCAGGCCAGTCAAGGCAATGCAATTCTAGGCAAGGCAATTCCAGGCCAGGCCAGGCAAGAAAAGGCAGGGAAAGGCAATTCCCACTAAGGCAAGGCAAGGCATTTCCAGGCAAGGCAATTCCAGTCAAGGCAAAGCAATGCAATGCAAGGCAAGAAAATTCTAGGCAAGGCAATTCCAGTCAAGGCAAGGCAAGAGAAGGCATTTCCAGGCAAGGCTCTTCCAGGGAAGGCAAGGCAGGGCAATTCCAAGCAAGGAGAAGCAAGGTAATGCAATGTAATTCCAGGCAAGGCAATTCCAGGTAAGGCAAGGCAAGGCAATTCCAGGCATTTCAATTCCAGGCATGGCAATGCAAGTCAAAGCAATTCCAGGCAAGGCAAACAAGGGAATGCAAGGCAAGGCAATGCAATTCCAGGCTAGGCAATTGCAGGAAAGGCAATTTCAGGCTAGGCAAGGCAAGACAAGGCAGGGAAAGGCAATATCAGGCAAGGCAATTCCAAGAAAGGCAAGACAATGCAGGGTAAGGTAATTCCAGGCAAGGGAAGGCAAATCTATTCCAGGCAAGGCAATTCTAGGCAATGCAATGCAAGGCAAGGCAAAAAAGTTTCCAGCAAGGAAATTTCAGGCAAGGCAAGGAAAGGCAAGGAGAGGCAAGGTCATTCTAGGAAAGGCAATTTCAGGCAATGCAACACAATTCCAAGCAAGGAAATTCCAGGCAAGATAAGACAATTCCAGACAAGGTAATTTCAGACAAGGAAAGGAAAAACAAGGAGAGGCAAGGTCATTCCAGGCAAGGCAATTTCAGGCAAGGCAATGCAATGCAATGCAATGCAATTCCAAGCAAGAAAATACCAGGCAAGACAAGGCAAGGCAATTCCAGACAAGGTAATTCCAGGAAAGGCAATTCCAGGTAAGGCAAGAAAATGCAATTCTAGGCCAGGCAATTCCAGGCAAAACAAGGCAAGGCAAAGCAAGGCAATGCAATTCCAGGCAAGGCAATTCCAGGCAATGAAAGGCAAGGCAATTCCAGGCAAGGCAATTGCCATAATGGCATTCCAGGCCAGGCAAGGCAAGAAAAGGCAGGGAAAGGCAATTCCAGGCAAGGCAATTCCCACTAAGGCAGGTCAAGGCAATTCCAGGCAACCCAATTCCAGTCAAGGCAAGGCAAGGCAATGCAGGGCAAGGCAATTCTAGGCAAGGCAATTCCAGGCGAATTGCCTTGCCCTTCCTGGAAATACCTTGTCTGGAATTGCCTTGCCTTGTCTTGCCTTGCCTTGTCTGGAATTGTGTTGCCTTGCCATGCCTGAAATCTCCTTGCCTGGAATGGTGCTTTTCTGCCTTGTTTTGCCTTGCCTGGAATTGCCTTTCCTTTCCTTGTCTGAAATTACCTTGTCTGGAATTGCCTTGCCTTGTCTTGTCTGGAATGTTTTTGTTTAGAATTGCGTTGCATTGCATTGCTTTGCCTTGCCTGAAATTGCCTTGCCTGGAATGACCTTGCCTCTCCTTGCCTTTCCTTGCCTTGCCTGGAATTTCCTTGCTGGAATTTTTTTGCCTTGCCTTGCATTGCATTGCCTGGAATTGCCTTGCCTGGAATAGCCTTACCTTCCCTTGCCTGGAATTGCCTTGCCTGGTGTTGCCTGGATTTGCCTTCCTGGAATTGCCTTGCCTCGCCTTACCTGGAATTTCCTTGCCTGGAATTCCCTTTCCCTGCCTTGTCTTGCCTTGCCTTGCCTGGAATTGCCTTTTCCAGAATTGCCTTGCTTGTCTTCCCTTGCCTTGCCTTGCCTTGCATTGCCTTGAATTGCCTTGCCTTGCCTTGCATTGCCTTGCCTTGCCTTGCCTTGCCTGGAATTGTGTTGCCTGGAATTTTTTAGCCTGAAATTGCCTTGCCTTGCCTTGGCTGGAATTGCCTTGCATTGCCTTGCCTGGAATCATCTTTACTGGAATTGCCCCACCTTGCCTTGCCTGGAATTACGTTGTCTTGCCTTGCTTGACTGGAATTTTCTTGCCTGGAATTGCCTTGCCTTGCCTTGCCTGGAATTGCTAGGCCTTGCCTTGCCTTGGCTTGCCTTGCCTGGAATTGCCTTGTCTTTCCTTGCATGGAACTGCCTTGAGTTGCCTTTCTTTAAATTGCCTTGCTTTGCCTTCCCTTACCTCGAATTGCCTCGTCTTGCCTTGCCTGGAGTTGCCTTGCCTGGAATTGTGTTCCCATGCCTTGCCTTGAATTACCTTACCTGGAATTGCCTTGCCTTGCCTGAAATTGACTTGCCTGGATGGGCCTTGCCTTGCCTTGCCTCGCCTTGCCTTGCCTCATCTCACCTTGCCTCACCTTGCCCCACCCCACCCCACCCCACCTTGCCCTGCCTTACCTTGCCTTGCCTGGAGTTACCTTCCCTGGAATTACCTTGCCTTGCCTTACCTGGAATTGCCTTGCCTCGTATTTCCTTTCCCTGCCTTGTCTTGCCTTGCCTTGCCTGAAATTGCCTTTCCTGCAATTGCCTTGCCTGGAATTGCATTGCCTTGCCTTGCCTTGCCTGGCATTGCCTTCTCTTGCCTTGCCTTGCCTTGCCTGGAATTGTTTTGTCTTGCCTTGCCTTGCCTTGCCTGGAATTGCCTGGAATGGAGGAGAATGGCTCCAGTGTCAGACTCCCCAACATGCTGCATGCTCTACAGGATCTGCCCGCGGGCATCCAGGGAACACTCACCTTCCCCACCTTGGGAGAGGTCGCCGGACAGAACTGCACTGGGTGTTGGTGTCATCCAGGACCCCACACACTTTCCTGAGTGTGATCCTGCTTCCCTCCTCTGGGCAGCTTCATCCTTTTCTCCTGCAGGATTTTCTGGAAACTTGGCTCTGGGTTTCGTCTCCCTTCTCCCCTCTCCTTGCCCCAACCTCCTTTTTCTGAAAAAGTAAGGGAATTGTTTATGGGTTAATTTGTTGAAAATAAGTGGTGGCCTCCATGCTTCTGTTTTCTTTCAGACTGCTGGTAATGCAGGGTTACAAAGGATGCCTGGGCTCCCACACAGGTTCTGGCAGAGGGGGCAGCAGGTGGTTCTGTGCCTCTGCCTGCTCGAGGAAGTAGGCCATCCCCCTGCCCCTCGTCCCTAGGCCGGGCTTCTTCCTGATCTTCTGAATATCCTGTAGTCCAGAGACCTCAGAACCCACTACTGAGAGAGCAGAGTGAGGCACTTAGAGAAAGACAGAATGGTGCCATTCTAGGATCTCATTAGGTATCTGAATCTCTTAGGAAAAAATTAGGAACTATGTATAAAACTTAAACTATTCAAGTATTAAAAGATTATTTGAATCAAAGTTTTAAAACATGCCATCAGCAAGCTTCTATCACTAAGTGGGGACTTTTACAGAAGTTGAGCAAGTTCCCTGAGTTGAGAGAAAAATGAAGCCACCTGTGCTGGGGACACTTGAGGCAGGGAGAGTGTGGGCAGAGGGAAGCCAGAGAAGTCCCGGCCTGTGGAAGCCAAAGAGGAGAGTGTGAGCTAGGAGGGTGGTCAGGATCAGGGATGAGGTTTGTGCCACAATACTCGGCTAATTTTTGTACTTTTAGTAGAGATGGAGTTTTGCCATGTTGGCCAGGCTGGTCTTGAACTCCTGACCTCAGGTGATCCACCTGCCTCAGCCTCCCAAAATGCTGGGATTACAGGCTTGAGCATCTGGCTGCTTTTTGTTTTTCAAAGGCTATAAGCTACATGTACAATTAATTGTTTAATTCCTGTTTCCTACTAGAATGTCAGCTCCATGCAAGAAGAAATTGTGAATGTGTCATTTATCTTTTTATATTTCTCTTGTTTGCTTTTAGCTTTTTCTTTTCCTTTTTTTTTTTTTTTTTAATTTCAACAACTTTACCAGTACAAGTGGGTTTTGGTTACAGGGATAACTATAGAGTGGTGAAGTCTGGGATTTTATTCTATCCTACACTTGAGGAGTGTCCATTGTACCTCAGTAAGTAGGTTTCATCCTCACCCACCTCCAAGCCTTCCTCCTTCTGAGTCTTCAATTCCCAATATACCTCTCTGTCTGACTTTGTGTTTGTGTACCTTAGCTCAGCTCCCACTTGTAAGTGAGAACATGTGGTATTTGGTTTTCCATTCCTGAGTTACTTCACTTAGTAGTATTATATTTAGTGTACCTATAACATAGTATATATAGTAGTATTCCTATAGATATACAAATACACATGAATACACATACACACACACACGGACACACACACACACACACACACACACATATATATATATATATATATACGGTAGATCTACTTTTGATTCTTTGAATAATCTCCATAATATTTTTGAAAGAGGCTGCACTAATTTACATTCACACAAGTTGTATTAGTCTGTTCTCATACTGCTATAGAAACTGGGTAATTTATAATGGAAAGAGGTTTAATTGACTCACAGTTTCACACAGCTGGGGAGGCCTCAGGAAATTTACAATCAGAGTGTATTGGCGAGCAAATACATCCTTCTTCCTTCCTTCTTTACATGGCAGAAGAAGAGTGAATGCCCAGCAAAGGGGGAAAGCTGCTTATGAAACCATCATATCTCATGAGAATTAACTCTCTATCATGAGAACAGAATGGGGAACCTCGCTCATGATTTAATTATCTCCACCTGGTCCTTCGTAGAACACTTGGAGATTATAAGAACTATAATTCAAGATGAGATTTGGGTGAGGACACAGCCAAATCATATCACAAGCAGTTATAAGCATTCCCTTTTCTCCACAACCTCACAAGCATGTTATTTTTTTAATATTTAATAGCAGCCACTCTGACTGATGTGAGATGGTATCTCATTGTAATTTTAATTTGCATTTCAATAATTAATGACATTGAGCATTTCTCATACTTTTTGGCTATTTGTACATATTTTGACAAATGTTTATTCATGTCATTTGCTCACTTTTTAGTGAAATTTTTTTCTTGCTGATCTGTGTGAGGTAGATTCTTCATATTGTATTTTGTTGAACATGCAGTTTGCAAATCTTTTCTCCCATTCTGTAGGTTTTCTATTTACTCTGATGATTATTTCTTTTGCCGTGCAGAAGCTTTTCCATTTAAATGGATCTAATTTATTTATTGTTGGTTTTGTTGCATTTGCTTTGAGGATCTTTGTCACCCATTCTCTGCCTAGGTCAATATCGAATAGTTTTTTTTAAGTTTTCTTATAGAATTTTTATGGTTTCAGTTCTTAGATTTGAATATTTCATCCATCTTGACTTAACATATTGTATATGGTGAGAGATAGGAATCCATTTTCATTCTTCTACATGTGACTATCCAATTTTTCCAGCATCATTTATTAACCTTCCCCCAGTTTATATTTGTATGTTTATGTTTTCTTTGTTTTCTCAAAGATCAGATGGTTGTAATTATTTGGCTTTAGTTATGGGTTTTCTACTATGTTGCATTGGTTTATGTATCTACTTTTCTATCAGTACAAGGGTGTTTTGGTACTATAGCCTTGTAGTATAATTTGAAATTGAGTAATGTGATGCCCTAATATTTATTATTTTTGTTTAAAAATACTTTGGTTTTTTGGGCTTGTTTTTGGTTCCAAAAGAGTTTTAGGGTTATTATTCTTCCTAATTCTATTAAGAACGATGTTGGTATTTTGATAGAAATTTCATTGAATCTAATTTGTTTTGGGCAGTATGGTCATTTTCATGATATTTGTTTTTTTACTTCATGAGCCTGGGATATATTTACATTTGTTTATATCATCTATGATTTCTTTCAGTAGTGTTTTGTAGTTCTCCATATAGAAATCTTTCACCTCCTTGGTTAAGTGTATTCCTAGGTTATTTTATGGAGCTTAATGAGCTGGGCATGGTGGCGCATGCCTGTAATCCCAGCTACTCAGGAGACTGAGGCAGGAGAATTGCCTGAACCCAGGAGGTGGAGGTTGAGGTGAGCCGAGATCGCGCCATTGCACTCCAGCTTGGGTTCAACAAGAGCGAAACTCCGTCTCAAAAAAAAAAAAAAAAGTTTACTTTTCAAACAAAAGTGATAACATTTGTTTCTCCCTACTTAATCTTTCCAACATTCAGAATGTATTCTTAAGCATTTTTATTTCGATGGGATATTAATTTTTGCATAAGTTCAATAAGAATCAGCTCTCTTTCAGGATATAGTTGAACATACTGGTTATATTACCAAGGTTTTGACTGAAATATCATAATTTAAATTGTTTATAGGTACTGCAGTTACATTTATATTATTGAATTAATTTTCCAAAATTGTATAAATTTTTAAAGATCTAATATGCCATCCATCATAATTCTAGATACTATGTTGTTTGCCAAAAGTAACTATATTTTCTTATCAATTTTGAACTCATCAGATTTTTGACCATCTGGTTTAGATTTAACCATTGTTTGTTTTTTTTTTTTAACCACTGGTTTAGATTTAACCAAATCTAAATTCTATATTTATTGATAACATAGGCGCAAGAAGTTCTTAAATTTGAGATTTTGATGTAATTAATATCTACCTTGCTGCACTTATGTAAATAATCTGACCAAAATTGATGACACTAAAATTATTTTATAAACAAAATTATTTTACTAAAATTATGTTTGGTAGAAATTGAGATAACTATAGAGAGAAAAGGTATGTTTCTAGAGAAAAGCTATAATATTCCTGCTATTAGATTGTACCCCTGTGCACATTTTTCGAGGTTTTCATTGTCTACTTGTAGAGTAGACAAGATACTGAATTATTTTAGGTTGCTGCAACCCAACTTTATTCTATTAAATTACCAAAAATAGAAACTACTATGTTCCTAAAGCCCTATAAACTGGATGGGTTTTAATGAATATGTCTTATGCACGATACATGGACCACACAGAGCGCTTACCAATTGGCTTGATATCACATCCAGATATAGTCAAACTGCAAACCAAAATGAGAAGTTGAAGGCTTCACACTGTAGACAGCTTTTCCTAAGATTTCAGAGTAAGACTCCATATCATAATGAGATTCTTTTCTCTCTTCCTGCCTACATTTTTTTACTTGGCAAAATAATGGTATAATTGAAATTTAAAAACTAGTTACTTCCAGTGGTAACTTTATAGCATCTGACCTAAGAGGTTCTTTAGTCCACCTAGTGAGTAATTTTGGCAACATCCCTAATAAAACTATTGCTCTCCCTCTGCTTTAATACAATCCAGTCATGGGATATTAGATGATAAAATTGCTGCATATTATCACTTGGCTAAATAAGAAAATATCTGTGATATTGCTAATACTACATAATGTACCAGAATAAATTCTTCTGGGAAAGTTGCAACCCATATACACAAATAAGAAAACAGGCCACACAATGAAAATAGGTCTCACCTAAATTCTCATGGTCATTTGATTTAATAAATTGGTTGCCTTAAATACTAGGTTCATGGCTCTAAACTATTATATAAACTGAGATGATCTTATTACTATTAATTTTGCTGTGTGTGTGTGTAAATGTTTTAATTTTGTACATTACTTGTACAATTTCTTCAGAGGTACAACTCCTAACAGAGTAGCTCTCACTCAGAACCTTAAAATGACAGTCAACCACTATTGAACAGACAAAATTAAACTTAACAATTGACTCCAGGTAGACCCAGCCCTAACCTGAAAACCACTTCCTCCAAAGTTCTGTTGTTACTCAAATGTGGCTAAAAGTGACACTGACTCCTATTTGCCAATTACTGCGTCCAATATGGAATAGACCAACAACCTGGGAAAGAGCCATCCCCACACTAAGGGGCAATCAAAGGCTAACTACAGGGTAACTGGTCAGTGATGCTGTCAGAGAAAAAAATTAAACCAAAAAGAAAAAAAGAAATGTGAAAGTTATCAGAATTAAAATGGTCACTTGTGTTAAAAAAATATATATAATGAGTGGAGCCAGGAAAGGCTATAAAGGTAAGGTTCTCATAGATGAACACCATATAAAAAGAATTATCACAAAAGACTGTAAAAACCACAACTTTTCACTAAGGCAATCACAACTTTATATAGAAAAAGATACTTCTGTGAAGACTTCTGCTAAGCAACTGCCTGTCTAAACTTGGACTGGTGCCACCCTTATTATTGATCTTTGTAGCCAAGGATAATTACCTCAAAACAATTATGTAAATCTTTTTTTCTTTAAAAACCTCTGGCTTCCATTTTTTCCTTCAGTATATACATAGTTTACTATAACATGCATATTCACATTGCAAAGTCTTTTCTAAATAAACATCATTTTCTTTTAGAGAGATTTCCTTTTGTCTGTTATTTAAGTTGACATCCACATCGCATTTTGGACCTGATATACAAATATCAGAATTAATAGAAACCTTGGAACATCAGAAATACTAAACATGTTCACATTCATTTACATTGGATTTAATTTTAGCACAATATTCATACATAATATGGGTTAAACATTTCTGTAGCTATCGATTTGAAAACTTTTGTTCAGAGACAAAAGTACTTTCCTAGAGTAGGACACTTTGGGTTCTAGGACTAAATCTGCTGCAATTAGGTTGTATCATTTAGCCCAACTAGAAGAGTTTGTTCACCTATAAAATTAGTTGGTTTGAGTAGGAAATCTCATTGCAAGTGATGTTTGAGTAGGAAACTTCATTGTACGTGAAGAGCTGAGTAAAAAAAAAAAAATTATTTAATACAGACACACACTAAATCAATAATAAATAAACTTTGTCCCTAGAAGGAATGATTTATGTGTAAAAGAAGAGAATAATACAATGTGTGATTATTCAGTCATTGAAACTTCTTAAGGCCAATGCAATTTGACATTGAAGGAAATTAGTGTCAAATTCTAAGTCTGGCTGTAAAAGTTAATACAGAACCTGACATCTCGACAGAGTGTTAGTTTGAGCTGAAGGGTATTCTTTATTTTATCATATCTATCTTGAATATTCATTTTTAATCCATTAAATTAAAATGATATTTGGCATGTTAAGGTTATGTAAAGGTGCCAAAGTGGAGTTTCAGAAAAGCAACTGTTCTAGATAGAACTAGATAAATTCCTTTTATTTTTTAATGCATTATGTCATGTGTAACAGATTTAAATGTAAAATTCAGTGTTTTGATTAAGCTATATCTTAGTTCAAATACACTATAAATTGCTAAGATTTGCTAAATGTTCAACATTTTTTCAATCAATTTGTTATTCAAATATTTTAATTCAGATCTCCCAAGTGTTTATGTAATGACTTAGATTTGTGTTAAATATTGCTCTCCAAAGTATTCATTTCAAATTTTCCCAAATGTATTCTGACTGCCATAGAAATTCAATGAATTGTGCATAATTTACCTTGCTACCTATACCCTACCATATAAACTTGACACCTTCTATTTTATACAATGGAGAGCTACTCAAAACATTCTTAAAATCTTACTGTTGCAGTCTGGTGCATTTTCAGTAGATGCAAAAGTTTACAAACTGGGAACTCCCATTAGGTTAGTTCCAAATCTGCATTTTGGGTTTTTCTTCTGTGCTTATCAAACTTTTAGAAAATCATTTATGTGATCCTCTTAAGTATCACCTCTGCTTAACTGTTAGTTCTCGGAGAATAGAATTTGTATTATCAACATTTTTCACTATAGCAGATACTTATGATTAGCAGAATGATTCAGACACAGTCTTATTTTAGTCAACATTTGTAGAAGTACATAAATAAATGTGAAGATAATGAATGCACAAATAAATAAACCCCAATCCCTTGTATTTAGAATGCAACATTCACACAATTGCAACATGTTGACACAGGTCTGGTTGGCAACAGTTAACGTAGGCAGGCTCTGTTCTAAGAGTGTATAGAACTTCATTTTGGGGCTTTCAAGAGTTTTGTTTTAGACGTCAAATTGTAAGAACCATAAGTTTCTATGGTCAACCATGAGCTTACTCAATAAGGCACAGCTTGCCTATTTGATTTATTTAGGCCACTGGACTCTTAATTCCAGGTGCTTTACAGTATTACATTGGGTATCACTAATCTTCTCCCTTTTTATTCTGTTTTAGTGTAACATCCAGGTTTACACAAGGAACCATTATGAGATGAACTTCAGTGAAATCCTATGGCCTTCTGGAAATTTCTCTCAGACTCTCAATTTTGATTTGAATTGTTGATTAGATAACCATTGACCATGGTTACGTATTTCAGAGCTGCTGATTGTAGGTTCAAATATGTGCTATTTTTGACTACAGTGAATCAAGAGAAGGTATTTTTACAGCACAGGGGTTATCTTCCTGAACTGGAGTGGAGAAAAAAAAAATCAATGAAAGTGTGGTAAACGGTGGCTAAGAAGAGAGTGTAAACAGTCTATGCCAAAAATTCCATGACTGCAGGAATGATTTTGCTCAGAACTAAAGGAAAAGACCAGTGAGAAGTAAGAAGACTCACAGTCTGTTATGCTAATAACAGACAGAATTTGCGTATTTTAAAAGGAAACACCAGCAATACAAGGAAGAAAGCGATAAACCTAAAGAAACTTTTTGTCTCTTAGGAAAGTGAATTAAAAAAAATTTCAAAATGCTTAAATCCAGCATCCAATATTCATCCTTAATATGTTAGAGTGGTATTAATGCTAACGTTTTAAAAGTTTATCTTACATCTGAGAGTCATAAAAAGAAAAAGAGGGAAGACAGTAGAATATAACAAGAATTTCAGTTAAGTTATTTTACTGCATGGAAAGACTCTTTTACTGCAAAAGAGGGCAAAGGTTTCCATGGTTAGAAAAAGTAAAAAACTGAGGTTTGAGAAAAAACACATATTGGAGGATAGAGGCTAAAGAAAGACAAAAGAAATGCTAAACAAAAACAATTTTAGTTTGACAGTCTTTTTGAGGATATTTTCTAAATTCAAGTAGAAGAATGTGGGTCCCATTTCTGGGGTACAAGAGAAAAACTGTTGGAGTCTTTCTTCTACCATTGAAAATCTTCATTTAATTAAACATTAAGGCACCAGAAGCACAGCAGTAAATATATACATACATATATCCATTAATTGATTTTAAAAAGGAAAGAAAGGCCCAGACAATTACTCGAGAATAAACATATTTCAGGTATCACAGCCTGAAGGGGAACCTTTGGCTTTCCCAGGAAATGAGAAGATAGTACCCCAATTAATCACTTGATAGAAGAGTTCCATCAATTGAAATTTTTGTTCATGTATATTTCATTCTAAGTAGTGCCACAAAGAGGCACTATTGGTGGTTATGCATAAAAAATGCTTGTACTGTTTTTGTCTACATTTGCTACTCCACTCCTTTTTCTGAAACAATAGTTTCTCCTGTAGTCAGTGGCTGACAAGCATAGGCAAGCATTTCTCAGTAGGAAATGCATGCCTAATAATCACTTGAGGAGCTCTAAAAAAGTACAAAATATCGAGTTCAACTTGGAATCAAATGTGTTGGAATAAGTTTTGTACATGTGCATATTTAAATATCTATGAAGGTGACAGCTATGTGAGCCTCTGTCTTAATACCTTATAACTAGTTGCCTTAAACATTGTTTGTTTTTGAGTGTTTCAATTTTGCATCAGAAATATTATTTACTATGGGAATTTGTGTCTAGATGATTAAAAGCAGTAGCTGTTTGCATTTGTCTCTAGATAATTGATTTTTTCCCTAAATATTGTAGAACTTATATTGGTGCTAAAATGCCCTTATGTGTCTTGACCAGCTGCAACGTCAGAAGAGCAGACACACAAGACGGACTGAAGTTAGACTAACGGACTTTGCAGATGCTAAATGAAGATATGCGTCTAATTACGGTGGAGAATGACTCAAGTGGCTACAGTTGGGGATAAAATCCAGGCTCTCCTTAGCCACAGGAGTGTGTCTTTATAGCGAGGACTGAGTTGAATAAAGGCATGATAATGGATAAATTATTTCTGAAAATAAATTTATCTGAAAGGAAGAAAAATGTTTATTCGGGAGGCTTTAAGTCCCCTGTAGAAATAAAATATTTACTTAGGAATATGTTTTGAAATTTCCTTTTCTCACATTACTTAATTGCTGACAAGACATTACAGTCAAAGCTTTCAAAATTTACTTTCATGTAAATTTTGATGGACTAACCAAATCACATGATAGATTAACCAATGTTTTATATTCTTTTTATAGACATTGGGCTATTTTTTAGTTTGTATGCTTACCAAGAATATGTTGTATTCTCATGACTCTTTGGGCTAGTTTCACATGTATTTGATTATGCAGTTAAGTAATATGCAAAAGAATGATTCATGAGTGTGGAGAAAATAGATTTATTTTGTTCTATATGCACTAAGTGAAATACTTTGGAGGTACTACCTTAAGGCAAATCATTAAAAAGAAAAAGCTGTCAAATTAGTTTTGATGAAGAGATGTAAAGGACTCAGGAGTGGTGGAGTATAACGTGTACAGAAGGATTCTATATGCAGGATCACTTTTTAGTTATCTTTAATGTCTCAAACCGAAAATAGATGTATTATGGGAATTGTATACAGAAAATATTTTATGAATATACATTACCATTGGTGAATTTATGTTGTTAAAGTTAATATACAGAAATGGCATTTGTACCATCTTAATTTATGAGTTAATATATTTGTTCAATTTCTGCACTAAGAAATTACTTAAATCAGATAAGGGTTCTATTTTCTGGAGGCAATGTTAAGGGTCATTTAGAAAAGCCCTTGATCAATGTGATGTACTGCTTATTTCATTGGTCCCAGAATGATTAACAGAAAACATGGCAAAGAGCAGGGAAGTAGCCTTACCACAGTGCTTGCAGAAATTCTCTGATCCTCTGCTCATCTCTTCCTTAAAGTGGAAATCAATGTTCCTAATTGATATCAGGTTTTACCAACACAATAAGAAGTTGAAGGAAAGGTTGAAAAATAAATGTGCACTCTAGAGTAGAGAATAAACTATTTATGGATAACATACTACTCTTTCTCCAAAGAGAGGTATTTCTCTGGCTATCTCACATCCAAGACACTGATAACACACATTTTGTAGTAAAGTTTAAAGTTTAGCATGCATAAGCATGACTCCTTTCTCTCCTTTTAGTTGAATGAGTTCATGGGTGCTAAGGTATGCTCTCATATGGGAGGCTTTTAGCCATCAAAATTTCTGTTTCAGGTATGGAAGTCAAATTACTAAAGTCACCTGGGGACTGTCCCTTGATGTAGTTCTTCATTAGCTTCTGCTCTCCTCAAAAACAATTTCGAGTTAAATATTTTATCATTTACATGCAAAAGTTTCTGTTATATTGTGACTGTGAAAGACTTGAAAAGATCATTTAAAAAATTTTTGAACAAGAAACACATATACTTAAATCAGAGAACAAGGTATAAAGTTATGCTTATAAAAGAAACTCATTATTAATAGTTTTGAAATAAAAATTGAGTCAACATTTAACATCTTTCCTAATATCTTGGTTAAATAAAAATTCATTTCATAATATAAGAAATATAATTACTCTTAACAGATGAGCTTTTGTATACGTGCCTCCAAATTCTGTCCAGAGTATATCCTCCTCTCCCCAACTTAAATATAATATTATTATTTTTTTTAGTGCAAAAATGCTCCTAAAACAGTTAGGTGACCTTGGGCCAAGGAGAACTTATACTCAGGCTTCTTTCCTTGAGAAGTTCTAGCATGAAACAAGAACCCATAAAGATTCCAGACTGGAGGGTTGGAGCTTTTCTTTGCAGTAGCAGACACTTTATTCCTCTAACTACACTGTGCTATTGGTTTTGGGCTGATTCTTCAATTTATGCCTTTGTTGTTGGTATGGGAATAGGAGCATGCAAGTATCACCAATTGAGAACTGTACTACTCATATACTTGCAAGGACAAATGAGGCTCAAAAAATTTAAAAAGTGTGTTGACCACTCAGCCCAACCTTTAAAGCAGTGACTTTGTTATGAAGTTAGAAGGCTAAGGATATAAACCATCCAAAACTGCCCAAAATGAGTCAGTCATCTTTTTCTTTTTCTACTCTTGACATTAAAAATCTAGACATAAATTTGGTTTATCTCACTTTCATATGGCAAAAGAATGTGAGGGATGTTTTTTAGGAAAATCCAAACTTTTGACTTTTTTTTTCCTGGAATACCCCAACAGTATCTGTTAATTGATCAAGTGGTGAGTGTATAATTACTGAGTTTTCTAGAAATTTGAAATCAGGGATCTGAACTTGCCTTCTTAAGAGACCAGGTACAGATTTATGAAAACCTGTTGAAGGTAATGGTTTCAATTGTATGTGTATTAGGTGGTGCAAAAGTAATGGCAAAAACCAAAGTTATTTTGCACCAACCTGATACCTCTGATCTTACTCCTTTTTGGGGCAATTTTCTTCTTTTTTACGAAGATAATCAGCTCAGCCCAGAAAGCTCTTTAATCAGCTGTCTTGTCTTCATGTTATTTTAGTAACTTCAAATTTTTTGAAATACATTTTCGAAAACTGACTACATTATAAGACAACATAACCTTTGCTTATCATTTTAAATTTCCAGATGTTTTTCTGGGTCTTTCAGTACTTACAATAAAAATAACTAAAACTACATTTATTTGGCTTAACACTACCCACCACATTTTGGGCTTTGGAGTCAATTTAAATTCTCCAGGGGATGGCTCACATGTGATCAGTCACATGGACTGTATTGCAGTCCTGTCGTTTCCTCCTCTCTGTTGTCTACAGATGTTATTTGATAAAACCATTGAGTCCTGCTTGCTATGTAAATTTCTCCATCATTCCAAAAAGGGACAAAACAAAAAAAGAAAATTTCAGGCCAATATCCCTGATAAACAATGATGAAAAAATCCTTAATAAAACACTGGCAAATTGAATCGATCAAAAAGCTTATCCATCATGATCAAGCTGACTTCATCCCTGGGATGCAGGACTGGTTCAACTTATACAAATACATAAATGTAATCCATCACATAAACAGAACCAATGACAAAAACCACATGATTATCTCAATAGATGCAGAAAAGTCCTTCTAAAAAATTCAACATTCCTTCATTCTGAAACCTCTCAATAAACTAGGTATTGATGGAACATATCCCAAAATAATAAGAGCTATTTATGACAATCCTGTAGGCAATATCAAACTGAATGGACAAGAGCTGGAAGCATTCCTTTTGAAAACGAGCACAAGATAAGGATGCTCTCTCTCATCACTCCTACTCAACATAGTATTGGAAGTTCTGGCCAGGGCAATTAGGCAAGAGAAAGAAATGAAGGGTATTCAAACAGGAAGGGAGGAAGTCAAATTGTTTCTGTCTGCAGATGACATGAGTCTATGTTTCGTGAGCTGCATTGTCTCAGCCCCAAAAACTCCTTAAGCTGATAAGCAACTTCAGCAAAGTCTTGGGATACAAAATCAATGTGCAAAAATCACAAGCATTCCTATATACCAATATCAGACAAACAGAGAGCCGAATCATGAGTGAACTCCCATTCACAATTGCCACAAAGAAAATAAAATACGAAAGAATACAGCTAACAAGGGACATGAAGGACATCTTTGAAGAGAATTACAAACCACTGCTAATGGAAACAAGATAGTACACAAATAACTAGAAAAATATTCCATGCTCATGGATAGGAAGAATCAATATCATGAAAATGGTCATACTGCCCAAAGAAATTTATAGATTCAGTGCTATTCCCTATCAAACTATCATTGACATTCTTAACAGAATTAGAAAATACTACTTTAAAATTTTATGTAGAACCAAAAAAAGAGCCTGTACAGTCAAGACAATCTTAAGCAAATAAAACAAAATTTGAGGCATCATGCTACCTGTCTTCAAACTATACTACCAGGTTACAGTAACCAAAACAGCGTGGTACTGGTACCAAAACAGACATAAAAGCCAGTGGAAGTGGTATCAAAACAGACAATAAACCATGGTACTGGTACCAAAACAGACAAATAAGTCAACGCAGATCTCAGAAATGACACCGCACATCTACGACCATCTGGTCTTTGACAAATCTGACAAAAACAGGCAATGGGGAAAGGATTCCTTATTTAACAAATGGTGCTGGGAAAACTGCTTGTGATATGCAGAAAAGTAAAACTGGACCCCTTTTTTACACCTTAAACAAAAATTAACTCAAGATGAATTAAAGACTTAAATGTAAAACCTCAAATCATAAAAACCTTTGAATAAAGTCTAGGCAATACCATTCAGGCCATATGCTTAGGCAAAGACTCATGACTACAACATCAAAAACAATCACAACAAAAGCCAAAATTGACAAATGGGATCTGATTAAACTAAAGAGCTTCCGCACAGCAAAAGAACCTAGCCTCAGAGTGAACTGGCAACCTACAGAATGAGAGAAAATTTTTGCAATCTACCCATCTGACAAAGGGCTAATATCCGGAATCTACAGAGAAGTTTAGTGAATTTAGGAGAAAAAAAAATCCCATCAAAAAAGTAAGCAAAGGATATGAGCAGAGACTTCTCAAAAGAAGACATTTATGCAGCCAAAAAAACAAGAAAAAAGCTCAACATCACTGATCATTAGAGAAATGCAAATCAAAACCACAATGAGATACCATCTCATGTCAGTTAGAATGGCAATCATAAAAATGTCAGGGAACAACAGATGCTGATGAGGATGTGAAGAAATAGGAACACTTTTACACTGTTGGTGGGAGTGTAAATTAGTTCAACCATTGTGGAAGACAGTGTGGTGATTCCTCAAGGTTCTAGAACCAGAAATACCATTGGACCCAGCAATCCCATTACTGGTATATACCCAAAGAAATATAAATCATTCTAGTATAAAGACACATGCATACACACGCAGCACTATTTATAATAGCAAAGACATGGGACCAACCCAAATGCCCATCAATGATAGACTGGATGTAGAAAATATGGTACATATAACCCTTGAAATACTATGCAGCCATAAAAAGAATGAGATCATGTCCTTTGCAGGGACATGGATAAGGCTGGAAGCCATTATCCTCAGCAAACTAACATAGGAACAGAAAACCAAATGCTACATGTTCGCCCTTGTAATTGGGAGGTGAACAATGGGAACACAAAGACACATGGAGGGGAACATCACGCACAGGGGCCTGTTGGGGGACCAAGGGGAGGGAGAGTATTAGGACAAATACTTAATACATTCAGGACTTAAAACCTAGATGGTGGGTTGATAGGTGCAGCAAACCACCATGGCACATGTATACCTATGTAACAAACCTGAACATTCTGTACATGTATCCCGGAATTTAAAATAAAATAAAATTTAAAGATACAAACAAGCAAGAAACAGGCTTTCACGTATTTCAACTAATAAAAAGTCACTATGCTTAACTGGGAAAAATACATTTCTTCCACAATTTTGAAGCAAATTTACCGAGCTGCCAAGTCTTAGGGTCTCAGTTGTTTATAGAGACTTCGGTGATGATAGACCTTTATTCATTTAGAAATTCTTCCATGCTAGTGTCATGTCCTTGGAATCTTTGCAGGAATCTGAAGGTGTCATATTTGTCTTCTCCCTGACCTTAGGGGAAAATCTTTCAGTTTTCCCTTTTTTAATATGATACAACCTCTGGTTTTTTTTATTCATGCTTTTTATCATGTTTAGGGAATTTTTTCTCTTCCTAATTTGTTGTGAGTTGTTATAATGAAAATATTGTGTTAGATTTTATCAGGTTTTTTTCTGCATTCGTGATTATCTTATTTTTCTTTATTCTACTGTCAGGTTGTATTATGTATCTCAGGCCCTTTTAGCTATGGCTAAAGCTAAAGCTGGAGCAGCTGAAACACAGAGAGCAGTGTCCCAAGGTGGCATAGGGCAGCAGGACCCTAGGTCTTGCCTGCAAAACCATTCTTCCCTCTTGGGTCTCTAGGTCTGTAATAAGAGAAGCTTCCATGAAGGACTCTGAAATACCTTGGAGGCATTTTCCCCATTGCCTTAGTTATTAACATTCAGCTCCTCTTATGCAAATTTCTGCTGGCAACTTTAAATCCTCTCCAGCAAATGGGTTTTTCTTTTCTACTACATAGACTGCAGATTTTCCTAATTTACACTCTACTTCCCTTTTAAATATAAGTTCTAGTTTAAGGTCATTTATTTTGTTAATGCACATGAATGTATTCTTTTAGAAGCAGCCATGCTGCCTCTTGAATACTTTCCTACTTAGAAATTTCTGCTGCCTGGCACCCTATCTCATCTCTCAAAAGCTGAAATTCCCACAGCTCTCTAGAGCAGGGACACATTAACACCAGTCTCCTTGTTAAAGCACAGCAAGAGTGAGCTTTGCTTCAGTTCCCAAAAAGTTCCTTATCTCCATCTGAGTCCTCCTTAGCCGGGACTTCAATGTCCATATCACTGTCAGCATTTCGATCACAAGTTAGCCAATCTCTAGGAAGTTCCAAACTATCCCATATATTTCTGTCTTCTTTTGAGCCCTCCACACTCTTCTAACCTGTGTCCACTACCTGTTCCAAAATTGCTTCCACATTTTCAGGTATCTTTATAGCAATGGCCTACTTCTCTAATACCAATTTTCTGTATTAGTCTATTCTCACATTGCTGTAAAGAGCTACCTGAGAGTGGGTAATTTATAAACAAAAGAGGTTTAATTGACTCACAGTTCTGCAGGTTGTAGGGTAAGCATGGTTGGAAACTTGCAATCATGGTGGAAGGTAAAGAGGAAGGAAGCACATCTTACACAGCTGGAGCAGGAGGAAGAGAGAGGGGAGAAGGTGCCAGAAACTTTTTTTTTTTTTAAGACAGATTCTTGCTCTGTTGCTAGGCTAGAGTGCAGTGGTGCATTCTTGGCTCACTGCAGCCTCTGCCTCTCAGGTTCAAGCAAATCTCCTGCCTCAGCCTCATGAGAAGCTGGGACTACAGGCACACACCCAACTAATTTTTGTATTTTTGTAGAGATGGGGTTTCACCATTTTGGCCAGGATAGTCTCAATCTCTTGACTGCATGATCCTCTGGCCTCAGCTTCCCAAAGTGCTGGAATTACAGGGCATGAGCCACCACACCCAGCCAGTGCCACAAACTTTTAAAGAACCAGGTCTTGTGAGAACTCAATCACCAGCATGAGAAAAGTAAGGGGGAAATCAGGCCCCATGATCCTGTTTCTTCCCACCAGGTTCCTCCTCCAACACTAGGAAATACAATTCGACATGAGATGTGCGTGGAGACGCAGACCCAAATTATATCACCAGGTTTCAGAAATGCTTCACAAAATTAGTAGAACAGATAAAACACCCACTTAGGTTAAGTGCCCATCAAATACTAAATTCCTCTCTGAGAATTCCTACACATGTTTCTGGACAGCAATATTAGTGATCTGACCAAATACACTGCACTATGCAATAACAAAATTCATATATATATATATAAAATATGTAATATCAGGTAAACTCTCTATTTGTGTTCATTTGAATTAAACTAATTTTACATTAAGAATGTTCTTCATCTAGGCCTGGTGTGATGGCTCACATCTGTAATCCCAGTGCTTTGGGAGGCCAAGATGGGCAGATCACTTGAGGAGTTTGACACCAGCCTGACCAACATGGTAGAACCCATCTCTAAAAAAGAAAATACAAAAATCAATTGGGCATGGTGGCACGTGCCTATAGTCCCAGCTACACAGGAGGCTGAAGCATGAGAATCCCTTGAACATGAGAGGCTGAGATTGCTGTGAGCTGAGATCATGCCACTGCACTCCGGCCTGGATGACAGAGAGATTCCTGTCTCTGAAAAAAGAAAAGAATGCTCATCGTCTTAAAAAATATATAAAATCATACTGGCACAGTGGTTCACTCCAGTAATCCCAGCCTTTTGGGAGGCAAGGCCAGCGGATCATGAGGTTAGGAGATTGAGACCATCCTGGCTAACACAGTGAAACCCTGTCTCTACTAAAAATACAAAAAATTAGTCAGGCAAGGCTGGCACAGTTGCTCATGCCTGTATTCTCAACACTTTGGGAGGCCAAGGTGGGCAGATTATTTGAGGTCAGGAGTCTGAGACTAGCCTGGCCAATATGGTGAAACCTTGTCTCTAATAAAAATACAAAAATTAGCTGGGTGTGGTGGTATATGCCTGTAATCCCAGCCATCCAGGAGTCTGAGGCAGGAGAATCACTGGAACCGGAGCAGTAGCAGGCAGAGGTTGCAGTGAGCAGAGATTGCGCCACTGCACTCCTGCCTGGGTAACAGAGCAAGATTCTGTCTCAAAAAAAAAAAAAAACAATATATAACAACCAAATGCCAAATGCAATGGGCATGTCTTGAATTAGAAAAGTAAAATGAGGAGGAGAAGGAGAAAGTGGAGAGAAAGAGGAGCAGAAAGCAGTAGCAGTGGCAGCAGCAACCACTGCTGTAAAAGTTATTTTGCAGGCAATAGTCAAAGGATCTGGTTTGAATATGTAAACCAAATTAAATTACATCTTAATATTATTCTCAATTTTTATAGGATTATAGTTAATTTTCTTAGATATAATAATGCTTCTGTGAATATGCAGGAAAATAAGGTTAGACAATTCATATTGAAGCATACATGATTTCTATCTCATGAATTCTTAAAGCTTATAAATTTATATATATCACATATATGTGAATTACAAAACATGGTATGCATATATCTTTATATATAGATATATAAACTTATTTAAATAGTAGCTGAAGCATTTGAAAGAAAGATCCATATATGTATAAGAGATTATTATAAAATATTAAAATTAGTTAAATTGTGGTAAAGCATATAAATATAGATCTTATTTTATTCTTCTCAATAATTTATAAGGTTGAAGTATATTGAAAGTAACATTGATTTTTTAAATTATGTGTATTAGAAATTGACATAAAGTGTAACAATTGTTCTTGAATGTATTCAATTTGTTGCTTCATTTCAACAAATTTGCTACAAAAATATTTACTCCCTGATACCTCAAATTTTGTGAGATATTCATAAATAAGATGTCCAAGTTGTATAAAATTGAGCACTTATGTGCATTTTTAATTGCTGTTTAATAATTTCACAAACTTCCTATAAACAGAGAGATAAAAGAGTCACAATAATATACTTTAATCATAACATGTATTTTTATGCCACTCTGTTAAAAAAGGAGATGTTTAACATTGTAGGTAGCTGGTTTGACTTCCTTAAAGATTGTGTTTCTTTTTCTTTATCATTAGGAAGTAAAAAATATGTTGTCAAAAATTAGAGAAAGTAGTAAACTATGAAAATTAAAGAATATAGAAATTAATTACATATACTTGACAATATGGCATAACATATACATTTTATTTATTACAATAAAACCACAAAAGAATATATATGCTAAGGTTTGAGGAGGCATCCAAGTTAGTGAAATTTGTTAACCCAATCTGGCAGATAGAAGGATGTCTATTATTCATCTACCATCTCTGTGCCAAGGAAATATAGTTTGTAGGATTCCAAGTTTCTTATTTATTTTGACAACCCTCCTAGAAAAATTCCCCTGAAGCACCAGTCAATTCTTTTTAAAATTTCTGAACCTGTTTCCTCCCCGACAGTCTCCCAGTATCAAGTCCATGCATGATAAAGCACTATAGCAGGCTTTCTCAGTGTTGACTTCCAACAATAGAGCACTCTTTACTTTTACTTAGAGAGCTTTTCCATTCCACATGCTGTTCATACAGCATAGAGATCTATATTTTAGTTCTTCTTTGTCATAAATAGTAACATAATGTATTTTATCTACTACCACTGGATTAATGTTTCTAAAATTCTTCCTTACCATGCCACATTCCTGATTACCACCTACGTCAACACCTTATTACCTATTGATTAAACACAACAGGTTTAAATTACCTCATCTGGTATCTTAGGCCCCTGCCATTGATTTCTAGTCACAGATGCACCTCATATGATTTTTAAAATAATTTTTCACTCCAATCAAATATTTTTATTCCTTCCTGTCCACTCTCAACAAACAATTGAAAGTTTCTACGTATTTTTGGAAATGCTGATATCCTCCATCCTCTTGATCTTGCTTCTTGCTATTTAAAAACCAGACCAGTTCTCTCAAATTTGTGAAAATTTCTCAAACCATCTAAAGCCCAAATTCTATATATTTTCACAAACACTAATCATTTGGAATATATTATTCAATTTATTTTTTATTTTTTTTTTTTTTTGAGGTGGAGTTTCGCTCTTGTTACCCAGGCTGGAGTGCAATGGCACGATCTCGGCTCACCGCAACCTCCGCCTCCTGGGTTCAAGCAATTCTCCTGCCTCAGCCTCCTGAGTAGCTGGGATTACAGGCACGCGCCACCATGCCCAGCTATTTTTTTTGTATTTTTTAGTAGAGACGGGGTTTCACCGTGTTGACCAGGATGGTCTCGATCTGTTGACCTCGTGATCCACCCGCCTCGGCCTCCCAAAGTGCTGGGATTACAGGGTTGAGCCACCGCGCCCGGCCATTATTCAATTTATTAATGTTTATCTAAATCATATGTATATCACCAGGATGCTTATAATCAGGAAACTATTCATATTATTAGAAAAAATAGCCTCCAATTTTTACCAAATGTCTACATTGTTTGTACAATTATCTCCTCATTTTATAAAAATCTCAGTATTGTTCAAATCATAATGAATTAAACATATTCTTTCCAAACTAGAATTTGGAACATATCTTTCATTAAACATATTATTTGTTATTTACTGGTACCTTGTCACAGAGTACATAAAAAGAATTCCTGGAAGAAAAATATCTTTCCCTTCCCAATGTTAAAATATTCTAAAATTAGGAAAAAAAGTCATTGAATAGTAATGCTACATATAGTCTAAACTCTTCTAAATTATTATATTGCTTCAAATGAGTTTATTTTTAGTATAACAGCTGGACAGAGAAATAAAACTATCTCAAAGTTATAAACCATTATACATTTAATAACAGTCATGACTTTCTATTTTTGTTCAGTATGGGCACACGAGAAAAGGATAGTTTTTATCTGAACACTGCTAATAATCTCTCTTTAATCATGTTTAAGCTGAACAATATCTTGCCTGATTGAAATATATAGATAATTATTCTGAAATGAGCAAAGAAATTTTCATTGTAAACTAATATGATTTACAAAATCATTCATTTGTAGAAATGTGAATATTGCTGATCTCACCATTTCAGTTATAGGCTAGGAACCAACTCCCTTTAGGTTATACATTCAGAAAACAATGCTAGTCTTGGTATATAAATGTACAGAAAGTTGAGGTAATAATCCAATAATTATTTAACTTTTTCTATGTATGCATTCTTAAAATCTTCCCACCAGGGTAAATTATGGAGTCATGAATCATGACCCAGATTGTGCTAATAGCTTGATAGCTTTTAATTTTAAGTTGCCTATTATTTCTTAGAAATAGCAGAGGAAGTTTGATTTAGTGTAAAAGTATTCAGTTGGTCTGTGAGAATTAATGACCTATCTCAAAAATGTAATTTAACTTTTCAAATTATTTGGCTTAATTCACACCCACACATTTGGTCAGAGATACACCTCAAACCTGTAGGTAATTGCACTGATACTTATTAGAGCATATCCACTGCAAATTTCATTTTTCTTCTTGTTAGAAAAAGCACTGAGTATATTTTTTAAAAATCACCTAAATAGATTAGCCAGTGACTTGGCTTTCACATTTTGGAGTCTATGCTTTCTTTCTGCAGTAATATTTAGACAGTGACATCAGTGTTATATTTAGAGTAAAAATACTGATCATGAATATGAAAATTTACCCTTACAAAAGATGCCAACTGAAAAAGTAGTACATTGAAACTAACTTGCAATTGTTATTTTATATGTAATATTTGGCAAAGTATATTCTTCACTGAAGCCTTTCATTTTGCTAATCATATAGTTTTATCATCTTAATTTGTCTTGTTTCTTTACGAGAATATTTTATAGAACAGATAATTCTAGTGTTGTTTGACACATTGATCATGAGTTTCTTTGGCCTAGCTCATTTTTCCTGGATCTACTTAAAACAATTCAACTTATTAAAGATACATACATACATATATATATATATATAAATGCAAAATTTCTGAACCACTTCATAGACACAGAGAGACTATGCATAAAAACAAACCTTAAATATTGTGTTTATTATTGTTGTATGGTACATTCCTCAATCTCCTTTAACTTTTATTCCATGTCATCCAATCCCAGGAACTCCAACAAAAAAAATATATATGCAGGTTTGAACTCTAGGTTCAAAATACAATAAGACTAATTTTCATCTTGTTTTCTCAGCCATATGCTACACATTTTCATTTTCTGCTTCTTCTTTAGTCTCTTTAATTTCCTGATGTAATACCTGAAATTTTTTCAAGTTGTTGTTTTGCTTTGTTTTGTCTGTCTCTCTGATTTCTTAGTCTAATTCTTTCATGTTGACTTCCTCTACCTACCACGTGACTGTTCCCTTTCTTTAGCGGTCTATCTTCTCTTATCATCTAATAATCTTTCGTAAGGATCCCATGCAATATCAATATTGAACTTATAACTTTATGATAATAATTCATAAAGATTTATCTCAGTGTGGATCTTACATCTGATTTCCATAATTGCATATTCAAATGTCAAGCACATTTGAAATTTTTGCAAGGCTCTTATATCATAACTAACATCTAATAAATATGTACTTTATTTCTATTCCTGTATGTGCTTCTGCTTATAATTTTCCATTTTCAGTAGAAGACACCTCTATTCATCTAGTGGCTAATGGCAGAAACTTTCCTCGTTAAGAATTTCCAAATTCAATTCAAGATTATGTTTCATTAAGTTTACCACCATAACTTATTTTAAATCCATCTGTGGTCTCTCTTTCACTATTGGAACCATTATGTGGTTCTAAGTGCATATTGACTCCCTTAGAAGTGACTTTTGAACTGTGTGGGAATATTTTGCTTATCACTATAAATTGTCAGATGAACAGCTTATTATTTTATAGAGATAACAAATATGCTGAACACCTTGCAATATACAGCACAATTGTACACAGTAAAGATATTTTTCTACCACTGAAATTATTTTAACAAAGAGAATTTTATGTAAAAATTAGTTAAACAGGTGTAGGAGGACTTAGAGAACTATACAGGCTAAAAAGGGATACTGAAGTAGTGCAGAAATTCATTTCCATAGAGCTTGACTCCCACCTATAGCGCTGGAGAAACAAAGGGAAAGAATTCTGGTAATTTGAATATAAATTTAGAGGTAGATCATCATGGAAGTCATGCACTAAAGAAGAGAAACTGCCCAGCTGGTGCTGGTGTGCAGGAGCTTAGAAGAGGAGCTGGACTCAAGCATCTGAGAAGGGGAATCTTCTGGCTGTTGCTGATACTTCCAGGAAAGCCCAGTGAGGCTGGTTCTATGAGAGCATAAAAAGAAGCTGGAAACTGGAACGAACTGCTGCCTGGGTGAAATGCCTATTGTCCAGGTGACGCAGATGGGAAGATGTCCCTTTTGCTTGTATTCTAAGCACCCTGGTGCCTTCTGTTGGTAGAACCTTGCAGAAGGCCACTAGCAAAGGAAAAATGTAGTTTGAAGCCTCCCAGTCCCAGAATCATCTAATGTTATTTGGAAGGGCAACTTGGAAGCTCAGGGACAGTTGTTTTACAACTAACATTTTTATTCTTTCTATCATGTCAACTACCTAGATTATAGACTCTTTCTCATTTCTGTTGTCATCGTTAAAAATCACTGATCGTCAGGCCAGGCGCAGGTGCTCATGCCTGTAATCCCAGCACTTTGGGAGGCTGAGGTGTGTGTGGATCATAAGGTCAGGAGATGAAGACCATACTGGCCAACATGGTGAAACCCCATCTCTACTAAAAATACAAAAAATTAGCTGGCCATTGTGCAGCTAATTTTTTGTATTTTTAGTAGAGATGGGTTGGCAGGCACCTGTAGTCCGAGCTACTCGGGAGGCTGAGGCAGGAGAATCACTTGAACCAGGGAGGTGGAGGTTGCAGTAAGCCAAGGTCATGCCACTGCACTCCAGCCCAGGCAACAGAGCTAGACTCTGTCTAAAAAACAAAAATTATTGACCACATGTCACTCTCTCTTAAACCTTAGTTGGTGTCCCTTTAACGTATGATAAAATACAAACCCCTAATTAGCAGGAAGCTGATTAAGAAGTTCCTTCCTTGCTCCCATCTATCTCTTGTACTCTTTCCTTCCATTACAGTGCTACAGTTATAGGATCTCTTCTCTAATCCTGCAATTGTGATAGCATCTTTCTTGCTCAAATAGAAATTCTTTCAATATTTCAGGAGAGCTTTTACTCATATTTCTGTCAAGTGAAGTGTAACTTCTAATGAGTGGTTTTCCCTGATCCCTCAATCCAAATAAGATTACCATTGAATTTTCTGTATGAAGACTTTCATATACCTGCAGTGCAATATCATATAATGTGTGATTATGTATTCACACAGATGATTGATTGTATTGTCACAGACACTAAAACTCCATGAGGGTATAGATTGCACCAGTTTTCTTCAGTATAGTATCTAGCAGAATGTCTGCTTTGTAGTAGGTGTTCCTTATATATTTTCCTAATAGAACTAATAAAATAATTACTGTGATAAATAAGAAGGAATAACAAAATATTTAGTATTTTGCTTTTTTAGTCACTTTTGAGGTCATACTGGTCAAGTATTTTCTTCTTACTGGCAAGTTCCTTTAAAGTACTCCTGAAATCCCTCTGGAGACACAGTTCATTTGATGAAAAATTTTTTATATTTCTGTTTCAAGTTTCATAGTTTGAAGTCTCTTCCTCTTGACTAGAGCTCTCTAGTCTTCAACAAACAGAACATTTATATAAGATAAAATATAAATTCTTAAGAATAAGATGAATATAACATTACTTTTAAAATTCATTTCAGATTAAAAATTCATTATATATCATTAGGCGGTATTATATCATTGGCAACACTTGTTGCCCAGGCTGATCTTGAACTCCTGAGCTCAAGTGATCAGCCAGCCTTGGCCTCTCAAAGTCTTGAGATTACACCTGTGAGCCACTGTGCCCGGCCAAAAGATTTTAAGTAGTAAGGTTTTACAATACAGTTAAGCTAACACACACAATATTAACACCAGATAGAAAATTCTATAAAAGACTTAAAGATCTCTTCTCTGTGTAAGATTATTCTTTTGGAAATATTGTAAAATAGTAATACAAACTGAATGACTAAAAAACTACATAATAGCAAATTTCTATCCAACAGGGCACATAACAAAATAATGCACTTGATGATCTCTCTTTATTCAGGACTATTTTGACATTGTAATCTATTTATTTAGGTACAGAACAGTAGTAGTATTCTCATGTTTCAATAGGTGGCCAATCATTGGCAGAAGCAAGTTTCCTTTAATCACTTCAGGGCTTACTAACTCAGGTTCTAAATAAAATGAGTGATGCAGTCTTTTCTGCAGGCTGTGGTATTCTCAGTGAACACACAGCTTACATTTAACACTGAAACAATCTCCAAAGTAGCTCTATGTCAGAGGCACTTAACAGTGTTGATGGAACAGGCCCCCCCAGCTCGCTCCATTGCCTGTTTCCCAACATTGCTAAACTGAATGTCAGGAACGCAGTAGGTTTCTCAAATGTGAGTTACCATGTTTCCCAGCACTTCCTTTCTCAAGTAGATATCCAAGAGAATAGTAAACACATGTCCACCGGAAAACATTCTACTATTCACAGCAACATTATTTTGAGAGCCAAAAAGTGGGAGCTACCCATATGTCTGCAAAAAAATTAATGGATATATCCATAAATTGATTAACTTTTAGTAATAAATGGGGAAAAGTACTGATACATGCTACAGGCATAGATGAACCTTGAAAACACCACGGTAAGTTAAAGAAGCCAAACCCAAAAGCCCACAATTCCATTTATGTGAACTGTCCTAATAGACCAATTCATAGAGGCAGTAAGTGCATTATTAGTTACCAGGAACTGAGGAGAGAGCAACACAAAAAAATGTCTGCTAATGGATACAGGATTTCTTTTTGAGGTTATGCCAATGTTCTGAAATTAGAAAATGGTGATAATTGCCCAATTTTGTGAATTTTATAAAAATGACTGAATGTGCATTTTAAAAGACAGAATTTTTATATGTTGTATCTGAATATCAAAAATTATAAGAGAAGAAAGGATGGAGGCCAGGATTCATGTTAGGAGGGAATTACAGCAGTTTCTTTAAAAAATAAGAATGGCCGGAACTACATGGAGTGAAGTCATTGGGATAGAAATAAGAGGGTTGAGATATAGTCTAAAAGCAAAACTAATAGTTCGGGTTCAGAAATTTCTACTAATTAAGAATTCTATTTCTTTCTGTGTTTACCTTTAAATTTCTTTTAAATTTCAACTTCCATTTTCCTTATATCAGAAATTTCAGTAAAACTTAGCCAACAATTATTGCCTTTGCTCTTTCTTCTTACTGCAGTATCTTCAAGACTATCTCTGTCTTAGTATTGTGAGACATAAATTGAAATAAAACTTTTTGAAATCTTTATTTAACATAGATCTCTCCCTTCTTCCTATAAAGGTGAATTTTTCTGCTTTATCAATGCCCATGTGGTACCACCCCATATTGGTATATCATTTAGACACTAAGAATGTATTCACTTAATTTATCAACCACAGATTATAAACATTAGAGCAGACACTACATATCTTTTACCTTTGACGACTTCACTCTCAACTAACTCAACAGGAGATACTAGATACATATGGTTGCACAATACCATATGGATAAATAAGAGCTGAGTCAATGACAAATACTTTCTTCACACTGTAATTTGTATTCTTATTATACTGCAATAGTATGCCATAGAGCTTCACTATTTGTGGATTTTATGTTTACAAATTTGCCTGCTTCTTAAAATTTATTTATAACTATAAGTAATATTCTTAGTGATTTAGTGGGCATTTAGGTACATGTACAGTGGTGAAATCTTTGAGTCACCCAGTGCTCCCGTTTCCAGCTGAAGCCAAGATGATGGTCTGCCTTTGTCTTCACCTCTCATCTTATAACCAAGTGGACTGTTCACAGACTACTTAGTAGCGTATTTTTCAAATCTGTGTGGTATTTGTTAGTGATGTAACTGATTCAAATGACCCCAAACATGATAAGGTGAAGGTAGCATTACTAAGAAGTCTGTGATGTGCCTTACACAGAAAATACATGTGTTACAAAAGCTTTGTCTAAGCATAAATTATGGTGCTGTTGGCTGTTAGTTCAATGTTAATAAATCAACGATATATACTAAATGTGTCATTAATCAGAAAGACACATAAAACAAGTTTATATAATGATTGGTTGATGAAAACGTAATGAAAGGCTAACATGAGCCCATCTGTATTTATTCTGTGAGCAATTGCTCAATACTTATTTATTCAGTGTTTGCAGTGACTTTCTAACACGTAATGACTGTGAATAGCAATAATTTTATATGTCACAGAATTTGGAAAACAATTCTCTCTTTGAGCCTCTATACATCTTGTAAGCAAAGGCACCCTTACTTTTGTTCCAGAGTATCTCTTCAAGAATGTTTGTTTAACAAACAGCTTAAGAAGATAGAATTTCCTGCCTGACCAAAAGGCAGGCATATTTACTGCCCACTATAAAAAATGTGAGTTCCCTAAGCTGAGTTTCCCCCTCATGTAACATCACCTACTACACATGCAGATGTCTACCTGGGACCTGTGTGTCATCCTGTTAAACTTGGGGGGGGGGGGGAAGAAACTGACACATACTCTTTGACACTGATTCTATTTATTGTGCCTTATAAATAAAGTCTATTGACCTTGCCCCAAGAAAAGCTGGTCTTGTGCCAGTGTCCATGAAACTGTGAGATTTTTTATTAGCTTATGAACTGGGTAAAATCTCAAGTTTTTCCTAGATCTTAACAATAGTGATAAATATTATTCTTACATAGATTACACATGTATAATAAAATATATGTATCTAATAATTTAATATGTCTTATTTTAGCTAAAGAGTCGGAATATCATGCAAGGTCTAATACTTTGAAATAAATAATACCTGTCTTCCTTGTAAAAATATATTTCTTCATTTTATATTCAAATACCACATAATCAGCTTTTATTGTTTGAATTTAATTTTACTTTAAGAACAATTTGTTCTTTTCTTTTGTGTTCTGGAGCCTCCATTTCAGCATAAGAGAGTCCAATGGGCATATCTTACCAACTCTGCAATTAATGGCATCACATTGGTAGCTGGCAACCACCCATGGGAGAAGCATTTACAACACTGGCACCAAGAAAGATACAAATTGAAGCGGTTTTACTTCAAAAGTTTTTGTTGTTGGTGGTTCTCTTTAAAGCGGTTGCTTTAAAGGCATACCACTGGTACTTAACCTTGGAATACACAAATTTAGAAAAAAAAATTCTATAAACTTTAATTAAGTAAATGTTGTTTACCTGTATTTAGATTTGTGGATTTTGAATAATAAATTATATGTATATATTTTTTCAGCCCTCTAAAGTTGACAGATGCTACCAGAAAAAATTAATTATTTTTGCTTGAAATTCACAGAACCAAATAAATATGTGACTTTTAAATAACTAAACTTTCTTTTTTTATAATTTGTATCATTTCAATCTCTGAGATTTTATATTTTATAACTGCATTATGGGATAACCTGTGTATTTGTAATATATGTACCTATATATATTCCACTTTTTTTTCTTCATTCTTCTTTATTATCCCAAATAATATATTTTAAAAATCTATCTCCTTAGATTTACAAACTTTCCTCTTGTCTTCTTAATATTGTTAATAACAATTTAAGTGATATAAGTCCTTCCAAAATCATTTTGAAGGAATCACAAATCTAACTGTCTTACAGCAAACAACGGACATACTGCTTCATCATTCTTGTTTACGGGGCTGAATGATGTCACCAAGACCTTGGTCCCTCTGCTTTCTGATATCTTCTGTGCTGTTCAATCAGGATATCCTGCTCAATCAGGATATCCTTGGTGCTGAGCTCTTCTCATATTCTCACAGCTTCCCATGCAGGGGAAGAGAAAATCATAGCTTTCCAACAATGGAGAGGTCCCCCACATCTGGACCTCCATGGCCTAAATTGGGTCACATAAACAATTCTTGACTCATGCCTTTTATCCTGTAAGATAGGATACCCTAATTATTATACCAATCAGGACTGACTTTATAGCTGAGGTTGTCAACTTCCCCCACATAAATGGGTTAGATAATTGTTTCCAGAACATTGAAGTATCTGTTTTTCCTTTGTTTGCTTTCTCATCTTCTTTTTTTTATTATAAGGGAAGAAAGGTAAATGAATATGTGCTGTCAAAAACAAGAGATTTCTCTACATTTTATTTTAGTAAATAAACTTTTATAAGTCCATTTAAATTACATAAAAAGGATGAAACGTTTCATAAATAAGTTTAAAAGGCTTGCCATTGCTTTTCTTATGAATAGTTTTAATCTAAGGCAGAAATATTGAATATAGCTAACACAAAACAGAGTCCATTATTTTGTATTCTAAGAAGCAGATGCATATTTTCAAAAATGAAATGAATAATCTATTATTGATACCAGTAGGGAGCTCTTCATTTGAATAGCTTTTGGAAAGAGATTAAGATATAATAGATCTAGAAATGGATATTTGAACCTCTGACCCCATAGTGTCTCAATTCACTATGTCAGATTTCTTGCCTAAAAATGTTTTAATTAGGAGGCCCTGATCCCCAGAGATAGGTTGTATATAGATGTGGCCTTTTTGAAGTTTAAAATAACCAAATAAACAAAAGAGATTAGCTGTTCCATAGAACACAAGTCCTTTAAAATTAGGGGAAAAAAATTAGGGACAATGAATGACTACAGATTTAAATCTCAGACTCCCAAAATAGAATTGATCAATATTCAAATAGCCTTTAACTTGGTAAAGAAAAAATGTCCTTCCCAAGATCAAGGATGAACAAATTCTCACCCATAATATCAGGCAACACAACATTATACAATAGGATACTATTTCTCCACATCCTCTCCAGCATCTGCTGTCTCCAGATTTTTTAATGATCGCCATTCTAACTGGCATGAGATGGTATCTCAATGTGGTTTTGATTTGCATCTCTCTAATGACCAGTGATGATGAGCATTTTTTCATGTGTTTGTTGGCCTCATGTATGTCTTCTTTTGTAAAGTGTCTGTTCATATCCTTTGCCCATTTTTGAATGGGCTTGTTTGTTTTTTTCCTGTAAATCTGTTTGAGTTCTTTGTAAATTCTGGATATCAGCCCATTGTCAGATGCGTAAACTGCAAAGAATTTTTCCCATTCTGATGGTTGCCGATTCACTCTAGTGACTGTTTCTTTTGCCGTGCAGAAGCTGTGGAGTTTGATTAGGTCCCATTTGTCTATTTTGGCTTTTGTTGCCAATGCTTTTGGTGTTTTGGTCATGAAGTCCTTGCCTACTCCTATGTCCTGAATGGTTTTGCCTAGATTTTCTTCTAGGGTTTTTATGGTGTCAGGTCTTATGTTTAAGTCTTTAATCCATCTTGAGTTAATTTTAGTGTAAGGTGTCAGGAAGGGGTCCAGTTTCTGCTTTCTGCACATGGCTAGCCAGTTTTCCCAACACCATTTATTAAACAGGGAATCCTTTTTATATCCAATGGACTATAAATCCTTCTACTATAAGGACACATGCACACGAATGTTCATTGCAGCACTGTTTACAATAGCAAAGACCTGGAACCAACCCAAATGCCCATTGATGATAGACTGGACTGGGAAAATGTGGCACATATACACCATGGAATATTATGCAGCAATCAAAAATGATGAGTTTGTGTCCTTTGTAAAGACATGGATGAATCTGGAGAACATCATTCTCAGCAAACTGACACAAGAACAGAAAAAGAAATACCGCATATTCTCACTCATAGGCGGGTGAGAAACATGAGAACACATGGACACAAGGAGGGGGTCTACTACACACTGGGGTCTATTGGGGGGATGGGGGAGGGACAGCAGGGGGGGGTGGGGAGGGATAGCCTGGGGATAAATGCCAAGTGTGAGTGAAGGGGAGGAAAGCAGCAAAACACACTGCCATGTGTGTACCTATGCAACTATCTTGCATGTTCTGCACATGTACCCCAAAACCTATAATGCAATAAAAATTTAAAAAATTAAAATAAAATAGGATACTAACACTGATTTTTCACACACTCTTACGTCACATCAATTAATTTTAAAAATCTTATTGGGTCCTACAGAAAAGGTTTTCAATCTACATTGTAAATATTATCTTAATAAATGCATTTATTTATTTGGAGGCATGTATCTTAGGAGATTCTTTATAGAAAGGGAAATACATTCCAGTTAATGTTGCTGCTTCATAGCATACATAGTTTCTCTTGCTGACTCCTTATGGAATATAGCTTCATTGCTTATCCACATCCTTTTAATTAAATCGCTAATGAGTCATTACAGTAAAATATCCACACATGTGCACACACACGTACAACACATACGCACAATGGCTGGTGGCTAATTGGGACTGATTCCTTGTCTTAAAGACTTGAGAAAAAAAAAAGATTGCTCTAAAAGACTGTTTTATTCTTTAATCTCAAAATGCAAGATTATTGAATCACAGAGCCTCAATTTATCCTTTAAAAAAGTCATTAATTCATTTATATTCCTCATATGCTTGGTTTTCTGTTTTCTTTTGTTTTTTTCTTGTGACAGGGTCTGGCTCTGTCACCCAGGCTGGAGTGCAGTTGCATGATCTCAGCTCATTGCGTCCTCACCTCCCTGGCTCTAGCCATTGTCCTACATCCACATCCACCTCCTGAGTAGTTGGGACTATAGGCTTGCACCAAAATTCCCAACTCATTTTTGTATTTTTTGTAGAGAGGAGGTTTCACCATGTCATCCAGGCTGGTCTCAAACTCCAAGCTCAAACCATCTACCTGCCTCAGCCTCCCGAAGTGCTGAGATTACAGGTATGAGCCACTGGGCCTGGTAGTATGTTTGTTTTGAAGGATATACAGTCTTCCCAATACATATAAAGTTGATAATTTTATTTTAAAAGTACTATTTCCACTAAGAGATATGAGCAATTAATTCTAAAAAGTGAAATCCCATGGGTAGAGAGATCTGGTCAGCACACAGGTATAAAAACTTTTTCATCTATGGTCTCTGTACTGAATTAATTTGCTGCCACCAAAGAAATGCAGAAAATGCTAATTGGATCCAGTTCTCCCAGTACTTTTGCATTTGTTCTAACACATTTCAACTTATGTCTGTCTTTTGATATATGCTGTCATTGGTGCACTTCTCTTTCTCTTTTTGAAATTACAGCCATAGGATTTTTCTGAAAATATGTAACATGTCATGAGTACATTTGCCCAGCCCTCTCATCTATTGCTAACTAAGAAAAATAAGGTATAATCATTATTCAGTTTATTGTAAATGTATTGTAATGATAATTAATATTGCAAATAATTTAAAAGCCTATTCTAAAAGGGCTTAAGCATTCCAAGAAAATTACAGGCCTTTCTTTCTAGTCAGGCATAGAGGGAAGACAGACAGAGACTGGATGTGAAACTGTATGTGAACTAGAGCAACACCATCTTAAATAGGAGCTGGGTAAAATGAGGCCAAAACCTACTGGGCTGCATTCCCAGATGGTGAAGGCATTCTAAGTCACAGAGTAAGATGGGAGTTCATAAAGACCTTGCTGATAAAACAGGTTGCAGTAAAGGAGCCGGCTAAAACCCACAAAACCAAAATGGTGATGAGAATGACCACTGGTCGTCCTCGCTACTATACTCCCACCAGCGCCGTGAAAGTTGACAAACGCAATGGCAACGTCCAGAAGTTTCCCTATATGGTCTAAAAAGAGGAGACATTAATAATCCACCCCTTGTTTGGCATATTATCAAGAAATCACCATAAAAATGGGCAGTCAGCCGTCCTCAGGGGCTGCTCTGTTTATGGAATAGCCATTCTTTTGTTTCTTTACTTTCTTAATAAACTTGCCTTCTCTTGGCATCTCGGACTTGCCCTGAATTCTTTCTTGTGCAAGATCCAAGAGCCCTCTCTTGGGGTCTGGATCAGGTCCTCTTTCCTGTAACAAAACTGAAGAGTCAATGGGAACACAGGAAATTCAGACTCATTTTAGGTGACTGTCTCTAATTTTCGTTTTTCTATCTCTCTCCTTACTCCCATCCTTACCTCCTTCCCACTCCTTTTCTTCTATTTATTAAAACCAGCTCCGCAAACATTATTGTAATGAAGAATAGAGCTTTAACTGAGATAGTGTGAAGTTTGCCATCAATTTTAAGCAAAAATCTATAGAAATATATAATTTGTGTTCATATAAACATCCATGTATAAAACTACCTATTTTCTTAAACACAGGAAAATTATAGTTAGAAATAATTATTTTCTTATATTTGTGGAAGTCACATTTTTCTCTATTGTATGAAATATAAAAAATGCATGACATTTTAAAGTTTTTTTTTTTTGATTTTCTAATCAGTCTTGTTTCTTAATGTTTGAAAATCAGAAATTGCCTTGGGTAGGTCAGCTGACTGGATTAGATACGGATTATGTGTTTTCGTAAATAAGGCACGGCTTTGATACTTTTATGTATGTTTTAACTCCTAAATACACAGAAAACACTAACAAAGATAATAGTATATTTCCTTATTTTGGGGGAAATGATTGTAGCAAAGTTAGCATGGAGCCACACTATAAAGCTCAACTCAGAATTAACACATTTTGTTTGTCTTTTTCTAATATCAGAAGTCAGTCCAAAAACACACTTTTGTATGTTAAGATTAGTATGTTTTCTATTAAAACACTTTTCTTTTATCATAACCATGTAGCAAACAAATTATCCAAGTGTGAGCAATGAGCATTTCCATTTGGATACAGTTTGAAATGCATAATATTGTTTTCTCACAATGAGATCTAAAGCTTAGCTATTGCTATGATTGCCACTAGTTTGGCAAGTTTTTTCAGTCAGTCATCTTGTGTCACTTCTCCAAAAATAAGAGTAAAAGAAAATGTCGCTCATTTATACATTAATGTAAATAAAAGAATAGAGAAAATAAGTGAACTACAGTTAAATTCTAAATTAGGATAAATGTTCTTTTCTGATTTACGTATTTTAAATGCTCCTATTTTTCACATAGAACTGCTGCCTTTGTTAAGTGCATTGAGAAGTCCCTAAATGTCAAACTAAAACTACAAAAGTTAAGCAATCTATTTTCTGACTAAAAAGCTAGAAGTATTTTCTTTGTGCCTCTGTGAAAGTTATTTCTCATCACATTATAAAAAGATCCGCTGCAGGTTCTTGGCCTCCCTACACGCGAAGAATGGGAGAGTGGGTCTCAGTGTCATCGTAAGTATTACAGCTCAGATAGAACTCATAGACCCAAATAGTGTGTGGTAGTACAGTTTATTAGGCAGAGCAAAAGCACAGCTTCCATGCCGTGGAAGGGGACATGGAGGGGAAGCCGCTGCAGGCTTGCTGCTGGAGATTATATCCGTGAGTTATTCCCCTGAGTTATTCCAGACCCATTCTTGTTCTCCTCCAATGAGAGGGGTTTTCTCAACCTTTCCCTGGATTAATTGATCTTTGAATCCTTTGCCGGATTGGCTACTGTTTTCACACCTTGAGTCACACAGCCTCCGCCTCTAGGGTCCAGAGGCAGGAAAGATTCCTGCCCTTAAACAAAGCCCCTAAAAGCCAGAGGCAGGAAAAGTGGAAACAAAGCCCCCCAGACTACTGGGAAGTCCTTCTAACATAGTCCCTCAATAGGTTAACTAATGGATAACGTATCTGCTGTAGATGTTCCTGGTAAGGAAAACCAAAAGCCAAAGTATAATCTACTATATCATTTTAAATAAAGTCAATGTTTGTATTCAAACTGCCATTCACCACCTCACTCTGTGTTCTTGCTGATACACACAAATAGGCAACAGCTTAATGGTGATTATATATATATATATATATATATATATATATATATATATATATATATATACAAATGCTCAGTTTTACTATTGGGCTAAACAATTGCACAAGTCCCACACTATAGGGTAATCTATTGAAGTTAAAGTGGAAAATATAATATGCTCTCTGATTAACCACAGCTGACTAAAAATGACTAAGTCACCTTAACAGAGAGGACACTTTCTTTAATGGGTCTGCAAAAGTTAGATCCCGCCTGATTTTCTTTCTGCTTGGAGATAGATATACAGCAAAAAGGTCAATCAGGCACCTAGGTAAGAGCTCAAGAATGCAAGAAATATTTTGCAATGTGTAAGCAGTTGTACTTAACGCAGTAACAATACGCACTAGTCAGTATGTTATTGTTTATTGGAAAGAATTATCCAGTAATTTTGCTTATCAAAGTGGCTACTTAATTAGGAAGATCTAAGGTTTGGAAAGAGTTGCAACTTCCTCTCTAATATGTCTATAAAAAGCACAGTCCTAGTATATCCTGCTTTTATAGGAAAAGCCAAGAAATTCCTTTATACATGAAATTGCCTTAGCAAAAAAAGAAAATCGTAACAATGAGAAAATTAGGGCAGTTAAAGAGATCTGATCTGGCCAACCCTCTCTTGCCTTCAAGCTTCCTGTAATTATTCCTGGGCTTATTCCAAGCTAACTTTAGGAGACATTTAGTTTATAGTTAAATGATAATAGCCCTTCCCCAAAACCAACCTCCTTTATAAAGCTAATGAGAGTCCAGGGGGATAGGAGGATGGAGGGATCTGTATTCTGCTAAGCTGTAGACAGAAAACTTTGCCAGCCATTATTCTGGAGGTCCCAAGATATATGACTGCCTTAATTACTATTGTAGATAACATCACTATTGCAGAACCTAAGATTGGCTTTTTGAGATACCTTTTTCAGGTTTTGGCTGTCTGACACTAATGGCTCTACCTGGACCTGCCAACCACTCCTGTGGCCCCACCCAGAAGCCACTCAGCATGCAGGAGGACCATTTCCCACACCCATATGATTAAACCTGCAACCAATCAGCAGCCAGCTCCATTGCCTAGCCACTTCCACCCCTTCCTCCAAACTACGTTTGAAAAACCTTAGCCCCTGAATTCTCTAAGACTGATTTGGGTAATAACAAAACTCAGGGCTCCCATTTAGTCAACTCTCTGTCAATTAAACACTCTCCATGGCAATTACCCTGCCTTGATAAATTGACTCTGTCTGGTCTGTGGGCAAGAAGAATCTATTGGGCAGTTACAGCCAAAGAATTCTTTATACATATTTTTAAACCCAAATAAGCTTTATTCTTCACTCATACTTAAAAAAAAATAGTGCAATACCTCCCCCATGCCTTAATTACTATGACTCTTGATTATATACATGTACAAATACACACTTATATGTATATACATAGAGAAAACATTTTTGTTATCTAAAAATTTTAAAGAATCAAAACTCTTGGGAAAAAAATGTTACAAACTTGCATAAAAATAAATATCCATCAATATTTTATTCAAGATTTATATATTCTAATCCATTAGAATCTTAGGACATGGATAAAATATTAAGATAAAGCCACATGAATTAGTATAGTTCTTTTTGACAATGTATCTCCAGTATATAACAGAACCATTAAATTAGTAAACATTGGGCATATTTTGTTTCAATTTTTCTAGATGTAGATCTTGATTTTTGTAAAGCAATTTTTGTGTTTTATCTGTCTGTAATTACTTTAAAATCTTGTTGGCAATTACTGCACAGACTGTCATTTGTGTGTAGGAATGTAGTATGTTATGCTACACTGCAGATGCTAGAAAGCAAAAAAATTACATTTTTAGAATCAACAGGTAAAATTCTGGACTTGACTTATATTCCCTCTGTCAGGTGAAATCAAGGTGTATCTAGAAGGCAGCATTGAGACAAAGAACATCATATGTTGGATTCTGATAAACTGACTGACCACCATAAGGGTTGCGTTTTGCTGGAACTGATCATACATACTGAGTTATGCTGCCATGGCCAGTATGGGAGAGAACTTAAGTTTACCTATTAGCAGCAGTGAATCTGTGTGGATCTGCAAAAAACTCAGTTATTGCCTCTTCAGAAGAAATAATTTGATCAAGGCAAATCAGGCAGAGTGAGAGGCTGAGGCAGGTTTTAGAGCAGGAGTGGAAGTTTGTTAAAAAGTTGCAGTGCAGAAACGAAAGGAGTAAAGCACACTTGGAAGAGGGCCAAGTGGGCAACTTGGATGATTCAAGTACCCAATTTTACCGTTGACTTGGTGTTTCATATACTGACATTTTTCCGGGGTCCATGTTACTTCTCCTCTGATTCTTTCCTATGCTGGCTGTCCACATGGGCAATGGCCTGCCAGCACTTGAGAGGGGCTGCATGCCCAGTGTGTTTACTGGAGTTCCTCACATGCTCCCTTGAGGCATTCCTCCCTTACCAGTTGAATGTTCCTAGGAGGTTGTGTACCAGGTAAACTCTGCCATTTTGCCTTTTTATGCACATGCTTGAGCCCACTTGCCCAAGTCCTGAGATCTTGATAGGGAAACTGATGATCACAAGTTTCATCCTACCTGTTGAGAGACTGCGTTTCCCTGGCCCTGGCTGGAACCAATTTTTATTTTAGAGAGACAGTGTAACAACCACCTGCCCATCACCTGATGTTTATCTGACATTCCTGGTTGAGGGGGTTGGGGCCTTTCTGCCCTACTCATGTCTGACTACCTACCTACTATAATATAACCTTCTAAATTATTCTGAAAATCACCTAATTTCTAGAATGAAAGTTATTTTTACTATGTTTAATTAAAATAAATCAACAAATATGCTCTGAATAATTATAAGTAATAACGAATAAAATGGAAATCTAAGATGGGCCATCTGATCTCATTGAGGGTGAAGGTATTAAGGATTTAATCAGCATTAGAAACTGAGATACTAGGAGTCCATGGAGTGTGGTGATCTGCTTCTAGGTCTGCTGCTGGAAGCTATTACTGAGGAACACATATGGCTGCCAAAAGCCTTCTGGCTTTCAGTCAACAAAAGATGTTTCTCTAGTAGGAGTCTGCTGGAGGCAAGGAGCATTGTAACATTGCCTTTATGACCCACTGAGATTATCTTTTGACTGATCAAGATAATATATAGTATATAGGCAATGAGTCAAACAATACTGGGAGAAAAGCAGTGCAGTAACCTAGGACTTTGGAGCAAATCCATGCACATCTCATGAAATCAGTCTTATAAAAATAGACCTTGCCTTGCTTCTGAGTCCTAACAGAGGTTGAGTATCTCAACTTAGAGCATCAAATGACTATGACTACTAAGATATTTGTTATAAATTGGTGTTATCTGATCCACCTCGTCATATTTTTTGTTGGGCAGTAGAATCAAGTGGAGGTAGTAAATATGACATCAGATGCAAGCAGGTTCCTAAGGTGTAAGCATTTGTGGCTCCTTTCCAAGTACATCTCCTCTTTGATTAACTTCTACCTTTACTCAACTCACATTGCTGGCCTCAATGCTCAAATCATCAAAGAACAAAATATTAAGATGCTTGAAAGGTAATTCTTCATGAAGTGCTGACACTGGGCAGTAATGAACTTCTGTAGACCAGTAATGAACTTCTGCTCTTGCACGGTGGCCCAAGACCCTGAGAACAATTTTCTATGTCTATATTAGTCTATTCTTGCACTGCTATAGAGAAATATCTGAGTCTAGGTAATTTATAAAGAAAATAGGTTTAATTGGCTCACAGTTCTGCATGCTGTACAGTAAGTATAGCGGCTTCTGCTTACAGGGTGGCCTCAGGAAACTTACAATCATGGCAGAAGGCAAAGGTGAAGTAGACATGTCTTCCATGTCCATAGCAGGAGGAAGTGGGGAGGGGGAGGCCACACACTTTTAAATAACCAAATCTCATGAGAACTCTATCACAAGAACAGCATCAAAGGTGGAAATCTGCCTACATTATCCAGTTACCTCCCATCAGCCCCCACCTCAAACACTGAAGATTATAATTTGACATAAGATTTGGGCAACAAAACAGATTCAGACCATATCAGTGTCTCATATGACCATCCATCTGATAAATGCAGATGCTCAATTACATTTCATTATGTCCATCATATAGGGTATGACAATTTGTGTTTGCTAGAATAAACACTTATATTGGGGATGGATTTACTATCCCAACCTACCATACCTCTCTCAGTGGCACCACTAAAAAATTTCTTGAATATCTTCTTAATTGCCATGGCATACCACTCGATTTTGTTTCTAAACAAACGTTTGCATTTTAAAGAAAAGGAGAGCAGTCAATAGGATAATTTAATGAGACTAACTGATATTATCATATTTCTCATCAAGAATTTCACCAAGTATTAGGAATATATGAAATTGAGCTCCAGAAACTCAGTTAGAAAGTCAGCTGAGACATAAAACTTGCAACTTCAAGGTTGTGTACCACAGGATTTGGTATACAGTTTGAGATAATGCATAGTGCTTAATGCTGTCTCTCTCATTGCCAGAATATATTGGCCCCTAAACTAAGGGGTAAAAGTGGAAGTATTGTTTCTCTTAGTTGCAAACCTGCAAATACTTTGTTTCTATTCTCCATACATTTAGTCTTTGCTTGTTTAGAGGTTTTAATTTCTAAAGGAGAAATGCTTCTACTAGGGGACATGGTGACATTTCTTATACTCTGGACAGGTTAGACTGCAGTCTGGCCATTTTGCAGTCCTTCTGTCTAAATAAAGACATGAAAGTAAAAATGTGTGATGCAGATCCTGATCATAAAAGGGAAAGAGTTTCTTCAACACAATGTTGGTAGAATGGTCCACACATATATTAACCTGGGGGAGCACTAGTAGGACTTCCATCACAGTGATAATACTAAAACAATAGAATATATGGGAAAAATCATGGAGATTCAGCTATTTCAGTAAAAATATTGATGTCATTTCATGCAAACAAATCTTGTCCAGAGGAGATGCTATCTGTAAGCGAAGGAAATGAAATGGACAATGAGAGCAGAAGATCAAACTTTTAAAAATGATTATATACTTAATAAGATGGCTCCAGAATGTGCATATCAATAATCAACAGAATAGAATGAATAAGCAAATTAAATATCAACTATATGACTTCTAACACACTTCTCTGTCAATAGCCGAAAAGTACAAAAATTAGTGCATCTATAGTTAATATGTGTAACATAATGAACAAATTTGACTTAATTGACAAATATGACCCGCCATATTAAACACTGCAGAATATATGTTCTTTTCAAGATCATAAACAACATTTATAAAATTTCAAATCATATATGAAGTCCTAAACAATTTAAAAATAATTAAAATCATTAAGAGTATATTTCCAACCATAGTAGCATTAAAATTAAAATAAATTACATAAATAAAATCAGAAAGGCCAACAGTGTAGAAATTAAGTAATAGACTACTAAACAACCCAAGAGCCAAAGATATAATCACACTGGAAATAAGAAAGTACTTTAAAAGATAAGAAAATATGCTATAGTGAGACTTGAAGAATGTAGCTAAAGCAGTATTTAGAAAAAAATATATTGCCTTAAATTAACATGTAAAAAGACTGTCTAAAATGAAACAACTGCAACATGCATGATTAGAGGCAAGAAAATGGAAAACAGGCAAAACCTGCGTCTATTAAAAGGAAGTATAGTAAAGATAACAGAAGAAATCAGTGCTATGAAGAAAAAATGTGCAATAGTAAAAAACTAAAATTTAAATGCTGCCACTTTGGAAATATCAATGAAATTGATAAGCCATTAGACTGTTCATAAGAACAAAGGAGAGAAAACACAAATTACTAATATTAGAAATAAAAAAGTATATAGCAATGTAGACTAAAGAGGCCTCAAAAACTTTAATAAAGAATACCGATAAATTTTAAATAAATAAATTTGCTATGGTGAGTGAAATAAATTAATATTTCAAAGAATACAACTTAAGGCTGGGCGCAGTGGCTCACGCCAGTAATCCCAGCACTTTGGGAGGCCGAGGAGGGCGAATCACGAGGTAAAGAGATCAAGATAATCTTGGTCAACATGGAAAAACCCTGTCTCTACTAAAATACAAAAATTAGCTGGACATGGTGGCTCACACCTGTAATCCCAGCTATTCAGGAGGCTGAGGCAGGAGAATTGCTTGAACCCAGGAGGCAGAGGTTGCAGTGAGCTGAGCGAGCACCACTGCACTCCAGCCTGGTGCCTGGTGACAGAGCGAGACTCTGTCTCAAACAAAACAAAACAAAAACAAAAAAAATATGTATAACTTACAACTAAACACCAAAAATAAAACAATAAAACGAGGAAAAGATATTCATTCATAATATTAGGTGACTGAATACTAGTTACCCTGGCAGAGGATAGAATTCCAAAGGGTACTTGTGAAATGTTGTGTCCTATTTCTTGGTAGAACTATTCTGTATTTTAGAAGTGTAGGACTGCATAGACAATAATACACCAGTGTCATTTATTTTATTATATACATACACTGGTTTATTTATTATAAATGATACCAGTGTCACTTATTTTTATTTAAAATAATAATATATTGAAAAATCTGTATTTGATGTTGATGTTTAAGTAATCTTAAATATAGATGTTTTGAACAATAAAATAAATGACACTGCTATTGGGTTATAATCCACAGAATAAAACAAATAACCATAAGTTTATGCTGATATAAAAGTTCTTTATAAGAAAAATTCAGGCCAGGTTTGGTGGTTCATGTATTCCCAGCACTTTGGGAGGCTGAGGCAGATCGATCAAGAAGTCAGGAGTTCGAGACCAGCTTGGCCAGCATGGTGAGACCCCATTTCTACCAAAAATACAAAGATTAGCCAGGCATGGTGGTGTGCACCTGTACTCCCAGCTATTCAGAAATCTGAGGCAGGAGAATTGCTTGAGCCCGGGAGGCAGAGGTTGCAGTGAGCTGAGATTACACCACTGCACTCCAGCCTGGGCAACAGAGCAAGACTCTGTCTCAAAAAATAATAATAATAATAAAAATATATAGAAATAATGAGGAAAATGGAAATCTGTCTTTAAATTTCATAACATTGACAGCAGTGACAGTACATCTGTACATCTGATGTAGCAGGGATGCCAGCTACAGTGTGGGAAGAGCAGATGGGGCTGTGTTCCCCTCAAAGCCCATGGGATCCAGGAATAGGCAGGAGCCTTGCCACTGACCAAGTTGTCAGGGATGGAGCCCTGTGCTTCTGAGCATAGCTTAGCCAGCCATGGCTCCAGACTAAGGCATCACTGTGTTCTCGGACACTTGGAAAGCCCCTCGGCCCCTGCAGGCTCAGAAGTGCCTGCTCCCATTCTTCCCCACCCTGATGCCTACTCTGTTTTTGAGGCAAAGTTGAAGATGAGCCCAGGCACTGTCACGACACAGCCAGGGGTGTGTACACTCAAGATGGCACTCACATGCCAGCCTCCTGCCACCCTGGCCTTCTCTGGATTTCAGGTGCCAATGAACACAGGAAGGAGGCCAGGGGTAGCTGGGGGTATCTCAGCATGGGCTTGCAGGTACCCCTCAGCATGAACAGCCTGGGTGCTGTGTACAGACAGCATATTAATAACAGAGGCAGAGTTTCCTGGCCAGAAAAGGGTGGGCCCCTGGTGAAACCCTATCGTCAGGCTAGGGATGGCCTGAATCCTGGGCTGCCAGTTGCAGGTGGAGTTTGGGCCTGGAGTGAGAACTTATGGTACTTTTTCTGGGACCACCCATGTTTACCCATGGACAATCAGCACATACTTCCTCCCTTCTGAGCCCATAAAACCCTCTGGACTCAGCCAGACTCACACAGATGTCAGGTCTACCAGCGGTGGGAAAGAGATACCCACTTCAGGTCTCCTCTACTTGACTTGTTCCACTGACTATGGAATGGAGCCATGTACTGCAGGCCTCCTATTGGCTGAGAGCTGCACACTTGTTGGAATAACCTTCCTGCATAAAGGAACTACTCACTTCAGGTCTCCTGAGAGCTGTTCTGTTACTCAGTGAAGCGCCTCTCTGCCTCGCTCACCCTCCAGTTATCCACATACCTCATTCTTCTTAGATGCAGGACAAGAACTCGGAACCTACCGAATGGTGGGACTGAAAGAGCTGTAACACAAATAGGGCTGAAACACACCCCTGCTTGCCACATTGTGGGCCTTGAGGAGGGAAGAGCTGTGGTCCTCTGAGGAGCCCAGACCTAGGGACTCCCTGAGTCAGGGCTGTGACACTCTTTGAGGTTTCGTGGTTTCTGGTATCTCCAGGATTCCTGGCACCACCATGCTCCCCTCTTCCAAACATGGGTATCTGCAGCAGAAGCCACATGCAGTACCTCTGGTCCAGCTGCAGCCTCACATGGAGCTGGCACCTGTGCCAGTGCCTGGAGCTGCCTGTCTCACTGCAGTAAGCCAGTGTGCCTGGCTGTGCACAGTGATTGGACCCTCCGCTTGCTCAACCACACACCCCTTGCTGCTATAGATCTGGCTCACCCTTGGCAGGTGTGGGATCTGGGCTTATAGTGCAAGCTGAGCACAGCCTACTGGGCTTAAGGAGCGGAAGGAGCCCAGCAGGCACAAGCAATACTCAGGCAGAAGGCACCGCTGGCCACAGAAGTTTCTTGTTGGTGAAGCAATACCCCAAAGATCTTGTGACAGCATCCTCTGGGAAGTTTCTCTAGAACTATTTTCATAATTGCTGTTTTTGTTATTAGCTGGATCAAATCTACTGAAAAGCCTATCAAACACATTCTTTATTTCTGTTAATCTGTTTTTGTTTTTAAAATTTTATGGTAATTCTTTTTTATTCTTTCTTAAATTTTCCATCTTTTCTTCTTACATTATCCAACTATTTTTGGTATAGACTTTGTATTAGAAGACATACAAAATTTTCCATATAGTAGATTTTCCAGCTACTTTTTCCACTAGAGCCTGAAACATATTAATCATAGTTCTGATGAAATCTTAGTCGTTCAGTGGGCCAGTGTCTCCGGGCTGTGACTTTCACAAATATTCAGTGATACAGCTGTCTTTTCTTTTTAACCTCCTGCTCTTTTTTCTCTTCACTGACAACGGCATCCTGATCTACCTTCTTCAAGCCCTAACTCACACTAATTTGGCTCTCCCTACACATTCGCAGACAGTGGGAGGCTAGAGGGAGCTGATGTGGAAGCAGTGCCCTACCCCAAGCTGGTATAAAGCTCTGGAAAAGTCTTTTCTCTGTAAAGGTTTTTGTTCTTCTTCTTGTTGTTGTTTTAATGGACAGGTCTCTGGGTGTATTTCACAATGATTACTATATCCCCTCTCAGACAGAACCAGCAGTGGAGTGTCTTCTCCATGGAAATCTGATCAATTCTTGGAAAGAGAGCCTATTGAGGGATCTCCCTCTGTGACCCACACGGAGTTTCTCACTATCATGCTAGTTCTTACTTGTCCTCTAGTAATTTACCGAAATTTATCGTGTAACAGTTCATACTAGCTTTTGGCTCCAGATATGCAGATCTTAACTGTGTCTCCCTTGAAGTTGCTGCCTCTCCAGATCTGAGGATGGTGGTTTGCCTTGCAACCTCAGTTCTCCATGTGGTCTAAGAAAACCCAGAGATTTTCAGTTTATCCAGCCTTCTCTTTCTATAAGGATTCGGTATAGACAGCAAGGTCTTTACATAGCAGAAGTTGTCCTGCCAATAGTTTTTGATTTCCATCTATGTTTGGATGCTTTCTGTTGTTCAACCTGGTTAGTCTTCTTCCTACCACAGATTTTTGCATTTGCTTTAGTCTGTCTCAAATGCTTCCATTCCAGTCTTCAACTAGATAGCACTTCCTTCAAAACTGAAATAATACTTACCAAGATACACAAGAGAGTTCTTCGCTATAGCTCTAGGACTGCTACCACTACATTGTACCCAGACATATACGACAGATGCGCTGTATACATCTACGTCTGTGTCTAATTTTTATTCACATATCCTACTGTTTCTTCTTTAATTGTATTTGCAGTTTTTGACTGAAACCATATAGTTCAATTAATATATGTTACTGCAAACAATCTCTTAGCTCCAGTAAATGAAAATAAATATCTGTTCTTGTTCATTGGTTCTTGTTCATAATGGTTTTTCCAAAAGACAGCCATTATTTCTATTTAAAGATAAAAAATGGATACAGAATGAGAGAAAATGAAAGTATGCTTTTATTACTGACATTTCTATTATTATAATATCTCCTTAAAACAAATAAAATTAGCAACTATTGCCTGCTAATAGCAGTAGCTTCTTTTGGAAAATAGCAATGCTAAGCTAATGTTTATTTTAGGGAAGATGAAAATAGAAAATATTCTAAAGCTCCATTTCCACACAATTCTGAATATGTCATAACTTTCATTTGAGTATTACATTACAGTGATACAAATAAGATATTTTAAGTAATAAATTATGGGCCCAAATTTAGATTACACTGAAAGTACCTTATCAGGATCGCTATCACTGTAAGTGTTCAATATTGTTAGTATCAGTATCACTGTAAGTGTTCAGTCTATGGCTTCAATGAAAGTTGCTACACATTTGGAATTTTGGGGAAATGCAGCATCAGAACATTCAATATCTTATTTAATCTTAAAATACATAAAGTATATCTGTGTGTATGTGTATGTATATATATGAACTTGTGCAATCAGTCCTTCAGTGTCACACACACACACCAGATACACACACCTATGCAGTGTCACAAAAAGAGTGACTACATGCTCACATGTTCTCATAGCATGATGGCATGATGTTAAGTTCCTATTTTTCCAAACAGTCCCCGCTTATACACCTGTGTGTCACCACATAATTATTATTAAATATTGATGCTATCAAGTCATTTAATTGGAAAGAATATCATGTAGAAGGCAAAATCCATTTGTATTATGCATTTATCTACCGTTCTCAGGAAGGTATTTACTCTCTGCATTAACTATTTAAGTGAACAAATATTATAAACTAACAAATATAAATAAAACATGCACAGGAAAATAGCTTGTGTTTTTCAATATGCCTTGAAATCTTACCTTCTATATAAACATGTTACAATATTAGACAAGATCCAGGGGTGAGGAAAAGCAGTGTTTTTCCTGCTGAAGTGTGCAATAGCAGAGGTGAAAGAGTTTGAGAGGCTGAGCGTGGTGACTCACACCTGTAATCTTAGCATTTTGGAAAGCCAAAGCGGGCGGATCACTTGAAGTTGGGAGTTTGAGACCAGCCTGACCAACATGGAGAAACCCCATCTCTACTAAAGATACGAAATTATCTAGGTGTGGTGGCGCATGCCTGTAATCCCAGCTACTTTGGGAGGCCGAGGTGGACAGATCACTTGAGGTCAAGAGCTCAAGACCAACCTGACCAACACGGAGAAACCTCATCTAGACTAAAAATACAAAATTGGCTGGGCATGGTTGTGCATGCCTGTAATTTCAACTACTTGGGAGGCTGAGGCAGGAGAATCACTTGAACCTGGGAGGGGAAGATTGTGGTGAGCCAAGACCATGCCATTGCACTCCAGCCTGGGCAAAAAGAGTGAAAAACTCTGTGTCAAAAAAAAAAGAGTTTGAGAAGCTAAAGAAGATCAAACATGAAGGGGGGAGTTCTGTTATACTCAGTGCTTTGAATATGAAAAACAGTCTTTAACAGCACAGATAAATGTTGGGTGCCAGCCCCAACCCTGTACATGTGTGCCCTTAGTCCCGGTGGTGATGAGGGAGTGAGAAAAGAAATAAAGACAAAGATAAGAGTCAAGTTTCAAAATATGGGTCCAGGGACCAAGGTAAGTGCAGGGACCACCCTGGCCCTGAGCTCTGGGCTCCACACATTTCTGTTAGGTGCATTATCTCATTAACCTTGTGGGCTGTGGTGAGGGGAGGTGAGAAGGGTAAACTAAAAGCTATTCTGGGGTAAGATAGCTGAGGGTAGAGCGTGAATCTGCAGCATTCAATAGCACATGTGATTCTTCTAAGAAATGCTAACCTAGAACACTGAATTTTACCACTGAATTTTATCAAGGTGCATCTGCATGGAAGCTGCCACCAAGTGTGACCACACACAATGCATCAAGGGGCATTTATCTCCCGAGCATTGTGGACACAGAGAATGAGTTATTCCATATTCCAAGAACCTAGGCACAGCCTGTGGCACTCCGGTTATCTCTGCCCTGCAAGGCCTTCCTGCCTTGCAAGCTCCCACCTGCAAAGACCCTCCCAAGTCTTGTGAGCAGAGGTCGCATTCCCTCCCAGAGTTCTTGCACAAGCCCTCTTTATGAGACCCTCATGCAGACCCTGTATTGAGAAGAGACCGCAGGACCAAAGCAGTCTTTCCTGCCTTGCAAGCACACCGCAGCGCTCCACGGTTTTAAAGCGCACTCGTGTGGCCTTTGCTATAGGCCTCCTGTTGCCGCTTGATTTCTGTTTTTAAGACCTTAAACAATTTTTATTTTACTTCACCATTGTTTGGAGTTGTCTTAACTCAATATTTGATCCGTGGTATGACTCTCAGTGTATAAAATGCAAAGTAAGCTTGTAGTCATTTAACTAGAAATAACATAGGTCTGTCCCTGGCCATCTTCGCCCACGGATAGATATGTAGAATTGTCAGCTAAAAATTTCTTGAGTTGTTTATTTGTCCGAAAACCTATTTTAATAACTGGCAATTTTTACAACTGATAATGTTACTATAAACAAACCACTGTATTATTATTATATTTCTATTTGAAAAAAAATACATGAAAGTTAACCATTAAAATAGGACAGTGTGTAAATCTCACGTTTTCCCGGCCTTGGACAGACGCTATTGAATTATTGAGACCGAATTGTCCACTGCATCTTGGAATAATCAGGGAAGACTTCTCACCGGCAAAGGATCTGAAGTATGGACAGAAACAAAGCAAGCAGAGAGGAGTGCATTCTCCAGGGTCTGGAAAGGTAAGATATAAGACATGTTGGTTGATTGGCATCTAGTAGAGTTCAGGGGAGTGTGCAGGGCCTATATTGGAGTAAATGTGAATACTCTTATAAAAATATGATGTTAAGCCTGTTTGGGGGAGTTCAAAGATATGTTAGAGGAATATTCATTTTATAGGAAGTACTAAACCTTCAGAGGTATTTGACCAAGTGAGTGCCAACATGTACAGCAAACAAAAAAATGTGTTTGCCCCCGAATATAACTTTCCACGATATTTACACGAAAGAAAACTGGCCCCAATTATCTCAGTCCTTAGTACTATAATAATTGATCTGAAAAACTTAGCACATGAACTCTTCCTTGCAAACTCTTTGACTGCTGTTTCTCACACAAGCCTGTTGTCCCTCTCCATATGTATTATGTTTTAATTATTTGGTTAATAACATGAATTTGGTTATACATGTTCAGCTATTCTTCATTTTCTTTCACAAATTTCTATTTGGATATATCAAATACCTACTAGATCCAGTGGGTACCCCAGATTTTATTAATGTTACTGGCTTTAGCATTATGACCCCTTAAAACTTTCACACTCACTGCAGAAACTGTCATGGTTTTATTTCTTCCCCTTTGTATTGCTTATTCTCCAAAATGAATCCTCATGTCCTTCTCTCTAATTTCATTAGCAGCTACTGTACCAAATCTTTTCTGTAATCACAAGTCAGCATGGTAAATATCTATTTTCAGATCCCACAACTAGATCACATTGCTTTTTAGTTTTCAAACAGAACTGCACTGTAGCTATGAGACCTTTACAGTAGCAATTTCACAAATTTTGCAATAAACATTATTATATTTCTTACTTTGACCATTTAAAACAAGGTTGTTTGATAAAAAATAGTCAGCTGAAGGTTTGCCATCTGAGCAGTGTGTGACTGTTCATTGAAGAAATGTATTACGTAAATTGTCTATGATTTTTAGGCTATCACTAGCCCAAGAACATGTAATAGAGTGAAATTTTTTAGTGTGTACTGTTTATAAGTTTTCTTACTTTTCAATACTAAGAAATTGGGAGAAAAAACAAACTTTCTATTTGTGAAGATTTATAAACATCTTAAAATTGGTATTTAAATAGATGAATTATTTGCTGAAATAGTAGGTTTTAATTAAAGCTGCATAACGAGTAATGTTACAGTACAGTACAAAAATTTGTCTTACAAGATTAAATTATTAACTTGTTTTATAACCCTTACATGATTTATGCAATGCTAATTAAAGTGTAGCGAAGTAATGTCATCAACACAGGACCAATGCTTCTCATTTCAAAAACTACTTATGAAAATTTCATTTCTTAAAATGGAATTTGTAATTTATTTTTCTGTAGCACTTACATAATGTGTACTCACTAGGATTTAATGAAACACATTTACATGGGATTTAAACATTTCTTTTTATTAAAATTATATTTTAACTCTGAACCAATTTAGACTGTGGCTATTTTTTTTCACATAAATGTCCTCAATAACAGATCATCTTTTTGATTTTCCAGAGAATCAGTTCACATCTGCTTATTTAAACTATTGCATTCTTTATAGAGATCTAATTATTGCTAATCTACTGTGCTTGAGGGAAAGGAAGCTGCATTAAGCTAGCTGACACAAAATTCAAGAACACTGAGACAAAACTTGAAAAGAGGGAGAGAAAACACTAAATGACTGATGACTGAGGCATAAAATACAAAGCATCTAATCCTTCCAAATGTTTTAGTGTTTTCCTTTGTTCACTTTGTCTTTGTTGGTCAAAATATGAATTATAATTACCTAATGCTCCAAAGAAATAACAACAAACTTCCAGAGGAAGTAAATGTTGCCATTACTATTTCCTTCTAAGATATTAATAAGCATTCTTCAAACTCATTAAATTGTATCCATCTTTTTGAAAAGAAAAAAAAATATGCTAGTATTGGCTTTTAGTTCTGATTAGTTTTACTATAGTTCACTCCTGTTAAATACTCATAAAAGTATTTAATCTGGGAAAGATCATAATGCCAAAGAGCATGTAAATGTAATCAAATAAGCATTCAGACATCTCTTTCTGATTTGGCATATGATTTGATATGGAATCTTCTATTCCATAGAAGTATTAATTAGTTAAAGAAACGTTATTTCCTGAAGGATGTCTCATGAAAAAGATCCAAAAGTTAGTTTTTAAAGCAAGATTCACAGATCAAACATCTTGAGAAAAAAATGTGTTTCATCATCCACTAAGAGAGTTGCAGTCAGCTTAGAATACAAAAATAAAAGACTTTGGAAAATGCTCCTTAAAGTTTTCAAATTCTTTTCACCATAATCTAATTTTTATGAAATAATTCAAATGTCTGAAGCATTGTTCCTCTCATGAACCCTGGTCTGTGACCATACTGTCTAAAAATGTGTGGTAATATCAGTGAATATAATAGATAAAAGTAGTTTATTATATATGGGAAGGAAAAGATTGGCAAAAGGAAAAGTGAATTGTTTAGATGCAGTATCAGAAATGATTGCTGGTTTCAACTTTAGGGTCAGTGGAGGAAAGTGTGTATAGTACTACTGGTTTACAATGATAATGAAATTACCATATTTCTTTTGCTTGTGTTTATTCAATTGTCACTTTGAGGATATATATAATTAGTAAATATATATTCAGACATAATCCTTACACAGTATGTAAATTTCTAAAGTATCATAAACAAAAATAAAAATAATATGACTTTGATAAAATATTTTTAAAGGTAACTTGATCAGTCTCTTTTTAATTTTTGTTTCAGGATTAACACCATGTAATGTTACCAGTCCAATTACAATGAGAAAATGAAACCAGACAAATTGTCCCAAAGAACTGATATTTTTAGTCTTTTTTAAATAACCATAGAACTTGAGGCTCCCATCTTAAATCTTGAAACTTACATTTGTCTTATCTGAGTCCCTTCCTCAGGAAACCATTTTTGGTCATCCCAAATAGTATCAAAAGACTGAAACTCAGCAGATCACCATATTCAGACAGTGGGAGGCCAGACCCTTTATCTTTCATGGTTTCTTTTCCCCTCCTTAGTTCCTGTTTACCTGCATGTAGTTACATTCCTTCCTGGCTACATAAACCCCCAGTTTTGCTTGGCCAAAGAGATGGATTTGAGACCGATTCCTGTTCTCACTGCAACACCCAAATAAAGCCTTCTTCCCTGGCAATATTTGCTGTCTCAGTGATTGGCTTTCTGGGCAGCGAGTGGCAGAACCTAGACCAGACACTTGTGTTTTGGTAACAGAATATGCATTTTAAATGCTCAATAAATGTCTAATTTTTACTTTGTTCATGTTATACCAGTGGTTTAAGCAGTTTTCAATAATTTAAGCATTTATTACATAGGCAATTCAGCCACATGAGCAAATAGCTCATTCATATATAGGCACTTTCTGAAATGTAATGTTAGCATTAAATCTTAGTGATTTAATGGATAGATCTATTACTTGGGTTTAAAAATCTAGAATGTACAGGGAACTGTTTCTTTTTCATACCAGGTCTAGGAAAGGCCTAAAAATATAAAGCATGTTATAATGTATCCAATGACATCAAGGAGTTTAGAAGAGATACAGTGAAAATCCATTAATGCTATTGAGTTGCTATAGCATGTGGCTATAACAAGTAAGTGAATGGCATAAACATACAACTAAACTACATTGATGATCACTATACTTTGATTACACTAAATAAAATACTTTGATTACACTAAATAAAATACCTAACCTCTTTTTGGAGTAAAATATATAATATTAGTATTTTAATTGTATTCCTAAATGTTGAAAATTGAGTCAAATGAGAAATAATACTTATCAGTCATGAGATACTTGATTTTTTTGCAGAATATCAAGATTCGGATCTTTTCTTACCCTAATTTTGGCTTTATGATTGAGGGTCAGCTAGTTGACATTTTTGTGCCTCCACTGTTCTCATCAATACCAACTGGGATATCATACCCTGCCTAACTATTTTGCTAACATTCCTCAGTGTATATTAATATGCATAATCATAGCTTTATTTTATGAAATTCACAGTTCAGTCTGCCTTTTGTAGGAAAACTAAAGTTTAATAATTAAGTATATTAATATTATCCTTCAGTTTCTTTGAATTATGCAATCTATTATAAAAAATGAATTGAAAATAATATTAAAAGGAGATTTTCAATAGAAAAGTCATTATTTAAACATGCTTATAAGTTCTGACTCCTTTATACTTTTTAATTTGTGAATTTGTAAAGTTTAAAAAATGATTTAAATGATGAAAATTTAGGTTGTGTACCTTGAATCACAATAAATATAAAATAACGTTTAAAAATGGCCATCATAACAACCGTACCAGCATTTGTATTTTAAATGGTTGAATTTTTTTTCAGAATAATACATCTATAAATGGTCTACATAGTAACATTTAAACAAATAATTGTTTGCTCTTTTTCTAATTTTTATTTTCTTTATCTGATACCAGTGGTTTCAGTAGGTTTCTATCATTTAAGCTGTTACATAGGCAATTCAACCATATGAGCAAATAGTTCATTCACTTATAGGAATTTTTTTTTTTTTTTTGAGATGGAGCCTTGTTCAGCCACCCAGGCTGGAGTACAGTGGCATGATCTCTGCTCACTGCAACCACTGTCTCCTGGTTCAAGCAATTCTCCCATTTCAGCCTCCTGAGTAGCTGGGATTACAGGCACCTGCCACTAGGTCCAGCTAATTTTTGGATTTTAGTAGAGACAGGGTTTCACCATGTTGGCCAGGCAGGTCTTGAACTCCTGACCTCAGGTGAACAGCCTGCCTCAGTCTCCCAAAGTGCTAGGATTAGAGGCGTGGGCCACTGTGCCCCGCCCACATACAGAAACTTTCTAAAATGTAATCTGAGTCTTTTTTCTTCTTATGTGGTCCTTATAATGTAGTTTTCATCAAGTATACAACATATTTTGTACCTTACTTTTAGAAAATAATATTTCCACTAATAGGTTATAGTAAACTTTAACAATATGCAGAACAAAATTAAATATAAATCAATATAAAATCCGTACATATTAGTTTACCTTATTGGTTTCACAGTCTTAAATAATTACAATGACAACTGATTAGCCATAATTCAAATCCTGAGAATCTAAAGTTTTTCCTTTCTTTTGCTTTGCACAATAAAGTGTATAATTCTACCCCACAAACAGAGAACCTTACGTTCAAGTAGGAAATGCATTAACAAATAATTGCAATACATTCCCTTAAGTTCTATATCAAAATATGTGTATATGTGTATATGTGTGCTTGTGTGTACATAAACATATATTCATGTATATACTTAAGACTCCACACACATGTAAGGACATAGCGATACACAATGGTGGACATAAAGGTACAATGATAAACAAAGGTGTAAATGATCAATTACAAATGGAACTTTGGCTGGTTCGGTGGCTCATACCTGTAATCCTTGAACTTTGGGTGTCTGACATGGGGGGATAGCTTGAGCCCCAGAGGTAGAGGCTGAAGTGAGCTGTGGTCCCACTGCACTCCAGCTTGGGCCACAGGGTGAGACCTTGTCTGAAAACAAACAACAACAAAAACAGAAACAAGTGCCTGGAACCATTAAGTAAGATGCTTTATTTAGGTAAATATATACAGTTGACCAGCTTATATGTGAATTTTTTTTTAACCAAACACAGACTGAAAATGTGTTCACCAGATGAAAACTTTACATATGCTGAGGGCCAACTCCTCAAATATGTGGGTTCTCACAGGGATAACTGAGGGACTTGAGCATGTGTGGATGTTGGTAAATGTGGGAGGTCCTGGAACCCCTACCCCAGGTATATCCAGAGACTAATTTACTGTAACTAGCAGAAGGGCTAACAGTAGGCTATTGAGTTTAAGATAATAGGAAGGAAACGTCGTATTGGTCTTACAATGGAGCATGAGAAGCAGAGCAACTGAAGAATTAAAAAACTTAATCTTATGCTTCTATAAGATGTTTAAAACATTATTATTAGAGAGTTTAGGGCAAGTTACAAAGGGTGGCTAATAGGGACAAGAAGACAATTTGAGAGCGTTCATTGCAGTAAGTAGGAAAAGATGGATTTAGAAGTAACTGTGCTCACTTGGAGCTGGCAACAAAAATGAGAACTAGGAGACAGCACTGACAGGATATCGCATCAAATAAAATGTGTTTGAGACAGAGGCAGCTGGTGTTTAACATTAACAAAATCTTCATGTTGTTATTAATAAGAACAAAAATTATAGAGCATAACAAGATGGTAATGGGGAAAACCTAAGTCCATGTTTTTATTAGATTTGAGAAGATGTGTTAAGTATAAGTGTAAAATACAAAGCTTATGGTAAAACAGATGTCAACTTGATTAACAAAAATAATGACCCTTCCCCTGTGTCATTTTGGGTAAGTTACTTCATTTCTCTTGGCCAAGTTTCATTCATTGTATAATGGGACAATAATATTTTCTATTGGTTAGTTGGTTGTGAGAATTAAATGCCATATACAAAATGGTAATGTTTAGAATGGCATTAGGCCCATGGGAAGCATTGACTAATGTTGAAAATTATTATTGTCTGTCAAAGGCAAATTCCATTAACTACCCTGTTAGCTGGTTGAGTATATAACAAGATAAAAAGTTGTCACACAGCCTGACACATGTGTTCATTTATTTACAAACAGTAGCTATAGTTATTATAGGTGTCAAGATATCTACATGGAAACAGAGTTGACATGTCTGTATGAAGTCTTTAAAAAGATTTGTGATAGAAATACAGATTAACATTCTGTAGGTAGTTGTTAGAGGAAAGAGTGCCTAGATTATACTACTTTGTGAAAAGAAGGGTAATTCAAAGGTAGAATCCTGAATAAACACCAAAAGGTTAAAAGAAAGATAGAGCAAACGTATTTGATGAAGATAACTGCCGATAAGCAAACTAGTATCCTATATATATGGTATGTTACATACAATTGACTATGGGGTCTGAGGTTTACTTCTTCAGTAGATATAGGACTGGATGCACTATTTATGTGAGTAGGGAAAGACAATTCATGTCACCCACACTAGTTTGTATGATTACATTTGTCACAAACACAATTTCAGAGCATTTTGAATTTTAGAATTGTGGAAAAGATATTGAAATGCTGATATTCTGATAGGATTGCCAAACATGGTAGGAAAACAGCATATCAAATTTGCCTACTTACAAGTCAAATAAGGCTTTCATGGTACCTGGAAAATAGGTCAAGACTAAGGCAAAGAGGGTGAATGCAAGAAAACTTTGACAGAGGAAAGTATATTGAAGAAAGAAGAAATAGGACAATGGTAGCTGGAATCATGAGTAGAAATGAAGACTGAGTTTTGTTTAGAAAAGCAGAACAGAGCAGTAACAGAGAGGTGCCAGAGACCATCTAAGTTTACAAAAATAATGTTTAATAAAAGTAGCTAAAAATATAACCCTACAACCACTATTCTAGATAAAAGAGAAAAAATTAAACACAGGATTCTTAAAAGGAGCATAGGAAAGAATATAAAAAAAAAGAGTTTATCTATTCTTTATTATTTTCAGTCACACAATCCTAATGATCCTGTAGTTAGTTAGAAAAGCCAAAACTCTTTTTTTGAAAGATATATCAGTTGGAAATGTCCATATTCAAAACATACAACGTAAGACTTTCATAATCTTTGATTTCGTAATAGCCTAAGAATGGTTCAGTGTGTGTTTACTTTCAGGAAAAGATGGGGGAGTGTAACTGAAATTTTACTTCATTTAATCCTTGCTTCCAAATAGTCATTTGGTTGCCAAGAAAATGAGCTCATTTTTCTTCCCCGTGACTTGTGTTTTCTCTCCTTTACTCTGTGAACATTTTAATAATAGGAACCTTGTTGATCTAGGTTTTTTCTAATAAGCATTTTAGGTGCATATTTTGCTTGCATCAGTGGAACAAATTTTAAGAAAAAAATTTGAGTTTATTAGAAAAAGAAAATAATTTCTAAGGATTTTTCAAAGTTGTATTTGGATTTCTGGAAAGTCCTCCTTTGTGGGGAGTATAATGGTTTATATATGTCATATTTTTTAACTTATTTTAACGAAGTGGTTGTCCCAATTATATTTGCAAATTATTCTCCTAACACCCTAGTAAGTCAAGCAATATGAGCAAACAAAAGTGATTCACAGGATTTCACTTTGTTTTATAGAAAGTATGGTCATTCAGACAATGAGATAGAAATTAAACTTAATATGAATTTTGGAAAAATACTTGGGACTTAGGTTTGAGTAATAATCATGTGTCCAAGATTTAGGTCCATGCTATCTTCTGGAACAAGAGTATGATATAAATGCTTTACTTAGTATTCTGGCGCATATATCCTAACACTCTTTCCTTCAACCTTGAAATTATTTTCTAATGCACTGTACTTACTATATTTGACTTTGTTACTCAATGTATCTTCTACTTGTGAATAATTGTGTGTGAGTTTGTATGCATAATGATCTCTTAACTTTTTAAGATTAGTCAAATGATAACAGTTAAGAAATATTTCTTTGGATGTTCATTTTATTTTTAGCACAAGCTTTGAAGTTATGCACATTATGTGGGACATAATGATTTTCCACTGATTACTTTTCTGAAGGAAATTGTGTTGCAATACAATTTAGATATTAATATTGCATATTACTGAATGAAATCCTTGATGAATATGTACCTGCACTGATTATCATGAGAAATATTGTCACCACCCAATGAAGGTTTTTATTTTCAAAATTCTTCAGTTTCCTGAATAGACTTTTATATTCTCAGAATATCACCATCACCAGAATTAGTTGCATGGAACAGTAAACATTATGAAAAGCCTAACTGTCACACCATTTACAAAGCTAACATGCAAACGATGTGAGATATGTCAATGTACAAAGCACAGATGGTGACTGAGTGCCAACATTTTAAGTGATCCTTTTCAGTTGATCATGCATAATTTAATATGTCAGTCATTTAAGGCTCAATAGGAAAGAGAAAACTTGTGGGAAGTAAGTGAAAACAAACCTCTTGGAGTCAATATTAACAATAAGCAAAGTACAACACAGCAGGCAAAAAATATTATTAGATGACTTTCCTGCATTTGGATTTTGATTTGAAAATTCTGTATTACTCTTTTCCTCTTCCAAAGGGACCCAGAATTCAAAGAATGTAATTTAGTTTCTATTCATTTTGTTGAAAGTTAGCTTCTTGATATTGAAGTATTTTTATAATAGCAAAGGCAGATATGGAAGAAACATTAAATGTTTCTTTTTAATGGAAGAAACATTAAAAATATGATGAGCTGCTTACACATGTAAACCTTTATTAATGAAAATGTTAGTAGATGTGTATAACATGAAAACTTAGAAAACCTGTAGATATAGTTAAGAATTTCTTTGTTAATAACTGTTATTACATTTTTAGTTTCAAGTAACGTTATTCAAATTATTTTAGAATTAAGTAAGTGTGATGTGGGCAGTGTAGTAAACTTAGCTGTTCTTTAAATTTTTAATTTACTTTAAATTTTTTAAATTAAATTTATCCATTCTATGCATTTTTGTGTGAAACTGGTAGGTTTATGCTGACAGTTTTATTTCTCTACCTAAGTTAATTCTACTATAAAAGGTAGTGTGATTAACTAGTGTTACATAAATTTACATTTGTATAATTGTTTTTAAAGGTATTGGAAAAATAAATAAAAAACTTCATTATTAACAACTACCCTTAGCCAATAACACAATATGCCATAAGGACCTAAAAATGTTAAGGTGAATTTTTAAAACTATAGGAAAAAGTGCTCTACAAGCCCCATTAGGTGAAGCTATAGCAGCACAAAGCTGTAGTGTAGGAAATTTGCGCATGTCCAAGAAAACACCTAGAAGAAAGAAACTATCAAAAGCACTGAACATTTGCACTGCTTTCTCACCCAAGTTTCCCGTAATTGTGGCTGGTGGCCCAGGATATTAGACAGTCTGTGGGGCTACCTGCACATGTCATTGCTCAAGAGTAACTGCAAGCCTGCCTAATATCAAAGTGTTGTCAAAATAAGGAATAAATAACAAATGTAAAACAATGTTAAATTTCCTTTGCTTTGGCCCATGTATATTATATCTTAGGTACTTTTCATCTTTCCTATAGCTACTATGTTAATATAAGGGTAGTATGCAAATAATTAGCATTTTCCTTTTGCACAAACCTATACAGGTGCTGAATACAAAGATGAACAATATGAATGAAAGAATATCTGAAGTTACATAGGCTACATTTAAATATGGTAAATATTGAAATTCACAGATCCATAGTAGAATATTATGATTTGAACAATGTGGAGTTCAGATGCAAATATAGCTCTGGATATATTAAAATTTTAATCCTATTTCAACACAAAATATTATATTTAATACATATCACAAACCATTACATTAAAAGGTTCAAAGGTGATAATGTCAAAACTGGAGATTGAAAGCTGGAAAGAGTAGAGACTTCCATAATAGTATGTGTTTTTTTAATTTCATTTTTCTATAGCTTTAAAACTGTACTTGGAAATTAGAACAAATTCAATCTAAGCCAGGAAAATGGCTGAGAAAAGCAAAGGGTCAGTCTGCTTTACTTTCATCTGTCTTTCTATATTTTTTCTGTCACTAAGACAGTAGAAAAGCTAAGCAGAAGGCTCAGTGTAAACTGTGTTTTGGAAATTTTGACAACAAAACATATAAAGCACATGTTCTTAGGAAATTTCAGAAAAAAATGTAATTTTTTACTATAGTTATTTAAATGTAGCACTGATAATTAAAATTAACTGACAACATTCAGAGTTTTTCAGGGTGTATTTGGGATCATGGACAGCAAAGAAGAAAATTTTAAAAATTGTTAATTTCCCAGTAGTAATAAAGCATATATTTTATATAACACTATATTCTCTGAAAACTGTAATATAATTGGGTATATATTTAATAAAATATATACTGAACTTGTTTACATATTTAATATGTATTTATTATCAATGTATATCATATCCTTTTAGAATAGATATTTATTTTATATTATATATACTATATATGTCCTCATAAATATGTACTTATAAATATATTTGTTCTCTTAAAAGTTCAAAACAGCATATTAAAATATTGAAAACAACTCACAATTAAGAAAACTGCTTAAATTTTACTCAGTATTTCATACATATACTTTTTTTTTTCTTTTCAACCAAATAGTTATTAAAATCTCTAAAGATTCAATTGTGAATTAAAGTAAAAATATCTGTGATTAGTTTGGTTTTGTAGATGTTTAGTTTGGTTATAACATATTGTTGTTGGCTCTGGGAGGTTGACAGCTGTTATCACAAGCTTCACACTCTAATTCTCTCATTGTCCAATATTAAGAGGAAAATACTTAACAATAATTGAAAGTTGAATAGAATTATTTCTGCTAGATAATGAGCATCCTAGATAATAATTGGAACTTTTTTTCTGAGTTTTGATCTCTTCAGCAAGAAAAGAAGCTAAATCTTAAAACTGAGTATTTATATTATACTTGCCTTGGGTATATGTATTTTCTCAAAAAATAAATGTCTGATTATATTATTCTGTTTTCACACTGATGATAAAGACATACCTGAGTTGGGATAAATTACAAAGAAAAAGAGGTTTAATGGATTCAATTCCACATGGCTGGGGAAGCCTCACAAACATGGCAGAAGGCAGGAGGCAAGTCTTACATGGCAGCAGGCAGGAGAGAGAATGAGAACCAAGTGAAAGTGGTTTCCCCTTAAAAAACCATCAGATCTCATCAGACTTATTCACTACCACGAGAAGAGTATAGGAGACACGGCCCCCATGATTCAATTATCTCCCACCAGGTCCCTCCCACAGCACATGGGAATTATGGGAACTACAATTCAAGGTGAGATCTAGGTGTGGAAACAGCCAAACTTTGTCACTGATTACAGTGAGTTTGCTATTGTTAGCATAAAAACCATAGAATAGCTGGCTTTTCCCATAGGTGCAGTAATCTGGGATTTGATATCACAATTTCCACAATGACCTTGTCTGCTTTATCTGTGGACCACACCCATAAGGGAAGGGTATGTTCAACCACAAATTACATCATCTGAATGGCATAATATCATAGGCTCCTCAAAGTGTCCAAATATCTACTCTACAAACTGCCCCCACATTTTGACAATCGTTATTAGGATATGTATCCAAATATCATTTTAAAAACAGAGAAGATAATATCATTCATTATAATAGTTTTATGTGTACATTACACACCTAGGATTATGCAAGCATTTGCCTCACTAAACCATCATTCAAGAAGTTATTAATTGGGACTTAGGAGTTAAATAACTTGCCAAGTGATACACACTTGCCAAGTGATACACACTAGTTTAACCTGGGATTTAAACTAGAATTCTAAATTTAAAGCCTTTATTATTGCTCTGCATCATTCCATTACATCACATTTTATCAAGACTATTGTTAGGCAAAAAATGCTACTAAGTGACAGTTAAATTAGAAAGACCTAATAGAAAATGAAGTTTCTACTGGATTTACTGAAAATAAAGATGTTAAATGTTCCTACTTTTTGTGAACTGAGGAGAATTTTAAGATAATAAGATCCAAATTCCTTTTTTATGACAGGGAAACTTAGAGTATGTATAACTAATTACAAACTGCACAACAACAAACAGGGATTAAAACAGATGTCAGCTGACCTCTATCAGCCTTGATAGAAAGAGAAATTATTCTCTAGTCTTAGATTTATACTTACTCACTATTTCCCTTTCTCTATTGGAGCTTTGCTAACTGTTCTGGCAATAATGCCTTAAATATTGCTTTAAATCTGGCTTCTAACTCACCTCATGAGGGTATTTTATCAAAGGGATTGAGCAGAGGAAGATAGTCCAGAGTGAGTATGGAAGAGAACCAAAGACCAACTTGCTTCTCCACTTAATTTTATGGTAAGCCTTGTCTGTCTGTTGACTAAAAGCAGTATATGCTATAGAATATACTCAGTCACACTGTTTAGTGGTGCCTTGCAGATTTATTTATATGTGCTTCTAATCATAACTGTTTTCCCTGCTGGAAACTGAAAGTAAAATTGGCCCTTTTTTTCCCAAAGAAGCCCTTTTCGTATTTTTCATATGCAGAGGACTATGGCAAGATGGATTCAGTAGATTTCACAAAATAGAAATTGAACATGGCCAAGTGAAAAATACAGTCTGCAAATGTGAGAAAATAAATTAGGATAGACACTGATAAGTTTTACTAGCAAAAATTCATTATTTTTAGGATCTGATAGCAGAAGGGATTCATCAAAATATGAATAAGCAGCTAATAACAAAAGAGCAGAGCAGAGGACAACCTTAGCTAATGCATAGATTCTAAACTTAAGCGTTCTTTGTTTTCACTCAGGACATTGTGAGTGCAGCAGAGTGCATCTGCTATATAATTATTTAGATCCTCTCTTCCTGTTAGCTATTAACATGAAGCTCATGTTCAAGAGCCCTTTGGAATCATTGATTTGATATTAGCCCAAGAATATTATAGGGATCATCACCAAATATTCATAAGAAAAAACTGACTTCTATAGTGTTAAGTCAGTAAGACTAGGGTTGTTACTACATCATAGTTTATAACATGCTTAAACGATAAACTCAATAACAACTTTCCATTGCCTAACAAAAGCAAGTGAAAATTAATAAGAGATTATTCTAGACATAGGCAAATAGTCCCTTTAAGAGGGTACTTGTTTCTATGTTTGGAAATAAATGTAAACTCAAACACCGAATAAGATTACAACCACCTTACCTAGTACCAGATCATAGACATCCTATAAGCCAAAGCAGAAACCAACCATTCTTAGAAACTCTCTATGCTAAATAGAGAAACAAGGACTAGAATTCTGGATTTAACTCCATGTAGGTCAAAGCAAAAACTGACCATCACTGGAAAGTCTCTGATTTAAACAGAAAAACAAACAAACAAAAAAAATGCCCAGAATTCTGGACCCAACTCTTGGTACCCACAAGGAGCTGATCTTAAGCTGATCCTATGTTTTTTAATGAAAATTATAATCACTGCCTAGATTAAGAAGAAGACCCAGAGGATCTACAGTTAATTAACTAGGACAGAATTTTACAAAGACATTCCAAGGAACAAATAGTCCAGAAGATGCCTCCAATAAAGCATTTATAGGCAAATACATTTGGGAAATTATAGAAATTCAGAAAGCACATTAGCATATTAAAGTCTCCAGTTAAAAACATCTGTGCAACTTTGCAGAATGAGTTTATTTCTAAATTTACTTGTTTATTGTATTATTGGTTTTGGTAAACTTAGTTAATACTAAGTTGCTGGCATTTCCAGAACACCTTTTAGGAATGAAACTAATGTAGAAATCTCTTAGAGTGATGCAGCTGTAACCGTGGCTGTAGAAAAACACTGTGAAAAGGAAATGTGTTATATCAGAAAAGCAGAAGTCAGAACAGTGAAGCCATGTCATACAAATCATCGAGTTGTATTAGCCTCAACACACTTAAGGAGAAACCATGTGATTGACCTAATCCTGGCAGCAACGGTAGTTTCGGCTGTCAATATATGATCTCATCATGGTAGGAATAAAAACATTCCACCTTTACACACAGAAAATGATATGAAACCTGGTTATTTGTAGGCTTTAATGTCATTTTTAGAGATTAAATTATTTATTTTGTCTCATAGGAATATCTAATGTTGACATTTTTGTCTTTTATTGCAACTTAAAACTTCCATTTGCCATATTGAGGTCAACTTGTTTCAAAATAGGAAACTGGCATGAATTACTTTGACTAATGTGCAAAGGTTTCTTTATAGGGTCTCAAGACAATAGCAAGATGAGTTTTCTAAATGATACTATGGATATTTCGTGGCATAAGCATTCTTCAAACAAAGATTAAAATACATATGCCAAGGAAGGGAGTAAAACAATATAGTGAGGGAACTAATCACAAGTATCACTGGGTTTAGTTTACTGTTTTTGTGATTTCAAAAATGTATCTTCTAACAAAGCAACAGGAATCTAGCCTTGAAATGCTAATAGGTCTTTTCTGAGTTATTGATAGACAGTAAAAGGCTTTCACACACACACACAAAAAGACACATATAGCTTCTATAAGATACTTTGAATGGCTCACAGGAAAATGAGAATACGGTCTTTCTGCAAATACTGACAGCAGCAGCTACTTCTCTATATTACTTACAGATATAGATATAGAAAATCTGTAATAAAATACAAAAATATAAATAATAATTGTCTGTATAACATTTCAAGTGATTTATTTTAGGTATTTTATGTTCTCTATTGCGTCTTTTTCAAGATAAGTACTTATTATTTTGCCAGTCATATAAAGTAGAAAAATGTTTTCCTAAAATTAATTTAAAAAAAAATGAAAGAAATACAAAATTCAAAGTGGTTTGACAAGATTTTACACAAATCTCAGAACAGATAGGTCCAGACAATTAATATTATGATGTTTAAGGTTTCAATATAAACACATTTTATTTATTATTTGAGAATAAATGAGATACTCAACTTTGCCTGTGGAATCAGACCTTGGCAATCAGCACTAGTTTACTTTCTAAAACAAACATGTGTTTTTTCTCAGGTTACCACATAATCAATTTCAAACATAGTCACCACTTATGATTGGACAACCTGCTATTTCCTTGACTGAATTCAAACTATTGTAGTCCTTTATAAACTTCTTTTCTTCAGCAGCTTGTGCTATTGCCAAATTCCTTAAGATGTTTCTGCCAGCATCATTGTGCAGCAATGTCCCTTAGAAAATGCACAATGTGACGAATGCTTTAGACTGACGATCTGCCTTGAAGCAATCCTGGGTCATGTCAAGAAGATCCAATTTCAGCCAATATAGGAAGTTGAACATTCTCAGCTAAAATTGATCATGAAAGTGTATTAGTTTAGCAAAATGCCAATCAAATGATGCAGGCAGAGATGAGCTAAAGAGGCTAATGGGGAAAGTGAACACAGCTTTGGCACACTAACAGATAACATATTGTCCTGTGGCTTCCAGCTCATACTTTCCACTTAAAATAAAATTCTTAGACAATTCCTCGGTTGTGATACACTGTGAGCCCAGTGGTCATGGTCAGAGGCATTACAATTTAGCTTTATCGTGCTAGTCTGTAAAAGAGGGTGAATGACAGGAAGTCAAACCACATACTGACTGATAAGTTGAAGCAGGGTGATTGCAAACAAGTGAGGCAGAGAAAACATCACAAAACCCCATTATTTGGCAAGTTAAAGCACTGTGAGACGGCTGAGAAGTGACAGCAGGGAAAGAAAAAAATATATACAAGCGTGTAAGCTACTGAATAGGGGAAGCTCAATTTGTGCAAAAATGTCATGAAGTCCTTGGGGCAGAGGCAAAATCCTGCACGATGACAGGTCCTGCAAGCAGCAGCAGTCAGAGCCAGTGACTAAGAAAACAGTGAACAAATATTCTCCAGTAAGAACTGCATTGCAAGTAAGAAGTTTATGTTTTCAACGAAGCTCATGAAAAAATATTGACATCGAATATTTTTAAAGATGGGAGCCTAAAAATGCTATCTTTTGCTGAGTCACACAGAATAGTAATGAATTACAGAGTCATCATTTAAATTGTGAAGTATGGTTTGTTTGGTATAATCACTGAATTCTAACTATGCACAATTAGTGAGATTTAACACCTTTAATTGTTTAAATATGTAAATGGAATTCATTTTCTGAACAGGTGCACTGCTATGAGAGTTTTTAAAACAGCCGTAAAATTATCGACAGTTAAATGAAAGAACAAAGACCGCTTTTACATACCTTCTTTCACTGAGATCCACATACATCGCAGAGACAACACCTATCTGTCACTGAAAATATTTTTGACAACCTATCAGAAATGATCTTTCCTGACAACCTGTCTCCAAGAAGCTTCTCCTTCGGGGTTACAATGGCCAATAAAACACACTTGATCCATTGACTTATTTAGGAAGTAGAGTGGACAGAGCTTACTAAGTAACAAGAGCTGGGGCAAAGTAAAAAGGAGAAATCTAGAAAAACTCCCAAGATACAATGCTGGGCAAATGTTTAGATGGTGAATCCAAATATAGGTGTACAATTACTGTAACATATCATTTTAAACCTAACATGCCAGTAGCCTGTTCCCTCTCAACATCATCTTTCTACTACAGCATATTCAGAAGGTATTTGGTAGAACTCTGGTTCTACATGTTACTCTATGTTACGTAAAAATCTTTTTTGACAGTCTGAAATTATTGTGATTTCAGTTAAGCACCTTATAAACAATAAGTCAAAGACTTTCCATATTAATGTGTACATTATATATCTTCAAAGAATGATTATGGGATGCAACTTCTTGATTTGTCTAAAACTTATTTGTTAGTTGAACTCCCCCAAAACATTTTTGACAAACTAAAATTGCATGAAAAAAGCTTCAATCAATTACTTTCTGTTTAATAGTTTGGGATAATAATTTAGGGTTATCTGTATATACGTATCTTTCTTTTTCTTGACTTCAGATTCTTTGAGGGAAGCAGTGGGATATTACCCATCTCTAAAATGTTAGAACCTAACATAATCTTTAACATAGTGAAACTCAATAGATGTTTATGCAATTAATAACAAATTGTAATGATTGTATTACAGTAATTCTAACACTGTGTCACTCTCAAATTAACGTGATGCTAATTTTTTCAATTTCTGTCAATTTAGGCCGAATCTGATAAATCTTGAAAACAATACAAACAGAGAAACAGCTGGTAGAAACTACGTGACATTTATTCCCTAAAATCCTTGAATCTCCTATTATTCTGTATACATACCACTTACAAACTAATTTGTATAGATTTGATATCTCCAATTATGGTAATCATGCATAATTAAAACACACATGCTTTCTGGAATAGGCTTGCTAAATAAATGTGGTTGAAACCTTTAGGGTGACCCAAAATGAGACATATTATGGTGTAAGCCCATCCTCTTGAACTGCTTCTACTCAAGAGAATATGATAAAGGTGATGAGATATCATAGTGATTATGCTTTCTTAGATAGCAAAAAAATGAGAAATTTTGTTGATGGAATGGAGGTCCCCAGTTGATTGTCATTCAGTTATTACAAACGGAAACTATGCTGGGTATGGCTAACCAAATTATATTCAGCCTTTAAAACAAACAAACAACAGCAACAAAAACCTAGGTCTTCCCTGAAGGCAGAGACTCAAAGGATCAGAAAGTGTTTAATTCCATAGCTGGCTTTGAAGAAGCAAGCTACCATGGACTATACAACCAAACAAAATAAATTCACTCACCAATCTGGAGAAATGTATCTTTCTGTAGTCTGGCTTCCAGATAAGAACACAGCCCAGCTGATACCTTGATTTCAGCCATTGCAGATCTTGAGCTGAGAACCCAGATGTCAATCAGAAGTGCCCTGGTGTTGGACTTACAGAAATAATCAAATAAAACATAGATATTGATTTAAGATCCTAAAGTTGTGGTACTTTATTACATGGCATAAAAAATTCATACAGTCATTGAAAATTAAAGCTCAGGGGAAAAAGAAGTTTGTTTTTAGTATATGTGTGTCCCAAATATTACATGGGGAAAAATATTTGTTTCTTACCTGAAATTTGAATTTAGTATATAGACTGAACTGTATTACTTATTTATTTGTTTGCTTATTTATTATTTTAAAATCTGCCAACCCTACTGGGGAAATTCTGTTCACATTTATCACTTCTTCAACTCTGCAGGTAATTCAAGAGTACTTTCTACTTAAAGTTTATTTTGAGAAGAGTAGTAAAATCTCAACAAACTATTCTAGGGGAAAAAAATGAAGGCCAAAAATTAAGGAATGTTTAGATTTGTATAGTGTAGAGAACCTGTTTTGCTTTACCATTTTTATCCTAGCCATACCCACACATGCAAATAATTCAAAACAGGTTGTTACTTTCAAATGCATACACACAAAAAAACACACAGCCATTAAAACATATCTATAAAACCACATGCTATGCAATAGCTTAGTTCTCTCTAAAGAATATTTTATAGAATGTCCTTTTTAATCAAAACCAGAACAATTAAAATATTTTTGTAAAGTCTATTTTCATTTAATATCCAAATTTATGTTAATATCACAGGAATCCAAGTAAACTAGTAAAATAATCAATACCAGACTTTTGGATTACAACTGTATTTTCTTTAAACATGGTAACTGCCATTAAGTTCCCAATACATTGTGCAAATTTCTCTATAATGAGACTATTGTTTTAGATTTTAGATGGCCTTTAAATGAAAAAGTGTTTTAAATAAAAACGGCCAGGTTTTGATGTCAGTGAAACTCAGTTTAATCCTACTTTCTTACAGTTGTTCTAAATACAGCTTACTTTTTATACATTCACTTCAGGTCTTTATGTAATATATCTGACAGAACTATGGTTATTAGAGAGGAAAAAGCAGACAGGAGACAAAGGCCTGGTGATCATGAGGAATGTATAGGCGTGTACTCTGTCCAATGCTTTCACCTATGTACCATCTCTTTTTACCTTACCCAGATGCTATGAGGCAAATGGGAAGATGGTATTAATTTCATTTTCAAAAGAAGAAAATGAAACAGCAAGGTTGCATAACTTGTGATTCGGCACTCGAACCACAGCTTCGTGTATTTTTTTTTCCAATTTATTTTGTCTCAATTACTTTCACTTACAGCATCTCAATTAAGAAAATCCTACTGTTTATTTGTAAATCTCTTTCTTTGTGTGAGGATACTTGAGAAGGCAAAAGTAAAAGACAAAATTTACAGGCACAAATACTGATTCATAATATTTCAGTGATGAATAGGAATTCATGGATAGAGGTCAAAGAGATAGTTCAAGCAGAAAATGGCTTATAGCCTGTACTTCACCAGGGAAGTAATTCTGATCTCGGTTTGTTTTGCTCATCCTCCATCATTGTAGTGTGACTATGAGATCTCAGATCCAGCTGTCACAGAGGAAGTGGAAATTTTCAACCACGAGTATCAAGTCATCTTTTCAATGTGAAGGATGGCGGCTGCCAAATAAGAAACACCATTTCGTTTTCAGGTATTTCAGAGTAAATCATTATACATAATCCCAAATCTCCATATTTTAAAATATGATAATGATAAAGCTGTTTTATCTTTGTAGAGAGGCTGTTTATACTTAAAATCCGTCTAGAGTTCACATTGGTTTAGAGAATTAGATCACCTCTTCTTTTTTTTTAGGGGTCTATTGAAAAGCTCTCAGTCTATCTGGGTAGCTTACTGTTTGATATGTAAATTGTTCTGTTACTGAGACTGCAGACAGGTTAGTTTTACCAAATGTAACCTTTATCTTCATACACAGTAATGAATGCACATGGACTTTCACTTAAATGTCATTGTCACCCGGATGTTCACAAGAGATAGGAAAAAGTAGTTCACTGCAAGGGAAACCACTTCAACCAATAAATAACTGTGATGTATAATGCCATTTTACCCTTTGAAAATAAGACGTTACTTACATGTTGGGGATTTTGTTTGTTTGTTTGTTTGTTTTGTATTATATCCCTTACTCACATATATTTGAAAAATGGTTGTACACTTTAAAATGCCGTATGATTAATTTTAAATGGAAAACAATAAAACTACTGCCTAAATCATCATTGAGATTAATTTAAACACAGCCAATCATTTGATTTGTAGGTAGTTCTACATACTGTTTAGCAGATGCTTCTTAATTTTGTGTCAGTTCAGAAATAACTAGAAAAATATTTAAGAGCTTTTTTCATATATAAATACAAATATATGAACATATTTTTATTATAGAGTTTTTCATTCCAACATTAGGTTTTTAAAATGTCACAAACAGTCATTAGTTTCCTGAGAGATAACCTAATTTGGGCAGTGTGAAATTCACTGGTTTTAGGTTCACATGAATTTCAATGACTGTTTTATTTTTATTATTCATCTCAATTGAGTTTTAAGTTATATTTCCTTTAGTTCTAAGTCAGCCTTCAAACTTTAAATATGATTCAATTACCTCAAATTCTGGCAAGGATTCATAATATTACATTCCCATAGGGGAGCAAACAACCATATTTAAGTATTGTTGGTATATTTTTCGTATGAAAGTAAAGCACTGTAGAATGGAATTTTATTATTAATATCATTGGCAGAATAAATTATTCCCAAGGGTCAAATTATTCTATTTTTTTATGTAGAATCTAAATTTTGCATGGTGATCATATATTTTGCCAGTGTAAGAGTCAGACTCATTTTCTGATCACGGTTATAAATATTTATCTTTTTTTCCATATTGTGAAGTTTTGTTAAACCAAAGTATATTAACTCATTTCTATTTGACCTTATTACAGATATGTTAAGGAAATCACACCTGAAATTTAAATCTGGCATAATTCAGAATAATTACTATCGAGAGAAATGAGCAAGTTTTCCTAAATATTCTGAGGAAAGCTTTCGGATTTTCTTTTTTACAGCTTTTTCAAATTTTTTTAACTTTTTTTTTTTTTAAGAAAAGGTAATGTAATGCCTATTATGAGCCAGCCACTCTGGAAATATTAACACATTTAATCCAAATAACAACTCTGTGAGTAGTAACCTATCTTGTAACTGAGGAAACTGCATGATATTGAGATTGGATAACTTGCCCTCAAGAGATACATATGTGACTTTAAGATAGAGCTCAATGGAATATTAATAAGGAAGAAAAATTAGAGAATTTTATTCTCTAGAATTCTCTACACCAGTGTTTCAACAATTTAATTCTATATCTAACATTAAAAAGTGGCTTGAACACACACATGTGTACACACATACAAACACACACACACTCTCTACAACTTTGATTTAATCACTTTTAAAAGACACAATGTACAATGTGTCCCTGTTATTTGACCAAAGCCTCTTTTCTTTCACAGAACTCGAAGTAATGTTTAATGAGACACTAATATTCACTTGACCTGGCTAGGCCAGTGCCGCTCAGCTCCATATGCCTCCCTGAACGAAACAATAAGTTGGCCCACAAACTGCCATCCAGTTTATAAATTAGAGCCCAAGTGTCAGGCTGCATCTAGGCATATGGATAGCAAACTTACACTAGGAAGGGTTAAAACTCTTTTCTTCCTGCCTCTGAAATACCCTTGCTTACACTCTTGTAAGAGGAATTCAGCTAATATCATTCTAAATATTATCTCAGCAATTTTTTAACAGTTGTACCCCTGGATTTTCAGTTTATCCAAATAAACGGAATCCAAAGATGGCTTATTGAAATTTAATTTTTTCTTGAATCAGGAAAGGAGGTCATTTAAGTATAAAAAACTTTTTTCTAAAGCATAGCTACAAAATGCAATCCCATAACACCAGGGATGGAAAGGCTTTTCCAGTACATAAGCAATTGGCTCATAAAGCACAGGAGGGAGTGTCTTGGCCTGAATTCTAAAGTCGGTCTGCCTTTCTTCAACATATTTAGAGGAGGTGCCAAAAACTATTCATTTATGCTACATATATTCTGTCTACTATGTATGAAATACTGTTTACCAAACAAGAATAAATGTTTTAATATTTCTTTTTAATAATGGATATGAGTTTGCTTTAGAACTTTTTATCATATAATATTCACATATAAGATATGACTTCACAGGAAGGGCAGAATTTATAGTAAAACCATCACAACCATCAAAAGAGCAATAATGCAGAATTGTGTTTCTGTAACTCACTACTTTGAATGTGGATAGCATCCTGCATTTTATTAGTGATGACACTCCTTAATAGCCATTTTATGTAATGAGACCATCTGCCAATACTTTACCAGGCATTCACTACTCCTCTAAGTGTTTAAAAAAATAAAAGTACTCAAAATGCTTTTTTTTTCTTTGCTGTGCACAGCTTGTTCCTTTAAAGCTAGGGAATTTCAGAGGTTTGACCTATTTCAGAATATTATTCTCTAGCCTAAGCTCTTTGACTACATCCCTTTTTAGATTCACATCAAACTAATTCTGGGTAGAGTTTAGTGATCTTTGACATCAATATAATAATCTTTGTTGCAAAGAAATATATGATTCTATTCACTAAATTACAACCAATTACATTTAGACCTTTGACCCAGTTAATGACTTTGAGATCAAGCAAGACGATTGGAGGGACAGAACACTTTCATGATCATTGCCTGCAATTTTCTGTGAATTGAAAATTTTACAGTGGGCTAATGGGTGGTGCACTGACTTCCTCCCAGAATTGAGAAACAAAGATACATTAAAATAGCAGACAAAATTGTATCATTAAAAAGTACGAGATTATAAAAAGATAGAGGATATAAATTATATCATATGCATTTTATGTAAAGATAGTATCATAATTATATACTCTTTTTATTAGAAATTGTGAGTTTACTTTTCAGTTGCCCTGTTAGTTAGGATTCAAACTTCTTTTATGTCCTAATTCATGTCTTGTAACTGGACTAGAAATTTAAATACAGTCATGCACAGCAAAATGACATTTATGTCAAATACAGACTGAATTTACTCATAAGGTTGTGATGGAACTGAAAAATTCCTATCACCCACTTATTTGTGTTATCATTGCTTTCTGTATTCAGTAAAATAATGTGCTGTATAAGTTTGTAGCCTACAAGCAATAGGTTATACCACACAATCTATGTGTACAGTAGGCTATAACATCTAAATATAACAAGCAATATGTTATGCCACACAAATCTAGGTGCAGGGTAGGCTATGCCACTTAAATTTGTGTAGATATACTCTATAATGTTTGCACAATGAGAGAATAACAATGTATGTATTCTCATCATTAAGCAAGGCATGACTGTATGTTTCTTAGTTTATTTTTCCTGTTATAAGAAAATACCATGTAGTGGGTGATTTCTAAATTATAAAATTTATTTTTTACAGTTGCAGAGGCTAGGAAGTCAAAGATTAAGATACAGACATTGGTGAGAGCTGCTCTCAACTTCCAATATGGTGCCTTGTTGCTGTGCCCCTATATGACAGAAGGTGGGAGAATAAGAGAGCAATTTCTTTTATCTCCAGCCCTTTTATTAAAGTGGTAATCCTATTCATGAGGGCATAGCCCTAAAGACATAATCACCTCTTATTGTCCAAACCACTTAATATTGTTGCACTGGGAATTAGATTTCAACATGAATTTTGGAGAGAATGTCATTATTCAGTCATAGCCTTCTGTCTTACGGAAATCACACCTTCTTCAAAGTTGCCATTATTTTGGAATAAATTTGACATATTATCTGTAAAGAGCATTAAGATTCATTTTTCTTCCTCAACATTATTCTCTCTCTTTTTTTTTTAACAACTCAAGAGAAGAGGAAAAAAATTAAAGTTTAAATCCAGGTAACAGATTGCCAAACCAAGAAATGTTTTCTTGTGCAGAATACGAAAAATCAAGCTAAGACAAAAATAGAGCCATTATTTGAAATGGAGGAAACATTTTAGATGTGAAGATATTAGCACCAACATAATAAACCTTTGAAGACATTTGTTTATTTTTTGGTTCAGTTAAAAGTCTGTTATATATTAGAATAGAAATTGTGTCCAAGTCTTTATGGAACTATTTGTTCCATTGATGATATTTACTATTGAAAGTATTTCATTCATCCAAGCAACTATATCTGTAAGCAGTGGGCAATAAAAGTTGCCAAGGATTTTAGGCTAAGATCCAATGTATATTTAACTGGAATTTTGAGAAACTCCTGGAAACTAGGCCATTCTCATGTTATGTATGTTAACAATAGTTTCCCATAGAGGATCCTAGAATAAAATTGTTCCCATGAGTTACATTGAAAAAATGTTTCCCACATATACAACTTACACTACGTATGAAACAAAAAAACTTAAAAATAAGAACAAATAACCTCATTCTGAAAAGTACTTTAGTGAATCTGTAAATGTGTTGATATTATTAATTATATTGTGTTAATTTCTAACATAAACACACAAAATTATAGGTATGTTAGCAATTCAAATTTGAAATCAGATAGCTTCACTTTTCACAAAAGGGGAGATCCAAGTAATCAGAGTCATATAATATTTATTTTATTGACTATGTATTTCTTTAGAAATGGTGTGCTTAATTAATTTCCCATAGATTTATTTAAAACTGTTTTATAGTATTCCCCAACATAAAATCAGTTGGTATAATTTCTATTATTGTATTTTTAAATTTTTGCTTATGTATGTTACTTATATTTATGTAATTATCTTAATTTTATTACAATTTTTTCTATGCTTTTGTACAATTTAGATCTCCTTCCTAAAATATGAGTGTGTTTGTGAATGCTTATCTGTATCCATCTTGTAAGTTAGAGCCCTAGTTTAGCTTTTCCTACTTCTGTGTCACATAGATCTGTGTCAAGATCTATGCTATCTGAAGGTAGGTCAGTGATTTATTTACACTGCTGGTTAAATAGGGTATTTTATTTCTAGTCAGCCCTTCTTATACATGTGGTATTTATAAATCCAAGGTATTAATGGCTCAAGTACAAAGTTAACTACAAAAAACATTTTAAGACTTCAGCTATTTAGGGGAATGTTTGAAGACATTAATATTTGTAAATGATTATGTGCTGGGCACTCTGTAAGTACTCTATTGGTTGCTATTTATTGTTAATAAAGTTTTCAAAAATGATTATTATGTACCTACCTTTTTGCCACATATATTTAACATTACGTAAATATACAAAGCCTGTAGCTTCATGGGATTAACATTCAAATAGACGATTCAGAAAAATCACTTAAACTCACTAAGATTATTAATCGGCTGGGTTGTACTATTAGGAATAAATACAATATATAAGTGCAATTTTTATAAATGTATGTTTTCATTGCTTGACCATCTTCTAGGAGCTAGACATAAAACAGAGGAGAAAGACAATGAGAGGGCTATGATTATAGGAAAGAGTAATAAAAGGGCGAAGAGCAGGGGCAGTTAATTCCGTGTAAGGAGGGATGAGGTGAAGGTAACGCTGTGGAAGGTTTTCCACAAGAGTTGATATCTAAACTGACAGCTGAATTATGACTAATGGGAGTTAGTCAGACAAATGAGATGAGGTAAGAAAGGAAGAATGTTTCAGGTAGTTACCTCATTTATGGTAAAAAATAACCTGAATAATTTTAGGTAATTTGTCCGTTAATTATCAGAACCTTATTTTATCACATAAGACATCTGAAACTCATAAAATTTAAAACATATATTGACCTAGGTTCACTTAATTAATGAGAGAGCCTGAACTGAAACCTATTATCTCTGATTGTAGAGTATAAAATATTCTTTCCAATTTGCCACCATGATGGTACACACAATAGGGACTAAATATTTATTTGTGGTTTGAGGTGAAGAACCTGGAATAATCAACTCTACAAAATTTGAACATTTTATCAATTTTTAACTTAAAATGTTGCATACGTCAGTAACATTAATATTTTTTTTTTTTGAGACAGATTTTTGCTTTTGTTACCCAGGCTGGATGGAGTGCAATGGCGCGATCTCGGCTCACGGCAACCTCCGCCTCCTGGGTTCAGGCAATTCTCCTGCCTCAGCCTCCTGAGTAGCTGTGATTACAGGCATGCACCACCATGCCCAGCTAATTTTTTGTATGGTTAGTAGAGACGGGGTTTCACCATGTTGACCAGGATGGTCTCGATCTCTTGACCAGACAATGATTATTTAAAGCCTTATGTGTTTTACCAATATTTATCTAGAAGCAGCCCCACTCTTAATGCTATCTGATCAACACAATTTCACTAACATGAGGTTTTTGCATATGGTAGGGCAAGCAACTAGGCAATTTTACATGTATTTTCCTAGGAAGATATGACTATTGTTATTGTTTCTGCCCTACAGGAAACCTCGAGGTTTGTTATCTCTGAAAAGAAAATATCCAGAGAAAAATCCTAAGAGCAGCAATCATAAATGCTTCCAATATTACAGAAATATGTCAATACAAATGATATGCCAGTACAAGTTTCAAAGAACAGCTTCTGCTGTGCCTTATGCTGTTGTCCCATTACAACAAAAAAGTGATGTAAAATGTTAATCAAATATCAATTCATAAATTTATTTTGAGTATAGTAATACTGAGCTTTGAAAATAGAAATGCTATTGGAAATTCAGCTTTAGTTTTTTAAAACAACACAGGGCATTTAATTATTTTATTAAATGTTCGTTTTTAAAGCATATATTTTTAATCCATAATAATTTAAGCTTCAACATTACATGGGACATTTTTCGCCTAAATATATTAAGGCTAAATTAAACATTGCCTTAGGCCAGAAATAAGCTTTCCATCAAACAAATGAAAAAAAAAAAAAGTAAAAAAGGAAGATGTTTTCCTCTTATGTTTTCCAAAAGCATTTGTTTTTGTTCTTTGATTATTTTGCTGTTGAAAGGGCCCAAATCTTATTGTTCAGATAGATCTTCTGAAAGAATTTTTAAAATTTTTGTTACAAAGGCAGAGAGTTTTCTTGTAAGTAATAAATTTTGACAACTATCCTCTGTTTCTCTGAAACACATAATTCACTTTTTATTTCTCTTATCCTCTACTATTATAATTATTATCAATGAAATTCTTTAGTCCACAAAATATGACTATGTAGCGTAAGAGCAAAGATTATAGAACAAAAAAATCTAATTAATATTTTTAAATTATTTTAAATTTTTTGGCATGAAATAATACTTATGCATGTGGGTTACATAACTTGAACATATTATTCTACATAAAAGCATACATTTCTCTAAGCAGCCATTGAATAATATTACTGGAAGGGATGATAAGTAACTTCTAATATTTATCTAATATTCATTGAATAATATCACTGGAAGGGATGATAAATAACTTCTAATATTTATCTAATGTTCATAATATTGAGTGACTATGTTAACTTCTCTTCCCAGGTCCACAAGGGATGTGGTTTCAAAGGCAAGCACTTCCCAGCTCTATGCCTCCATCCACCTCCCCATCCCGGAGCCTAGAGTTCTTTGTCTAACTTCCTCAGCTATAGGAAAGGTAGACAGCTCAGGTGAGCTTCCTTTATTTAGAAAGCTGTCCAAACGCCTTGGAAGGAGAGGCTCTATTGTGAGCCAGGCAGCCAATCTAGTATCAGAGTCAAAGATCAGTCACTCCAGAGGAAGGCTGGAAAAACTCCTCTCGCTGTAGGATTACTTGAATGGAGTGGGAGTAACTCCAGGGTTAAAATCCCCCCATTCCCTTACATATACGGACTCCATCTCTGGATCCCCTCCCAAGATGGCATGGGAGCTCTATCTCTCTATATATATTTCTCTTTTTCTCTCTCCGCCTAATAAATCGCTTTCCTGCAAACCTTTTTGGGTCCCATATTTACTAGAACACCACGCCACCAGGGCCTCCTCCCCATTCTTAGGTGAGTGAAGCCCAAGTACCTGGGAAAACACATCCGATTGGGGAACAGTGTCTTTGGAACAGCCCCACACCCCTGCTTCTGTCACCCAGTTACAGTATGTCACTAATTTCTGGATTATCTAAACACTCTTGTGATGGGCAGGATTCAAACATGGACTCAAGAATCTTGTCCTCTGGTGTACTACTCACTCTGCATAATTACCTACCCTGAGAGACAAGCAAACTCTGTGAATATGACGGGATAACTATTTTCATATTAACAACATTGCATAGCAAAAGTGAAGGGATGTTGCAGATGTAACTCATATCCCTAGTCAGTTGACTTTGAATTAATAAAAAAGGGAACTAATATGAGTTGGCCCAATCTAATCAGATGAGCAGTTCAAAGAAGTCAGTGATATGGTTTGGTTCTGTGTTCCCACCCCTATCTTGTCTTGAATTGTACTCTTCTAATTTCCAAATGTTTGGGGAGGGACCCAGTGGGAGATAATTGAATCATGGGGTTGGTTTCCCCCATACTGTTCTTGTGATAGTGAGTACCTCTCATGAGATCTGATGGTTTGATAAGGGGAAACCCATTTCTCTTGGTTCTCCTCCCCTCTATTGCCACTGCAGTGTGAGACATGCCTGTCACTTTTCACTGTCATTGGTGAGGCTTCCTTAGCCACGTGGAACTGTGAGTCAAATTAATTCTCTTTTTTTTTGTAAACAGCCCAGTCTCTGGTATGTCTTTATCAGCAGTGTAAAAACGGATTAATACAGTCAGTGAGCTTTTATGTGACAGAGACTCTCTCATTGCCTTGGAGAAGCAAACAACCATTTTGGGAGCTGTCTGTGGAAGCATCCACATGACAGTGGCATAAATGCCATCTCTAGGGGTTGACAGCAATTCCTCACCAACAGCCAGAAAGGAAACAGGAACCTGAGTCCTACAACTACACTAAACTAAAGTCTCCCAATAGTCAGTGATCCTAGGAGCGGAGCTGGAGCCTGTGGTGAGAATGCAAGTCAAACCAGCACCTTGATTTCAGCCAGATAAGACCCTGTCCAGATAAAGGAGTCAACTAAGACCTGGATTCTCTACCCACTGAAAATATTAGAAAATTTTTTGTTGTGTTAAGCAACCACCTTTATGGTCATTTGTTACGCAGAAAAAGGAATAGATACATCCATTGTGCAATATCAGTGCGTTATATTTTGGTTTCCACAAAAAAGTAATGCTAAACTTAAAAATAATGGTTTTAAAGTTTAATCATCAAGATTAGCTTGCTTCTGGTGATGAATCTGAATTTTTTTAAGAAAAAGATACTGATTCCCAACCTTATGATTATATAATTAAATATACATAGACTTAATTTCTTGTTCTGAAACACATTTATTTTCTCTAGAAAGTCCTCTGTCAATGCAAAACAAAAACAAAAACCAGAAATATCTCTAGACTTTTCAAGCATAAAAGATACTTATTTCAGGGAACTAGGTTCTGACAAAATCATTAGAAGGGTTGGGGAGAAAATGTGAGATATCCCCACTATGCTTTAAAACTAGGCTTCTGGATGCAGCTGGCAATTAGATCTCTTTATGTGTGATTTGGGAGACACAGGAAGAGCATAGGAAAAGAAAATAGCTAGACACAATTTTCTAATTCCCTTAGGTCTAGGTTTGTATTTCTGCGATATATATCTGTAGATTTTCTGTGTTTACCTTGACATAGCATTTGTAACACTATTTTGTAGTCACTTACTACATTCTGAATTTTTTCTATATTCTATTTTGATGTTCTTGTGTATTCGTATGTTAATGAAATTGCTAAATATGCATACAACTTGTTTTAGTAATGATAAGCTGAAAATCTTCAGATTCTTCTACAATACTTAAAAGGTATATTATAAATTTTGATTACTCCGCCCAGATTTTTCACTAAAAATTAAGAAGTGCAGAAATGCTTCCAGAGGAATATCAAATGTATTAAAACTCAGGTGTTGGGCATTAATATGACTCATGATTTAAACAGATACGTATGTGTATAGGCTCACAAAACTTGTTACATGGTTTTTCTGTTTTCATTTGTTTGTTTGTTTTGTTTTGTTTTCTAAACAGAGCCTTGCTCTGTGGCCAGGCTGGAGTGCAGTGGCATGGATCTTGGCTTGCTGCAACTCTGTCTCCCTGGTTCAAGCTGTTCTCTTGCCTCAGCTTCCTGAGTAGCTGGAATTTCAGGTGCCCACCACCACCCCCAGCTAATTTTTGTATTTTTAGTAGAGATGGGGTTTCACCATGTTGGCCAGGATGATCCGTATTTCTTGACCTCATGATCTGCCTGCCTTGGCCTCCCAAAGTGCTGGGATTACAGGGGTGAGATGTTTTTTCTTTCTTTTGTTTATTACTAGTAAATATGTATACCAGGATTTAAACACAGGCCAATGCAACTCTAAAGACTTTTCTCTATTATATTGTACTGTTTCTTTTCTCTGTTTAAACCTGAATAAAGACGACAACCATTGCGTTTCATAAACTACCAAATTACTGACTTGGTCTGAACTTACTACTAGTAAGACATCATCACAAATTTAACAGTATTTATTTTGGGGTTTGGTGTATGTACATCTTATTTCAGTTTTTGCAGCTTCTTTAGAAATGTTATTTGATGGCCATGTCTCCAGCAACCCTTCTTTTTAGAAGGAATTTTTAGTCTTGTAATCTGTTCTAATCAACTGGATAAAATCTGAATGCCTATGGAACACTAGGGGCTTCTTTAGAGACAGGAAAACCTCCTACATTAACTTCCCAATATATCTTTCAGGCCTCTAAGTCTTCATATTGTAACATTTTGAGCATATAGTTCTAAAAGAATTTTTTCAGAAATTATATGCCTGGTGCCAACTAAAGTTAATGCATATTAACTTAATCCATGCTCACAAACAAGGCCAATCTTTTGCAAGTATGCTCCAGATGGCTCACATCTGTTAATAAACTTTTGAAATACTTTTGTTTCACTATACACTCCACTTCTACCCTGGCCATACCAGCTTCTCCCATGCATGTCCCTGTACCTCAGCATGTTCTAGCAATTAAAGGGTTGATATCCTGCTTAGCAGGAAGCTCACTGGACCCCATCAAACAGAGTAACAAGGGTAGTTGGCTGTACTGGCTGTTAGGTACCTCGGAGCTGAAAATTATTAAGCTCTTCTTAAAGTTGTGTAAATGTGGGTACTGAGATGTAAAGCAATTTTCCCAAGGAGAGCTGGACTTTATAGCCAAGCAGTTTGACTCAGAAATAAACTCTAAGTGATTCTGTATCGTCCTAGGTATTATAAATTAAACAGAAAGTCATTGCATTTACACTTGTATTTTGGCAAGTAACATTCAAGGGAACGGCAATAGAATGATACAGACTCTTTATATTTCTACTACATTCTATATTTATGGATATATATGTGTGCATATTGTCTATGTAATAAATTTAAGTCCCATTTTAAAATAAGAGATTTAATGTAACCAAATATATTTTATATAAAACATAGACATATTTAAATGACCAAAAGAACAGATAGTTATGTCTTTTAAAGAAACAAGACATCAGGAAAAAACATCTTTAAATTTCAAAAGTATATCTAAGTGAGTTTCAGCCACAATTGTGCTTTGATTTTGTTTTCCAAATGAAAACTAATGTGGGGTCGAGGCACCAGCTCGCTGTAGGCTGGAATGACCACTCCTGCGGTTTGGGATTCAGATTCTCTCTGTAGCTTCAGGTTAGTGATCATTTGAGCTAATTTAAGTAGGACTGTTCCAGAGGTGACCTTTTCAGTCTCCTACAATTTATATCATTTGTTGGTAATTGGAAAAGCAGCTTCAATAACATCACCCTCCAAAGAGGCCAGTGGTTCTGCTGGACTTCCTGGCCAGACAACAGGTATCATTGAAGACCCTGTGGCAAGAAAAATCATGCAAGATGATACGAGAAGGGATTAAAAACAAAATGTCCTATAAAAGTTCTTACCTGTAATATGAAAAGTAAATAGAACTCTTTAAATCTGTTTGTATAAGACATTACATAAGCTGATTTATTTGCAGGAGGCTCAGCCAAAAGTAGGAAAGCAGAAAAAAATATAGCAACAGAGATTCTTTTTTCTTTTTTATTTCAAAACTTGTGTAAATAACACTAACAAGCTTTTATTTCTTGTGCCAGAGACACAAGGACATGAATGAATGAGTTAGTATCACTTTGTACAAACTAAGGTGACTTTTCTTACCAAATTCAAAACATGTCCTAAAAAGGCATTGCTTTTGTGATTGAACACTTTTTTCTAAAATTGGTAAGCTTTTTGCAACTATTTTAATAAAATGGAGTTTTAAAGTTTTCTTTAACATAGTGGGGTCTTTGTCATTTTTCTTAGTGGTTTCAAATCAGGCTCAAAGTATAATGTTCTATACAAAAATAATAACATAATATATAACATTGTTAAGTCAAGTTTAGCCTAAAGCTGCTTCCTCTCATATTTGATGTTTGGACTAAAGGTTTCTCTGTATATCCTGAACTATAACAAGTAGATGTATAAACAGACTGCAGCCTACTTGTGTGCCAAGCACCGAGTTTTGGCCAATCAAATGTAGCCATCTGTTCAAACCACGTTCAAATGAGGAAAATACCAAGCTGTAACCAACCTGGCTGTTTCTGTACCTCACTTCCATTTTTCATACATCACTTTTCTTTCTCTGTTCATAAATCTTCTTCTATCGTGTGGCTGTGCTGGAGACTGAGCATACACTGGCTTGGGAGGCTGCCAAATTTATGAATTGTTCATTGCTCAATGAAACTCTTTTAAATTTAATTTGGTTGAAGTTTTTCTTTTCTTTCAATCACCATGAAATAGATGAGACAACCCTGAATAAAAGAAAATCTCCCATATTTTTTGTTATGCCTTTTAATATATAACATTTATATAATATATACAGTATTGAATTGACTTGCCTCTAATTTTTAAATTTAAGAATACATACTAAAAATACATACTACATATAGCACTATTTATTTTTTGAAATAAAACTTTTAAAGTTACATTTTATGTAAAAAGTTACTCAAATTATAAATATATATGTGTATGTATACACGTATATATGTAGCTATAATTTGAATAACTTTTTTATATAATAACAACTTATAAATACATATATACATGTATTTATGTATATGTATATATGTATTTATAAGTTGAATTAACTTTTTAAGTATAATATGTAGTATAAAAAAGTTATTCAAATTATAAATACATATATACATGTATACATATACATATATACATGCATATATGTATAATTTGAATAACTTTTTTATACTACATATTATACTTTTATATATGCACATTTAATTTGTGTATATATATATATATACACATTTGTGTGTGTATATATATATACACATTTGTGTATATATATATACATATACACACACACACACATATTCTGTCTCAGCATCTTTGTCATGAATGGGGTCATTTTTTGAATTATCTAACAATTTTTCTAGGGCACATCACTTTCACTTTCATCCAAGTTGCTTGAAATAAAGCACCTGTTTAAAATCCATGAGCGATGCCACCAGTGAGAACAATTATTCATGCTACAGTACCTATTTGCATAACTAGAACTGCCTATTGTGTATTGGTGAATATCACTTACTATGGTAGTTGATAAAGTGATCTTCATGAGTTTTGTTTACTGAAACATCCAATACAATTATGAAGCCGTGCCACAGGAAAAATTAAACTTGTGTCAAGTCTCTTTGCCTCTTTTACTCACATTATTCAGTGACCTCCATTGATGTTGAAAACTGGCATTGATTGGGGTTACTTTCTGTTTCTTAAAAATAATGTGTGGTTCAAAAAAAGTAATGGAACCATATCCCATTGCATGACAACAGTAGGCTCACTTAGGAAGGCTACCTTACTTAATGTTGACTAAACTCCAAATTGACAAAAACGTCTATTTTATAAATCTAGCCTACATTAGTGTTAGTAAGATGTGTCATTTAGATGGAGAGTAAAAAGTGAGGTGTGTGTATACACGTGTACTCACAATTATACATTATTCATCTCATTAATAGCATTACTTAACTTTATATTTTTCCCACAGGTATTAAATTATTATGATGGCCACAGAAAAACGAGTAAGGTCAAAGCCTAGAATCAATTGTCAGTCTATGCTGTGGACATAACATTTATGTACCACTGGGTCATGAAGGTGGAGCACTCATGAATGGAATTTGTGCCCTTATAAAGAGAGACTGGAGAGTTCTCTCATTCCTTCTGCTGTGTGAGGATCTGGTGAAAAGATGTCATGTATAAAACAGAAAGTGAGCCCTCAGCAGACACTGCATCTTTTGGTGCCTTGATCTTGGACTTTCCAGCCTCCAGAACTGTGAGTAATAAATTACTATTGTTTCTAATCTACCCAGTGCAGTCCAAATGAAGTAAGACATTCTCTAAAATGTTTCTGCCAAGACTTCTCCTTATTGGGGACCTTGGAAATACTTTTCCTTTCTTTAACTCAGTACTCAGTACTTTTTCACACCTAACCCTTTCCTCTCTCTTTTCCCTTGACTCCACCCTCAAGTCAATAAAATAGCAGTATCCTTCTGCCTGAGGCTTTCTGTGCAGCCAAAAGCCGCCCAACATCTGCCCTAATCCACTAGCAATGCCCACCTGGTGCTGTTCCATGGGGGCAAACTGGAATATTAAGAAAGCTGATGCTTTCTCTTGTTTCATCTTTCATTTATACAATCACAACTAAGTGATTAAAGGCTTGACTGTTACTTTCATTTTGACTTGTCTTAATTAGCTACTGGACATCTGGCAGCTCAACTGTCTCCAGCTCAGCTCAGCTTTTGATAAGGAAAGAGAAAGAGATGCTATTGAAAGGTGACAAATCAAAGAGTGAGAGATTGACTGAGAATCATTAAAAGAAAATTCAAAAGTAACAGATTAAAATATTTCTGACATCCAACACTATTTTCATAATATGACTGCAATAAAAGAAAAATCATAGACCTAGTTTTCAGAGATATTTCTTGTATTTGTTTACCACGAACTGTGCAAACTAATGATAGGGTTCTGATACATATGTATCTCAATTAAACAGTGTATTGTACAATGCAAGTACTGCTTGTATCCTCTGTGTCATTTTAGGACTCATTAGATAGAAAAATATTCATGGGAAAAATAATTTGGAAAATAAACAAATAGAAAATTCAAGCAGGGGTATGATTAGTGCTTGTTTTCCTATATTGGAGCATTTAAACACAGCATATTCTATAGTGACAGTATCAAAATTTGCAGCACTTAAACAATAAGAGAACATCTCTAGTGAAAGGAGACATAATTTTGTATAACTTTATAAAATAGGTAAAATAGATAATGGAAAACAGAAGACAGGCATATGAGTATTTTAAGTCCTTGTCTATATTCACCAAAGTTGATGGCAAATGACATAGTAAATAGGGAGTAAGAGCCTTGACCCCTCAAGGTTCTTTAAATCCTGAAGGTATTCCACTTTTGATGGGCTTGAATTGAGAACAATTTGACATGCTCTCTCCGTGATTAAAACTGCTGTAGTTAGCTTGAGAGCAGTGGAAAAAAACTGTCAGATTAATAAGCAAGAAAATGCTCCTTAAAGCAAGATTTTAAAGTCTGCTTCTCACCTCATTTGCCAACTTTACCCAAAAGATCACTTATTTGAACAGTTCTTACACTGAAATACTATGCTTTCCCTATGTTCATTTTAATTGTGCGCTGCCCTTATACTAGACTGAATTCCCAATATTTGTCGTGATAACTACCACAGTTTTAAGTTGTTTCTGCTATCGCAAACACAGGACAAACCTTATTTCTATTTGATTAAGATATTTTAACCACTCCCTGCCTGCCCCCCAAATACCTATTTATCAACTATTGCAGGACTTGAGATTTTTTTTAAAGAATTATGTCATGATTCCACTTTGAAGTATGAAGTTAAATAAGCCCAACCAACACTGTAATTGAAAAACTGAAAAGCCTAATATCATTAGTGAAAGTTGAATTATTACAGTATTAATATAAGAAAAATTAGATGTATTAGAATGAGGTTAAATGGACATATAATGTCTATGTTCAAAGTCCAATAAGAGATAAATTCTTGAAGCATATGAATTAGTACTTGATCAACCATACTAAACGCCAGACGCTACCGTAGGTGATAGATGATATGTTACCTCAAAAATCAACTAAGATGACATAATTAATGTGGATGCTTGAACTAGGGTCCTGAGATCTCCACCAACTGCATCCAGGTCACATCCTTAGCATGTACCTTCTATCAGAGCTTGGTTTTCTTTTACAGCACCGGTTTTTTGACCACATATACAGACCACTGGTAACTGGCAGGTAGCTTAGAATTTCAGGCTCCTCTGGATCTTTTCACAGTGTACATACTCTGTGCTACATACTGAGTGTGGACACAGAGCTGCAATGCATATCCTTGTGTGCTTCCTAGTCACTGCACATTTCCTAGAGACTGTGTAACATGATGGTTTGGATATGACAACGAAAACTGCAAGAAACCAGAGGTTAGATCCAGGTGAAATGGCTTGCTGAAAAGGTAATTTTCAGAGGCATATAGAGAAATTATTTTGGTCCTTCAGCATGTTAAGATTATAAATTCTCAGAGATAATGTCAGAGTTTCCTGCAGTGTATTAGTCTGTCATCACACTGCTATAAAATCTACCTGAGACTGGATAATTTATGAAGAAAAGAGTTTTAATTGACTCACAGTTCTGCATGCTTAACAGGAAGCATGACTAGGAGGCCTCAGGAAACTACAATCATGGAATAAGGTTAAGGGTAGCAAGCACTTTTTTCCCATGGCAGAAGGAGAGAGCAAGAGATAGCAAAGAGGGAAGTGCCACACTCTTTTAAACCATCAAATCTCGTGAGAACTCATTCACTATCATGAGAACAGCAAAGGGGAAATCCACTTCCATGATTCAATAACCTCCCTCCTGGCCCCTCCTTCAATTTGACATTAAATTTGATCAGGGACATAAATCCAATCCATATCATTCTTCCCCTAGCCTCTCCCAAATATCACGTCCTTCTCACATTACAAAATACAACTTTTCCCTTCTCAACAGTCCACCAGTATTAACTCATTTAAGCATTAACTCAAAAGTCCACAGTCCAAAGTCTCATCTGAGACAAGGCAAGTCCTTACCACCTATGAGCCTGGAAAATAAAAAGTTAGTTACTTCCAAAATACAATGAGGGTACAGACATAGGGTAAATGCTCTCATCCCAATGGGAGTAATTGGCCAAAACAAAGAGGCAACCAGCCTCATGCAAGTCTGAAACCAAGAAGGGCAGTCATTAAATCTGAAAGCTCCAAAATAATCTCCTTTGACTCCATCTCTTATATCCAGGGCATGCTGATACAGGGGGTAGAGTCCCAAGGCCTTGGCAGCTCTGCCCCTGTAGCTCTTCAGGTGTAGCCCTCTCAGCATTTTTCACAGGCTGGTGTTGAGTGGCTCTTCCAGGCACACAGTAAAAGCTATCAGTGGATCTACCATTCTGGTGTCTGAAGGACAATGGCCCTTTTCTCACACCTGGAGGCTACAACCACACATTTCCCCTCCACACTGCACTGGTAGAAGTTCTCCTACTCTGACCCTGCAGCAGACTTCTGCCTGGACACTCCAGGCATTTCCATAAATCCTTTGAAATCTAGGAGAAGGTTCTTAAACCTCACCTCTTGCCTTCTGCACACTCATAGGCTCAACACCCATTGAAGCCACCAGGGCTTGTAGTTTACTGCCTCTGAAACCATGGCCTAAGCTGTACCTTGGCTTCTTTTAGCAATGGCTAGAACTGGAGCAGCAAGGATGCATGGTGCCATGCCTTAAAGCTGCACAGAACAGCTGGGCCCTGGGCCTGGCCCATGAAATCAATCTTTCCCTGCTAGGCTTTTGGGCCTGTGATGGGAGGGGCTGCTGTGAAGTTCTCTGAAATGCCCTGGGGAATTCTCCTCATTGTGTTGGCTATTAACATTCAGCTCTTCTTTATTCATGAAAATTTCTACAGCAGACTTGAATTTCTCCCTAGAAAATGAGATTTTCTTTCTACCACATAACAGATTTCAAATTTTCCCAACTTTTATGCTCTGCTTTCCTTTCAAATTTAAGTTCCAGTTTCAGATAATCTTTCTTCACACAAAGAAGCATACACTTATAAGTTTTACAGAATGTACACTTTTGTAAATATACTTTATTTACATATTGAATTCTTTGTAGCTTAGAAATTTCTTCTGCACGATACACTAAATCGTCTCTCTCAAGTTGAAAGTTCCACACATCTCTAGGGCAGAGGCAAAATGCTACCAGTCTCTTTGCTAAAGAATAGCAAGACTTACCTTTACTCCAGTTACCAATAAATTCCTCATTTTCATCTGAGACCACCTCAGCCTGAACTTCACTGTCCATATTGTTGTAACTGAGCAAGTGTGAAATCACCACCAAGACAAAGACTAGGCCAAATTACAGGGTCTTTATTGCTGGTAGCCACGGACTCGAGTTTCTCTAACCTGTGGCCCAGAAAGGAGGGTGTCAAGACCTTTTATGCCTGTAAACCACCTCCTGGGCGAGGGTGAGGGCAGGGGCTTTGGACATTCTGAGGGCCAGTGGACTTCGGACATTCTGATTGTTGCCTAAGTGTTTCACAGAAGTCAAGATAAGCATTAGTTTACACATTGTCTGAGTAGGGTGGAAATTACAGACCTTAATTACTTACCACAAGTCTTAGTTTTCCTTAAAATGGTGCAGGGGCCAAAATGGTGTTGGTTTAGACTGCTCGCCTGTCACATTAGGGTTACAGACAGCAGTGTCAACGGAAAGCCGAGGAATGGTCGATGTATGCAGTTTATGGGGCAATTACCATGTCACAATATCATGATCAGCATTTTGGTCAAAACCATTCAACAAGTCTCTAGGAAGTTTCAAACTTTCCTACATCTTCCTGTCTTCTGAGCCCTCCAAACTGTTCAAATCTCTGCCAGTTACCCAGTTCTAAAATCTCTTCCACGTTTTTAGGTATCTTTATAGCAATACTGGACTCCTGGTACTAATTTTCTGTATTATTCTAGTCCCATACTGCTATAAAGAGCTACCTGAGACTGAGTAATTCGAAGTAAATTCAAAGTAAAATGAAGAAAAGAGGTTTAATTGACCACGGTTCTGCACGGTTAACAAGAACCTTTACCAGGAGGCCTCAGGAAACTTAAAATCATCGGGCAAAGTTAGGGGGAAGCAAACACCTTTCTCACATAGTGTCAGCAGAGAAAGAAGGAAAGCTAAGAAGGAAATGGCACATACTTTTAAAGCATCAGCACTTGCGAGAACTCACCCACTATCATAAGAACAGCAAGGGTGAAATCCACCGGTATGATCCAATCACCTCCCACCAGGCTCTCCTTCAATTTGACATGAGATTTGGGTGGAGACACAAATCCAAACCATATCACTTAGCCTGGCAGGATCTTCTCTGGAAACGCCTTAAACCACCACCACCCAATACCAGTTTATCCACCCTGAATGAGAGTTGGGGCATGCTCACTGACTACTCTCCAGCATGACAAATCCTGACCTGAAATTGCTTATTTTAAGTGTATTGAAAAAAAATTCTATATATATTGTAGTGTGCTCATTTTTTTTTACCATCCTCTGACCCCATGTTTTATTTTATTGGGTGTAAAAACAAATGCTTTTGTAAAAAATCACCTGTTGATTTAAGTCTTAAAAAGCTAATAGAATAAGACCCTTCTCTACAGAGAGATGGCCATAAAACCACTGTAATTATTCACAGCAGAGCATGGAGTCCTCTGAGAGATCTCTCCCTGCCCAGCAGTGTGACAGGACTAGGGTCCAGTGGATACATTGCACCAGCCAAGAAGCACGAAACAAAGGAATAGGAGTGGAGTGTCTTCCTGGAAGACATATGTTACCTTTTTTCTCAATTCACTAGACAGGTGGGGGCAGTGATAACTTAATTGAAAGCAGAAGGGGAGAAGCTGCCTCAGGCAGCTTGCACTTTCTGAAAGCACTTGGAATCATAGCAGAGAAAGACTTGATTGATTTAATTACCACTCAAGTGTAGAGAGATTGGAGCCCACAGGCATACTCCAAGGATGCACAAGTTCCTTCTGTTAGATAAAATTTATGCTATCGAGAAAGAATAAAGCTGGAAGGATGAGAATCTGGAAGTATTGTCTTCTAAAGAGAAAATTGCTATTATTCTAGTTCCATGCATCTATGCAAAAACGGAATGCTATAATGATACCAAAGTCTGTTTATTTTCTCCTTTTCATTTCCAGAGGATGGGTAAGGCAATTTCTCAAACAGGAGGTGCCTGGTAACTGTTTCTGCCTAGGTAATCATAATTGATGGTTCATACTATAGAATAATTATTATGTTTCAGATATTATACTAAGATGCATATTTGCATTTATCAAGTAGTAACCCTTACTACAACTTGATATTTAAGGTTGGTACTATTATGATCCCCATTTTACACAGGAAGAAACTGAGAATTCCCTACTTCTGAAAAACAGTAGAGTCAGGATTGGAATACAGGCAGTCTGACTTTAGAATCCCTGTTTCTAACTGCTACAGTATACTGCCCTGAATTATAGCATGGCAAATGATAAAAAAGAAGGGATGAGAGAGATGTGGCAAATGACAAAGGCTACAAGATAGTACCTATTAAGAAACTACTTCTATTTCATGTTAGGTATCCCTAGGATGACAGATAGCAACTAAGAACAATGTTTACAAACCTAAGGAATGGTAGTGGGGCACAACTAATTTGATTAAATAAAATTGAATTCTACCAAACTGTGTCCCTGATAGAGGACCTGTGGATTTCATCCCTGGCCTGTGTGAATGGCATCTGGGGACTTACATAGTTATCGCCAAATAAAGAAGTACCCTCTGCACTTGGTATGAAATATTAGGGGCCCAGGGAACAAGTAGTCATCACGAAATAGTGATGCTTGTTGAACTATGTAATCTATATCATTCTGCTAAGATTAAATCCCATCTTTGGGAGGAGATTACACATGTCTCTAGCTTTGGATGTTCTTAGGAGTGAAAAATGAATTGAATGAGTATTTATTATTAACAGAGCCTCCTTATTGGAAAGTCCAGATAGATATTGTATGGGAACTCCAGTCACTGTAACCCAGTGAATTAACATCATTTAAAATATTCCTGTCTGGGTGAGAGACAAACATTAGTTAGAGGAGAGCAATATCAATACGGCTCAAAAGACAGATTTGAAGTGCCTACGGAGGCAGAGTATTCATTCATTAGTGGCTACAGCTATGGTTAGAAAAGTATGGGGAAGAAATAGCCAGCATCATATATTGGTGTGACTGTCCATTGGAAAAGAACAGATGAACAAACCTTTATAGGCTTACTAGACACTAGGGGTCAAACTAATATCACCACCCCAAAAATTCCCTGGTATAAAAAGGCATTCCTTAAATATCTGCTTAAAATTGTATTTTCCAGGAAGCAAACTCTGTGTGGAAATTAGGGGTGTCTAGGAAAATTACGAAGAAGAAAGCAGATTTTGAAAAAGGGAAATCTTATGCTGTGGCAAAGTCACATTAATGATTTGCTTGGCTGGGTGTGATGGCTCACGACTGTAATCCCAGCACTTTGGGAGGCCGAGGTGGGTGGATCACTTGAGGTCAGGAGTTCCAGACCAGCCTGGCCAACATGGTGAAACCCCATCTCTACTAAAAATACAAACATTAGCCAGGCATGGTGGCAGGCACCTGTAGTTCCAGCTACTTGAGAGGCTGAAGCAGGAGAATTGCTTAAGCTTGAGAGGTGGAGGTTGCAGTAAGTCAAGATCGCACCGCTGCACTCCAGCCTGTGCCACAGAGCAAGACTCTGTCTCAAAAAAAAAAAAAAGAAAAGAAATGATGATTTACTTCACCATAGATAGGTAGCCGTTAAGGGCATAGCCCTTCAGAGTTATCCTAAATTACAGAGAGACAGATGGGGCTTCATAGCTTTGCAATGGCCTGTGACTGGGTGCGAGGTAGCCTATGGAAAGGGTATGTTACTGAGCAGTAACTGTTTTGCGCTGAGGCAGTTCCTTTCAATACTCAATGGATGTCAGAACAATACAGCATAACATACACGACAATGTCATGGTTTTGGATGGGCCATAGCACAGGAGTGCAAGTCAAGGCCCAGATATAAGTATAGGCAAATACCAATACTTTGCGATGGACCTGGCAGAATGGTCTATCAAAAGCTGATTCATTTGTGGAACCATACTGTGGAGCTGGGGCTTTGGATAGAAATAGAACAAATATCCCAACATGTTCAATGCAAATACCCACCAAAGGGGCAGTTTTCCACCTGCCTTTTGGAATTGCAAAGCAGATATTATTACAAAGATGTCTGAAATTGCAACCTGACCTCACATCTAATAAGCTCAGAATGGCTGGGTGCTACCTTATTGAGGACTAGAAAGCACTTTGTGCTACTAACCAAGAATAAAGCAATCACAGCAGCAGCCTTCCACGCCAGCAAGAAACCTTCATAATTACAGCATCACAAAGCTGTTTCCCAGGGCACAAAGGAAGGTCAGGTTTGAAAAGTGGACTATATGGCATCTTTACCATCAAGGCCAGGTGAAAATATGCCTTGACTTGACTGCACTGGATTCTGACTCTGGTTGCAGAGAGCTCATGCCTGCAGCAACTGTAACTATTATCCTCACAGTCAAACTGTATACTCATAAGCATAAACCCAAATGATCCCCAGTAAAAAGAAAATAATTTTACGGCCAAAGCTATACAGTATTAGGCAAAACTGGCCATGTGCATTAAACCTCCTGGTTACCTAATATCCACTAAATTTTGAAATAAATTGATAGTAATTCATGTGAAAATTACCATGCCATTGTTTATCTATCTAGCTAAAAATATTAATGCAGCCAAGCAATGTAGATCTGTCTGGAAGAAAAAAATATTTATTTAATGTTCTTTCAGTAATGGAAGTGAGAATGCAGAAGTAAGCATGGTATTAATTTTATACAAACTGCCTGAGGTACAAACAGAAGATTCACATATCATATCAGTATTCACCACAGTGCAAGTAACATAACAGAAGTTGTCTCACTCTGCAGATGACCGTGATTCATGCTAATACTATAACTATCAATTATTTTCTTTAAAAAGTGATATTCCTGATTGGGAGACTTATTCATTTATAAAATATCTTTTTTATTGGAATGGGGATACCAGCAGTGGGTCTTGTCATATCTCCTGTCCTTCTGCAATGACTTATTAACAGTAGTTCACTCATCACAGTGGGCCAGAATTGGGATTTACATAATGTAAGGTACTAGGTCCCACAGATATTATATACAAGCTCTCTGGAAATAAGGGAATGGAAATTGAAAAGTATGATTGTTAATATTTTTACCACTATAAAAATTATTGGTAATATTTTACAAGAATTCAGGCAGCTCTTCTAATGGAAGTGGATAGAATTTATGAAATTGTAATACTAAATCACTTGGCCCTCAACTTCTTTCCGGCAGTTTGAAGGATTTACACACCATGTTAGATAGATCATGTTCTAATCTATAAAAATATCTACATAAATCAGTAAAGGATTTTGGGGAAAAATTAAAATACAATGGTTCATCAGCCACTACTCTACCTTAAAACAGGGCAATAGGAATGAAGGTGGCTCAAAACCATTCCAATTAGTGTCTGAGGGTGAGTGCAATAAACTGTTCGATTAGTAAAAATAGTATAATGTGACTTGTAGCAATTAAGTTAGCATAACATGTTTTCTTAGTAGGTAGAAAGAATTACTGCCATATTATGTTGTTCTTGATTATTAAGTTTCATCAGGGAATAGGAGATTGCCACTGAATTTGATTATAATTTCATTGTTTCATTGTATTTATGCATGCATGATACTTGATCATCATCATAAAACATAAAAACAGTGGAGCAAAGGGACCCTGATAGGCCAAAGGAAAATATTTTGCCCAAAACCTGGATCTGAGTTGTGCTAAAGGTACATGCACTATGATCTGAATTGGACATAAGAGATGCTGTAACATCCCACTTGGTGTTTGTGCTGCAGACTATCCATGCCACCTACCTCATGCTCCCCTCAGGGAATATGGAGAGACTCAGAGTAATCTTGTCACTAAATAACCGGGGTCAGGTGCATTCTGGATTCATTTCCTAATAATGTATCTTTTCAGCTATCAAACCTGCAGAAGGAGATTTGTGTGCCTCCATTGAGAAGCTAAAAATCTTGTTCACGTTTTCTATAGTTGACTCCGCAATATTTTAACATATGTATGACTTTCTGCACACCCTGTGCTTTTAACCACTAAACTTTATTGCCACAGGCAACTTAAATTATATATGTCACAATAACATTATATGACTCACCACAAAAAATGTCTCTTCCAATACATGTCTTATAATTTTAAAGGGTGCCACTTTTTACCAAGGCCAATCATAATGTGACCGAGTTTCAGTGTCATTTATGGCCTCTTTCTCCCCACCATATTCAATTGAGGATTACATCCATTGATTACACCTCCTATATAATTACTGAATCTTTATTCTAGAACTCCACCTTTACTGCTGCTTGGATTACCTCCTACTTTGACTCTTGTAAAAACCATATATAAATAATTATCCTGTCTCTAGAATTGCTCCCTAAATAGTTAGTACTCCACACTGTGACCATAGAGACTTTCTAGAACTTCTAGAAACATAGAAACTTTCATTACTCTGATTGTTACTCTCTTTATAGTGGTTTCCCAATGCTTAATTAATGATTGACAAACTCTTTTAATTAGTACCTAAAACACTTTATAGATTATAATCTCCGTTTAAAAATAAATTTCTAATGACTATTCTTTTAACCCTGCTTATGAAAATTTACAGTTGCCAAAATTAGCAACATTATTTTGTTCATCCATAGCTTTGTCATTATCCTCAACTTGAATACTTTTCCTGGTTGGTAACATATGCTCACCTCTCAAAACATTTTACACTTTATGCCTTGCCATCATTGACTTCCAATGATTATTCTTTTTCATTTAGGCATTGAGACCTTAGTCATAAGTATAATGCCTGGGATTTAGAAGTCATTCAATTAATGTTCAGTGAGTAAATAAACAAATAAGAGATGAATGATGAAATTTAATCAGTTGCTGAGGCTGTCCCGCAGACTCTGGCCAAGTGATGGATGAATGGAATATACAGACATAGACTTGCCTATCAGCACAACTGGGGGACCCCTGCCAGCGTCAGCAGCAGCCCCAATAAGCCAAGATGCTTGCATTTAATTAGTACAGATTCAATGACAAAGGCCTAGAGGAAACACCATTTGTGGGTAATTAACATTGTCGATCCTCCCCCACCCTCCCACAGTACAGAGCAGTCCTGGGCAAGAATGATCAAAGGTCATTGTAGAACAATGTGCTTAAACAAGCTATTTAGATAAACTCCTCTACATTCCCTTGTTATCTGCTCTTTGCTGTTAGCTCAAGGTAAGATGATTAGGCTGCCTTCAACCACAACCCTTTCCCAAAGCTTTTGCAAAACCTCCCAGCCTTCCAAGAAGGTTTATATCTTTCCTATAATTTTTCCCACCACCCTGACCAATCTCCTACAATCATCCACATTTTCAACAGGCACCAAATGTAGCTCTACATGGTAGGAAGACCCTAAGATGGCTCTGATGATCCCAACTCATTATTTTTATGAATACAATATGGCAGAAATAATCACATGTCACTTCCAAGATTATATTATAAAATAATGTGATGACTGCCATGTGGGCTGTCTTTCCTTTTCTCTTGTTTTATTTGCACTGAGGGAAGACAGTTGCCTGATGCAGCCCTATGAAGCAGCAGCTCAGAAGAAGCTGAGTCTTTAGATAAGATAATAGGTTCAGCTGATGGGGAGATAAAACCTCATCAAATACTTTGAACCAAAGGCACCCAGATAAGCCACAACTGATTTCTAACTTACAGAAAGTAAAAAATAATAAATACATGTGGTTTTAAGATGCTGAATGGTAACTCATTATGAAGTAACAACTAAATTGTACCATAAGTACATGTGCCAAATATACTCTAGATGTTAAAACAAACACAACAACAAACATTTAAAAATATTTTAATCATGCTTGTGGTTTTATTTTAAACTTAAATTACTCAAGAGGTGAAATTATGTACAAGTTTGTGGCTTGCTCTAGTTTAAGTATTAGAAAATAGTGGAGAACTAGCATAGATGAACAACATAAATACGTGTAACAGAGAATTGTGGAAAAAACAGATGATCATGCAAAATAATGCCAGTTTATATTTCTCTTATATGTTTTTCTTTATATGGTTTTCAGTTCTGTATATGCTGTCTACTTTGTAACAGACCCAGCTATTTATTTTGCCATATTTCTTTGAATCTAGGATGGACATTTTACATTAAAACATTTCTTAAACTGGGTAGATCTTAAAATTGATGGCATTGTTCAGACTCTGGTGAGCAGCAGCCATTTGCCATGCCTGTCACTTCTGTGAAAGCTGATTGTTGGAAATCCAGGTAGCATGACCAGACAACCGTAACTCCTCAAAATTTCAGTCAACAAAACTATTTAAAGAAATATGACATCCAGGTATCATGTGAAAATCTGCTTAGACTTTCTGGAAAGATCAAGATTGTGATGGCATCAGAGGCAATGGCTTAAATGAAGATCTCACAGGCAAGAACAGAGTGCCATTTTAATAAATGCTCCATTACCAATAATCTTAATATACAGATGGTGGTATTGTTCAAAAAACAGTGGGCAACTCCTAGCTAAGAAAAGATTAAGAAAACCTAAATGGGAAGACAGGAATCCTTATCTACTATTAGTTATTAATATTTTCTCTTTCTATATTGATAATATATTTAATAAAAAAATGTTTAAATCTGTTATAGTAGCTTTCAAATAAGAATAAAGTATTCTCAAAAATTTGAAGTATTTTATCGTAGTTCAATTAGCAGCACGTTTTTTCCTTAGTGTCATATAAATTAATGATGTGCTTCGTAGTGAGGAAGCCTATGACTTGATAAAGTCTAATATGTTCCTGGGTACTTCACAAATCTTACCTGGCTCTTGAAGGAATTCGAGTTGGCCTAAAACTTATGTATTAACAGACAGGACAGCAAATCATCTAAGTTACATATATGCACTTACAAACTACATCACAAAATTACAAATACATCTTTAACAATGCTGTAGAACAAAAATAAATATTTAAAAAATTCTGAAAACTTATGCATGTTTTTATGACACCTGTAGTAGACCAGCAGTCTAGTGGAGAGATGTGTTAGAATTTAAAAATTATGTTTCTCTGGGTTTTAGGGTCATGTAAAGAACTGATTTAGGGCTATTTAATGCAGGTAAACTAAAAAGCTCTTTTTGACTAACATAGAAAACATTTGGAGTATTCCTGTAAATTTAGCTAATAAAAAATAATTTAGTTCATGTTTACTGAAAAATAAAATATTGTTAAAAGCCTTGGGAATAGTGGGGTTAAGCTAGGATATAAATAAATACTTATTAAGTAAAATGAAATTTTAAAAAGTGAAATCAGATAGCTGTAATAAGGCTGGTGAATGAAGGAAATTGAATACCAGTGTTTGGTGTTTGTACTAAACTAATAGGCAAGAAGCTGTGGTTGTATTTCAGGGTTGTGGTCTTTGCTAAACATCTGACGTACACGATTCCCAGAAGACATGTGATATTAGTTCACAACAAGGAAGCACAAATAAGTTAAAACTTGATGTTTTGATAGACTAATTTTCTAAGATTTTCCACGTTGGGAAACATAAAATTTTACTTTAAATGTTTCTTCTTATGCTCCCCAATGCCTCTGTTTTACTATAAAAAGCCTACGTTCTGCTGGAAACTATTGAAAAGTGTAAAATATAGTTTTGGAATCTGCTTGAGAAAAATATAGGACCCAGAACAAATGAACATATAAATTATTGCCATATCTTTCCTTAGGACAACAGTAATTTTCACTCATTGTTGTTTTGCTACTGTTTTTGACCTTTAAGTGGTAACAATCCAGATATTAACTGGAAATGAATTCTGTCAGTTCTGGAATAAGCTTTGGAAAAAGAAAGAGGCTCACATACTTGGAAAGGGAGTGGGGCTAATTTATTGCCTTCTTTTGAGGCTTAACTACTCCAGAAATTAGATGATGCTACAGGCTGCCATGACTGGGCAAAAAAAAAATTATCAAAGCAGAATTGTTTATACCAGTGCAGCTGATTATGATATAAGTATGACAATGAAATGGTCACCTGCTGTTGATTGAAATTTAAAAATAGAATATTAATTGATTTTTAAATATCGTTATATTTAACAGAGTAATGCATGAGTTTAGTCTCAAATCAAAAGCACAAACAGCTTACATCGAATAGCAATTATCTCCTGTTCTCTTTTTTCCATCCATGGTTCCTCTCTTAGATGTCACTTTTTAAAATGTTTTTATTTTTATTTTTGGATGTTTGATTTTCTTACTCTAAATATTTTATTTTAAGTTTTATTATTTGATTAACAAATGTGGAATATTTTTGATCCCCATTTACAAAATGTAGGGATTTCAATGGATTCTGCCATTTCAGTGGATTTTCCCAGAGCTTGACATTCATGTTGCTTTTAGGTCTTTTCTTGATTGATTTTTCTAACGTGACTGAATATTCTTAAACTGCAATTAGGCTTTCCATCTCCTTAGTCTTCAATATGAAAGGTGAAGATTTTTAGCTTCATTATGTATTTTTTCTTTTTTATTTCAGATGGAGTCTATCTCTGTAGCCCATGCTAGATGGCAGTGGCAAGATCTTGGCTCCCTGAAACCTCTACTTCCTGGGTTCAAGCAATTCTTTGCCTCAGCATCCTGAGGAGCTGGATTACGGTGCCCACCACCATGCCCCACTAATTTTAGTATCTTTGGTAGAAATGGGGTTTCACCATCTTGGCCAGGCTGGTCTTAAACTCCTGACGTTGTGATCCACCCCACTCAGCCTCCCAAAGTGCTGGGATTACAGCATTATGTATTTCTTTAAACCTTCCTCTCCCTTTCCACGCCTTACCTTCTTTTAGCTCTGCTTTGGATTTTACACTGTAACTACATTTAGCCACAACATTATTCATAGTTATATTCTACAATCACAACAAAATCTTCTGTACTGTGTTTATAGGTTTACTTTAAAAGTCAAAAAATAATAAACTAGCTCCAGGTTGTCATTACTACATAAATATATATTTTTGTAATACTGAGCTAAGCTGTGTGTTTGAATTTCCTTCTCTAGAAGTGCAACGTAGGATCTCTTGGTTCATACTATACATTGCCATTAATTAATTCTCTTACAGCCATTCATTCACTTTCAATATTGAGCCATTTTTAGTCACTTCATAGCTTAATCACGTTCTCACCCTTTTTGTTGCTTTTTTTTTCTTCATATTCTGGTGTCATTTGCCATGTTACATTCTGTGTCTTCCTTTTCTCACGCTTGCATCCATGCTCTCCTCTCTCTCAAGACTCTTCTTCCTGGAAAAAATCTTCCAACTATTTTCTCTGCCAACCTTGGATTTTCATTCATTACTCTACCAGATTTGCTAATGGCTTTTCTGGTATCTCAGTTTCTCTTCCTTCCCCCCTTTCCTGGGTATACCTTTTACAAATTCTGTTAAAAAGCCTACAGAAGTGAAACATTCTGAAACATGCCTGTCTAAATGGTCTTTATTCTGAACACCTTTAGTAACATTTGGTGCAATGTATTATGTTCTGAAACTTTTCCTTAGAACATCCCAATAGTTGCTCGATTGCCTTTGCATCTGTTATTACTGATATCAAGTCCAATATCAGTGTAATTCTATATTATTGTTTTTTCATCTCTTGGAATCACTCAGGTACTTATATCTATATATGGGTAATTTTCATCCATTCTTTTCACTGTACCCTTTTAATCTGAAGTCTCAATTTTTTCCAGTTGTAGAAAATTGTTGATCATTCATTCTTTTTATTATTTTCTCCTTTGTACTTTTTTTGCTCATAAACTTGTATTAGATGAACAATAGACCTCTTCAATAACTCTTTTGCGTATATTTTTTCTCATATTGTCTCTCTCTACTCTTGTGTTCCATAATCATAAAGGTCTCCTAATTTTATTTTATTTAGCTCTATTTGACCTCATTATTATTAACATAATTAAACATATTTAATGCTTTGCCTTGAAGAATTATGTTTTGTTCTATAATTATTCCAGTAGCATTTATTTAATATTAAAAATTTCTTCAGAAATTATTCTAGGTATATTAACCATAGAGAATTAGTTTTGTTTTTTTCTAGTTATTTTCTATTATTACAATTAATTTGATATTTTTTCCCTTAATATTTTTAAATTCATTTTGCTTATTTTTTTCCATTTATTTTGCTTGAGAATCCTTGGTTCACTGTATTTAGGACAGGTAATGTCTGTAGTTTGGATAGGTTTTGCCTGCTAATAGGTAAGCCTGCTTTATTAGTGGGAATCTTGACTAGAGTCTCTGAGGGCAAGACAGGGATGTGGCAATGAGGCCTCACTCTCTATTTAAATCTGTGGTACAATCATCCAGAAGAAAATTAGTTCTCTCCAAATAGTATGTTTGTGTTCTTTATCTTGGTGGTTAAACAACAACAACAACAACAACAACAACAACAACAACAACAGCTAACGGTTTTTATGTCAGAGAGAGACTAGAAGGGACCACCCAAGGCTCTATTTTGATTCTGTTTTTCATGTTGTTTCATTTTTAACAGTTTTATTGAGGTATAATTGACATACCGTACGCAGCACATATATAAAATTAATGTACATTATTTGGTGAGATTTTACACATGTATATACCTGTGAAATTATCGTCATAATCAAGATTATGAACATATTTATCATTCCTAAAAGTTTCCTACAGAAGTTACCCATGGCCCTGTGTAACCCCTCCCTGTCCTCCCTACCTAGCAACCACTGATTTGTTTTCTCTCTGTATAGATTATTTGGAAATTTCCAGAATTTTACATGTACAAAATTATATATTATGTACTCTCTCTCATCTGGCTTAATTTCACTTTGTATGATTATTGGGAGAGTTCTTTACATATTCTGGATAAGATACAAGTCTTTTACCTGATATGTGATTTAAAAAAAATTCTCGTCAGTAACTTAAGAATGTCTTTGATTATTTTTAATTATCTGTGTTTTATATTTATGATTATAAACACAAAAATTGTTTTTGCCAACCAATACTTTCCATCAACCCTCCACTTGTTTTTGAACTTCAGTTTTTACTCTCACCCTGCCATTACTGAGTCCAGGAAAGCTTTAATCTCAACCCAAGAGATCAGTTTCTATCTTTTGTGCAGCTTTTTCTAAATATGTCAGGGTTGTGGTTTGTCCATGATCGAGCTACTTCAAATCTTTTCAAATTCCTGAAATTTCTTGAAATGTTCTATTTATGAGCACAAGTTCCCGTTTCCCCCTACCTCAACTGTTATATTTGCTTTTATGAGGGTATTTTGTTTTGTTCTACTATAACTTATATTTCCTTTGAATTTTAAGTTAGTTTTTAATTCCTATGCCAATAGTATCTCAGAGGAATAAAAACAATACATATAAGATTACTATGATGTTTCAGTAATTGAAATACTCAACTGTACAAATTTGGTGTAAATCTCTTCTCCTGGCCTTGACTAATAAATCTGTGAACCATCCACAATAAGAGTTCTTTTAGGATATTTCCATTTGCATATCATCAGTGTTTAGGAAAATTAGCAATCTTAATAAATATTTGGTGAATGATATTAGTTGCTGAAAATGGATACCTATGATAAACATTATTTCCAACCCATCTGAAACTGAAAGACAGAAAGCATGTAAACAGATGAATGATTAAATGAATAAATGAATAACCCTATACACAGCATACATCAAACACTTCTCCTTATTTAATTAATATTTTATTGTTCCTTAATTCTATGCAACTAATTTTGGACATGATTTTTTTCTATAACAGTAGCTTCACAGGAATTTAGCACATATTCAAGAAAAGCTCAGATGCCAGAAACTAATCTATACCCAAAGGTACAGCAAAGGACATGTAAATCCTTGTTGTTAAGAAGTTTACAATCTAGTTACATGGAAAAGAAAACAAAACTTTAAAATAGATAATGTGGGTAATTTAAAATATTTTAAAAGCATAACAAAAATCGTGAAGGATTCTGAGTTCGTCAGACTTTACAAAGGGGCTAAGGCAAAAACTACAGGGTAGGAATGAGTTTGGTGTTTGAATAAGTAAAGTAAGGCCAGGGAAAGTGTATCACAAGAGGAATGATGGAAGGAGTTGGTGTAAGATGATGCTAGAAATAGCAGGAGCCAGGTTACGTAAAGCCTAGCAAACTTCCTTGGAATTTACATTACAAATGGAAAGCAACCATTGGGTATCAAGCAACAAGTAATGTGACATGATTCACATTCAAAAATAGATGATAGACAGATGAGAGAGAGAGAGAGAGAGAGAGAGAGAGAGAGAGAGAGAGAGAGAGAGAGAGGCCTGGAGCAGTGGCACATGCCTGTAGTCCCAGCACTTTGAGAGGTGGAGCCGGGGGGATCACTTAGGCTCAGGAGTTCAAAACTGTGTGTCTACAAAAAACACAAAAATTAAACAGTCATGGTAGTGTGCGTCTGTAGTCCCAGCTACCTTGGAGGCTAAGTTGGGAGGAAGGCTTGAGCCCGTGAGGTCCAGATTGCAGTGAGCTGAGAGCACACCACCGGACTCCAGTCTGGGTGACAGTGAGACTCTGTCTTAAAAAAGAAACAAAAAAAATCCATATCTATCTATCTATCTATCTATCTATCTATCTATCTATCTATCTATCTATCTATCTATCATCTATCTATATAAATCCATATATATAGTTATATATATAAATCCATATATATATATATATATATATATATATATGTATAGTTTGTGTGTGTGTATGTAGCTTGTGTGTGTGTGTGTTTGCTTTCTGATAAATATATTTTAGGGGGCAAAACAGAAGCTGGAAATTCAATTAGTAGGCTATTAATACTTCAGAAGAAAAATAACTGAAAATAAGGTGGTAGAGGTGGGGATGCAGAAAAATGGGTGGGAATTAGAATTGAGATGATCTGATGATGGTTTGAATGTCAGGGGAAAAGAGAGGAATCAAAGATAATTCTCAGTCTTTCAGCTAGAAAAACTTGAAAACATGATTTTTTTATGTATAGAAGAATAGAAATGAAGAGCAAGTTTTGGGACTTGGTGGGAAGTGAAGAGTTCTGTTTTTCACATGTGAGTGATGAAATCTACAGCTCAAGAGAGAATTGGGACATCTTTAGTTGTTTGTTTTTAGTCTAGATGTCAAAAATAGACATGGTATTAAGTTATTATTAACTTTTTAGTTTGATTTCTATACTACATGGATGTGGACTGTAAGAAAAAGAAAACAACAGCTAACAGTTTGTGTTAGCTGTTGTTAGTTTGTGTTAGCTATGTGCCTATATTTGTGAACAGAGACACAGATACAGGCACACAATCACATAACACACAAACACACAGATCGTCTCCTGGTTCTGTCACTCATAGTCACATGGCTCTATTAGAAAAAGCAAATTAGCAACCATACTTGTAACTTTAATAGTAGTTAATTTGATTTGTTGTTGCCTAATTTTAATGTATAAAGGCATATGAAGAATTTTCTTTTCCATATTTCCATCTGGTCTTCAGATGCCTGGGTGGTATTTTCTAAGTGTTTGGCTCATTTCATCCTACTGAAGACCATACTGAGGTTTTCTTTGTTTGTAAATTGACACAAGCATAAAATATTTTTCATCCTTTCTAAATAATTGTTTCTATTTCAGTATTTCTCTGCTGATTCCAAGTATTTTTCTCATGCACTTAGAAAATTCTAAAATGGTGAGGCAGCTTGTCACTTTTCTCTGCTAAAGTTATGGGATCCAGTTCTCATCTCTCATGCATGTTATTTTATACAGTCACATATGATTACAAGTAAATGTCTTTATTGATTTATTTTATTATTTTTAATCTTATTTTTAATAAAATTAGCTATGGAAATACATTATACAGAAGAGATGATAGGAGATTCAGGAAGAGTTTTCAAACAGTGAAAAATATTATCAACGTTATAAATCATAGTTAATTAAGTCAAGTGAATTTCTAACACACTCATATTTTAATATGCTAATTACATCATATTTTATTTTTTCAGATTTTACACATATGAATAATAGATGTGTGTGTGTGTACATATGTGAAATCATATATGTACACAGTGCATCATCATAATTGTCATTATTTATGAATTCCATATTTGTAAATTTGTCTGCTCACTAAAATTTATTTGTAACCCCAACATTGATGTTTCTGGTGTTTTCCTGGACATTCTTGGTCATGAACATGTGCAGAATGGTGAACAGTTTCTCTTCTTCCATTCCAGGTAAGATGTGAGAAGGCCTGGCTTGGCCTTTTTGTTTCAGCTTTCATACTGTAAACAAGTGTTTTTGCAGTTTATTTAGCACCTCATTTTTCACATTTTGAAAAATGTAATTTACTACCTAAAATTACACCTAAACATAGAGTTAAATCTCCTTTATGTTCCTAATTGCAAGAATGCTGTGATGTGCTTTATAGAGAAAATTTGGGTTAAATAGGCTTTATTCAGGTCCGAGTTATAGTGCTGATTTCAGTGTTAATGAATTCACAGTATATATTCAATAAGATACTTTACATAGAAATACATATAAAACAGGTTACATATTTATCAGTTGACCTAAATATGTGACCAGAGGAATCTAAATCTCTATTTCTTCTAAAACCAGTGACTTAGTGCTGTCTATCTAATTCAGTATTCACAGTGACTTTATAGAACATAAGTATGTAAATAATGTGAATATACACACACACACACACAAACATATACACAGGAGCCTTGTATGATGGTTGGGTATGTTATGCAGAATAAGAACAATGCCTCCTCTGAAAGATGGCTATGGCCTAATGTCTGAAATAAGTGAATGCTAATTTACACAATTAGAGGAACTCTGCCAGTGTGATTAAATTAAATACTTTGAGATGAGGAGGTTATCCTAAATTAACTGGATGGGTATAATGTAATCCTATTGATTACACTTCCAGAAAAATCCTCAAACATGCATCTTTCGTTCCTCTTGTACGACCTTTAGAGTTATTACAGCCATTGTCAATTCTAACTAGGACAATTGCCAGTGCCTCCTAGTTTCTCTTTAGTAGTCTTCAAATCATCTTCAAATGTGTTGCCAGAATAGTCTGCCTAAAATTCAACTTCACAATTACATTGCCTTGTTTCAAACTCTTCAGTGTCACCAAACTACTCATTCCATAAAACTCAAGCTTATTAATAGGACATTGAAAGCTTTCTATGACCTGATCCCAGGCTACCTCTGTCTCTTCTATACTTACACTTTAATTCATACTTGATGTGCCTAAAAACTAAACTGCTTCTATGTCTATATATGCACTGTAGATTCCCTCACCTGATTACTTTTGCTTCTTGGATCCCTGGGCTTGGAATGTCTTTTAACTGTTATGGAACAATCTCTTTTTACTGCTTTTGTAATGCATTTAAGATTTCTTCGTAAAATTTTCTATTTAATTCCTTCTCACTTCCCACCAGATTCACCTAGGAGGTCCTCAACTGAGCTGTCATGCAAAAAACCAGTATTGTCACAGCTTTCGTACCATCATGTAGTTTTCTGTTATGCATCTGTCTCATGAATTAATACAAGATTTATGAAAATGAGGACCTTAAAATATTCATCCCAGCACAACAATTATTCAATGTCTAAGGGAATGAATACATGAAAATCTTTTAGGGACTTATTCTATGTTTATTTGAATTAATTTATTTTATATACACTGTATGTTTTGGGAAAGGGATCTCAAAAGTTTTTTCTAGCTGCCACTGGCCCCACCTCTTAACAATAAAACCAACCAAAAATTTCAAAATGCATTTAAATAAGTAATACATTTGTTTACTGGACATTCATAAAATGACTTTTACCTGCTGCAGTTTTAGAAAGAAATAAATTTTAATTATTTCCATCTTTGCAAGAATGGAAAGTTGTTCATGACAACAGTGTATGAAATCTAACTAGGTGAGTATTGCAGGAGTTGTTCAAGCAAGTCCAAATTTTGTAACTCTACAGCACTAGGAAAATGATGGTAGCTGAAACTGAAGAAGACAAGGAAAAAAAACGTCTTAAATATTAGATGATGGGTTTGGTATTATATAAATTAAGTTTGATGTAGCAATAAAAGTATTAGTCTAAAGATGCTTACCTGACATTTACAAAAGGACTATTAGATAGATAGCATTCGCTGTTTTACTGATTCAGAAAATGTCCCAAATGTTTAGGTCATTTTTCTCAAAGTTACACGTAACTTAATTATAAATTATTTCTCTGCACAGTTCACAGTAAAAAAATAAAAATAAAAACAACAACAACAAAAATTAAATATAATACCTTGGAATTCAAACTGAGTATTTTAGTATGTTTTCTGTTGCTATACCATACCAAAATATGAGAGAGTGGGTAATTTACAAAGAAAAAATTTTTCTTACAGTTTTGGAGTCTGGGAAATCTAAGCACATAGCACCCTCTGCTCTGCTTTTAAAGACCTTTTGCTGCAGCATAACAAGGAGAAGTGCATCACATATTGAGAGGGAAAGAGCATAGCAAGTCAGGTTTCTCATTCTTCTTTTTATAAAGCCACTAGCCTCATCATGGGAGCTCCAGTCTGATAAACTTAATCCCAATTACCTCCCCAAAACCCCACTTTCAAAATCATCAACATATTAATTTGGAGATTAAGTTCCCAACACATGAAATTTGGGCTGCATATTAATGTCATAGCACCAGGTCTGTCTGACTCTAAAGGCTGTGCATTTGTCCACTCTGCACAGGGCCAAACAAGGTCAAAATTAAAGATAAATTTGTATAAGTGAGAAGAAGGAGCAGAGAACTTGGGTATATGCACCCAAAGTGTAAAAATTGAGAAAGAGAAATCAGTGAGGCTCATGGTAAAGAGGTCCAGGAATGTGAAAAGAAATCAAAAAGGAAAAATGTAAGAGAGAATTGCCAGAATTAGATCGTCAGTAGTATGAAATTCAGCAATCCTAAATAAAAATAAACCTAAGAAAAAAATTAGGTTTGGGAATTGATGATTCCCAAATATTAGAGAAGGTGGTTACAATAGACTACTACAATGGAGGCAAAACTGTGAGAGGAACAAGGGGATAGGTGGTGAGGATGGATGGTAGATAATTGAGCCCCCCACCCCATCTGTACCCTTGATTCTCTCTTTTTTTGTGAAACCAAGTCTCTCTCTATAGCACTGGCTGGAGAACAGTGGCACGATCTCGGCTCACTGCAACCTCCACCTCCTGGGTTCAAGCAATTCTCTGTCTCAGCCTCCCCAGTAGCTCGGATTACAGATGCCCACCATGCCCGGCTAATTTTCGTATTTTTAGTAGAGATGAGGTTTCACCATCTTGGCCAGGCTGGTCTTGAACTCCTGACCTCAAGTGATCCACCCACCTCAGCCTCCCAAACTGCTGGGATTACAGGCATGAGCCACCTCACCCAGCTTGATTCTCCATATGAACCACTTTCTTAAATTTTGCTTTATTAAAAGAAATTTTTTTCTCTTACTTAACTCATTTCTTTTTTTTTTTTTTTTTTTTTTTTGTTCTTTTTTTGAGGCAGAGTTTTGCTCTTGTTGCCCAGGCTAAAATGCAATGGTGTAATCTCAGCTCACTGCAACCTCTGCCTCCCAGGTTCATGCGATTCTCCTGCCTCAGCCTCCGGAGTAGCTGGGATTACAGGATAGTGCCACCACACCTAGCTAATTTTTGTATTATTAGTAGAGACAGGGTTTCACCTTATTGACCAGCCTGGTCTCGAACTCCTGACCTCAAGTGATCCATCTGCTTCGGCCTCCCAAATGTTGGGTTTACAGGCTTGAGACACCAGCTCAGCCTCATTTCAATACAAACTTATGGCCTGTACTCCTTGCATTTTGAGGGGATTATTTTCTTTCAATAACTCAATATCAACTAAAATGGAATTGTTTTAAAATTTGCTTTTTCATTCAGATGATTGCCACCATTCAAATATTGAAGTCCACCTTGTGCTCATTGTTATATATATAAAGAAGAGAAGGAATTTCTTCTGAGCATATTTGGTTTAAAATTCTAGGGGAAAACTCTGCCCTAGAAAATAGGATGTGGAGGAGGCATTGTAAGAGTGAATGTTCTCAGCCTTTCCAAAAGAGAAATTAAAAAAAAATCCAAGAGAGGGAGAGAAAGAGAGAGAGAGAGAGAGAGAGAGAGAGAGAGAGAGAGAGAGAGAGAGAGAGAGAGAGATTTTTAAAAATTCAAATAAAATAGTAGTTGGCTAGGGAACCATCTGAAGGCATATGCATGCAGTGGGTTGTGTTTGTAACTCACGGGTATATGGGAAAACACAGGCTTTGCAAACCTCAGGAGCTGAAATAGAGATCCTGCTTGAACAGGTTTAAGATATGAGATTATGTTTATGACACAATGGAAATTCTAAAGTACATACTGGAAAGGTTTGGAGGGAGAAGAACTGAGTGAGACTCAAAGTGCTGAAAGGACTGAGGAAGAAAAGACCACACTTGGAATCAGTGATCAAGGGTACAGGTTTGAGAAGGAGGGATGAAATCCATCCCAGGATTCCAGGAGAATTTGCCTGGTGGACAAAGGGTGGGTGTAAGGCACCGACTGCCTATGGTCCTGATAAGTTACAAGTCTCTAGAAAACGGTAAGAAAAAAAAAAGCCTACTTGGAAGGATTCAGAGAGGATTCCACCTTGAGAATGAATGTCCAAGGAAAAAGCTCAGGAAGTTTGTACAAGAAGTGGACCCCGGAGGAGTATATAGCAGCGTGGTAAGTTCCTCGATGAGCTTTGGAAAATCGCACTTGTTAAACAACTTTTTTTTTTTTTTTGGCTTCAACAACAGAGATTTATTGTCTCTCAGGTTTGGAGGCTAGGAGTTCATGATCAAGGTGTCAGGAGGGTTGGTTCTTTCTGAGGACTGAGAAAGAACCTGTCCCGCTGGCAATTTTTGGCATTTCTTGGCTAGTGGATCTCTGCCTTTATCTTCACATGGTGTCCTCCCTGTGTTCATCTGTGTCCAAATGTCCTCTTTTTATTAAGATAACATTCCTACTGGATTAGGGCCTAGACTCCCTCACTACAACTTCATCTTTGTCTTAACTAAACTAATTGCATCTGCAAGGACTATTTTCCCTCCCTCCCTCCCTCCCTCCCTTCCTCCCTTCCTTCCTTCCTTGCTTTTTTTTTTTTTTTAATTTTTATTGCATTTTAGGTTTTGGGGTACATGTGCAGAACGTGCAAGACAGTTGCATAGGTACACACATGGCAGTGTGCTTTGCTACCTTCCTCCCCTTAACCCACATTTGGCATTTCTCCCCAGGCTATCCCTCCCCAGCTCCCCCCACCCCGCTGTCCCTCCCCTATTCCCCCCAATAGACCCCAGTGTGTAGTACCCCCCTCCCTGTGTCCATGTGCTCTCATTTTTCTCACCCACCTATGAGTGAGAATATGTGGTATTTCCTTTTCTGTTCTTGTGTCAGTTTGCTGAGAAAGATGTTCTCCAGATTCATCCATGTCCTTACAAAGGACATAAACTCGTCATTTTTGATTGCTGCATAATATTAACAATGCAAGGTTCAAGGAGCCCAAGGATGTGGGTTAAGCAAGGGAGGCAATCACTTCCTCCTGTTCTCTGGGATGATGTGTTTTCCTGGCTTCAGAAAACTGATCATTGTTGAGCTGTTGTATTACATACACCTACGTGCTCAGAAACATAAGAAAAAGGAAATACCGCTGTTTCTATTTCACTGCAAAGTCACTGTCAAGCTCCTAATTTGCGAAATGTCTGTAACAGGCATGCCTATTTTCTTCGATAAGAATCTGGAATTTGTAGAAAACGGTGGAAATTTTTCTGATCAAATTTTATTGGGCAATTAGTAAATTTCTGAATTTTGTTTTCTATATCAGCATTTCAGGCATTCCTGCACAGAAAAAAAACTTTTGTTAAGATAACCCCAGACAAATCAACTTGTTTATTTTATTTAGTTTAAATGAAGATAATCTAAGAGTGTTTCTGAATGTTACTGAGATACTTAGTTTTCAAACATGCATCACAATCATAGAATCAACACACAAGATGGATAATGCCTACATAGAGCCATATTTTTTTGTAGCGTACCTATTCTCCTGCTCTTTAATTTCTCCGTCAGTATAGAACATTTTGTTTTCTTCCTGGAAGAAGGGAATCATGAAGCCAAATATAGATTAATCAGATAATTAAAATGTACTCCAGGCAAATAGTTGTTTACTTCATTTGGAGGTTAGGAATCCAAATGTACATTTTAAATTATGTAAATGTTTTCTGTGGTTCTTCTTTGCTTTTTTTGTAAAAGTAGCATTAACATTGGGATGGGTCCAAATTTTAAGTTTATAGATTCAAAGTAAGGGAATTAAAGAATGCAAGAGAAAATTCTGTGTTTATCTATGGATACCTAAATGTGCCACACCAAACTAATCAGGATATGGTAACAAGGATAATTTTGAATCCGTCTAAAGTTTAGCTCTTTGATGTGAGTCCAGTTCTAGCAACCAGAACTGCATTTCAGCAGCAAAAGGAGTCATTCAATGTTGTTGCTTGCATTTTTGTTTTGCTTTTGTTGCATGTTTTTGGTTTTCATTTCATAGCCTGTCTTGTTTCTTGTTAGAGTTTGACTTTCTTATGTTGTATTACTTACCTCTCTTTGCATACCATCTACTGGAGTAGATACTCAAAGTACTTTTCCCTAAAATAGATTTTATCCCTAAGCAGTGATCAAAGAGAAAAAGAAATTTAAAAATACATATTTATTCACTTTCATGACAAGAAATAAATGAGACTCTTGGGAATTCATCTCTAAAAAGAAATCCTGGAATTATGTGGTGTCTATTATTTCTGAACAAACTTTCTCTTTTTCCCCATGGATCCTCAGAGCTCCAATAAATTCTCTTTTTCTTTAAGTTTGCTAAAGGGAAGCTTGGGCTAGAAACCAAAGAACATAACTTATAAAATAATTGGTTTCAGAACTTGTTTACAAGTAGTAGATCCTAAAGAAACTTAATAAGAAATGTAGTATGTTTGGAATTAATATCTAGGGAAGATGAAACAGAAGGGAGTGCAATTCATTGCTCAGTTGCTGGAACTGGAACCTAGAAACCTTGTTAAATATTGATGAAATAACTAATTAAGGTATTGTTTATGGCCACCTGGAACAAAGTGCTCCTAGAGGGCATGGTTCTGTGGAGCCAGGTAGTGGCTGTCACTTAAAATCAGACAGTAAGAAAGCATGGTTTATTCTGAAGACATTACATAATACAATACGTTACAAGGCAAAATATAGGCTAATTGCCTGAATTTTCACCTTAAAATTGAAAATCTAGATATTTTTAGGACTTTGATGAAGTAATCTCCCTCTAGTAGCTGAGGAACCAATATTTCCCAAAATTAATTCTGGTGTGATTTTGAAGGCTATTTAATTAAAAGTCAGTGAAATTCTTAGCCTGACTTGGTCTTACTTGCAAGTGTATGTAACTGAAGGAGATACAGCTAACCCCTGACAATGAGGTGTCACTTCACACAGAACTCAGAGTTCTAAGAACTCTAAAGCATTTTGATCATTTTTCTTTTCACTTAAAGAATTTGCTTGGGGAAGTATCACCTCTTTTGCCTAAGGAAGTTGGTCATCTCTAGCCTGAGGCAGTTGTCCACCTTTGAAATATCCAATATGTGATTTCCTTCATGCTAAATTACTCATGCATATAATTTTCTGCACCTTTCAGTGGTTTCACTGTCCTTCTTTGACTTGCAAACTTAGAAATTGTCTACTGAAATAGTCAAATGGCAAAGAGCACGTGTAAAAATGGATTTTCGGCATGTTCAACCAGGGAAAACATAATTTTACTGCCTTCTAATTATTTGATGTGGGCTACATTTTTTCTTCACTCAGGACCACATATGCTGCATCTCGTTGACATCTCTATTTAGATGCATAATAGAAATCTGAAATGTATTATGCCCAAACCTGGTTTCCTGAATGTGGCAGACTTCATTTCCCAGAGACTGTTTCACGGTTTTACCTATATACACAAAGTAACACTGACTACCAGAAGCAGGGTTATCATGCTTTCTCCCCTTCAATCTGAGTAAAGCTTTGTGACAGTCAAGATAGAGAAAATATAGAAGAAGTGACAATGGTTGGTTCTTAAGGCTAGGTAATAAAAGAGACATGTCTTCTGCCTAGCTATCTCTTTTGGTGCTCCAGACTTCAGAGCCCAGCCAACAAACAGGTTGAGAGGCAGCACAGGCCAGACGTAGGTATACTGGCTGGCAGCTCCCTGTGAGGCCTTATTCAATAGTTAGCAACAACTAACATAAAATTGAGCCATCCCATGATTCCGAGCCACTCCCCTTAAGCCCTTCAGCTGACACCAAGTCATACAAAGGAGAGATATATTCCTGTTGTATCCTGCTTGAACTGCTATTTCATGAGCATTTAAAAAATGGTTTTAAACCACTTATTATAAAGTGATTTGCTGCACAGTCATAATAACTCAACTGCTGTCTCCCAAAAGGCAATTACTCTTTCATTGTTTCTGATACCAGTTTATAGCAACTCAATTCTTTCAGTTATTGAAGCAAACATATTAGAAATTAATATCTTTATTCCCTTTGGTGCTCACATCACCTCATTAGCAAATCCTACTGCCTTTAATTTTAAAATAAATATAGAATTCTTTCCATTCTTACCTCCCTTCCTCTATTGCCACCACCTCTTCCAAGGAACACTCTTCCACTTCTTCTGTATCATTGCAAAACCTTTTAACTGTTTATCTTTTCAGTTGTAACTACCTTTCCTTCCAGCCTATCTTACATTAAATTATTAGAACAAGAGTCTGAGATAAAAATTCTTGTGCAAGTAATTTATTGAAAGGCTACATTCAGGAGAAACTGTAAGGATGTGAGGGAAATGGGATACCGTGCAGGTGAAAAACTTAGGCAAATATGGTTTTGGAAGAAGTCCATCCACAATTAGACCCCACAGAAAGCTCTGGAGTGTCAATGGTACCTCAAAAACTGTACTAGCAAAGACGGCTTTTTTCTTTATCTGTCAGTCATTAGGGAGAGAAGCTCATATGTAACCTCCCGGGGATTTTATGTTTGCCTGCTCCTGTTGGTCAAGGGCAGATGGAGAAGATGTAAATGCCAAAAGTTATACCTAACATTTGTAGGACCTGGAAAGTGACTGCAGCTGGGAGGTGACTACTAGGTCAATGGAACTCAACAGCATCTGCAATATGAACATATTGACACTTTAACCAGTATTCACATTTTATATTCTCCTTCACCATTTTTTTTTTCACTTGTAGAGCTTATTTTTGTTGAAAATATTAGATTTGTTTTTGAGTTTTTTTCTTTTTTTTTTTTTTTTTTTAATTTTTATTGCATTATAGGTTTGGGGGTACATGTGCAGAACGTGCAAGATAGTTGCATAGGTACACACATGGCAGTGTGCTTTGCTGCTTTCCTCCCCTTCACCCACACTTGGTATTCATCCCCAGGCTATCCCCCCCAGCCCCCCCCGCTGTCCCTCCCCCATTCCCCCCAACAGTCCCCAGTGTATAGTAGACCGCCTCTCTGTGTCCACGTGTTCTCATTTTTCTCACCCACCTATGAGTGAGTATATGCGGTATTTCTTTTTCTGTTCTTGTGTCAGTTTGCTGAGAATGATGTTCTCCAGATTCATCCATGTCCCTACAAAGGACACAAACTCATCATTTTTGATTGCTGCATAATATTCCATGGTGTATATGTGCCACATTTTCCCAGTCCAGTCTATCATCGTTGGGCATTTGGGTTGGTTCCAGGTCTTTGCTATTGTAAACAGTGCTGCAATGAACATTCGTGTGCATGTGTCCTTATAGTAGAACGATTTATAGTCCTTTGGATAGATACCCAGTAATGGGATTGCTGGGTCAAATGGAATTTCTATTTCTAGATCCCTGAGGAATCGCCACACTGTCTTCCACAATGGTTGAACTAATTTACACTCCCACCAACAGTGTAAGAGTATTCCTATTTCTCCACATCCTCTCCAGCATCTGCTGTCTCCAGATTTTTTAATGATCGCCATTCTAACTGGCGTGAGATGGTATCTCAATGTGGTTTTGATTTGCATCTCTCTAATGACCAATGACGATGAGCACTTTTTCATATGTTTGCTGGCCTCATGTATGTCTGCTTTCGTAAAGTTTCTGTTCATATCCTTTGCCCATTTTTGAATGGGCTTGTTTGTTTTTTTTCCTGTAAATCTGTTTGAGTTCTTTGTAAATTCTGGATATCAGCCCTTTGTCAGATGTGTAAACTGCAAAGATTTTTTCCCATTCTGATGGTTGCCGATTCACTCTAGTGACTGTTTGTTTTGCCGTGCAGAAGCTGTGGAGTTTGATTAGGTCCCATTTGTCTATTTTGGCTTTTGTTGCCAATGCTTTTGGTGTTTTGTTCATGAAGTTTTTTTCTAATTACTTACTTTTTTTCCTTTTGTTTCTAATTAAATGAAGCTCCACTATGACAGGGCTTTTAAAAATTGTATGTTGGCCAAGCACAGTGGCTTATGCTTGTAATCCCAGCACCTAGGAAGGCCTAGGCAGGCAGATCGCCTGTGGTCAGGAGTTTGAGACTAGCCTGGCCAACATGGTGAAAACCCATCTCTACTAAAAATACAAAAATTAGCCAGGTGTGGTAGCGGGCACCTGTAATCCCAACTACTTGGGAGCCTGAGGCAGGAGAATCGATTGAACCTGGGAGGTGAAAGTTGCAGTGAGCCAAGATCGAGCCACTACACTCCAGGCTGAGTGATAGAGTGAGACTTCGTCTCAAAAAAAAAAAAAAAATTGTATGTGTGTGGGGGTGTCTTTTTTTGCCATTGCATTCCCCAAAATTAGAATTATGTCTTACATTTAATAACTGCTTTATAAATGATTAAAAGATTGACTTAATATACTAAGAATACTTATTAATATAAATTATTAATATAAATTAAGTATGTATAGTTAAGAGTAATATAGAATAGTAATTTAATTATATTTGAAACCTATAATAATATCCAATGACAACATATAATTAAGCATAATGCGTACTTATTACCATATAATTAAGTATACTTAATATTCTAAGAAAGATTAGATACTCAGGAACTATGCTAGTTCTCTATGCTGGAAAAAACTAAACTGTTTATATGAAACTGAAATCCTCTAAATCAGGAATTGCAAGCATTGTGTGTACCAAACACTTGAATATTTTTGACATCAACGTCTCTGTTGCACCCACTCAACTTTGCTTTTATGGTGTAAAAATCACTGAAGACAATGATTAGATGAATGAGTGTGATTGTGTTTCATTGACACTTTATTTACCAAAACAGAAGGAAGCCATAGTTTTAAAACAATATATTCTAATTTTGACCTCTCCTGCTGAGACTACTAAAAAATAGTGGTGGTCTCCCTTGCTACTGTATGCAGTACACCTTCTAGATCTTATCAACTGAATTTTTTTTAGTGTTAGGAGAAGCTAGCAGTTGACATTCTTCTGGTACTGTGTGACCCACTTACTTTTGCTCAGCTTTCTTCCTTCTAGAATACATGCATGTTCTATCTCTTCCTACTAAAGCCTCCTCAAGATGCAGTTCAACAGTGAGAACATATGGACAAAGGGAGGGGAACATCAGACACCGGGACCTGTCAGGGTGTGGGAGGTAGGGGAGGGATAGCATTAGGAGAAATATCTAATGGAGATGATGGCTTGATGGATGCAGCAAACCACCATGGCACATGTATACCTATGTAACAAACCTGCATGTTCTACACATGTACGCCAGAAATTACTGTGTGTGTATATATGTGTATGTATGTATATATATGTGTGTGTATATATGTGTGTGTGTGTGTGTGTGTATATATAAAGATGCAATTCAAACTGTTTTTTTTTTTTTTTAACCATAGATCCTTCCTTTATATTATTGCCTGATATAAGGTCATCTCTCCAATTCTATAATATATTTTTTTCCAGATTAATACAATGGAGAAAAAAAATAGTACAATATTAAAAAAAAAACTGTCTGAAATTTAGAGCCTGGGTCATCTGAGTTTGAATATTGGCTCAGCCACCTATAAGTGGAGTAGCGTTAGACCTATTTCCTATCATCGTTCAGCCAGTTTTCTTCTTATTTAAAATGATATTATAATCTATATGATTTCTTGAAGAGATAAAGAATATAGTGACAAAAAGTAAATTGTGTTCTTTAAGTGTTGTGTTTCAGTGGATGTGACAGCAATTACAATATCATTTGTTTGCATTCTAAATATTTACTCATATCTAGGTACCAAAACCCATTTTTTCTCACATTTTTAAACATATTTTATAGCATTTAATCCTTTTACTTTATTGCGTTATTTTATATAATTTTAGCTTCCCTATTAGACTATATACCTTAGATACTAGGGTTATTGCACCTAACAAAAATATTTACTGATCAGTGAATAAATATTTTGTAATAAATAATGTATGATAGTTGAACAGATCAACTCTAAATTCTTGATTTATTCTTGACTGGTGCGTGATTGTTTCTAAAGTCAACATATTCAACTCCTTTGAACTAATTTTAATTTTCCTGTTCCCTGAACCAACTTTGTGTTAAGTTCACTCCGTTCTGTATAATAATAACTCAAAACATAAGCTTTAATTATTTACAAGTTATTGAGTGTTTTCCTGTATTGCATAATAGCAAAGTTCTGCTGAATCATTTTTTTTTCAAACCTAGAGTTTCCAACTGGTGATAAAACTTAAGCATATTCAGAACACAAAGCTTTGTTTACAATTCTGCTGTCTTATACACTTGGTAATCCAGACTCTTAACATCTATCAAAGGGGTAGAAACAAAGCCCTTCGAAGTTTTATTTTGAAACGTGGGTAATATGGCTAATTGTGCTTGAAAACCAATTCGAAATATAAAAGTGTGTATCCAGGAAGGGACTAGGAACCCGCGAATTCAGATTGGCCAGGTTCTTCAGCTATAGACCTAAAAGCTAATCGTGTAGACTAGCAAGCTGGAGTAGCTTGCGTTTCCACTTTTTTAGTTTGCGATTTATTTGTATCACCTGAATTAGTTTGCCTTAACAGATTGCAGTGATTGAATCCAATTTTAATAAGGCTCAAGGACATAAAGAGTATTAGTGTTTAACTGGAGAGGGTAAACTTCTCACCGTAGTTTATCTATAGCTCTCAAAGTTCATAGATGGACCCTAGGGAACCGAGAAGAAAGACAGAACATATTACAGAGGATAAAGGCCAAAATTTGTGGGCACATTCTGGTGGGAACTTAATTTCCTTGAGAGCAAATTGAAACATTTCTTGCAAACTGCTTATTTCTATTAAAATATGATTTTCTTTTCTGTTTTTTTTTTTTTTTTTTTTCTTTTTTGAGATGGAGTCTCACTCTGTAGCCCAGGCTGGAGTGCAGTGGCACAATCTCGGCTCACTGCAACCTCCGCCTCTAGGGTTCAAGCAATTCTCCTGCTTCAGCCTCCCAAGTAGCTGGGACTACAGGTGTCCACCACCACACCCAGCTAATTTGTGTATTTGTAGTAGAGCTGGGGTTTCACCATGTTGGCCGGGGTGGTCTCAAACTCCTGACCTTGTGATCCACCTGCCTTGGCCTCCCAAAGTGCTGGGATTACAGGTGTGAGCCAATGTGCCTGGCCCTAAGATATAATTTTCTTTGGAGAAAAGAAATATATTTAGTTCTGATGACCATAAAAACAATACACAGGTATAATTTTAAGTTTTGATAGCAGAGTTAAAGGGTGAGACTTGCTTTAGAAGTCATCTTTTATCTCCTTGCTTAAGTCATAGTAGTTCCCAGGAAGTGAAGTTCTTTAGATAAATAATTCTTTCCTTGGTGATACAATAAAGAGACCTTTTGCTTGTTTGCTAGTGTTGATAAGACTTTTTATCTATACACGTATTTCAAACTGGTTATTTTTCTGTGTAGTTGTTTTTCATGCCTATTTCATCTTGAGGCTAATGATATTGTTGGAGGAAACCATACCACAGGATCATTTTGCTTCTAACTGTTCACTTTTCATGGGTTTATGTCCTTCATATGGACTTGGGTTCTTCCCCTCTTATTATTAAGAACCATTCATTCTCAATTTAAATCTAAAAGGTAAAATTATCATATGATATTTCATATGTTTATTACCTTAAAACTGTAACCCACTACTTTCTTTCAGGCAAGGAGGAGGGTATTATCTGTTTTTTTCCTCCAATGAGTTGTTTGAGCTGCTTATATATTCTGGTTGTTAATCTCTTGTTAAATGGTTAGTTTGCACATAATTTCTCCAATTCTGCGGATTGTCTCTTCACTTTGTTTATTGTTTCTTTTGCTATTCAGAAGCATTCAACTTGATGTGATCCTTTTGTCCATTTTTGCTTTGGTTGCCTGTACTTTTGAGGTCTTATTTAGGAAATCTTTGCCCAGACAAATGTCCTTGTGAGCTTATGCAAAGTTTTCTTGCAATAGTTTCACAGATTCAGGTCTTATAGTTGAGTCTTGAATTCATTTTGATTTAATCTTTGTATATGGTGAGAGATAGGGTTCTAGTTTTATTCTTCTGTGTATAAATAGCTAGTTTTCCCAGTACTATTTATTGAAAAAGCTGTCCTTTCCCCAGAGTATATTCTTGCCACCTTCTTTGAAAATCAGTTGGCTATAAATGCCTGTACTTATTTCTGGGTTCTCTGTTTTGTTCTATTGGTCTATGTATCTGTTTTTTATGCTAGTAAGGTGCTGTTTTGGTTACCATAGCTTTGTAGTATAATTTGAGGTCAGGTAATGTGATGTCTTCAGCTTTGTTCTTTTTGCTCTACATAGCTTTGGCTATACTGAGTCTTCTGTGGTTCTATATATACTTTAGAATTGTATTTTCTGTATTTGTGAAGAAGAATGCCAATGGTATTTTCATGGGGATTCCATTAAATCTATCTTTTTGGGTAGTATGGACATTTTAACAATATTGATTCCTCCAATCAATTAATCAATGAACACAAGATACATTTCCATTCCTTTAGGTTTCCTTCAATTTCTTTCATCGTGTTTCATAGATTTATTGTAGAACTCTTTCTTTTTTATGTCTTCGATTAAGTTTACTTTCTGGTTTTTTTTTGTTGTTGTTGTTGTAGTTTTCTTTTCTTTTCTTTGTAGCTATGGTGAGTGGGATTACTTTCTTGGTTTCTTTTGCAGATTGTTCACCATTGGCATATAGAAGAGCTACACATTTTCCTGCAAACAAGAATACTTTAACTTCTTCCTTTCCAATTTGAATATCTTCTATTTCTTTCTGTTATCCAATTGCTTCAGGAATTGGGTGCTATATTTTACTGTGGCTTTGTTCATACCCAAGTTGCAGGACAAAGTCCTTTGCACTCTTCCCCTTCTTCCCTTAAGTGGAAGCAGTATCTCCTCCAACTGCACTGCCTACAGTTGGGGGAAGGATGCTACAAGCACTGTCCTGGCCAATGCAGCTGATGTCATACTAGGTCACACCACAAGTCCACTGCATTCAAGACCTAGACAGCACAAGGGCTTGCCCAGAGATTGCAGTCCTTGTGGTCCGAGTGCCACTCAAATTTATTCCAGGCCACAGGACACATTCATCAGTTGATCAGCTGATTGTGGAGTGAGCTGAGACTCAGTTTCTTTCTGCTGGGACCAAGGATTCTCCACTAGCCTAGGGGTGTTCTCTCTCTCTCTCTCTTTTTTTTTTTTTGAGATGGAATCTCACTCTGTCACCAGACTAGAGTGCAGTGGTGTAATCTTGCCTCACTGCAAACTCCACCTCCCAGGTTCAAGTGATTCTCCTGCCTCAGCCTCCAGAGTAACTGAGACTACAGGCATGTGCCACCACGCCCAGCTAATTTTTGTATTTTTAGTACAGACGGGGTTTCACCATATTGGCCAGACTGGTCTCATATCTTGACCTCGTGATCCACCTGCCTCGGCCTCCCAAAGTGCTGGGATTACAGGCATGAGCCACTGTGCCCAGCCGGCCCAGGGGTTTGTATATGTTTGTAGATGTTTGCTACATGGTCACTGGCAGAACTCTGTTATGTGCTGTGCTGTGAAAGGGCAACACTGTGTTTCAATGCCAATCTCACAGTCAATTTGTTTTCCCTCCCCAAAGCATACATATTGAGTCTCCATGCTAGGCTACCTGGCATTTGGGGTTTGGAGGCATGGTTTAGGCAATATAACACTTTCCTTCTTATCCTCTTCAATGCTTCCTTCCTTGTTATTATGTTTAAAACAGATACTATGATTACTTACTTAATTTTTTGTTCTTATGAAGGTGCTTTATTGCACGGATAATTGTTCAATTTGGAGTTCCTGAGGGTTCTATTCAGCTGTCTTGCTCCACTTTATTTATCTGACTGTATTTTGTACCAATTAACCAACCTTCTCCATTCTCTTTCATTCTTCTTCATTCTCCCCTCCCCTGCCCTTTCTAGCCTCTGGAAGCCCTCATTCTATCCTCTACTTACGCCTATAATCCCAGCACTTTGGGAGGTCGAGGCGGGTGGATCACGAGGTCAGGCATTCAGGACCAGCCTTGCCAACACGGTGAAATCCCGTCTCTATTAAAAATACAAAAAATTAGCCAAGCATGGTGGTGGATGCCTGTAATCCCAGCTACTCAGGAGGCTGAGGCAGGAGAATTGCTTGAATCCAGGAGGCGGAGGTTATGGTGAACCAAGATCGTGCTACTGCACTCCAGCCTAGACGACAGAGTGAGATTCTGTCTCAAAAAAAAAAGCAACATTTTTAGAAAGTCATTTTTTTTTGGTAAAATATCCATCTCCATGCAAATGTAAACATTTTAATGTTATGAAAGCCTAATGGTGAGCTGAGTCAGGAGAATTGCCTGAACCCAGGAGGCGGAGGTTGCGGTGAGCCGAGATCACACCATTGCGCTCCAGCCTGGGTAACGAGCGAAAGTCTGTCTCAAAAAACAAAAACAAAAACAAAAAACAGTTATACTGATAAATATTAAAAGTTGTTCACACGCAGGCCTCAACTTCTTCATCTCTCTGTTCCTGTAGTACTGGGTACTCTTACTTATAAGAACTTTCACAGTGGGCTTCTGTTGTAGTTACCTGTGCTTTCTTTTTATTTATTTATTAGCTAACACTTTAGCATTTTACGTGTATTAACTCCTATAATTTGTGAGTATATGATGTGATATAAAATTCCTCATGGGCACTGACTGACAATATATTTTATATATACCCTTAGGTAGTACTATGGCTCACACAAAATAGATCTTCTGTAAGTGACAGCCATTTCAGACTTAATTGAATTGTAGTATGACCTACTCATCATACCAAGGATAGAAAGCATAGGGAGGAGGAGGGAGAGGAAGATGAACAGGGAAAGGGGAAGGGAGAGAGATTATGTCAAAAGACATACATTTTGTGAATTTTAAGCTTGTCTTATTTTTCTGTTATGAATGTCTTATAAGTGCATATGTTTAATAAACCATCTTTATGTGGCTATAGATTTTTGAGTGGTTGAAAGGTTATGGTACAAATTACTGAACCAAGGAACCCACCTGGAGAGAGATTTGTAGACAAAAAGTGGAGAAAGGAGATTAGGCTTTGAGTGTGGGAATTATTTACCTCCAAAAGATTTCTAGGTAAAATCTTTGAGTAAGTAAAATCTAACCATATATTTTAACAATCTGGAACTGAGTGTACATTTTTAGTTGAGTCTTAAATACCATAGATTAATTTTAGAAAAACAGATTTTTTTAAATTTAGAAATAATTCTTCCCAAAAATCAACAACAAAACACACACACACACACACACACACACACACACACACACACACACACACACACACAAATCCTTGAAGTTTCAATCCTACAGTATGGGTAAAGGTAAACTAATTTATATGGTAAAGTTTCAAGACATGATATTTGATACTCATTTCCCCTCTCCTGGTGAGTCAGACGATTACAAAACAGGAAGCTCCGTGAGTCAAAGTCTTGAATATAAAATGAGACACCGAAACAGGAATGGGCAAGAGAGGGAGCACCTTGATCAACCACAAACCAAAACTAGCAGGAGCCTGTACTTTAAGAAAACAGTTGAAGAAAAGCTTGCCTCAGGGTAGATTCTAAAACTATGCAGGTCCAAAATGAGTATAAAGAGTTTTGAAAACTGGAAAGCTATCATTACTGACTGTAAGGGTTTGGATTGTTCGTTCATTTATTAATTTGATTGTGTTTTTGGAAAAAAAGGAGTGAAAATTGAAGTGATACTTGATGAAATTTTTTTCTTGTATAAAATTAACCTTAACATTAATTGTTGGCATTCTATTTTTTTTTTTTTTTTTTTTTTAAGACAGTGTCTCACCCTGTTGCCCAGCCAGGAATGCAGTAGCATGATCATAGCTCATTGCAGCCTCGACCTCCTGGGCTCAAGGGAACCTTCTGTCTCAGCCTCCTGAGTAGCTAAGGCTACAGGTATACACCATCACACCCAGCTAATTTTTTGTTTTCTTAATGCTTTGTAGAGACAGGGATCTTGCTATGTTGCCAAGGCTGATCTTGAACTCTCGGCTTCAAGTGATCCTTTTGCCTTGGCCTCCCAAAGTGCTGGGATTATAGGTGTGAGCCATCTCACCTGCTGGCATTGTAATTTATGTTGCTTAATTTCATATTACAGCAATAATTATAGATCAATGTGTTTATGTCAATTGAAATTCAATGACTAGAGCAGGAAGTCAGATTCATATCATGGAACTCAGAGCTGATAACCTAAGTCTTTATTATTATTTGCACAGCAAATGTTGCTTTTTTCCTTATTGTAAGATCATACAGGAAAAGAAAATTTTACGGCCCACCTTTCCTGTCATATTAAAGGATCTATGACAAAACAGCCTATGTACAGGCAGAGAGGTTGTTGTTGGATACTGAATAGCTGAAAACACCTTTCTTGGCATTTCATTTTTGGATTGCTTTCTCTTTAGAAATAAGCCTTACGTAGAATAGAATTTGCTACTTCAGAATCTGAATTTTTAAGAAGCTTTTCCTATAAAAAAATTTTCTGAAATAAAAATGTATGAGCTACCCATTTATAGATATATATATATATAAAAATGTATAATTAAAAAGAAATTATGGTTTAACTGTTTTAGGAAGAAACATAATTTGCAATAGCTTTGAATACTAACTAACAAATTATATGAAAGAGAAAGTTCAGCTGAACCTTTGATAAACTAAAAATAAATGTAATTTTTTTCATGGTAAAGCATTCTTACTTTTCAATCAGAACAACTCATTGTAGTGTGTTCCTGTGTGAAAATATAAATGGATATTTATCCCTCTAACTTTTTTTTTTGTTAATATAATTAGCCCGAATAACAACATTTCTAAACCTAACAAGAACATATTAGGGGGTTTTGAGAAGTTTAGTTTTGCTTCATAATTTTTTTTATTGTTTATGTATTTTATTTGATTTTATTTATTTTAATGCAAAGCTATGGCAATAGCAGTTTTATTTTAAAAAATCTACTAAAATAAATGCTTGTGTGGTGTGATTGGTAAATAATCCACAAAAAGAGGTTCTTTTTTTCCTTCAAGGTAATCTGTCAGAAAGTAGGATATTTTCTTCCAAAAAATAAGGAATATTTCAGAAGTTTATATGGTATCGTTGTGCAGGGGCCATGCTAATCTCTGTATCGTTCTATTTTTTTAGTATATGTGCTGCCAAAGAGAGCACCATAAATCTTGTAAAAATATATTTTGCTCATGTGTGGAATTGACTCAATTCAGACGTGCTAAGACTAAGATATCAAAACTCTTTTGTTTAAAGTCTTCAGGAACATAGCACTGTTGAGAACATTATATACATTAAGTAAAACAAGGTACAGTTTTTCCTATTTGGGAACTTTAATTAGTAAAATACCTACTTGATCTTTATTCCCTTAGTATTTGATATGTCTTTTATTTATATATAAAAATGTGTTATAGCACAGTTCTTAAACATTTCAAGGAATAAAAAAAATTCATTATTCATTTTTCCTGTGCATTGTGAGCTCAGCTATGTCTTGCAGCTTCCACAAGTATTAGACGACAGATAAATTTTAAAGCCATTTAAGAACCTTTAGTAATAGAAAACCATGCCAGCATCTGCCTCATTTTGAGAAAAGATTTTAATTAACTAATTAATTGGATTAAATTCCCTTATTTGCTTAAAGCTATATTCTAAAGATTTTGGAAATAAAGAAACATAAGATATAGTAACAAAATTGTGAACACTGCAAGTCCATCAGCTTATAAGTAGCATTAATTGATGTTGTATAGACCACCGTTTCCAAGACTCTAATGTTCACATAAGTGACCTGATAGTCTTGTTAAAATGCAAGTTTTGATTGAAGAGGTTGGAGCATGGCCTGAGAATGTTTGTTCTACCAATCTCCCAGTGGATACCACTGCTGCTGGCCTATGAGCTCCCTGGAGGTACGAAGGGGATGAACCAGAACTGCTGTACATGCTACAGGCAACATTTCAAAAGGAAGGGAGAAAATCAGAAGTGACTCAATGTCAGGAAAAATTGTAAAAGACTTTGAAATGGGCACACACACAGCAAGATTACTGGACATTCTGTTTTATGCAATCATCTGGGTTATCTGATTCCCTGGGTATGCCACATTCATTGCTTTTAAGATATTTTACAACTCTGTAAATGTTAAAGAATTAACAATAATGCAAGTTATTCCTAGTAAGGGAAATGAACTTTGTTCATGTGTATTTCCCGTTGATTATTGTAACTGCCCAACAGGTTCACCTTACTGGCTGCTTTGACAGAGTCAATTTATCAAGACAGGGAAACTGCAATAGAGAAAGGGTAATTCACACAGAGCTGGCTCTGTAGGAGACTGGAGTTTTATCATTATCCAAATCAATCCCCTCAAGAATTTGGAGATCAGTGTTTTAAAGGATAATTTGGTGAGTACAGGCTCCGGAAGTGGAGAATGCTGATTGGTCAGGTTGGAGGTGTAATCATAGGAAGTGGAAGCTGTCCTCTTGCACTGAGTCAGTTCCTGGGTGGGGTCCCACAGGACCAGATGAGCCTATTTATCCATCGGGCTGTGCCAGCTGATCTATGGAGTGTAAGGTCTGCAAAATATCTCAAGCATTCATTGTAGATTTTACAACCGTGATTTTATCCCCAGAAGCAATCTGGAGAGGTTTAGAATCTTGCAGCCTCCAGCTGCATATGACTCCTAAACAACTATTTCTCATCTTGTGGCTAATTTGTTAGTCCTACAAGGCAGTCTAGTCCCCAGGAAGAAGGGGGTTTGTTTTGGGAAAGGAGTATTACTGTCTTTGTTTCAAAGCTAAACCAAAAGAATTAAGTTCCTGCCAGTTAGTTTGGCCTATGCCCAGGAATGAAGAAAGATAGCATGGAGGTTAGAAGCAAGATTGAGTCAATGAAGTCACATCTCTTTCACTTTAATAATTGTCTCAGTTATAATTTTTGCAAAGGCAGTTACATTATTGTCTTATATATATTGAATTTTTACTTCTATTAGCAACTATATTTAATATTTCTTATTGCATATTTGTATCTCATCTCTGGATTCTTCTGTAAACTACTTGTTACAGCCTCGTGGCTGCCTTATTGATTAATGAGTAAATTAAATATTTGGCCTGTAGTCATTTTATGTTTGAAGGAATCACAACATTACCCTTTATAAAATTATCTTTGAACTAAGGAAATATTTTATTTAAGAAATAGAGCTCTGACATGTAGGTAAGAAAGATTTAGTCCTAAAGGATGCTAAGAAAATTATTTTCTACTAAATAGAGAAGATGAGAGAGGAAATAGGATAGGATATTGATGCATTTATAAAAACAGCAGGTAAAAGTGCTTGGTGGTGAGGGTCATTCTGGGGGAAGAGTCAGGGAGTCAAGGAAGCATTTCAACACACACGCAGTATTTAAGGAAATTAGTCTAGATATTGAGAGAAGAGAATAAATAAGATTAAAAAAATGAGAATTCCAAATAATTGGAGTAATTTTTGATATGCAGATGGACATTTAGTCCAAAAATTAACAAGATTTAATGAATGACTGTATACAAAGGAATAAAAGAGAAAGAAGTCAAAAAGATCATATGTTTTTCTTTTTAATTTTTGTATTAAAATATATTCAAATGGCTGGACAAGGAGGCTCACACCTGTAATCTCAGCACTTTGGGAAGCCTAGGAAGGCAGATCACCTGAGGTCAGGAGTTCGAGACCAGCCTGGCCAACATAGTGAAACCCCGTCTCTACTAAATACAAAAATTAGCCGGGTGTGGTGGCATGTGTGTGTAGTCCCAGCTACTCGGGAGGCTGAGGCAGGAGAATTGCTTGAACCCGGGAGGTGTAGGTTCTAGCAAGCCGAGATTGCACCATTGTATTTCAGTCTGGGTGACAGATTCCATCTTTAAAAAAACAAAAACAATAACGAAAACTTTTCAAACTTATAGAAAAGGAACAGAATTAGCATAGAGAGTTCTCGCGCAAACAGGTTGATCATTTTAATACATGTTTGAAGTATTTAATTATTCTCTCATCTATTTTATTAACTTTTTGAGAGTAGGTATGAGTAACATAATTGTGACAGTTTTGAAGCAGACTTTTAAAAAGAATGTTATTGCTCCTAAGAAGAAAAATAATAAATAGTAAAAAAAAAAATTAAGAAAAGCAGAGGCGTGGGAGATAAGCTATTTTCATGAATATACATCTCAGTCAGAAAGACACAATACAGCATTTAACTTGAAGTTAACCATACACACCACAATATTTCAGCTAAATTTTTGGGCAAAAACCTGGTGAGATACTCTTCTTTGCTTCTAAGTACTGTAGCAACTAAATATTTTTCTAGGTATGATAATGAAAGATCCCTCACTTCAAGAGAAAAATAGCTTTATCCACACCATTTCTCTCATTTTTTTATAAGAGACAGAAATTTGTTAAGAGGTTTAAATGGGTAAAAATTTTCGTGTGCACAGAGTGAAAGATTAAAAGTGTGCACAACACATGTATATATAGCTCTTTATTGGGATCACCTATTCTTTAGCTACTATGTTACTAGGGATCTTGGATCCCTTCCTCCTTAATCCTTCAAATGCAGCCAAGTCTCTTGCACAATAGTGGCACCTGAGCTGATGAACTTGGCTAAGGCTAGTCCATGGGTGTCCGTGCAAGGTCAGGTGTTAAACTATAGCTCATCGGCTGTATCTGGCCTGTTGCTTTTTATTTTGTAGGATGGGTCTAGAAAACTAGGAATGGTTTTTACATTTTTTTTAACATTTAAAATATTAAATTAGTGAATAATATTTTGTGACATAAAAAGTATATATCTGTAAATATGGATTAAAAAAATTTTTTTTTGAAATGGAGTCTCACTCTGTTGCCCAGGCTGGAGTGCAATGGTACCATCTCAGCTCACCGCAACCTCTGCCTCTCAGGTTCAAGCGACTCTCTTGCCTTGGCCTCCCAAGTAGCTGGGACTACAGATGCCTGCCACCATGCCAGGCTAAATTTTGTATTTTTAGTAGAGATAGGATTTCACCATGTTGGCTGGTCTCAATCTCCTGACTTCAGTGATCTGTCTGCCTCAGCTTCCCAAATTGCTGGGATTACAGGTGCAAGCCACTGCACCAGGCTTATAAATAAGGTTTTATTGGGACACGTTATTCCCTTCACTTATATACACTACCACCTTTGGTTTCATTGAACTATAATGGTACAGTTGAGTAGTTGTGACAAAAAAGGTTTGTCTCACAAAACCTAAAATATTTGCATCTGGCCTTCTGCAGAAAAACGTTGACATCTGCACACGGGATGCAAGGTGATCTGTCCTCTATTCTAGCTGTGAAACAATGGACAGTGATCATGGTGCTGAAATATAAGTGTGTTGTAGTTTCTGGTGCTGGAAGGCCACTTCCCTGTCGTCTTTTGGTAAAGTATTACAAGTTGTGAAAGTTAGAAAATGTGGAAATGAACTGCTCCCCATGACATTTCTTCCTCTCCCTTGGGAAATGAGTGGCCTAAGTCTTTTATACAATTTCCTTCCAGTGATATTTTTTCAAGCCTGACTTTTTCCTAGAGGAACAAAAAAAAATTTTCAGCTGGAAAATGGCCAAAGCACCTTAGCCAAAAGGCTGGGTTCTCCAAGGGTCACATGTCCCATATTGCCCTTCAAGTTTTCATTCATTGGGAACAGATGAGTGTAAACCTCATAGTAGTTCTCAACCCTTCTAGGGACATTAGGAAATGTTTGGAGGCACTTTATATAAAAAGTTATTAAAAACATGGGAACCAGCTATCAGAATTTTAATAAGTAAATACCAGGAGTATGAAACACCATGCAATGCATGTTACAGTGAACAATTATCCTTTCAAAAAATTCAAGGATACACACATTGAGAAATACTGTTTTAAAGGATAAAAGACAAAACAAAACAAAACCCAAAGAAAAACAAAAACTTATTGTCCATCTTTCAAGACATTCAGAAAGGACCTGGTGCCCATCTGACTCATCAACAACATACCACAAGTGAAAGAATAACATTCAGGTGGTGACAAGTGTCCGACCCTCCCAGGAGCGTGCAATTTCACTGCTGCCTTTTGGAGACAAGTCTTATATTCTTTACTATTTTTTTCAAAGGTAAATTTAATTTAAAACTATATTCTCTCTCTCCTGTAGTATAATTTAAAAGATTACAAGCAAAAATATTTTCTTTTCTTACTTACTTATTTATTTATTCTTGATTTGTTTGTTTTGTTTGAGATGGAGTCTCTCTCTGTCACCCAGGTTCAAGTGCAGTAGTGCAATTTCAGCTCACTGCAACCTCCACCTCCTGGGTTCAAGGGATAGGCCTGCCTCAGCCTCCCTCCTAGCTAGAATTACAAATGTGCACCATCACGCCCAGCTGATGTTTGTATTTTTAGTAGAGATAGGGTTTCACCGTGTTGGGGAGGCTGGTCTCAGACTCCTGACCCCAAGTGATCCGCCTGCCGCAGCTTCCTTTAAGTGCTGGAAATGCAGGCAGGAGCCACCATGCCTTGAGGAAAAAAAATGTTTTCTTTCAATTTGACTCGTATTAAAATAATCTCAAATTACATCAAAATAAAAACCATGACCTTTAAGGTTTTACTCCTATATATTTTCTGAGGTGGACTATTTTCTTCAGCCAATGGTTAGAAGGTACACAGCTTTGTAGATTTTGGCCCTCACAAAGGTAAACTGTTCGAGGGCTTAGTTAAATTGGTACAATGAGTTTTTATGATCAATATTAGAACTTACCAATAATTTCCCAGTCTCAACATAGTAGTCCAATATTAGACCTATTGACCTTCTGGATTAAAGCCAGGTATCTTAACAGAATATAGAATGAAAAGAATTTCCAGATTTTAAAGCTGAGTTGTTAAAACAAACCCACAATGGATTAAGGTAGTCATAATTTTAGTAAGTTGGTATGTTCCGGTTTCACCGTGTAAAATATTACCTAAAAGCTAGAGATACCATGTGGGTCTTGAATCCCTAATTAATTCACAAACTATTACCAGTTTTTTTCTGTATAGTCATGTAACATATATTATGACTCAATTTTAAATATACTTTTCTCTTTCCTAAACTTCAAAGACAAATTTTATTATTTCTGTGGTTATTTTTACCTAAAATAAAATAGCAGTTCTTTGGGCAGATTATGGGAAAGCCAGACTAAGTAGAAAACAAACTCTTGAATTATTTAGTCATTTTAAGCCAGAGTGGAAAGGTTGTGATTAGGTTCTTAGAGTGCCTGGCCCATCCCTGGGGCAGAGTTGACTATCTCCCATGAAAACTTGTCCAGCCTCCACCATCCAATCAATTTCAATGTATGCCTCTATAATATAGCATTATTAGTGTTTGGAAGGCATCCAAGAAATTCAGGCAAATTTGGTGTAAACATAAATTTCTGTTAGAACATGCTTTTACCCTGATGACTAGGGAGTGGCTCAGTGTCCTCAACCTTCCTGTCATGGGAAGGTTTCATGCCTTTAGGCATGGCATGTAAATGCCAATCCCAATCATTTTGGTTTGGGAATCTCACGGGATCTCGCAGCACCATACCCACTTTAGTGCAAGTTTCCTTCACAATCACTGTCCTGTTTATGCACCCATTTGCCTGCCTCTTGGGATTATACCATCTGCTTTGAAAAGACATACACATTTTTCTTGTGAATATTTTCCTAAGCTATAATATGTATTTTCATCGGTATCACAATTCCAATTTTAGTTTGTTCGATATTTGTTAAACACAGAAAATTGTCCTGTACAAACCTTGACCATCAGGCACTAATCATTAGAATACCAGTGGCCAGAGCAATATCCGTATAAATATGGATCATGACTGTTTATAGTGCTGGAGCCCTGATACATTCCAAAAACGTGTACCTTCTGCTGCCTTAATTTCTACATGGTGAGACTAGGTCCCTTACTTCCCTTTTACAGAGTCACTTGAGACCAAGTAACAAAGAGTGGAAACAAAAGACCACCTTTGAATTAAAAGTTGAGGAGCCATCTACAAATCACTCAGCAGCTCTAATGCCTAAGGACAGGCCACCTACATATGAGATGAGCTTCCAGGTTTCTCATGAATCTCTTATCTGTTGGTATAGGTTTTTATTTCATAGAATATTTCTCTAGTATAGCAGCCAAAGTCTTAACAAGAAATTAAATTTTCCTGATGTTGGGCTTTGTCTTAATCTACCCACACCATGTCCATTATAAGGGGTCTGGTATGTCCAGTCCACCTTATGGCAACAAAATAACTTTCTTCAAGAAAGTCTGAGTAACCATCTAAGAGCTGACATTTAAATGCAGCATTGCATTTTAAAGCTCAGAGAACTGCCGCAGGCTGCATGTAGTTATATTGGCAAGAAGAGAAACCTATAGGGGCACATTTGATCTTGGTAATAAACACCAAGAAAATGTATGCATGAAACCTGTCTATGAGGCTCTTCTGGAACTGATATTCTGAGGTTCCATGCAAATGTATGTGCACTTTTATTAATAGTTATCTTATAAAAGCTCTACAATCTAATACCGAGATACATGATATGTAATCTTCAGAAGCAAACCACACTATTTTTCCCTGTCTCCTTTCTATATTTGCCTCCAAATATCAACTAAACTCCTAAACAGTACTTTATGTGGAAATCTCTGATTTTCCCCTGTTGAACAACTCATTTGCTTTCAAGTGTTAAATCAATAAGTGAGGTAATAGCCTCAGTTGCTTTTATTTTCTAAATCTCCCTGATTATTATACCATCTAGGCACTGAATTTTGTTAACATTCAATTATGTTAGACTATACTATATTAAGTTCTAACATTCAAATTTTGCCATAATTAATAAAATATTGATAAATTATTCCTGTGACAGAGAAAAATAAGATGAATTTCTATCTCTAACAAGAAAAACTTCGATTGATGACTGAAATATGCTACTATAAAAATTATTATGGTCAGTGATGACATACCAACAAAGTGTTTCTTTTTTTTTTTTTTTGAGACAGAGTCTCACTCTGTTGCCAGGCTGCAGCGCAGTGGTGTGAACTCTGCTCACTGCAACCTCTGCCTCCCAGGTTCAAGCGATTCTCCTGCCTCAGCCTCCAGAGTAGCTGCGATTACAGGCACGCACCAGCATGCCCAGCTAACTTTTGTATTTTGTTTTTTGAGACAGAGTCTTGCTCTGTTGCCAGGCTGGAGTGCAGTGGTGCAATCTCGGCTCACTGCAACCTCCACCTCCTGGGTTCAAGCGATTCTTCCACCTCAGCCTCCCGAGTAGCTGGGACCACAGGACCACAGCTGGGACCATGTGCCACCAGGCCTGGCTAATTTTTGTATTTTTTAGTAGAGACAGGGTTTCACCATGTTGGCCAGGATGGTCTCGATCTCTTGACCTTGTGATCCCCCAGCCTTGGCCTCCCAAAGTGCTGGGATTACAGGCGTGAACCACTGCGCCTAGCTTAATTTTTGTATTTTTAGTAGAGATGGGGTTTCACCATTTTGGCCGAAATGGTCTTCAATCTCTTAACCTCATGATACACCCACCTCAGCCTCCCAAAGTGCTGGGATTACAGGCATGAGCCAACATGCCTAGCCTAAAGTGGGTTTTAATAAAGAGCTGCCAATATTAAACAAACAAACAAAAAAAAGGACATTGAATTTTTAGAACTAGTACCACTTCATTTAGTTTTCCATAATACTCAGGCAATGTTCATGACTATCTATCTGTTTCACAGGCTATGACAATGAGTTAAAAGAAGAAATTTTGGAACATGCTGTTACTTAGTCCCTTCACTCTGCAATTATAGTTGTAACTTTGCCTGAATCTTGTTGCAAAGCAAAGAGAATAAAACATGACATTTGTGGAGCAGGCAACTTCTGAAATTTCAACTCAGCATGTCCGCTTATTAGTCTGCTTATGCTTTTCTACTGCAGAAGGACCTTATCCCTTCCCCAAGATAAACAATACTCAGCTCTAAAGACACACATGAGGGAAGTTAAAATTACTTCCAGAAATGTCTTTCTCCACTGTATTAAATTTGTGGTGTTAGTACAATTTAGCTCTTCCTGACTTTCAGTGTGCTGTAAGAGTCACTCTGCTATGATGGCCACCAACGCAGGATTCTTGTCCCTTTTGTCAGCTACGGAATAGGAGGAGAAGAAAGAAAGGTGTGGTAGTGTGTAGTCTGGTGTTCTCACAGCAGAGATGATCTGCAGCAATGGAAATGTAAGGAAAAGGAGGAGGTCTAGCTTCCAAACCCCAAACCCCACAAGTGCTATAAACCTTCAAGAGAGGAATTAAGCTGTCCTTGCCAAAGAAATAGGGCAGAGTAAAAAAACTAAGGAAAGAAAAAAATAATAATTCCTAAGCTTTTCATCTCCTGCTAATTTTCTATTTTACACTCTACAGTTTCCCTGAGAATTTGAGCTTACAGTAACTTTGAACTATATTATGAAGGAAAGCTTAGGACTTGTTTCCTTTACTGAACAAAGTGATTTTGGGTCATAATGCAATCACTGAATTTTTAAATTTGTTCTTTTATAACCATATTACCATATTTTCATTACCAGATTGTATTACACTCCAGCTAAAATATATATAATACATATATATATATATATACACACACACACACAATAAGCAATCAAAATATCAAGAGATTTAGAGATCAGTATTATCACTTGCTCTTATATTCTATTACACAATATTCAAGTATAGCTATAGAAATTTTAGCCCTCTGCTTGAATTACCTTTTCATACACCAAAATATATCTGGTAATTTTGGGGAAGCAAATGCAAATGCTTTTGTCTAGGACTAGGCTTCTTCTTCAAAGTAGGAAGATTATTTGCATTATTATATATCCCATGCTGGAAAGGATCTAATTGATAATGATATCAAATCTCAGCTTCATGGTATCATTTCAGGGAGTCTCAATTTGCAGGTACTACTCTATTCTTGGAAATGACATTGAAAAATAAGCTTGCTTATTTCCACTGGGCTCATTCAGAAATTGCTTAGAGACAATTACTGAAATGGAGCTAAGACTACAATAGTTTTGTTAGGGAAAAAAGCCTGAGAAAGATGCAAAAAAAAAAAGTATGATTGGGTAGGGGTTACTGTCAGACTGCAATGCATATTTGAACAAATATTTCCAAATGAAGGAGGATGCCCGAAGAATGACTGCCCACTAGAAGAGTCCCAAATAGGGTAGTAACTGTTTTTTTCCACTGCCTTGCTCATTATTGGCTACAGTTTGTCGGGAGAAGAGCATAGCCTTTGCTTACAGTCCAAATTGGACTCTGAGTTAAGAGTTAACTGCATTTCTTGCAAGAGAGCATCAAGTTTTCTTCTGAAAGGAGGTTTGAGCTGAGCATTTACATGTCTAAGAGTAAATTTGTAACAAGATTTGTCAAAAGAATTACAGTCCGGTCTTTGCATTTGGTTTTGAGACCACAAATGATGCTCATCATTTTCTCTTCCACTATTCATTCTAAATTATTTTCTCCTTAGCTACTACTTCTTCCAATCCCTTTAATTTACCTGATAGTTTGATCTAAACCCTTATTTTGGAGGCATCTGAATAATTGATAACCTTTCTCCAGAATGAGTTATTGCAAGTATTCATTTATAATCACAGTTGGCAAGGATATACCATGAGATACAAGAGATTTTTGCCAGAATTTAACATATGCTCTTCTGGGCCACCACTGAGTAAATACGTAGAGTTACCTTTGCCTAACCATGGTCAAGTACCTCTGTTGAGATGAATACTCCCCTTATTGTCTATGGGTCCCTGGACATAAGGAGCCCAGAGTTTCCAGTCAGTAGCCATAACTTTTCAGTCAAAGCTGAAAAGCTTTGTGAAAAGATTGCGAAAAGGCATTGTGGAACAAGTAAAATTTTTCTCCTGAAAAAAGTCAACAGAAGTGATAAGTTGGCCAACTTTGGCCCCAACCCTCAGTTTCCCAAACATACATATTCCTTCTATAGGAGACTAAATGCGATTTGATGCAATGCTCTCTGAGTTTATGTGTACACTATGCACTGGAGTATCGCAAGCAATATTTACATGCTATTTCCTCCAAGATGACACTTCAGTTGTGTCTTTGAAACATGCCATTCTAATACTCTATTATTCTAATATTTCTAGGCAGAAGCTGCTGGTGGTAGGGGTATGTGATATAAACAACATCACATGGTGATAGGACCATCCAGCATCTTCTACATTGCTGAATTGATTTCCTGTTTAAATGTTATGCTTGAGAATCAGATATTTTGTAAGTCCCTTCAAGGGATGCTAGCTGAAGCTCTGTGGGTAGCAAAGGCAAAATTATAGCTGAAATTGTTTTCTATTCCTGTGAGAACAAATTGAGATAGTTTCCACCATGGCCAGTTCATCCCTTCAAGTAATCACCTCTAACTGGAGCTCTTGGTCTACATTGGTGACAGGTTACACTTTTAGAAGCAGAAGTAGCTAGATCAGTAAGGGCAAGTGGTGGTCCATGTTGTTAGAATAATGCATAACTTCATGATCTGAAACCATGATGCCACAAAATTTTTAATAATTTTGTCTTGGAACTTGAGTTTTATAACTGAAGTCTGATGTGACAATGCAACCTACAAGTAAGCATAGGAGATATGCACAATATTTGAGTCCACCACAATTTTTCAATAGTGCATTTATATATAGCATTCATGATGGCTCATGAAAACAAAATTTTATGCACTGATAAAGTGTGGCAGTTTAATGAGGCTGAAAGCAGTGAATACAAGGAAAGCATGTTATGTGGGCTAGTCAGTCAGCACAGGTGTTGATGGCCCTGAATCATCGTGTTCAAGGCAGAATTTGCTTTGCTAGCAGAATGGCAATGACAACATGGATTGTGTTGTTCAAAAAAATATGTTGAAGTATTAACTTCCAGTACCTGAGAATGTTAACTTATTTAGAGGTAAGGTTAAAATCATGACCTCCAGAACTATGAGGCAAGACGCTGCTGCTGTTTAAGGCACCTAGTTTGTGAGACTTTATTATATCAGCCCTAGGAAACTAATTCAGATGTTGTAAGAAACATGAAAGAACAAGAAACATGGTTACATGTTTTCTTTCCTGTGTTAACTCCCTGTATTACTTCTGTGTATTTGTCAACCTCTAGTGCTGAAAATGGCCACACAGAAAGGAAAAGAAAAACAAAGTTACCTATCATTTCTTTTCCTTCAGTTCTTTCTTGTTTATCTGTAAAAGGCAGAATGTTGATATAATATGCAAATATCAAAAAGGGAAAAATAGTTAAGTCAGATTAGGTAGCACATCCTGTGTTCTAGCAAGAACAAAATAAATATGCAAGTATGAAATATAAGTTGTTTATTAATTGGACTCAGCTTTTTATTATCCATCTGTGAGGTATTGATGCAACTTAAGTATAACCATTGGATCCCGTTATTTTCTTAATTATTAATTTATGCATATATTTTAGATGCTTATGTCATAATACCAGTCAATGCAATCTCTTACATTGACAAATTTTTTCAGGAAGACAAGTATATATTTTTCCATTTGAATTTTCACCTTATTCTAGAGGATGGTTCTACTCTCCTGAAAACTTGAATGAGACCCTAATGCTCTGTTAGTCGTAAGTGATCTCATCTAAATACTTCTTTTCCTGCACCATTCCCAGCATTGATATGGTGATTGGATTCTAAGACAGTAAGGCAAAAGGATTATTTGGGTTATAATCCAAAAGAAAAGAAAAGGGTCAAAGCTTGATTGGGCAGAGGAGCCACCAAATTAGAAATAGACCTGACAAAGTCTTTTCCCTGAGAATTGCAAATACTGGCTAAGAAGCTGAAGCAGACCCAGAGGCAGCTAATCATTGCGTTCAAAGCTGGGCAGAGAGTCTTTTCTCAAATAAGTATTTAAGCAAAAAAAACAAACAAACAAACAAAAAAAACAACTCTCTGTTTATCACATTACCTCATTTTTCTGTCAATATTTCAAAAGGGAATTTGTAAGTATTAAGTGTTATATTGCAGTAATAACCTAAAGTTTACATTTTTGAGAAAAGTGCCATCCACCTTAGTGTTCTTACTTAAAAACAATGGTTAGTAGTCTCAGTTCTTCTTGGTAGCAGAGAATAGAAAAACTAAATAGGTCGAGAAATCTTTAAGACTTTGAAGGGGAATGGTGTTTTGGAATAAAAAAAATAACCAATATCACATATATTCTCATTTAAAAACTCTCTTAAATCTAAACTAGTGCTTCCATCAAATGCTAGGGGAAGTGTGGTCTCTGTTATCAGAATTATACTGAGATTCCAGGTTTTTTGCATGATGAGTATAGAGTAGATAAACTCAATATATTTTTGCTAAATTAATTAAGATTGCGAAAAGGCATTGTGGAACAAGTAAAATATTGTCAGAACTCAATGCAATACAAAGTTAATTTCTCTTTTTTTCATAACTCTTTAAGCTAGTTCATTCTTTGTCCACCAAGGACAGGAAGCCCTTTAGTCCAAGTTCCTTTCATTTGTTAGAATTATCTCTACACAGTGTTGTAGGTAGGGCCTGGTCAGAGGTAATTGGATCATTGGGGAGAATTCTCCCTTTGGTGTTGTTCTCATGATAGTGATTATCATGAGATCTCATTGTTTAAAAGTGTGTAGCACCTCCCACTTTTCTCTCTTTCTCTTGCTCCTGCCACATAGCTCCTGCCTCCCCTTCACCTTCTGCCATGACTGTAAGTTTCCTGAGGCCTCCCCAGCCATGCTTTCTGTAGAGCCTGTGGAACTCTGAGCCAATTAGACCTCTTTGCTTTATAAATTACTCAGTGTCAGGTATTTCTTTATAGCAGTATAAGAACAGACTGATACACAGAAGGGCAGGATTAATATGTAATTTCAATACTGAAATAATTATTAGTTACTTCATTGGCTATCAGCATAGAAGTGCACTAGAATACTGAGGAAATTTTACATTTGTCCTTAACATAGAAATCATAGAAATACATGGCTGAATTATATTTATTATGGTTAACCATGAGATGTGACGCAACAAGTGCTATTAAGAAAAATAGAATATCATACATGTAATTTGTTGATTTGTGAAGGACATGTTAAGTTTAAATATAATAGCCTATTCAATAGCCCTGAGCAATATTATTAAGATATTTATCTTATATGGTCCTTTAAACAATATACTTTCTGTATCAGCTTCATTTTACCATTGGGGTACCATTTTGTAGCTTCTTTTGTAAAGTAGATTGATCATCTGGTGATACTGGGTTTTTAGCCTTACATAGATGTGGTGGAAGCCAAATGGCACATGCCTTCTTTGCACTGGGCAGGTACTCTCCAATGGTCTTAGTTATCAGCATTGTTTTGACAAACATCTTGTAAGAACGTCTTGTAATATTGAGTTTGTACTTTCTGAGCATTATTATTGTTATTATTATTATTATTATTATTTGAGGTGGAGTATCGCTCTTGTTGTCCAGGCTGGAGTGCAATGGCATGGTCTTGGCTTAGCGCAACCTCCACCTCCCAGGTTCAAGCAATTCTCCTGCCTCAGTCTCGCTAGTAGCTGGAGCTACAGGCATGCACCACCATGCCTGGCTAATTTTGTATTTTTAGTACAGACAGGATTTCTCCATGTTGCTCAGGCTGGCCTCAAACTCCCCATCTCAGGTGATCTGCCTGCCTCAGCCTCCAAAAGTGTTGGGATTACAGACATGAGCCACCGCACCTGACCGTAACATTATTTTAATAGCTAAGAACTATAAGCAATGGATGTACCATAGTTTATTTCATAAATCCTTTCAGATAGACTTTAGTATTGATTGGATCTATGTTCTTACTTTTGTAGAGTTGCATCAAAAACCCTATATGAGATAGTCACCCAATTACTTAAAAATACCTAATGTAGGTGACGGGGGGATGGAGGCAGCAAACCACCATGGCATGTGTATACCTATGTAACAGCCCTGTAATAGCTGTGCATATACCTGCAGAACTTAAAGTATAATAATAAATATACATATATATATATTTGAAAAAAAAATTCTTATGATGAACTCTTAAACTAGATGTAGAATTGCTGGATCAGAATAGACTTAAAGATTAGAAACACTTTGGTCTTTTGATCATCATCAGGCCCATGAAAGCATCCTGTATTTTTCATTTGCTTTATGTTAAGCAAAAAAGTGACCATTACATATATAAAAACAAATTTTAAAATATAATTGCTCAAAAATTATGTAGTAATTTTTATTGTGGAAAAATATAAAATAAAGTGTAAAGAAAAAATAAATATACATATATGTTTGAGAATTTTATAAATGAGGAAAAATTTAAAAACTTGTCCTGTGGAAAATGTGGACCTGTTACTAAAAATAGCTTCTCAAAACATTGTTAGCACCTCTAATCCTCTCTGTTTCGTGATCCTTCTGCATTCTCATCCTTACAGTGTTTCACATAATGGCAGGCCTACATTTACAGATCTCAGCCTCACATCTTCAGTAGAATATTGCCAAACCCCTTCACGGTGTACACATAGGCATGCTCTCTCTCTCTGTTACACACACACACACACACACACACACACCCTTTCCCTTATTTTGGGGGTGAGTGGAACAAGAAGAAGCTATAAGGCGCAATCTAAAATGGTATAAAAAATTGCTCCATTATGCAGTATATAGATTATATATTAGTCTGCTCTCTTCTTCCACAGTTGCTTTTAAATCACATATTTCTCTAACATTCTAGTTGCTAAGTTTAAAGCCACAGTTCATTGTATTTATAATGGGACAATAGTTTTTATTAGTAGGTCTTTAGTAGGCATCTATGTGTGTATTATTTCAGGGGAATTTGAAAGACAGGTTTTCTTCCTCAATCGGTCTTTCCCAAATCTCTCTATGTGTCTTAATGTACTTTTTAAAATCACATATTGGAGTGCAGCTTTCATTGGCTTTTAAATTGTAAAAACCTCTGGATTGGTAACAACTTTGTCACCACACCGTTTGGTAGGGAATGACAAATTTATAATAGCCCTGTCCTGTTTGTGAAAAATATGTAGAAACTCCCCAGATTAAGAGGACTCAGGTTAATCATATTTAATACATATGCTGCATTTATATAAGTATAGTTATTTGTATGTAACATATTTGTAAGCATAATTATTTTAACACTTTCAAAGCTCAGATATTAAGTTATGAATATTTTATTTGCTTAAGTTTACAAGATTACTTTGAGAAGTAATCCTATAAAATACATAACACTGTTATCGCCATTGGGTAGATGAGGGTTAGGAGGGATAATTGGAGCAAAGCCATTCGACCAATAAAAGTTAGAGCTGAAATTGAAATCTAAGCCTCGTCGACTACTGTGACTAAGATTTTAAGTACAAGATAAAGTACATAAAATAATTCCAGAATCCTGGATATTACTTTGGATGGATAGGCCTCACTAGGAAATTATAATAAGGGATAACAGAAACGTCAAGAACCAGTCCAATTTAGGCACTACAAAGTAGCTTTTATAGAAGTACTAAATGGTGGAAAGGCAAAATAAAAACAAACCTATTTTGCTTAGGCTGAATTTATTAACTGGCTGCAATCTCAAATTCTGTAAGTTTGAAGTTTATTTTTCATACTTGAAATCAATTATTAAATCACATCTTATATTTTATCCATACTATCCAAACTGAACAAAATTCCCCGTTTGTTAAACATTCCACATAGATATTCATTTCTTAATTCTAACATAAATTAGGTGACACTGTTTTCTTGTCACTATGATAGATGGATGAAATAGTAACATAAATCAAAAGTAGACACTGGAATTAATAAGGACAGGAATAGAGAGAGGCACAGGTTTCTGCAGAATATTTAAAATGGAGATCCTTGCCCAGAAGTTGCACCAAGATTACTTCAAGAAATTAAAACACTTCTTCACTGTTTCATATTGCTTTTTTGAGCACCACTTTTAAAAAGAAGTTTTTATTTAAAATAATTAAAATCTAAAACTCTCAAAAAGTATAAACTAAGTAAAAATGTTTAATTTCAAGAAACAGAGATGCATTGAATTTATTGCTAAATAAATTCTTTTTTTTTTTTTTTTACAAACTTAGATGGTCAAAATTAGGTCTTGCATTTTTTTCAGCTTTAGAAGTATTACTAAAGAGGCATTTTCCACTGTCAATCAAAATATATAGTTTTTGTTTTAAAAGAGTCATTGGAAATGTAATGCTCTGGTGAAGGTTTATTACTCATGGAATCCTGAAGTTAAGGAACAGACAAATGACAGGCATTGGTTAGCACTGCCATTGCGCTTTCTGCATGGACCCTTAAATTACAGACAGTTAATTAGATTGAGAAGACTTAGCATGTCAGAAAGACAATATGAGAGAATGACAACTTGAGAAAGACCAGACCACAAATTAAGGTGTAGGCAGTTTGTTGTAGTGTGTAATTGAGGGCATCTGTTCGGTGAAAATGACAAATTTTCTAAAACAAGAATTGCAATCTACCCATCTGACAAAGGGCCCATATCCAGAATCTACAAACAACTAAAACAAATTTACAAGAATAAAACAAACAAGCCCATTCAAAAGTGGGCAAAGGATATGAACAGACACTTTTCAAAAGAAGACATATATGAGGCCAACAAACAGATGAAAAAAATGCTCATCATCACTGGTCATTAGAGAAATGCAAATCGAAACCACATTGAGATACCATTTCACGCCAGTTAGAATGGCGATCATTAAAAAATCTGGAGACAGCAGATGCTGGAGAGGATGTGGAGAAATAGAAACACTTTTACACTGTTGGTGGGAGTGTAAATTAGTTCAACCATTGTGGAAAACAGTGTGGTGATTCCTCAAGGACCTAGAAATAGAAATTCCATTTGACCCAGCAATCCTATTACTGGGTATATACTCAAAGTATTATAAATTGTTCTTTTATAAAGACACATGCACATGTATGTTCATTGTGGCACTGTTTACAATAGCAAAGACCTAGAACCAACCCAAATGCCTATCAATGATAGACTGGACTGGGAAAATGTGGCACATGTACACCATGGAATACTATGCAGCCATAAAAAACCATGAGTTTGTGTCCTTTGTAGGGACATGGATGAACCTGGAAACCACCATTCTCAGCAAACTAACACAAGAATAGAAAACCAGACACCACATGTTCTCACTCATAGGCAGGTGTTGAGCAATGAGAACACATGGACACAGGGAGGGGAGCATCATACACTGGGGTCTGTTGAGGGAGTAGGGGAGGGACAGTGGGGGCTAGGGAGTTGGGGAGGGATAAAAAGGGGAGAAATGCCAGAGATAGGTGATGGAGGTGGAGGCAGCAAACCACATTGCCATGTATGTACCTATGCAACAATCCACATGTTCTTCACATGTACCCCAGAATAGAAAGTGCAATAAAATATATATTAAAAAAAAAAAAGAATTGTAACCACTGGTTAGCTAGATTTTCTTGGTAGTGAAAGTGCAGAATAATAAGTCTATTTCTTTAATCTTTTCTTAAATTCTGACATTTAAGATTTCAGAAAATTTAGGACAAAATTTAAGAAAAGATCATCCACATTTGTGGATGAGTGTAGTTATAACCTGTAATTATTTAAAAAAGTTTAGCAAGATTCAAATGTTCTCCTTCTTTTACAAAATAATCTGGTTAATAATGGAAGCTTCTGCTTTGCTTTGTTTCTGGAGTAGGATAGCCATAATTTCCTATTGCAGGACTGGTGCCTCTAATTGATTCCAAAGGCCATTTGACAGTGTTACCCTAAAGCTATCCTGGCAGATGTTCACCAGCATTCCAAAGTGAGGAGCTGGGTCTGTCTGTGTGGGCCATGCTCACACTATTTGTTAGTAATTGATTGGCAAATTTTTGCTTCAAAATAAGTTAAGGGAAAGTCTCCTAAGCATTGGTGATCAGATAAGCCTTACAAAATGAATAAGAGTTTTATTCTTGAAAATGACAGTAAATATGAATTTTTAATGCAAATAAGTGAAAATATGATAATTATAGAAAAATAAAATATTGTTATAATGTCTGTCACAGGCCATATATTATGAATAAGTTTACTCATATATGAGTAATGTATATATATATATTTAACATATATATAATATATGTATAGCAACACTATGGTTGAAGTTAAAATGTTCCAGTTATTTATAAGACCAAATGAGATACAGAATTCGATATGCAGTATTTTTAATTTATAAATTATAATGTAATTTTATATTCTGAAAATAAAACATGGACATTGTAGATAATTTGAAGATTAATAAATTAAAAATTAACTTGCATTTTCTTTGAAATAAAGTTCATTAATATGTTGGAATATTTTTAGCCAGGTATTATTTTTCAAATTATAAAGTATTTGTTGCTTAATTAAGATAATAGTTCATGTACATGTTTATTGCATTGTAAATTTCATTTTGTGCTGCAAACATGTTTTCCATGTCACTAAATAGTCCTAAATAAAATTACTGACTGCCTATTAAAAAAAAATTAGTAGTCTACGTAAGGATGCATTTGATGCAGCAAAACACAGCACAATGAAGTAACAAAAAATTTCTGTCTCATGCAAATTGACTATATGTATTTTCTCCAATGCAGAATCTGGCATTTAAATTTTGACTTTTGCATTTGATTGACTCTATCTGTTAGCAGTTTGCAGATTATATGTTTCTATATAACTCAATATAGCACCTGATTATTTTTCTAAATGTTTCTCTAACAAATCAAGGAAAAATCTGTATCTTTTAAATAGGAACACTCTTAATATATAAAGTGTCCTAAAACAAAATCTCACGTGGCTTTTATGATGCAGTTTAGAATTAAATGAGAAATTAAAATTTGACATGCATATTGGCTTGACACCACAGTCCTATAAAATTGCCAGCTTTACTAGTCTTAAAACTAAAGAGATAAGTAAGACTAATATTCTGAGGACCATTAATCTTTTCTGTTGAATTGTTTACCTGGGAGATGAATGAGTACAGAGATCCTGTACCAGCAACTTTATCTAAACTGTTTCTGTGTCACCTTGATATTTCAACACCTAACATTAATTTTAGCTGGAAGAGATAATCCATAGAAGACCTCAAATTGCCAGGGTTGATTTTAACCCATGTAGTGGTTGATAATTTGTTGAACTAAGAATCAGAAGCATATTCTTTTAGGCATTTTTCTATCCAACTTTACAAAATGAGATGTGACATTAGCATTCTTCTGTTTACTACCTATATTAGAGTTGATGTCAGAACTAAAACCATAACGTATGATGTATTTATTTCCTAATTAATATTTTTACCTTACTGCCTATATTAGGGTTGATGTCAGAACTAAAACCGTAGCTTATGATGTTTTTATTTCCTAGTTAATATTTTTCTACAGGGAAAAAAAAGAGTTAAATATTAGTAATTAAATGCTTCTTGATCTAACAGATAAGTTGGCCAGGTGTGGTACTTCATACCTGTAATCCTAGCACATTGGGAGACTGAGACAGGTGGATCTTTGAGGCCAGGAGTTCAAGACAAGCTTGGAAAACATAGTGAAACCATGTCTCTACTAAAAATATAAAAGTTAGCTGGACATAGTGGTACATGCCTGTAATCCCAGCTGCTCAGGAGGCTGAGGCAGGAGAATTACTTGAACCCGAAAGGCAGAAGTTGTAGTGTGTGGAGTTCATGCAACTTTACTCCAGCCGGGGTGACAGCATAACACTCTGTCTCAAAAATGATAATAATTATTAATAATAATGCAGAAGTTGACAAACATTTTTGGAAGGGCCAGATAATAAAAATGGCAAGATAGGAAATGGATCACACACAGCTTTGTGGGTAAGAATTTTGTTTAATTCTTGATGTAATTCAAATTTCTCCAACCTGTGGCCTGTGGGCTACATGTGGCCCAGGACAGCTTTGAATGTGGCCCAACACAAATTTGTAAACTTTCTTGAGACATTATGAGATTTTTTTCACAATTTTTTTCTTTTTGAGTTCATCAGCTATTGTTACTGTTAGCAAATTTTATGGGTGGCCAAAGACAATTCTTCCACTGTGGCCCAGGGAAGCCAAAAGATTGGACCCCGCTGATAATTGAAAGCCTTAATATGTTTGAAGTAGAGGAATTAATACAGTCTGATTTAAGCTTTAATAGTTTGTGTCAGCTGCCTTGAAGAGATACCAATATGGAAAACAGTGAGAAAACTATTGCAGTTGTCTACAAGAGTAATAATGGAGCTTGAGATAGGGTGTTGGTAGTGACAGTGGCAAAAGGGGACAAAGTTGCATACATGTTAGAGATAGACTTAACAGGATTTTCTGATGAATGAAAGAGAATTGGATGGAAATAAAAGAATCAGATAACTACAAGATTTGGTTTTACCCTGTGAGTATTTGCTCATGCCTGTATTGACATGAGACCTAAAAAGAAACAGATTTTTTTGGGGTGGGGGTTGTTCAACAAGGGTTCTGTTTTAATCTAGCTAAATTTAAACATCAGTTAGATATTCACATGTAGATGTCAAGTATGCAATGGAATATACATGCCTGCAGTTCCAGAAAAAATATATGGGCTATAAATACGGATTTGAGATTCATGTATGTATTAATTACGTTAGAAGCAATGGAATAGGATGAGGTTATCTGCAAAGAATATTTCCATGGCAAAGAAAAGAACATCCATATTAGAGTCATAATTTCAAAGCTTGAACAGAACAGTATGAGCCAGTGTACCTGATTAAGAAGAGATGGCTTTTGAAGTAGGATAAAACACAGGAACTTGGAGTCTCAGACTTCCGATGCAAGAAAGAGAAAATGGTCCATTAGCTCAAATGTTACTTAGATGTCAAATAAGAGAAGAACGTAGAAGTCATAGGTAGCTTTGGCTGCATCATCTATTTTAATCTTTACAAGGACATATTCATGGAGTCGTGGGAATGGGACCCTTGTTGAAATGGATTGAAAAAAAATGTGAGATGTTAGTTTAGAAACAAGAACTTATATACTTCTATTTTCAGAAGCTTTGTTACTATATGGGAACATAGAGAGATTTGCAAGGTGCAGGGAAGTTTCATTTTTTGAGACAGTGTCTTGTTCTGTTCCACAGGCTGGAGCATAGCAGCCAGATCTCTCTGTAACCTCAAACTCCTTGGCTCAAGTGATCCTCTCTCCACTACTTCCCGAGTAACTAGGATCACATGTGGCTAAGTTTTGAATATTTTGTAGAGATGGGGTCTCACTATGTTGCTCCGGCTGGTCTCAAAATCCAGGGCTTCAGTGAGCCTCCCTCTTAGGTTCCTCGAAGCATTGGGATTACAGGCATGAGCCATCACACTCAGTCTGGGAAGTTTTCTTCTTTAAAAGAGGCAATACTGACTGGGGTTGGGTAGGGTTGGAGGAGCCCTGGGGAAATGTTGGTCAAAGGATACAAAATTTCAGTTAAATAGGAGGAATAAGTTCAAGAGAGCAATTGTACAACATGATAATACAGTTAATAACAAGGCACTGTATTCTTGAAAATCACTGAAAGTAGACTTTGTTCTCACCATGTAAAAAATGTGTAAGGTAATACATATGTTAATTGGCTCAATATAGCTATTCCACAATGTATACATATTGGAAACATTATGTTGTCTACCATACATATATGCTATTTGTATTTATCAACTTAAAAGTAAAATAATTAATTATGAACATTAAAAAGGCAATATAGGATTATGATTATACCTTTGATGATATGATCCACATAGGGTGGGAGTACTTAATGATGCAATGACATTGAGGAGAAGGATGAGCATAGCAGTTGTTAGTTGAAACAGAAGGAGATCCACAGCATACTGAGAGACTTTGGTCACTGACCAGCACATGGTCACATCATTCAAAGGAAGACAAGGGAAGGCAGTGAGCATTTGTACAGCTGAGGATGGACAACTGACTTGTTAGTGGAAGAATGGAAGAAATCCCCTCTTCATACGTGTTTGATATAAAATCATGAGTTTTAGGGCCGGGAAGCAAGGAGAAATGGAGATAGAATATGGAAAATAATTTAAACAGCAAAATGTGAGTCTACAGGAGGACTGCACTAAAATTTCTAGGCATCCTTGAGTGTCCCTTTGAAATTTGGAGTGAGGGTAAATTGAGGCCAAGAAGCATGGAAACATTCAATTGCTATAAAGATATGCATTAAATGGAAACTCATCTTAAATTAGGTTGTGATTTTTCAGTTGCCACAGAGGCAGTATGATTTAAGTGAAGATATTTACAAAATTAGGCAAACATTTTATCAACTGAAGTTATAATTATTGGAAAAATAATAAAGAAACACTAGATCATGTAATTTTAAAATTTACTTCTTAAGACGAAAGGGACAAATTTAATGTTATTGCCATGTTTTGACATTTTATTAATCTTGCCTTTAAATCCAAAGATTTCTCTGTCTCATAAATATATAAAACCTGATTTAAAGCTATCCTTTGCTTCAAGTAGTTAGAAATGAGTCTGGAGTACTGTTAAGGGCTAGAGTAATGGAGCCAAACAGTCATGGGTTTGAATTGTGGTATCAGCTATTATTTATATTCTCTTGGACAAATTTATATCTTTTATGATCTACCAGACTACATAATAATTGAATCATAACATAAATATAATATCCTAAATCAACATCTGGCATATAATAGATCTCCATAAATATCAACAATTTGCTAGTGTCACTGTCATTGTTGCTACCACCCATGGACATGGCTTTCTTCCAAGGACCCTTAAATTGACCTTAGGGGGAGCCCTAGCTGCCGTTTCCCATTTGATGTCCCCTTTCAGCAGGAAGTAGCCAGAAGGAGTCGTCACCCAAAACAGCAGTTAGGATGACATCTCGACAGGGGATGTCGTATAGGAGTTATTAAGAAATCACTTTAGGCAGAGAGAGAGAAAAAGGGGTCCTTGGGAAGTTTTTGTTTCTTTTAAAACAGCTCCAGAAACGTGTGTTGTCTAGCAGGAAAGCCCTGGCTCTTAGAGCCAAGCAGCAAGCTTTGGTATCCAAATGCCAGCCATTAGAAACTGGTTCCACTCAAACGTGATTCCTGCCCTCTTCTTGCTTTTGCCCCCATATGTGCCTGGCAATATGGCCACCCCCCACATATCCACCCACCCCCACCATCATGGCACTCTGTATTTACATATTAAAAAGCTAGGGTGGGAGGGCCAGTATTTTTGGGGAGCTACGTGAGTGACATGACTGGTCAAACCAATCCCTTCAATGGTATGCAAATCAGACACACCTCTCCAGCCTTCTCTTTGTTCCAAACCGCGTCTCAGTCTCTGTGCTGGGGAGCTGTCTTCTTCCTTCCTTCTTTCTTGCTTGTTAAACTCTCCGCTCCTTAAAACCAAAATAATAATAATTATTAGGTAAATCAAGTTATCCGAATATCTTTAGTCCAATTCGGCATGCTGCCCTTATCTGAAACCTCATAGAAAAATGGGAACCATCGGTTGTGTATTACATGAGATTCCCCTTTTATACCTGTAAAACTGTCCATACATATCAAGATAAAATCTATCTTCGTGAATTTTCTACATGTTCCCCATTCTTTTTTTATTCCTCTGTCCAGAATTTCTCCCAGTGAAATCAGTGAAAAATTTTACCAATTATTTCAGATATTACAAATCTCAGCCTATATTTAATTCTTATACTGCTTGAATTATCTACAAGATGTACGTCTGACACCTTTTTATTCTTGAAACTGTTAGCCTCCTGTTTTTTTTTTTTTTGTTTTTTTTTTTTTTGAGACAGAGTTTCGCTCTTGTTACCCAGGCTGGAGTGCAATGGCGCTATCTTGGCGCACCGCAACCTCCGCCTCCTGGGTTCAGGCAATTCTCCTGCCTCAGCCTCCTGAGTAGCTGGAATTATAGGCACGCACCACCATGCCCAGCTAATTTTATGTATTTTTAGTAGAGACGGGGTTTCACCATGTTGACCAGGATGGTCTCGATCTCTTGACCTCATGATCCACCCGCCTCGGCCTCCCAAAGTGCTGGGATTACAGGCTTGAGCCACCGCGCCCGGCCAGCCTCCTGGTTTTTACAGGATTCTGTTCCCTTTCTTCCACTTTCTACCTCATCTCATTTGCTAACTGTTCCTCCCATCACCAACTTACATACTGGTGTTTCGGATTCCTAGTATTTTTTTGTCTTTCTCTCCACAGTGCTCCTCAAACTTTAGTGTAAATATTAGCTTCTATGAAATTTTTTAAATGTCTTGATTGATCTCTGTTTAGAAAGCCTTTTATTCAATAGCTTTTAGATGGGGCTCCAAAAAGTATAGGCCCTAAAGCAGAGAAACCTAAAGCAGAGAAAATGATTCTGGCACATAACTCAAGATGAGGCCCACTGTCTACAAGTTCTCCATGGGCTGTCTCACTCAATCCCGGCTTGTTATCTGTTCTGAAAGTCACACCTTTAATAGCTCATAATTACAAAATAGGGATTTTACATATCTGCCTCAATTCTTAGCCTCTATATAGTCTTCTTAACATGGAAGATTTTAAAAAAGTAGTTAAAACATGGTAAGTACTCGGTGAAATTTGGTGCCTAAGAAAAGGAACAAATGATCCCCATGCAATAATAAAAAAAAGATCAATTTTTAAAAAATTTTTGAGGCTGATAGTAACTGGGTTTATGACATTGTCATTGACAACTTAATTTGAAATTATCATAAAATGGGAAAAGAAATAAAAATGAAGACAGTATAGAAAGTGCTCTTCAATGTCACAATATAGGCTTGCTGTTATCTACTTCTGAAAACCTTGAAATGCAAGTTTCTTACTTAGAATCTGTGTTTTTAAAATTGACTGCAAGATTATTAAATAAACCAGTAAAATATTAGTTCGTGCTATTGTGTTTCCCAAATTGCAGATAACCAGTTTCTTTGGGAAACCAAAGGAATGTCAAAGTGCTGCTGTATGTCACAAACTCTGGCGCCAATTCCCAAGATGTTTAACTTTCAAACGTACCCTTAGTAAACAAAAGAAGATGAAAAACTTGGCAGAAAGTTAAACTGCCCACAGATGCAGACTATCATTTTCTAAAAGCCTCTAGTAGCATAGATTCTTCTTTCACTTCAGTGTGACACAGTCTGTTTTTGTTATTTAGTGAATCTATAGCTTGCACATCTGCATCGAATCCTATTTAAAAGAAAAAATATTATAAATGATTTTGCCTATTCATCATAATCATAATTAGGATGGCTGCTATTTTTTAAAAAAGTTTTACTTACTACAATGCAGCTTTATTATTTGAATTAGGCATTTAATTAAATTATATATACTTTGCAAAGAAAACTGTTAGAATTATTTTGTGCTTTAAATATTAGAAAGCACATGTATTATGAGATTTTAAAGAATTTCTTTTGTTTGCCAGCCATGTAATCTTGAGCAGCGTTGTGATGAGCATTAGCTGGTAAACATAAAATGTACCTAACAGAGTACCTGACACATAGAACATAACTAATGGAAATATTACTGTTACTTGGTTATAGAATGGTATTATATATTAGCTTAGTTTTGAGTTGGAGTTCCTACTAAATACAATCTAAATGTATAAACCATTTAGATGGTCTTCTGTAGACTATAGTAGATAGAGCAAATTATGAGATTATTCAATAAATTATAGGTTCAATAAATATTTTAAAACATATTATGTTCAACCCAAGTAATTTGTCTTTCTGTTGAGTGTAAATACAAATTAGTAGTAATTAGTTCCATGTGGATTATCAGTTTTACTCGGTAAATAAACTTAGCATATACATTGTTATCCAGTAAAGTGAAAATACAGAAATACAGTTAAGAGAAATAAGGTTAAGGTAAATGACCAAGTGACATATGTACATCTTTCTGTTAATCAGCAGATCACCTTCAAAACAGGTAGGAAGGTAGGAGCATACTAGAAATTTAGAGATGACTTTTGAACTACACCCCCCATCTTTACCCCACCCTGTTGCTAACTGCTATCCAAAATCTGATTTAAGAGTCTTTGAAAAGTTAGAATTGTTATTAAGGGGAGTAATTCTACACATGGATAGAGAGAATGCAGATCATTATAAAGTCAAAAATAAAATATAAATCATGGAATATTATTTTTACTTAACATAGTTTAAATAAGATTCTGTATATTTAAAAAGAAAGATAATATGACTAAGCATTACCCAGTTTCTTGATATTTTCATTATTCATACATATACGTTAAATTATTAATTATGTAAAATATTTTAATATGTATATACAAATTACATGTTTACTGATGAAAAGACAATATTTCTACGTCTTTTCACAACAAAATATTTTAAATATGGTATGTACTGAATTCATATTACCACTAATAAAAATTATTAGTATTCTGGTTTTTGATCACGTAAATATATTATCTTTTTAGTGATAATAATCTTTCCTAGATATAACTCAGTGATCATTTGAGTTACAAATTGTCATAAATCTTTCACTTACAGCTTTTGCATTTTTATGTAACTTAAATTATTTGCTTTGTTAATTACTTTTAGTTATATTTATATATTTTTATATTTATATTTTATATTTATATTGTACTGGTCCTTGGGATTACATATTTGATTATTTAAAAAACACATAATTTGCTATATGTTTGTCGATACCACATTAGAATACTGAAAATAATCATCCATTAACTCAAAAACACATTAAATGATTTACGGTCTTAATTTTGTCCAGATCATACTCTCAAGTATTCTCTTTACTTACTGATATATCATGTCACGGATATTATCTTCATGGTAATAGACCATATAAGTAATGAGAGAGTAAGACTTATTTAGGGCATTTATTTAAAACAGTGTTTATTCTGAAACATTTGCTTTTGTAAACAATTTGGAAGAAATAATAAAACGCTTCTTTCACTTTGCTCAATGTTGAGCTTTTAGTTACTTTTTTTATCAGATAAGTATTGTTTTGTGTGCTTAATGTTTTACTTTTCCAGAATTTATAATGATTATGAATGGAAACATAACATAGGCTATATGGCTGTATATATCTCTTATTAGTATGCATGAAAATAAAAATACTTAAAAATGATAGCAATTTAGAAAACCACTATGTATGATCTTTAATATGCTGAGTTTGTCAGTTATATTTGCGTATAATGCTTATTCAAAAATGACCAGTGGTATGCATGCAGTTCAAGAATATATTTATTTCAAAGCAAATAATATAATTTTTCTATTAATCTGTAATTTATTTTAAACATGGTTCTGTATCAAAATGAAATTGGATTTCCCTGGCCTCTCGTGGGACTTGGGACAGGAGTGTGGCTTCTTTGCTTGGCTGTCATGTGCTCAAACGTCTTCTGGGGTAGGAAACACACAGATGGGCAGGTACAGGAGCCAAGGCAAGCACTTTTGGGCTCCAGTTCCATGGTAGCATCTAGGGGTATGTTAAAATTAATGCTTTCTTAGCTCTGCCTTCTGCAAAAAGCTTAGTGTTAAATCAGCTTGATGGAGAATCAGAGTGACAGCCTTCTACACCCTGCCCTCTTGGTACCCGGGTCCTTGTCTGGCATCCAGGAAAAATCAGGTCACTTGGACTTGAAGGATGTTGAATAAGGAGATTTTACTGAGTGATGGAGGTGGCTCTCAGTAAAATGGATGGGGAGCAAGAAAGGGGATAGAGTGCAAAGATAATCTTCCCCAGGAGTTTGGTGGTCCTGTGGCTGATCTCCTCTCTAACTGTCCCCAGCCAAACTCCTCTCAACATCCAGATGATCCTTCTCTTCTTTTCTTCTCTGCAACTCCAGTTGGCAACTCTGCCACTCTTCCACTCCCCTATCCCTCTCTGCTCATGGAACTTGGGGTTTAAATGGGCACAGGATAGGGGTATGGCAGGCCAGAGTGGTCTTGGAAAAGGCAACTTTAGGGCATGAAGATAGACAGGTTTCCAGGATTGAGGTGGGTGGGGCCTTTGCCAAGGAGCCATCCTCTTGTACCCAGTATTTCCCTGCCTCTTGTCCATATCAAAAAGAGCATTCTAACCCTTTAATAAGAAGACTTAGATAGCTGAAAATTATAAAGAATTATAAAACAGAATATAAATATAATTTAAAATTAACATGTACCTATTAAAAGATAATAATCTGTGCATGGTGACTCATGCCTGTAATCTCAGTACTTTGGGAAGGGGATTGCTTAAGTCCAGGAATTCAAGACAAGCCTGGAAATCACGGAGAGACCCTAGTATTACCAAACATATAAAAATTAACAGGATGTGGTGGCACATGTCTGTAATCCCAGCTATTCAGGAAGCTGAGGTGGGAGGAGCACTTGAGCCCAGGAGGTCAAGGCCGCCGGAAGGTTGAGGCTGCTGTGAGCCAAGATCACACCACTGTACTCCATTCTGGGTGAGAGAGTGAGGCCTGTCTTAGAAAAAAAAAAAAAGAACATTCAAAAGAAATAATCTGAAGTAGTTAAAGTAAGTTTAATTTATGTTATTACGGAATATTATAGTGTCACTTACTGTTTAAGGGTAGAAAAGTATTTAGTTTAAAAAACTAGGTTCAAATTCCGCTCCTTCACCTTCTAGCTATGTAAACTTTCACATGCATTTCAGCCTCACTATACTTGGGTTTTCTTGTGGTCAAAATGGGGGCTGTAGTATTTACTTTCATATAAAAGGTCTATGAAGATTAAATGTGATTGTTTATCTTCTTCCTGTCTCACCCTCCCTCCCTCCTTCCTGTCTTTTCCCTCTCTCTGTCTTTGTCTCTCTTTCTCCCTTTCTTCTATGTTTGTAATTGTCTACCTATTTCTAAGCATGGTTTGGCAAACCATACTAGCCTTTTTCAGTACCTGTTCATATCTTTTCCCATTGTATAAGAAGCTATCCCCTCTCCATATTCATTCAGGATAGAGATGGCATTTCCAAAATCTCTTTTAGTGAGTTATGAGCATGTGACTTGTTTCTGTAAAATGAAATGTAAGTAAAAATGTCCTTTGTGAACTTTTGGAAAACTATAAATTGTAGTCGATGCTCAAATTTTATTATTTGGTGCTTATTTCATCTTTTTGCCTGATACGTAAATGTGATAGTGGATTTGTTCTAATATTTAGAAATAGTAATTAAAACCATACTTCAGGATTAGTTGGATAATCTAGAAAAAGTCTGTATTTATGAAGAATTGTAGTACATAATCACACAATCTTTGGATTTTCTACCTTGGAATTTTAACCATGTAGAGAAAAATTTCTTTGTTACATAGGACTCTGTTATGTTGATTTTCTGTTATTTGCTGATAGACACACTAATATTCCAGAGATTAAATTGACATGAGTACTTTCTGTAAAAGAACTATAAAGTAAGCAAAAGACTCTTAAACGAGAACTAAGACTTTTTCTCCTTTCACATAGTGCAGAGTTGAGTAGAGAGCTGAATGAACCAGAATGCTATTAAACAAGTTTTGAATTTAGGATTTGGTGTATTGTCTCTTTTTATAGCATTGTGTATGCCATTTGCCAAGAATTATTTCTGTCATATTTGAAAACTGGAAAAGGTACAATTAAGAATGACTGGATTAGAGGTTATTGAAGTTGCTGTTAGGCAGGGACACCAAATAGAACTCAGCCTTAAGGAATGCTGTTTTATGAAGGTGACCCACTGATATTCAAATATAATTAAGGAAAACTGCGTGACTTGTGAAAATATTTACATATTAAGGTTCTTAATAAACACCTTTGAAGTTTCTAAAAAGATGAAAGTCAACAGCTTTAATATCTAGTTTCCTGTTTTGGGTATGCAACCTGTTTACTATCAATGTTTTACAGCTGTTGTCGTATACACTGAAGATAAAGTTGGCAGGCTAAAGTGAAGCACTTCATAATGAATTCTTTGTCCAGTGATACAGAGCTGATGGTACATTAAATTTTGTTGTTGCTGTGACAAATTCTCCCACATTTAGTAGTGTAGACAACACAATTTACTGCCTTCCAGGTTTGTACATTAAGTCTGGCAGGTCTCACTGGACTAAAATCAAGATGTCAAGGTGTTGGCAAGGTTGTACTTCTTTCCAGAGGGTTCAGGAGAAAATTTTCTGGAGTCTTTTCTGGTTTCAAAAGATACCCATATTCCTTGGCTTATGACTCCCTTCCTCCATCTTCAAAATCTACATGAGGAATTGAGTTCTCTCACATGGGATTGCACTGATGTACATGTCTGCCTCCTTTCACACTTTTAATGAGCTTTGTAATTTCACTGGCATCACCTAAATCATCCAACATAATCTCAATTCAAGGTCCTCAACTTAATCATATCTGTAGAATCTTGTTGCCATGTAAGGTAACACATACATGGGTTCGTAGTATTAGAACACAGACATCTTTAGGAGAGTCATTATTCTGCCTATCACATATGGTTACCAAAGAGATTTATAAAACATTGCATTATGATCTCTGGGTTTCTTTCCATGTATGTATATTCTCTGATTCACTAAGTACATATACTGCTGAACGAGGAACCATTATGTTTTAGATAATTGTATATTTTTACTGCTCATCTTGAGTGTTATTTTTGTTCTCAGTAAAATATAGTTTTCTTATAAGTTTGTCTAAAAGCTGATTTAACTAGAGAGGGAGGTCTTAAACATTGAGTGCTAATTCTAGAAGCAACTAAAAGAATTTTCAGAGAAAACAGGTGCCCCTGTCTAACAAGAAGGATCATCTGCAAATTTTAGAGGTCGAATTAGAATCTTAATCTACCACATTTACTTTACATTTCATTTTCATTTTTATATTATAGCATTAAATACACACATACTTGCATAAATATAGCAAGTATGTATATATTTGTAACTATTTATAAGTATAGATTAGGGTATTTATACATATGAGTATGTCTGTATATATTTATCTTATTCCATTTTATTTTAGAATCACCAAATTTTTTATTGAATATTTGAAAATTTGGCAAATCTATACTTTATAATTAGCATTTTAATATATATAGCTTACATGCTAGAGAAATTTTGGAGATTGTTGTTATTGGTATAAATATTTGATTATATTTTAGAACATATTGCTCATTCATACAAAGTAGCTAGAGTTATATAATGTAAATAATATCAATAAAAAAGGAAACTATACATTTCATTATTCATATCATAGTCATTAATGCAATACAGTTTGAGAGTAGCTAATAAGACATTTTTTATGACTTCCATAATTTAATCAAGGAATCAATTTGAAGTCACTGTACTATTAACAAGGATTCTAACTTTAAAGAAAAAATAAGGGCCATATTGCCTCATAAGCCTGTGGGTTCAAATGTTCACTTCTGTACACATTTCATACAGATCATATGTTTATTGTCTTGGGCTCACTATGCGATTTCTCACACTCTTCTCTTTACCAAACGTTATAAACAATTTTAAATTGTTTTTGTTATAATCTCAAACTCTGATTGTGTATGTAATTTATTTTGATGGGAAAAGTAAAAAGGAATGGAAAATTTACACAATGTTTACATTTGGTTCAATATATTTCAAAATATCCTTCTCGGCAGAAATGAAAAAAACAATCCATTTCTTGAAATTGTACTTACAGCTGTGCATGACCTTTATTTGTTTTTGCCCCTTTTGGTGATCACTCATGTTCATGCAAATCTCTAATTTAATCAAACAAAACCCACCATTCCTTCCACTAAAACTATTCTTTTTACTTTTCTATAGCCCAAAAGTTATTTCCTTAAACAATGCCTGAACAGTCTTAAGTGTTTTGTCTAAATATGTACAGGCTTTGGGTTTTTATTTATTTATTTATTTGCATGGAAAATATCACAAGGTCTCTTCAATAAGTAATAATTGTTGTAAAATGTTACCACTTCTGTTTTTGGGATTTCACATAATTTGCCTTTAGTATAAGCATGGTTAAATTATCTTAATGTTATTTTTTAGTTCATTTGGTTAGGCATAATCAAATTAGTATATAACATTCTAATAAATTTTAAAACTTATTTAATTTTAATGCAGCATAAACTTTAATTCTTTCCAAACCAGATATAGCTATTTACATAATACATGCATACAATTTATTTTTCATGCTTTTAAAAAATAGTCATTAATGCAAATCATATAGTATTACCTACTGATTAATTGACTTGTATTGATTTTTTAAAATATATATACAAAAAAGTTGAACTCCCTTCAGTGTTTGAATTAGTAGTCTCTGAAAGATGCTTATTAAACTATGGATAATGTATAGGGAGAAAGGGGAAAAGATGTCTTTCAGGAAAAAGAAAGGAAGAGAGACTCTTTTTTCCAGGATAACTTTTAGTTACTTTACTTTTCTTTTTAACCTCCACTTATCTGTACGGAAAGCAGTAAACATGTTATTTTTGTCAGTAGTTGCATTCTTTACTCCTTACATAGCCTCCATGTCTAGTATGTTTAAAGAGATGGCTGTAAGCTCTTATGATGTGGTTTCTCAGGGACAAATTGCTTCAAAAGAAAGGTCTGTGTATGTCTAAGCATGCAATGAGCGAACGTGGGAAGTCATTCGATCTGTGAAAGGGGAGATACAATGGTGACATGTTTTCTGTGTTTCAGGTGTGGATTCTAATTGCTTAACTAATATCGTTGTAGAGCAATAATAAAGAGTTAAGGGCATTGAGAAAAAGACCTAATAAAGAAATCCAAATATTATACTTATCTAATCTCATATATTTAATTTGATCAACATCAGTATTCTTTCCTTTTTCTTTTATGGTTTATACCATTAATTTTTAAAATTACTTAATGTGGTTTCTCTTTTTTAAAAACTTAATGATTTTAATTAACATTTTATTTGAAGGTAATTGTAGAATCATATGCAATTATAAGTACTAGGGAAATATAATTAAAAAGAGTCTTCTACCAGTCCATAAAACATCTCCACAAAGTAAAAGAAATACAATGATTTTAATATTTAATAAGCATTAAATAAGAATGTGATACACATTATAAGCAGTCAGCTAGCTAAGAAATGCAAAAACAGAGAGAAATCTGAGCCTTTCGTATAATCAAGCAGATACAACTCATTACATATGTATTTGCAAATAAGCAATAACTAGTCCTCAAAAAGCAAGACTTAGTACTATCTGTCACATGTAATTCAACCTAAATTCACTTGGTAGTTGGGGTGACGATCTATGTTAGCTAACTGGCTTTATGTAGAATGAAAACAAACTTCCTCATCTCTTGATGATAAGAGGTAGTTATGCAAACTGAAGCAAGGATCTCACATTGCTAATCTGGAGGTTAGGCTACTACCTTCCCACAGAAACTAGGAGATACAGATGCTGTCTCTCTTGAGGTTCATATTTCAGAGACAACTCTCCCAGGTTCTTGAGAAAGCCAATCCTAGACCATAAAGCTGACAAAAAAGGCCATCTACAATTCAAAAGGATTTATTTACATTTCAAAGGGAAGAGAGAGTACTTATAATTATACATTTTCTAAAGTAAGTGCTTTGTATAATTACACATTTTCTAAAGCAAGTGCTTTGAGGAAAAAAAAGAGTACTTCTGTCTTCCTTTATTATTCACAGAGAGAATTATGCCTCTTATTTTAATTTACATTTGTACTTACATAAGAAATAATACAATGAGATCCTGTGTGCTCATACCCAGTTTACCCATAGCAATGTTTTATAAAACTGCAGTACATTATCACAACTTGATAAAGTAAAAAAAAAAAAGCAATGAAAATGTGGATTTGTTGATATTTGTTTCACTTGCGCTTTGCAAAAGAAATAGGAAAGGTGCAACTATTGCCTCTTCTTGGAAGTAAAAACTCCATCCTTATGATTTTTAAGCCTTCCGGTTGGTAGCCAACCAATAGAAAATTATTGGTGTCTATCATTTATTAAAGGCAATATATTCACATAGCTTTAAACATATAATCAAACAAAATATGAGTTATTTGAGTTTTACCCATGATTTTGATTAGGTATACCTCTTCTCTTCTTTGTGAAAGCTACATGGGATGGATTATACTGATATGTTTCATGGACACATATGTAGGTTAAACAGTACTTAGCAGGTTTTCACTACATAAATCAGTAAAATTGAAAGAGAAAGATTAGAAGTTACCAATATAAAAGATTTGCCAGTCGTTTATTTTGAAAAGTAAAAACGAAACAAAAATTTTTAAGATAAATATTTGCTCTTTTTTTTAGAGATGGAATCTTGCTCTGTTGCCCAGGCTGGAGTGTAGTGGCACTACTTTGGATCACTGCAACCTCTGCCTATGGAGTAGCTGAGACTACAGGTCCCAGCTGTACCACCAAGCTGGCTAATTTTTATTTTGTATTTCTTTTTTTGTACAGATAAGGTTTCACCATGTTGGCCAGGCTGGTCTCGAACTCCTCAGTGATCTGCCCACCTTGGCCTTCCAAAGTGCTGGGATTATAGGTGTGAGCCACCGTGCCCTGCCAACATTCACTGTTTATTATCATAATAATGTATTTCCAAGTAATGAACATTTATTTTATCACCAAATTGCATGCAGGCTACATATTTAGAATAAATTGCTGATATTCATCATATAGGACAGTTAGAAACTTTATGCAGCCAACATTTTTCTTATAAGTGATACATTTAAAATTTGTAGTAAAGAAAAAGCAAGGCATAAAATTTTATGATAGTCTAAGAAAAAAAACTGCATAAAATTTTATTTTGTGGTCAATTATTGATATAGTAGGTGTCTTGACCCAAGTTTTTAAATATGGTAACCTGTTTCTTGCAGTACAACATAAAGTAGAGCACAGCATCCAATGTGTTTATATATTTCAATTTTATGGGCCTTATAAAACAATTCAATTTTACACAGGTATTTTTTAAAAATTGTAAGTACTACTAATTTGCTTGATTATTTGGAATATTCTGGAAAACCAAGAAGATCTAAAATTCAATGCTTTTTAGGCTACCTATGCCACTAGTTGGTGACATTACACCAGATGTGTAGCTAGTGAAGACGCTAGACAAGAGGATTCATTGTATAGCCAAATAACAACTTACACATTGGCTGGGAAACACAGAGTTGTGATTGTTCCACAAGGATCATCTAAAAATTTAGCTGAATTATTCACAATAGCGACAATATGGAATCAATCCAACTGTCCATAAATGGGTAAATGTATTTAAAAATGTTATATATATATGTATTATATACACTGTGTGTATATATATTATACATACTATGTGGTTATGTATGTATATACTTAAATACATTGTTTATGTATGCGTGTGTGTATATATAATATATACACTGTAAGTGTGTGTGTGTGTATATATATGTACATAATATACACTGTGTGTGATATACACACACTGTAGAATATTATTTAGCCATAGAAGAGAAGAAAATCCTGATATTTGTGACAACAACACAGATAAATCTGAAGAACTTATGCTAAATTAAATAAACTGAACACAGAAATGTGAATACTCTCTGATCTCACTTATATATGGAATCCAAAAATGTCAGAAGTATAGGAGCTAAAGTAGAACAGAGATTACCAGGGACTAACGCTAGGGAAATGGAAAGATATTGGTCAATGGTTTCAAATGTTGTTTCAAGATAAATAAGTTCTAGGGATCTCATGTGTACAACATGGTAACTAGAGTTAATACTGTATTTTTTACTTGAAATTTGCTAAGAAAGCAAATTTTCAGTGTCCTCACTCCCTATGCTCTCCCCAACACATAAAGGGTAATGTAACCATGGGTGGCAATGGATGTTAATTAATTTGACTGTGGTAATCAGTACACAACTTGTATGTGTAGCAGATCATCACTCTGGGCACCTTGAATGAATACAAGTTTTAATTGCTACATTAATATTTTACAATTAAAAATTAATCAACTGAAGTTGAAGCATTGAGCTGTAAAGTTGCACCAAAAGTATTGATTCAATGATGTGCAATAATGAAGTACTGAGTAAATGAAAGACTAGACCTCCTTCAAGTTCACTCTAAATGTGAGCTCCTTTCTATCTGGAGAGAAATGAAAAAGCAGCAAATGATCTCTGGAGAAGATGTGAAATCCTAGCCACTGAAGGCAGTGTATTGCATTAAATATTTGCCTGTTATCCTCATGAATGGGGAAGTCAATGTTTCAAGGACTGAGGCAATTACACTTTTCAGAAAAGGTAGTAATAACAGCTAGATAAAAATGTGATATTAGTAGATCTTCTGAAAAAATGATATAAGTAGGAGCTTACAGATGAGGAAGGCAGTAAACTTAGAAGGAGGGTGATAAAAATAAATGCCAGGCAAATGAGTATTTCAGTTGTATTTTGAAAATATTAATAGTTTTTTAGATTACTAAATTACTATGTTTGTTAGAGAAGTTTAAGGAAATTTGGAAAAATATAGAGAAGAAAAATATGAAATCATTCATAACTCTCTAACCTAATCATATTTTTGGTAAAAAATTTTCTTTACTTTAGGAACATAATTCCAAATGAACTTGGAGATTCTTGCATTTCTTTCACATAAAAGGCATATACTGTAGAAAGACCCATACAGATGGGAAAATGAGCTTGATCTATACTGGACAGGAAAGAGGTGGTGACATGCAAAGTCAGAAATCACAGATATAAGTATGAAGACACTGGCATATAAGAAACCCTGAAATATTTTAAACATGGTCGCTCACTAATGATCACTGTTAGACATGGCCTTGGGTCACATCAAACATTCAATTGCACAGAATTCTTCTTGAAGATTTGTTCATAGTTTAACCACACTGCTATGAAAATGTACATCTAGGAAGGAGAAAATAGAATGGTAAACCATCATTAATTTGAGGGATACGGCCTTATCGATAAAATTGTCTATATTATTGTAGTTATCCTTGTGATGCATTTGGATTTTTTTCCAGGTGATTCCCTTTGTTTCCATTGCAAGAGGACATGGGAAAATAATTTGGTCATTTATACATCATTTAAAATGTATTACACTTTTTTTTTTTTTTGAGACTGAGTCTCCATCTGTCACCCACGCTGGAGTGAAGTGTTATAATCTCCACTTACTGTAACTTCTGCCTCCTGGGTTCAAGTGATTCTTCTGCCTCAGCCTCCTGGGTAGCTGAGACTACAGGCATGCCACTACGCCTGGCTAATTTTTGTATTTTTAGTAGATACCAGGTTTCACCATGTTGGCCAGGCTGGTCTTGAATTCCTGACCATGTGATTCACTTGCCTCAGCTTATGGAAGTGCTGGGATTACAGGCATGAGCCACCACACCCAGGCAAAATGTATTATACTTTTTAAACATCCTTAAGCCTTGAAGATATCACGAGGAATTACATTTCCTAAACGGTTTAAAAAATATATAGCATCTAGTGGTACACATAACCTTCAATTGAGCCAAAATTAATCACTTGTGATTCTGAACTAAATTCATAGGTGTACTGTTAGCAAAATCCTGGAAACACTTGTAATAAATATTATTGTTGAGAAGATAGTTTCAAGGACATTAATATAGCAGCATAACATGATTACTTAATATAACAATGTGATGCTAGGATGCATATGATTTATGATTGCTACAATTTGAACATAAAATTTTTATTTTCTAAAGAACCATATTATATATTTTCAAAAACTAAATGATGATTTTTTTTGTGGCCAAAGAATAATGTTAAATTAAGCCTGTGCCTACTATACAGACTATATGAATACAAAGATATGAAAGATAATTGTCCTGGATATTTTCTCATTGTTAACCTGAGTATTTGAAACAATGCAGACCCCTTTAGCTGTGAACTTTTCTGAGCCAAATATGTGAATAAAAGTGAATACGCAAGAGAGGACAGAGTAATTTAGATCTCCGGTTTTTCTTGGCTTTTAGGAGAAAAGTGTAACAAAATGATTAGCACTGACATTTTCCTCCAAAACAGCATTAATTATTTCAAAGGGTCACGTTGGTGGCAAAGAATGATCAGAAATCACAAATCACCCTGTATTTATTGAAATACAGTTACATTCCCAGAATATTACTAATTTCCAGTTTAGTTAAAGAGGATAGTCACCAATTCGAACTAGGGTTAAAAAACAGTCTCCAGGCCCAAAAGATCACGTTTTACATATGAGTTTGCCTGTAAATAAGTAAATCAGAATTGTACAAGGTGCCATGTGGAATTTCAAGTCTGAACAGAGTACAATGAGAACAGACATGAGGCTGATAATAAAATTTATGCTAATAGAGATTAATGATCGAGGTTGTGAAATCAGGTTCTGCAGCCTTCAGAACATATTTTCTGACAATTTCAAACCAGTGAGTTATTTATTTCCCTTCTTGAGATTTCTACTCAACTTAATGTCATAACACATATTTTTATTTATTATATACTTTCTTAAACAATAGAAATTTTTATATCACAAAATTAACTCTAATCACTCTTGAGAACAGGAGTTGTTTTTAATTTTGTATTTCTCACCGTCCATTACCACGAATGTTCAATAGAAATCTCAATGCTTTTAAATTGGTGAATTAATCAAATGATTAATAGATGAGATAAAATAAACCACAGAGTTTTTATAAATTAGTATGAATCAAGAATCATGTTTTTTAAACATTGATTTTTAATATTTATTATTTGCTTCCCAAGCTACCATGAGTCTTCAAAAATTCAATCTGGATCTTTGTTAAATCAATTGTGATTAATGATGAATTTATTAAATTAGATTTTTCACATTTGTTGTAATCACTAACAACAGGTTTTGTTTCCTATGTTGTCATACTCATAAAAGCTCATAATTAAATATATTAGTTTGTTATATTACATATACACATGTATGTATATACACACATACATATATTCATGAGTAGGCTAGAAATCAGTGATTACTATCCTTAAATTATGTACCAAGAAGAAAAGCCATCTGCAATATGTACATATACACAAGACACTAATTAATACTCCTGTCTTTACTGTCACTATCAACACCTGTATTTTTGATTTTCCTAATTTAAAAATTATTTTAAAAATGTAAAAACAGATTTTATAAAACATCAATCATTAAAAAAACAAAGAAATTGCAAAATAGACTCCTCATATAATCAGATAATCCAAATACTTTTACGCTAAATAAAATTGTATTCATAAAGATGTAAATGATATTACAATATAATCAGATAATCCAAATACTTTTAAGCCAAATAAAATTGTATTCATAAAGATGTAAATGGTATTACAATTTGTAGATAGTGGTAGAAAAAAAAAAGACAATTTTGAAGGTATCTTTAAATTAAATTTAATATGTTCAGTTTGTCTTTCAGAAATATTTTAGATTATCAAAATGACAAATTAACTTCTTAGAGTACACACTTATTTAGTGGTTTAAAAATGTAAATGCAAAATTGCCATAAAATGTAACTGTTTTTTAAAACAAGGAAGAATCCTTGTTGAAGAGAAATAGATGTGCAGTCTACTAAAAATAGAGATGTTATTAAAATTATTTAATACTTAATTGTTTACTTTTTTATTATACTTTTAAGTTCTGGGATATAGAAACAAAAGTTATAGACATGCATTATTTAATATACAAGGTAAAGATGTTACATAGAAAAAAATACTAGAATTCTTTAAGGGGTGACCATTTAAAAAGATACAGGCCGGCCGGGCGCAGTGGCTCAAGCCTGTAATCCCAGCACTTTGGGAGGCCGAGGCGGGTGGATCACGAGATCGAGAGATCGAGACCAACCTGGTCAACATGGTGAAACCCCGTCTCTACTAAAAATACAAAAAAATAGCTGGGCATGGTGGTGCGTGCCTGTAATCCCAGCTACTCAGGAGGCTGAGGCAGGAGAATTGCCTGAACCCAGGAGTCGGAGGTTGCCATGAGCCGAGATCGCGCCATTGCACTCCAGCCTGGGTAACAAGAGCGAAACTCTGTCTCAAAAAAAAAAAAAAAAAAAAAAAAAAGATACAGGCCATCCTTTTACATTTAAATATACCATGTTTTAACTTTTTGAGGAGGAGAGGAGGCAGGAAAAGATATTGTCATTAGCAATACATACGTGGTATAGAATGTAAATCATGTAGACTTTTGTGTTGATGTGATAAAACTAAGAATTTTCTAATATTTTCAAAAACTGTGATTTATGTTCCAGAACTTACAGTGTAATAATTTACTTTTCTCTTCAGAAAACAACATTTGTTTTCAAAGATACTTGCATTTTACTTTATTTAATTGAAAGTATTATTTAATCAATTTATTTAATGTATTATTTAATTGAAAATATTATTTCAATTAAATGAAATGAATATACATCCTTTCATTAGCTAAAGGAGCTTGGCTTAAAATGTTTATCTCAGAATGTAATATTGGGGTTCAGGAGTTCAGGGTGCCTCAACTCCACTGAGAGGATGTTTCTAGAAGTGCTTGGTCTCCTGCCCTCTCAAGAATGAGGGGACCAAGGCACAGTGCGCAGTAAATGCCGGACTCAAAAGTGTTTGTAGAAAGTGATTTATTTAGAGAGAGAAAAAGGAGAAGGAGAGAGAAACAGCTAACTCTCACACTGAGTGAGAGAAAGAAAACCCGCTTTCACACCAAGTGAGAAGGGTACCCAGAGGGGGAAAACCAGAGAAGGAAAGCTTCTCTTACACTGAGTGAGAAACTCGGGAAAGATGGAATCCAGGAGAGGAAAGCAGTTTCCACACTGAGTGGAAGGGAATAGAGAGAGAGATGGAGTTTAGGAGGGGAAGACCAGCTTCCAAGAGAGAGTGTGGAAGTGGACTCCAGAGGGGAAATCCAGGATAGAGAAAAACCGCTTCCACAAGAGTGTTCCAACATGGAACTCCAAACATGGAGTCCAAAGGGGTGTGGAAGAAGGGGACTTTTAACCGGGGAGGAACCCCCACCTTCTCAAAGACCCCGAGGCCAATGAAAGGAGTTCATTAGAACTTCCGCTGGGGTGATTGACTCAGATTCTTCCCATGCCTGTGAAATTTAAAAATAAACGGTTCAATCTCCTTGATGGAGAGATGGGAGGGGCACATGCGGCTGGGAAGTTCCTGCCCTTAAAAGTTCACCGGCCGTGGGCCTGGAAAGAGAATACATTCCCTCAAAAAGTAAAGAGGTATTAAAATAATGTAGGTACTTTCAGAAAACATACCTTTGCTAAGGTCAACTTTGTGAAGATATTACATGTCAAAATGTTAAAATCTTGAGAATTTAGCAAAAGTTATATACGCGTATTATTTAATATACATACCGTTTCAAATAAATCCTTAGTTTAAATTCAATTCAATTTGTACATCAAACTCCTTTTAATTTTATAAAGTGAATTCATAATAGAAATGTCTGTGATATATTAATATTTTAATTTCAGAAATGCATATTTTTGTTATAATAGTGAATATCACAGAAAAGAGCAGTGATAAAGAAACAGAATATTTTTATAAATGTCCATATGCAAAATAAAAAAATGCTTCAAGTCAAGGACAGCAGTAATTGTGTGAATTCTAACACACAGTAATATAAAATGCTCGTGTCAAGATACGCAGAAATTACATTTTGAAAAGTCTCGACATGTGCTCAAAATAATATTGTGTGATTCATGAAGTGATGAATGGAAAACACTTCTGAATTTCCTGGTACTCTCTTGAGACTTTCCAATTCTAAAGATTTAATAAATACTGAACAAAGTGTGAGCATACCTTTTAAGCCACAATTATCACTAAAGAGCCACAAAGTTACATCCCAAATAATTTCATGCCATAGATTTTACTAAATGTATTGAGTTATCTAAAAACAAAAGATCAATCTTGAAGATAGTCTGATTTTTGGCATTTTGATACATAAAACAATTTACTTTTTTGTATTATCGAGCAATTGCTTTAATCGCTTAACACAGTAATTGTATTTTCTAATTAATTGAATCAAAGAAAGTTTTACTTATGTTAAACCCCTAAATATTAACTCTAATTAAGAATTAATTCTAATTAATTAAGAATTCCTCTTCTTCCACATCCAAGACACCATATATAGTTTTCATCTTTTTGATAGTAGCCATTCTAATTGGGATGAGGCAGTATCTCATGGTAGTTTTGTTTTGCATTTTCCTAATAATTTGTGATTTTGCGTATGTTTTTCATATACCTGTTGGTCATATCTCTTCTTTTGAGAAATGTCTATTCAGATCCTTTGCCCATTTTTAATCAGATTATTATTATTTGCTATTTTGTAGTTTGAGTTTTTTATATATTCTGGATATTAACCACTTGTCAGATGCATAGTTTGCAAATATTTTCTCTCATTCTTTAGATTATTTCTTTACTCTGTTGATTGTTTACTTTGCTTTTTAGAAATCTTTTAGTTATGATTTAATCCTATTTTTCTGTATTTGTTCTTGTTACCTATCTTTTTTGTGTTATCCAGAATATCCTTGCCAGGATCAAGGTCGTAAATTGTTTTCTCCATGTTTTCTTTTGGTAGTTCTATAGTTTTGGATCTTATAAGACTTTAATCAATTTTGAGTTGATGCCTTAAAGTTTTATGTATATAATTTTAAACCTTTAATTATATATGTGTACACACACACACACACACACACACACACACACACACATATATGGCCATTAATTTAAATGACATTATCTTTCAAAAGATATTGTTTCTATGCTACTTAACATAAGATAAAGATGTTACATAAAGATAAAGAAGATACTAGAATTCTTTTTTTTTTTTTTTTTTTTTTTTTTTTGCGTTTTCCTCTTTTAAAACTTTTTTTTTTTTTTTTAATTTTTATTGCATTATAGGTTTTGGGGTACATGTGCAGAACTTGCAAGATAATTGCATAGGTACACACATGGCTGTGTGTTTTGCTGCCTTCCTCCCCCTTACCCACACTTGGTATTCATCCCCAGGCTATTCCCCCCAGCCCCCCCCGCTGTCCCTCCCCCATTTCCCCCAACAGTCCCCAGTGTATAGTAGACCGCCTCTCTGTGTCTATGTGTTCTCATTTTTCTCACCCGCCTATGAGTGAGTATATGCGGTATTTCTTTTTCTGTTCTTGTGTCAGTTTGCTGAGAATGATGTTCTCCAGATTCATCCATGTCCCTACAAAGGACACAAACTCATCATTTCTGATTGCTGCATAATATTCCATGGTGTATATGTGCCACATTTTCCCAGTCCAGTCTATCATCGATGGGCATTTGGGTTGGTTCCAGGTCTTTGCTATTGTAAACAGTGCTGCAATGAACATTCGTGTGCATGTGTCCTTATAGTAGTATGATTCACAGTCTTTTGGATAGAATTTAAGGGGTGACCATCCTAACAGATACATGCCATCCTTTTACAATTAAATATGCCATGTTTTAACTTTTTGAGGAGGAGAGGAGGCAGGGGAAGTTATTGTCATTAGCAATATAGATGGGATCTAGAATGCAAATCATGTAGACTTTTGTCTTATATGTTGATGTTATAAAATTAAGAGTTCTGAATTTAGTAAACAAAAAACAAACTCCAAGGAGAAAGAAAAAATAGATATATTTACATAAACTGTGGGCACTATATTATATATGGGCAGTATATTATTAGGCATTCACTGTATCATAGTCCAAGCTTGGTTTTTATTTAGTTGGACATTGCAGACTGCAAAAACCAAAGGACCCGCATGTTCATCTTGCATATTTTATTAGCACTTTGTTTAAATAAGAAAAGCTACTGCTGGGAGACCAATTGTAGAGCTCACAGGCCACATCAACTGATGAACTCCAGGAGGCTATTCAGACCTCAAAACTTTCTGGAATACCAAAAATGCTGAACTAAATAGAAAATATGTAAGATCAAAAGAAAGAGATAAAAACATATTCAAAATCCTTATCAGACATTAAATTATTCCCCTAAAATCATGCAGTTTCTATTTCATTGTATATCCAAAACAAAACAACGAAAGCAATTGGAAATGTCTTCCTTTATTTATAATGCCAACATATAAGGTGGTCCTGTCAAGATTAATTGTTTTCATTATATTGTTTTGAGTTTCTACATTCTTCACTTTTATTTATTACTAAGAATTTCAGTGCTGGCTTTTGTGTTTATTTTTGGAGAATAATTTCAAACATATGAGGTTAATTTGGGTGTTTTTCAGTGTTTAAAAACAGTGAAAGTTCTATTAATAGCCTATAATTATTAATTTCAGTATCTGCAAACAAATGTTGTCTAAAGTGTATTCAATTTCATAATAAGTATTTAGTAGGCTAATAATTTCAGTGTAATTGATTTATTACATATTAGCCAAATTTATTTGTATGTACAAGGTTTTAAGCAGGAAGGAGACACTTACCGAGGTTCTCTGTACTGGCCCTGTGGCCCTACATGTCTGATTTCTCTTTTGTCTGAAATTTTCACTGGGAATTGTCTCTACTTCTAGTCTGATCTCCAAACCAAGCTTTATTCTTCCTTTCCTATGTAAACTCCTATTTGTCCTGTGAAATTTATTTCACATATCTGCTCACTAAAAATGTTCAGCCTTATTTGATTAGCCAACTGATAATTATTTTATCCAATCACTGAGTTATTTACATTCTTCACTATTGTAATTTGCATACTGTATTTATGTTTGCTTCTCCCAGGAATATGAGAATTTCCCACACGCAGGAATCCTTTTTTTTTTTCCTGAAATCCCAGGGCTTAGCATAAATTTTTCTTTGCGTAGAAAAAACTAAATAATTGAACATATCAGTAAATGGAAACTTCTATGCATCCTCAAAATGATGTCTCTTGTAAATAACATCAACAGCAGGTTCCAAGATTCACCATTCAGATGGTATTTTCCACAAGCGTCACTGTAAGAACAGTATCTCATTGTAGATGAAAACTTTTTATTTTTAACCACACATAATGGTCGATAACCATCCAAACTGAAAGCGGCCCTTGTCATTTGGGGGATTCTGTCCCAAAACAATGGTTAATTATAATGTCACTGTGTGGTCAGAAGCAAGTACTTAATTTTGGGCAAGCTCTCCTCCTGTTATACTTTGACCTATGCTTAAATGGAGAGTGTGGGAATTACCTTCTCAAGTTCCAGAATTAATCTATGCCTATGGCACAGTTTAAGTAAGCAACCAATGTACGCTATTTTCAAGGCCTCTACTCTGTCACCCTGATACCCCTCCATTATTGCATTTTGTTTTCATGTGATAGCAAAACAGGTGATACTGGATAAGTTATACCATTGGAAATATTCTGATTTTTCTAAGAATGCTTTTTCCAGGATTTTTACTGTTTGATTCACAGGTTAACTAGAGAATAAGAGACTTAGAAACTTAGAGCTAATATAAAATAGTGAAATCCTTTTCTATAAATTTGAAAAATAGAAGTAAAATGAATAATCCCAGATATTTTGTGTTCTATACCAGAAAGGTAATAAGGAGATTCAGAATTGATAGAAAAAAAAAAGTCATTTTTAAAGAAACTTTGTTTTATGCCAAGATACAAGTGATTATAGCAGAGTGTCTTTTTATACTAATTACTGCTTATTTATATATGGTATGTGCCTCCAAAAGACATACTGTTTCACATAAAAATAATTATCATCTAGAATAAATTCTAAGGAAAACAACACATTTTAATGAAAATAATGACCAACATATTCTTGCGCACTTATTATGTGCCAGAAACATATTTTAGATGGATTATCTCAATTAAACTTAACAAAGATAATACAAGGTAGATTTTTTTTAATTCCCATTTTGTTGTTAAGGTCATTTCTCAAAAGTCTACACCATTTCCCACTCTCACAAGTAGAACTATGCCATTACTGGTTCCCCTCCATCCTTGCCTAATATAAATAATATCATTTATTAAATATTTTCTAATATTATGGGTACACATGCTAAAAGATAAAATTGATTTCCTTGGAGATTTTTTTTTCTACAAACCAAGGCAAATCAATTCTTTATTCCTTAGTCTTTCTACCATCTTGGAGCGTTATTATAGGAAGAATATCATATAGAAAGCAGCACTTGAGTTGGCAGCTGAAACAGGATTGGAGCTCTCTACAAAGCAAAAATCCCAAAGAGTATTTTTGCATGCTTGATACTATTTATAAGAAAGCTTTTACTCCCTGTATTAATAGCAAGTAATTTCTGAAGTTTCAAATTAATTCAAGTGTTAGTGGTGTGTTAAAATGGAAAGGGTATGAAGTCAGGAGTGAGTCATCTTATTTTACTGCTCAGACATTTTTGGCACATCTGGGGTGGCCTTTAGGAAAGTATTGACTCCTTCAGAGATAGTTTTGTGCACATCGCCGCTTTATTACAATTAGTACACCACTTCATATAATTTCTACTAAAAGTAGGTTTTTAAATTTAAATTTAAATTTTTTTTAGATGGAATCTTGCTCTCTTGACCAGGCTAGACTGCAGTCGTGTGATCTCTGCTCACTGCGACCTCTGCCTCCTGGGTTCAGGCAATTCTCGACCTTGGCCTCCTGAGTAGCTGGGATTCCAGGCATCTACCACCACACCCAACTAATTTGTTTTTTTTTTTTTGTATTTTATTAGAAACGGGGTTTCACCATCTTGGCCAGGCTGGTCTTGAACTCCTGACCTCGTGATCCACATGCCTCAGCCTCCCAAAGTGCTGGGATTAGAGGCATGAGCCACTGCACTGAGCCAAGTAGTTTTAATCAGATAATAAACCATCCTCCTCCATTCCTCCAGACATTTTTTTATCCAGTTTTGTTTTTTATTTCTTTATGAAATTTTTAATTATCTGAAATTATTTCTTTGTAAGCTTTTGGTTATTGTTTATATCTCCCCACAGGAATGTAAACAACCATTCTATCCTTGTTCAACACATGGTCCCCAGGACCATATACTAGGCTTTTTATAGTAAGATGTTTATGAACCTGCTAACACAGCTAGTAATGAGCTAAGCCAAGACTATAATGGCTGATCATCAATTAGGCTTATTGGATAATTGACTCAGGGTGGCGATTTTATATCATATGCTGTATTGAAAGAGTCTGAGGATACTTTACATGTCAGAATTTAGGGTTAATCATTTTCTCACTCCTTTCATCTTGAAATTTATATTATTATTCTCTTTTTTCTTTTCTCTGCTCTCCCTTTCTCTTTCCCCTTTTCTTCATATTCCACTGAGCTCCTCAAAGAATTCAAGGCAAGTATTTCTCTACATTTTTCAGTTCTGGCAAGGTTTGACTGATCTGAGTGTCACATGCTTTTAACAAGTACTCTATTATCTATTCATGAGATTGGGTGACAATGTATTTACTTGAGTCTAGACAGAGTTGGTAATCAGTTTTGACTTATTGTGTTTTCTCCCCAAAAAGTATAATTTGATTTGAATTCAGAGCAAGTAGCAGATATTAAACAATCCTCAATTTTAATATACTTAATACACACATAAACCTTGGAGACTGGTTTATGTGAATGGATGTTTATAGAGAAAATATAATGCACTTAAAGACACAGTTTTTATGTTAGGCCATGTTTATGTGATCTCCAAAACATCCCACTTCAAAGAGTCAAAGAGTTCTTTGTAAATAGAGGCAGGCAAGTCATTTCATTATCAGGCTATTACATCAACACATCAGGATTCCTTCTGAATGCAGACTGTTGATATCCTTCTGTCTCCCTTCCAGCTGGCACTTTTGGACACTCCACTGAATTTTTCAGTTTTTCATCACTTCAACAATACAGTCTATTTATCATCTCACATTTTTAAAATCTTTCCCATGTTACAGGATCAAATGCCATCCATACAGACAAATTCTCTCATCTTATATGCCAATAATATCCTTGGATTTTCATTATAGATTATTTCAAAAATACCTTCCTATCACTGTAATACCATTGTACCATTATAACAAAATGACGTTTTGTCTCTTACATAAAGGAAATAAATTATTCTTAGCATTTATTTTGATATCCTGAAATGTAATAGATATTTCCTATTTTCAAACAGATACAAATTGTCTATTGAAGGAAGCAGTTCACTATTTCATCAGACATATAGTCATAAAGAAAACAGTATCTACCTCACTGATATTTAATGCGTTAGTACAAAATATAAAGCATTGGAAAAACTAAATAAGGAAAATGATGTTTTCAGCTTCAATTTTGGATAGTAAAATAGGATTCTATGGTCTTGTTTTGTGTGTCTTTTTTTGCTTTGTTTGAAAGAGGAAAGATTGTTCTTCCTGGAAATCATATTCCTCAATAAGGATTTTGAATGTCATAACATGTTGTACCCTACAGTCTCTTAGTGAAACCAAGAGGTTACACCACAAATGTTATGAGAAGGTGTTAAATGCAGGTCAATGAGTAGCCTGAATTTAGGATAGACTATGATTAATTGACTTTTTGAATACCATTGCTAAGGTAGATTATATTTCACATATTAGTTGCTACCTTTTCTGAAGCAACTCAGAATAAGTGCCTAACTCTGTCAAGATCATCATACTTGGTATATTTGCTCCTTTATTGTCATTTTAATTTCTTTTGCTATCATCTTCTTTTGATAATGAAATAATACAGAAGTTGAAATAATTTCTTATGATAGTTGCTATTTTTCTAAATATGGACATTCTCTTACACTCTGAGTGGGAGTGAAGAATGAGATCCTATTATTTTTCAATGCTGAGTAAAGGAAATGCATGTTGTTTGTATCTTGTAATGAGAAATTTTCTAATATATTTGGCCACTTTTGCTTCATGTTGCACAAAATATAGCTTACAATATCTACATAAATCAACTTGTAGAGATCTTATAGACATCATAAAACTACAGATTAATGATGACTTGCCAGCACTGGCTGTGTAGAAAGAATTCTGGCAACAGAATCTGGATTTACCTATGTCCACGCTCATGAAATATTGTATTATTCTCTCAAACTTAGCATGGGAGAATATGGAGATAGGCACATAATGAAGACTTTAATTTTAAAAACAAATCATGTGTGGTCTTAAAACAATAGTCAAAACATAATAAATGATATGCCTGGTGAAACTGGATGAATGAATTGTCTGTAAAAGCAGAAGAAAGAAATCCTTATTCATGATCAATCAAGCCTTGAAGAACTCTTCTTGAGGTAGAATACAAAGTAAAACTTATAGAACTTTAGTGTTGTTCTAAAATTTGTCTCACAATCCATATTATCTTTTTTCAAATGCATGAAATAGTATTTATGTGACTCTAATGTAATATTTGAACATAAAACCATGATAAAGAATGAATTCTATCTAGACATTTGTAAATATATGTAACAAAATTCATTTGTGTATACTTTCCAAAGGAAGTTATAAATCTATTAAGACAATTTTCTTGATCTCAATTCTTCTATATTTAGTCCTTTAACATGCAAATTTTCAGTGTTTGAAGTATTATGTTACTGTCTTAGCTCAGGTTACTATTACAAACTGCCATAGACTGTGTGGCTTATACGATAAGATCTAGTGGGTTGGGAAACCCAAGTTCAGTTTCCAATGAGAACTTTCCTCTTGATTTGCAGTCAGCCACCCTTTGGTTGTGTCCTGGTATGGCTGAGAGAGTGGGATCTAGTCTCCCTTCCTCCTCTTAGAAGGATGTTAGTCCCACCATTGGGAGTCCATGCTCATGACTTCCTCCAAGCCTAATGATTTCACAGAGAGCCTACCTCTAATTCCATCACTTTGAGGGGTAGGGATTCAACATATGACTTTTGTGGGTACATAGCCTCCAGTCCATAACATCCTTTTACTGAGGAAACAATTAAAAGAAAGTTTAATTTTTCTTTTATCTTTCTTTTCACTACTATTTCCAAAATAAAACTTTTCTCTTAAAAAATTTGTTACATGGCTGGGCACAGTGGCTCATGCCTGTAATTCCAGGATTTTGGGAGGCCAAGGTGGGCAGATCACAAAGTCAGGAGTTCAAGACCAACCTGGCCAAATATGGTGAAACACTGTCTCTACTAAAAATACAAAAATTAACTGGGCGCCATGGCAGGCACCTATAGTCCAAGCTACTCAGGATGCTGAGGCAGGAGCATTGCTTGAACCCAGGAGGCAGAGGTTGCAGTGAGCTGAGATCACACCATTGCATTCCAGCCTGGGTGACAGAGCGAGACTCCATCTAAAAAAATATTGTTACCTGTTTTATTGTCTTATTGCTATTACTTTATTTAATTTAGGAGGAAGTAAATAAGCTCAAGAATGCAGTAAAAACTCCAAGATTTATCCTAAGAACCTAGTGACTCCTGGAGGTAAATCTCATGAAAGTGTGCTTCCTCCAAACCCTGACAAGACTGAGCCCCCTCAGAATTTTTAACATGCAGAGATTAGACACATAGTAGGCACTCATAATTGTCAAGTTTCATTATATTATATTCTAATACATTAGATAACTTAATTGTGCTATTTTCACGCATGTGTCTAATTCTTTATATTCTAATTTACAAATGGAAATTATATTGTGGAAAGAATTACTAGATATTTTAAATAATGTCAACAGTTAGAAAACATCAGTTAAGTGTCATATAAGTGCTGAAGTAATATGCTTTGCCATGTAAAGAAGGAAAACTCACACAATTTTATCCTTTCAAAAATATTTCTTTCTACAAAGGGGAAAAATTGAATAAAACTTTCTTCAGTGGTAAAAGTAAATTGGAGTATTATTTATGATTTAATGCTAAGAAAAATTGGACTGAAAGATAAAGTTAAGTGGGCATAGTGATCTTAAATGTGTAACTGACTTAAAAAAGAATACATAAATGTTAAACTTAAGGGTGAGGTTTATGAAAAAGCCTATTTATATTTATTATTGGTATTTTTAGCTTAAGTGATTATCTGTAAAATTAAATAAGATATTTTCATCAATCCAGTGATTAAAATATGGTTCTTTCCCTTGCTTTATATATTGTCAGCCTTACCACAAACAACCTTATTGAATGTTCTATTTATTTAGATTAATATAATGTAATTGTTTTATTATTTTTGGTAAAATTGCCCACGTAATTTTTAGGAATTTTAGGGAAAGTAGTAGAAATGTATTATACCTGTCTCTAGGTTAAGTTCAAATCATTATCATTTCTCTGTAGGCAGAGATTACTATTTAATGCGAACAAATAGTGGCTGTTCAATAAATGTTTGTGGAATTGAATTCATGTGAAATTAGCTAGGACTAGATTACATGTGTATATGATGATGTTTAATCACAAACATCATCATATACACATGTAATCTAGTCCTAGCTAATTGAAATGTGTATTAAATTACGAAGTAAGAACATCATTCTCAGCAAACTGACACAAAAACAGAAAAAGAAATACCGCATATACTCACTCATAGGTGGGTGAGAAAAATGAGAACATATGGACACAGAGAGGCGGTCTACTATACACTGGGGTCTATTGGGGGAAATGGGGGAGGGACAGTGGGGGGGGCTGGGGAGGGATAGCCTGGGGATGAATGCCAAGTGTGGGTGAAGGGGAGGAAGGCAGCAAAACACACTGCCATGTGTGTACCTATGCAACTATCTTGCACGTTCTGCACATGTACCCCAAAACCTATAATGCAATAAAAATTAAAAAAAAAATAGGATATATTTTCCATATGAAAGAAATAAGAGGGCTGAACATGTACCGTCACCATATGTATATTAATTTTTCCTCTGAAATCAATATATATTGAAATCCATATATAAATCTGTCTATCGATATGTGAAAGTAAGTGCAAAGTTTGTAAAATAACTACTTTCTTAAATAGTGGAGATGAAATTATTTTTATGCTGAACGTGAAGTAAAGTCTAATAAAAATAATCTATATAATTAATTTTTCCCCTTTTATGAGGTATGTTCATAAATTTGACTCCTAATTTGGCAACCTCAGAATTCATAGGCCATGTGGCATTTGCACGTGAATTAATATGTAAAGGTTTGATGTCTTTTGAAGTCAAAATCATGCTCTCAAGCCATTAAGCATAGCCATGCTACACAGACATAGATATATTTTACTTTGTAAAAAAACACAACTTTCAATCATGATTGTTTCCTTTTTTAGTAAAATACTTTGCAACTTTTAAAAATAGATCCATTATAAATTATCAAATTTTCACTTATTTATTTAGACATTTCTTTAGCATCTACTTTACTCCAATGTTGTATCCGTTGTTGGGATTATAACAGTGAAACACAAATATTCTGTCCATATGGAACATGTATTCTTTCATTAAACAATGACTGTAACTGGACAATTGAATGAACTTCTAATCAGGTGTGCTTAACATTAATATCTGTCATGATTACTGAAACTTGGTTCACTCATTTGGACTCTTCATATTAAATAACCATCAGGTGAATGTATGAGTTTCGAATCTCATACCTGAATTATGTGCAGCTGGCCCTTTTAAGAACAGTTTCTGAATATTAATTTCGTGAAGGTAAAAAATGTAGCAGCAATTAGGTTTAGTACTTTAAAATTCAGACTTACACTAAACATTTATCATTACTATGTAATACAACATTGAAGTTAAAGTCTAGTATTTATTTTGACCCATCTATTTCTAGGATGATAGGATATTTATAAATATATTAAAGATAATCTAATTGTTTCCATCTAGAATTTCTTAAATCTTTAATCCTTGATATTTCAACATATTATCTGGCCAGTGAGCTTCATTTGTTATAATATTTAATAAATATATATATATAATATGTCATTTTTCAGATAATGTTGCTTTCAGATGTCTCTGTCATCTGTAACAACTGTATTTCTAACTACCGTCAAAAGTAATATTGAATGATATATTCATATATTTATGCTTCTTTTTAGCAATTACACAGCTGCATTTTTGAAGAGCAAGGAAATTCACTGATACACTTTCTAAGTAAATTTAAGTTAAAAAAGTTTTTTGTTTTCATAAAATAATATGCTTAAACTCAAGCTTAATTGTATCATTTGAATGAAAATGAACTGAAAAATATCTTTAAACCAGAAGATATATATCATTCTATCTAAGTATTAAGAAAATATATATGGGGAATTTTACAAATGCTTTGTATGTTACCAGATAGTTTTAACGTGTAAACATGAAGGCTAATAAGTAAAAATGGGAACTCAAATTACTAAGCATAACAAGTAAATTAAATCAATTTCAGGGTTGAAAATTCCACTGATAAGTAAATGCCAGATTAAAATTGAGAAAATATGTTGTGACAAAAGAGCCAAACTCAAATCAACTCCATATGAATTTTATATTTTCACTATCTGAATAAATAAGCTGAAAATTGTACCTAAAAATTAAAGCGATCTAAACTAAGACAAAGGAATAGGCTTCTAAGTAAAAACAGTGTTAGAATTTATAGCTGTATTCGAAAGTAACTCATTAAGTGATTAAATCAACCACTTTTTATTAAGTTCATGTTGTGCACAACAAACCAAGTATAGTAGTGTGATGGGATCTTCGAGTTGTTGCTTTTCCAGCCTGAAACTTCTGTGGCCAGTGGTCTTTTTGCCCGAGTTTTTCTCGGGATCTTTGGGCCCACAAAGCCTGGAAGGTCAGCTCAAACTACTGGCCTGGATCCCACGCTTGCCAAGGGTAAGCAGGTTGGTGAGGGGTATGTGAGTGAGTGAATGCGGGGTCTGGCCACTGTGCACAGCCAGGCATGCTGGCTGCAGCAGGGCGGGCGGCTCCAGGTGCTGGCACAGGTGATGGCTCCCTGCAAGTCTGTGGCTGGGTCGGGCATACCATAAGCAGCTTCCATGGCTGACACTGGGGAATGCAGTGGTGACCAGAAGCTTGGAGTCAAGAAGAATCACAGAGCCCTAAAAGGATGTCAAAGCCCTGGCTTGGGAAGCTCCTAGGTCTGGGCTCCCTGAAGGGCCACAGCTCTTCTCTCCTTCTCTGTTCTTTTCTTCTTGTCACTCACAACATGGTGAGCAAGGGGTATGTTTCAGCCCTGTTTGTGTTACAGCTCTTTTAGCCCCACCATTCACTGGGTCCCGAGTTCTTGTCCTGCATCCAGAAAGAATGCACACAGAAAAGTGGAGGGTGAGCAAAACAAAGAGGAGCTTTACTGAGTGAGAGAACAGCTCAGAGGAGATGCAGTGTGGAGCTCCTCTCCGAAGCCAAGGTGTCCTGATCAGTTTCAGTGGGAGCAGGCACTTTTGAGCCTGCAGGGGCAGGGTCCTCCCAGATCCCAAGAGTGCAGAGATGCCTGGGTCCACAGCTGTGGCTTGGGTGGCTGCAGCTGCTCCTGGGAGGGCAGGGCTCCTGCCTACATCTGGCCGCCAAAAGTATAGGAATGCCTGGGTCCGCAGCCATGGTAGTGTGGCTGCCGCAGCAGGCCCAAAACCTGCACTGAGGCCCCAACCTCACTCCCCACCACATCCCAGGAGTGAGTATGAGGCCATGGTGCAGGTTCTGGGCCTGGGAGCAGGTCTGTCTAGCTGTGTGAGTGTGGGGATGGTGCAGTTGGTTGCCCTGGGGACGTGGGGCACAGGAGACATGGGGCAGAGGGGACTCAACTGCAGCCACTGCTGCTCCTGCAGCCCCTCCTGCTGCCCCCATAAGGATGCTCCAGACAGCCCACTGCTGCCATTGATAGTTTCTGTGAAAAATGCTATTGGAGATACTAAGATCAAGCAGTGTCCGTGCATCCAGGGTCTTAAACTGTGAAAGAGCAAATAAGGCAAGCTCAAAAAAATGACTTTAATATAACATGTTGAGAGGTACCATCATTCTGTTGGCCTCTGTGTTTTATAGGATTATTTTCATCATTTTCCGCCATAACTTCATAAATTTTAAAATGTGATGCATGTTTACACATGTTGATTTTTGTAAGAAGGTGTACAGTCTGTCCCTCTTAGAGGGTTAGGGTCCTGAGATTGTTCTACTCTCTCCATAAATAAGTAGGAAATTTTACTTCAGTTTGGAATCTGGAAGGGGGAAAAAGGAAAGCTTATTAGAGAGACAAATTGACCCAGTGATTTTCTATCAGCTTTAGCACCTTGCTGATAGAAAAATTTATTCTCTGCTTTTATTATCTTTCTTTACACATTTTGGAATTTTTTTTTAATTTTTTTTTAATATGTTTCAAGTTTAAAAGTTAGTTTTAAATTTTTAGTTACCACCTTCCTCAAATTAGTCTTTTAAAAGCTCTACGTGGCCAGGCTCAGTGGCTCACGCCTGTAATTCCAGCACTTTGGGAGCCCAAGGCGGGTAGACCATGAGGTTAAGAGATTGAGCCCATCCTGTCCAACATGGTGAAACCCCATCTGTACTAAAAATAAAAAAATTAGCTGGGTGTGGTGGCATGCGCCTGTAGTCCCAGCTACTCGGGAGGCTGAGGCAGGAGAATTGCTTGAACCTGGGAGGCAGATGTTGCAGTGAGCTGAGATCGCGCCACTGCACTCCAGCCTGGCAACAGAGCAAGACTCCGTCTGAAAAAAAAAAAAGCTCTACATATCTGTTGCTATCATATGCATGTACTAAAAAATGGGTTTACACTATGGCCCAAGTAACACAAAAGTAAAAATAAATCCTCACATACTACATTTCATAATTAACAAGAATGATTAATATATTTTCCCTATCCTGATCATGGTCTATTTAGTAACATAGATATTTAGGAAATAAACTCAATATATTGGATTAGTATTAGATCATATATAAGCAAATGATGCAGTCATGCTAAAAATACACATATTTCTTGGTTAAAATAAATCAACTCAGTAGTCCCTTAGAGTTATTTTTGATAAACATAAAAATTGACTTTTCTGGTCTTAAGACTTGAAACGTATTTTTTTACTTGAGTTCCTTTCTTAAGAACCAACCCTATGGCCTCTCAGAGTATTGGGAAACTGAAACTCACCACATTACTATATTCAGAGAGTGAGATGCTGAGCCCTTCATTGAGCTGAGAATGTAGAGGTCGTTTATTGATTGACCTACTGGAGCTTAAGTCTAGCCCTTGGACTACAAACCAAAATTTGCCTGATTTCGGAGACAATTTTCAATGGAATTACCCTAACCTATCTCATATGACATTCACATATAAGTCAGAATATAAACTTAATAATGGAAATATACATATTTACTTCTTTCTTTCTTTAATCTCTCCCCTTCTTGCCCGTCCCTCCCTCCCTCCCTCCCTCCCTCCCTCCCTCCCTCCCTCCTTCCTTCCTTCCTTCCTTCCTTCCTTCCTTCCTTCCTTCCTTCCTTCCTTCCTTCCTTCCTTCCTTCCTTCCTTCCCTCTTTCCTTTCCCTCTCTCTCTTTCTTTCAAGATGGAATCTTGCTCTGTTATACAGGCTGGAGTAAAGTGGCAAATCTCTGCTCACTGCAACCTCCGCCTCCCAAGTTCAAGCAATTCTCCTATCTCAGCCTCTTGAGTAGCTCGGATTACAGGCATGTGCCACCACACCCAGCTAATTTTTGTATTTTTGGTAGAGATGAGGTTTCATCATGTTCATCTGGCTGGTCTCGAACTCCTGACCTCATGATCTGCCTGCCTTGGCCTCCCAAAGTGCTGGGATTATAGGCATGAGCCACCATGCCCAGCCAGGGCTCTCAATTTCTATATCTATGTTTGACATGTCTTCAATGATCTTAGTGACGTAGAATTTTTCTTCTTGGTCACTTTGCAAGCTGGGGTACTGCAGCTGTCAATGCCCCACCATGACTTGCTTGGCCATACTGATGAGCCCCATCTTACCTGTGTTATAGTTGTACCCACATTTGGTGGTTCCTGAGCTCTTATACCCAAGAAAAATGAGAAAACACTGGATATTGAAGGATAGCAGGGGCAGAGAAGAACTCTGTTGAATAATGAAAACAGCTTTTAGCAGAAAGCGGATGCACAGTTGGTCTCCCTACTTGAAGACAGGAAAGTTACCCATGTGGCTGGGTCTGAGGCCTATTATGGACTCAGAATGGGAAGTGCATGATGATTGGATGGTAAGTATACAAAAAAGGTTAAAGTGAAGAAACCACTCAAGGGTGAGCACAACAATGTAGAAAACCAATTAAGGAAAAGTAGGTAAATGTAAAACAGGAGATCAGTCAGAGAAAAAGCACAACAAACAGGAAGACAAGTTCTCAATCTGGTCTGAGTATTTAATCTGTAGCTTGGTTTTCAGGCTTTAAATTGTCTTCAGATTGAGGTGGAGTTTTTGCCAGGGATCCTCCCATATCTATCTAGGCATTTGGCTGCCTCCTGTCGCTATCATTTGTCGTTCCATTATCTGTGTGTGCATGAGTGAGTATGTGTGCATGTGTGTGTTCAAGGTAGTCTAGGGTGAGTGATGCTGGAGATTCAGGTAGACAGTATTAAGACTGAATTCAAATGCAGAGACATCACAGACTACAAAAGAAAAGGCTCAGAAGATATTGACAAAGAAATGACCATTAATATCTAGTCTATGGGAACACCAAGTTTGCGTTATTTTATCATCTCGGTGGTTATTTGTCCTTGTTCACGTCTAGATCAAAGAAAAGTTTGTGAACATTTTTGAGAGAATAGAAATTACAGAGCTTGTTAAAGTTAGATTTTATTATTAAATATTTTTGCATTTGTTTCATTTTCAGAAATGTGAAATTTATTTATATGTTAACTTTCTAAGATTAAAATAATCAGAAGAGAATGCTCAGCCTATTCCTTTGATCATTTCCTTCCTTCCATTTCCTGTGCTTCTTTAATTTGTAGCCAACTTTGCACATGCATTACACATTGCAGAGCAAGACACACTGAACCACACAGCTGAGAATGTCAGAGTTGCATGGTTTGTGAGAGAATTGCCCATAGTCAGAACAGAACAATAGTAGTGGAAACCTTAGCACTTTGCTAACTAAGGTCAGTTTTGATAATAGTATGTTTGAGTCAATTTGACACAGATCGGCAGTAGCCCAACTATTTTCTACACAGAACAGTTTTAAGTTGATAATTGTTGCATCTGACATAGAATCATTTTGGAAAGCATTATCAATTGAAGCAAGCTAGACAAAACACCTGGCCTACTAACAGAGAATCTGGACAGTAAAAATTAGTTTGGAAGGAATTAATTACAGTAATTCCTCCTGGAGGCCTTTGCTGTGTCTTTGGCTTATAGGACTTGAGTTCACAGACTGATAGTAGAAAAAGGTAAATACAAACCTTCAAATACAAAGCAACAAGAATTGTGTATAGAATAAAATAGGTTCATGACTATAGTGATTTCCTATAGCCTTGAGGATGAAAATGAAAGCTACTGTGAGAAATTGTCAGAATCTAGATTATATATTAGAATCATTTTGTATTTATATTCTATATTTTACATTTCCCACTTTTAACAGAAACATTATACGAGCTGAATAACAAAGAGAATAGAAACAGATTACTGATCAGCATTTAATAGGTGAGCAAAAAATGCCAGATATAACCGGATTTGGTTTAAGGACACCTACACATGACGTACGGAGACTTTTCTCATCTGGGCTTGAAGGCTAACAGATCCTCATCAAGCGACAAAGGCCCATTCATTCAAAGCTGTCATGTGCTTGCACAAAGTAGATGTTAAACAAATATTGAATCTGCCTAAGTAAAGATGAATAAATTAGTGTCTTTCAAAAATGATGAATATACTTCTTTTAAATTTATTTGGTCTAATTTCGACATGATCACTTTTAGGCAAGATCATATATTTTAAATAAGCTTATGACATTCTTAGGGATCCTTGTTCATAGGGATTCAATGATATTCCTTAAGTTTGTTCCTAGGGATTGCAGATATTCTCTGTAAATGGAATCCCTAGGAACACACCAAAGAAATTCTCTGTAAATGGAATCCCTAGGAATACACCAAAGAAATTGCAACAATTTAGCATTTTGCCCTTTACCTCTGACTGTCATCTCCCTTTACAATCTAAACCTAATTTTTATCTGTTAGTATGGTCTATAGCACAAAATTATAGATAAACATTGTCAATAAAAAAATTGTAAAGATGGTTATCTCCATATAGTGCTTAATTATTTGTTTAATTGGAATACTCCATAATACATAGGAGAAAAATAAAATACAGTATGCTTTTTGAAGCTTTAAGAGGATGACAGGAAAACTGTCCATCCTGTTCCATTGTCTATGGTATCAGAATAATGTCTTTTGCACAGAATTATCTGATATTTTTTTTTTCTGAGATGCTTTAGTTTTTCTTTCTTATTATTTCTAATATGGTTTGGCTGTGTCCCCATCTAAATCTCATCTCAAATTGTAGTTCCTTCACATGTGTCACGGGAGGAACCAGGGGCAGATAATTGAATCATGGGGTGGTTTCCCCATCTTGTTCTAGTGACAGTGACTTAATTCTCATGAGATCTGATGGTTTGGTAAGGGGTTTCCCCCTTCACTGGACATCATTCTTCTCTCTGCTGCCACCATGTGAAGAAGGCTTCCCCTCATGCCATGATTGTAAGTTTCCTGAGGCCTCTCCATCCATGCTGAACTGTGAGTCAATTAAAGCTCTTCCCTATAAATTACCCGCTCTCAGGTATGTCTTTATTGCCAGAGTGAGAAAGGACTAATATAATGCCAAATCTGAAATATGCTAGTTTCTCCTAGATAATAAGTTGCCACATAAAAAGGAATATTTACATTTTTAAACTCTGTTATACTTTTTTAAAGTTGCTGAAGTCTACAAAACTCTGCAACCTGGAAATAACAGAAGTGGACAAACCAACTTGAATTAATATCTCAAATGATTCCTAATTCAGACATATTTGTAAGGTCCATACCTTTCTCTGACATTTTAAACCAGTTATTTCAGGTATAGTGGAAATCTTTTTCTTTGCAAATGTTTCTGCTAGACAAAATAAAATGTTAGCTGACATATATAATGCACGTTTTAATTCACTGTGTGTAGCTGGAAAATAGAACCCCTAAAAAAACCTTATGAAGAAAGTTATCTCACGGTAAAGTAATTTTCATTTTCTCATTTCCCTGAAAATTACACCTACTGATGTGGAATATTTCTACAAGAAAGGTAGAAGATAATATGTAAAATAGCTGGTGACTTTTCATAGAGGAAAATGATAGAAAAGAGAATTTTATTTTACAAACTAATCTGTATTTGAACATGTACAGTATTATATAGTTTATGTAATGTGATTTTTTCCCTCCTTTATACTTATTTAAAGTGTTTAGAAGGCATAGCCACTGTAAGATAATTTTTTTAAAGAAGGTTAATTTAATTTGGGGATTCCTCATACTCTCCCCACTCAGTTCCACCTACTTGTTCAATTTCACAAAATTTTAGGGCAATAGGAAAGAACTCATAAATAAATCCATATATCTACAGTCAACTTGTTTTCAACAAAAGCACCAGAAACATACCCTAGGGAAATGACACCCTTTCAATAAGTTGTGTTGGAAAACTTGGTTATCCATATGCAGAAGAATGAAACTGGACCCCTGTCTCTCACTATGTATAAAAATCAACTCAAGATGGATTATAGATTTAAACATAAGAGCTGAAAGTATACAGCTACTAAAAGAAAACATAGAAAAGGCACGTTAGGACATTGATCTAGGCAAAGGTTTTATTGCTAAGACCTCAAAAGCACAGGCAATAAACACGGGATGATGTTAAACTAAAAATCTTGTGCATGTCAATGGAAAGAATCAGCTGAGTGAAGAGACAAACTGTTGAATGGAGAAAATATTTGCAAACTATTCATCCAACAGGGAACAAATATCCAGAATATACAAGAAACAACTCACCAGTATAAAGACAAATAATCCCACTAAAAAGTAAGCAAATGACATGAATAAACATTTCTCAAAAGAAGATACACAAATGGCGAGCAGATATTTGAAAAAATATTCAACATGACTAATCATCAGGGAAATACAAATCAAAAGGCCAGTGAAATAGCACTCTATCCTGGTTAGGACAGCTATTACCAAAATGAGAAAAAAATAACAGATGCTGGCAAGGACTTGGAGGAAGGGGAACACTGCTGATGGGAATGTAAATCAGTATAACCACTATGGAACACAGTATGAAAATTTCTTAAAAAGCTAAAAATAGAACTACTATAAGATCCAGTAATCTCACTACTGGGTATATATCCAAAGGAAAATAAATCACTATATAAAATGATACATGAACTTCCATGTTTATTGAACCACTATTTACAATACCAAGGATATGAAATCAATTGAAGTGTCCACCAACAAATTAATTTATAAAAAAAAGTGGTGTGTATACCACAATGGAATAGTTCTTAGCCGTAAAAAAAGAATCACATTCTTTCATTTGAAGTAACATAGATGGAACTGGAGGTCATTATGTTAAATAAAATGAGACAGGCACAGAAAGACAAATATTGCATGTTCTCACTTGTATGTGGAAATCGAAAAAGTTGTTCTGGTGTTAGAATGATAGATACCAAAGGCTGGGATGAGTGTGTGGGTGAGAACGGGATGAAGAGAAGTAGATTAATGGGTACAAGCATACAATTAGATAGAAGAAATGGGTTTTAATGTTTCACAGCAGACTAGATTGACTATAGTTAACAATATTGTATATTTCAATAACAATGTTAACAATATTGTATATTTCAATAAAAATATTAACGATGTATATTTAAAATATTGTATATTTCAAATAGATAGAAAATGCAAAATGTTTCCAACACATAGAAATTATAAATACTTGAGGTGATGAATATCCAAAATACTTTTACTTGATTTTTTTCACATGCTATGCATGTAAAAAATACCACATGTATACCACAAATATGTACAAATATTACTTATCAATTTTTAAAAATCCTAAAATTATGACTCCCCAAATACCATTAGAAATGTTAAAGGGGAAAAAATGAAGCAGAAGGAAAATGCCCATAAAAAGTCTCTCTATCATAATCTCTGCTTTGTATTTTATTTGTAAATCTAAAATTAATAAGCATGAATATTTATATTCACCTCACTTTTGGAAAAAGATAGACAATGAAAATAATCAATAATGTTGAAAGCCTACATCATATGCTGCCCATTCAGCTAGAACTAAATCCTGTTACTTGGGGTAAGAACAGAACAGTTTACCTCTTTATTGTTTTTTTTTCCATAGGAAATACAGCAATCTGTGCTCTAACACGGAGTTATTATCCAAGCTTTTCAGATATACCTACATTCCCTCCATAAATACCTTTAATTCAGGAATATAAACTTTTGATAGCTATTTGTCATCAGTAGTCTCTATATCGTGTATATATATATATGCTATTGTTATAGAATATAATACCTTATATGTGATATATGTACATAAATTATATAAGTAATTAGAATGAAGAATACAAAATATTTAATTGTAATATTTGTTGTTAATTGCTTCTTACAGAGAAAATAGGGAAAACTCTTAATTAGCATGATTATAAAGTATATTTTATCCTTTTTATCCAGTCTAGAATCTCTTGGATGCTTTTCAAATTTTCATGGTTACATACATATCCTGAGAATTCTGCTTCTCGGCTACAATCTGCAGTGACTTTGTAATATGATAACTTTTCTACAATGAACTACATTTCCCAGAATTCCTTTCTCCATATGATTTTAGTTAGAGTTGACCACAAGACAGATGCTTGTGGGCGATTTAGAAAGTTAAAGTAAAGCAGGAGTCATTTGATAGCATACACCTACTGTCATTTATGTGCTCACTCCTTTCAGGATTGTGGGATAGCAACTAGGTCTGTGACTGCTCCGCCTTCCCTGAGATGCCCCTTCAGTGGTAGAGAATCTAGGCCCAAGTGTTTAGCTATGTGACAAAGACACCTGGCTTCTCAGGATACTCATACCATGAAGGACAGAGGCGATAAGAACTGAAATGTATTTTAGTCCTTCCTCGTGTGTTCCCAGCTTGTGCTTCTATATGTTCCAGCTTGTTCTTGACCTCTCCCATGTTACATCTATCTCCTCTTCCAAATGGCTGTCCTGCATACTTCAAACTCTAACATCATATGTGAAGACAACAGGCTTACTGGACAGCTTAACTAGCTCCCACAATTCATAAGGTCCACAAAGACCAACTGTAGTGGCCTACCTCCAAGAGGAGCCTCAGTGCTCCCAGACCCTGGTATTCAGATTCTTGTTAGTATCCTACCATGTTATAACCGGTAAAATACAGCATAAGCAATGGTATATAAATACCAAGGTTATGTTATTTTAAAACTACAGTTTTATCTCAGGGGAGCTTACATTCTCTCCACCCATTGGATGACTCACTCCGAAAGAACAAGCTGCTATGTTATGAACAACTCTGTAAAGATCTTTTGTGCCCAGGAACTGAAGTTTCTGACTAATAATCATTAAGAGACTGATAACTGCTAGGAACCACTTGAATGAGCTCCTAAGTAAATCCTTCCCAGTTGTGTCTTCAGATAGGCCTGCAGCCCTGACCAATGACTTGACTGCAACCTCCTAAGAGTCTGAGCCAGAAACACTTAGCTAAGTTACTCCTTACTCTCAAAAACTGTGAGAACATAAATGTTTGCTGTTTAAAGCTGCTAAATTTTAAGGTACTATTTATAACACAGCAATAATAACTACTCAGTACAGTTTATCAAATCCTGTGCTCCACTAATGAGTTCATCAAAAGTAGAGCTTTTATAAATTAATTCTATAGAAGGTTTTCAGATCTTCCTAAATATATATTCAGATTGTTATTATTGGGTGAAATTACTTTCTCACTCACCTTAGCAACCTTGTATTATCTGTACCACATATGTGTATGGCATCCTTTCGATCTGTGTATTATGACCCACATGAAGTATTTTAAAGGTTACTTACTAATTTGAATATGAGATTGAAACATCCTTATCATTTTTGCAACACACAAATGGGAAGAGACAGATCAGCTTTTCCCTCATGTGAGCTGTGCTTTGTCAGTCACTTTATCCTGCATTGTGACTTTAAACATAGTCTATAAATCCTATTTCTCTCATATATTCCTGAGCCTCTCCCATTTCCTTGTCAGATTTATATGTAAGCACCTTTTGACATCTTTAAAAGATAGCAAATTGATACCTCAAACTAAACATGTTCCAAATATCTCATATTCCACTGAGCTGGATAACCACTCTGCAGATAGTCTGTATTTATTCTAACAACTTTAACGCAATCAATTTCTTTTTGCTTGGAAAAGTAGAAAACCTGATATCATTAGCTCTGAGTACAAAACAGTTAAGGTGCTTTTTTACTTATTTGCTGGTTTCTGTTGCCAAACTGGGTTATGAAAACATGAATTTCTTGCTCATAATATGCTATTTTTTTAGCTTTATGAGTGTGAAATATCACAGTGGAAATGTCAGCATTACTGGCAGTGACTTTCTAATCTGGCTTCCTAATCAGCCTATTGCATCTACAGGTGTTCATTTTCCAGCTCTCTGTGTATCTAGACGTGGTTGCACTGATAGAATCAGTGGCAGGTTTTTCCTTCCATTGATGTCTGGAAAAGAAATAACTCCTGGCAGCCACCCTATTTAAGGCGTTTCTCAATGATTCTGGAAGTCATTTGTGGAGCTTCAATGTAGATTTTGCCATTTAAGTTCTTCCAATATACTTGCTCACTTTCCTAGTAACTCCCTTTCTGCCAAAATTTGATGGTAATTTCTATGTGCTACAGTAAATTCAAACTTAGGCCTTTCACTCCTGTATGTTTACTTTACCCGAATGTTTCCCATCTCAGATAATTCCCTGTATTCAGTTGCTTAAATATAATTATCAGAGTCATCCTTGACTCCTGCTTTTGTCTCATCCTCATATACAAAACAACAGGCAATTCTACTGGCTAATATTACTCTGAAATTTATTCAGAATTCAATCACTTTTTGTAATTTCTTCATCTACCACTAAAGTTAAAGCCAAGCTCACCTATTTCCTTGATTATTATAATGCCCTTCTAAATTGTTCCCCTGATGCTAATCATGCCTTTCTATAATCTTTCCTCCATAAAGTAATTAGAGTGATGTAAAAATATCAGTTATTTGTGAGGCCAAGGCCAGCGGATCACCTGAGGTCAGGGGTTTGAGAGCAGCCTGGCCAATATGGTGAAACTCCATCTCTACTAAAAATACAAAAATTAGCCAGGCGTGGTGGTGGTTGCCTGTAATCCCAGGTACTTGGGAGGCTGAAACAGGAGAATCCCTTGAACCTGGGAAGGAGAGGTTGCAGGGAGCCAAGACCATGCCATTGTACTCCAGTCTGTGTAACAAGAGCGAAACTTGGTCTCTAAAAAATAAAAAATCGATTATATTTCACAAACTTACATAAAATTTCAGTCACTGAGTTAACCCCCTCACCATTTTCTCTATAGTGTTTATCATTTTCTAATATAAAAACTGTTTACTCAGCCTTGGTTGACTGGCCATCTAACCAGTTTTTGTGCTCCCATCCAGAAAATCAGCAGCCATATGAAAGTAAGTAATATTTTTTTCTGTATGTTTACTGTTATATCTCCAGCATCTAGAACAGCAGCTGTCACATAATAAGATGCTCGACAGATATTTGTTGAAAAAATGAATGACAGCCCTCCATTCAATCTCGGAATGACCCCTTATCTCACTAAGAATCAAGGACATAGTTTTTCATCCCTATTGTGCTGCACAGAGGCTGGCTCTTAGCTAACTCCGTGACCTCGTTTCTACCTTGTTCATTTTGCTCCAGCCATATCAGCCTCACTACTTTTTCTCTGGACAAACCATGCAATGGTCCCTTGAGTGCCTTTGCAATTACTGGTCCTTCTGCCAGCATTTGCTAAAATGTGCTTTTTCTAGCTATTTAGGTATCTTCCTTGTTTCTCTAATATTTTACTTTTGATAGAAGATAGAATATAGTACTTGATTTATTTTTTTGAAGTTTTAGCACTAATCAGGGTAAATCTGTTCTTATGTTTTTATATGTAATTTAATGGGAAGCATGCGGAACACTGCATATTATTGTCATCCTATGAAATCATATGAAACTCCTAAGATAGGCTTAGAATGAGTGTCTAGGGCAATATTTTCTGCAAAAATTCAGGAGATATATCAAATGATTTTTAGCTGTGTGAAATGCCAAAGGAAGAGATGAGCCATTTGATAATTGCCAGAACCTTTCTCTGAAAGCTCCCCAGGACCATGAGGCATTATTTAGGTGACAAGATGTCAGGATATGACAAGACATTTCTGTTACATAACATGACAAGGAGCTTAACCCAGTTCTAATGCTGAAAAATACAAGTCAAAGTAAAAATAAAAATGAAATAGGTCTTCCTTAGTTTCTTTGATGAAAAGATATCAAAAGACTTTATAAAGTACTTCTATTTTCAAAATGCACAAACTCAGATTCTAAGCCAAAACTTAGGTGCCTTTATAAATGGACACTCAAACAATCCTTTAGTGATATACACAGCAATCTTAAGAAAAACTTGGCAAAAGAACATAGCATTGTTAGACTGTTATATTAACTGTAAGGAAATAGTTTTTATTAAAAACAGAAGACTTTTAGTGGACTAAAAATTTAAAATTTAGAAATATTACATTTTTATAGATTTCCTGAATTTCTTTGGATTTATTTAAAACTACATTAGAATGGTACAAGAGTGTTGTCTTGAAGAAAATAGGGCAGCTTCCATATACATTTTAAAAGTATACAGATTTAAAATGATAACATTTTAAAAACTACAACGCTTATTTAAAAAATGACTTCAACAAAAATGAATAGGTTTGTCAGAGAAATAAACTTCATGATTTTTTAGAAAGACAACTTTAATACATTTAAATCACATTGAAAAATGATAATTTCAAATGTCAATACTGGCTCCATGAATTAATAGAAGAATGTAAAGATTGCTAAGTCATTATTTGACATTAATTATAAGTGGAAAGTGATCTGTGACCACAAAATATCAGCTTTCACTGAAATTATTACCTAATGAAGTAATGGAACTTCTGTAGAAGTTTTTTTGATTAAACATACTCTTCAATTATGAAACGTTTTTGAATCAAATTATTTTATCTCTGTAACTAGTTTTAATCAGCGAATCATTTAAACTACAGCTTAGACCACAAACAGTTGATGTACCAAAATTTCAAGGCAAATGTTATTGTATACTGTTATCTCATTTATTATATAAACACATATAACTAGCTAATTTATTTAGGTAAAAGTGACACAAAGTTAAATGTTTCAAAGCAAGATGCAGTAAGCTAAGGTGATATGATGACACCTACCTCAAATTCCTTCCATTAAAAGTGGTTTTAGTGTGATTTCTTAACATGGATCCAGTTTCCTGTGCTCCACAGCTGTTTTTGTGTCAGGTAGAGCTATAATTACTTTCAGAGTATAATTTTGACGTTATTCTTACTTCCTAAAGCTCACATCCAAAGAGTCACAATAATATTCTAGTGAAGAATGGGTTTTTCTTAGACACAAACATTTTCACAATGCTGCTCTGAATTCATTTTGCTGCTAAGGTATATGGTTGTGTACTTAACATGTGAGCTGTACAAAACAATAAGCTACTGTAATTTCAAAAGTTCAATTGAGAAAACATTATTTATGAATAATTGTCTGAAATTTACTTAATTCATCTATTAGCCTAATTCCCTGAAAACTATTTTTGAAGTAAATCAACCAATTTAAAAAATCACATTTCTATAGAACTAGTTTCAGGAATTGGCCTTTGTGTTAATTCCATCCACACAATATTTGGGACAATATTATGATAAATACTCATAAGAAACTCATTCCCTTAATTTTATTTAAAAATTTGATTTGAAAAATATTAATCAATATAATAATAAATGTAAATTACCAGGCAGTAAGTTGAAGGCAGTATTATAGAAATGTAGTATAAAATAATGTTTAAGAGACTAAATTTTTTAAATTTTGCAGTCAATCGTATCTGAATTTTAGTTACAGCTTGTTTACTTTACATGAGTGATGGTTGGCAAATTGTCTTATTTTAAGTTTCTTCAACTTTATAAGCATATAACAAAACATCACATATGAGTTACTTGGCACATTTCATAGATCTGCATAAGAATTCATTAAATATTAAGAATTATCATTTCTAATAGTCTTTCCTTTTGGAGGCTATATGAAGAAAATGTAGCTGTGGTCTTAAGTGAGGAATGGTTATGCTGTACCTGAAAAGTGTTATATGTGATGTAATCTTGTGATTTTTGTAGCTGATTTTGCTTCCATTTTTATTTTACTGCTAAAATTTTAGACATCTATATGTACCTGCTTCTAGAAATGAAATTTTACATTATGACTTTCCTTTAGTCTTTTTGAAAATACTTTCACCTTTGGCTTATGTTTTAAATTAACTAGTTTATTACTACTTTATGAAGCACCCATGCCAGTGAAATATCATATAAGAAGTCAGAAGCCACTCTATATCATAAAGTAAAAGGTGCTTAAAATAATATTAAGGGTTTAAAACCATTGAAAGATCAGGAGAGTAGTAGTGAGGAGAGGTTCCATGATAGAGGATTTCACACTGAAGTGATCAAATTGAAGCAATGAAATCTGTATTTCTCGAGAGCTAGTTTGTAAGTTTCTGCAGTTGCCAAGATTCCCTAAGGAGGTCCTACCAGCTATTCAGATTGCAATGATGAAGTAAATAGTTTTTAAGAGCTGGGAGACATGTTAAAACTCTCTCCTCTGCATAAGCTTCAGGATGCAACTGTTTCTCAGGAATGATGGCCTCTGGTTCACTTCTTTGTGCTAAATCACATGTGAGCACCTGTTATTGGCAAACTCCATCTAGGAACCACATATAGGGAGGAGGATTCTGGGAAAAATATGTTTTAGCTTAAGAAAAGAGTGGTGGTATCTAATGGACAACAGGTATAGAAACACATCACCTTAAATCTTGTTTTATTCATTTAACAAAAAATCTAGAGCATCTAGTACATGCTTGCCATATACTCTGGATGCAATTGATGTTTCTGATAGAAGGAACTTTAAGGAAGACAGTAATTGGGCTAGATGTCATAAGAATAGTGGGTACTGTGAAGGAGGAGTCCAGAGGGTTGGAAAAGAAGTTAACAGGTATAAATATTACTAGGGGTGAAACAGTGGAGTTGAGGAAATAAAGTCACATTAGTCTTCTGTAAGCCCTACATGTTTAAACTGAGAACTAAAGGATAAGGAGTCAAAATATCATTTATTATTTACCTGGCAACTTTCGTCTCTTATTTCCTTTGTTCTTACAAAAATCATGAGAAAACTGAGTCTTTCCATTTGACAGATAGAGAAACTTATCTAAAGTCACACAGTGAGTAAAGGGCAGAGCAAGAACGTGATTGAAAAGTTTACTGATTCAGTGTTTTGTGCTTTCCCTTGTTCTATGCCGACTCTCGTACCTTCCAAGGTTACAGCAATAAAGCAGGTACAATGTAAACAATATGGAGACAAAAATTAAATTTGTTGTTTTAAGAATTGTAGGCATAAATAATAATCTCACAAAAGCATGTATTGAAATTTTATATATTTATTTAAATGTAAATGCAGAAAAAAATGCGTAATGTAGTAGAATGTAATTTAACTCATGTTTTTATATGTAAATGGAGGAAGAAAAAGTGAAAAGAAAGATATGGAATGGGTAAAATGACAGAAAAGGAAGGAAGGGAGGAAGGAAAGAAAAAAGGAAGAAAGAAAAGAGGGAAGGAATAGACATTTTCTGCTTTCTCAATTTATTCAGTCAACAAAGATAATTGATGACCATCGTAAGCCTGTCCCTATGCTAGGAGTTGGCGATAAAAAGTTAAGTGATTTATGATACCTGCAGTCAAGGCCTGAGAGAAGAGGCAGACAAGTAGTTAACGGTGACAGATGCCACTTGAATGTGTGTGCCAGTGCTGTATGATCACACTGTCTTAAGTGTCCTCCCATCTCCCTTTCTCTTCTGACACGTTTTCTTCTACTCGTGTCACTAAGTTTCTCTGTATTTTAGTACTTTCCAGTGGCCTTTCCATGTCTTTTACTTTCATTCCACAACCAGCCCACTCAAAATATTTATTATTATAAACCTATTCAAAACATTTAACAGCCCTGGTTTAAATATTAGAAGAGCACATGCCAAAATCTATAAGGAATGAGTTATGAATAACTAAGCGTTCTTACAGTATTAGATTTTCTAAATTTGTTTGTATATTAAAGAAGTCATTTGTTGTAACACAATGATGCCAGAACATCAGGAGCTTTATCTGAAAAGTAGGTATTTCTGCACCTTGATAATTATAGTACAGAAGTTGACCTACTATCCATTTTCATCTCCATCACAAAATTATTGACCCAAATCAGCCAGACCAAATAAGTCCCATACCTGAAAGTTCACTGCTCTAATACATTGAGTGTCTAGAATCTTTATTTCTGGGAGTACTCTGGATTAGAGACATTATAAATAATAATGGTTTAAATAAAATATAAATTCCTTGTATAAGATAATGGTAAAAATGCTCTATCAATGTAAAGAATTATTCTAATTTTCAGCTAAGTAAATATTATATTGAAATTAGCCAAATAGTGTGTAGGAATTTATGTTACTCAGAGTCCAACCAAAGAAACAGAATCCAACTCAAATAATTAAATAGAGATAATTCAATAGAGTAATCTAATCATTGCAAAAAGAGGAAATGGCCAAGAAGGTAAAACAGAAATTAGCAACAAATTAAGGTGCTTCACCCACTGGGTTCAAGGTCCAAAAAGAGGAGTAGCTGTTACCAGAACTCAGGAGCTTGAGCTGCTTGGTGGATTCTAGAGCTAGCAGGGGCTTCTCAGAGAGGGCATGTGGCCACGGCCAACAGTGTCACCTGAATAAAGAGGGAGATAGAGCCTTGGCTTCCTTCACCTTCTGTCCTCCAATCTCCTTCCAGAGCATCCCAATGATGAAATTTAACTGAAAGGTAATTCCCAGTGAAACCAGGAAACAGTTTACAAGGGTCACGCCTTAAAACTCAGAGCAGACTGGGGGAAGAGTGAGGTTTCCAAGCAAACAAGTGGTGACTAGCAAAACGTCATTTTTAGATGGTTAATCTTCTTCTTCTCATTTTCTAAAATGGTTATGAACATTAATTTACATTTTTGTTAATACTATTATAAATGAGTTAAGACATGTTTTAAATGAATTGTGTATTTTTTAATAAAAAATCTACTCCTCAGCTGATGAATCTATTTGTACATAGTGTCCATATATTCAAATGATTATAAATAGAAGTCCGTGTTGTTTACCTGTTTAAAACTCAAAAAGGCTTACAATGAAGCAGACAGTTGGCACTCTTTTCTTCTGGGCCCTCTGTGGCTCCTGCCAACTCTTATGAAACTATGTCTCATTACTTCCCCTTCAGTTACTCAATTCCTCCTGCTCTGGCTGACTGTCTATTTCTAAAACAAATTTTCCTGCATCATAATATATTTAAATTTGCTGACTGTTTTGCCTGGCATACTTTCTTCACATATGTTTTAGCTGGCTCAGCACTGAGGAATCAGCTAAACTTCCACACCAGAGTAGGCTATGTGTCTGTTCTACCTGAGGAAGTCTTCTTATTACTCTTTTATGAAAGTCAGTCACTTTCTACATAGCATATTCTCATATCAGATATTTTCTTTTATAATTTGTTAATTTCCACTAGAGTTGAAAACTGTCTTGGCTTCTAATGAATGTGGTCCCCAGCAACTAAACAATACTTGCCACATATGGACACTTCATAAATATTTATTAAATGCTTAAATACATGCGTGAATGCATATTGTATTCTGGGATTTAAGCTGGGCTTTAAGCTGGTCTTTTTGTTTCCTTCATCTGGCCCAGCTTTGCTCGCTGCCTTAAGAGGCTTCCCTCCTCCCCTAAGGCAAGGTGCATTTGAAATTGATTGTTTAAGTGCCAAGTCACTACTTAGACAGGTAAAATTGATTCGCTTGGCTATTCTTTTCAAAAATCAGCTACCTATGTCTCTCTGTCTTCCTTTGCTTCTGGAATAGATATCAACAGATTCTCCACATCTCACTCAGATTTCCAAGAAAAGTTTTATAGATTTTTTTTTCATAAAATTTGTAACTTAGGTTCAAAGAGAGAAAAACTCATGAAGCATCTTCAACTTAGCTAGTTTTCCAAACTGAATTTTCTCCAAAACAGGAGTATTTAGTGCTTGCTCTGCTATTTATAAATTGGTACTTGGTCTCTCCTTTGAACTTTCATCTAGGTGTGTCTAACTTCCTCATCAAGGAATTTCAATGTGAGAAATGTTAAAAGAGAAAGTTTAGACAAATTACATTTAACAGTTTATTTGAGCAAGGAACAATTCATGAATCAGAAAACAGTCAGAACCAGAAGTTCAGAGAACACTGCCCAGCAGCATGAGCAGCAAGATTTTATAGGGTGAGCATGGAAGCAAAGTATAGAAACCACCTGACTGGCTATATCTATACATCACTTTTATTTGGACATGGTGTGATGAGGCACTATCTTATTTGGTCACAAGCTGATCAATTGGCTGCCTGTGATTGGCTAAAATTCAACAGTTTATTACAAAATATGCTCTTAAATTAGGGTTTAATTTGTTTACACACTAAGTTAGTTTTCAGTTTGTTATTGAGCAATTCAAAGTACAGAGACAACTTTAAGCTGGTGACCTCCTTTTTATTCAATTTAACAGGAAAAATGGGTGGTAGCATAAAAAAACTTGATCTCTTTTCCCTAATACTGATTTTCCATTACGTTCTTATGTAGTGCATTTCAAAACTTCTTCTTTTTTATGCAAGTGCAATAGTATTAAAATTTGAACCTATGATAGAAATTGTTAAAAATGTTTACTATCCAAAAAAGATAAAACAACCAGAAAATAGACATGAAATCATGACAAACAGAACTATGATAGATGAATGAACTGGATGACTTTCCTCTACAGTTGGCCTCTGAATGCTCAGTTTATATGCTGAAGGAAAGTCTGTTCTAGGCCTATTTTGTTTTGTTTTAATTTTTTTATATGTATCTTTAAGTCTATTTATTAGAAAAATGAACCTCATATGGTTTGTATAACTGTGGCTTGTTTTCCCACCCTTTCCATGGTGTAGTCTCTAATGCTGTATTTAGGTCTCATGTCTCTTTCCTTCCCATCTCTCTGAAACTTCCATTCTAGTATCTTAATAATAGCCTTGGCTCCATTCCCACTCTTCTTTCAGCTCTGGCTTGTGTCTTGCTTTCTTCCTGGCTCCAAGCCCTGTTCCCACCGTCTTAGCCCTTCCAACTTCAGCTCCTTCAGTAATTTTCACCTTACCCCACTTTTAGCTACAAATTTACATTCCATTTTGGCAAATATCCACACTTTCCTGTCCAATCCCAGCTGCCTAACATACAGTGCCATTTAAATCTCAGAAATTAATCTTCAATTCTTTCAACTCTTCATAGATTAAATTTTTCCATATTATGTTTATTACTGGAACTATTCTTAATATTACTTTGACTTCCAAATGTGCAGTTCTTTGGGCCACATGGCCCCTAACCTCAAAAACTAAGCTCTGTATTTTCTCCCTCGTCTCATTATTTTTTTTAAAAAAAGCTCCATTTTTTTTGGCCTGGAGACTTTAAATTAATTCCAACATGATACTTTAAAACCTCTCAGCTGTAATGCCTTACCACAATCACAGGCAAACCTGAATTCTTCCCAACACATATCTGGTCCAAATAGTAGCTTGTTCCTTTTTATTTTCAAGTTTCCAAGTCCAATAACAAATTTGTCTTTTCTACAAATTCCATTCCTCTTCTCATAAGCATTGTCTGGAACTGGGTAACTCCTTTCCTGTTATTCCCATTATATATTTTTTTCTTTCCACTGCTCAGCAAAAGAAGCCCACATATTCATCCTTTGGCCTCACAGAATGGCTGTGATTTTTTTCCTGCTTATTCACTTCTGTGCTGTCAATCTCACATCCCTGACAGGGAGGGCTCGGTTCCACTAACACAGAATTCTATACCAAACCTCTTAGGCTTAAAGGTTACCAAAGTTCAAAAAAATTTTTCTATGACCCCTGAAAAGGAAAAATTAATGCTTTGTGTTAAGAAGTTTGTGATATGCAGTGCTGTCCAAGGTATGAGGCCAATTCCAGCATCCATCTCGCCTGAATACAAGGATCTTGCCTGAACTAGAAGCTCTTTAATACAAAACAAGCTGAAGATTCTGCTGAGTACAGCCTCTGGCTGCAGGGGCAGGTCTGGCAATACACGGGACAAGCCACAGGAGCTAGAAAATGACCAAGCATGGACAGTGACGAGGTGGACTTGGTAGACAGATACTTCAGATTTTTCAACTCTTATGTGGACCAGCAGTAAGATGGCTTCAAAATACATTTCCAAAGGTCCCCAGTGGGAATGGGCCTATGTTTCCAGCAGCAGTAAATTTCTCATGGAATCACACTGTATTGATTCTCTCCCCTTCTCTCTCTCATTTCTCTACTCCTTTTCTACTCCTTCATGATTACAACATAAATCATCTGCACTCAAATTCATGTCTCAAGTTGTGTTTCTGAACTCTGATAGTAAGACTGCCATTTAGTGTCCATCCTCTCCATTACCTATTCAAGTTACCATTGAAAGGCTGACAAAAGTCTGAAAAAACCAGGTGAGATGAGAGACCCATAATTGTACTAGTTAGTAAGTAAAAACTGCTGTTTATTTTCTTCAGTATGATAATACAACACTACATTTATTATCTTCATCATTCTAAATAGTTTCCTCATTGATAACTAACTTTATGACTAGATTTTTATTCAGCAGTCTTTTTTGTAGGCATTTAGTTTGCCCATATTTCAATGAGGATTTTGTGCAGATGTGAATGTTGTTGATACTGATTTTCTCAATAAATAGGAGCTTTCAGTGCCTAATCTGCCCCAGTTGTCATTTTGAGGGCTTTATGAATAGTTACACATTTTATCCTGAAAACAATCCTATAAGATAGGTAGTATCATTATCCTGGTTTTTCAGAAGAGTTCGGAGGCAAAGGCAGTAAGTAGCATGGCCAATGGATGACAGTTAATGAGTGGCAGAGCCAGGAATAGACTCTCTCATCTCCCATCACTGCAATCTCTCTTTAGTACGCGTATACTTAAACATTGTGCTGTATCAGTTACACATTTTCCATAAAATAAAACTTAAGTTATCCAGAATACAAAGTCATGCAATTAAAGATATTTATTTAGCTTAATGAGCTACCAACAAAAAATTTTTAACTGTCAGATTTTCCTCACCAGTGTTGTTTCCACAGAAATGCCTGGTGTTTACTCTTTAATTGGTATATATATATATATATATATATATATATATATATATATATATATATGCAATCCCATTTCTGTATGCATTTACCAATTTTTTTCTTATCACTAATGTTTTATGAGGTTATGGGGAAATATCATATTATACAATACCCAGCATTTATGTTGAAAAAATATTCTGTATTCAATACCTATGCAACCGCCTTCCTTTAGACATCTATGACATTGATTCCACTCATTTCAACCTATTCTTTCCTGTAGTACCTGCTTCCAGTGAGTCTTCTTGTCAAAATACCCTTGTGGACTCCCATTTCTTTCTTGGAACTTATGGAAAAATAACATTACAAAAATGAATTACTTTAAAGAGGTTGATTAAGTAAATAAACAAAATGAAAACAAAAAGCACAAGAGTAACATATATTTACTTGTATATATTAACATATATACAAGAGTAACATGAAAACATATATTTTTCATAACAAATTCTCTAATATTCTGCAATTATAATGAGAAAGCAAATATGTGTATATTCTGCCATGTGCCACACAATGTAAGATGCATTTTATAGATGATATCTTACTCCATTCTAACAGAATTCCTTTGAATTTGCAGCATTGGTTCCATATTACAGAATATAAAATGTAAAAATCTGAGAGCTCTGCCAGAGTATCTACCTCTTTCCACTTAACTACACTGGAACATCTAACTCACAGATAACCCATATATAATGTGAATATAATTCTCAATTCACCAGCTAAATCTACTCAGTCACTTATGGTCAAGCAGTTTTATAAAATCAAGTCGTTTAACCAGTTATTTTCACTTTATTCCAGCTCTTTTCCGACACAGTATCTTATCTTTGTTACTTACAAACAGAAAAGGAAAGTTTAATATATACTATTCAATTATATAATTATTTATAAATTAATTCTAATAGGTTAATAGTTCAAGGAAATGAGGCAGCTAGTTGTTAGCTAATGAATATTCAGCTATAGGAAAAGATCAACTAAGCTTCAAACAGCAAGTGATCATCTGATGTATATTAGCTAAAGGAAATGAATTTTACTTAGCTAATAAATGAATGTAATTTTATTAAGAATGAATAAAAGGAGTACATAATATTCATAGTCATGGTCAATTCATCCATGGCAATATAAAATATTTATAAAAGGTAGTCATCATTTTACCATTTGTATAATAAGTATACAATATAGAGTAAGCAGACTTGAAAAATATCATATCAGACCATGCATAGTTACTCCTGAATAGAATTAGAATTCAACATATCTGTAAATTAGTCAGACAGAAACATAATTATATGCAAAATGAGGAAAAATGCAGTATAGGGGGAAGAATTATGTCAGAAGGAAAAAATGAAGCATCACAATTATGTGATGGTTAAATGCAGATTGGTACTAAAACCAAAACTGTGAAAGCAAAATAGCAAAGTAGTATGAGCAGGCAGTCTAGTGTGGTTCCTTGCAAAAAGAAAAGCATATGTCACAGTCAACTCAATTATTTTTTGTGGCCTACATTACATTTTGTGCTGAGTCATGTTCCACTGGGTTTTGAAGTCAGATGGCCTTTCACTCTCAAGTTCTTCACTGCATGGCTGCTTAGATGTAGATGTGATTGTAGGCAAACAGCTGAGTTACAAAGTTAAAAAGTGTTTATACACAAAGCATGTGGGGAGGTGGCTTTTTATTCTGCTTAGATGACTCAAGAACTGTTGCGGATGTGTAAAAAAAAGTAAAGGTTTTACTCTATGCTATGGAATGCTTCTGTATGTATCAAAATGTAAAGTATGTATCACATTAAACTATATGGTAATATATACAGTAAAAATATTTTAAAAGTTACAATTTTAGAGTATTTTAATTATTTTTATAACTATATAGTAGTAATGCTAATAATGTTATCAAACATATTTGTTTTGTTAAACTACTATATATGGTTATAAAAACATAATAAATATTATAAATATATGTATGTTTCTGAGAAACCATTTTAAGAACAGGTAACTTTTCATGTATTCATTATTATTTTTAAATATTTTAATTCTATTGCCAAAAATACATTTTTAACTGACCTTAGCTTGAATAACACATACACTAAAAAATTCATATAGAAAACATTTTGCCATCTGACTTCAAATTAGCAGGTCTGAACTGAGAATAATATTAGAATTGATATTCCAGTTAATCCAGGAGATAGAGGAGGACTTTGGTATTATAGCAGGAGTTAGGAGTGTCAGAGTTATAACAAAGAAGATTGTATGGAAACTTTGAAGAAAAAGTGAGAAGCAGCAAGATTAAAGCCATAAAATACCAGAATAATTACTGACTCGATTTTGATGAAGCTGGACATTTATGTATTATTTATGTAGCATATTTCAATATTGTTGGTATAGCTTCATATACAGTTGATTATAAAGAAATTCTTTCTGTTAGAGTAGGTAGGCAGACATGAGCAGGGCTGAAGAAGCCCTCCCACACATACGAGGAATGTCAGAGAGCATCAGGTGATAGGCAGTTGTTAAACTCGCTAACATATTAATTGATTGCAGCTGGCACCAGTGAAAGGCTGTCTCCCAACAGATCGAAAATACCTGAAGCTAGTGATCAGTAGCTTTAGAAAACACCTGAAGCTGGTGATCAGCCGCTTCTAGATAAGATCTCAGGAGTTGAGCAAGTGGGCTCCAACAGGCTCACTAAGAGGCAAAATGTTTAACTAGTATACGACCTTTCTTTAGGAACACGCAACTGGTAAGATTTTATTTACATTTTCAGATACAATTCATTGTTTTCTCCATTCTGTTCAGTAGAACTTATTAATTATTCTCTTAGAACTATTTTGATTTTGAATTTTAGCAAATTTTATGTATTTGTTTCCCTTCCTGGCTTGTAAACTTCTTGAGAACAGGAATCACTTTTTTTGGCAGCTGCATTTGTTTAGAAGAGTTTTTTTTTTTCTCTTTCTTTTTAAAAAAGATGTTTAGTAAATATTTACTAAAATAATGAAACATTTAAAAGTTGGTATTTAAACCAAACTTTTTGGTTTGGTATGTGGGTTTATAGCTTAAAAGAAAATGTAGCTGCTTTTCCAGAAGATATATATAAAGTATAGAGACACTGTATTCCCTCATTTTGCTCATCAGTTCCAAGGTAAATACAAATTCTAATGTCAAGTACTTAAATATACAAAGCTCTCTCAGGTAGGAGTTATGTTTACACTGGTGTTGAAAAACTGAATGATAGAAAAATACAGGGTCTTTACACTTGAGTCATTATTAAGGTATAAAACAGAACATGTAAAAATGTGAATATTCTTGGCTCAAGAAATAGTTGTATAATTAAAGTTTTTTAAATCACTTATCAGAGAAACACCACCTTTACAATCTGTCCATTTCTTCACATTTTCAATTTTTACATTGATTTTTTTTAAAAAAGAAAAGCTTGTGACCTTGACATTAAAATGCTATAAAAATATAAGTAATATTGACAGAGAAAAAATTGAAAACAAAAGGGTTTTTTTTTATGCTCTTAATAATGCCTTTTTTTTTTTTTTTTTTGACGAAGTCTGACTCTGTTGCCCAGGCTGGAGTACAGTGGTGTGAGCTCATCTCACTGCAACTTCTGCCTCCTGGGTTCAAGCGATTCTCCTGCCTCAGCCTCTTGATTAGTTGGAACCACAGGCACTTGCCACTTGCCCAGCTAATTTTTCTATTTTTAGTAGAGACAAGTTTTCATGATAATGAGCAGGCTGGTCTCAAACTCCTGACCTCAAGTGATCTGCCTGCCTTGGCCTCCTAAAGTGCTGGAATTACAGGCATGAGCCACCTCGCACAACCAACGATGCCTTTCTACAATAGGAACAGTAACAAAGTCTGCTCTAGAGTTTACCAACACATTTTTAGCTGTTTTAAACATATCTGATAATCCTGTAACAATTTATGATATGACTTTGAATTAAAATGGATTTCAAGGATTTGAACAGAAAGTAATGGCAATCTAACTTATAAAATGGCTTTGAAATTAGATTACTGCATTTACAATTCTAGTGAAAACCACGTGGCCTTATGAATGTTTTCTTCTGTGTGTGTGTGTGAGAAAGATTTTCAGAGCCCTTAATTCTTTCTTGTCTGGCACACACTATTTGCATTCCATAATCAATACTCTGTTTTATTTGCCCTTTAAAGGGCTTGCAAAATGGAATCACTGGTATTATAAAGAGACTCCATGTTTTAATATTTTATACCATTTTATGAATAGTAACCCAAACCTTCTCCATCATATAAACATAGACCTTCAAAGTACTTTTGAGATTTTTTTTTCCCTTTCTGTGAGACAGATTTTTTTTCTAAAGCAAAACATTCAATTAGTTGACTTGCAGTCTTACTGAGCTAAAACCAGGGTAATAATTGGCAAATTCTTGCATGTTTGTTAAGCAATCTGTGTATCGATTATTTTTGTGTAAAATTCTTTTCAAGATTGCTGCCCCATATTCAACTCCACAGCTTAATGATATAGAAAAACATACTCAGTTAAGTAAGTCACATCTTGCTAGCTTGCCACTCCTGTCTTTCTTCCTGACTTCACTATTAAACAGGAGAGAATTTTATCTAAGCATATGATTTTCCACAGAATTGGATCAACAAAAAGACCAATTAATGAGAAGTCAATTTTAAGAATTTTTTCTATTTGCCATTTGATATGGTTAGACCTTGTGTCCCCACTCAGCTCTCATCTTGGATTGTACTCCCCATAATCCCCAGGTGTTGATGGAGGAACCAGGTGAAGGTAATTGAATCATGGGGGCAGTTTTCCCCATACTGTTCTCGTAACAGTGAGGTCTCACGAGATCTGATGGTTTTTGTAAGTGTTTGGCATTTCCCCTACTGGCACTCTCTCTCCTTCCACCTTGTGAGTGAAGCGCTTGCTTCTGCTTTGCCTTTTGCTGTGATTGTAAGTTTTGGGAGGCCTCCAAAGCCATGTGGAGTTTTGAGTCAATTAAATCTCCTTTCTTCATAAATTACTCAGTCTGGGATATTTCTTTATAGCAGCATGAGAATGGACTAATTCACCATTTAATGATTATTCTCATTTTTAAATTACAGTTTTCTTAAAAATAAATTATTATGAAAAATGTATGGTCATTGATAGAACTTAAAGTTATTAAGAGAAGGTTTGTATCTAAACTTTGCCACTTATGCCATGTAAAAGTCACTTACTTTTTGGGAAATTATTTATATCTCAGATATCTCACTATAAATGTGAGTATTAATGAATACCTCATAGCATTGTTTTTCAGAGAGCCTGAGACTTTGAAAATTCCCAATTGTGGTACAAATGATATTTCTGTGAAATTGTTTGGAGAGATAATATATTCTTAAGAAAAAATGCCACATTTGTCAAATAATATGTAATATGATAAAATTAATATATATTATTTTCAATTAAACATTTCCTAATTCTTGGATATGTAAGATTTAGAAAATGTTTAAAGATGATTGCCTATAAATTGCACATATTTGTCCCCTTGTACCTCATTGACCAGATCTTAGTCACTTGCAAACACCTATTAACAAAGATAGTTCAGAAATTCACTGTTTAGCTGGCCCAGCTGTACTTAGCTTCCGATTGCTGATGGAGAAAGCATTGACTGGATATTAGGGGATAAGTAGAAATCTTTTGATCTCTTTACATTTGCCATAATAAGTATTTATTTTTATTTTTATTCAATTTTTTTATCCCATTGTATTTAGTGTTGGTATAATTTGTCCCTTTTTCCTCCCCTTACCTTTGCTGACTTGATAGCTTTGCCTTTATTTCATAACCAATTCCACTCCAGGCTATTTGGCTGTTCTGTTTAGCTCTCTGAGCACCAGTGGCTCTCATCTTCATCTCTCTTTGTCAAGCTGAATGAGAAAGTGCAGGTTTTCCCAAAGCAGCCTTATCTCTCTGTGCAGGTACTTTCTCCCACTCTTTGGATAAGAACAGAGGTAGTTCAGCAAGTCTACCTAGAGTATATTCTTGGAGACTATGTTGATTTTATTTATGAAAAATCATGTTTGACTTGTCACAATGTACTCCCTAACATCCCCTGTCATGAAATCTGAGAAAACCTCCAGCAGAAAGAATGCTTTTCTTTTCCATTAGACACTGCATAATTTCAGGTCTTGTCCTCCATTAGCTTATGCTGGAGTACATGCTGGCAAACCAACTGATGTGCTTTATGTCAGAGTGAGCGGTTTTGCAGGCATGCCTGACCACACTCATGTCTAAGCATTCTCTCTTCATACATGTGTGTATATCAGTACAGGTATATGCATATTCATAGATATTATTTTGTTATATTTCAGATGGAGACAAGATGAGTTTTTCTCCCTGAAGTCCATACTCTTTTCACATTTTGTTTTTCCTTAATATGTTTTTTGTTCCATTATACCATGTGACATTTAGTAAACATGTTTAGGCCTTATTGGTGTGACAGTTTTTCAGACTTCCTTGTTTTTAATAAACTTGATAGTTTTGAGGATTACTGGTGAAGTATTTTGTAGAATGTCCTGCAATTGAGGGTTGAAATTTAATCGTCTAGTTTATTATATTTTTTGTTTAATCTCAATTTCCCTTTCCATCCTTTGTTTCCAAAAGTAGCCATTCTGATCTGCCCCACAGTTATTTTTGTTGTTTTCATATGTTCTTGTGTATAAGTGCTAAACTTTTTATGTTTTTTGAAAGCATCTTTTCCCCGTTGTGCTTCCATCTGTATAAGTTCTTCTAATTTATCTTCCAGTACAGTTTTCAGCTCTATTTATGCATCTAAATTTCTGTTAAGCTTGTCTTTTCAGTTTTTAAAATTAGTTGCTGTATTAAGTTCTGGTTTGTTTATTTCCAGTTTACTCTTATTCCAAGGGTATAGCAATTCAATTCCAATTCGGATCGTAGGTATGTTCCAGTGCTTCTCATCTTAAGGGTCCTTGAACTACAATTATTCTTTTCTTTTTACTTTGATCCTAAAAAAATTCTATTTCTCTTCTCAGCCTCTTAGACAACACTATCTATAAAACTTCTTACCTCTAACCTAGTGTTGATTACAAATCAGTATATGCCTCAACGTAAGAAGGAATACAGAATATTGGGTTTACCTTGACGTGTCCCTTTTCCTCAGAATTCTAACATAGGAAGTTCTAAATGCCTTTCTGACCATGTATTGCAATACTTGTATTCTTTATGAGACTGTTGAAAGCTCAGCTTACATAGTATTTTTACACAGCTCTCTAATCACATTAAGTTATTGCACAATGTGACTTACTAGTAGACAGATGACTAGAGGAAGAAAACAGAATACCAGATTAAGCTCACCTCCAAGACTTCTTTCTATATCCATTCACTTAGCCCCTCAAATCCTCACTGCCTTTGTAGTCAAACCGCTTTCCTTGCTGTTTTTAGACAAACATGTTGGTCTTTTTTAGTAAAATCACATATGCTAGAAGAGAACGTCCTTCATCTCATATAATTTGTGTTCAACCTTTTTGCATATTGTTCCTACTATCTGGAATACTTTTCACAAATTATTCACCAAGTTGAGAGTTTCTAGACTATCAAAGTCCATTTAAGTATGGTCACTTTATAATTTTTAGAAACCACTTTATATAGATATATAATTCACTGCTTTATATATAACTCATTTAGAGATTTCTGTATAACTCATTTTCTTTATGTTCAGGATATTACATATATATATGTGTATATATACATATGTATACATTATATGTATATATGTAATTCTGCATTTATGAGAATATGGTTATTTACTGTCACATATAACGTTATATATATAGTTTTACTTCATTTCAATTATATTACATTGCCTAAAATAAGGTAAATTTTAATACAATGTCTTTGTGTGATTTCAGATAAATTAAAAAGATCATAAAAAATAGAAATGGGTATAGGTATCAGTCATAATTTTAGAAAAGAAGTGTAAGTTTCTGACAAAATTAAGTTGATATCTGCAGGAGCCCATTTACCATCAGGGCACATTTTAGGCCTGATAGATTGGGATATTAATAGTCAAAGACACAATCTGTTCTTCATTAAACATTCCACCTGAACAGATACTTAAGATCACCCGTAGAAAATCAGAACAATTACTCTAAAATTTTCAGGACACCTAAGGAGAAGTGACAGCAGGAACTAATCAGCTTGTAGAAAATTATTCTAATGAGCTTCCGACATGTTGCTTTCATTTATTTTGACTTATAAAGGGTCTACCTATTGTATTCAAATATCCATATAACAAGTTTTATGCTCTTTATGTTTTATGCTCATGTTCTAGTTCTGGGAATATAACAGTAAGCAAACTGTAACAGAAAAATCTAATGATTTTTCTGTAAGCACCATGGAAGTTAATACGTGTTCAGAAAAAATGATGCATGGAAGGGACTAGCAGAGTGCTGGGAAATGAAATTTCTAAACAATATAGTGGGGACTCACTGAAAAAGCAACAGTTGCATAAAGAATTTGAAGGCAAGGGAGTGAGCCAAATAAATATATGGGGGTGGAGCTTTATGAGCAGAAGAAATCTAGGAGAAGGCCCGAAGATAAAATTTGCTCTGAGAAGTGCAAGAAATGTACATAGTAAATAACAACAACAACAAAAAATAGTTGGAGAAGTATTTAAAGAAATAAAGCAAGACAAGAAGAGTTTGACAATGGAGCAAAAGGAGCTTCTGATGGGTCTAGTAGCCTACTGTAAGATCTTTTACGTTGAGTGAGATAAGAAGTTGACCACTGACAGATCTGAGCAGTGATGTGTTGTGATATAAATGACATATTATGAGGTTAATTTTGTGTGAAGCATGAAATCATAAAGGCAGAATTAGAGATACTACTCACACGGTGGCCACAGCAATCCAGGTGAAATATTATTATGCCTTGGATTCTGCTGGTGGTCCTGGTGATGAGGTAGCAGAGGTCAAAACCTCATGTATTTTAAATAAAAAGCAGGATTTTTCTGATGGACATGTGGGTTGAGAAAAAGAGTTAAGGGTTATTTCACTTTTTTTTTTAAGTCTAAACAATTGGAATAGCAGCTTTGTAATTAACTAGAATCAACAAAACCTTTAAGGAAGCCAATGTGGGTCAGAAGTCAGAAGTTTTTGTTTAGACATCTTAATGTTGAGTTTTCATTAAACACACAGGTGGAATGTTTTGCTAACAAGGTGGATATAAAAATATAACTTTCAAGGATGAAATGATCTTAAACTGTGAATTTATTTGAGACTAGCCTGGACTACATAGCAAGACCTAAATTTTTCTCTACCAAAAATTTTTTTTAAAAAATTAGCTGGGTATGATTGTATTCACCAGCCTATGATTCTCACTAGTTAGGAGGCTGAGGCAGGTAAATAGTTTGAGCCAGGAGTTCAAAGCTGCAGTGAGCTATGATTGCACCACCGTACTCTATCCTGGGTGACAGAGGGAGACCCTGTCCCCAGAAAAGAACCATAAAGAAAATACTGCATTTGTTGTTGTGTGACATTTATGTATTTGCATAAATGGCATATAAGATGACATGGGTCATATGACATGTTGTATGTCATCTTTTTGCCATTTGTGCAAATATTTACACATTTGTATTATGTCAAAGAATTACTGCATGGTTATTCTTTTAACAGTGAGGTATCAAATGATCTAGAACTTTATATCTAGTAGTAATACATAGATTTAAAATAAACTTTCACATTTGAAAGAAACATTTTTAGATCATTTTGATATTAAAACAAAAACATATGGTTGCCATAACTTCTGGAAATTATTTGCCTTTTCATATGGAACATGTGAATGAGAGTTTCACTGTCATACTTACAGAAGCCTCATTTCTCTTTTATGTAAGGAAAACTGTGGATAATGTGAGTTGTTTGAAACTGGAGGGAAATCAACAACCATGAATTGCTCTGAATTTATACAACCAAAATAGATTTAAAGGACATGAGAGCTTTTGTTTTTGGCCCTCTGACTATATATGGTATTAATTTAGTTTTAATCTTGAATCACTGGCAAGCATATGAGTTTACTCAGAGGTTTTACATAAGCTTTTGTTGTGTTATCAATGTATTTTTTTTACCTTAAGGAAGTAAAATTTTCTTAAAAGATCTAACATAAATGTATTACAAATACTCTAATATCATTCTAATAATATATAATAAACATTTTTTATGGTTAACATACTAGTTGAAAAAGAATAATATTTACTTAAAATTGTTTATATACTTTCCCTTTAAAATTATTTTTTCAAAAAGTATATTTAAGTTGTGCTTACTCATTGAGAAAATGCAAATTAAAACCACAGTGAAATGACGTCTCCTATCTGTTAGAATGGCTATTATCGAGATGAAAGATAACCAGTGTTGGTAAGGATATGGAGAAAATCCTACCCTCATACATTGTTGACAGGAATTTAGATTAGCACAGCCAATTTGGAAAAGAGTATGGAGTTTCCTCAAAAACTATGATTACTATATGATTAATCAGTCTTCTGGATATTGAAATCAGTACATTAAAATCTTATGTTCACTTAAGCATGATTCACAGCCAAAATATGGAATCAACCTAAATGTCTTTCAGTGAAAAAATTGAGAATGAATATTACATATACACAATGGAATACTATACAGTCTTAGAAGGAAATTCTGTCATTCAAGACAACATGATGGAACTGGGCAACGTTATGCCAAGTGAAACATACCAAGCACAGAAAAAACAAATACCATACTATTTCACTTACATGTGGAATATGACAGTCAAACTCATAGAAGCAGAGAATGGCATGGTGGTTACCAGAGGTTGATAGGAGTAGAGAGAGGGATGGAGCCAAAGGAAATGTTTACCAAATAATATAGTTTCAGTTAGACTGGAGGAATAATTTTTAGTGATCCATTGACTGCATATTCATCACAGTTAATAATGTATATTTTGAAATTGTCAAAATAATAGATTTTCATTCTTACCACAAAACAGTGATAAGTTGAGGTATTAGATGCTGATAGCTTGAATGAATCTTTCTACAATATATACATAAAACATCAAAATGTACCCCATAAATGTTATTTATAATTAATATCAATAAGACAATTACATAAAATTATGGAAGAAACACAGCCTTTAACTTATGAGACAGTGGTATGAATTAGTGTCTTTCAATTAAGAAGACCCCAATTATAAAGATAGAACATTTTTAGCATATTTAAAATATACCCTTAAATATTTGTCACTCATTGAGACACAGTTGTGCATTTGAATACAAATTTTAACATATACAGTCAACCATATTCATATAACAATTTTGTAATTCAGCTATCACATCTTGAAAATGAGAAATTTTAAAGCAACCAAGTAAGTTTTAAAACTGACTAAATAAGTAACAAAGAAATATATATTATGTATTCTCTAGGAACAATAGTATAAATATGAAAATATATGGGTTTCTATTCAAAATATAAATAGCATATTTAATCATGTTTAAGAACTACTTTGTCTAAGCACTAATTAAACTAAGGCAAACAAGATAAAAAATGTCCAAAGATTGAAAAGGGAAGACATAAATCTTTATGTACATAAAAATATTGGAGAAAATGTTAATAACCAATATGTAAACTATTAGAAATAAAATATTTTACCAAATTGGCCAGAATAAAAATCACCACAAAAATATTCTTTCACAGAAAAAGAAAATAATGTGCTTGAGAACAGTGATCAGAAATTGTATTAATATTCTTAAAGAATGAAAGTATTTTGATAGTCATTATTCAGACTGTACCTTATTTATTTTTCTGTCTAACAGATGAACTGATTTCCTGTTAGCATATATTACACAATATTAGACATGTTATTCTGGCCATATCAGGCATATTTCCAACATTCCAAACCCAAATTCTTGTATTTGCAGGAAGAAAGCTGAAACCACCCTTACAAAGGTTATAGAATTAATTGGGGAAGAGACAGGGAGAGAAAAAAATAAATCAAAGCTATAGTAAGTTCAGTATTAATGATTAAATCAGCTTATTCTCTCACCTGCTTCCTCCCAGTTGTTTGGTATCTATCGTCTTAGAATCACGTGGTTCCTGTTTCAAGATTATAGTTCCCCTTAACTCTTTGATAGATAATGTAAACATTAGGTTTCTGCAAAGTTTTGTTTTTTCCAATCACCTTTAGCAAAAACCACAACTACTTTTCTACCAACCTGACAAAACATTGTTTTCCCATTGAGATATTTCTTTAGGTCTTACAAACTGATAACATTACTGACTCAGTCGGTCTGAGAAACCCCACTGAGGTCAGCTGGCCTGAAGAACCCCACGGACATTGGCAAGTCTGAAGGATTCCACAAGGAGCTGACTCACCAAAAATTGCAGTTTATGTACCCCTGATTATTTTATCTTTTTGACCCTAACCAATCAACTTTCTCAATCCTCCAGCTTTTTGCCCTCTATAATCCCTTTAAAGACTGCAGCCAGAACTCCTCAAAGAGATGAGTTTGAGAGTCACCTTTCATCTTCTAACTTACAATGTTTTGATCATTAAACTCTTTCTCTGTTGTAAACCCTGCTGTCTCAGTGTAATCGGTCTGTTGCTGCACAGCAGGAAAATGAACCTATTCATCCTATAACAAAACTACTTATATTTGTCTTCCACAATGAAAAAAATAAAACAGTTTGAGTGACCCCAAAATTCACATGGCATGTATCATGGTGGGATCAGCTCTATTGATTTGCTTCATCAAACTATGGCCCATAAATCTCTGTAAAATAAGGACATTAAGATCTTTCTATTTCCTTTTTATAGCAATTCCCATGGTGATTTGTTTTTAGTAGTCTGTCTTTTGTATCTACCAGAATGTCCCTGTTTCCTCCTGCCTTTCAAATTCAAACTCCTTTTTGTTTAAGTTCCTGATTCTTAAAGGGAATTTTATTATTATTTAAACAGTATTACAGCCAGTCATGCATACCCTACCTTTATATGAAATAATGTGTATACTTATAATCTACAAGGATTGATCACTGAGATACTGTCACATGTAGATTAAGCTGATGTGACAAAGGCCAGTTTTTCCATACCCTGTGAGTATCCCAAAACATGAAGCTGCTTTTTGTAAGCTGTCACACTCTATTGTTCATTATTTTCTTCTGCTTATAGGAATGAGATGAAGTGAAAGAGAGTAGAGTAGAAACTGGAATACTTTGTAATGGACAAAGTACCAGGCACTGTGTCAGCTGCATAACAAGCCACATTTTATACAATGGTGACAGAGAGCATGCAGTGTAAACATTCTTGTATTGATTTAATTCCAATAAATTATGTTCATACTTGAACGTTTTTTTCCTCTGGTAACATAGGCATCAGTGATCCAGATGCAGAAATCAAATCCACATCTAACTGACTGCTTTTCTATGACATCATCCTTCAGAAAATGGGGAATAAACAAGAACATGATAAAGGTAAGTATTGCTTTTCAAAAATCATTTTTTTCTGAAGTATGTTTTTAATAATTTTACATATATTTAAAAAATATATATAGACATGATTTCAGTCAAGAACATAGTAGATAAATATTTGAGGAAATATAACTACCCAACAGGTTCACCTTGAGTATTGCCTATACAGAGTTGATTTATCAAGACAGGGGAATTGCAATAGAGAAAGAGGTTAATTCACGCAAAGCAGACACTGGATACTGTACAGAAGACTGCAGTTTTATTATTATTCATATCAGTCTCCCTGAAAACTCAGGGATTAGAGGTTTTAAGGATTATTTTATGGGTAGTGGGGGCAGTGAGTCAGGAGTGCTTGTTGGTTGGGTTAGAAATGAAACCATAGCAAGATGAAGCTGTCCTCTTGCATTGAATCAGCTTCTGTGTGGGGGCCACAAGGCAACCCAGTTTATTGATCTCAGTGGTGCCAGCTAACCCATCAAGTGTCTGGTCTGCAACATATCTCAAGTATTGATCTTCAGTTATCCTCAGAATCAATTTGGGGAGGGTCAGAATCATGTAACCACCAGCTGTGTGACTCCTAAACCATAATTTCTAATCTTGTGGCTAATTTGTTAGTCCTACAAAGGCAGTTTAGTCCTTAGGCAAAAGAGAGTTTTTGATGTTGTTGTTTTGTTTTGTTTTTGAGAAAGGGCGGCCATCATCTTTGTTTCAATGTTAAACTATAAACTAAGTTTCTCCCTAAGTGTGTTTGGCTATCTCTCAGGAATGAACAAGGAAGGTTGGAGGTTAAAACCAAGATGGAATTGGTTAGGTCAGATCTCTTGCACTGAAATAATTTTCTCAGTTACAATTCTGTAAAGATGGTTTCAGAAATAGAGAAATATATAGACATGATATCAATGAAGAACATAGTGGATAAATATTTGAAGAGATATTATAGTTTAAGAGAAATGTATAGAGATGAGCAAATGAAAGTAAATTGTTTTCATAATAATTTTCCCCCATAAAACATTTGTGAAGGCTCCAAGCCCCACAGGGCAGCATGCTCAGGTACAGATAGTCCTCCACCTGAATTTTGAAACCTGTCTATTCCTGTGAAGGGGAGGGAGAAGAATGTATTTTTACTCTGAATGTATACTGTGTTAGCTTGTGCTTAACATAGAAAATTGACCTAAATATCTACAAAACCCAAACTTATCTCAAACATGAAGATATACTTTATTTAAAATATTAATGAGGTTTAATTGTTCATTTTATTGATTATTTCCTATAAACATGCATCTATAACTATATATTGACTCATCTCTTCTTGTTTTTATTTCCTCCTGTAATTACTAAATTGAACTGACTAGCATTGTTCTTTACCTTGTCCAAATAAATTTCCCAATTTCATTATAATGTAATGAAAATCAGACCCCGAAACCAAAGTGCATTCAAATATGCAAGAACAATAACAACAAAAAGGCTCATGGGAATGTTGAAGGAGTGATTTTTTTTTCTTGCTAATGGAAGTAACTTACTAATGGGAATTCAGCAGTCCTCACAAAATAATTCTGAAAATATATTTCACTGGCGGAAGCCACAGAAGATGAGTTCTCATGGTTAGTTTCCAGAAGAAAATAATAGAAGGTTACATTTTCTGAGATTATCCATCCCTACAGTTTCTGGCATTATTACATGTGATAAATTTGATGATAGATATTTCATTATAATTTGAGTGAGACAATATAATCCCCAATTCTGTTCTAATAAACTTTGTGATAATTTAAAAAAAAAACGTTAAATCATTTTGGACCTCAGATCCCTAAAATTTAAAGGGAATGTGTCTAATTGGCTATTTCTATTAATGCTTAAATCTATGAATTTTTTATTCACATGTTTTAGATTAAATATTTGTACTCCTTATTTAAAATCAATATTTATATAACATTTTCTTATTTATGGCTATTTAATAAAAAGAATCATCTTAACATACTTTTTCCATTAATAACTTGATTTCTAAAACTAATCATGAAAGAATGAAGACAAAAAAATTGTTTTTTTTTTTTTTTTAGGGCCAGTTTCTTCCAATGCAATTTCATATTTGTGTTTATATTACAAACTCTGAACAATCTTCCAGGTTTTAAAACATTTGTCATAATTGAAGATAATGTCTTTCAGTAATCTCTAAAATCCTAAAATTTCTCAAGGTTTTTCAAAAATAGACATCTTAATTTTGAAAAACATTTTTATGGCATCATAAAAAGATTTGTGCTTTAGTTATGTATTTTCAAATTACAGAAAAAACTAACCAAAGTATGAGAGAATTAATCTACTTTATAAATCCAAAGAAAGAGGTGTTCTGTAATAAAATCTTACTTTCTTTTTTCCTTTTTGGAGATGGAGTCTTGCTTTGTCACCCAGTCTGGGGTGCAGTGGTGCAATCTTCGCTTACAGTTAATTGTGCCTCCTGGATTCAAGTGGAGGGTTCTTCCTCCCCAGACTCCTGAGTAGCTGGGATTACATGAGCCTATCACCATGCCCAGCTAAAAATCTTACATAATTCTTCATAGCTGATTTATACTATTAAACAGATATACTAACTAGATATTTTATGGTATACAAATTACATTTATGACAGAGAAAAGTTGATCATAACAATGTCATACGATGTGAAATCTCTCTTTTAATCATCAGTACTTTGAAGCAATCTGAAGCCAACTTGTTTAGGGAAACCTAGGTGTATAGTTGTGTGGAAGAATACAATTTTCATGTTCCTTGTTTATCATTCTCAATAAAGACCTACACTTACCAAAATTTCCTATCCTTTACATGTAAAAAGTGGACCTTAAAGACCTGATGGAGTGGCTCATGCCTGTAATCCCAGCACTTTGGGAGGTCGAGGAGGGCAGATCACATGAGGTCAAGAGTTTGAGACCAGCCTGGCCAACATGGTGAAACCCCGCCTTTACTAAATATACAAAAAATAGCTGAGCATGGTGGTGTGGGCCTGTAATCCCAGCTGCTGGCCAAGAATTCTCAGCTGAGGCACGAGAATTGCTTAAACCCAGGAGGCAGAGGTTGTAGTAAGCCGAGATCACGCCGCTGTACTCCAGCCCGGGTGACAGAGTAAGATTGTGTCTTAAAAAAAAAAAAAAAAAAAGTGAATCTTAAAATGGTAACTTACTGTTTTTTTTTTTTTTTTTAATTATTTTTAAAGAACAAATTTGCTGAAAAATAACATGCATAGGAGAACCACAAAGTGTGAAAGTCTCACGTTGGCATCTGCCTGAATCAAAAATGGGAAGAACACCAGCAGTATTGATAAGCAGAGAATGAGATAGTCTCACTTGAACACAAAATATATCATTATGTTGACCATCTTTTTAATGTGTATAAAAATGTAAATAATTTTTTTTACCAAGAGATCAGTTGCAGTGAACATCTTCCTATTCTGTTTGGTTAAAATGTGCAATGTAGATTAATGACATATATCTCTAATGTTGCAAATTTATAACTTAGCCAGGCATGGTGGTGGGCACCTATAATCCCAGCTACTTGGGAGGCTGAATCTAGAGAATCACTTGAACCCAGGAGGCAGAGGTTGCAGTGAGCCAAGATTGTGCCATTGCACTCCAGCCTGCATAGCAAAAGTGAAACTCCATCTCAAAAGAAAATTAAATAAATAAAATTTAAAGGAAATGTATTTTTTATTTATTTGACTAATATTTAAACTTTAGAGTATTAAAATTACATGGATTATTTTAAATTCTTTGTTATGTCTTTCAATTATGGCTCCTAACAAAAGAAGTTATAACATCTGCAATAAATTTAGATATATGAATTCATGTAAATCAATGTCAAGTTAAAATAAAACAATTACCTAAAGCCAGTCACAATGACCTCAGTGGAAAAATAGACTTGTTCCCCTCTCCCATAAAAAAACCTACGTAAATTTGCTACAAAAATATTTACATTTAAGTTTATATCTCCTGTTCTTCAACTGTTACTGTTTGGACCTCTAACCAATATCTATTTACCAAAACTCTTTGAGGTATATCTTCACCAATTCTCATTTATTCACTATACGTTTTTCATGACATTGATAGGCATCAGTAGTGAAAATTAGGTGCTATTGAAGTATGGCAGATATCTTATGTGTGAAAAGCTAAACTAATATGTTTTCATATATATATATATATATATATATATATATTACACTAAAGTGTTTTATATTACTACTGATAACAGTGGCAGCACATGGAAACAGCCTAATGATCTAAGCGCAGGGGAATTACTAAATAGATTATGGTCTATCAACCATATCTTGAATCTATCAAAATAATATACTTAAAGGGAATGTGGAAAACATGAAAAAAAATCTATAGCATAATGTTACAGTAAAAAAGCTATAACAGTTTCTGTGTTATACCATAAAACATACACATAATAAAAAGATTAGAAAAAAATTTATTCTAGTGTTAGTAGTGTTTGTGATAGGCCAGTGGACCCAACAGGAATTTTCTTTTTTTTTTTTTATTATTTTTTTTATTGCAATTTAGGTTTTGGGGTACATGTGCAGAACATGCAAGATAGTTGCATAGGTACACACATGGCAGTGTGTTTTGCTGCCTTCCTCCCCTTCACCCACATTTGGCATTTCTCCCCAGGCTATCCCTCCCCTATTCCCCCCAATAGACCCCAGTGTGTAGTACTCCCTTCCCTGTGACCATGTGTTCTCATTTTTCATCACCCACCTATGAGTGAGAATATGCAGTATTTCATTTTCTGTTTTTGTGTCAGTTTGCTGAGAATGATGTTCTCCAGATTCGTTCATGTCCCTACAAAGGACATGAACTCATCATTTTTGTTTGCTGCATAATATTCCATGGTGTATATGTGCCGCATTTTCCCAGTCCAGTCTATCATCGATGGGCTTTTAAGTTGGTTCCAGGTCTTTGCTATTGTAAACAGTGCTGCAATGAACATTCGTGTGCATGTGTCCTTATAGTAGGATGATTTATAGTCCTTTGGATATATACCCAGTAATAGGATTGCCGGGTCAAATGGAATTTCTATTTCTAAGGCCTTGAGGAATCACCATACTGCCTTCCACAATGGTTGAACTACTTTATACTCCCACCAACACGTGTAAGAGTGTTCCTATTTCTTCGCATCCTCTCCAGCATCTGTTGTCTCCAGATTTTTTAATGATCGCCATTCTAACTGGCATGAGATGGTATCTCAATGTAGTCTTGATTTGCATCTCTCTAATGACCAGTGATGATGAGCATTTTTTCATATGTTTGTTGGCCTCATGTATGTCTTCTTTTGTAAAGTGTCTGTTCATATCCTTTGCCCATTTTTGAATGGGCTTGTTTGTTTTTTTCCTGTAAATCTGTTTGAGTTCTTTGTAAATTCTGGATATCAGCCCTTTGTCAGATGGGTAAACTGCAACAATTTTTTCCCACTCTGTTGGTTGCTGATTCACTCTAGTGACTGTATCTTTTGCCGTCCAGAAGCTGTGGAGTTTGATTAGGTCACATTTGTCTATTTTGGCTTTTGTTGCCAATGCTTTTGGTGTTTTGGTCATGAAGTCCTTGCCTACTCCTATGTCCTGAACGGTTTTGCCTAGATTTTCTTGTAGGGTTTTTATGGTGTCAGGTCTTATGTTTAAGTCTTTAATCCATCTGGAGTTAATTTTAGTGTAAGGTGTCAGGAAGGGGTCCAGTTTCTGCTTTCTGTGCATGGCTAGCCAGTTTTCCCAACACCATTTATTAAACAGGGAATCCTTTCCCCATTGCTTGTTTTTGTCTGGTTTATCAAAGATTATATGGTTATAGATATGTTGTGTTGCCTCCAATGCCTCTTTTCTGTTCCATTGGTCTATATCTCTGTTTTGGTACCAGTACCATGCTGTTTTGATTATAGTAACCTTGTAGTATCATTTGAAGTCCAGTAGTGTGATGCCTCCCGCTGTGTTCTTTTTGCTTCAAATTGACTTGGCTATGTGGGCTCTCTTTTGGTTCCATATGAAGTTCAAGGTGGTTTTTTCCAGTTCTGTGAAGAAAGTCAATGGCAGCTTGTTGGGGATAGTGTTGAGTCTGTAAATTACTTTGGGCAGTATGGCCATTTTCATGATATTGATTCTTCCTAACCATGAACATGGAATGTTTCTCCATCTGTTTGTGTCCTCTCTTATTTCATTGAGCAGTGGTTTGTAGTTTTCCTTGAAGAGGTCGCTTACATTCCTAGTAAGTTGTATTCCTAGGTATTTTATTCTCTTTGTAGCAATTGTGAATGGCAGTTCATTCTTGATTTGGCTCTCTTTCAGTCTGTTATTGGTATATAGGAATGCTTGTGATTTTTGCACATTGATTTTATATCCTGAAACTTTGCTGAAGTTGCTTATCAGTTTCAGGAGTTTTTGGGCTGAGGCAATGGGGTCTTCTAGGTATACTAACATGTCGTCTGCAAATAGAGACAATTTGGCTTCCACCTTTCCTATTTGAATACCCTTTATTTCTTTTTCTTGCCTGATTGCTCTGGCTAGAACTTCCAGTACTATGTTGAATCAGAGTGGTGAGAGAGGGCATCCTTGTCTAGTGCCGGATTTCAAAGGGAATGCTTCCAGTTTTTGCCCATTCAGTATGATATTGGCTGTTGGTTTGTCGTAAATAGCTTTTATTATTTTGAGATATGTTCCATCAATACCGAGTTTATTGAGGGTTTTTAGCATAAAGGGCTGTTGAATTTTGTCAAATGCCTTCTCTGTGTCAATTGAGATAATCATGTGGTTTTTGTTTTTGCTTCTGTTTATGTGGTGAATTACATTTATAGACTTGCGTATGTTGAACCAGCCTTGCATCACCGGGATGAAGCATACTTGATCATGATGGATAAGTTTTTTGATGTGCTGTTGTAATCAGCTTGCCAGTATTTTATTGAAGATTTTTGCATCTATGTTCATCATGGATATTGGCCTGAAGTTTTCTTTTCTTGTTGAGTCTCTGCTGGGTTTTGGTATCAGGATGATGTTGGTCTCATAAAATGATTTGGGAAGGATTCCCTCTTTTTGGATTATTTGGAATAGTTTCAGAGGAATGGTACCAGCTCCTCTTTGTGTGTCTGGTAGAATTCGGCTGTGAACCCATCTGGACCTGGGCTTTTTTTGTGTGGTAGGCTCTTAATTGCTGCCTTGACTTCAGAACTTGTTATTGGTCTATTCATAATTTCGGCTTCCTCCTAGTTTAGGCTTGGGAGGACACAGGTGTCCAGGAATTTATCCATTTCTTCCAGGTTTACTAGTTTATGTGCATAGGGTTGTTTGTAATATTCTCTGTGATGGTTTGTATTTCTGTGGAATCTGTGGTGATTTCCCCTTTATCATTTTTTATTGCATCTATTTGGTTGTTCTCTCTTTTCTTTTTTATCAGTCTGGCTAGTGGTCTATTTTGTTGATCTTTTCAGAAAACCAGCTCTTGGATTTATTAATTTTTTGAAGGGTTTTTCATGTCTCTATCTCCGTCAGTTCTGCTCTGATCTTAGTTATTTCTTGTCTTCTGCTAGGTTTTGAGTTTTTTTGATCTTGCTCCTCTAGCTCTTTCAATTTTCACGATAGGGTGTCAATTTTGGATCTCTCCATTCTTCTCATATGGGCACTTATTGCTATATATTTTCCTCTAGAGACTGCTTTAAATGTTTCCCAGAGATTCTGGTACGTGTCTTCATTCTCGTTGGTTTCGAAGAACTTCTTTGTTTCTGCCTTCATTTCATTATTTATCCAGTCAACATTCAAGAGCCAGTTGTTCAGTTTCCATGAAGCTATGCAGTTCTGAGTTAGTTTCTGAATTCTGAGTTCTAACTTGATTGCACTATGGTCTGAGAGACTGTTTGTTATTATGTCAGTTGTTTTGCATTTGCTGAGGAGTGCTTTACTTCCAATTATGTGGTCAATTTTAGAGTAGGTGTGATGTGGTGCTGAGAAGAATGTATATTCTGTGGATTTGGGATGGAGAGTTCTGTAAATGTCTATCAGGTTTGCTTGTTCCAGGTCTGAGTTCAAGCCCTGGATATCCTTGTTAATTTTCTGTCTGGTTGATCTGTCTAACATTGACAGTGGAGTGTTAAAGTCTCCCACTATTATTGTGTGGGAGTCTAAGTCTCTTTGTAAGTTGTTAAGAACTTGCCTTATATATCTGGGTGCTCCTGTATTGGGTCCACATATATTTAGGATCGTTAGCTCTTCTTGTTGTATTGATCCTTTTACCATTATGTAATGACCTTCTTTGTCTCTTTTGATCTTTGTTGCTTTAAAGTCTATTTTATTTAAGTGGAAGTTGATATAATAACTAACAATTTCCATCTGGCCTCTTAAGTGTTATCAGAATTGTCTATTTGCTCATTTAGTAGCATTGCAATAAAGTTGGATATGAGGAACCGAGGTATCAAATATTGGGACATTGCTTGGTATGCAATTTTTGTCCTCTCCATTTCAACTCCACTGGTGTGATTTTGAATGATTATATTTTATTATAAAAAATTTAAAATCCCAAGGGGTTATATTTCTATGAACTCCTTCCTTACTAAATTTGAACATGAATTTTTAAAGTCAATCCAGTACATATCCCCAATTGAAAACAGTGCCTTAACCTTAGTAAAAGGAAGATGAAACTAATCGTCTACTTCTGCATGTTCTGAGTTCATGTTTATATTAGTAGCATCACATACCCGTTTAGTTGTCAAAGAGCTCTTGAAGTCACAATAGCTGCTTTTTCTCTTATTAGCAGCAAGTTGGTCATCTGTGCCAGTTGCTCAGAATTGTCTTTCAATTATGTTTGTTTAGGTTCCATTTCCACCACCACTATCTTCACTTTGGATATCATCATGTCTTACAACATTTGTCAAAATAACTTTCAAATATTCATTGACTACTAGTCCGAGCACTCTGAAAAGGCTTTGATTATAGCTTATCTCATTTAGTAGATTTAATTTGATACTGTTTGTGCTTGAGAAATGGACATTAAATTAAAATTATATATTAACTCTAATATAATGCTCTACTTTAAGACAGGGAGATTTTCTGATTTTCTTGATACACTTCTCAGCAACTAACAAAGCTATGCCTCATCTAAACAATTCACTGATTGAAGATCTATTGGATGTTCTTATATAAATTTTCTATCTGAGCAACTCTTTGGATAAATCTGGTCATCTCCTGCAATTCTCATTGTTCTATCAAAACTCGGTTTCTTCATGTTGCAATATATTTTATCTAGTGTTGACTTCATAAAAAGTCTATTATTAAACTCTAGTAAAAATGTGTTTATTCTGTCTTAATTTGTGAATTTGTTTCAAGAGATAGACTTAATTCACTATATAATTTCTGAATTTATGATTATATACATTGTTTCTTTACATAGTGGAATATTACATTTGTTTATAAAATTTTGGTTATCTAATGAATATTGTTTTTATTTTCCAGTAACAATCTAAGACAAAATTAGATCAGATAGTGCATTCACTTATTCATTTACTAAATTATTATCAAGTAACTAATAAATGCCAGACACTCTTCTAGCTGCTGTGATACAGCATTGGAAACAAACTCTGCTTTTAGAGCTTACCTTGTAGATGGTATAACAGAGAATAAATAAATAGGTCTGTAATATATCTGATGAGTGATTAGTGCTATAAGTAACACAAAAGGTGAATGGGATGAGGCTGGACAAGGAGTGCCAGGGTGTGTTGTAGTCAGAAAAGACTCCTCAGAAAAAAATACATTTTGAACAAATTCCTCAGGGAAGTGAATTAGTTATGCAGGAGGTAAGGAAATGATCTCACTTTGCCTTCCTTTTACTGGCAGTAAGGGAATAAATGATTCTAATGGTTATATTATAAATTCTGTGTTATATCCTGAAAAAGATTATTAGACAGTATTATAGAATGTTATATTATTTTAGTTGTTTATAATTTTTTTCTTATGTTCATTTCTTACACTATTATAAAGCATAAAAAGAATACACTAATGGCCACATGAAATTTGTCTTTCATTTGTGCTGTCACACCACTCTGCATTTTCTAACATTACAATCTGTACTGTTGCTATGGCTGTCTGCGTGTTGCCTCCAAACCCTGAGCTTTCTGAGCACTGAGTACAGTGTGCTATAACATTAGGATTTAAAATATGTATTTGCTGAAATTGATGCTCTCCTTTGAAATTTTCTGAGATTTTTTTCATAAGAGCTATGAGAAACATGCAAGTTTTGCTGTTGCAGCAGATCCAAAGGAGCCCCTTGAAAAAAATTTTTTTTTGTTTCACTCTGGAGCTACTGTTTTGGAAAAAGTACAGTAGTGTTTCATTTAGTTGAGAGTCCTTGGTAGGCTTCTAATGCAAACATTGTCATTTGCTCAATCTGGTTTCTAAAGCATGTGAATACACAAAATAACACTCCAAGCATTGCCTGGAATTGCCACTTATCCTATTCCTGACCAAACCTGAATGAGAATGAATACAATTAACTAAGAGACTCACAATAGTTAAAATATTGTAAAGAATAAAAATATTAAGTTTGTACCTAAATTATTTGCAATATGCTCTTGAATAAAGCAGTGAAAATCTGTGACATATCTCATTTATATATGTGTTTAATTACAGTATTTATATGCATGGGTCATTTGGCTGCATTTGTTTAATTCATCACTCTTTCACCTTGATTAATATGTGTTTAATTCTCTTAGTTAAGAGATATTACAATGCACAGCAATTCAATATGTATCACTTCAATTGTTATAAACCTGTTTTAGAAGATATTATTTCATTCAATGATTACTATATAAAATTTTAGTGACATTTTTACTTTACAGTATTTTAAAGTTCTTAAAAAAGCATATTTCCTAACATACTAGACTTCTTCCTCTTTTATGATCAAATGAAACCTATAAATGATAGGATTCTCTTTTATTTTTTTCTTTCCTCTAAGAAGATCAAAGACAAATGTGAAAATCAGCCATGGTAACTTTTCTTTATTTCTGATTTGCCACTTCTATTTATATTAATTGAATCTGCTTTTAAGCTGTCTTAAAAGTTTTGCATAAAGAATAAGAATATAGCCTGTAATCCTAATACTTTAGGAGGTGGAAATGGGTAGATCACTTGAGCCCAAAAGTTCAAGACCAGCCTGGGCAACATGGCAAAGCTGTCTCTACAAAAAATACAAAAATTTGCTGGGCACCATGGCATGTGCCTGTCTTCCCAGTTACTTGAGAGGCTGAGATGGGAGGATCTCCTAAGGGTAGGAGGCTGAAGCTGCAGTGAGCCAAGGTCATGCTATTGCACTCCAGTGTGAGCAACATAGTAAGATCCTGTTTCAAATAAAAGAATATAGATGATCAGTGGCTGACAAGATGGCCAAATAGGAACAGCTCCAGTCTGCAGCTACCAGCAAGATCAATACAGAAGGTGGGGTATTTCTGCATTTCCAACTGAGCTTCTGCTGGTAGCACCCAGGCAAACAGGGTCTGGAGTATATCTCCAGCAAACTCCAGCAGACCCATAGCACAGGACTGTTAAAAGGAGAACTAACAGGAATAGCATAGACATCAACAAAAAGAACCTTCACACAGAAACCCCATCAGAAGGTCCCCAACATCGAAAACCAAAGGTAGATAAATCCACGAAGATGAGGAAAAACCAACAGAAAAAGTCAGACAATTCCAAAAAACTGGAACAGCTCTTCTCTTCCAAAAGATCACAACTTTTAATCAGCAAGGGAACAAAACTAGATGGATAGTGAGTTTGACAGATTGACTGAAGTAGGCTTCAGAAGGTGGGTAATAACAAACTCTTCTAAGTTAAGGGAGTATGTTCTAACCCAATGCAAAAAAACTAAGAACATTGAAAAAAGATTAAAATAATTGCAAACTACAATAACCAGTTTAGAGAAGAACATAAATGACCTGATGGAGCTGAAAAACACAGCATGAGAACTTCATGAAGCATACACAAGTATCAGTATTTAAGCTGAACAAGTGGAAGAAAGGATATCAGAGATTGAAGATCAACTTAATGAAATAAAGCATGAAGACAAGATTAGAGAAAAATGAAGAGGAACAAACAAAGCCTCCAAGAAATATGAGACTATGTGCAAAGACCAAACATGCATTTGATTGGTGTACCTGAAAGTGATAGGTAGAATGGAGTCAAGTTGGAAAACACTCTTCAGTGTATTATTCAAGAGAATAATAATTCAGAATGTTATTCCCAACCTAACAAGACAGGCCAAGATTCAAATTCAGGAAATACAGAACATCACAAAGATACTCTTCCAGAAGAGCAACCCTAAGACACATAATCTTCAGACTCATCAAGGTTGAAATGAAGGAAAAATGTTAAGGGCAGCCAGAGAGAAAGGTCACGTTACCCACAAAAGAAAGCCCATCAGACTAATGGCAGATCTCTCTGCAGAAACCCTACAAACCAGAATAAAGTGGGGGCTAGTATTCAACATTCTTAAGTAAAATAATTTACAACCCAGAATTTTATATCCAGCCAAACTAAGCTTCATAAGCAAAGGAGAAATAAAATCCTTTATATACAAGCAAATGCTGAGAGATTTTGTCACAACCAGGCCTGCCTTACAAGAGCTTCTGAAGGAAGCACTAAATATGGAAAGGAAAAATTGGTATTGCCCACTGCAAAAACATGCCAAATCGACACTATGAAGATGCTGTATCAACTAATGGGCAAAATAATCAGCTAGCAGCATAATGACAGAATCAAATTAACACATAACAATATTAACCTTAAATGTAAACAGGCTAAATGCCCCAATTAAATGACACAGACTAGCAAATTGGATAAAGAGTCAAGACCCATTGGTGTGCTGTATTCAGGAGACATATCCCACGTGGAGAGACACACATACGTTCAAAATAAAGGGATGAAGGAATATTTACCAAGCAAATGGAAAGCAAAAAAAAAAAAGCAGAGGTTGCAGTCCTACTCTCTGATAAAACAGACTTTAAACCAACAAAGATTAAAAAAGACAAAGGGCATTACATAATGGTGAAGGGATCAATGTGACAAGTAGAGCTAACTATATATGCACTCAATACAAGAGCACTCAGATTCATAAAGCAAGGTCTTAGAGACCTACAAAGAGACTTAGACTCCCACATGATAATAGCTGGAGACTTTAACATCCCCCTGTCAATATTAGACAGATCAACAAGACAGAAAGTTGACAAGGATATTGAGGACTTGAACTCAGCTCTGGACCAAGCAGACCCAATAGACAACTACAGAACTCTCCATTCTAAATCAACAGAATATACATTCTTTTCAGCACCTCATATCACTTATTCTAAAATTGATCACATAATTGGAAGTAAAACACTCCTCAGCAAATGCAAAAGAACATAAATAATAAAAAACAGTCTTTCAGACCACAGTCAAATTAGAACCCAGGATTAAGAAATTCACTCAGAACCGCCCATCTACATGGAAACTAAACAACCTGCTCCTGAATGACTATTGGGTAAATAATGAAATTAAGGCAGAAATAAATAAGTTATTTGAAACCAATGAGAACAAAGATATAACATACCAGAATCTCTGAGACACAGTTAAAGCAGTGTTTAGAGGGAAATTCATAGCACTAAATGCCCACAGGAGAAAGCATGAAAGATCTAAAATTGACACCCTAACATCACAAAAGAACTAGAGAAGCAAGAGGAAACAAATTCAAACAGTAGCCAAAGACAAGAAATAACTAAGATCAGAGCAGAACTTAAGAAGATAGAGACATGAAAAACCCTTCAAAAAAAAAAAATCAGTAAATCCAGGAGCTGGTGTTTTGAAAAGATTAACAAAACAGACGGCTAGCCAGACTAATAAAGAAGAAAAAAAGAGAAGAATCAAACACAATAAAAATTGATGAAGTATCACCACTAATCCCACAGAAATACAGACTACCATCAGAGAATACTATAAAAACCTCTATGCAAATAAACTAGAAAATCTAGAAGAAATGGATAAATGCCTGGACACATCCTCTCCCAGGACTAAACCAGGAAGAAGTTGAATCCCTGACTAGACCAATAACAAGTTCTGAAATTGAGAGTACTCAATAGCCTGCCATCCAAAAAAGAGCCCAGGACCAGTCAGATTCACAGCTGAATTCTCCCAGAGGTACACAGAGGAGTTGGTACCATATTTTTTCTAAAAATATTCCAAATAATAGAAAAAAGGGACTCCTCCCTAACTAATTTTATGAGGCCAGCATCATTCTGATACCAAAACCTGGCAGAGACACAACAAAAAAAGAAAATTTCAGGCCAATATACCTGATGAACATCGAAGCCAAAATCCTCAACAAAATACTGTAAGATTGAATGCATCAGCACATCAAGAAGTTTATCTGTCATGAACAAGTTGACTTCATCCTGGGATGCAAGGCTGATTCAACATATGCAAATCAATAAACATAATCTATCACATAAATAAAACCAGTGACAAAAACCACATGATTATCTCAATAGATGCAGAAACAGCCTTTGATAAAATTCAGTACTCCTTCATGCTAAAAACTCTCAATAAACTAGATATTGATGGAATTTATCTCAAAATAATGAGCTATTTATGAAATACCCACAGCTAATATCACACTGAATGGATAAAAGCTGGAAGCATTCACTTTGAAAACCAGCACAAGACAAAGATGCCCTCTCTCACCACTCCTATTTAACATAGTGTTTGATGTTCTGGTCAGGGCAATCAGGCAAGAGAAAAAAATATACTGTATTCAAATAGGAAGAGAAGAAGTGAAATTGTCTGTTTGCAGATGCCATGATTATATATTTAGAAAACAGAAAGAAATAGTGGTAGTCCTATGAAGATAGTGTTTATTTTTGCAGAAAATGTGGCAAAATGACTGTTGAATAATTCTTATATATGTATACATACTATTAAAAATCTTAAGCAGTAAAGTGCTTTAATTACCTTAAAGATAACATGCATATGTCATTAATTTGAAATTCAAAGCTTAAAAATAAGTACCTACAATTTAAGGAGATTAGGTTTTCTGATATTTTACAACAGATGACCAGAAAATATAGCTAAACACCTTGTCCCTCAACAAAAATTTAAATCTTTTTATTTATTTAATATTGAAAATTTTATATATTTGACATTAAGAAACCATATTCTAAACTTTATTTAAAATATTCAAATATTTTAATCGATTTTCTTTATTTTTTAAGCAATGCATTCTGATTTGTGCTCGATGCCATACATAGTATTCTAGATGCCTAAAAGTATCATGAATATATTTGTACACAATCTTCACAATCATTTTTTTAAATTAGTTTTTTATCCTTCCTTGTTACATTTTGCAGCAACATTTTATCTGTTTTTATAAGTTAGATTAAAAGTCACAGAATATTTGTCAAGGGAAACAAAGAGCCTTGTTAAGAACAGTTACGATGAATAATCTTGGTAGAAGAATTGTAGTTTATCAGTTTCTCATGACTGATTCCTTTTTAAAAGTATGTTTAAGTCTAATTTGTAACTTCTTTGAAGTAGACAATTGAAGAAGCAAAGGCACGATTTTATTTGACACAGGTTGGAATCTGACATTGTTCTAATCTCAAATGTTTTATTTGCTTCAAATTCTAGTACTTAATAGAAATTTAAGAATGAATACCAAGTGTGGGTGAAGGGGAGGAAAGCAGCAAAGCACACTGCCATGTGTGTACCTATGCAACTATCTTGCTCGTTCTGCACATGTACCCCCAAACCTATAATGCAATAAAAAAAAAAAAAAAAAATACAAAAAAAAAAAAAAAAAAAAAAAAAGAATTATTCTTTTGTGTTCTTTACCTGCAATAGGCATTCAACTACATTTAAATGAGTGAATGAAAGCATACCTTAATGAAACCTTTTTGTTTTAGAGAAATTATTGGCATTATATTTAAATATGTGCTTTTGCAATTACTCTGTCTCTGGGATACATGAAGATCTGGGATACATGCAGTTACTCTGTCTCTGGGATGCATAATTGAAAGGAGAATTTAGTATTAGATCTTTGTTTTCTGAAACATCTATTTCTTTAGTGGCTATGATGCAAATGAAATTTAGTAACATAGCAGAAAATAATTTAAAGAATAAATCTTTGAAAGGTAAATATTCCTGGGGAAACAAATCTATGATTTACTATGCCTGTCATTTTTCATGGTGAAAAACCCCCACAACAGCCCATGTCAAATTGCCAACATGATGTCATTGAAGGCAGAGTTGGAAAGAAACAGGCAGAAACAATAACCATGAGCTGTTACGAGTGGTCTCCAGAACAACAATGGATCTACCATTGATAATGGGCATATAAGTGTTGTGATTTTAATTTCTAAAAGTACAAAGTAGTTTGCATAAAACTCTGAATGAAGTATCTGAAGTTTCAATGACAAATTATTTTTTTAAGCATAAATACCTCAGAAATTCAGAATTATAGGCGTCTTTTATTCTTATCCATGTCTTTTTTGTATACCCATTACCAGATGTTATCTGTCTGGCTACTTTTCAGGTCTCTTACCCATATTACCTATAAGGTATATACAATTAATGTGGCAATTCGTTATAGCAGTGATAAGAAACTAATGCATACCAATTCAGACTTTCTGGAATTTCCCAAGGCATAATTGGTGCCTACAGACAATATTCTTGTTTTCATTTCTCCTAGCCCTCACTATATCAATTTCAGTTGAATCTATTTGGTACCTGTCACACTATTCCATTATATACAATAGTCTGCTGCTCACTGATGCTGCTTGGCATCTTACTGTGTGTTTTAAACATGAAAACATGTCAAACACATGCTTGACCTAATACCTCTCTACTTTCCTTATATTCTATTGAATATTCTCCTTCCTTTCTAATGAGAGAGAGAATAATCTCCTTCTCCCCTCATTCTATGAGCAAAATCTTACTGTGAAATTCACATTTCTATATTTTTTGTTTAGTTGAAACATTTTAAAAACAAATGTAATTGTTTTTTGTAATGAGGCTCTATGAACATGTTTAATATCTTTTACACATTTTTTAAGTTTGGGAAATAACTTCTCTCTGTATGAATGTCCACTCATTATGAATGAGGAACCTGTAAGCTCAAATGTAAAAAAGCCACTCCCAAATAACAATATCAGGACAGTCACAGAAAGCTTTTGATTTTTATGCTTTTGTTCATTAACGAGATAATCTTGTTGAATTTCAGTTGTAAGCTAAACCTCTACTACTATGAGTTTATTGTCTTGCTTTATTTTCATTTCTCTTAAGAGGTATAGCACATTTCTAATCAATGGAAGATTTTTATTATTAAAATTCAGGATAACTAAAAATTTACATGATTAATATTATTTAATGATATATTCCTGATACATTTTAAAGCAGTTTTCCAAATAGTGCTGAGAACACAAATGCATCACTAATTTTTGTGTGTGTGTGTGAAGCTAGCCATAAAGATCTAAGTATTGTTCCTCAGCAGATCATATCTGAGAGTGGACTGTTTACACCAACTAGTTTGACAATTTTATAGTTGCCAAAATGTAGGGCTACTTGGAGACTATTAGAGTATTTTTGTTTGTTTTTCTACTTTCAGGAGTATTTTTTGAATTCCTGCTCTTATAAATTATATTTATTCGATAAAATATCTAAGTTAAGCAACACAGGTTTTTAAGGGTTTTATTTTTCTCTCTTATATTACCTGAAATTTCATGATGGTAATAGCAACTTGTTACTTTTTATAATTATTTTTACTTTCTCATCCCACAAATTCTTTTTGCATAGCAGTTTGAGGGAGACAATGGAAGAGGGAGGAAGAAAAATTTGGAAATTTTGATATTTTTCTTTACCAACTATGCACACAAATATAAAAATGAAATTAAGTTTCAAACCTATTTTAATTTCTAAAATAGCAAAATTATATTGATTCCTTTTATTTTCATTTACATTTTCAATACTTAGCACAGTGACTAAGTACAAATTCTAAAGACAGACTAGCTAACCAGGAGCCATGACTCCACCATTTTTTTTTTTTTTTTTTTTTTTTCCTGCTTCATTAAGTAGGTCAACCCCTCTTTGCCTAAGTTTGCATATCTGTAAAACGAAGATAAAAATAATACGCAAATGACATGTCAATGTTGAAACTATTTAATTTTTAATGTATTTAAGCTTCTTGGAACTGTATGTAGCACCATAGTAAAATATTACATAACTGTAAGCTACCTTTTGATAAAATTAAGTGAAATAATTATACATGCCAACTCACAATACTTGGAAAGTTCTGGAACATAGCAGCATACAGGAAGAATTAAGCATCTAACAATTCTTACTTAGTTTTATTGTTCATTACCCATATTGTCCCTAGAATATATAAATTTATCATTTATTGGAATTAATCTTATGACAGCAGACAAATTCAAAACAACAAACTGAACATTGCATTCCATAAATTGGCATTAAAAGAAAGAAAAGAGGAAGGAAAAAGGAAAACAGAAGAAATCTGCAACTGTGTAAATACTAAGACAAGTGACTCATAATAACAACTTTAATTCCATCTAATGATGATAGCATTGGAATGTTTTCAGTTTTAATATTGAACTCTCACATCATAATTTTATAATATTCACATGATATTTGTAAATCAAAAATTGTATCTTTATAATCCGTGTGGATAAAAATTGTGCTCTTTTTAGCCAAGAAACCCCATACTATTTCTATATAAATTTGAAAGAAAACAGGTAATATTTACCCATTAGAAAAAGAGTACTTCACGATCTTTAATGGAAAGTTACTTTAACAAGTCTAGATAATCCATTACTCATTTGTATTTTGTTTATATAAAATGTAAATAAAATAAAAATAACTACAGTAAATCTTATTAACTAGCATCTATTTAATAAATTCACCAGAATAATTGCCATACCACACTTTCCTCATATACAGACCAAAGCCCTTCACATATTGACAACTCACTTTTGTTATTTCTTTTTTTTTTTTTGCAGTCTTTTCTTTTTTTTTTTCCTTTTAAATTTTTATTGCATTTTAGGTTTTGGGGTACATGTGCAGAACATGCAAGATAGTTGCATAGGTACACACATGGCAGTGTGTTTTGCTGCCTTCCTCCTCTTCACCCACACTTGGCATTTCTCCCCTGGCTATCCCTCCCCAGCCCCCCCCGCTGTCCCTCCCCCATTTCCCCCAGTAGACCCCTGTGTGTAGTAGACCCCCTCCCTGTGTCCATGTGTTCTCATTTTTCTCACCCACCTATGAGTGAGAATATGCGGTATTTCCTTTTCTGTTCTTGTGTCAGTTTACTGAGAATGATGTTCTCCAGATTCATCCATGTCCTTACAAAGGACACGAACTCATCATTTTTTATTGCTGCATAATATTCCATGGTGTATATGTGCCACATTTTCCCAGTCCAGTCTATCATTTATGGGCATTTGGGTTGGTTCCAGGCCTTTGCTATTGTAAACAGTACTGCAATGAACATTCATGTGCATGTGTCCTTATAGTAGAACGATTTATAGTCCTTTGGATAGATACCCAGTAATGGGATTGCTGGGTCAAATGGAATTTCTATTTCTAGGTCCTTGAGGAATGGCCACACTGTCTTCCACAATGGTTGAACTAATTTACACTACCACCAACAGTGTAAGAGTGTTCCTATTTCTCCACATCCTCTCCAGCATCTGTTGTCTCCAGATTTGTTAATGATCGCCATTCTAACAGGCATGAGATGGTATCTCAATGTGGTTTTGATTTGCATCTCTCTAGTGACCAGTGATGATGAGCATTTTTTCATGTGTTTGTTGACCTCATGTATGTCTTCTTTTGTAAAGTGTCTGTTCATATCCTTTGCCCATTTTTGAATGGGCTTGTTTGTTTTTTTCCTGTAATTCTGTTTGAGTTCTTTGTAAATTGTGGATATCAGCCCTTTGTCAGATGGGTAGACTGCAAAAATTTTTTTCCATTCTGTTGGTTGCCGTTTCACTCTAGTGACTGTTTCTTTTGCTGTCCAGAAGCTGTGGAGTTTGATTAGGTCCTATTTGTCTATTTTGGCTTTTGTTGCCAATGCTTTTGGTGTTTTATTCATGAAGTCCTTGCCTACTCCTATGTCCTGAATGGTTTTGCCTAGATTTTCTTCTAGGGTTTTTATGGTGCCAGGTCTTATGTTTAAGTCTTTAATCCATCTGGAGTTAATTTTAGTGTCAGGTGTCAGGAAGGGGTCCAGTTTCTGCTTTCTGTGCATGGCTAGCCAGTTTTCCCAACACCGTTTATTAAACAGGGAATCCTTTCCCCATTGCTTGTTTTTGTCTGGTTTATCAAAGATTATATGGTTGTAGATATGTTGTGTTGCCTCCAATGCCTCTGTTCTATTCCATTGATCTATATCTCTGTTTTGGTACCAGTACCATGCTGTTTTGATTACTGTAGCCTTGTAGTATAGTTTGAAGTCTGGTATTGTGATGCCTCCCGCTGTGTTGTTTTTGCTTCGAATTGACTTGGCTATGTGGGCTCTCTTTTGGTTCCATATGAAGTTCATGGTGGTTTTTTCCAGTTCTGTGAAGAAATTCAATGGTAGTTTGATGGGGATAGCATTGATTGTGTAAATTACTTTGGGCAGTATAGCCATTTTCACGATATTGATTCTTCCTAACCATGAACATGGAATGTTTCTCCATCTGTTTGTGTCCTCTCTTATTTCGTTGAGCAGTGGTTTGTAGTTTTCCTTAAAGAAAACTTTCCCCCCCCTTTTTTTTTTTTTTTTTGGCAATCAGTCATTTAATTAGATTACTGGGATTTTAAAACACCAATTTGTGAGGATAAATTCCATTTGTCAGGGCAAACACAGATCGCAGGTAGCCCTGGAGCTGTGGAATAGCTTTGATTTTTGGTAAAACTTGTGAGTCCACAGCTTTCTGATCAATCTTGCGCTGCTCTGTAATCTCATATTTCTCTTTTTCTGTATCGAAGATCTCACCTTCCTGGTGTCTGGGCTTCCGCAGCTTCTTCTTCTTGAAGTAAGCATCAGTAAGATGTTTTGGGATTTTTACATTGCTGATATCAATTTTGGTTGAGGTGGCAATGACAAATTTCTGGTGCGTTCTTCGCAGAGGAACTCAATTGAGGACCAGAGGTCCAGTCACAAGTAACAAGTCACTAGCCAGCTGCTTCAGGAAAACCACCCTCTTGCCCCTGTGGCGTCCAGTGAGGATGATCAGAATGGTCCCGGGGGTAATGCTGGCTCGCAGTTTTCTCACGTGCTGACTAAAGGGAAACTTTCCCTTACGTTCCTGGTGAGTTGTATTCCTAGGTATTTTATTTTCTTTGTAGCAATTGTGAATGGCAGTTCGTTCTTGATTTTGTTCTCTTCAAGTCTGTTATTGGTGTATAGGAATGCTTGTGATTTTTGCACATTGATTTTATATCCTGAGACTTTGCTCAAGTTGCTTATCAGTTTCAGGAGTTTTTGGGCTGAGGTGATGGCGTCTTCTAGGTATACTATCATGTCGTTCTATAAAAACAAAATTAAACAAGAGTCCAATTGGAGATACATAAGTAGTTTTAAGAACAATATCATCAATAACAAATTAGTTCATAGCTATGAACGAAGTCAAAATTGGGATAGGTGTAATATTTAGGAGGCTAATATTACATTCTTATTGCTAATGAAGGAAATTGAAACTGAAAATTGTAAACAAGCAATTAAGTAGTGTAGATGATTATAATCAGAAAAAAGAAAATATTGAGCCCTATATTGAATGATTCTCCAATTGCTTTTTATATTTATGTTCTAATAAAATATTGCATATTTATGTGACATTTTATAATTCTAACCTTGATAAAATGTTTTGATTAACCAAGCAAGAATTCCCAATTATTTTGTATAAAGGGATTTCTGTTAAATCTAAAACACGCAGGAAAATTCCACAGCTGATTATTACATAAATAATATGAGTATTTTTTCTATACAATAGTACAGTATAATTTTAGAATCAGGAAGTAGCAGTACATTTTAGATATTAAAATGTAAAAGAACTAAAGTCAACCAGCCTCACTTTTTATGCATGTATTAATGCTGAATTTTGTTTATTGTTTCTAAATAGAAGTTAAAATAGTTATCTTCTGAGATATTCCATAACATTCATTTCAATAAATAATTTGTCTAGGGTTTTTGATTACTAGAGTGTCTTTAAAATCATGTATTTATTTTTATTTACATTTAGTTTCAGCTTCTTGCTCCCCAGGTTATACCCTCGCTTCCCATCTTCTTTCTCACGTGGTTGGTATTTATCTTTGGTTATCCTTCTAATAGTTCATAGACAAAGATTGTAATTTTAGTTATTACAACCAACAATGACTACGTCTAGAAAAAAAAAAGAAGACAATGTAACTTATCTTTGTCTGTTTTGTGTTAGGTAACCACACATTGCACCTCAACCCTCTCTCTCCACAAACATCTCTACACATGTATTTTATTCAAAAATGTGTCAATAGATTCCTTCAAATTTATCATTTTCTAGTGCAATGACAATGATTTGATTTAGACTAATTTAAATGTATTATTGTGATTGAGATATAAACATTTGTTGATCTAAGGATCTAAGGAACTATGCTGGTTGTTATCAAGAAAAGTAACTGAATATTTTGTGTGTAGACCGCCAACAATATCTACTAAAACTGAGTGTACCTGCCTTAGCCACCTGTTATTAAAATTCTTAAATGATTTAATGAAACCAAAGCTCAAGTAATATTGAAGTGATGCAGGTTTTATATAGAATAATCTCAGCTACCGAAAAGGGGGAAATCTAAAGAAAATGTAAAAGAGACCAGAAAATAATCTAAACAAGTATTTAGCATTGCAGTGAAGGATAGATGATGAAACAGAATACTATTTGACAGGAAGTTCTATTGTGTAATCTGGTAATGCATATTCAGAAGTACTGCTCAGTAGGTAACATCAGAAAAGGATGGATGTTAGGACAGGTTTCAAAACTCCTCTGATTAAAATAGGGAACAAGTCAGCATACATTAGCAAACAGTTCCAGATAAACAAGGGATCTTGAAGTCACTATTTCAAATCTGGAAACAGGCAAAGGAGAGCATGGAAGAAATTTAATTTTTGACTGCTGGTAATGAAACGACAAGTAATCTTATTGATTTATAATAAAGGTAAAAGTTAAGGAATAAGCAATTTGGATATGACATTGAGCAAAGTAAGATCTTTAAGTGATCTCTAATAAGGGACGCAACAGATTGAAGAATCTGGATTAGAAATGAATCTGAAACTTGGGGTTATATGACCATAACTAGAGAATAAATTACTTATAGAAAAGAAGAAAATCCCTGATAGTCCCTGAAATGTGAGAGAATATGATAGGTATAGGCTAGAGAAGAAAAGCTCAGAAAATTTTCAGTCTTAAAAAGGTTTATTGGTTTAATTCTGGATAATTTATTTGGAAACACTGAAAAAATAATGGCGATATAAAGGGTTATATATACACATGTAAACACACACATCTAAACATACACACACATAACATACATGTATTTGTTTCCCCAAGTGTAATTTCTCTTTAAATGTACATTTGGCTTCTCTGGATAGTAGTGTTTATAAACAGATTTTGGAGAAATGTCATTTCTTTCTTACAATATTGTAATGTGTAACAGTTTATGATATATAGGAGTTTTTCCTTCAGAGAAAATTGAACATTCACAAAAGATGCTTGAATAGATTTTTGACATACCTCAATTATATAGTCCATTCACAGCACATGAATTCCACCCCATAATAGAGTATGATGTAGTTGCAAGATTTGTCATCTCCTTCAGACAAATATCAATTTAATAATTAGTTCAACTGTTAGAAATATATTTAATGATTATATATTTACTTATATATATTTATATAATATATAAATATATATTCAGTATATAATATTAAGTATATTACATACAAGTTAATATATATTTACATATTTGCTTAATAAATGATTCAATATATTCATAAAGTAAATGTTTACTCTTAAACATTGTTACACACTGGGGTCTATTGGGGAGAATAGGGGAGGGACAGTGGGGAGTGGGTAGCTGGGGAGGGATAGCATGGGGAGAAATGCCAGATGTGTGTGAAGGGGAGGAAGGCAGCAAATCACACTGCCACGTGTGTACCTATGCAACTATCTTGCATGTTCTGCACATGTACCCCAAAACCTAAAATGTAATTAAAAAAAAAACATTGTTACTTAAACAAAATTAAAACTTTTCATGTTTTGGGAATAATCTCTTTTATATTGATGTTTTATTAGTTCATTTGAATATCCTATTATAAAGGTATACCAAACACTCTGGAAAATTTTCACATAGAACTACTCATGTTTATCTCAAAACATTAAAAAATGAAGATGCAACTTGATATAAAACATATAAAATAAAATTAATATACTACAGTACAAAAATTATAATACAAAAAGAATATAGCTCTCTTAAAATCAACTATGAAAACATTTATTTTTCTCCTTATATCAAGTGTCAATATAGTTACTGGGAATTGAAGATGATATACAATTCTGAATTTTCTGACATTCTAAGAATAGTGAAGACCAAAGGGCTCTTAGACATCAATAATCTTTAAATACACAACACCACCACCCTGGCCACAAAAGAGCAAATCAGAGAAAATTGCAGGGCTGTTGTTTACAGGCATAGCAATGGCCTAGGTGCTGCCACAGAAGAGTTCTGCTTAATAGAGCTGGACTATCTTGGTTCCTGACTGGAACACACTCAGATCCTTCTTCATATGTGAGGTGATCGCAGAGAATGGGACACAAGTGAAGGAAGGAGCCCAAAGCTGGCAGATACACAAGCAAGAGATGCTGAGCAGCAGCCATGCCAAAGAGAAAGACGCACAGAACCCAACAGATGGAGAGAGAGAGATTTACTCTATCAGAAGGAGCAGTTACGGTTAAAAGCAGACGGGACTTCTGAGTCACTCTAACAGCAGAAGCAACGTTGCTGCAGCTGGAGGCAATGTGCTCTGCCTGCTGAGGAAACAAGAGGATGTCCAGATCATCCAGTGGCCCCTGAAGATACTGCTGCAATTTGAGAGAGCTGCTTTGTATCCAAACGATCTTCCTGACTTGAAGTTTCAATGTGAGGTGGTCAAAGCCATGTTCTATTTTTGGTTGTGCTCTGATAATAAATCCCTATCAACTTAAACAACTTATGTGAGTCTGCTTCTTGCAGCCTAAAGAGTAATACATCAATATTTAATTATTTGTGATCTACACCTTTTCTCATATGACACAGTAAAAATTGTAACTGAAAAACTGTAAACACTAAAGCTGTTAAAATAGAAATTGCAAAATTCAAGTTAGGGAGGAACATATTTTTACCAACTTAAGGACTAATCTCATTTCTAAATTTAAACACTACTTAACTCGAAACGTCTGGTAAGCAGAGAAAACAACAGACATCTGATGAGGTAAGAAAGTCTATAGAATCCTTATTATCTCATAAAAAACAATATTTGCTTTTCAAAAAAAGGCACCAGTTTTGCTTATGGTAACTTTTCAGGTGCAAAGTGATGTTATGCAAGCAGCATTAAATCAAAGTTATAAGTGATGTTTTTAACAGAAAGTTTATAGCAAATCCAGAAGTTCTCTAAAACGACCTTTTCCTGTGATCATCCATGATAAAAGACAAGGAAATTGTATGAAAACCACATTGTCTGTTTTCAATTCTCCCTGTAGTTTGGTCTCCCATTCTATTGTCTCTAAAAGGTATTTTGGAACACATACATTTTTCCATATTTAAATGTTGAACAGTGCTATGCTTTATATTGCTATACCTTCCTTTCCTAGTTTTAAGTTACTTAATAAAATTTGCCTAACCTCCTGACTCATGCTTTTGTTCGTCTGCCTAAACTTGACTTTCCTATTCCAGTATATTTTCTCTCAGACATGTCATTTCCCTTGTTTTAATATATAGATCTAGCTCCCTCCGAAAGTCATTGTCAAAAAGAAACAATACTTCAAACTGTGCAATTTAAGATGTTCAATATATCAAAAATAAAATAGCACAACTAAAAGGATGATAAAAAATAAATCAACTAAGATATTAAGGACAATGCAAACATTCTGACAAATGATACAAATTATCCATTACTGATGACTAGCTGGATTTCTTTACTAAAAGTCTAATGCATATTTTCAAAACTGTCATATAAAGATTCTATTTGAATTATACGAAGTCTCTTTAAGGACAGGTAATGATAATTCTTTGATTTTTAGTGCAGCCATAGGCGGTTATGACTAAGAGACTGTTATAAGTCTGAGAGACTATTACAATTAAAAAATATTCCTTTTTCTTATTTTAGCTATATGTTTCCAAACCTCTTACTACCCAATTTAGGTGCTAATATCTGATTTCCAATGCAGTCTTTATGTACTGGGTGTGGGGTGGGTGTGATGGTTAATTTTAGGTATCAGTGTAACTGGGTTAAGGGATACCTACATTGTTGGCAAATAATTATTACTGGGTATGTCTGTGATGCTCTTAAAAAATGTGTATTTTTGCTGGACAAGCACTCCTAAAGAGTAGTCAGTCTGAAAGAGATGGCAGAAAGGGAGGTCTAGATATAACACTTTTAAGATAGTTTTGGGGGAAAGCTAAAAGATGGGAGAAGGAATTGGAACACCGAATAACATTTACTTTTTATGGTGGCAAAATGGAAAGGAGAAATGCTTAGGAATGTCCTTAATCATGGTCAGGAATAGAGAGCAGTTAAAAGCACTAACTTAATGTAAAAAACAGGGGTGAAAGGAGAGTTGCTTGATTTGAAACCTCCAGGAGATTAAGGAGTAACTGACTCTTAAAATAACTCACCTACAACATAGATTATTGCCAACTTCAGAGATCTTGATGCTTTATTTATATCTTCAAATCAGAATGTGTCTAGTTGGTTTGGTAAGCAGCAACCCTTATACCTAGAAAAATATAAATATACATTTCAATAATGTCTTATTTAATATAACATGGGCTGAGCAGTAAAGACTTTTATAACATGCTATAATTAAAGGTTTTTAAATTTTTATTTTTTTATACTGCTTATGATAATATAACTTAATTGCTACCTTCCTCACATGTAAAGCTGTTTTACTGAGTTTAAAAATGAAAGCAAGTACTTAAAGTTGAAATAGAAACAGAATATATAAAACATATCCTATACATAAATCATCCACATTAAAAATTTAGTATTATTTCTTTAGAATTAAAATTATAACTTTTTTTTAAATTTTATTGCATTTTAGGTTTCGGGGTACATGTGCAGAACGTGCAAGATAGTTGCATAGGTACACACATGGCAGTGTGTTTTGCTGCCTTCCTCCTTTAGCAGGTTGTGGTTTTATTTTCTTCATACTTTTGATATTCTCATAATTTATCTTTTTTTGATGTTTCTGTTTTTTTTCTTGTCCGGGAAACATTTGTTGACAAATGCATTTGCTGTATACAGCACTGCCTCTTTATCCTTAAGGAATACGTTCCATGAATCCCTTGGGATTCCTGAAACCACAAATAGTACTAACCTTAAACACCATGGTTTTCCTATGCATACATAGTTATGATAAAGTTTAATTTATAAATTAGACACAGCAAGAGATTAACAGCAATAAATAAAAATAAAAGAGATCAAACTTTCACAAAAGTTGTGCAAATGTGTTATCTCTCTTTTTCTCTCAAATATCTTATTGTGCAGTACTCATGTATTTTCACACTGTGGTTGACCACAGGTAACTGAAACTTTGGAAACTGAAACAATGAATAAGGGAGACTACTGCATATTACCGTATATACAGGGATGTTAAATAGCCTGAAGGTATTGCCTAATCAAGTTTCTAGACAAATGGCTTTCCATTCATTCAAGCCCAAGGCCATGAATATGCAAGACAAAAATCAGGCAGACTACAGCCAGTCTCCCTTATTCATAAATAGTTTGTCTCACTCTGACTTAGACTTTCCTTCCAACAGACCTCAAGTTCACCGAGGCTATGCGAAAGTCTTCCCTCCTGACCTGCTCTACGCTCCAACTCTTTGATTCCTTTGCATGATCTTTGTTATTATACAAAGTGACCAAGCAATTGGACATGCACAATTATTAAGATATTTTTGGTACTGATTTTGGCACCAATTTAGCATATAGTGAGAATAGATCTCTTCGACCACAACTTTGCTACCATGCTGTGATAAAATCAAGTCTCAGACAGGAGGCCACTATAAATACTGTTGTTTCTTAAACATCATTTAGCAGCAACACAAAATAGCTTTTCTGTGTGATTTCAGCACCTTTCCAGATCTCTCCTTTTTTCAGGATCAAGTTCTCTGACCCAAACTGAAAGCTAACAATATTCCAGTGGCAGCATTCACTATAATATTAAACATTATATCTATGAAATATTGCAAACATACATTCAGCATCAGGCAATCAAAATTCCCCACACAGGTCAGTTATCATGCACTATTTAAGGAAAGATAAAAATAAAGATTTTTCTTACTTTTCAAAGCTTGTTCATGAAAATGTGAAAGCTTTCTCTTCCTAGAATATTTTAGTCAACCTATTTATTTGGATGCCAGTAATTTTGCCAATGAAAGTACATTTCTAATAGTTATGAAACCTCTGGCAGTGGTCAAGATATCTCTGAAGTGTAGACTTTTAACTGACATTCTCAATGTATGCATTGATGTTTCGGGTATATCTCCATCTCTAGCAGACAAGACAAGAACTTACACATGTTCATCTTTATGGCAAGTACACACTGGACGATTTTCTAGTAAATTACCAATTATTTAGTAGTTTTCCACACTTTAAAATCTCTCTCTCTCTGGAACTTAGCTTCCTGCATATTTCCCGCAACATTGATATGTATGGGATACTGGCACATGCTATTCTGCTTAGGTATCTCTGTCTGATTTGGAAGGAAGGATAAGATGGAAAGAAATTGTGGTTGAGATAGCTGGTAATCATTAGATTCGTTTATCCTCGTGTTTCTGGGAATATGGACAAACTTTCCATCCCCCATTCCAGTTAAGATATAGCCATGCCACTAGCCAAGGAGCTGTGAGTGGAAACTGCAGTTGTGAAATTTACAAGCGTTTTTTATCCTTTTTCTGATAGCTACTCTTTCCCTTCAAAAATTATTCAGACAAAAACAAGTTTCAATTATATATGTTCATCAGTCTTAATCTCTACCTTTATTTCACCAGTTACTTTTGTTCTACGTTTTTTTAAAAAAACTGGTTCATTTTCTTCTCCATTGTGCTGAAGTAAAAACAATTTCAACTAGAAGAGGCTTTTGCTTAAAATAACTTCATAATGACAATTTGCTGACTTTCTCATATAAAAACAATTACATGATACCTCAGGAGTTAGAAAATGAGTATGGTACAGAATCTACAAATTTCATCAGCTAACTTCTCCAGTATTCCAGTTACCATGCTTTTCCTAAGGCAAATTTACATCTCTGTAATACTTATAATAAGACATTTTACTTTAATATCATAGGATTTATGGACACACACACATAGATATAAATTTATAAAAACTATATAGTCTCAGTTTTTTTCAATACTTCTACAAGGCAGTAGTTAAGTCAGGGAAATCTATAGAAACTATAATACCTAAAGCAAATTTTTTTGCAGCAAATATTCATAGGATATCTATGTGTGCAGTAATCTGAAATAGCTTTTTTGTTTAAGGTTTTGCTCAGTCTTACCCTAGAATTATAAAGACAAAAAATGTGCCACCAAGTGTGTACAGTGTCAGTCATGTATTCATTTAGTTTTAAAAACTTCCAGACACCTGAGTGTTAAGTGCTAGTCACAATAGAAATAGATTGCGTGGACAAATGATTAATCTTAGAGACAAATTCTTGAGGTGAACCAAGACAGAAGTAAAACCTGATTTTGTTGATAACTCTTATTTTTCATATTATTCCAGTGTTGGATTGTAATTTTTAATGCTTTCTTATAGTGTGCATTTATCAGTTTTACTGGTTCTCTGGCTTTCCCAAAACTACTTTACTTTTTCTTTCTTTTGCTTAATTTTATTTTATAATTTATTTTATTATACTTTAAGTTCTTGGGTACATGTGCAGATTGTGCAGTATTATTACATAGATATACACATGCCATGGTGATCTGCTGCCTCCATCTCTCCATTGCCTACATTAGGTATTTCTCCTAATGTTATCCCTACCCAATCCCCCCTACCCTCTACTGTCCCTCCCCTAGCTCTCTCAGCCCCCAACACGCCCTGGTATGTGATGTTCCCCTCCCTGTGTCCCTGTGTTCTCATTGTTCAACACCCACTTATGAGTGAGAACATGCAGTGTTTGGTTTTCTGTTCTTGTATTAGTTTGCTGGGAATGATGGCTTCCAACTTCATGTCCCTGCAAAGAACATGAACTCATCCTTTTATATGGCTACATAGTATTCCATGGTATATATGTGCCACATTTTCATTAGTTCAACCATTATGGAAAACAGTGTGGGCATTTGGGTTGGTTCCAAGTCTTTGCTATTGTAAACAGTGCCTCAATGAATGTATGTGTGCATGTGTCTTTAAAACAGAATGATTTATAATCCTTTAGGTATATACCCAATAATGGGATTGCTGGGTCAAATGGTATTTCTATTTCTAGATCCTTGAGGAATTGCCACACTGTTTTCCATAATGGTTGAACTAATTTACAGTCCCACCAACAGTGTAAAAGCATTCCTATTTGTCCACATCCTCTTCAGCATCTGTTGTCTCCAGATTTTTTAGTGATCACCATTCTAACTGATGTGAGATGATATCTCAATGTAGTTTTGATTTGCATTTCTCTAATGACCAGTGATGAGCATTTTTTCATTGTTTGTTGGCCACATAAATGTCTTCTTTTGAAAAGCATCTGTTCATATCTTTCACCCACTTTTTGATGGGGTTGTTTTTTTCTTGTAAATTTGTTTAAGTTGTTTGTAGATTCTGGATATTAGCCCCTTGTCAGATGGGTAGATTGCAAAAATTTTTTCCCAATATTTTGGTTGCCAGTTCACTCTAATGATTTCTTTTTTTTTTTTTTTTTTGCTGTGCAAAAGCTCTTAAGTTTAATTAGATCCCATTTGTCTATTTTGGCTTTTATTGCCATTGCTCTTGGTATGTTGGTCATGAAGTCCTTTCCCATGCCTATGTCCTGAATTATATTGCTTATGTTTTCTTGTAGGGTTTTTATGATGTTAGGTCTTATGTTTAAATCTTTAATCCATCTGGAGCTAATTTTTATATAAGGTGTAAGGAAGAGATCCAGTTTTATCTTTCTTCATATAGCTAGCCAGTTCTTCCAACACCATTTATTAAATAGGGAATCCTTTCCCCATTGCTTGTTTTTGTCAGGTTTCATAACGATCAGATGGCTGTAGATTTGTGGTGCTACTTCTGGGGCCTTTGTTCTTTTCTATAGGTCAATATCTCTGTTTTCGTACCTGTACCATGCAGCCTTGTAGTATAGTTTGAAGTCAGGTAGCATGATGCCTCCAGCTTTTTTTTTTTTCCCCCCCTTAGGATTGTCTCAGCTATGTGGGCTCTGTTTTGGTTCCATATGAAGTTTAAGGTGGTTTTTTTTTCCATTTCTGTGTAGAAGGTCAATGGTAGCTTGATGGGGATAGCATTGAATTTATAAATTACTTTGGGCAGTATGGCCATTTTCACAATATTGATTCTTCCTAACCATTAGCATGGAACATTTTTCCATCTGTTTGTGTCCTCTCTTATTCTCCTTGAAGAGGTCTCTCACGTCCCTTGTTAGTTGTATCTCCTTAGGATGATAAGCAACTTCCACAAAGTCTCAGAATACAAAATCAATGTGCAAAAATCACAGGCATTCCTACACACCAGTAACAAACAGCGCCAAATCATGAGCAAACTCCCATTCACAATTGCTACAAAGATAATAAAATATCTTTTGCTTATTTTTAGAACAAAAAATATTTTTAGATCTGATACATGGGCACTGAGTGTCCAAAGGACTTAATACAAACACAAGGAAAATACTCCATATATGAAATTTGTTTCACTTGAGGTATTTTGTTTAGGTTATTTACATTTCTTTCTGATAATTTTCTTGGAAAGGGAGCATAAGGTATAAAAATTTGGGTAAGTAGCTTGTCAAACAATGGTTTTATGCCCTCTCCATTTATCAGTAGCTTGGTATGTACTTCTAGATTTACTATCATATTTCTTCAGAATGTTTTGGTTTTGTATTTCCTAAAACATACTTTTTATGATATTTTTAAGAAATCATCTTCCTTCTGTTTTCTGTCTTTTTCTTTTGGTTCTGCTCTTCTATTTCTTTGACTTCTATTTGTTCTGGCAATTTTGACTGTCGACATTGATTCTATTCTGTCTACATTGATTCTCATTTATATTTTTCATATGAGAAGTTTTCCTTGAATATTTGGTGATTAATGGCTTTTGTTACTATTAATCAGTAAGACATCAAAGATTGAAATAAAGCTCTTATAAGCCTTGACAGGGCTTTGACTAGTGGAAGCTATGACCTGAATGTTTGTGTCTTCCCTACTGCCTCCAAATTTGTATGTGAAATTCAGGATGATGGTATTAGGAAGTAGTGCTTTTGACAGGTGTTTAGCATATGAAGGCACAGCTCTCATGAATAGGATTATAGGATTATTGTAAGAGAGATCTCAGAGTGGTAGCTGGCCACTTCTACATGTGAAAACACAGTGAGATGTTGCTATCTATGAACCAGAAAATGAATCTCCGCCAAACAAGGAATTTAATGGTACCTTGTTCATGGACTATCCAGCACCAGAATGGTGAAAAATAACTTTGTTTATAATCCACCTGGTTTATGGCATTTTGTTTTAGCAGCAACAAATGGACTAAAACAGTGGATCTCCTTATATTATTATTGGGCAGGTACACACAAACTTCTTTGAAGGATCTGCAAATATAGGTATCTGTATAATCATTTTGGATAGTCAGATTATCCAAGGAACAATATTCCAATTTTCGATCTGAGAAGGTAAAACCCTACCTCTTGTTGTTTTGAGAACTTTGGGGAAGTAGTTGACAATGGTTTTCATCCTCAACTGACTGTCCTTTAATAAGGTGATTAATGCTGCCCTTAGCTTGGTGACTATGATTTGTTTGTTTCAACTTCCCCGAGAATGTGTATCTCACCCTTGGCTAGAAGGGAGAAGAGTTAGTGGTCCAGAGCAAGGCATGGGCAACAACATTTCTGGGTCTGTTTCATCGGTTCTTCCATATTAGGTACACCTTCTTCATGTGAGTACATTACAGGTATCCCGTGTCTCCAATTTCTCAGCATTTGGGGAAGGGTTACAAAGAGGCAATTATTTAACTTTGTTGGCATCTCTCCTTTAATATAGGTTTAGATTTCAATTTCATGTTAATTTCAATAGCCTATAAACCTTCTATTTTATAAGAAAAAATAATTTTTTTTTAATTTACTTATTGGAATGTGTAGAGAAAACATGTGTGAACATTATGTCCTGTTTTAAATGCCCTGCTTATTTATTTATTTTGACAAAATTTTTAAGATGAGAATCCCTGTAGTTTTATGACTAGATATAATTTTTTTATGCTGAACCACATTCTTCAACTTTCTTTTTACACTGGCGTCCAGAATTGACCTGTATTTTATTTTCTATATTTCAGTTGCTTTATGCCCTATTTTAATGGTTCATGCTCACTTAAATATGTTTATTCTTTCAACAAATTATATTTGCTGTAGGCATAAACAAATACAATATATATCTTTGAGAAACTGTCTATATAATTAAGCCCAAGTCCTGGAACTAAATCTCTTATAGACTTTTTTAATCATTTCGTTTTGAAAGACTGAAAAAAAATGTGATTTCAGTTTCTTCCTCAGGCCCTCTGTGATGTCACGTAAAATTTCACAGTATCCTTACTTTTACTGGTTAGAAATGAGCCTAATCTTTAAGAAACGTATTTCATGTTTAGGTTCCTCTTGCAGTAGCCAGGCCAGATTCATGTGCTGTATCTAAACACACCCAGTAGTACCAAAGTTGCTTTGTTTGGAGAAAGTCGGTTACATTGATCCTTTAACTGGTGAAGTTGGTTCCCTATGTTGAGTAAAGAGTGGGATAAGGAAAACCTGCAGATAGTGAAACTAATAACACTGCCATTATTGTATTGTCTAGTAAACTTTGGTGAGAGTTTAGAGCAAGGGTTGGCAAGCATACCATGGCTCAAATCTTGTGGGAAACCTGTTATATAAATAAAGTTTTATTGAACTATCATCATGCCATTTGTTTATGCATTGTCAGTGGCTGCTTTTGTATTAAAATGGCAGCAAGAGAGACTGCTCTCTTCAGAGCAGAAACTGTTGACTATCATAATCAGTTTGTTGATTCCTGAAGAGGAAAGATACACAAGGAAGCAGAATGAATAGTCTTTAGCTCTTGATGTTGTGTTTTAGCTAAAGGTTCTAAAATAAATCACTAACTAGAATAAGTGAGTGGATGTGAATGAAGTATGTGTTGAGCATGAAAATATCTTCCCTTGAAGACTTCAACTTCGGGGAGTATAATTGATCAAGGGCTCTAGTACTGTTTTCAGAAATCAAATGATTGAGTTTTCTCTGAGCCTATGAGACCACAGTACCCAAAAGACGCTCCAAGCCAGAGATGAAAATGACAAGGATAATACAACAGCGTATTTCTGCAAATCTCAGGACTCCTCTGATGGCTGACTCCCAGATTCCGCTTTGGTCTTTCCCAAGTTTCCTCAATATTCATGGTAGTCTATGTGGCTTGCTCCTGAAGCAGGAGCCTGTGAAACAGAGTAAGACTAGCATCAAACTTTGAAAGTTTTCCTAGCCTTTTCTTAATTCTTCCACATTTCTCTCATAGGCATTTTCCCTAATACAATCCTTTTATATGAAACCTGTGTTAGTGGACCTAGAATAAAACAAGTGCTTGCAGGATTCCCAGTTAGAAATGTCAAATACATTCCTTGTGCTTTTATTTAGGTCTTTGGAGCTTAGAAAGTGTTTCCAAGACATATATTATATGAGATCTTCAGCATAAAGTCACTCCTAGGTGAGTCCATTATCCATAGTAATACCAGTCGGAGATATAGGATGCTATGGTTTGAATATACTTACTTGATGATGTTTGAAAGGGATGGCTCTAATATCACTTGCCAAAACTGGCAAGATACTTTTAAAAGATTTGTATCTTTTCTGTTTTTTTTTTTTTTTTTTTTTTTGAGACAGGATCTTACTCTGTCATCCAGTGCAGTAGCATGATCATAGCTCACTGCAGCCTGGACTTCCTGGCTCAGATGCTCCTCCCATCTCAGCCTCCTGAGTATTTGGGACTACAGGCATGTACTGCCACACCCAACTATTTCTTTTTTAATTTTATGTAGAGATGGGATTTTACTCTGTTGCTCAGACCTGGGCTCAGGCCGTCTTCTCATCTCAACTTCCCAAAGTGCTGAGATTACAGTCATGAGCCACCTCATTTGGCAAAGATATCTCAAAAGGGAAGCGAATGAATTTAACAAATTTTCTAAAATAATTACTCTAAGAAAGGGGAGATCAGGAGCCTAAAGTTAAAAAGAAGCCTGGTCAAAGTTTAGTCTAATAAGGGAAGCATTAAAGCCTTTTTCATCAGGAGCATCACAGGAGTATAGAATCAAGTTAATGATTGATACATTGGTAAGCCAATGCTGTAAGTATCTGCTTTTCAATAGTCACTACACAGACTTCTGTAAAAGAGGTGCTCAGGAGCAAAAGAAAACAGGTCCAACTTTTAACCCTCATAGTCAGGGGCAAGTCCGATTTTGAGAATTGCGTAGTGTTTCTCAATTGGATCAGCTTCCTACTCAGCTATAGGGGTCTAGTGTCTGGGTTGAAGTAAAGCTATAAGAATGATTGCACAATTCTCTGTGAAATGTTGGGTTTAAGCAGCCTTGTTCAGTGGTGGGTAGGCCCTCATCAGAACACCATCAGAAGCCCAGTGGTGAGGGCAGAAGGGGAATCATGAGAATCAAACTGCAGAAATGTCCAGCAGCAATAAGACTCCATGGGTTCTACGATACACCGAATAAAAGAAGTGCAAAGGCCACTAAAGGTAGTAAAAGTAGTAACAATCATCATGTATTGACAGACCTATCAGTTTATATGGAAAACTATATACAATTAAATAACAAGAGCCATACTACATGGGTTACTAGTTCCAATACTTGTAGGATATGTGATTCAAAAATATCAAAAAGCAATTATTGTATTCTGAATGATGGAGAGTAAAATATTGAGCATCTCTTGTGAGAATTGATAGCAAACACATTTAGTGATTACTGGACGGATCCATCATTCAAAAATGTATTTAATCCATACAACCACTAGAGAGATGGTACATATCTTATTCCCATTTACAGATAAGAAAAGAGCTTCAGAAGTTACATGACACATAGATAACTGAGGGAAGTTAACAGTGGGCTGAGGCAGGAGAATTGCTTGAACCCAGGGGACAGAGGTTGCAGTGAGCCGAGATCGCGCTACTGCACTCCAGCCTGGGTGACAGAGTGAGACCCCGTCTCAAAAAAAAAAAAAAAAAAGAAAACTGAGGAAAGTTAAGTCACTATCACATGTTGCTATATAGATTTGAAATAACTAATGTTAAATAAAATTAAATGTTCAGTTCTTTAGTCAAGCTACCCATCTTTCAAACACTTTATATCGCAAGTGGCAAATGACTACCATAGTGGGCAGTGCGCACTAAGCATTTCTAACTTCTTTGAAAGTGTGAGTGGACAGCACTGCGAGAGCCCAGAAGAATTCTACCTTGGCACAATAAAAAGAGCAGTGTCTAACACATAATAGGGTTTAATACGGGTTTGTCTCTTTTTGTTCTTTAAAGAAAAATGAGCTTTTCTTTCAATGAAATTCTTTTTTTCTAATTTTAATATTTATTTATTTTTTTGAGATGGAGTTTTGCTCTGTTGCCCAGGCTGGAGTGTAGTGGTGTGATCTTGGCTCACTGCAACCTCCACCTCCTGGGTTCAAGCGATTCTCCTTGTCTCATTCTCCCTAGGAGCTAGTACTACAGGCTCCCACCACCACACCTGGCTAATTGTATTTATAGTAGAGATGGGGTTTCACCCGTGTTGGCCAGGCTGGTCTCGAACTCCTGATCTCAAGTGATCAACCCTCCTCGGCCTCCCAACATGCTGGGATTATAGGCATGAGCCACTGTGCTGAGCCTTCTTTCAATGAAATTCTTCAAAGAATAAGTAATTTACATTTTCAGCCCTCAATATTGTACTGAAAGAGAAAATTCAGGTTAACTGTAAAACCTAGTTCATAAATGTTTCCTGAGAATGCAAAACTGGAGCATTATTTTTAACTTGGATAAGAGTCAACAGCTAATAGCAAGCAGTGACTTTTAATCTGGTTCTCCTCCTCATGCTCCAGAACAAAATAAACTTTTGTCAAATATTTTATTCAAAGATTCTATAATTTCATCATGCAACATCTTCCAAACATTGCTTTTTCCGTTATTATAACGTGAAATTCCTACTATCTGTCTCATCATGTTTGATTTTTGTATTTCAGGAAATTGTGTTTGTTCAGCTATTTGCTAGCAGAGCTAAATATAAGTTTGCTTGAAAATTGAATTACAGAAGAGCTTTTTTTTTTTCTAGTAAGGATTCTGATCTGTAAAAGCCAAATAAGAAATATTTTAGGTCAAATTCTAGTTCAGTCATGAAGTCTCTCTCTGGGCTCAGCAATTTTTTATCAAAGGCAATACATTTAAATTTTTAGTACACTGAAATAATTTTTCCTATATCTATATTTTAAATTCTTCCCTAAATTTCTGACTGCTTATTAACCTAATTTTGTAATTTGAGATAATTTCCTGAGATATCATTTATTAGGTAAAATTTGGGCAGTCAATAACACTATTAGCACATTAATTAAGTTTAACTGGGCCTTTAGTTAAGCAAATAACTTTGCTTGTTGTGTAGTTACACTTCTAAGAAGTCAAACTGAATTTGATTTTAACAAAGAATGTAGGGATTGTATTATTAATTGTTTTCCTTTTGAAATCAATTAGTCTGAACATGGAAAAAATGACAAATTGAATATGAACTGGCGTGGCTATACCAAGCAATAAAATCCTATCTCCTCAGACTATTGACATGATCTGTGGCAACCTCAATTTAAACATTAGCTTGTGTTAAGTGGTTGTAATGCATACTGAAAAATGACAAGGAATAGGACTCTGAAAAGAAATTCATTCAGATGGGGTAAAATTTGTCTTAGTTCCCTTGTACTGCCCAAAAAAAAAAAAATTCTAGAGTCTAGGTAATTTATAAGAACAGAACTTTATTTTCTCACAGTTCTAGAGGCTGGGAAGTTGAAGATCAAGTCACCAACAAGTCTGATGTCCAGTTAGGGCTGCTTTCTCTGCTTTCAACATGGTGTGTTATTGCTATGTCCTCAACGTCCTCACATGGGAGAAAGCCAGGGGCAAAGGAGCTGATCTGCATGAAACTTCCTTTAGAAGGGCCTTAATCTCATTCTTGAGGGGAAAATCTTTCATGTCCTAATCACCTCTTAACTCCACATTTCTTTTTTATTTTTATTTGTTTGTTTGTTTATTTATTTATTTATTTATTTATTTATTTATTTTGAGACAGAGTCTCTATCTGTCCCCCAGTCTGGAATGCAGTGGCACCATCTCGGCTCACTGCAGCCTCCACCTCCCAGGTTCAAGTGATTATCCTGCCTCAGCCTCCCCAAGTAGCTGGGACTACAGGCATGTACTATCATGCCTGGCTAATTTTCATAGTTTTAGTAGAGATAGGTTTTCACCATGTTGTCCAGGCTCATCTCACACTCCTGACCTCAAGTGATCTGCCCACCTTGGCCTCTCAACGTGCTGAGATTACAGGTGTTAGCCACCATGCTCGGCAACTGCCACACTTCCTATTCCAACATATTGGCCATTGAGTTTTAACACCTGAATTTTAAAGGGGATCCATTCAACCCATAGCAGTAAATATTAATAAATGCAGTTATGGCAGCAATTTTTAATTTCCATACAACCCTAAAGAAGTTACCAACATAACATTTACACTTGTGGTGCACTGATGGGAAAAAACCTTAGAAACTACCACTCATCCCTCTTGAATTTGAATAAAAAGCAATGTTATTTTTAAATGATATTTTTACTTGTTGAGAACTATTTTTTAAAAATCAAAAACCTAACAAGGGTTTTCTTTGGCTTTGTGCTTTCACTGTGTAGAACACAGCTATATTAAAAGAAAAAGTTGCTGCAAATATGATCAGCTTCAATCCAATGTTTTCAATATCACCAAATGTCTTCTCCTTATCAATTATGGAATAAAAATAATTTAATAACCTATTAGAGCCTAGGTACAAAGTTGTCTTTGTTTCAAAAACAGATTATATTGTTCTCCAATGCCAAAAATAAAACTATATTGTACAACTGTATCTGTTAACTAATGCTGATCATCTAAATCTTATTTTATATTTAAACATCTAATTTTCTGTTTATCAGTATGTTTTCCATGTGTTTATAGTTTTTTCAATAGCAATAATAAAAAGAGAGAGCAAATATGCCTTTGCAAGGAAATATTTAATTTCCTGCTAGAATAGCCTCATGGGAATATCAAGGCAGTAGGAATGCTTTTGTAGCTTTACTATCTTGAACTATATGAAAGCAAATAGCGGAAACTATTGGTAAAAGTTCCCTTTACCTCAGTCTGAAATTACTTAAAAAATATATTGCCGAAAGGAGTCTTTAAGGTTTCACAGCCTAACATTCTGCTTCTATAAATAAAAACATTGGCTGGGCATGCTGGTTCAAACCAGTAGTCACAGAACTTTGGGAGGCTGAGGCAGGAGGATTGGTCAAGGCCAGGAGTTCCAGACCAGTCTGGGTAACAAAGTGAGACCCCTTCTTTACCAAAAAAGAAAGAGAGAGAGAGAGAAGAAGATTAGCTGACTGCAGTGACATGTGCTTGCAATACTAGCTACTCTTGAGGCTGAGGGAGGAGGATCACTTGTACCCACGAGCTTGAGGCTGCAGTGGGTTACAATCACACAATTCACTCCAGCCTGGGCAACAGAGACCCTGCCTAAAAATAGTAATAATAATAATAATAATAATGATAAAAATACTGAGGCCAGTAAGCTTAAATTATTTTAAGATTGTAAATGCATTTATTATTTTCAATCCTTCCTACTTAAAAGGGAATAAACATTTGTAGAAATATACATTTTCCAAGTTCTGGTGTACAAGAAAAATGGAATAATTATGCAGAAGTTATTTGATGCCATAACTGACTATAAACCTAATTTTCTAAGTTAGCAGTTGATACATTTTTGAAGGAAAGGGAGCTATAAAACATTTTTAGGTGACTTTGGCAACAACCATCATTATCATTCATAGCAGCGTTTGTGCAGAGTCTGGAAGATGGTCAATCAGATGTAACCTTTTCCCAAGTACAGCCATCCTATCAAAATCTAGCATATATTTGGGTGAAAGAAATGTTTTCGCCCTTTCAAGGTTCATATTTGCATGAAATTCTTAATTGTAGTATAAGTTCCTTTTCTCCTTTGCCACACTAAGGAATGTCCTGTTCAATTTCAAGGAAAGGACAATACTTTAAGATCCCATATCCATTAATAAGTACAATAAATTATTTATACATTTCACAGCACAAGATGGGAAGTTAGCATCAATTCTTCTAAAACACTAAGTAAAATATAAAATAAAATGTTTTTATACATCTCAGTAAGAAGAGTAGAGCCCTAAACCATGAAAATTATGTAGCCAGGTTTTTAATGTGACATTGAAGAAAGGCCCAATTTATATTGAAGCAAATTGTCTAGAGTGGTCCCTGAGAACCATGGGAAAAATCAAGATGTTGGTAGTATTGGACACAAGACAAAGAGGGAGATGGAGTTTGAAGAAGCTAAATTTGACCAACCCAAAAGAGTAAGACATTAAAAAGGGAAGAAACAATGGCCAATAATAGTAAGCACTGGAGAGCGTTCATGGCAATTCCATCACTTATTATGTTTTAGCTGAAAGAAAACATTGTAGTTATAAATGCTTCCCAGATGCAAATGCAGAGATTGTTTATAAAACAGTATTTTTTTTTTCATATCATGAAGCAATCTGTTCACATTCTTTTAACTAGTAGTTTTACCTGGACAAAGTAATTTTTCTTTAAAGTAGCATCATTTTTACAGACACAAGTTTGGGTATGCGATGAACAAATGTTCATACAATATTGATGATCCATCTTTCTATTGCTTCTCTCTATAATTTTGATAACAAATAATTTTCTTATATATTTTTGAAGTTCATGTGAATTATTAAATAAATTTTAAAGTTTTTTTTTGTTTGTTTGAGACAGGGTTTTATCTGTCATTTGGGCTGGAGTGCAGTGTCGTGATCTCAGCTAACTGCAACCTCTGACTTCCAGGCTTAAGATATCCTCCCACTTCAGCCTCCCAAGTAGTTAGGACTACAGGTGCATGCAACCGTACCCGGACTTTTTTCTTTTTCTATCTTTTTTTTTTTTTTTTTTTTGTAGAGACAGTTTAATCTAAACTTTGTAATGTGGGAACTTTATTTTTGATGGCTGCTATTTTGCCCAGGCTGGTCTTGAACTCCTGGGTTCAAGCAATCTGCTCGCCATAGACTCCTAAAGTGCAGGGATTACAGGCACAAGCCACCACACCTGGCCAGTATTTTCTTTTTAATACCATTTCAAAAACTTTGTATTTGTACCCATAAAATAAGATTAGTTTAGATAAAGTAAACAACTTGAGTATCATATATTAAACATACACACTCCAAACTTAATACAATTTATTCAATAATATTTAGGGTTCAGACAAACTGATTGTCTTTAACGTATGATAATTATCAAACAGTTGGGGTTTTTCTTCTTGGTTAATAAGCTTATCTCTTTTTTTCCATGATTTAAAAACTTTGAAATACAAATGGCCATAGTTGGTGCTTTTAATTATGCTTATTTTTCAGTGTATAAAAGCAGTAATGTGTGTGCAGGGTAATACTTACAAACAATAGAAAAATATAAGAATAACATCTATTCTATTATATCCTGCCACAGATATAAGACATCTTTTTTTTTTAATTATACTTTAAGTTCTGGGATACAACTGCAGATCTTGCAGGATTGTTACATAGTTATACACATGCCACGGTGGTTCGCTGCATCTATACCACTGTCACCTACATTAGGTATTTCTCCTAATGTTTATCCATCCCTAATCTCCTCAACCTCTGCTATCCCTCCACTAGCCCTCCACTCCCCCAATAGACCCCAGTGTGTGATGTTCCCCTCCCTGTGTCCATGTATTCTCATTTTTCAACACCTACTTATGAGTGAGAACATGCTGTGTTTGGTTTTCTGTTCTTGTATCAGTTTGCTGGGAATGATGGTTTCCAGCTTCATCCATGTCTCTGCAAAAGACATGAACTCCTCCTTTTTATGGCTGCATAGTATTCCATGGTGTATATGTGCCACATTTTCTTTATCCAGTTTATTATTGATGGGCATTTGGGTTGGTTCCAAATCTTTGCTATTGTAAACAGTGCCACAGTGAACATACATGTGCATGTGTCTTTATAATAGAATGATTTATAGTCCTTTGGGTATATACCCCGTATTGTGATTGCTGGGTCAAATGGTATTTCTATTTCTAAATCCTTGAGGATTGCCACACTGTCTTTCACAATGATTGAAATAATTTACACTCCCACCAAATGTGTAAAAGTGTTCCTATTTCTCTGTATCCTCTCCAGCATCTGTTGTCTCCATATTTTTTAAGGATTGCCTCTTTAACTGGCATGAGATGATATTTTTTCATATGTCTGTAAGCTACATAAATGTCTTCATTTGAAAAGTGTCTGTTCATATACTTTGCCCACTTTTTTGTGGCGTTGTTTTTTTCTTATAAATTTGTTTAAGTTCTTTATAGATTCTGGATATTAGCCCTTTGTCAGATGGGTAGATTGGAAAAATTTTTTTGCATTCTGTTGGTTGCCTGTTCACTCTAATGATTGTTTCTTTTGCTGTGCAGAAGCTCCTAAGTTTAATTAGACACCATTTGTCTATTTTGGTATTTGTTGCCATTGCTTTTGGTGTTTTAGTCATAAAGTCCCTTTCTATGCCTATATCCTGAATGGTATTGCCTAGGTTTTTTTTCTAGTGTTTTTATAGTGTTAAGTCTTATGTTTAAATATTTAATCCATCTTGAGTTAATTAGTGTATAAGGTGTAAGGAAGGGGTCCAGTTTCAGCTTTCTGCACATTGCTAGCCAGTTTTCCCAGCACCATTTATTAAACAGGGAATCCTTTTTCCATTGCTTGTTTTTGTAGATACTTTTCAGTGTATTTCCTTTCTAAGATAGATACAAGAAGATATAAGCCAATCCTAAGTTTTCCTTTAGTAATACAGAATTTTCCTGTATCATTACATGTTCTTGGTAATCCCAAATTATCTTATATTTTTTTAAATGATAGAGAGTTACAACATATATAAAAACACAGATTAATTTCATGAACCTAATGTACTCATTGCTCAACTTCAATAGTTATTAAATGTATGGTGAATCTTGTTCTCTATATCCCTACCCACTTGCCTGTTGTGATAATTTCAGATTTAAATCTCGACTTTGTAATGTGGGATCTTTATTTTTTGTTGGCTGCTAAATAACATATTTCTTCTATTTACCACATTTTGAAAACTGTTCTTTTTGTTATATATCTTAATTATCTTCAATATCTGTAACATTTATGTATGACTATTTAATATTTTTAAATTTAGAAGGTGAAAAGACAGAAATCACTAGTGAAAAATAACACATGCATTAGAGTAAAATCAGTGTCAAATTGAATATTAATGAGTAGGAATTTGACAATGGAAGTGTCATTTCTTTAAGTCTCAGTTTTCCCATCTGTGAAATGGGTATTAAAAAACTGTACTTGTTAGTAGAATTGTTGTAATCAATAAAATATATGCATATGTTTCCTGGCACAAATAGGTGATGTTCCCTATTGACTAACTTTATCCTCTATGTTCCAGACATATTCATAGAGGAAAAATTGAATCTGATTAAAACATCCTTTACTACTCAAGTATTGAAAAAAGTAAATAACTTTTTATGAGTTATTGAAAATAATAAATAATATGACTATGGGCTTTACATGCAAATCAGTGGGAATAAATGTATTAATTTAATACTTTTAAAATATTTTTGAATTCAAATTCAGCATTTCAGATAAATGACACCAAGTGATGATTCACTGAATATGAAATACAAGTATGCTTAAATTTAAGCTCATGCATTAAATTTAATAGAATGTCTTAGTAATATATGTTTTATTTGGTGATGTGATGGGTAACTATAAATTAGAACATATTGCTGTAAATCATTTTAATTTCAGTCTGCTACCAGAATTCTCAAATTCAGGGAAGGCATTACTCTATGGTAATTTCAGTAAAAATATTTTATGACACAAATAGTTCCTTAGAAGTTTTACAAATTGTAAGAGGCTTTTATGTATGGAAACAATCTCTAAAATGATAAGTTGGTAATTTGAAGGATAATTTATTGTAAAATATAAATGTGCCTATGATTTTTTCTGAGAACTAGTAACATCGAATTTTGATAAATTGACTTAAAGTAACACCTTTAATGGAACAAAGAGTAATATTGTCAAACATAATTGAACACATTATCATTTTGCCCATGTAGAATGTGCTGTTATAATGGCTTATAAATATTGTAAAGTATTCATATTATAAAGAAAATGATTAAAATGAATTTAGAAATGGCAAATGGCTCAATTTAAACCTAGTAGCTATAGACGGGAATGCTGGTTTGACCCAACCAATAGTATGCCTGTAAATAAATTCTTTATACTTTCTCACTGTAATTTATCATATATATTTTATATATGTATTTTAATACATATATATTTTAAAAGCTGGGTCATTTAAATGCTTCAAGTGCTTTGAACTATCAACATTGAAAAGTTGGACATTTCTTCTCTATATCTAAACCATCTTTTTATAGGCTTTCTATGAAACAGTATCTTATGAAACTTCACCCGAAGTGATTTTCCCTAAAAGGTCTCAAGAAATACTGATAAGCAAAAATGGCATAGACCATTTCTATAGAGATTTTATTGACTGTTAAGGTGAGTATATGAACATGCTCAAAAATAGCAACCAAATATATAATCTCCCCTGGCTTGCAGCAAAGGCACTGCATAAGAGCAATCTAAAAATATCCTTGACCCGGTCTTTAATCTATATTGGAGTTGAAGAGGATGCAGCAAGAACATTTTTACCAATGGTAGAAAAGAACCATCAATGTCCTTTGTGGTCATCTGTGGTAATAAAATGGGTCTGGTGTACCTTCTTTTGCTGGATATATCTCTGTTAGTAGAGAATTAAATGAGGCCATTAATGGCTCAGAAAGGAAAATGTATGAAAACAGCAATTTAGTTTCCATCTCAGTCTAGATCCTGTCCTGCTAATGGGAGATAGGCATTTAGCTTTTTATATTTTTGTGTCTAGTCAACATCAGCATGCAAATCACAGACATTTATTACACATTTGGCTGAAGACTATGTCATAAGCCCTCTCTTCCAAATCAGAGAAAGTTGAAAATTATCTAAACAACATAATTTTTTAATATACAGATAAACAATGTTCTGCAGAATATGTCAAACAATAGGCAAAAACAAAAAGAGGTACAATTTAAAAACTGAACGTAGAAACATAGTGGGGGAGCATTATTGATAGAATTAACAGACAGCAGGATTAGCCACTTGAGAAATATAAATCACAAGGTAAATTATTTCACAACAGTTTAAGTTCCAGTTTAAGTCCAGGGGGATTGGTCACCATCAAACAGAAAAAAATGTCAAATGGCTAAGATTAATTGGTACCATTTGTATGAGTCTTTCTTTCAGATGCCTTCATCTGGCAGAGTTTACTCTGTCCATACTCAACGTACTTATTTTCTCCCAAAGGATCCAGGGAAATATTTGGTACCAGATAGTTACTATATACAGAGTCTCACAGTTCAAATAAAACTGGGTGATAATTTTGATTGCATGTTCATGATAATGCTAAAAATTATATAAAGCCATAGTTACTGTTTATACTGTTTGTACAACGCATATCTGTAAATATTTGGTCTATGTCAATTTGATCTTAAATAGCATCATGATTATTCTTCTTCCACAGAACTGGCTACACAGGCAGTTAAGATAAAGGTGTAAAACATTAGGATCATGCCCCAAATACTTTAAACACTCAATTAGCGATAGTGAGCTCAGAAACAAATACTGCAATAAGGCTTACTTTTCTAAAAAATAATAATAATAATTAAAAAGCTTTTGTGCTTAATGACCAAATGCTCCTTTTTCTAATTTGGGAAACTGTATCATACTGTATCAACTTTGGGTATGTCCAAGTAGGTTAACAAGCCAAATAGATTATTGTCTAGAAAAAGTTTTGGCAGAGTTAAACGTGAAAACGCTCAGAAAAATTGTTTGTAATAATAGCTTATAGTATCATTTCTAAAAACATTACATGAGTGTTATGTCTTTAATATTAGTTTATGACACAAGTTGTACAAATATTAGTGTAAATGTGTTATTAGCAAATGATATCATTGCTAGAAATGTTATTTTAGCAAATAGACTAAGTGTACCAGATTCAATTTTACTGAGGTTTTTACATCTGTCAGTACAGTAAAAAAAGGGGAGTGGATTTTTTTGAAATTCATTGAACGAGAATAGACACCACTAAAAAAAGTCAGTATACTCTTACTGAGAATAATGCACTTCATCTTGTGTGAGCTACAAAAGCAAAAGGCAGAAACCATGTCCTGGGATCTTACATGTGCCTAAGAGTCTTATGCATAGAAGCTACAAAATAATAAATCAGGGATACTTATTTTGGGCTTATTATTTACCTAGCCCAGTATTTAGCTCTTACTCCTGGTTACAAGAACCATATTCGTCCCCCAGCCCCCACCAAGAAAAATACTGTGTAGATAAATAGGCAAGGATGAGGTATTTCTTTTATATTATCACAATATGACGATGATCCCACACAATTATGCGATCATGATGCTGTAAGTACAATACATGGTCTAGTTGCTGATAATTAAATATATTCTAGATAGTTTGATTGTAAAAGAATTTAATACAGACTTACACAAACACTGAACAATTGGAGAGATGGAGAGAGAAATGCTAGCCTGGACTTCAGGAATGATCCCCAGTGTCTCATTATCTGCCATAAATCCAAAAAAGCTGCTGCTCCTGCTAAGGCCCAAACAATTGCAGGATGACTAGAAGCTGCTTCTTTAGCAGCTAGCTCCAGAGCCTTGCATTTTCTTCCTTAGCTGACCAGCATAATGGATATATTTATCTTTCACTCCATCTATATCCTAAATAAAACAGTTTTAATTTAAGTTTTCAGTGACAGCAGTAATTTGCCAAAATCTAAATAAAATACATGTGGGTTTATTTCAAAGTCCTCTGGAAAATGACTGTTTTAGTGTTCCAGTTAGTTTTGCACTAGAAGAAAACAAACTAGAAAGAAGATTAAATGAATTTTAAGTAAGAGAATTCACATATCCTCTACAGCAAAATAACTTCGACTGTCTATATGGGGGAAAAGTCATTTTGGCCTATGTGCAAATCAAGGCTGCAGTCTTACGCTAGTCTTCCCATTCCTATTGAGCTGATGTTGAAGACTGCTCTAGACTAAAAGTCACACACACACACACACACACACACACACACACACACACACACACACACACACACAAAGGGGGAAAAACACTTTTTTGCTGAAAGATAAAAGAAGGATATTGAACACAGCCACTCAGTCCCGCTTATATTTTAGTTGCCACTTTGTTCTATTAGACATTTCAGCATGGGGTTGTCTTTTCAAGTGGGAACCACCTCCAAACTCATATTACTCCGTAAACCTTATTAAGCAAAATGTGATACAAATTACAAACAATTCAAGAGCAAGAAGATGCTTCAGTGAGCGGCAATGGGAGTGTTGCTACCAAATCGTTTTGATTTTATAACCCATCATGTATTTCCCCAGGAACCACATCCTATTGGATAATAACATTTGCCCTTCACTCGTAAAGGAGCATGTATTTTCCAGGTGGGTAAAAAGGAGGCATATAAAACAAACAAAAAAAAAAAACAAAGTAACGCATTCCATAAAGATTTAACAATTGTAAGAGTCAGGAAAGGAAGAGATGATATGGAGAAATTACCTTTTAAAAATAATTATCAGATAATTTACAGACATTATTAGAATGTCAGATACATTTCAATGATAAAACATTGTTTTAGATGCAAATTATTAATATAAAATTATGATACATAATTTTCATTTTTTAAATACTGAGCATAATATAGTAAGTTATACCCACATAAAACACATTGAACTTGTATGTGTTTTGGTAGAATAAGGTGGATTTGCAAAAGATTTAATTAAAAATCTTTAATTTTAATTAAATATTAAAATATTAAAGATATTACCATAGAAATCATATAGGATTACAAAGAAGTGAGCAATCATGTCATATTTAAAATTTCATATTTTTCTATTTGCTTCAAATTTAATGGGTACATAATAACAATTTGCAAATAAATCAATGATTTATAAAAACTATTAGATTCATAGAAGATTTTCATATATTTATTACCATATAACAACATATACAAACAGACCACATAACAACATAACTATTATGTTATTATTATATACAAATTTAAATTGTAAGACTGTATTGCAAGTAAATAATATAGCTACTCGGCCTTCCTTGTTGAAAATGTAAACAGGAAAATCATATAATAAATGATAAATACATTTATATTTCCTAGATTACTACTATTGATATCAAACAGCCTGGACCTTTGTGAAATATGTCTAAGTAGAGAATGATCTGAGCTGCAGTGTTAAAGTAGGTTTGTCTGCTGTTTGTGAAGTGTACTATTTGTGCACTGTGGTGTTTTTTAATCTTAAGAGACCTCTTGGAAATTTGCCATTTCTGGACAACTGGAAATGGTTAGAATTTCTGTTAGTTAGCCTATTTATTGTCTCACTAAGCCTCTATTCATATTATGAAAGGTATCACCAAAATGTCCATGAGACTGTACAGTTTCTTTCTTTTATTCTTTCTTTTCCTTTCTATTTTTCTTCAGGATTCCCATCTGTCCTCTGGAGTTCTCCATTACATCCTTAGCTAATCTGGAAACCGACCTATTTTCTAGGACAAAGGCTAAGAATCATTCGCTATTATTATGCAGAACTAATCTGTAATTGAAACTCCTTTTTGTGAATTCCCCCAGGTATTTTCTCACCATCATCACTGAGGTGACTTGTACTGTGTCCAATTCATTGAAATTCCCAGATCCAGATGATTTGATAGTTGGTTATTTTAGAATTTTGCCCTTATTTACTTTGATCTGTCAAGTAAAGTCAAGGTGTTTTTCTCCCATCTCTTTTGCAGCAATCATGAGTGTAAAACTGTGACAATAACTGCTTAGTGTGCAGAATACTTTAGAGAAATAGTGTTCCACGATTCTTAATAATGTGAATTTAGGTGAATTGTAATGTTGGAGAAAAAGACTCCATAAACTATATATCCCTTTATGCATCCTCCATTAGATGAAAGTGTTCTTTATAGTAAAATTTTAAAAGGGTATGCATTCAAATTAAGGGCCCTGAATGTGAGCATTTATAATATGAGTTACAGAGTATTTCAGCAATCGGTGTAAATAGTAGTAGCTAGTACTGAATTTCATGCCATGATTTCTCTTTTAAAATTATGCTAGGATTTCCATCTCTCAACCTCAAAACTTCTTTCTCATCAATCTCAAGGCTCAATTTATCCAAAGAAAAGGAACAAAGAAATTCTAAGATCAATTATACCCAACTATTTATCTTCAATAGAGCATCAGTTTTTAATTTTATGGAATCTAGGATTTATGCATAATAAAATTGAATTATATTATAATCATGTAATAGAGTTGTTACTAATTGTGAATCCTGATGAACTATTAGCAACTCAATAAATAATATTTAATACAGGTTTATCTGTGAAGACATATTCAAAGAACTTGTAATAACCTAAAGAAAACCTCATCTTGTGAGAAAATTTATTAATTTGTTAATTTAGTAAGGTGTTAGATTTGATGCAAGTGAGTTCAGTCCTACTCCACCTTATTTTTTCTTTGGGAACTTGGACATATCAGCCATTTTCATGTCTCTATTTTATCTGTAAAGCAGGTGTTATAACAAGATTCACATCTATTTGCTATTAGGTTTAAATTCAATATTATAAATAGGTGAGTTGAACACTTGTTGTATCCATAAAGTGCCAAATAATTATGAGATGTTTTAAATATTTTTTTTTCAAGTTCCCAGGTTTGCTTCACTCCTTACTGTGTGTGTCATATGAAGTGCTATCTTCCCAATGAATATGACTTAACATGACCACTAAGGTCTCTGATAACCACTTTTTAGGCAGAACATTTCTAAAAGACTCACTGTCCTTGGATGCTTGCATCAGGCATGTGTCAGGCATGATTAGATGTTTTATATATTATCAGTGACTGAATATAATAGCTCTTAGCACAGGGCATAACATCCTAAATAGAATATTTGTAAGCAAGTCACAACATGAAGTCAAATTTTGTGTTATTTCTGTTAGAAACTGGAAGCTAAGATATTAAATGATCTAGTAAAAAATTGGGTATGTGTCCACCCTAATGTAAATCAGTGTGACTCTCTTTATTCAGGTCCTATTCTTCTTTTGTCTAACTCAACTATACTGGGATGTCCATTCCTTGCTTCAAAGCTTTTATTTCTAATAAGAAAATCATAATTTCCTTTGCACCAGCACAAAGTTTATGGAGTGCTGATTCTTAATCAGTTGTCATCTATGAGATTCTTTGCTTTCCTCCAACATGGTTTACAAAATTCTGGCTGGCTGCCTTACTTTTTAAACACGGTTGAAATGACTTACCTTTTTTCCTAACTTGATAGCTCTTTGTGTAAATCCACTCTATCTGTAAATCATGTTCTCCTGGATGCAATTAGTTTCCTGGTTCTGTGTACTGAGGCACTCAGAGAAGCATTCACAACTCCTTTTAGCAAAACTGGTAAAGCTCTGAATTGAAAGAAAAAAACCCATAAAATTTATAATCCTAGAACATCATGGCATTGAATATGTAATGTGAATAAATCTCTGTATGTTTACTCCTAAATCAGCTTGATCAATCTGTTACTATTTAATCACTTTACAACCAATATTGTATGGTTTCTAATTCATTAATCTTAATATCCATTCACGAGTTTGAAAACTAGCCATCTCTCTGACTGCTCTATTTTTTGTTGATATTATCACAACTGTTCCACTTGGCAAGATCAAAATACCCAATTTAAGCTTTAAGAATTGTAACAGCTTTGAAGTAGTATCTGTTTATTACACAAGCCTGATGAGGCTTCATTTTTGATATCCATCTTTTAATTTTCATTTATACAGAATCACTTTAGCTCATTTTGCTAACCAGTGGGTTTACCCTTCAAGGGTGTTAAGGCCTCCTAATTAGTTTCTTTATCGACAATCTTCCTTGTCTTCTGGCATCAAATTATTTTTCTAAAACACCACAGGAATCTTGGGTTTTAGCATCAGTTTTCAAACATAACATAAAAATGCTCACATAGTCAATGTTTAAAGAAGTTCTTTTAAATTACATTTTTCCAAAGACAAGATTGAACAGGCAGCTCATTCATTTGTTGTGTCCTTTTGTGCTGCTTACCTTTCTACTTCAAAATTTGCAGTTTACCCATCTGACAAAGGGCTGATATCCAGAATTTACAAAGAACTCAAACAGATTTACAGGAAAAAAACAAGCCCATTCAAAAATGGGCAAAGGATATGAACAGACATTTTACAAAAGAAGACATACATGAGGCCAACAAACATATGAAAAAATGCTCATCATCACTGGTCATTAGAGAGATGCAAATCAAAACCACATTGAGATACCATCTCACACCAGTTAGAATGACGATCATTAAAAAATCTGGAGACAGATGCTGGAGAGGATGTGGAGAAATAGGAACACTCTTACACTGTTGGTGGGAGTGTAAATTAGTTCAACCATTGTGGAAGACAGTGTGGCGATTCCTCAAGGCCTTAGAAGTAGAAATTCCATTTGACCCAGCAATCCCATTAGTGGGTATATATCCAAAGGACTATAAATCGTTCTACTATAAGGACACATGCACACGAATGTTCATTGCAGCACTGTTTACAATAGCAAAGACCTGGAACCAACCCAAATGCCCATCGATGATAGACTGGACTGGGAAAATGTGGCACCATGGAATATTATGCAGCAATAAAAAATGATGAGTTCGTGTCCTTTGTAAGGACATGGATGAATCTGGAGAACATCATTCTCAGCAAACTGACACAAGAACAGAAAATGAAATACCACATATTCTCACTCATAGGCGGGTGAGGAAAAATGAGAACACATGGACACAGGGAAGCGGGTACTACACACTGGGGTCTTTTGGGGGGAATAGGGGAGGGACAGTGGAGGGGGGAGCTGGGGAGGGAAAGTCTGGGGAGAAATGCCAAATGTGGGTGAAGGGGAGGAAGGCAGCAAAACACACTGCCATGTGTGTACCTATGCAACTATCTTGCACGTTCTGCACGTGTACCCCCAAACCTAAAATGCAATTTAAAAAAAAGAATAAAGGAAAAAAACAAAAACAAATTTTCTTTTGAGAAAAGTTACAAATTTTTCTTAAATAGGCTCTATTTTTAACTTAAAATAAATCTATTAATGACTTCTTTAAATGGGTCACTAATCCTATTCCTTCTGACTGGGTGAGACCTCCCAATAGGGGTCGCTAAACACCTCCAACAGGAGCAGTCTGGCCAACATCATGTTGGTGCCCCGCTGGGATGGTGCTCCCAGAGGGAAGAGCAGGCCACCATCTTTGCTGTTTCACAGCCTTTACTGGTGTAACTTCCAGGTGTGGAAGGGACCAAGGAGACTAGGGTCTGGAGTGGAACCCCGGCAAACCACAACAACTCTATGGAAGTGTGGCCTGATAAAAAGCCAAAAAAAAAAAAAAGGCAGAAAACATCAACATCAACATAAAAAGACCCCACAAAAACCCCATTGAAAGATCAGCAACCTCAAACATCAAAGGCAGATAAGCCCACAAAGATAAGAAAAAATAAAATCAACACAAAAACAATGAAAACTCAAAAAGACAGAGTGCCTCATCTCCTCCAAATGACAGAAATCCTGTTCCCGCAAGGGCATAGACAGAGCTGTCCTAGTCTGTTTTCACACTCCCATAAAGGACTACCTGAGACTGGTTAATTTATAAAGGAATGTGGTTTTACTGACTCACAGTTCCATATGGCTGGGGAGGCAGCAGGAAACTTACTTACAAGCTTACAATCAGGAAGTAAACACATCCTTCTTCACATGATAGCAGGAAAGAAAAATGCCAAGAAAAAGGGGGAAAAACTCCTTATAAAACCATTAGATCTCATAAGAACTCACTCAGTATCATAAGAACAGTAGTGTAGGGATAACTGCTCCCATGCTTCAATTACCTCCCACTGGATCTCTCCCATGACACATGGGGATTATGGGAACTACAATTCAAAATGAGATTTGGATGGGGATACAGCCATACCATATCAGCGGTCAAGGCTGAGATAGCTGAATTTACAGATGTAGGCCTCAGAAGGTGAGCAATAATGAGCTTCAGTGAGCTAAAAGACCATGTCCTAACCCAAAGCAAAGAAGCTAAGGATCATGATTAAACAGTATAACAGCTGATAACCACAATAGCCAGTTTAGAGAGAGCATAACTGACCTGATGGAGCTGAAAAACACAACATGAAAAATTCACAATGCAATCACAAGTATCAATAATGGAATATATCAAGAAGAGGAAAGAATCTCAGAGCATAAAGACTATCTTTCTGAAATAACACAGACAAGAATGGAGAAAAAAATAAAAAGGAATCAACAAAACCTCCCAGAAAAATGGGATTTTATAAAAATACCAAACCTATGACTGATTGGGGTATCTGAAAATGATAAGGAGAATGGAATGAAGTTGGAAAACATACTTCGAGATATCATCCAAGAGAACTACTCCAATCTAGAAGACAGGCAAAAATTCAAATTCAAGAACTGAAGAGAACTCCAGTTAGATACTCCATGAAAAAAAATCAGCCCAAAGACACATAATCATCAGATTCTCCAAAGTCAAAATGAAAGAAAATGTGTTAAGGGCAGCCAGAGAAAAAGACTAGGTAAGCTAAAAAGGGAAGCCTAAAAGACTAAAAATAGAACTTTCAGCAGAAACCTTACAAGCCAGAAGAGATTAGGGGCCAGTATTCAACGTTCTTAAAAGAAAAACTTTCCAACCCAGAATTTCATATCTGGCCAAACTAAGCTTCATAAATGAAGAAGAAATAAGATCCTTTTCAGACAAGCAGATGCTACAGGAATTCATCACCACCAGGCCTGCCTTGCAAGAGCTTCTGAAGGAAGCATTAAATATGGAAAGGAAAAATCATTACCAGCCACTGCAAAGACACCCTGAAGTACAAAGACCAGTGATACTATGAAGCAACCACATAAACAAGTCTGCAAACTAATCAGCTAGCATCATGATGATGGGATCAAATTCACTCAAACAATATTAACCTTAAATGTAAATGGGCTAAATGCCCCAGTTAAAAGACAGATGGCAAGATGAATAAAGAGTCAAGACTGATCCTGACTGGGTCGATCTTGACATGAGATCAAGATCAAGAAAACCATTGGTATGGTGTTTTCAAGAGACCCATCTCAGGTGGAAAGACTCACACAGGCCTAAAACAAAAGGGTGAAGGAAAATTTGCCAAGCAAATAGAAAACAGAGAAAGGCAGGGGTCACAATTCTAGTTTCTGACAAAATAGCCTTTAAAGCATCAAAGATCAAAGAAGGGCATTACATAATGATAAATGGTTCAATTCAACAGGAAGATCTAACTACCCAGAATATATATGTACCCAATACAGGAGCATCCAGATTCATAAGGCAAGTTCTTAGAGACCTTTGAAGAGACTTAGACTCTTGCACAATAATAGTGGAATACTTTAACACCCCACTGATAATATTAGATCACTGAGACAGAAAATTAAGAATGATATTCAGGACATAAACTCAGCTCTAGATCAAGCAGACCTAATAGATACCAATAGAATTCTTCACCTAAAAACAACTGTACATTCTTCTCATTGCTATATGGGGCTTACTGTAAAATTGATCAATAGTCAAAAATAAAACACTTCTCCCAAATGCAAAAGATTTAAAATCATAACAATGTCTAAAACCACAGTGCAAATTAGAACTCAAAATTAAGAAATTCACTTGAAATCATACAACTACATGGAAACTGAACAACCTGTTCCCGAATTAATCCTGGATAAATAATAAAATTAAGGCAGCAATCAAGAAATTAATCAAAACTAATGAGAACCAAGAGACAACTAACTAGACTATCTGGGACACAGCTAAAGCAGTGTTAAGAGGGAAATTTATAGCACTAAATCCCCACATCAAAAAGCTAGAAAAATCTGAAATCTACACCCTAGCATCAAAACTAAAAGAACTATGGAACCAAGAACAAACAAACCCCAAAGCTAGTAGAAGACAAGAAATAACCAATGTCAGAGCAGAACTGAAGGAGAGACATGCACACACAAAAAAAAAAATCAAAAAATTAAAGAATCCAGGAGCTGAATTTTTGAAAAAACAAAATAGGTAGACCACTGGCTGTACTAATAATGAAGAAAAAAGAGAAGCATTAAATAGACACAATGAAAATAATAAGGGAGATATCACCACAGACCCCACAGAAATACAAACAACTATTAGAGAATACTCTAAACACCTCTATGCACTTAAACTAGAAAATCTAGAAGAAATAGAAAAATTACTGGATGCATACATAGTCCCAAGACTAAACCAGGAAGACATTGAATCCATGAATAAACCAAAAATTGGTTCTGAAATTGAGGCAATAATAAATAGGTTATCACCCAAGAAAAGCAGAGGACTAGATAGATTTACCAGAGTTACAAAGAAGAGGTGGTACTATTTCTGCTGAAACTATTTCAAACAGTTAAAAAGGAAGTACTCCTCCCTAAATTATTATATGAAGTAAGCATCATCCTGATATCAAAACCTGGCAAAGATAAAACAAAAAAAGAAAACTTCAGGCCACTATCCCTGATGAATATAGATTTAAAAAATCCTCAATAAAATACTGTCAAACCAAATCCAGCAGCACATCAAAAAGCTTATCCACCATGATCAAGTTGGATTAACTCCCAGAATGCAAGGTTGGTTCAACATATATGAATCAATTAATATAATTCATCACATAAACAGAACTGGAGACAAAAATCATGTGATTAACTCACTAGACCCAGAAAAGGTCTTTGATAAACTCAACATCCCTTCATGTTTAAACCCTAATGAATTAGATATTCAAATAACATACCCCCCAAAAAATAAGAGCCATACATGGCAAACCCATAACCAATATCATAATGAATGGGCAAAACCTGGAAACATTCCCCTAGAAAATCCACACAAAACAAGGATGCCCTTTCTCACCACTCCTATTCCACATAATATAGAAAGTTCTGGCCAGGGCAATCAGTTGACAGAAAGAAAGAAAGGGTATTCAAATAGGAATAGAGGAAGCCAAATAATCTTTGTTTGCAGATGACATGATCCTCTATCTAGAAAACCCTATCATCTCAGCCTAAAAGTTTCTTAAGATGATAAGCAAATTCAGCAGAGTCTCAGAATGCAGAATCAATTTGCCAGAATTGCTAACATTTCTACACACCAACAATAGGCAAGCAGAGAGCCAAATCACAAATGAACTCCCATTCACAATTGCTACAAAGAAAATAAAATACCTAGGAATATAGCTAACAAGAAAAATGAAGGATCTCTTCAAGGGAAACTACAAACCACTGCTCAATGAAATCAGAGAGCACATAAACAAATGGAAAAACATTCCATGCTTATGGATAGGAAGAATAAATATCATGAAAACAGCCATACTGCCTAAAGCAATTTACAGATTCAATGTTATTCCCATTAAACTGCTATTGACAGTCTTCACAGAATTAGAAAAAACTATTTAAAACTTTATATGGATCCAAAAAAGAGCCCAGATACCCAAGACGATCCTCAGCAAAAAGAACAAAACTGTAGGAATTACACTACCTGACTTCAAACTGCACTACAAATCTACAGTAATCAAAACAGCATGGTACTGGTACAAAAACAGATGCATAGACCAGTGGAATGGAAGAGATAACTCACAAATAAAACCACACAACTACAGTCAACAGATCTTCAACAAACCTGACAAAATAAGCAATGTGGAAAGGAATTTCTATTTAATAAATAATGCTGGGAGAAATGGCTAGCCATATGCAGAAACCTGAAACCAGAACCCTTCCCTACAACTTGTACAAAAATTAACTCAAGATAGATTGCCTAGAAGAAAATCTAGGCAATACTATTAAGGACCTAGGCACGGGCAAAGAGTTTATGATGAAAACATCAAAAGCAATTGTAACAAAAGCAAAAATTGACAAATGGGATCTAATTATACTAAAGAGCTTGTTCATAGCAAAGAAACTATCATCAGAATGAACAGACAACCTATGGAATGGGAGAAAATTTTTGCAGTCCATTCATCTCACAAAGGTCTAATATTCAGAGTCTCAAAGGAACTTAAACAAATTTACAAGAAAAAAAAAACATCCTTGGGTAAAAACCAACCTTGGGTAAAGGACATCAACAATTACTTCTCAAAGAAGACATTCATGCATCCAACAAACATGAAAAAAAGCTCAACATCATTAAACATTAGAGAAATGCATATCAAAGCAACAATGAGATACAATCTCATTCCAGTCAGAATGGTGAGTATTAAAAAGGAAAGAAACAACAGATTCTGGCAAGGTTGCAGAGAAAAAGGAACACTTTTACACTGTTGGTGGGAGCATAAATTAGTTTAGCTATTGTGGAAGACAGTGTGGCAATTTCTCAAAGATTTAGAAGCAGAAATATTGTTAGATCCAGCAATCCTATTACTGGGTATATACCAAAAGGAATATAAATTACTCTATTATAAAGATACATTAATGCAGGCATATTCATTACAGCACTATTCACAATAGCAAAGAAATGAAATCAACCCAAATGCCCATCAATGATAGACTGGATAAATGTGGTGCATATATATATATATATTTACACACATACACACACACACACACACACACACACACACACACACACACACACACACAGTGGAATATTAAGCAGCCATACAAAGGAAAGAGATCATGATGTTCTTTGCAGGGACATGGATGGAGCTGGAAACCATTATACCAAGGAAACTAACAGAGGAACAGAGAACCTAATACCAAATGTTGTCACCTTTAAGTGGGAATTGAAAAGTGAGAACACATGGATACATGGGGGAAAGCAATACACACTGGGGCCTGTCAGTGGGATGGGGGCAGGAGATGGGGGCAGGAGAGCATTGGGAAGAATAGCTAATGCATGCCAATCTTAATATCTAGATGATGGGTTCATCTGTGTATCAAACCACCATGGAACAGATTTGCTTATGTAACAAACTTGGACATCCTGCACATATACCCTCACTTAAAAGTTGAAGAAAAAAACCCTATATTTCTATACTTAAAAAATCAATGGATGTTTTTGCTAACAAGTATAAATTCATTAAAAATATTTTCTTAACAAACAACATTTATAACATTATATTGTTTGAGTAACCATAACGTTTTCTACTATATACCTTAGGAATTTACAGAAACTTTTTTGGATAAGAAAATAAATATGATTAATTATCCATCCATTGAAGGAAACCATTTAGTATTTCTGCCAGCCAGCCATGATGGCTAATGCCTGTAATCCCAGTACTTTGGGATGCTGAGGTGGGCAGGTGATGAGGTCAGGAGTTTGAGATCAGCCTGGCCAATATAGTGAAACCCCATCACTACTAAAAACAAAAAAATTAGCCAGGAGGCTAATCTCTTGAGCCCAGGAGGCGGAAGTTGTGGTGAGCCAAGGTCCCACCACTGCACTCCAGCCTGGGCAGCAGAGGGAGACTCAAAAAAAAATTTCTGCCATAAACTGTATAACTATTGGCCAATCATGTAAATCTACTATAAGTAGGTATATAACTTGTATGATTTAACGCATGTTAGCAATGATTTTACCTGAAAGAAAAAGCATAAAATCATTATGAATCAAATTATTACTTATGTTTATTTTTTCTTTAATTATCTATTTTATTCCTGTTACTTTAAAATTTGTTCTCCTTTTAAAAACCAGGTCTTCAAAAGCTAGTGGGTCAGATAGTTTACACTTTAGTTTCTCCTGACATTAGGCTAAGTGAAAGAACATCAAGACCATCTGCTTATGGTCACATTTGCCAGAAGTGGTATATGCTTCAGTAAGTGCAAGTAATATAAACATCCTGTACTTTTTATTTTTTAGATGTTATGAATCTTGTTTTAGAATGATCCGTATTTACACAAAATTTTTTATATCAAAATGGTTGTCAAATTTCATGACTCCAATCACCTGTACCCAATTACATAATGCCCTTTACTTCAAATTAGTCACATAAGCAAACACTCTAGTTTACTTTTTATAAATGAAGTCATATACTCTGATCAAACAAAAGTAAATAACTGTAAAAGTATAGAACATTATACCTCTGTTTGTTTCTACTGGATATTGTGAAATGTTCCTGACTCTAAAAATAATATTACAACCTGTTGTTGCTAGAAAACATACCATTATTACACTGTAGATGGTTTGGTGAGTAATGGTTGAGTTTCAGAAAAAATTTTTTTAAATTCCAAATGGGTAATTATAACTGTGAAATATGTACTTTCTGCATTGTTAAATATTTATTGTAAATGTGATTCAAAAGTTTAAACTGGTTATTGTACCAGCTAGTGACACCTTGTAGCTCCACATAATACTAATGAAATTTAAACCTACCCAGCAACAGAATTCACTGTAGGAGGATAATAGGACCATAGTGGATGACACATGTGAGTGACCTGGCTCCCAAGACAGAGACACTATAGGAAGTAGCATTGAGTTTCTAATATCAGAATTAGGTTGTCATTTTTACCTTTCCTTCTCTGACCAAATGACCCAATAAATCATGTATTTTAAAGGCACAAGACTTTCATACATTCTACTATTTAAATCAACTAATGATCCTAAATAGTTTTATATCAGAACTAGGAAATCTTTGTATAGACAGGTAAAATTTCTATTGAGCATGGTAACTCTAGTTCTTAAATTACCAAGTATACTATCAAAGCCTATGGGAAAATGAGGCAATTTATAATTAGGCAATTATAAATTGCCTAATTGCGTTTCTGAGAAACATCAACATAAGTTAGTAGAAAATAGCTAAATACTAAGAATCCTTATCTCTGCAGTATGATATTGGCTTGCAAAAAGCAAACTTGCCATTTGTCAAAAATTTTAATATGTTTTGAATAAAACAGTTCCATCCAAATCTGTGATCTAGAGTAAGTAAAAGATTTGCTTTAAAAGCATACCAACACAAAATAGTTCACAATATGGATTTAGCTAGGGGTTTATGAATTAGTGTTATGTATGTTAACATGAATTGGAAGACAATATTGAAGGCAAGAATTAAACTCTATAAAAAAGAGTCTGCCAGAAGGTTGAAAATCAAGGCCTCCCAGTAGCCTGCTGAGATGTGCACACAGGATGGGCAGTGCTGCTTAACTGCCTGCACAGGCAAAGGCACAATGTGGAATAGTGGAGAGAGCCCTAGAATGGGAAGTAGAATGGTAATGGACCAGCCTGTGACTATGCCAACTTAGCTCCTAATCTACTGTAAGATTTTGGTCCAGGCACCTTTCCTCTCTGAGTATTGATGATCTTGGGCTCGATCTGGGAAGCACACAGAAAGTGTTTAGAGAGCACTTACCACATGCCATGTTATGTATTTTCTTCACACTGAACAAGAATATTTACTTTTCCACAGAAATGGTTTTTAAACTCTCCTGGTAAAAATAACTTCTTCAATAAAGCGTACTCAAATCAACAATGCCTTCTTCACTTTTTGGTCCCGATGTAGAAAACTAGCACACTCAGTGTAAGACCTAGGTAAACTACAAGAAACTTGAAACACACAACTCACATTCCCAGCCCATTATAAGCTTTTATTTGGATAGAAGAACATCTTAACGATGAGTCAATATTTTTCTTGTTGTTTTAGTTATAAAGTTGAATTGAAACAGCAAAATGATTATAATCAGATTTTGATGAATTTTTTTTTCTGGTGATTCTGTGCTATACTCAAAACTAATAGAAGTTAGGAAAAGTTTTATGCTTATGAAAGCCAATAACAAAGGCCAGTGAAGTTTTACATTTTTCCATTACTTGGAAAACATGTTGCATGAAGTATATTTGCATATTTGAAAGGTTAATTCATTGAGTGGTATTATGAATAGATATTGGTGATGGGAACACTCATGTGAGACAGTGGATATATCACCTTCTGTCTAATTGGCTTGGCATTCTGAGGCAATAGAAACAAAATTGTCTTTAGAATATCATGACTTTATTATAATGGAAAATAACATATATAATCCTACCTATTTCAAAGAGATTAAAAATTATTTTTTTTGCTTTTTTTAAACCTTTAATACTTCAAATAAATGCAAGTTATTTTATATTTATCTATCTTTAGCGAAAGCTGAAATTCATAACTAATTTTTTCTTAAAAATTAGCTTTATCTTTTTATTTAAAACTTTAATATTTAAATTGCATTTGTTTTAAAACTTTGTTAAATATTAAACTGTTGAATATTTATAAACAAATATAAATTTATAATTTTGCATAGGAACATTTTGTTATTCTCAATAATATTATACATGACAGCATATCAGTTATTCAATCCATCTGAAGATAGTTGATTATATTCAAAAAACATATTAAGTGTATATAGTCAGTTACAGTACATAATTTTTAAAAATCAACTCTAAAATTTTATATGTCATCCTATGGATTATTTACCACAATCATTTGTTGTGATTTACCTGATTATTTTTGATTTATTTATGCAATGCAGCTGAAGAATTGGAACCCAGACACATTTAGCCAGTGGCTTAAAAATGTACTTTTTAATATCACCAATGTTTTTTTTCTTTCTTTTTTTTTTTTTGAGACGGAGTTTCGCTCTTGTTACCCAGGCTGGAGTGCAATGGCGCAATCTTGGCTCACCGCAACCTCCGCCTCCTGGGTTCAGGCAATTCTCCTGCCTCAGCCTCCTGAGTAGCTGGGATTACAGGCATGCACCACCATGCCCAGCTAATTTTTTGTATTTTTAGTAGAGACGGGGTTTCGCCATGTTGACCAGGATGGTCTCGATCTATTGACCTCGTGATCCACCCACCTCGGCCTCCCAAAGTGCTGGGATTACAGGCTTGAGCCACCGCGCCCAGCCTATCACCAATGTTTTTAAAAAGTAATTTTGCCTGAGTTTAAATGCAGAACTGAATATGTGTAGTATATACTGACCTACTTCATGCTATTCTAGATGTATGTTCTAAATAGGTCCTATTTAGGTATGTATAAAACAGTTTTATGACACATGGACATATATACCTTGATGTGGATCTGGTATAATTTAACTTCAAAATGTTCTTTTAATGCAGCAAGGACATTAACATCAACATCTACTATTTTTTTAAAAACTTATAAACAAACACACTCACATTCCCTAAAGTAAAACTAATAATTGAAAACTGAAAATAAATGAAACTGTTTGATCTAAATGAGAAGTCATACTTCACAGTGTTATATAAAAGTGCATGTTTTGCAAGTGTACATGTTAAATTATTGTCATCTACATATATATATATATTGCATTTTAGGTTCTGGGATACATGTGAAGAACATGCAGTATTGTTGCATAGGTACATACATGGCAATGTGGTTTGCTGCCTCCATCCCCATCACCTATATCTGGCATTTCTCCCCATGTTATTCTTCCCCAACTCCCTACCCCCCACTGTCCCTCCCCTAGTCCCCCGCAACAGACCTCAGTATGCGATGCTCCCCTCCCTGTGTCCATGTGTCCTCATTGTTCAACACCCGCCTATGAGTGAGAACATGTGGTGCTTGATTCTCTGTTCCTGTGTCAGTTTGCTGAGAATGATGGTTTCCAGGTTCATCCATGTCCCTACAAAGGACACAAACTCATGGTTTTTTATGGCTGCATAGTATTCCATGGTGTATATGCGCCACATGTTCCCTGTCCATTTTTAATATAAGTAATACATTTTGAAGTAAATCCTCAAACAACTTCAGATGTCTGTTTTTTTATGTAATCTGTGATATTCTTAGACCCCTCTAATGTGTAAGCTACATGGCATCAATTTTGAAAAATAAAAATTTGGATAGTAATTTTTTATAAGACATGCACTTTCATTTTTAAGTTTATTGATATGCTGTCAAAATATTTTATTATAAAATAAAAATAATTGCATTACTCTAAAAGTAAATATAGATTAACACCATATAACAAATTAATAAATTTAAAAAGAGCTTTCAGATTTGTCTCTGCATAGAAGATGACCTGTTCAGCTTCTATTTCCCATAAATATTTCATACACACTAAACTTATATTTTACCCTGTTTCCCAGCTAACCTATTTACTGTGGACTGATTCCTTCATGCATCTCACATTCTGCAACTTGGACCATGGCATAACTGGCTGGTACATCAGGTGATTGAGGCAGTAATCTTTAAACTTGCTCCCATGAGCAGTATAACCAGAATGAGTTAGCCTTCCTTACTGCTCCTAAGATTTCTGTAAGGAGCAAGCACCTTGAAGACTTTCCTTAAATGGGAAGTGTTAAATACATCATATCTGGAAGGTGACGGGGAAAAAAAAGATGAGTTATTCTGTGATACACTTTTAGATTTAACAACATACAAAAATAATCACATCCTCCTCACGTAGTATTAAATGAGATCATAGCAGAAACTGGAAGTCAAAGTGGAAGTTCTTAAACACAGCTGGCTTATATCAATGTAACTACTAATAATAGCATTTCCTTAGAAACTAGAAAATCTTGGACAAAGATTAATTTGAACAAAACACTACTATAACAGGCATAAAAGGAACTGTCCTTCATACACTGAAATATATGTTTACACTATTTTCAGCTTTATATTTGATAGTTTCCTCAAACTACTTACTTAATATTTAACATATATTCAGTTAATGATTTTTCATTTCTAATACATTTAATTCCTCTCATTATCATCATATATATATATATATACATATATATATATGTATATATATATATATATACATATATATATATACGTATATATATATATGTATATATATATATATATATATATGCATGCAAAGTCCTTCATATATTTCATTTTATAGGATAATGTCCAGTAGCTCGGCATTCTGATCTTTAAAGTTTCTAATTGTCATACAGTATATTTATTGTTCTTTCCAAATTCCCATCATCTATGACTCACTACCTTATCATTTAAGTAGTATTACTTTGCTCATTCACCATGCTTAGTTCCTGTAAATAACTTACTATAAATGAGCTAGATATTCCCACTGGAGTGAAAATAGCAATTTAAAAACTTATTGGAAACACTGGAGCCTAAAAATATATGATGTGACTGAGAGAATGATAAAGTAGACATTCTATAACAATGGAGGGATTAAAAATTAGGAAATTATCTGTCTTTTACATATTATCCATACCTAATCAAAATCTAATTTGCTTTCATTAAACTTGCTAAATGTCTCACAAGAGATAGTTCAAGAGATAGATTTGCATTTAAATTTTGGTTCTAACATTACTGACCTACAATAATCAGTTTAAGTTATAAAAGAAGATTATTGATGCTTACTGCACAAAATTGCTTAAAATGAAATGAAATAAAGTATGCAGACCATTTAATTTAGTACTTGGCTCTCATTAAACATTATGTTATATATGTAATTATAATTCCTAATTACCACTATTGATAATGGTATATATTAAGTGGCTGTTAATATATACTATTAATATACATTATATTAATTGCATAATATAGTAATAGTTAATTATAATACTATACTATTTAATATTGTATAGTATACTATATTAATATATAGTATATATACCATATTTAGTCATATAAAACATATATACTATTTATATGTACTAATATATACTAAAAGTACACTGTACTCTCTAGATTATTTTAAGACAAAACACACTGTTTCTCTATTCTCTTGTTCTCATAGCCACTAACACTTACTTTATCCAATATTTTATTACATTTTGCCTAGATTTTTGCCAAAACCTCCAGTTTAACTTTCTTCCTTTTCTCTCTCACTCAGTCAGACCTTAGTTTCTTGGCAGTTGCCTTCCAAATTACATAAGTAAATGTTTCAACTCATACTATTAATAACTTGTAATGATTTCATATTACTTTAGGAAGTACATTAAAGATCCAAAAATTATTCAGGCTATATGTGATTTTATTAGCCACTTCCATGGTCATTTAGTCATTCTGTGATTAAGATTTAGTGATTACAATGTACATGCCAGATTGTGTTTTACATACTAAGCATAGAAAAATGGTGTGGTTAAGGTCTGTAAAGAAGTTAATGAGAAAATCCATTCATTGATATATGTAATGGAAGCATCATGATGAGGCCGTGGGGATATCAGGAAGGACCAACTCATTCTGTACACAGTACAGAAGATGGCATTTAATGTTATCCTTGAGAAATGGATGTTTTCCAGAAGAAACAATATGTGCAAAGACACAGAAAATTAAAACTTATAGCTATTCAAGGACAGTGTGATAGTAAATGGCAGTAGATAAGATTATAAAAATTGGTTAGAGATGAATATTATGACAGGTACTTTTGACAGTTTTATTTTATAACATATAGGTACAAAAGAAGAATGTGAATAAAGAGACCAATGCATTAGATTTAAGTGATGAGTATAAGAAATTGTCATTGTGCTAAAAGGAAAGAGTGAAAAATGAGCAACATACAAGCAATCGCATATTTCAAGTAAATATTCTAAGCTACTAGCTATAACAGTTAAGGACAGTTGAATTTCAAAACCAGTGAAGAATAATATGTCATTTAAAAAGTTAGAAGGAGGTTGTTTGCAAGTGATTTTTTTTAAAGTTCATATTAGTAAAAAGAGTAGGACTTAGAAAAAAAAAACTCTTAAATATCTTGAGTCCAAATAAAACTAAATCCATATTGTGCAGAAATACTAGAAAGAGTATACCATATTTTAATATATTTGTTAGTTTATTATGTTTTTAGAAATAGATTGTATATAAAGTTATGTTTAGATACACTCAAATATAGCATGTAGAATCTACTTAATCCAATGGCCAGATATTTGAAACTAGTTAAAAACATCCCAGTTATGAGCTTTATAGTTTTCTTTTTGTAATTTTGATGTTTTTAATCATGTAAAACCAAAATGACAGATTGAAATGTTTCTACACCGCTCTGCTACTTTACCATATTTGTTTTGATCTTGTATTAAAAACATAATTAGCAGGGCTTTAGAGGTTTATGAATTTGGGTATGACACATTTCTTACAGATTCTAAAAAAAAATAACTTCTTCCATTCTGTATCATCAGCACATATAAGTGACTTTTGCATAAACCCACAAAAAATTTCTGTAATATACTCACTCATGTAAATTCAGATTTCATTAGGCCCTACGAGAGTTGTCTTTGGTGTCATAGAATACTTTTTTAAATTTTATTTTGAGAAAGAGGCTTGCTCTGTCACCAGGCTGGAGTGCAGGTGCAATCTTGTCTCACTGCAATCTCCACCTCCTGGGTTGAAGCGATTCTTCCACCTCAGCCTCCTGAGTAGCTGGGACCACAGGTGCGTACCAACACACCCAGCTAATTTTTGTATTTTTAGTAGAGACGGGGTTTCACCATGTCTGTCAGGATGGTCTCCATCTCCTGACCTCATGATCTGCCCATCTCGGCCTCCCAAAGTGCTGGGATTACAGGTGTGAGCCACCGCACTCGGCCCCATCATAGAATACATTTTAAGAATACTGTCTTTAGATATTGTTAGAGAAGTTGTATTATCTTCTAAAAATGAGTAGGTTAGAGAAAAAACTACCTTATTACCAATATATAAATTGGACCTGTATTAATTAAGCAACCTATCCAGTTAACTGGATTGTTGATCTACATTTGCTCAAGGATATGTGTATGTAATTCACGGAAATTTACCAAAGCACAAGCAGCTTCCCACGATTTATTGACTAAGGACTCCTTCTAAGATTTACCCTGGTTTTTCCTATTTTGTCTTTTCTTGGCTCTGTGACATTCATAAGCACCTGCGTAAGAAAATGAACTAGGAAAGATAAAGGAGATCCAGTTGTAATGATTTGGCAGTAATTTATCTAAAATAGCAAAAATAAAATTAAGAGATAATGTATGTATTTTGTCTCCATATATGATTTCTGTTTAATTGAGATTTGGCACAAAGTCCTGTAATTGGTTGTAATTTCATTATGTATATTGTATACCTTGACTCTAAAAATAGCTTCGATGACTAGTTTGTTATTCAGTAGATTGCAGAATCAAAGTGCTCTGCAATGTGAAAGGAAAACTATGGGATTTCTTTTCTACTTTGATTTTCTTTGATCTTTAGGTTTCTCTACTCACAAGAAAAGTGCTTCTGAATTTAGGATGTCTTTGACTTCCCCACTGTTACCAGGGTACATCTGGCACCCTCTGGAAATATTTGAGACGTTTTTGATTGTCATCCTCTTGGGAAGAGTGATAGTGGCCTCTGATGAATTGAGGCTGGGGATTATATGAAACATCCAGTGAAACACAGGATAGTTCATCACGGCAAATAATTATGGGACTGAAATGGTCTATAATGCCAAATTTAAGAAACCTTGCAGTAGAGAAAATGCAACAGATAAATAGGAAATAATTTTTTTTCTGTTGCCTCCACTCCCGGACTGATGCATAATAATGTGATCATTTGGGACGTCCATCTTCTAACCCTTTTTTGGAATGTTACATATTTTAAAACTTGTCAAAAATCACTGGGTTTGTGGAGAGTTGGTCATATGGCTATAACTAATGGCTGCATGACAAAATAATGCCAATACTGCATTTGGGACACTAAAATAACATATGATTTCCTCTATTAAGACAATATATTTAAGAAAATATTAATTATTACGATTCCCTGAAATGAGATCTGTTGCCCAGTCTGTGGCAAATTTGCACTGTATCACTTTATAGTATGTAATTCGTTATTTTCAAATGATTTTTTTTTTAGGAGAGGAAGAAAGAGGAAGAAAAAGAAGGAGAGAGAACAGGAATATTGCTTTATTCTAAAAATGGGTGTTAATAATGGCCAATCAATATTTTGTGTATTTAAAGTAGAGAATGTATATTTTGTGTATTTAAAATGGAGAGCTCTATAAATACTTATTAAGTTTACTTGTTCCGGATCTGAGTTCAAGTTCTGGATATCCTTATTAATTTTCTGTCTCGTTGAGTCTAAATCTCTTTATGGGTCTATGTATCTGGGTGTTAGGATCCTTAGCTCTTATTATTGCATTGATCCTTTTACCACTATATCTTTGTCACTTTGAAATCTGTTTTATCAAAGGCGAGAATTGCAACTCCTCCTTTTTGTTTATTTATTTATTTTTGCTCTCCATTTGGTTGGTAAATCTTTCTCCAACCCTTTCTTTTGAGTCTTTGTGTATCTTTGGATATAAAATGGGTCTGGATGTAGTATACCATTAGGTTTTGGCTGTATCTTTTGATTGGGGGATTTAGTCGATTTAAATTTAGGGTTACTGCCGTTTGATGTTAACTGGCTATTTTATCCATTCGTTGATATAAATTCTTCTTTATGTTGATGCTCTTTACTTTTTGGTATATTTTTAGGAAGGCTAATACTGGTTGTTCCTTTCTGTGTGTAATGCTTCTTTCAGAAGTTTTTGTAAAGCTTTTGTATTTCTTTTATTTTTCTTTTATTTTTTTGAGACAGAGTCTTGCTCTGTCACCAGGGGCCAGGCTGGAGTGCAGTGGCTCAATCTCAGCTCACTGCAACCTCCGCCTCCCGAGTTCAAGCAATTTTTCTGCCTCAGCCTCCCAGGTAGCTAGGACTACAGGTGCACGCCACCACACCCAGCTAATTGTTTAGTAGAGATGGGGTTTCACCCTGTTGGCCAGGATGGGCTCCATCTTTTGACCTCGTGATCCGCCTGCCTGGGCCTCCCAAAGTACCGGAATCACAGGCTTGAGCCACCACACCCCGCCTATTTCTAAAACTTTATACCCAGAAATGAAATTTGTAACTAGTTCGGTATCTTGTTTAGAAAAAATAAATAAATTTATCAGGCTTTGTTATACATCTCATAAAGATTTTATGAAGTTATTTCATTTCTGTTTTAACCTGGCTTTTAAAAAATTTGCCTATTGAAGTATTGGAGGCAATTAAAAAGGCTTTCACTCTCAAGAAGGAGCAGTTGAGTGTTTACATACTGGACCTGGGACCAGAGAAGCTTTGCTATCAAGTTAGTAAACACATCAATACTTCAGAAGCTGCCTAAATGCTGCATGCATAGGTGAATGTTTGTTAGGAATTGCTGACTTGTTGAAAAATAAATGCCTTCTATTCCAAAATGCTTACAAGCCAAAAGGCTGCTGGCATTTGGGAAGGAAGTGCTGTTAAGATTTAGAAGCAGGTACTACAGTCTCCAAACCAATCTTCATCCGTCCTTCTTCTCGACTAGAATGGCTTTGGAAAAGCACTACCTTTCCAAGACTTGGAGAAATCTTTTCCTGGGCCTTTAGTTTTGAGATTTCAGATTTTTATTCCTCATAAAATCTGCCCATGGGCTTATTGGTCCTAGAGATAAAAATAGAATACAATTAGAGTGAAATGGCCCACACAGTATCTATGTTTAGTTTCTATATTGCAAATACTGAAAGACGGTTAATAAAAAAAATTACATGTGAGACATAGAGGCACATAATTATGTCTCTAAAAATGTTATTTGTTTCTACAGCAGAATTCACATAGCAAATCAACTTTTTATTCTTTCCATTTTTTTGTCTACAAGATTATTTCTTCAAACTCTACATATGTTGAAAGACATGAATACATGCCACTATTTTTGTTTATTTGTTTTATCAGGCTTAATGCTGGCAAACATTGAAAATAATTTCTTCAAAAGATTTATGACAGCTAACATCCCAATTTCTGTCTGATTAGGTGCTATATACTCAACGTGTTTCCCAAAAATTTATATGTTGAAATCCTAAATCCAAATGTGCTGACATTAGGAGATGGGGCTTTAGTGGGATGATTAGGTCACAAGCGTGGAGTCCTTATGAGGGTAGTTATTGCCCTGATAAAAGAGGCCCAGAGAACTGCTTTGTCCTTCTACCATATGAGGACAAAGGGAGAATACAGTTCTCCATGAACCTGGAAGTAGGTCTTCATCAGACACTTTGTCTGCAGAATCATTGATCTTGGACTTTTCATCCTCCAGAACTGTGATAAATAAATTGTTTTTTCTTATAAGTCACTCCGTTAATAATATATTGTTATAGCAGCCTGAATGAACTAAGCCATTAGAAAAGGCTATAGCACTTGAGGCAACAGTGTAGTTTGTATGTAGATGTGTGTGCTACATGGAAGTGGTCTTTTCTTGGCACACCATAATAAGTAGCATGGACATAGTTTTATTATTGAATAAATATAAAATATAACTTGGATACATTTATAGTTTTAGTTAGAAAACATAAATAAAATGTGTGAAATTAAGCAATATCTATCAAAAGCTGCCTGAAATCACTCTTTTATTAATTTTTTTCATTGGCGTCTTGATATTTTAGATAATATATTGTTGACATTTGATAGCTAAAATAACAAGAATAGAATGAATATTTTTCCTTTGCAAATTAATCCATGACATGTCCAGAGATCAGAAAAATATGCCAAATGTATTTCCACAGTCACATTTAATGCAAAATAATTAGTTTAAGATGAAAATTATAGGTACTCTGAAAAAATAAGCATTTTGGATTCATTGGGTAAACTTCTAGTTGTAATATGGTAAATGTTTAACATATTATCAGAATCACAGGGAGAACTTAAATTTCCAAATTCAAATATTTAATTCAATTATAGACTATCACTATCTAACCCCTATTATTTATCACAAACTGATTGTTATTACTGATCACTGCCTTATGTGGATATATCAGTTATAAAATTATCCATAACAAATTCATGCAATTGTTTTAGCCAGGATTCCTCGGTGGTTTGTTTTGAATAATATTTTGTTTTGCTGTCCATAATCTTTTAGACACAACTAATTGCTCAGTACCTAATCATTATGCTGTGACTTTTTTTAGATCTTTTTATCTTTTTGATTGTTAATTGACAGTATGCTGAGGCACATCAGCTTTCAATTTCTTCCTGATTCGGAGAAAAAATTTATAAAGACTAGAGATTCTTTTACTTTTACTTCTTTAAACGTTAGCAATTCTCATTGATGTTTCCACGAAAGTCAGGATACAAAAGCTAATGATTTCATGTAATAAAGCAAAAGAAATTTGTGGAGAAGCAGGTTACTTCTTCACAAATTGTTTAATTGTTGTTGTTTTATATTGATCTTTCCCCCACAAACACCATAGAAACTGACCTACCTCTACTGTGAAGTTTTTTTGTAATAAAATCATATACCACATAATGATGTTTTGGTCAACAATAGTCAGCATGTAAGATGGTGGGCTCATAAGATTATGATGGAGCTGAAAAATTGCTATTGGCCTAATGACTTTATAGCCTTTGTAACCTACTAGCACAGGGCATAACTCATGTTTGAGGTATTCTGGTATAAACCAACCTACTGTGGCTGCCAATTACATAAAAGTATAGCACAAATAATTATATACAATACATAATGCTTGATAATAAGCCACTATGTTACTGGTTTATATATTTACTATGTTATATATTTTTACCATTATTTTAGTGTTTTTCTTTTACTTACATAAAAAAGTTGACTGTAAAGCGGTTTCAGACAGGGCCTTTCAGGAGATATTTCAGGAGAAGGCATTGCTATTCTATAAGACAACTCCATGCATGTTACTGTGGTGGAAGACCTTCTGGTGGGACAAAATGTGCAGGTAGAAGATAGTGACATTGATGATCTTGACTCTGTGCAGGCCTAGTTAGTGTCCTAGTTTTTTAGAAAAAAGTTTTAAAAGTACTGAAAAAAATCATAGATAACACAAACTAGAAAACATTCCATACTCATGGATTGGAAGAATTCAACACTGTCCCTATCAAACTACCAATGTCATTTTTCACAGAAATTGGAAAGAGCTATTTTAAAATTTACATAGAATTTAAAAAATGCCTGAATTTCCATATCAGTCCTAAGCAAAAGAAACAAAGCTGGAGGTATCACATTACCTGACTTTAAACTATGGTACAAGGCTATAGTAACCAAAACAGCATGGTGCTAGTATAAAAATGACACACAGAAGAATGGAACAAATTAGAGAACCCAGAAATAAAGGCTTATACCTCCAACCATCTGATCTTTCACAAAGTCAACAAAAACAAACAATAGGGGAAGGATGCTCTATTCAAAAAACAGTGCTGGAATAACTGGCTAGCCATATGCAGAAGAACAAAACTGGACCCCTACCATTCACCGTATACAAAAATTAACTCAAGATGGGCTAAAGACTTAAAATATAAGACCTAAAACTATAAAAATCCTAGAAGAAAGCCTTCTAGACACTTCATTCTTGACATTGGCCTTGGGAAAGAATTTATGACTAAGTCTTCAAAAGCAATTATAACAAAAACAAAAATTAAGTAGTATGACCCAATTAAATTAAAGAGCTTCTGTACAGCCAAAAAAAAAAAAAATACCTGCAGTATAAAGAGATAACCTATAGAATGGAAGGAAATATTTGCCAACTTTGCCTCTGACAAAGGTCTAATAGCCAGAATCTATGAAGAACTTAAACAATTCAATAAGCAAAAAGAAATGACGGTATTAAAAGTGGGCAAAGGACATAAACAGCCACTTGGAAGATACACCAGTAGCCAGCAAACATGAATAAATGCTCAACATCACTAATCATGAGAGAAATGGTAATCAAAACTGCAATGAGATACCATCTCACCACGTCAGAATGGCTATTAATAAAATGTCAGAAAATAAGAGATCTCAGTGAGTTTTTGAAGAAAAGGAAATGCTTATACATTGTTAAGAAGAATGTAAATTAGTTCAGCCACTGCAGAGTGCAGTTTGGAGATTTTTCAAATAATTTAGAACTATCATTCAACCAAGCAATCCCTTTCTCAGGTATATAACTATATGGTTTGGCTGTGTCCCCTCCCAAATCTTATCTTGAATTGTAGTTCCCGTAATCCTCATGTGTCATGGGAGGGACCCAGTGGGAGGTAATTTAATCATGAGGATGGTTATTCTCATGCGTTCTCATAACAGCAAGAGAGTTCTCATGAAATTTGATGGTTTTATAGAGGGCTTTCCCCCTTTTACTTGGCACTTCTCTGTCCTGCTGCCCCGTGAAGGACATGTTTACTTCCCCATCCACCACAATTGTAAGTTTCATGAGCCATCTTCAGCCATGCTGAACCGTGAGTCAATTAAACCTCTTTCCTTTAAAAATTACCCACTTCAGGGTATGTATTTATTAGAAGTGTGAGAATGGACTAATAAAATATCCCAGGGAAAATAAATCATTCTACCAAAAAGACACATACACTTGTTTGTTCATCGCAGCACTACACACAATAGCAAAGACAAAGAGTCAATTGAGATGCTCCCCAACAGTGGACTGGATAAAGAAAATGTGGTACGTATACACCATGGAGTACTATTCAGCCATAAAAAAAATTAGTTCCTTTTCAGCAACATGAATGTAGCTGCAGGCCATTACCCTAAGCAAATTAATGCAGAAAAAGAAAATCAAATGAGACAGCTAGGTGGGAGGGGGTCCCAGAAATACTCCAACTGACCTGCTCACTAGGAATGTGCACTGGTGTGGAGAGACAGAAGTTCACAATCTTTACGGTGGGAAGGAGATTTGCCCCCTCCTCTTTCTGTGTGGAACCTGGGATTTAAACCATGGGCAAGAAGAACTCTGGCCTTGCAGGCAGTTTCCGTTTCCAGCTTTTCTTGTTTTTCACCCAATAAAAGTCTGCTTTACTCACCCTCTCTGACCCTCTGCCAGCCTTAATTTTTGTGGCTGTGTGATGAGCAAAGACCCCATCTTTGGCTGAACTAAGGAAAAGCCCTGCAACACAAATACCACATGTTCTCACGTATTAGTGGGAGAAAAACACTGTATGCACATAAAGATGGAAACAATATACACTGAGTACCAGACGGGAGAGGGTAGGAGGGGGCAAGGGCTGAAAAATGACCTGTTGAGTACTATGCTCACTTCCTGTGTGACAAGATGAATTTGGTACTCCGAGCCTCAGCCTCACATTATATATCCATGTACCAAACTTATACATGTATCCCCTGAAAAGAAAAAAAAAAGTATAAAAATAAGAAAAAATAATCTTAAAAATAGAAAAAAACCTTATGGAATAAGGATATAAAGAAAGAAGAAATTTTTGTACAGCTGTACAATGTTTGTGTTTTAAACTATTAATGTGTTACCATCAGAGTCAAAAGTTATTAAAAAAATAAAATATTTATGAAGAAAAAAGTCACAATAAGCTAAGATTAATTTATTATGCCCTAGGCATTCACATTCACTCACCACTCACTCACTGACTCACCCAAAGCAACTTCCAGCCCTGCAAACTCCATTTATGGTATGTATCCTACCTAGTTGTATTATTTCTTATTTTTTTAACCATAATTTTACTGTATTTTTTCTATGTTTGGATATTTTTACATAAATACCATACTGTTATAAATACCTACAGTATTCAGTACAGTAACATGCTACAGGTTTGTAGCCTAGGAGCTATACTATATAGCCTATGTGTGTAGGAGACAATAATACCATGATGGTTTGTGAAAGTACATTCTATGAAGTTCTAACAGCAAGGAAATTGCCTAATGAGGCATTTCCCAGCATGTGTCCCCTCCAATACTGACACACCCTCCACCCACCTTCAGTAACACATGACTACCTCAGCAAATGTTAAAACTATGTCAGTGTGTATAAGGCATGTCCATGGGTGTGTGAACTATCAAGTGTGGACAGACAAGGAGCTCTCAGGGAAATAATTTACCACTGACAGTTCTCAAATCTGTAGATAGAGCCCGGTTTGACCCCTGACTTGCATTTTCCAGATTCTTGGTTAACTACTCTGTAAATGAGAGTAATGACCTCTGGTAATGGTAGGCCAATTAAATGATAAAAGAAAAAGTTCTTAGCGCATTCCCTCAGGCATTCAATAAACTTGAATTGCCTCTCTTAACATCTGGGTTTCAGATTGCTGGTTCCTTCATAAAAACTTCCATATTTAGGATTCTCTTGACTATTTAATTATATTTAGTCATTTTGTCTGTTCTTTTAAATTGTTTATTTCACTTGATTTCTTATATATTGTGCTATGTAACAATGATTCAGTATTCTGACATCTAGGAATATGCTGATGATTATTTGACAATCACTAATAGTTAATGAGTGCTTTGGGTCAAGAGTCACCTTTCCTAATGTATTTTTAATGATTACTGAACATTTTAAAACTAGAATAGAGTTTCTTATTGACTACACATATTATCATTTACTTTCTGCAACATTGAGAATTGGTAGTAATAGCAAAATGTTAGTTATTTCATTCGTGAATTTTTTAATAGTATAACAACTTTTTATTTTAGCCAAATGTTTTCCTCAATTTTCTCTTTGTTCACTTAACTATCTTAAAATATGAAATCATTATATATTGTTACATTATCAGTCTGATTTTTAATGCTAAATAGGTACATTTGACTAGAATAATTAAAAGAGATTGTAAATGATTATATATTCCTTTCTTTATCAAACTCAGTTAAGCTTTTAAGATTAACCTTTTATGTAAATAACATTAGGTACATTAAAAATCCTGAATTGCTATTCTACTTTTAGTATGTACAAAATGCATAGAAGAGTAGAAAACTTTTCAAAATCATGCAATAAATTAACCAGGAAACAAGGTGTCTTATTTCACCTAGAAAAAGTTAAAAAATCAACAATAACAAAATTAATACTATCAGCCACTGACTTTTGTAATCAACCTACATCTTGTTTTGATAAAGTGAGATTGAGAGACAGAGGGAAAGATTAAGAGAGAGGAGAGACAGAAAGAGAGAGAATGTAATAGACTTTACTGATACATCTTACTCTTGGAATAATTTGATATACATTTACTAATATTCTGGTGCTGTTTTGCTTTATAGTACTAAACTAAAATTTCTTTATAAATGAGGGAGATAATAGAAATCAATTAGTCCTCCTCTCCCAAAAATGTGGCCTGAAAGGAAAAAATTTTAAAAGAGGATCTTTTTTTTTTTCTAAATTTTATCAATTTTTTTGTGGCTATAATTTAAAAATCATCTCATTTTATGTTTGTTTGAAACTAAAATCTACATAAGGAAAAAATAAAGAGATAAATGTATAGATATGAATAAAATATGCATAATTAGGGAGAGAAAAGAACAGTACGTATTATGTTTAATGTTATTTAAATTAATGAATGGACAGATTGTGAGAAGAAAATTTAAATAATACAGAATCCTCAAAACTGTTTTAAAGCAACACTATACCAGAGTTTTAGTTTACAATTGCTTATGCAGACTGATAGACAATTTAGGTTGCAAATGATACTTTAAATGTAGGCTCTCAAGCACTTTAATCTACATAGGGTTATTTTTACTCAGGTTAAGTGATTTTTAGTGCTTTCCTAATTTGCTTGCCAAATCAAAGAATTTATTTAGTGCTTAAAATTAAAGAAATATATGTGGAGACACTGAGAGATCAACATAAAGGCAAATCAGGATTTGTTATAGATGAATTTAAGGATCTCAGGTATTATTATTGGCCTATAGAATTCTCCATGGGCTGATAACATGCCTAGTCATAAACTGTAAAATTTTTACAGCACAGTACCTCTAGGCCAGACTGGAAAAAAAATCACTGTAGGTATTACAAAAGTTAACTAGCTTGACTTTATTATTCTCAGCTGTGTAAAAAACCTTTTTATCCTCTGTCCCTTTCCTTCCCCCACCATGTATCTATGCAAAATTCCTTTGATTTTTATAGTCCTGGAATTTGCAGAAGCCCACCAAGTGATAGCTTCAATGGAAAACTTCTGGATTCAAGATTTTTGCTCAATCTTATTTTGGGGGTTACATATGTGAACATATATTATTTCTGGAAATAATACATTTTCAGGGAAAATATTAAATAGCATCAAATTATGACAAGGGAAGAGGAATTTTGTGGTGGACTTTCCAAGGACTGTTTTAGACAAGTGTTCGGAAAATACTCTTTCAGAATGGGACATTTAAGCAGAATCATGAAAATGCTTGTGAAAAATACCATGAGAAAGTTGGAGAAAGAATATTCTAGTCAAAGTAAACTATATTCAAAATCTCTGAGGTAAAAATTAGCTTAGCATATACAGAAACTGATTTGGCATGGGTGTCCATGGTTAAAAATTATATACACACACACACACACACACACATACACACACACACACATACACATATGAAGTATAAATAATATATGTGAAGAATTAATCAGAGAGTAGATCACATAGGTCTTTGTAGCTTATGGGAAGGATCTGGTTTTAGTCTAATTGTAAAGAAAGCTGTTGTAGTATTCTGCTCAATGAAATGTGTGATACAATTTATTTTAAAAAGAAACTAATCTGGTTGCCACAATAGACTGTACAGAGTTTAAGTCAGTGTTTAAATAAAGACACTTGATGAGTCTATTTCTATGATCAAGAGTAAATAATAATGCTAACATGGACTCTCATGTAAAGCAGGAAGAGATTCCAGGGAAAAGTAAAAATTAATGGGATAAATTGGGGTACTATTTGGCCATTAAAGCAACAAATGATGTTTAAGACAGATAAGGTCAAAATAAAAGGGAGGATTCAAAAATGTTTTTTGTCCTAAGTAACTAGGTTATTGGTGGTTCTATGTGTTAAACACACTCTGAATGAAAAGACCCCCTAAACAGGCTTTGTGTGAGCAACAAGGCTGTTTACTCACCTGGGTGTGAGTGGGCTGAGTCCGAAAAAAGAGTAGAAGGTAGTAGGATAGGATTTGGTTTTATAGGTTTGGGGTACGCAGTGGAAGTCACAGTTCAGGGTGGTTTTTGCAAGCTAAGAGGGAGTTGTAGGGTCTGGAGTCTTGAGGTTGACCTATCAGTTGAGCAAGGTCACTTACAGAGCCAAGTTGCCTTATCAGTTGAGGCAGCAATAAGGAACAATAGGAGAATGTCTTAAAGTTAATTAGATGCCACAAGGGTTGGTCATTCTTTTTCCTTTTTGGTTCCCCAGTTACTTCAGACTTCCTAGTTCCAGGAACTCATCTGGAGATGTATGTGCAGGTCACAGAGGTTACCATGCAGTCCATGGGGGCAGTCAGCCAGTCTAAAAGACCTTATACTGTGAAGGTACTTATATAAGGACACTTAGAAGAATCAGGGCAATTGACAATTTGTGGTTGACATATTGTACATCTAAATGAACAAGTCTAGTTAGTTATAAGCTAGATAGTAAAACAGAAATATTTAGATGGTTATAAGCTGGAAATCTAGTTGGTTATAAGATGGAGATGTGTGGAATGTTGGAATCTCATACATTGAATGTGATGCAATTATGGTAAATACAAGGTCTAGGATTTACTTTTTCAAAATTTCCAAAACTTTTTCTTACACTTACAAGCTTTGTGGCCTTAAGCAAATTATTTAACATCTCTCTGTGGGTTCATCTATCTGTAAAACAGAGAGAATTCATTAAGCATTTTTTATATAATTTTTCAAGGCAAATGTGGTAACAAATACAAAAAGCCATTATTTTTTATTACATCAAATTCACTCAAATATAAAATCTATTATTAATAGAGTTGAAGTGATAAAAATTTAAATCTATATGAATAAGCTTTGTCTAAAGACAAGAAAGCTGGACACTAAGAAAAATTTAGAATATGCCTTTAAAAATAATGATATTTATTTTCAGACAAGTCAGTAAAAATTTGTGAAAAAGAATGAAGAGTACACTGAAAATGGAATGTTTTACTTAGCTACTTTCTCTAGTTTGTAAAGCTTCTGATCATTTTAAAATTAGATTATTTAGATCAGATTTTTTTTTTTTATTTTTCATAGTATAAATGTTGGGAAATTTTGAATCTTTTTTATTCATCTTGCCAGCTCACTTGAAATAACCCTTGATATAGCACTGAATATTTTGTCCCTTAACATGAAAAGAGCAACATTTGCGCAAGTGAATATTTGCTGATTTAATATTTACCAGCAAGTTTATTATTCTATAGCCATTGAGTTTATTCTGTGTCAGCACACATGTGCATGCATATGTGTGTGTATATGTTTCTGTCTCTGTGTATGTGTGCTGACAGCTATATATATATGCCTGTGTTTTGATAAACTAATTGGCAATATTTCCTTCTGGTTACTTTTTCACTTGAGTGCTTCTTACACACACATCATTATATAGATATCTGAGCATCTTCTTAAGGGTCTAAAACAAAATTAGATTAAAACATTAGAAGACCCCAGGCTGGAATGCAGTGGTGAGATCTCAGGTCACTGCCACCTCTGCCTCCTGGGTTCAAGCCATTCTCTTGCCTCAGCCACCCAAGTAGCTGGGATTACAGGCACCCACCACTGCACCCAGCTAATTTTTGTATTTCTAATGGAGTTTCACCATGTTGGTAATGCTGATTTCGAAGTCCTGACCTCAGGTGATCTGCCCACCTCAGCCTCCCAAAGTGCTGGGATTACAGCCATGAGCCAACATGCCCTGCCTCAAATTTATTTTAAAAGTACATTATATGATTATTTTATTAGAAAAAATAGAGACAGATTCATCATCAAGCATGAGAAACAACAAGTAAGCAATGCAATTTAGGAATTATTATAGTCGATGTTTTTTTTGAGATATTTTTAGTTTGAAATTCTCTTGTCACTACATAAAGATTCTGGCCTTATTTCTCTGTTCTATTCAAGTTCTCTACAATTTATACTCAGGCACACACTCTGTCTCTCTCATTGGAGCTACATTAATGACATAAAAATATTTAAACAATTGTTTATCTAAATTTTGTTTATTTCTCAAAATACATAGAAAGCTAAATGACTCCAACTCAGGGCACTTAAATATATTTTATGATGATAGGAATGAGCTTAAAACAATAATTAAACATATCAAAGTTTCAATAATTGAATGGATGATGAAAGGTAAAACCAGTTACTTCATCTATTACTTTATTAAGTATAAAATTTATTCTTGGATGACGTGTCCTATAAAGGATTTTTGCTGGAGAAATGATATGAGGGGATATCTGAATAAAGCGGTAGAAATGAATGTGTGAAAAGGAAATAAAAGATGAGTTAATATTTAAATTATTCTTTCCCAGTTTTCTATTTGCTATTGACTAAATGACTCAGAGAAGTCAGGTTAAGGTTTAGATTTGTGTCTAGTAAAGATGCAAATCCTTTGCACCTGGTTGAGCAAATAACTCTGAAGATAGTAGTTTATAGCCCTATTAGACATTCAGCAGTTGCTTTTTAGAAAACCCAGCAATTTTTTTCTTCTTACAAGTATTTTAGCTTCTCAAATGCTCTTTGAACCAGCAATAACATTATGCTGTGTTCCTCAGTTAATGTATTAAAATATGCAATATATATCCAATTAATATGAACAGTATAATTTGACCTTCTTAAAATTGTGTTAATTATGTTGCAACACCTTTCAACTGCTTGTGTCTTTTCTGTACTGACTTTTCAGGATCTCTGATTCCTTTCTTTGTACTCTTTAATTCTGAAACACTAATAGTTTCTGCTATAAAAGTTGCTTTATTTCCCCCATAGTTTTAATTTAGGATGGGAAAAGTATCTTGCAGGATAGTGTATGCTGTTCTCAAATCATTAATTAGGGAGGTGAGGCTTTATTATTAAAAAAATGAAATCTATCATTCTTGCATATTTTTGGTTGATCAAGAGATTGGAGAAGAAACAGAAACTCCAGGAATGAGAATGTATAAAACTTCACATTCTGACAATGCAAATCTCCTGGGGATATTGTGTATGTTCAGAGAGGCTTCACAGTAATTCACTGACTTTTCTTCTGAACCTGGGGAATTAATTCCCTTTCATCTCCTGTCCAGCCATCAGTCTTTCTTCTCGCCAGGTCCAAGCACACACACAAAGAATAACATTCCACACTTTTCTATTTTCTCGCCTAGCCCTAAGGCAAGCATGCTGCCCTTTTGTGGTTTTTGTATGTTGTCTATTAGAACCAAATATTTGGGAAGGGGCCAGGAAGTGAGAACAAAAACAAAAAAGAATAAAAAAAGAAGTTTTTTAAGTCTCATAATAAATACTGCTTTTGATTTCATTTGAATTCAAGGAATACAATTTATCTCACACCGTTATTCATTCAGTGCCCCTTTCACTATTTTCCTTCCCAGGATTCTGGGTCATTATTTCCCTGGATAGGCAATCCCACACTGTATTATTGATGTCTTTTCCCCTCTCTGTGTTGGATGCCATAGTGCAATGCTCAGATTTCTCTTCAGAAATAAAGAACTTGTAGCCTCAGTTGTTGAAAATGTTGTCAGTAAATTATTTTTAGTTTCCAGTTCTCTTCCGAAATGTCTCAGCTAAAAAGAGGCGTCTCCCCAGTCCCCCTTCCCAGTATAGCTCACAACCAATGACTGACCAATGTGCATATAAAGGCCAGCCCATCCAGAACGAAATCATAACTCTGAAGGAGCATTCCTTTCCAGAGACCTTTAAGAGATCAGCCAAGGTCATGGTTGGAATTGCATCACATATGAACTTCTCCTTCTACCCAAGCCTGCTTCTTTTCCCTTGCTGCCATAGGTGTTGATACCCAGGGTCTGTCCTAATTAAACTTTTGCAGAAGCACTTCCTAGTAATCTTATCTCTGAGTCAACTGCCGGTAGAGCCCAACCTGAGACAGCCATGTAGACCCAATACCGATAAAAGAAAGATTGTGCAGATAAACATAATTGGCATTTTTATATATGAAGAACTAGATTAAGAATTATTGTCCAAAAGACCACAAGGATGGCTAATTTAGGATGAATAAGGTAGAAAAGGGAGCTTTATTGGTGATAGCAGATTGCAAGTCAGGAAGAGAAAATCTCCAGGGCGTGGAGGGACAGGTCTTGTTTACACCTTTCGGTGTCCATATGACACAACAGAGTTATATATGTTCATCAGATTTGTGGGAAAAGCTATACATCTGTATGAAGGAAGCTAAGCACATATGTAATGGGTAATCTTACACATAACATCTATCCATCCTGTGTACCTTTAGGGGTGAGGATTTCGCATTAAAATGAAGTAGAATTTGGCTCTTTACATCAAAAGGTGAACTACAGAACAGAAAGACAGTTTGTGGGTAGCCTTTATAAGCTGGATGAAACTGACTTTATGGTCTGCAGTAGCTTATAAGGTAAAAATGTTTGGAATAGTTTCAGAAGGAGTGGTACCAGCTCCTCTTTGTATGTCTGGTAGAATTGGCTGTGAACCCATCTGGACCTGGGGTTTTTTGGTTGGTAGGCTATCAACTGCAGCCCTTGTTATTGGTCTATTCAGTGTTTTGACTTCTTCCTGGTTTAGGCTTGGGAGGATGCAAATGTCCAGAAATTTATCCATTTCTTACAGGTTTACTGGTTTATGTGCATAGAGTTGTTTGTAGTAATTTCTGATGGTGGTTTGTGTTTCTGTGGAATCTGTGATGATACCCACTCTATCATTTTTTTATTGCATCTATTTGATTCTTCTCTCTTTTCTTTTTTATTAATCTGGCCTGTGGTCTGTACATTGTGTTGATCTTTTCAAAAAACCAGCTCCTGGATTTACTGATTTTTTTGAAGGGTTTTTTGTGTCTCTATCTCCTTCAGTTTTGCTCTGATCTTAGTTATTTCTTGTCTTCTGCTAGGTTTTGAGTTTTTTTGATCTTGCTCCTCTAGCTCTTTGAATTTTGATGATAGGGTGTCAATTTTAGATCTTTCTTTGCTTCTCATGTAGGCATTTATTGCTATATATTTCCCTCTAGACACTGTTTTGAATGTGTCCCAGAGATTCTGGCATGTTGTGTCTTTGTTCTCATTGGTTTCAAAGAACATCTTTATTTCTGCCTTCATTTCATTGTTTATCCAGTCAACATTCAAGAGCCAGTTGTTGAGTTTCCATGAAGTTGTGAGGTTCTGAGTTAGTTTCTGAATTCTGAATTCTAACTTGATTGCACTGTGGTCTGAGAGACTTTGTTATGATTTCCGTTCTTTTGCATTTGCTGAGGAGTGATTTACTTCCAATTATGTGATCAATTTTAGAGTAGGTGTGATGTGGTGCTGAGAATAATGTATACTCTGGATTTGGGGTGGAGAGGAAACAGAAATTCCATTTGACCCAGCAGTCCCATTACTGGGTATATATCCAAAGGATTATAAATCGTTCTATTATAAGGACACATGCACATGAATGTTCATTGCAGCACTGTTTACAATAGCAAAGACTTGGAACCAACCCAAATGCCCATTGATAATAGACTGGACGGGAAAATGTGGCACATATACACCATGGAATACTATGTACCCATAAAAATCGATGAGTTCATGTCCTTTGTAGGGACATGGATGAAGCTGGAAACCATCATTCCCAGCAAACTGACACAATAAGAGAAAATCAAACACCACATGTTCTCACTTATAGGTGGGTGTTGAACAATGAGAACATATGGACACAGTGAGAGGAGCATCACATACTGAGGTCTGTCAGGGGGACTAGGGGAGGGACAATGGGGGGTGGGGAGTTGGGGAGGGATAACATGGGAAGAAATGCCAGATATAGATGATGGGGAGGAAGGCAGCAAACCACATTGCCATGTATATACCTATGTAACAATCCTGCACGTTCATCACACATACACCAAAACCTAAAACACAATAAAATATATTTTAAAAAATGTTTGTAAGGCTGGTCCTCTGTCCAGTCAGAGTTGTAGTGGTCTGGGTTGTAAAACAGATTTTGGAGAGCTCCAGCAGCTCCTACAACTAAGGAGTTTATAGCAATAAGAATTTAGAAAATGGGCCAAGCGTGGTGGCTCACGCCCATAATCCCAGCACGTTTTGAGGCTGAGTTGGGTGGATCACGTGGTCAGGAGTTTGAGACCAGCCTGGCCAGCATGGTGAAACCCCGTCTTTACTAAAAATATGAAAAATTAGCTGGGCATGGTGGTGCATGCCTGTAATCCCAGATACTCAGGAGGCTGAGTCAGAACAATCACTTGAACCCAGGAGGTAGAGGTTGCAGTGAGCCAAGATCGCACCACTGCACTCCAGCCTGGGCATTATAGAGAGACTCTGTCAAATAAGAAAAAAAAAAGAATTTTGAATATTGCCAGCAGAGCTCTGAACCCTGCACCTGCAGAAGCTATTGTTTCCCTAGCCTTAGGGTTCTTCTTAGTTGGTACCGTGATGTCTATTTTGGTCTCTTAGATCACAGAATCATCTGTATTTCATAAAACGATTCAAGCCTTCCATTTTTTCCTTCTTTTTCATTTAAAAATGATGCCTTTTGGGCATGTATCATGGATACTGCATTAAGATTCTGAGGTGGGCCACAAAATGGATTATTCAGAGGGGTAGGAGAAGAGCAGAAACTGCAGGTCAGAAAGAAGGAAGCCATGGGCGAGACCAAATGTTGACAGGAGATAGCATAGTAAAGGAAATTTAATTTTCTTTTTTTGCCATTTTTCTTTCTTCAATGTAATCCATGCCATCACTACAGAGTTATTCCTCAGATCAGTCTAAGAGAAAGGTGAAAATAGATTTTCTGTCAATGATATGGAGCTTCGGAGATGGAATAGAGAGGAGACAGAATCTTAATCAGTAGCAGAAGCAACAGTCAAAGCAGAAAAGTAAATAAAATCCTTGGGCTCCTTAGCCTAAATGAAGCAGTAAAGGAAATCTGCATTCTGACATATCCTATGGAACAGATTGGAGTAGCATAGATTTGTGTCTGCAAAAATGGCCCATTGTACCATCTATTCATAAGTAAATCAATCTTAGAGTACACCTTTGTGTATGTGTGTTTGTTAAAAAGATGTGAGTGGGCCGGGCGCGGTGGCTCAAGCCTGTAATCCCAGCACTTTGGGAGGCCGAGGCGGGTGGATCACGAGGTCAAGAGATCGAGACCATCCTGGTCAACATGGTGAAACCCCGTCTCTACTAAAGATACAAAAAATTAGCTGGGCACGGTGGTGTGTGCCTGTAATCCCAGCTACTCAGGAGGCTGAGGCAGGAGAATTGCCTGAACCCAGGAGGCGGAGGTTGCCGTGAGCCGAGATTGCGCCATTGCACTCCAGCCTGGGTAACAAGAGCGAAACTCCGTCTCAAAAAAAAAAAAAAAAAGAAAAGAAAAAGAAAAAAAAAAAAAAGATGTGAGTGGTCTCATAAAGTAATATCTGAAAATTGATAAGTAACCAATATTTTGAGATTGGACTTCTGCTAAATAAATTTGCCGGGTCTGGCAGTATTCACTAGTTTGAAGTGCTGAGATAGGATAAAGGCAGTGAAATGTCCTCTCTTTCTGATGGAGTCATAGTTTTTGATAGATATTGTTTCATCCTCCTTTCTATTTACCACTACTCACCACACTATCCATTTTATCATGTAGTGTACTAATTAGTTGCTATTTGAATTTGTACTTAGCTGGCACACTGGGATTTTTCTAGGAGTTGGAATAGAGAGGAGACAGAATCTTAATCAGTAGCAGAAACAATGGTCAAAGTAGAAAAGTAAATAAAATTCTTGTGCTCATTAGCCTAAATGAAGAAGTAAAGAAAATCTGCAGTAAAGGAGAAAATTAATTGGTGTTTTTTAGATTAAATAATTTTTGTATTCAACAGAATCAAAAGGACAGGACTAAAAACAATGACAAAAACAAACTTCTAACAATGGGGCAACAGTGACATGGTGAATTAGTGTATTGAGTTGCTAGAACAAAATACTACAAGTTGAATAGCTGATAAACAACAGAAATTGATTTCTCATAGTTTGGGAAGCTGAGAAATCCAAGATCAAGGTACCAGCAGATTTTATGTCAGGTGAGGGCTCCCCTCTTCTGGTTCATAGATGGTGCCTTCTTGCTGTGTTCTCAAAGGATGAAAAGAGTAAGGCGGTTCTTTGGAGCCTTTAAAGTAAGGACACTGACCTCATTCATGAGGGTTGTACCTTTATGACCTAATGACCTCCTACCTCCTAACACAATCACAAAGGTGATTAAGTTTCAACATATAAATTTTAGGGGACACAATCATTCTGACCATAACATATGGCTATAGGCCTATTTGAACTCTGAATGTCTCTCTGAAACTGTATCTCAGAGTTTTTCTCTTGACCAATTTCTTCAGCCACATCGTCCTTCTTATAGTTCATCGGTAAGAATGCTCCAAGTTTTCTTCTTCTGCTTTTCTTACTTCTGTACACAAAATTCTTCTTCCAAATCTACATATTATTTGTATTTTTCACTTTATACATATTTCTCTTATCACTTAAGAGAAGATTTCTCTAACCATCGTATCTCAGGGTTCACCTCCAGTTTACTTTTAATTTCTTACCCCTTTCTTTCTTAAAAGTTACAGGACTTATCATTGACATCCAATGCTTGTCATATGCCCCTACTACATTCACAAGAATAGGTACTTTCATCATAGTCACTAATCCTTGCTGAGTGCCTGCCACATATAAGTCAGTCAATGAGGATTCTCCAAAGAAACAGAATTATGTAAAAAACATACATATATACACACACAAAAGATACATATATATGATACATATATATGTGTGTGGCTGTTTAGATATATCCACTTCATCCTCTTTGTATATATACAGTTGAGTTTCAATGGAGATCCTATGTCTTGGCAAGCCACAGTAAATACTTCCGCTTTTATTCTAAGAAGGAAAGACATTCAAATATATATCATGAAATATGTATATATACTTATATATATATGTCCACACATATACATATATATGTCATGAAAGAAAGAAAAGAAGACTGTAAGAAATTAGTTCACACGATTGTGGTGGATAACAAGTTTGTGATTTTGAGAGAAGGCTAGCAGTCTGGAAATTGAAGGAGGAAATAATGATGCAGTTTTGAATCTGAAATCTAAGGGCTGGAACTCATCCAGGGTTACTGTGCTGTTGTCTTGAGGCATAATTACTTCTTCTATGGTAAACCATACATAGCCTTTGCTCTTAAGGCCTTCAACTGATGAGCTGAGGCCACACACATTATGAAGAGTAAGCTGTTATACTTAGTCTATTGATTTAAATGGTAATCACATTAAAAATATCATCACAGAAACATCAGGCTGGTGTTTGACTGAGCAACTGGGTACCATTACCTATCCAAGTTGATGCATAAAATTAACCTATACAGTAAGTATTTGTTTACGCATTGTATCAGTCAACGTTCTCTAGAGGCACAGAAATAATAGGATATATGTGTATGTGAAGGGAAGTTTATTAGGAGCATTGAGTTACATAGTCACAAGGTCAAGTCCTACCATAGGCCATCTGCAAGCTGAGGAGCAAGGAATCAGTCAAGTCCCAAAACTTCAAAAGTACGGAAGCCAATAGTACAGCCTTCAGTCTGTGGCCAAAGGCCTAAGAAACCCTGTCAATTTACTGGTATAAGTCCAAGAGCCCAAAAGCTGAAGAAGGGGAGTCAGATGTTCAATGGCAGGAAGCATCCAGCCCTGGAGAAAAATGAAGGCCAGAAGACTCAGCAAATCTGCTCTTCCATCTTCTCTTGCCTGCTTTGTTCTAGCCGTTCTGGCAGCTGATTACTTGGTGCCCACCCAGATTGAGGGTGAGTCTGCCCCTCCCTGTCCACTGACGACTGACTCAAATGTTGATCTCCTTTGGCATCACCCTTACAGACACGCCGAGGAACAACACTTTGCATCCTTCAATCCAATCGAGTTGACACCCAGTATTAACCATCACAAGTATTTAATCTTTATGTATAATTAATACAGTAAAAGATCACCTGATTCCCTGTGGTCAATTTTCATGTCAGAGCATACAGTAATGCATTGGCGCCAGCATTCAGGTCCCAGTGAGAGATCTAAATGTTGAAATGCTCTCCTAAATCCACATGTCTGTTTATCATAATGATTTGTGGTGAACTTTAGGCAGAGCTTAGCAATCATTTGGATAATATGTTTATTATGTAAGTTACCTATAATTATACAAGAATCTTGCATTTTGGCTATGATGAGCTATCTTAGTGATTTCAATGTCAAAACGTTTCCTTGCTTCAGATTTTGGTTAAAAAATAAAAGCTAAATTGTGTGTCAATTTTCTATGCAGAATTGATTTAAAAATGACTACTCTATTATTTCTATATTTATGAATGCTACATGTAATGTGTACTCTTTATTGCTTAAGGGAATATGTTAATCTTGAGTTTAGTAACTTTGAATTTCTTTTTAATACTAGTAGACTGAAAATTACAATTGGATAACAAACAGCATTATTTGGTGATTACAAAAAATATAAACTTCTCTATAAGCATATTTAAGTTAAAATTGAGGTAATAAGGTTATGAATTGCAAATTTAATTAAAGCAAATATTAATTTATAAATCAAGCAATTTTAGCAATATTTTGCAATTTGAAAACTAATCTCTCTGACATAACACAGAATAGACAATTGAAGTTAAAAATAGAAAGTATATCACAAACATTTTGGGTATGTATGCCTTTAAAAATCAATTTAAAAAAATTCCTGTAATCCCAGCACTTTGGGAGGCCGAGGCGGGTGGATCACAAGGTCAAGAGATCAAGACCATCCTGGTCAACATGGTGAAACCCCGTCTCTACTAAAAATACAAAAAAACATTAGCTGGGCATGGTGGCGCATGCCTGTAATCCCAGCTACTCAGGAGGCTGAGGCAGGAGAATTGCCTGAAACCAGGAGGCGGAGGTTGCTGTGAGCCGAGATCACGCCATTGCACTCCAACCTGGGTAACAAGAGTGAAACTCCGTCTCAAAAAAAAAAAAAAAAATTAATGTAGGTTTGTATCATGTGTATTCTGATACACATGATACAACCTATTTCATGGTACAACCTGTCTGAGTATCTCTTTGAATAAGATAACATATTTAATAAGTAATTTGATTGATAAATATTTTTTCTAAGTATTAACTCAAATCTTGAGTTTCAAAACAAAAATAACACTTAAATTGGAAATAATTAGATATTTGAATATACCTAAAAATTATTTCCTATTTCACTGAAAATTATGTCATAAAAGAAAACCAAACTGGTAAAGCTTTCATGGCAGTTTCTTGCCAAGGAAACATAGTGGCAAATAAATAGTATGATTCCTTTTCTAAGTAAGGATATAAAATATTACGTAAGTAGTATCATTTGGTTTTGAGTAAGTCAAAATATATACATTTGGCTTGTGTGAAAATGAAAATGAAATTGAATTTGTGTCATGATGTGTTAGGTGATCTGAGGAAAATGGCTATATGAAAATAGTTATTCACCCTTATTATGCTGAGAAATGCTTTATAGTCGCTTTCTACAGTCTCTGGGAAACAGCAGCAACTTTAAGTTAAATATCTTCTCTTTATTTTAATACTAATAAATTTATTACCTGCAGAAAAACATCTAAATTACTGAAAAAATGTGATTACAATTCTTGAGATTGCCCAACATCTCATGAACTTGAAGCTTTTATAAAAAATATGGAAAGATGATAAAGGGCTTTCTTACAAGTAAGTTAGTAATAACACATTGCTGCCTTACCTCCCAATAAAGGTCAATGGAAGAATACTAATGCACACATATAAACAAAATGAAGTCCTTCAAGGATTTTTTTATTCTCGTAAGCAAACATCTGAACATTGTTTACCTTTATCTCATCATTTCATCATTGCTAATCTAAAACGCAATCTTGGGTTTACTCTCAGACATGGCTATTGCTGTAAAGAAGTGATGAGAACATTGCACTTATAACCAGTCTGACATAGCTTATAACACTTCTTGTTTACTTTGATGAGGTTACCTGTCAACTTGAAAGTATTAATGGAGTTGAATTACAGATGGTTCTTTTTAATTTTGATTTTCTGTCGATTCCTTGAACAAAGCCACATAGAAGTGTATGCCTTAACAATATGAGTAAATATGATAATATAATGTAACAATAAAATGACATCCTTTTAAGTTCTTAGTAATGCATGTTCTTTGTAAGTATGAAAAGGGAGTCAAAACTTGACCACCCTTTCTCTTGCCCTTTGCTACGTAAAACACATCCTGAATTCATTACCAAGCTTAACAACTTGTATGCTTCTAGACAAAGTTGGTGTATGCATGTGTTTTTTAAGTTAAATCTATTTCGTACATATTTTCGGTAATATGCTATTTTAATCAATTAAAATGTAATGTCGAAGTTCAGGGGTTCAGGGGAGCTCCAGTTCCCCTGAGAGTATGTTTCTCCAGGTTCTTGGTCTACCACTCCCCAAGAATGGGAGAGGAGACCGCAGCCCAGTGCACAGTAAATGCCAGACTCAAAAGTGTTTGTAGAGTGATATATTTAGGTAAAGAGAGAAAAAGGGGAGGAGGAGAGAAATGAAACAGCTCTCACACTGAGTGAGAGAATCCAGACAGATGGAATCCAGGAGAGGAAAGCAGCTTCCACACTGAATGGAAGGGAATAGAGAGAGAGATGGAGTTTAGGAGGGAAATTCAGGCTTCCACAAGAGAGTGTGGAAGGGGACTCCAGAGGGGAAATCCAGGAGAGAGAAAAACAGCTTCCATGAAGGGAGTGTTTGTGGAAGGGGATCCAAACATGGAGTCCAGAAGGGTGTGGAAGAAGGGGACTTTTCACCTGGGAGGAACCCTCACCTTCTTTAAGACCCTGGGCCAATGAAAGGAGTTCCTTAGAACTTCCATTGGAGTGATTGACTTTTTGATTCTTCCTGAACCTGAGAAAAGTAAAACAGAGACCATTAAATCTCCTGATGGGGAGAGAGATGGGAGTGGGGCACGGTGCTGGGAAGTTCTTGCCCTCAAAACATCCCCCCTGGAAAGAACGCATTCCCTCAATATATCACATATATTTATGTCATATATACAGACTTCATTCTTTAACTATTTCAGAGAACTGCATAGAATGCATGCCCAATGATTTATTTTATTCCTCTAGTGGAGAATATTTAAGTTGACTCCAATCAGCATAGTTGTTTTTGGTGTTTTGTTTGCTTGGGATGGATGTGTGTGTGTATGTATCCTTGTGTCTGTGCACAGTTTTGAATAAACATAGAAACTGACTCTTCGGGGCTTAAAGCTTAAATTTGTTTTATCTGAGTTCTAGCCTCAGTAAAGGACCCCCAGACCTCTCAAAAAGTATCCAAGAAACTCACCAGATCACCAGACACAGACAATGAGACACCAGTCCCCTCATTCATTATGATTGGATCCTTAGGCATCAGGAGTTCCTGTTTTCCTACACACTGTTACATTTTTTTCCTGCTATGTAAACCCCAAATTTTAGCCTATCAGGGAGATGGATTTGAGACTGAGCTCCCATCTCCTTGGCGGCAGCACCTGATTAAAGCCTTCTTCCTTGGCAATAATCATTATCTCAGTGATTGGCTTTCTGTGGCGCAAGCAGCAGAACCTAGACCAAATCCCTGGTGTTTTGGCAACACTGTGACCCTATACAAGTCTTCCGTTTTTAGGAAGATGTTGAGAACTTAATGAAAGACAAATGAATCTGTGTGTTGTATCTCCTAACTATCCTACCTTATCCAACCTCATAGTAGGAAAACTGGCATTCTAATGAGTGATGTAATTATCTTGTAATAAAATCCTATTTTTAAGGGAGAGATTATATAAATTCTATATTTTATACTATATTCTACTGATAGCATATCTGCTTTTTAGGAAGAAAATACATTTGAGATCTTTATTATACAGCGTTTTTTAGATATATGTGATTTCTGATGCCAAGCTTTAAAAACTCAGGGTATGATTTGCTTAGATCTCCAATTGTAATAAAATGATTTTTTTTTCTGATATTGTTCTAATTCTCACATAAATGTATTAAACTTATCTAAAATGTACCTGTATTTATTATTCCCTTTGAATGTAGAGCAATACTATCTTATTGTGTAAATAATTAATCTCATATTATTTGATTTCATTCTTCTTGTTACCCTCACACCATAATTTATTAATTTGGGAATTTCAATGTCATAATTGGAAAGAATCTTCACCCAGAACACTCAAATACTCAAGAAAAGGACAGAGCATATTTTCCTGGTTCATTCCATTAGTGATGAATAATAAAAGCAACAGAATCATCCAAAGATAAAACCTAGTAGCCAATGTGCATTGTTGTGTACTCATGATCTGCCAGTCACAGTCCTGAAGGATTTCCTTGTATTTACTCATGTAATCCTTGTAACAATCTTGTCATTCTTACCATTTTAAGAATGAGAAATTGAGGTGTTAAGATGTTAAATGATTTACTAGGATCACAAAAGTAGTAAAAGGCAGAATCTGGATTCAAGATGAGTCAGGAGACTCCACATTCTTTACTGTTAATCTAAATGAGATTGTATTTCACCATATTTATTTATGCACAAAATCTTAAAATGAAGAGTTGCACCATATGGTACAAAACTGGAATGCATTATTTCCTTATTTCATTCTTATCTTGTAGACTCCTTAATTAAAATTACCCATTTCTGTTTACTATGTATATAGACAATGTCTCACTTTGTTGCTCAAGCTGGAGTGCTGCAGCACAATCATGACTCACTGCAGCCTCAAACTCCTGGGCTCAAGTGAATCTTCCTCCCAAAGTGCTGGAATTATAGGCATGAGCCACTGCACTCAGCCAGCCCTGAGAGAGATTTTTTTTTTTTTTGGAGACAGAGTTTTGCTCCGTCGCCCAGGCTGGAGTGTAGTAGTGCGATCTTGGCTCACTGGAACTTCCACTTCCAGGGTTCAAGCTATTCTATTGCCTCAGCCTCCTGAGTAGCTCGGATTACAGGTGCCTGCCACCATGACTGGCTAAATTTTGTATTTTTAGTAGACATAGGGTTTCACCATGTTGGCCAGGCTGGTCACTCATGACCTCAAGTAATCTGCCTGCCTCGACCTCCTAAAGTACTGGGATTACAGGCATGAGCCATTGCTCCTGGCCTCCTGAGAGATATATTAATGAACATTTATACTTATCAATATGCACATGAGATGCAGGGTATGTAATGTAAAATACATTTTAACTACTAATGACTTAAAATCTTCCATTGATTTATTTCCTCTTTTAATATAATTAATACATTTTTATTAGATATAGTTTAGAAAATATAAAATATTAAATAAAACAGAAAAAAAACACTTGTTATTTAACCCACTGGAAATAATCACATTTATAATTTTAACTTATCACCTTCAAGATACTGTTTAGAAATACCATTTTGAATTGGTAATCATCTTGGATGAACTGGTTTGTGAGATGACTTTTTCGCTTACTATTATGTCATTTTTTTTTTTAATGGCACAAATATCCTTATACAAAAATGTAATGAATGCATAATGGACTAGCCTTAAAAAAATATTTTGGATACCTTAGGGATGTTATCTGCCTTCATACTCTTATCAACACATTGTTGACAAAATGGCTAATTTCATCACATCTGTGTCTGTGAAAACCTTGGGCTGATTTTTCTTATACCTGTGTTGACAGGAGTTTTGAGGTAGTTTCAGAAAAATATGTACACACCCTCACACACACACACACACCCATATACACACACACCCGTTTATATTAGAGAAAATATCCAAGATAGAAAAATAAAGTAGTTAAAGAATAACTACTTGGATTTTCAAAACCAAATTTAATTTTATTAGAAAATTCTCATTTCCATGTCAAGTTCAGGATGAGTCTTGATGATATTGTCTGACAGTAATACTTTATGAGGATATATAGGGATCTTTCCTGTGACATATGTTTTGTTAGGGAACTCATGGAAGTCAAAATGCAGATTGATTCCTGGAAGACTTATTATTCTCTGATTTATTTATGAAAGTCTTATACTCTAATCTTTCAAACTGTAAGATTTAATTTGTCTAGGGTCTAGAAAATATTTCTCATATATTTTTGTTGATGACAAAGCTCAAAGTAAATAAACTTTTGAAAGGGTTTTGGCTTTTTTGTCTAAATGTGAGCATAAAAAACATTTCTAGCCGTTTTTATTAATACAAGGTTTATGATATGTTCAACTTGATACATAATTAATTTCACCTTATTTTTTAAATGACAAGTTATTATAAGCCTTATGTTAATAGTCTGTATATGAAACACATTTCCTCCATAAAACTGTAATTCTGTTTGTAAGGTAAATGTTCTACATAAAGACAGGTGAATTCTAGGTTCTAATTATTATTAGTATTACACCATATATAGATAATACTGGGAGATCTATATATAATTTTACACTTTAAGTTTTAATTGATATTTTCTTGAACTTCACTTTGGCAATTAAGAACTGCAAATGAATCCACTTACTGTATTTTTCCTTGTATATGGACCCTGGTTAGTGGTCCTAAAAAACTAAACCAAACTCATAGGAACACCTATAATTTTGTCAGAATATGCATTCTGAAAAAATTCTTTAGCTATACAATTGAAATAAATCTGAGCCTCTTTTCTTTGTTTGTACATTATTTCATAACATCTAGAATAACCTGGCTTATTCTCCACAGGAATAGAGAACAGGCCACATTCTAACCACATCACTTTATTGTTTTGATTTAGCAGTGATTTCAAAAATCAAGTAATTCTACTAGGTAATTACTGAAATAATGCATTTGGGATTATTATTATCAAACAAAAATTATTTACATTTTTGTTAAATGTCCTCCAACAATTAACATTCTTACAGCTAACATTTTTCATAAGAAATCTCATCTATTTCTTTACCTATATATTTGCCAATTATTAAAAACTTTAAAAATCAAAAGGAAATTAATGTACTTCAAATTTATGTATTGTAATAAGAGCCTAAATGAGATTGGCTATTGCCATGGCAAGCAATTAATAACATTTTCTTTGTAAGTGTGAACACCTGCTTTGATATGTCGTGTTTATTGTTACCTTGATTTATGGCATAGAACTCCAAGGATTCCATTCTTCAAGAACGTCTCAGCCCCATACACAAATTGTTATTTGGCACATGTTGTGCTCAGTTTATCCACTGATATTTTTATGTACTCTGCTTCAATGATTGAAAAAGCATATGAACCTAACATCAATCTGAATCACATTTGTAGTCCAGATTGTTGTCTGATAACATAACCCTTAATTCTGTGCTGTGTAATTCATATCTAAAGTTTTATTGCAAGAAACAGTCATTCCGAAGGGCTTTTTGAAGGGTATACAGTGCAACTATTACTCTGGATTACTTATGTAATGCCCTGTGATGATCAGGCACTCTGACAGTAATGTTAACAACGCTGTTTGGACTGTTTTAAGAATCACTTTGACAAAATTCGTTGTGCCATTGGCTTTCAATAAAAGATGTATGGACAACAGCCATACAAAAATTGTTACTATATTTATATTAAATATGTTAGTAAAGACACATTTCCACAATATTTTATCATGATTGATGGGTCAGATTTCTCTGATGCATCTTTTTAGAGTGTCACTTGAAGAACTGAATATTTGTTTAATGGAAACTTTTGTTTCCGTTTCTCATTCTGTTTCATCTCTTATAATGTATAACGACTTCTAGAGAGTGTACAGTAAGTCATTTAAAATACTTTGTATAATCAAGGTCAAGATAGTTATTATTTACTTTAGATTGAATTTTCTTTAAATATAATAGAAATAAGACTTCACTTTTGTTCTTTAATAGCCATAGTGATTACCTAAAAGTGAATCTACTTTTACTATTAACTAAGGTAACAATGACAAATTTACAAATGTCTGATGTGTATCCCATTTCATGTCCAATATAATCATTTTTACATGTATTTTTGTATAATTGATTAGTAATTTATAAAGTTGTGATTGAGTTTATTGGTTAAATTGTGATTCAGTAGGTTACCTCAACATATATCAGATGTAATTGATTAATTAAAAAACTGTAAGAAATTTTTCATGTTGTATTATAACACAAACACAGAATGCTTTGATGTTGCATTCTGAGAAATAAAGAAAATATAAATGATATCTATAAAATGTCAGAGAGAAAGTTACCCATTACTGATTGTAATAGCCCAATCTAATGCCATAAAGTTATCTTAACTGTATACTATTGAAGATATATGTAGAAATTATTCTTTTTTTTTTTTTTTTTGAGACAGAGTTTCACTCTTGTTACCCAGGCTGGAGTGCAATGGCGAGATCTCGGCTCACCGCAACCTCCACCTCCTGGGTTCAGGCAATTATCCTGCCTCAGCCTCCTGAGTAGCTGGGATTATAGGCATGTGCCACCATTCCCAGCTAATTTTTTGTATTTTTCGTAGAGACAGGGTTTCACCATGTTGACCAGGATGGTCTCGCTCTCTTGACCTCGTGATTCACCCGCCTTGGCCTCCCAAAGTGCTGGGATTACAGGCTTGAGCCACTCCACATTAAATGGATTGGTTAATTCAGAAAATGTGCAATCTCGGCAACATCAGAAAATGAGTATCTTGTGCAGTAACATTATCTTATGTTATAAATGTCAAACACTTGGCAGGTAATTCTAGAAAACTCCTGAAACTTGTGATTTTCTTTAAATGAATTTGAAATTAAAATGTCCATTCAAATATTTTAAGGTGTAAGGAGCTCCATGTAGCCTGGAACTAGTAATGGCTGCTTTAATTGATATTGTTGGACAGTGCTGTAAATCAAAATAGCAACTTTTTCAGCAAATGAAAATTTAAGACTTTCAGCAAGGAAGATTTTAAAAACAATCCTTTTGATTATTTTTTCACAGCATATTTTATAATGAATTGCCATTTTCAAAAGAGAACAAGGAACATAATTTAAACTTTATATGATGACCTGAGGTTATTAATATGAACATCCATGCTACAGTGTAATGAACTTATGCCTCTGAGGTTTTCACTGATGCTTGATCTTCTGAAAGTAGGTTCAGACTTCTAAGCTTTCTGGATTTTTCTGTCAATTTTAACCTTAAGTTTGAGCTTTTAGAATATAGAAAACTTGAATTAGTGTTACAGGTAGGGTCACGGATGAAATCATATTTTTGTTTTATATTCATTGGACTAATTTATTACTGCTAACTATCTCTGTAATGGTGAATTGTATAAATTATATCTGTTAAAATTAAAAACTAAAACATACACATACACACATTCACATCACAAAAGCTTGCTTTAGCCATTCAAAAGTACAATGTTTTCTTTGAATCATGTCAAGTAGTTTGCATGATTGTAGTTATAAGTTGTTGAATAAAGCAGTTTCCAAAATTAAATTACTCAAAGAACATATTTTATCATATCTTTTTGGAGCCTATAGATTAAAATAAGTTCATTTGCATAGCATTTATTAAATGACAATGATCATGACTCTTCTATTTGTACCCTTGCACAATTTTCAGTTGCTTTCATTATGAGTTCAAAATCTTTATAGTTGCTTCTAACAATTGTGTTCAAACATTTTTATTAACATGTTTCCTAAGTTTTAAAATGAACAACACTTCCTTGCACATTTTTAAGCTGCATTACAATATTTTAAATGTTTGTGTTTACTTAATAGAAAATAAAATTATACAACTATATCTACAAATATGCTACTAAATGTGTAAAAATAATTTAAAAAATATATATTTTTAAATAACAATTAGAATCCAAATGTTAAATAACTTGGTACCTACACATGCTATAACGTTCCTTAAAAAATGCCTGAAGAAACACATCTAAAATAGTAAAAATTTTGCCTGGTTGCATTTTATATTTTAAATCATGTTTCCATTCCAATTTTCTTGCTGATTGTTATCCCAATGTAATATTACTTGAATTTTTGCAAGTCTTATATTGATCACTACATCATATAAACCTGAAAATAGGAGGTATAAAATAAAATTAAAGTTTATTGAATAGTTTTCTGTGATCAGTTCATTGGAAATGTATGTAGAGTGAATGCGGATTTTGATTTTCAGTCAGTCCATGTATCTGTAGGTTAATATTCCATTCTCTTAGCTCATCAAGTGCCAGCTCAGGTTAGCTATCATTAAACAAAATTGCAAAGGACATATTACCTCTTCATTAGAATAGTTCACTTTCTTGATTTCTCAGCAGTATACCAAGAAGGGTTTGCCAATACTTACAAGATGACGTCTATCATGTATTTTAATTTATTTTTAAAATCTATTTTATGTCATGGGCTGAAAACAAAACCTGATAAAAATTCAACATTTTATGTTTTAGGCTTTTAGCCATTGGCTGTGAATAAAGATTTATGTATATATTGGGTAATTTCAAGAAGTTATGTATCATTATTTAATAGTTGGGAATAATTAATATTTTAATTATGCATTTTAGTGGACCAGTAAAAGAGAGCAACATCTGAGAGAGTAGAATTAATCTTAATTAAATGCAGCTGGTTTTTGAAGTACCAGAACATTAAACCCAAGATTGCATTTTGCCCTTCACAGTTACATAAATGTCTTTTTTTTACCACTTGAGATTTTAGTATGAAACCCTTTGAAGAAAATTATATCCAAACATTATCAACAACAAAAAGAGTCATTTGAGGGACACAGGAAAATATAGTTTTCAAAAAGGGCTATTAATTTTTTATTAGTGCATTTTTGACAGAATCTACAAATTCTCAGTCTGTATCAATGGTATAAAGTAAGTGAAAATAGTGGTTGATGTACCTGTTGAAATGAATTTATTGTTATAAATTTGAATTTAATCTGACAAAGCTCAAATGGTACCTCTCAAATGCCCTTACAACTTTTATCTTTAATATCTGAGGTCACCCAGATTTTTATACTTAGCCCTCAACTATTATCTGATGTCTCATCTCACACTAAAGAACAGTGCTTTTGTCATCCTTCCTTATCTTGCATCACCAAATTATTCCTCTTTTGAAGATTATTCCCATCAGCACATAACATTTTATTATTGTCTGATTAAAATTATTTTCACTTTATTTTCTGAACCAGCTACTGCAGTATTTTTATCTCTTCATTGCAGTAAAATTTCTCAAAAGAGTTATGATTCTGCCGTCAATATCTCACCCTCATTCCCTCTGAAGATCATCATGATACTACTTTATACTTCATAACATCTCAGAAGCTGTTCTTATCAATGTTACGAAGAGCTTCTCCATGAGAAAATCCAAAACTCATTTTGTTGTCCTCATCAACTTATAAGAAGGGGTAAATCCAGTAGATAATTCAATTTTTTTTTGTGATTTAATATGAGTGTCAAGAAATCATGCTCCTTCAATCACCTTTACTTGCTCCTCCTCTTCTCTTAGATCATTTTATGCTCTAGTCCTCAGACTCTGTCCTTGGTCCCCTTATGTTCCCTATCTATTTCTATTTTCTGAGTAATCTATTTGTTTTTACTTAAAGCACCATACAAATGCTTGTGTTTCATAGCTGCACCTCTTTCATGAACTGCAGAATTGACTTGTAATACCAAATACCTACTTATACTTGAAGTTCTATGAGGCATCTCAAGTTTAATGCTCTTATTCCACTCACAGTATTCTCCATCTCAGTTGATGGCAATTGTATCTTTACCATTTGTGAGTTGCAACAACTGGAATCATGCTTATCTGCTTTATTTCTTTCACATCTTACCTATCTGTAATCAGTCAACTTAAACGAATTAGTTAACTCTAACTACTTAATTGTAGACGTTACCTGAAAAACACATCTACAGTCTGACTCTATCATTATCACTTTTGCTATGTATAACCTTAGAGTCACATTCATTTATTTTGTAGACTACCTGTCTTTCTGTCTCCATTTATACACCATAAAATCTCTTTTTAAATAAAGCTAAACAAGGGATTGATTAGCTTAATACGTAAGCAAAATCATTTCAAACCTGCATAACAATTACATGGTGTAATGGTTGATTTTAGGTGTCAACTTTAGTGGATTAAGGGATAGTTAGATAGCTGATAAAGCATTACTTCTGGTTATGTCTGGGAGAGTGTTTCATGAGGATATTAGCATTTGAATTAGTGAACTCAGGAAGATAACCACTCACCCTTGTGGGCAGCATTCGATCGGCAGAGGGCCCCAAAAGAACAAAAAGAGAAAAGGGCAATTTGTTTTCTTTTGCTCGCTCATCTTTTCTTGCCCTTGGACAGCAAAACTCCTTGTTCTCTAGTCTTTGGACTCTGGGACTTGCACTAGTGGTTCCCTAGGGTCTCAGGCCTTTGGCCTCTAACTGAGAGTTACACCATTGGCTTCCCTAGTTCTCAGGTCTTCAGACTTGGACTGAGTCAAGATACCATCTTCCCTGATTCTTCAGCTTTCAAATGGGTAAATATTGGAACTGCTAGGCCTCCATAATCAAATGAGCCAATCCCTGTTAGTCCCCTCTCACATCTCTCTCTATATATCTGATTGGTTCTGTTTTTCTGGAAGGGGCTGAATAGGTAGTGTAGAAACTGCACATCTCCTTCAGCATGAAAAGAGAAGTTTACCAAATAGCTCACAAGAAATAACTGATGTTGGATTAAAAGCCATTAGGCTTTAAGCTACGCTTAATTTGCTTGACAATGATTTTACTGTGGTTCTTTTTATCTGAATCCTATGGTTTTATATATTAACGATAATTTCACATCACTGAAATTTGACCTAGACTTTAAATTTGAATTTTATACTCTGAATGCCAACATTGTTCCTCACTTGCAAATCTAAAATGTCTTGTGGTCAGGCACAGTGGTTGAAGCCTGTAATCCTAACACAAAGGCTGAGGTGATAGGATCATTTGAGCCCAGGAATTTCAGATCAGCCTGGGAAACATGGTGAAAATTCATCTCTACAAGAAATACAAAAAATATCCAGGTTTGGTGGTGCATGGTTGTGGTCCCAACTACTTGGGGGGCTGAGGCAGGAGCATTGCTTGAGCCCAGGAGATCAAGGCTGCAGTAAGCTCAGATTGCACCACTGTACTCCAGCCTAGGCAACAGAATGATACTTTGTCTCATAAATAAATAAATAAATTAATTAATAAATGCAAAATGTCTTATAAGTTTAACTCATATAAATAAGATCTTTCTCCAAGAAACAGCCCTTCATGCTTGATTTTTCTTTTTTTTTTTACTTCCCGCTTTCTTTTTTTTTTTTAATAAACAACTTCCTTGAGCTGTTTGCAAAGATACATTATAAACAATTTTTTAAATCTCCATTCATTATATAAGCCAACATCTTTTCTTGCCAAGGGTACGACAAAAACTTTCCACTTTTTAAAACTATTCTCAGAATAGAAAACTCCCTTAAGTGTGAAAGTATTGGTGAGATACAAGGCTGCAAAAATAATTTTGTCTGAACAGTTTCCATTTGTTCATTTATTTAGCAAATGGTAATTAAGCATCATTGAATACAGACAATCATCCAGTGACTTCTTTGAACTTTTTCAAACTCTTTCCGATTTTAAGTATTATGTGGCTCTTACTTGCTCAGTCTCTTACCTAACTCTTCAGGGTTCACAATAACTCAGACACATTTGACTTTTCTCTCTCCTTTAAATATGCCAGTGTTAGTGTAGAAAAGAGAATTGTTCTTATTCCTCTTTCTGATATGTTTTTATTATCCACATCATTTTTATCATCCCTTAAATTACAAATGATATGGCCTCAGATAAGCCTTCACTCATCTCACCAGTTAAACAGCTATTTCCTGTTCCACTCCCTAATTTGGTCACTTGCTAACACATTGTCCATTTTTTTTCCATTAGCAATTATAGCACCATGAAATTATCTTCATGTCTTTTATTTCATTTTTTTAGAAGTTTATTAATTTCTTACTCTGCAACTAAAATTTAAGATCCATGTCTGCAGGAATCTCTTCCATCTTTCTCATCATTATGTCCCCAGCATCAGAGCAGTGCATGATCTATTGTAGATGATCAGTAAATATGCATTGAATAATAAATGAGCCAAAGTTCCTGCACAGTCTGGCCCTGGTCCCTTGCTGTAAGGTCGTCCATCACACACCAGTAACCCTTTGTTCTACACACTCTAGTCTCAGAGCCTTCTCAGACCCTTGAAAGCATCAAGCTCCTTCCAGCCTCAAAGCATTTATACATCTCTGAGGCTTTTTGGTGAAATAAACATGTAGATCATTCATCAAGTGTAGGCTTGTAAGTTGTTGGAGGTATGAAAAGAAAGGAAGATATGCAATGCATATCTTAAGGAGTGAGGAAGAAAACTAAAACTAAAACTAAAACAAGATAGTCATTTTGCCATAAGGTTAGAGTTTCCCTTTTAGGTCATCATATGACACCCTGCACCTTGTAGTGCAATCACAGGGGCAATGAGTTAATTTTCTTATAATTTTTTTAATATTTGTTTTTCAACCATGACACTTTGTTTTGTTCACAACTATGCATTTAACTTAGCCTATAATTGTCTATATTAAAAGATGCTCAGTTACTATTTGCCAAATAAATGAACAAATGGAAGCAGTTCAGACACAATTATTTTTGCAGCCTGGTATCTTCCCAATACTTTAACTCTTCATTAGGACAGTTACATTTCTCCTTCTTAAACCTGCTTACTTTGTTCATGCTGCTCTATTTTTCTTATTCAGAATGCTCTTTCACAAAATTTCCACAGCCGATGTTCTACATTTCAGTTTTCACCAACTGTATTGTTCTTGAAGCCTACCTAGTTTCCATTAGTTATAATGAATTTATCTGTATTCTTTACTTAAAGCAGTTTGCCTTTCAGCTACTTCCACCATAATGTGTGCCCTAATAAGTTTGGCTTATTATTTTCCTAGGCAACAATCTTTATCAGATCTTACACCTACCTAGTTGTTTGATCAATTACAGAATTAATACATCATCTGGCTGGCACAGTGGTTCATGCCTGTAATTCCAGCACTTTGGGAAGTTGTGTTGGGAGGATTGCTTGACGCCAGGAGTTCCAGATCAGCCTGGGCAACATAGCAAGACACTATTGCTACAAAAAATTTAAAAGATTAACCAGGTGTGGTGGCACATGGGCTTGTAGTCATTGCTACCCAGGAGGCTAAAGTGGGAGAATCACTTGAGCCCAGAAGTTGGAGGCTGCAGTGAGCCATGATATGTACACCAGCCCCATTAATGTAGTGAGACCCCTACTCTACAAAACAAACAGAAATCCTCCATGATTTGTTAATAGCAAAAGAATAATATTTAAAATACTTTCTTTTCTAGTATATAAGCTACATTTAGCAATTATACATATTTTTTCCAAATATATTTTTACTAATAAATATGTTAGTCATTTACATTTCTAAGATCTCTATATTTTAGAGTATTTTTGTGCAAAATCACATGTCTTGTCATTAAAATATTGTAGTAATATTAAAAACACTGTTCTTTCTCAATCAGTGACTCCAAAACAAGAGTGACAAGCCACCTTAGACATGGTCTAGACCTTACCTGTTTTTTTCTACCCTCATGTGTGTTTTTGCTATATACTAGAATTTTGATTTTTTCACTTTCCTCAGAAACATTGACTTATTTAATTACTACCACTGAAATAAATGTGATGTATTTCTTGTGTGCATTGAGTCAATTAACATGTATAAATATTAAATATAAATTATTTATATTTTTATACTTATATCTTATCTATAAATTTGTTGTAAATTTGTAAATTATTGCAAATGTACAGAGTTTTATAAATATCTAAAATTTATAAATGTGATTGTTGTGGTTTAATCGGTAATATTTATTATAATTTTGTTAGTTTGATGGCTACCAAAACTCAAGATGATAATTTAATGATTTAAATATAAGTTCCTACAAAGCCCATAGAGCTGAAAAATACCTTAAGTATTTTTACCATGCTTTCTAATATGTGATGCTATAACTTTATTCATACTTTATTTATTGACCAGTCATTGGCAGCTCAACTAAGAGCAGTTAACTCTATACAGGCTGGTGATTTGTGCAATAAATGCCAGCTGTCTGTTCCACAGTATTTTCTATTCTGCATGAAAAGTATAATCATGGATATTATCATTATACTCTCACTGTTTGGAATTTTTAATATAAGACATAATAGCAGGATTGTGAAGCATATATGAACACTGAGCAAATGTAATGAGCAGAAGCCAGCAGGCAATAGAAGCCATGGGTTGGTTGGCTTTATGAGCTAAACAGAAAACCAGTAAGAAATTATTTCAATGATTATTTGGAAAAGAATCCTGATGTCATTGCCGAGATACCTACAACCTAATATAATGAATATTTTTCTTCACATAGAAGCAGATGGGTGTAATAATTGATAGCCGTGTTTTCTAAACTATTAACTCGATATCAATAATTATTTTTTCCTGAAAGACATCACATTAGAGATACAAAAAAGTCTAAATTTTTCATCTTAAAGATACCTTCTTTAAGAATCTTATATGATTATTCTCTTACATATATATCTTATAAATGTTTATGTAAATTTATAAATTATTATAAATATACACATATAAATACAATTTATACATTTAATATATATATTTGTATAGATATAGCTGTGAGATCTCTGTTTACTTATTTGACAGGTAAGACTAAAAATTAGTACTACGTAGATGTAACAACTGTCCAGAAATGTCTTCCCCAAAGATACCTCTTTTCTTGCTGAAATAGTTACTCATACTTTTCACTGAGTTGTGGTAGAGATGGCAGTGATTCTTTTTGCCCTGTTTCCCATTGATCTATAGTTAGCAATACCAGCTTGAGTACTTGGAGTCTTTTAGATGATCAGTGGATAGTACCTTCGTGCAAAGGGCTGGAGGTCATACATTCAGTATCTAATATTGTTTAGGTCATTACATTTGAGAGGCATTAAAGCCATTTCTCTGTTCCCTTTGTCTTAGAGGTTTATAATTTTTCATACACAGTGGTTAAAAATTTGACACATATTGGTCTGTAAATCAAATATCTACTCCAATACTATTATACAGAATGCAATTATATTAAATAGATCTGGAAGAATTGTTCTCACAAGGCATAGAAGTCTCAAGAGGGAAGAAGCTGGACATTATTAGGTAGTTTGCACTTTAGAAAAAATAAAAAGTTAAAATTTACTTGACAGATTGAATAACTCAAAGTTATAGAAGTTAAATTCAGTTAGAATTTATATGGCAGATTGACTTTGGGTAAGTGAAAATTCAATCTCCATCATTAATGTGACATCAATTTTCAGGAGCATGATGAATAAAACTGAGTTTCTAGAATTTTATCTTCCATTAATGGAATAATTCTGTGCTTTTTTTCTTGTTAGACATTAGTATGATCTTACTATGGACTTCATTTTTATATTTTTCAGAATTATGGATGTGATATCTTTTGGAAAAATTAATATCTATATACAGTGGCATTAAATGTTTTCATAATGGCAGATTATCTCTTTTAGTTTCTTAACCATTTCCTTGAAAACTTTAATGGTAACACAGTCACCAGTATTTTGGAATCTTACTCCATCGCATCCATTTTTACAATTATTAAAATTAGAGAGTAAATATATCATTTTTAAATTTCTGAAATTAATAGATGCTAATTAGAATAAATTTATATGCCTTAATTATATATTATGCTACTAGAAAAGAAATTATATATTATGCTGTTACTTCAATGATTCATTATTGTAAGAAGCTTAATTTTATTCACTTCAAAATTTACTGTGAAATTTATTAGTGTGGCTTGTATTTAGTCTTTTTGACAATTGGCACAACTTGGTGATTATTTTATCAAACCAATTTGGCTGTACATTTATATGATAATTTACCATTTTATCATTTAGACATTTGCTGATGTGACCATGTATAGCCTGAGAAATACATTAAAATTTTATTTGGCACTCTAATATACTTATTTCCTTGTAAGAAAATAGCTATTATGAACCTTTTAAAATACTCCTCTGCAAAGGCTTTTATTTCAAAACGTAAGACTGAAAACAGAGTTCCAGATTAATAAACATTTTGAGTACCCTTCACTAATGAAACCAATAATAAAACAGGTGAGGCTTGTTTGACTTTATCTTGTGGATGGTTTATCCTTCTCTTATTACTCCTGTGACTGTTTGCTATTCTGTAGCCTGTAAATCACCTCCATCCACTTCACAATGGGAACTCATGATAATGGAACTTTACAAAAAGGAAAAGTACACTAGGTAAATCTCAAGTAATTTGAGATGCCATGCAGGTTTTGTCCAACCTGCTTTGCTGCTGAAGAGAAATTGCTACTTTAACATGAAAAAGGCACTGTTTTTATTCCACAGGTATGACTTTGCGGTAAAAGGAAAACGTACACTCTTAATTGTATTCAGTGCCTTAAACACTTTATTTTGCCAATTATGATTTGTAGAATAAAGTAGTTGAGGACATTTTCTGTCATTATAAACTTAAAAGCAAAAGAGAAATGAGAGTTAAGGTGTTCTAATCCAATACCAGTCCTTTAAAATACACATAGTACATAAGAAGGTAATGAGATTTCTGGGATACGTGTAAGTTTGCAATTGGAATGAGGATTTAACAGTTTGGTACAGGAATGTCCTTGAAATAAACAGGAGGAAGCCTGCATAGCAACCCTAAACATTGGTTCAGTGAATTCAATAAATAATAATTAACAACCTAGCTATATATCAAGAAGTTTTGAAGACATTTGTGTCAGGGATTATAGGTGGCTCAGTTTTGAGTCCACTCAATATGCCATATTTTTATTTTCTCTCATTTCAGAATAATAATGGTCCTGGGGCTTTCAAGATTATTCTTCATCAAAAGTTACCAAGAGAGTCTTGGCATATATAGGGAGGTTCCCAGCAAGGAGCTTAGCTTGTTTGATCTTGATTGTAAAGAAACAAAATATTGAATCTCACCACATTCAACATATTATATAGCTTTTTCTTTTTAGTTTATTCACAATACCCTTGTTTCTTCAAGTATTCCTTTTAATCCACATTCTTTTTATATAAAGGGATAGTATAGTATGCACTATAAATTAATATTATGTAAGAAGCAATACTCTTATATTTGAATCAGGGCTAGAGAAGAAAATAACATTGAAGGAAGTATGGACAGGTTGAGAGAGGAACAAGATAGTATTTGGACACTCCTATGGCTAGGAGTGTGATCTTTGGGTCCAGGCTGACTTGGATTTGAACATCTGTCCTTTTATTTTTGGCTTAAGTGGCCCCAAATTAAGTTTCTTAAGTTTTCTTAGTTTCAATTTCATCATTTAAAATGTAATTAATGCTTGTTTGTGCCTCATTTTAACATATTGACACTAAAAATATTCAAAAATTGAGTGTTTTAAAAAATCTGAATACTATAGTAACACTACAAATGGAAAGAATGAAGACAATTTTGGAGCAGTAGAAACATGAAACCGAATATCTGAGTTGGAGGAGGGAGGGAGGTTGAAAGAGGACGAAGTATAAAATGCAAGAGGGGACTCTACCAACAAACTCCCCTTATTTTGACAAATATTCTATTCATGAAAGACAAAGAAGAACAAAACAAAATTATATTCATGCTCCAAACAATGCAACAGTCTTCTCTTTTAATGTCTGTGATTAATACTATGCTGTGTGTTTTATTCCTCAGTACCTATCAATGGACGCTTACTAAGCTACTTTATTGCTCAAATATCAGATCATACCTCCCTTATTCTCTTAACATTTCCTTTTATTTACTCAATAAAAGGAAAATTCCCCTTTTGGATGTTTTAGCAATAAAATTCCTAAAAGGGGAATGGAGTAAGACAGGTTTCCATCATATTTTTTAATATTTAACTTGCTCATCTGGTGGCTTTTTATTTTATGTCTTTCTCTAAATCTGTCCACAGCTGGAACTGCTTAACCTGAACCTCTGCAGAAAACAATGTATTTTATGCTTATGATAAATGGATAATTTGGTTTCTGGGGGTTGGGGAAGGGACTACGTTTAGGTTTATATAGATACAAATTTTTTAATTTCCTTAAATAGTTATTCTTTTTGACACTTAATTAAATAGATCAGTTAATAAACAACACAGCCCTTTTGTAATTTAATTGTTCTTGATTTCTGTTTCATATTGTCAAATAGTCACTCATCTTTTTGATGTGGTATTTGTAACTCTTGGTCCTATAAAGGTAAAACAAACTTTGTATGTCTCCTTATTTTGCTTTTAATAGTATTTATCTTCTCTCATTGTGTCTACATCTTTGTCATTTCCCAGGTGATGGTCTAAAGATTGAATTGTGCTTCTTACTTTAAAGCTTGTAGGCTTTATCATCTAAATTTACATGACTTTCTTGAAGTTTTGATGACTCCTTTTCCAGATATTCTTTTATCTTTCTACAGCAGTGCACAGGTGCACACTTATTTTCCTCTTGAGGATTACTAGAATTTAAATACATTAATCCAATGACTTCTCTAAATTCAAGTCAAAACAAATACCTGTCTCTCTGTCAACCTATCCTTCCAATACTGTTATTAACCCTAAGCTGGGTGATACTATGTTCTTTATTCAGCATTTTTTATGTTCTGTGAATACTATGGATTCCCAAAAGAAAATCTGGAGTTTTCATACAACATTAAAAACATTTCCTTAATACAACACAACGTTTTACCTTTAATTAACATGACTAAAGTCTGACATTAGCAAATTTTGAGTAATAAACCTATCCATACACCATATAACTGGTCATATTCTTAAAATGAGAGAATTGACAAACATTATACCAAGGTTATCTAGGAAGTGTTAAATAACTTTAATATTGTTATGGCTATATCAGAGAAGAATAATTTTTTTAATAGAGTCTTTCTTGTAATAGGTTTAGGATTGCAGAAAACCAAATTGTCGGAAAATGCAGATTCCCATAGATGGGAACTCCCACCCCACATTGTTTCCCCTATTTTAACATTTTGTCTCAGTGTAATATATTTATTGCAATTGGTGAACCAATATCAATACATTACTTTAACTGCTCCATTGTTTATATTAGTGTATTTGTACACTACAGATAATCTTTGTATTGTACTGATTTTTTGTTTTGAGAGATGCATTACTTCATGCATCTACCACTACAATATAATATAAAATTGTACTGCCTTAAAAATGCCCTACTTTTCATGTATTGATCTATTTTCTCCTTAACCAGCTGTCACCACTGATATTTTTACTGTCTTTATACTTTTACCTTTTTTTAGAATAGCATGTATTTGCCTTTGTACAATACGTAGTCTTTTCAGACTGCCTTTTTTCACTTGGTGATATACATTTAAGGTTACTCCATGTCTCTTTGTGGCTTGATAGTTTATTTATTTTTACTCCTGGGTAATATTTTATTGCATGGATATGTCACAGTTTATTCATTTACGTATTTAAGAACATGTTGGTTTCTTTCAAATTTTGGCAGTTTCATAATGGAAGGAATGGGTGCCTTCTGCTTTCTACCTCTTGCAATTAAAACCATGAATTACACTGTTGGTGGGAGTGTAAATTAGTTCAACCATTGTGGAAGACAGTGTGGCGATTCCTCAGGGACCTAGAAATAGAAATTCCATTTGACCCAGCAATCCCATTACTGGGTATCTATCCAAAGGATTATAAATCGTTCTACTATAAGGACACATGCACACGAATGTTCATTGCAGCACTGTTTACAATAGCAAAGACCTGGAACCAACCCAAATGCCCAACGATGATAGACTGGACTGGGAAAATGTGGCACATATACACCATGGAATATTATGCAGCAATCAAAAATGATGAGTTTGTGTCCTTTGTAGGGACATGGATGAATCTGGAGAACATCATTCTCAGCAAACTGACACAAGAACAGAAAAAGAAATACCGCATATACTCGCTCATAGGTGGGTGAGAAAAATGAGAACATGTGGACACAGAGAGGCGGTCTACTATACACTGGGGACTGTTGGGGGGAATGGGGGAGGGACAGCGGGGGGGGGGGCTGGGGGGGATAGCCTGGGGATGAATACCAAGTGTGGGTGAAGGGGAGGAAAGCAGCAAAGCACACTGCCATGTGTGTACCTATGCAACTATCTTGCTCGTTCTGCACATGTACCCCCAAACCTATAATGCAATAAAAAAAAAAATAAAAATAAAAAAAAAAAAAAAAAAAAAAAAAAAAAAAAAAAAAAAAAAAAAAAAAAAAAAACCATGAATACATGTTCAATACGTTCTTGTTTACATTTTAAGTTCCGTATCTGTTGTTTTGGTCATGCTTCTTCAGATGGAAATGACAGCTTTTGCAGAAGTTACACATGTGTATTGTGAATAAAGCTGCTATAAACATCCATGTGCAAGTTTTCATGTGGACATAAGATTTTACAACATATGGCTAAATATCAAGAAATGCAATTGCTGGATAGTACAGTAAGACTATATTTAGCTTTCTAAGAAGCTGCCAAAATGTCTGCCAAAGTAACTCTAGGAGTGAGCATTCTCAGGTGCAGTGAAAGAGACATCATGTTGCTCCACATCTTCCCGTACATTTGAGGTTCTTTCTATTTGGGATTTTAGCATTTCGAACAGGTCTGTAGTTGTATCTCGCTGTTATTTTAATTTGTAATTCCATGATGACATTGATTTTTAGTTTTTTTCCATATGCTTCTTAGCAATCTACATATCTTTTTGGAAGTGTGTTTTTGAAACTGTTTTTGTTTCCTTCCTATTATTGTAAAGTTTTAAGAGTTACCTGTATTTTCTTTTAATTCAAGGCTTTCTTAGATGTGTGTTTTGCAAAGATTTTATCCCAGTCTTTGGCTTTTTTTCATTAATTCTCTTAACAGGGACTTCTGCAAATTGGAAGAATTTTTAAAACAAAGTCCAATCTGTCAATTTTTAAATGGACCGTACTTCTTTGATATTAAATACGAAAGTAATTGCCAAACCCAAGATTATCTAGATTTTTTTCTATGTTATCCTCTAGAAGTTTTATAGCTTTGTATTTTACATTTAGCTGTATGAATCTGTTTGATTTTGTTTTTGGGAAAGGTGTAAGATCTCTGTCTAGATTCATTATTTTGCATCTAAATTTCAGTTGCTCCAAGGCCATTTTTTGAAGAGACTCCTCTTTCTTTATTGACTTGCCACTGTTCCTCTGTCAAAGATGCACTGACTGTATTTCTGGGCTCTTCATTCTCTCCCATTGAATACCACACTGTTGTGATTATTATAGCTTTACAATAAATCTTGAAATCAGGTAATGTCAGCTGTCTGACTTTTCTCCTTTTTTAGAATCAGTATTGCAGTGGCTAATTTGGGTGTTTTGCTTTTCTATATAAACCTTAGGATCAGCTGATATCCACAAAATAACTTGTTAGTATTTTGTCCAGAATTACATTGAATCTACAGATCAGTAGGGTTGGGGAGATCAGCTTAGAAAGAAATAGTATGTTAACAATAGTTAGTCTATCTCTTTATGAATTTGGAACATCTCTGTACTCATTAAGATCTCTCTTTGATTTCTTTCATTAGCATTTCATTGTTTTTCTTATATAGACCTTACAGATACTTTGTTAGATTTATATATCAGTTTTTATTTTCAGAAACTAATGTAAATAGTATTGGCTTTTAAAAATCAGATTCCAACAATTTATTGCATGTGTATGGCAGAGAAATTATCTTTTGCATGTTATCCTCATAGTCTGCAATCTTGTTCTAACTGCTAATTAGTTCCAGGAGGTTTTTTTTTGTTTGTTTGTTTATTCTTTGGGATTTCCTATATACATAGATGATTATATTGGCTGTGAACAAAGATAGTTTTATTTATTTCTTCTTCTAGTTTTGTACGATTAATTATAATGCTCACTGTAGGATTTGTTTTTGTTTTCTTTTAGGTGTTCCTTATTAAGTTAAGGAAATTATCTCTATTTCTAATATTCTCGTGGTGATTATTATAAATGGTTGTTTGTCAAACAAGTTTTCTGCAGCTCCTGATCTAATCATATGATTTTTCTTCTTTAGCCTGTTCTTGTGATTGATTATATTACTTTTTTCTTTTTTTTTTTTTTGAGATGGAGTTTCCTTCTTGTTACCCAGGCTGGAGTGCAATGGCGCCATCTCAGCTCACCGCAACCTCCGCCTCCTGGGTTCAGGCAATTCTCCTGCCTCAGCCTCCTGAGTAGCTGGGATTACAGGCACGTGCCACCATGCCCAGCTAATTTTTTGTATTTTTAATAGTGATGGGGTTTTACCATGTTGACCAGGATGGTCTCAATCTCTTGACCTCGTGATCCACCCTCCTCGGCCTCCCAAAGTGCTGGGATTACAGGCTTGAGCCACCGCGCCCGGCCTACTTGATATTTTAATGTAGAACCATCTTTGCATAGCTGAAATAAATCCCATTGATGAGAAATTGTTTCTTTTATATGGCAACAAATACTATCATATTTATTTCTCTATTTTATCATTAGCTTATTTTATGATTTTAAAATCAGTTAAATTTTAGCAGCCAAACTCTGTGTGTGTGTGTGTGTGTGTGTGTGTGTGTGTGTGTGTGTGTGTAACTTCTCAAAATGTTAGCACCCATTACATGAAAGTAAAGTAGCTGAAAGTTAATCTGCAGTGATGTTAAGTTCAAGGGCAAACCTTCTGTGTTTTCTGTTTTTATTTTTATTATTTTTGTTGTTGTTGTTTTCTGTTTTTATTTAAAAAAAAAAGCCACTTTAGAAAAATGTTGAGAACACCTTAAAGAATTGTATATGTAGCAGCTCTTTATAAATGAAAGTGGCAGAGTTAATATATCACTATGTTTTGAGAATATTCTATTTTCTTATGTTAAGATGCTATTACAAAAGTGAAAATCTGAAAGGGGCCCTGGGATGTGATGTTACATACATCCCTTCATGCTTCTTACTTGTCAGTCATTTACTTGTCTTTGTGTTTCACTCCCTTAAAAACGCATCACTTCTCCTCATGTGCTCCTTGTAATCATGAAGAACCTGCCATCTAAGTGAATAAATAGTCTCTTTTCCCGGTGATTAATTAAAATCCATACATTCTTTTAATCACAGATAAGAAGTAACAGATGCTTCACATGTTGGGAAATCAGAGTATTGGCGAGGACCACTGCTCAAAGAAATTGGACCAGTTAACACAAATGCTGGCACCCAGGAGCATGTGCTAGATATTTCAAATCTTAAAAGCATAATCTCAGACCATACACTTAGATATCTATTATTATTCTGTAACGGTTTTGTATTGATGAAATGCCTTTGGAGAAAATTACATTGAAAAAGTCAACAAAAATAAATGCAAGCCACATTTTGTTCCTAGATGTGTAAGACCCATAATTCATAGAACTGCTGTATCCAAGCCACATATGCTCTTCAGGTCAAAATCAGGATGAACACCCTAATAGACAAGGTGATGATCAATTAGGTGGGATTTTCTGAAGCTCTGTGACCAACTATAATTTGTTGAGTGTTTGCTGGGGTCACATCCAGACTGCTTCTTAGGAAAAAAAAAAAACGGAATCAATTTGAATTCTGACTTCCTGAAATATTGAGCACTGAGAAAAACAAAAGAACAAGAATCAAGCTAGCTACGCTAGTTGTGAAGCTGGCAATTGTATTCAAATCATCCTTATCTTATACTTGCCACATAATTATTTCTAAATCAATTAGATGAAAATATATCCTTAGTAAAAGATACGAATCTAAGGGATTTCCTGACTAAAGTTGCAATGGAAAGTTGGCCTGAGTCAATTGGAGTGGCCACATGCTGTAACTCCATAGGTATCTTCCAGTGGTCCAGCATGTAAACACATTTGAGTTATGTATAGTGCAAAGCATGAGTCCTCTATTGCCTATATTATCAAAGTCATTTATATGTATGATAGTGGAAAAAAACATAATTATACCTTTTGATTCCAAGCTTTTAAGGGTACTTTTCTTTTAAAAAAGAGGAAGTAAAAAGATCAAATTTGCATCTTTGAGGATAACTCTGAGTTAATTATGAGGAATGGAATGGGATATTGAGAAATCAAAATCTGTCAAATATGAGCACAAATAAATATTATCCTGTTGTTTACTTAAAATAATTCACAGTATCTGATTTATGTTAATTTTAGTATAATAGTTCCTCTTTATCTGCAGTTTCACATTCTGCAGTTTCAGTTACCCATGGTCAACCATGGTCCAAAAATATTAAATGGAAAATTCCAGAAATAATTCGTAAGTTTTAAATCGCATGTAGTTCTGAAGAGCATAATGAAATCTTGGGCCTTTCTGTTCTGTCCCACCTGGAGGTGAATCATCCCTTTGTCCACAGTCCCCACACTGTCTACTCTCTTCACTTCATTTTTAATTTGGAAAAGTATTGTTAACAGATGTTCTGTATCAGAAATAAAATACAAACTACTGATAAAGTCACCTGGATTAAAATGTGTATCTGGAACACTGAGCTTTAAAAAAAATGCCATTCAGTGAAAATAGAAAGATGTTAAGAATTGTACTGAATACATATAATGGTTATTATTTTATCCTTCCTTAGCATATTGTTTCTTTTTCTCCAGCTGAATATTATTGCGCTTTAGAAATGTTTAATTTCCTTCTTTTATTTAAGTATTTCATAACAGAAATTCCACATACTCTGAGCATTCTTGATATTTTAAATAAATTCATACTTGCATTAATTACATCATAAACTGATAGTGCTGACATGGATCTTGGGATACTATTACCACTCTGTGAAGGGAAGCAGGGATAACTGTGGAAATTAAATTTTTATAGCAGCAGCTTCTTGTCTGTGAATTGTGTTCTCCTAGGAGGTGTATTTTTGAGATGTTTTGATTTAGTTCCAAGTTGATTTGCATTTCTTTTTCTTGGCTTTTCCTGGTTTGTAATTTTCTTGCTAACTGAACTGATAATTTATGTCTGTTCCTAACAGTGCCATTAAGAGGCAGTATTTATCAATGATTGCTTATGATTGAAATATACTTTTTGTCTTGGCAGCAGTTTATAAATTTATTAAATAATATGTAAGATATTATTGAAAATAATATCCAAATTATTTTCACTCTCATAGGAGGTACAAAATCAGTATCATTTTTATTTTCTCAATTTAAAAATTCTAAAATCTTTCTTTAAAATTAATTGAAGAAATTTCTTTGCAGTATTATTATAGATAGTGGTAGCTAATCTTAAGGAGAATGTTTTGCAGTTTGATTTTTTTCAAAAAAAATTTCTATTGTTGTTTGCGATCAGATTTTTATCTGTACTACATTTGCCTTCTGATTGCTTTTCCATATCACTATTGTGTCTGCACAGCATTTACAATGAACTTTTTGTAAAATTTCCTTTGGCAACTATGGTTACAAAAGTTATTAATAGTTTTTTTTTTTTTGCAATGTATAATGAGTTAAAATAAACAAATCTCCCTGCCTTCTATTCTCTTCTACTCCAGTTTGACCAGATATCTTGATCTATAATCCTCAGACATTTTGCACATGATGTTTCCTCTTCCAAGAATGAGTCTTCTCTTCACTTTGAGTAGACAATGGTTTACATTCATTAGTCCTAAACTCATCCTTGGCTGATGCCCTATTCTGGACAAAATTCCTGGAGATATATACTCATACACTGTAATTGTCTGTTCTCATGCGATAATAAATGTATACCCAAGACTAGGTAATTTAAAAAGAAAAGAGGTTTAGTGGACTCACAGTTCCACATGGCTGGGGAAACCTCACAATCATGGTGGAAGGCAAAGGAGAAGCAAAGGCATGTCTTACATGGTGGCAGGCAAGGGAAATTAAAACATTTCTAAAGAGCAACAATATTCAGCTGGAGGAAAAGAAACAATATGCTAAGGAAGGATAAAATAATAACCATTACGTATAATCAGTACAATTCTTAACATCTTTCTATTTTCACTGAATGGCATTTTTTTTTAAAGCTCAGTGTTCCAGATACATATTTTAATCCAGGTGAATTTATCTGTATTTTGTATTTTATTTCTGATACAGAACATTTGTTAACAATACTTTTCCAAATTAAAAATAAAGTGATTACTTAGAAACTGAAAAACAACAATCAAAACAAATAAAAAGAATCCAAATTATATTCTGCAAAGCAAAATTTGTTAACTAAAAATACAACTTAGGTGCATATTATACTTTGTTACTCAGAAATATGAACAATGTTTGGTCCTAGGTAGAAAATTAAAACAGCCTATATTATTGCAAAAGCAGATTCAAAACAATAGATAGCTTAGCCTTAGGACACTATACACTAAGACAAAAAATTATAACTAAATTAACAAAGCTGTTATATAAGTATGCTCATATGGTTTTTAGAAATTTAATTTCCTTTAAATACAAAATAACTAATAAATATAAATACCTAATAATTCATTTATATTTTGCTATGGTTTTATAATTAAATATCAAGACAATTCAACAAAAAATAAAATACTAATACAACTTTCCTAATATATTAAGTTAGAACAAATTGGTTATATTTTACCTGAAGGCTTAACTCCTTGTAGCTAAAAAATATTTATCATTGTTTCTATTTATTGCCTAGTAATAATTTGAAAAGATATTTTTCTTTTATATACCTTACTCTCTTCCAACTCACTGTTATTGCTCTGCTATTGTCTTCTAATTGTTAAATCTAATCTAATCTAATCTAAGAATCTGATGCACTCCCACTAACGTGAATCTGAACATCTTGTTAAGTAGCAGTGTAAACAATTTCTGGAAATATTTTTCATTTTTCTGTTTCTGAGATAGAGTTTTGCTCTTGTTGCCCAGGCTGGAGTGCAATGGCACCATCTTGGCTCACCACAACCTCTGCCTTCTGGGTTTAAGCTATGCTCCTGCCTCAGCCTCTGGAGTAGCTGGGATTACAGGCATACACCACCACCAGGACCTGCTACTTTTGTATTTTTAGTAGAGGCTGGTTTTCTCCATGTTGGTCAGGCTGGTCTCGAACTCCTGACCTCAGGTGATCCGCCTTGGCCTCCCAAAGTTCTGGGATTACAGGCATAAGCCACCGTGCCTGGCTGATTTTTTTTGTGTAATGTTTTTCCAAAGAGGGCAGACATGTATGCCACAGTTGCAGAACACTGAATTAAGTCATGAAACTAGTCAATCTGCATTTGTTCTTTAACATCTGTGTTAAATTTGTCAGATCTGAACAAAGCATTATTAAAAACCTTTCAATTGTATGACAGTTATAAAAATTTACTCATGCAAGTTTTTGTTTCCCCTTGACCTATGTCTTTAGATTATTTTTTAATTTTTCCAAAAATAGTTTATAAATAAAAAACAATTGTGAATGTGTCAAGCACCTGTAAAAATAGCGAAGTGAGAGCGACCAAACTAGCAATATAAGGCAATTGATATGTACTAGTATATAATTAATATGGTTTGGATGTTTTTTCTTCCAAATCTCATGTTGAAATGTGACCCCCCCACACACAATGTTGGAGATGAGGCCTGGGGGGAGGTGTTTGGATCATAGAGTAGATGCCTCATGAAAGACTTGATGCCCTGTCCGCGGCAAAGGATGAATTCTTACTCTATTAATTCACGTGAGATTTGTTTGTTAAAAAGAGTCAGGGACCTACCCGCTTTCTCCTTTCCTACCTCTCTCTCCATATGACTTGTCTGCTCCTCCCTTTTGTCTTCTTCCATGATTAACAAAGATTCCCCAGGCCCCAGCAGAAGCTGAACGGGTGCCTGAACCATGCTTGTACAGCCTGCAGAGACTTGAGCCAAACAAACCTCTTTTCTTTATAAATTACCCAGTCTCAGGTATTTATTTTCAGCAGTGCAAAATAGAGTAACACACAAATAAAGAAATTATTGAGGTTGTTGACGCAAGATTCATTGAGAAGATGTACATGGGCTGAATGTTTTAGCGATAGAAGAAATAGTATGAACCAAAGCTACAGCATGGGAATGTGCACAAACTTTCAAGGAAAAATCTACAGGTCATTTTGGCTAAAGAACAAAGTATAGAAAGGGGGACACTCAGAGTTCTAGGCAGTTGAAATAGGTCAAATTTTTGATTACTTAAATATAATTATAAAATTAATTATTCATTTTTCTGCTGTTGAATTTTGAGAGATGATGAGGACATTTGGAATAACTGTTCAAATATATAGCATCTAATTATTTTAAAAATGGGTAAAAAGAGATTTGAGGATTATGCTGATCCAACACCATTTTTCTCTTATATCTCAAATTTAATGAGAAGTATAATAAATATTATCATTAACTTGTGAATCTTTCTCTGAGCTACTTTGTTTTTTTCATGTGACCAGTCACTACGCAAATTTTGTATAGTCTATAAACTGTTTAGCCAATTTTATAAATCATTCCTTTGATTTCTCCTATATGCTTAGTAATTATTTCACCCATTTCTTCAAAGTCGTTTATTTGAATCCAATATGTTCATTTTTTTCCTCCCATTTCCAGACCTTCCCTGATTCCACTGCTTTCCCCTAGGGTATCTCCTACTGTGGTTCCGAGATCACCTGTTACACAATCACTGGGTGAAAATGCCCATTTCCTCCTTATAATTGTTAATAATACCGAAGTTTGAAGGCTACTGCCACAAAGCAAATGCTTATACAAAATTAATCATAGTTGATTATGTATTTTGGTTGGTGTACTATGACTCATTTATAAAATAGAATGTTTCTAGAAGAATAAACCTTGCTATTTTTGATATTTGATATAAAAATACTTGAGGCAAATGAAATTTAAGTTTAATTGAGCAATGAATGATTTGTGAATCAGGCAGCCTTCTGAGCCAGAGTATTCTCAGAGACTCCAGGGCAGTCACGTGGTTGAGAGTTTATGGAGAATAAAAGGAAAATGACATACAGAAAATGGAAGTGAGGTACATAAACATTTGATTGCCCAAAACTCAGTGATTGGCATATATTTGGCCAATCAAATGTAGTCAACTCTTCCATGTTCAAATAAGAGAAATGCAGAGCCCTAACCAATCCTGCTGTTTCTATACCTTGCTTCCATTTTCTGCATGTCACGTTCAAGTGATCTGGGCTTATTCAACTGATAAGTTCTAATTATAACTTTTAATCAAATATTTACATTGTTGGCAATCTTAAAATGTCAGGAAATGCCTGAGGGAAAAAATATTCTGTTCCATAAACACTTTTCACATTTCCACAAATTTCTTGTATGGATATGTTACTTTTATCAATTGGTCTTATGGCCCTTTAAGTACATATTATGTTCCTTTCAAAGAAAATTGTTTTATTGCATTTGATATCTATGTTTAGTCATGATCTATGGGGAAGTTCCTCCATGTTCTTCATATAATTTTGATCATTTAATTTATAAACACTTGCTTGAGTGAATGCTGCTGTTAGAATCCAGGCCAGAAAGTCCAACTCTTGCTGAGATGGATTTCTGTCATAAATCTTCCCAGTAGTGTTGCCCATATTGGATACACAGGTCCTTAAGTGCCTAGAAGAGAACTGCTTTAAGATGTGTGTGAGGAATATCTCAATAAGTGAGTAAATGCACAATCATCTAGTCATGTTTTTACCACCAAAGGTAAATCATATGACACCATCCACAGGTTGTGTTTTAACCAATCTTTACCTCAGTTACTGCTGACCAAATACCAGCTTTAATAGTGAAAGAGAAATGGAAATACCTGCCTAGCCAAGTAAAATAGCAATCTATTAATGAAGAATGTATTAGTGAAAGAGAAATGGAAATACCTGCCTAGCCAAGTAAAATAGCAATCTATTAATGAAGAATGTACTACTTAAGTGAAAGTTAAATGAGACAGAATAGCTTGCATTGTGTGTATGTTACTAAGGAGTTTTACCTTGATTTCAAAATTAAAAAAAATGAAATGAAATACATATTAAACCCTGTTTATAATACCAGTAGTTATGGTCAAAATTTCAGTTCTTTATGAGCGCCCTCCAACTAAGAGGTATTATAGTTTTTCAACTCTTAAAAATGTTAAATGAGAATGCCTTCTGTTGTTGTTATAAAATATTATAACAATTGAAATTTAAGAGAATTTATTTTAGATTTCATAGAAATGTAACATTGCTTATTACATGTGTTTATTCTCTTTGGAATCTGTATACACTTTCCTTTTTTTTTTTTTTTTAACCACTCAGTATTTCTACCTATTTTTTCTTAAACTAGCCGGATATCTTCACAAAACTATTTAGAAAAAGGATGATTCATTTGAAAATGTTCATAAACTAATTATCTCTATGTTTATACTTTCTTCTTGCCAACCTCCTTTTATTTTTATAGCACTTTCAATTCTGGATAAGAAATGACTAGAGATAAAACATAAAAGTCAATGACAGCTTTATTAACAGTTAGATTTTGTCTTTGTTTATAAAATCGATGTTATGAACTAAAATTAGGTTTGAGAGGATAGTTCACTTAATCTAACCATGTTATTTCTTGTCAAAGTAATGAAAGACTGGCCATTCCTTTATTTCATAGGTCACTTAGGATCAATTTATGAGTCTTCTCATACATACTACTTAACATTCAATGACTTAAACTGGCTCACAATGATAACTTTTGAATATATAATTGAAAAATCTCTGAAATACCATGGATTGAATTGTATTGACACTCATCTGCATTTTTTTCTGAGCCTTTTTTTTTTTTTTATAATTTAAGGAAGATACTCTTGCTTATTCTTTTAGATTTTAGAATCTCTCATCTCTGATTATCCTAATTGAAATGATTGAGGAATGAAGTATCCACAAGAAGCTGTAACCTCTACGAATTATCTAATATTGCATTTCCCAAGTAAGACTTTACACTGTATTACTAAATTTTTCTAGTAAACAATTTTTCTCCAAATGAAGTCTACAAATAAGATCCTTACCTATCTTACCTGATTACTAACATAATCAGTTAGTAATTTATTTCTTATTATTGAATCACAAAAGTTTGAGTCCTAAGTACTTATATTTTTATTCTTTGAACTTTTTTTTTCTATAAGTATATGTGACTCAGGCACTAGAGAGATGGGTAACAGAAGAAAAATGCCTTTGAACGACTGAATACTCTGTGACAAAACACTAGCCACAGATCAATTCTTGTTTCCTTTGAGTTAATTACTAATAACACAATTATGTGTCACTGCATTATTTTACTTAATTCCAAAGTTAAAAGAGTGATTATCAGAGAAGTTAATTTTGACCTTTCACTTGAAAGGTCAAGGTCATTTGTAATTATTTTCTGATAGAATTCTCTTTCTCTAGATGAAAGAAAAAAATGTATTGCAGAGGGGAAAATTCAGCTAAGAAATCAAATAGGCTATGTCCCTTTAATCTGGATCTTTGTTAAGAAGGGTATTAGGAATACAGAAGAGGCAGTATGAACTTAAACAAAAGCAACAGGAAATTGTTTGCTGAACTATGACCCTGTAGTAAAACTGAAGTCTGATCACATCCGGATATGTGGTAAGATATGGATTTGGACATTACCTCATCCTGAATCTTCTTGGCATCAATAGTAATGTGTTTTGGGACCTATGAACGGCATAAATGTAATTTTGAAACTTTATTTTGAGCTTATTTTACATGCTATCATACATTAATACATATATGCATGAGCATTATTGACAGATACTTTATTTCTTAACTGCTTGGTCCTATAAGTACTGAGGCTCTTTTTATCAAATCCCAGTATGACAAATTATTACATTTTTTGTTTTGAGAGATTCTATTCCATATTTATATAACTCAATACAAGACCTAGGGAGAAAATAATTTCCTTTGATTTAGAAATTAGTTATTTCCAGTTTTTTTTTTGTCATTATATTCAACAATGGCATCCTTTGACACCTTTAGTGTAGGGTAACCTTTTTATTAGGGAGCAAACACATTCCTAATTCACTAAGTGCAGCAGTTCTGAAGAGTGATCATTTTGTTCTCATATTCTCATGTATTTATCAGATTCCTTCAAAATTTTGTGAATGTTTTATCTAGGTTCTACCTGAATATATACAAAAAAGAGATGCATTATAAAGAAATGTATTTGCAGTATGAACCCAACTGACATTAAGAGATGCAGGATTTTATTTAAGAACACATGTTATATAAAAAGTATATAAAATAATTAAAATCAGATGATAAATTAAAACATTGTATTGCTGGTTTCTTTTAGAAGAAAAATTATAATAATATATTTTATTTCAATTTTCTTTCTAGACTTTGCACTTACTGTTTTCCCATCTTAATATATAAAAACTATATGCTTCACAAATAAAAGTTTTTTGATGCTAAACTCAGTTGATGCATAGTAATTTTACTTAAATGGAAGTTGTGTTGTTTTAAAAGTGTATATACTAACTTAAAATCAGATATTATACTAAGAAATGTTATAGCTTTTTAAATGTCATTTGAAAATTCAAAACGAGTCCCTTCAGTGATCCTTCAGTATTCTATTTTTTTAACTTTTATATTAAGTTTGAGTATACATGTGAAGTTTTGTTACAGAGGTAAACACATGTCACAAGGGTTTGTTGTACATATTATTTCATTACCCAAGTATTAACCCCAGTACCCAATAGTTACATTTTCTGCTTCAAAGAAATTAGCAGGAAAATTACTTTCTGCAAGATTCTTTTTCATTTTCCACATTCAGCTGGTTTATGTTTTCTATATAAATACATGTATATCTAAAATTCAATCTACAAAAGGAGGGACATTTTACAGGCAAGTTCTTTGAAAGTGATGTTTTTATATAAATTAGGAAAAAATGAAATTGTAAAGGAGTTATGTAACAGTTTTAATGATGTGCAAAGGTAATACTTTATTCTTGTTATTGAAATGAATACACCCTATGGTCCTTTATTTCTTGTTTCTGAAATATCTAAGGTTTTAATTCATTCAGACATTTAATAAGGTAAATATTATTTATCTGTGGGATGAAGGTGTCAGTTATAAAGTCCCCAATTATTTATGTCACCTGCCTATTTATATATATAGTACTCATTTATTTAGGATCTTTATAGAATTTCATTTTTTCATGTCCCCCAATTGGTAATTATTAACATCATTTCTAAGTCTTATAACAAAGACTTCCATGAATATTCCAAACTCTAATCATTTGACTATACTCTTACTCAATTCTTATTTAATTTTTGAAAACACCACTTAGCTTTTGGTCACATACTGTCCTATACTAACACTTATTGTTAAATATTTCCATATTTAAACATCTTGTAAGAGAATAGGAACATATATTGTGGGCCTCAGAGCTAATCTTGGTAGATGCATTAGAAAGAACTGGTTGATTAATCAACTAAGTGATTTATTATGAATTTAACGGCTTCAAATATTTTAGAAAACCTAAAGGCAGGAATTGGGGTGATGCAGATAAAACCCAAGGAACTAGAAATTGACAAAAAGCAACAGAAGGTAGAAGAGGCAAGGAAGCCTTATTTCCTAAAATCTTCAGAGGGAGCATGACCTTACTAACAACTTGGTTTCCAGTTTCCAGTCTCCAGATCTGTAGAAGAAATAACTGCTGTTGTGGTAAGTCACCCAGCCAACAGCACATGACTACAGAAGTACCAGGAAACTGATACAGATTTTGGTACCGATTGGTGTAGTGCTGCTGTTATAAATATTTAGAAATATTTTAACTGCCAGGCCATGATTCTTCATGTCCCAGACTTTACCAGAATTAACTAACACTCATATTTCTAGCAACATTCTCTTTATGATGACATGTGTATTACTTTAGATAATACTTTTAATGGCAAAAACCATGACTACTTTTGCTCCAACCTAATAGGAACGTTCTCTACCAACCTCTTCACTTCCTACTAAGTCCTCATCAAAATCATATTTATCATCCACATTTCTACCAAAAATCACTTCAAAGGAATCTAGGCTTTATCTATCATATGCTTCAAAATCCTTCCAGCTGTTACCCATGACTTACCATGATTTTTGCTGTTTTTTACAGCAGCACCACACTTCTTAGTCAGCAGGACCGTGCTCTCTCTGAAAGTTCTAGGGAAGTATGTTTCCTTGCCTCTGTCAGCTTGCGGTATTTGCTGGTAATCCTTGAAGTTTCTTGGGTTGTGATCTGTCACTCCAGTTTCTGTCTTTCATAGTCACATGGTATATTCCCTATTACTTTGTAGGTCTTCGGTCCTCTTACAAGAAAATAAGCCAAGGGATTTAGGACTTTCCATCATTCAGTATAAACTCAACTAATGATATCTGTAAGAACACTATCTCTTAATGGATGTGGAAGTAAAATGTCTGTTATATGATACATTTTCATTTTTTCCATATTGTTTATATTCCTCAATATGTTTGGGGGATGAAAATTACTCAGTTGAGCTGAATTAAATCTCTTTTCTGATTCACTATGCATAAGAAAAGAAATTAGCATTTTTACTAAGTAAAAGTTATCACGAGAGCAAATGAAAATAGACAAAATGGTCTTAAGACATAAAATGAGCTATCATAAAGAAGATAAATAATTATGTAATTACAGGATAAGGTAGAGGATTGCGTAAGTGTAGGAGTTTAAGGCAGCATTGAGCTATGTTCCAGCCACTGCCCTCCAGCCTGGGTCACAGGCTGGGCTTTGTGGCACATACCTGTAATCTCAACACTTTGGGAGGCTGAGGCGGGTGGATCACCTGAGGTCAGGAGTTCCTGCCCACCCTAACATGGAGAAACACTGTCTCTACTAAACACACACACACACACACACACACACACACACACACACACACACACACACCTGGGAGTGGTGGCACATGCCTGTAATCCAAGCTACTTGGGAGATTGAGTCAGGAGAATTGTTTGAACCTGGGAGGCTGAGGTTGCAGTGAGCCAAGATTGTGCTATTGCACTCCAGTCTGGGCAAGAAAAGCAAAATTCTCTCTCTCAAAAAAGTAAAGATATATTAAGAGTAAGATATGTTAGAAAGGAATATTAGAGTTGAAAATGAGATATAACTTTCCAACAATTAGGTCTAGTGAATCCTTAAGAGAAATTAAATTTTGCTGAGTTATTTATAAAATTCTTTCACATAGAGTGCCTTTTGGTGAGTCTTTAGTATCATTAAAATATTATTATCATTTCACAAACAGCATCCTAAATAAAATTTAGAGAATTAAACTACTATTACTAAATTTATTTATGTTCTCTTCTACAGTAGCACAACTATTTCTTTTATTATTATTATTATACTTTAAGTTCTGGGGTACATGTGCAGAACGTGCAGGCTTGTTACATAGGTATACATGTGCTTCTGGTGGTTTGCTGCACCCATCGACCTGTCATCTACATTAGGTATTTCTCCTAATGCTATCCTCCCCTATCTTTCTACCCCTCTCAGGTCCTGGTGTGTGATGTTCCCCTCCCTATGTCCAAGTGTTCTAATTGTTCAATTCCCACTTATGAGTGAGAACATGCAGTGTTTATTTTCTGTTCTTGTTAGTTTGCTGAGAGTCAAGGTTTCCAGCTTCATCTATGTCCCTGCTAATGGCATGAACTCCTTTTTTTATAGCTGTATAGTATTCCATGGTGTGTGTGTGTGTGTGTGTGTGTGTGTGTGTGTGTGTGTGTGTATACACACATCTATATCACAAATATTTCTAAACTTTCCTAAAAATGCACAAGTAGAGATTATTTTGTATATGATAATATACTATAAAATCAACTCTACAAATGTAAGTTATTATTTCCTTTGTGAAAAAACATCACGACTCATACAGATTTAGTAAGCTGATAAGGTCACAAGATGGATTGATTTCCTCTCAGTTACCTCCTGTCTCTGAAGCTATTGTTTTGTCCGTATATTCATGTGTCCCATAAAATAGTTTGTAGGGAGAAATGGTTGACCTAAGTGGACACTAGACTTGATGTTAGGGTACCCATTCACTCACATATATTATTTTATGATTATATTAAAATTTAGATATATAGTTACTAGATTGATGAATCGTCAGTAATCCAGATACATCTTAAATAAAGTAACTTTTTAGGCCATTGATGCAAGTGAGAAGTAGTGCATTAGTTGAAAATTGATGAAACGCTAAAATACAAGAGCAGGTATCAGGTTTCAAAATGTGATGATACAAGGTTGACTCTACTAGGCATGTGTTTCCTAAGGTAATTATTCTTATCAACTTTATTTCTTGTAGAATTGTGTCAAGTAAGATTTGGAGATCGAGTTTATGAAATGCATAATAAACAGCCTATGGCTCACTCTTGCCTATGTATTTTCTTTATATTTTGGAAATGGTTTCTTTATTACTTTATCTGAAATGTTACTTATTGAACCTTCTGGTGTTCAATTTTTCAATTACTACATCTCTAAAGCAGGGGTGTCCAATCTTTTGGGCTTCCCTATGCCACGTTGGAAGAAGAAGAATTGTCTTGGGCCACACATAAAACACTAACAATAGCTGATGAGCTAAAAAAAATGGCAAAAAAAATCTCATAATGTTTTAAGAAAGTTTACAAATCTGTATTGGACTGCATTCAAAGTTGTCCTGACCTGCATGTGGCCATGGGCCACAGGTTTGACAACCTTGTTCTAAAACATTCAGCTTGGTGTGACTGAAACCATGATTAAATTGACTTTCATTTTGTGTTATTATATTTTGTTGGTTTGTCTGGAGATGTCCACAACAAGGCTAAGAGGAAGACTGATGCAGTTAACAGAATAAGAGTAAATGTCTGGTCCAAAGGACTAGAGAGGTTGATTTCTTGTGGTGCTCTGGCCAGCATTGGCTATAGAAGGTTAACAGGATGCACAGGGGAAATGTACAGCAAAGAAGAAAATGTTCTATGAATGCAAGGAAGTAAGAACCAAAAGACCATCTTTATCTCCTCTTAACTGCCAGTTTATCATTCTCTAATTTTAACTTCTTACAAGTTGATCACTATAAATTCTTCCTACTCCATTTTCCTTTGTTTTAATACTACTTAAAAAATTATGTTCCATGAGGATTGCTGAATCTCATTCCTGCTGTTTCAAAGGCAGACAGTGAGTAAAAGATTTCAGCTTACCCAAGTGGCATGGTCTACTTTCACATTTTGTGGGAGAGTAATATACAGGTGTAGCCTGACCTGTATACCCTTGTAACTAGCAAGTATATTATGCATGCCATTGGCTGTCAGTACACAGTAGCAAAGACAGAGCAGAGCTGTGAGTATTTGCATAGTATAATGTTAGGGCACACTGAGAAAATGTGATCTCTTTCTTAATGAAAGTATATGAACGTCACCTAGAATAGACTTTACAGATATGTCTGTATCAAAAGAGAACAGGCAGTTGAGTTAAAAGTCCAAAGCATTGGCTGGGTGTGGTGGCTCACTCCTGTAATTCCAGCCCGTTGGGAGACTGAGGTAGGCAGATCATGACATCAGGAGTTCGAGATGAGCCTGACGAACATGGTGAAACTCCCTCTCTACTAAAAATACAAAAAGTTTGCTAGGTGTGGAGGTGTGTGCCTGTAATCCCAGCTACTCAGGAGGTGGAGGCAGGAGAATCGCTTGTTGCTGTGAGGCAAGAGGTTTTTGTGAGCCGAGATCCTGCCACTGCACTCCAGCCTGGGTGACAGAGTGAGACTTCACCTCAAAATAGATAAATAGATAAATAAATAAAAGGTTCAAAGCATTAGGAATTATATATTGCAAATTAAAACAAATTTTATGCAGCAAACATTATATTGTTAATTTTCAGTTACTTAAATTGATTAATTTAAAAATTAGTCAAATTTATTCTTTTGTTTTCATAACTACGGTTAATAGGATGTTCCAAGCTTGTACTTGGATAAAGAGTCATTATTAAAGCACTTCCCTGGTGTCTAAAATGCAAAAGTTTCTCACTAAATATTTCAAATTAAATAAAATCTAAAAAAAAATGAATAATTCAGACATCCAAAATATCAAAGGTTACTGTTTATAGTAATGATAGGTTTAATACATAATTAGAAGCTAAAATAAACATATCTAAAATTAAAACAATATGATAACTGTGAGGTAAGAGTCCAGTGTTTGAAAATGAGAACATGGTATTTGCTTTAATCAAATAAGTGATGTCCAACTTTTAAAAAACTTTTCTAAAATTGTTGTGATGTGAAGGCTGATCAGACAATAGAAGCAAGAATTTTCCAAGTCAGGAAATCTGAGCTTGTCCACCACTATGTGTGTGATTCTGGGCAGTTGAAATTTCTGAGCCTCATTGTCTTTATTGGGAATAACAGCATTACCTGCAGCTTTTATATCAGGGTGAAACTAACTGTATGCAAACCATTTACTATCGGGTATAGGTGTTTGGTAGGCAAATCCTAATTTTTAGCTTTCTATAAATAGCATTAATGGAGACTCGTATATAATACAGGCCTTAAAAAAGACCACAGCTAAGGAGGCTCATTGTTTTACATTCATACTCCACAGTCTTATAGATTCAAATAATTCAACCCCAATGGTAGTAATCTTTATCATTTGGCAAAATTCTACCTTATATGTTACGGTGCCTCAAACATGCAGTAATGTGTAGCATTAATGGACATCAAGTATTAAATGTAAAGGTTAAAATAAAACATATTGTAAATAAAGAAATTATTCCTAAATTGTATATAATTAAAAAAACTTTCATATATTGTCTTTTCGAGAAACAGTGATGGAACAACTGGGCATTTACATGCAAATAAATGATCTAGATTCAGATCTTACACCCTTCACAAAAATTAAATCAAAATGGATCACATACCTCAATATAAAATGCAAAACAAAAATTCTGAGAACATAACATAGGAGAAAATCTAGATAACTTTGGGCATGGAGATGACTTTATATAGGTACCACCAAAGACACTATTTAAAAAAAATATGCACTAGACTTAATTAAAATGAAAAACTGGTGCTCTGCAAAGGACATTGTTAAGCAAATAGGAAGACAAGCCATAGACGGGCATAGAAAAAGTGCAACACAAAACACATATCTAATAAAAGATTTTTATCTAAATTATACAAATATTTCTTAAAACTCAACAAAAAGAAAATGAACATCTGGATAAGAAATGGGGGAAAATCCTAAACAGATACCTCAGCAAAAAAGCTCTCTATATGGCCATAGATATATGGAAAGATGCTCCATATTACATGTCATCAGAAAAACATAAGAAAGCAATGAGATAATACTACATGGCTATTAGAATGGTCAAAAGTCAGACAACTGACAACACCAAGAGCTGATGAGGATGTGGAACAACAATTCTTCATTAGTTGTTGGTGGGAATCCAAAACTGTACAACCACTTTGGAAGATGGTTTGTTGCTTAGAAAGCAAAACATAGCTTTATGATAATAAACAATCCAGCAATCCTATTCCTTGCTATTATTTATCCAAATGTGTCGAAAATGCATATCCATGCAAAAATCTTCACACAAATGCTTATAGCAGCTTTATTTATATTTGTCAAAACTTGGAAGAAACCAAGATTTTCTTTGGCAAGTGGATGGATAAATAAATAGTGGTACATCATGGAATATTATTCAGTGCCCAGGAAGAAATGAGCTATCCAGAAATGAAAGGACATGCAGGAACCTTTAATGTGTATTACTGAGTAAAAGAAGCCAGTTTGAAAAGTATATATACTGTACAATTCTAACTCTATAACATTCTAGAAAATGCAAAACTATCAAAACAGTAAAAGGATCAATAACTAGCCAAAGCTCAGACAATTTTTAGGAGATTGACACCATTCTACAGAATACTGTCATTGTGGGTACATTGGTCAAAGCCCACAGAATATACAAAAATGAACACGAATGTAAACGATGACCTTTGGGTGATAATGATGTGTAAAAGTAGGTTCATCAATTGTAACAAATGCACAGTTTTGTTGCTAGATGTTGATAGCTGGGGAGGCTGTGCTTGCGTGGGATCAAGGGATATATGGCAACTCTGTACTCTTTAATCAACTTCTGTGAACCCAAAACTGCTCTAAAAAATAAAGTATATTTTAAAGGGAACAAAATTCCTCATGCTACATAGCTGTCTCTTTAGGAGTCAAATGACACCTTCATTGAGATAGTAATCTTTAACTTAGAAGCTGTACCATGAAAATAAAGGTTAATGCAGTCAGAGATCTTAAAAATTAAAACATGAAAGTATTTGTCACCATAGTCTTCGTGTATATAATTCTAATAATGCTTAAATCACATATCGCTTATAGAAGTTTTAAGTCAATGTATTATGAGAACTGCCTGTATTTTAACTACTTTGTCAATATTTTCTTCTATGAAATAAAAGATAAATTCCTAAATATTGGTATTGACAAATAGTAATTAATTGTTCAGAATTAGAAAAAAGAAACTAGACAATGAGTTTCTGGTTTCCAGAGGCACATGTTGTTCAGTCTGATAAATCAGTCAGCATTTTAAAGCTGTGTCTAAAGTCTGCTAATGTCATTCTGAATAATCTAGAATTAGGTACTCCATGACTAAAGTTAGTGAAATGTCTTCATTTTTTTCAATAAGATATTAAAAAGTCACAGTGTCATACCTAAACATAGAAGAAACGTGTGCACAATGACATAGCGTACATTTTCTGTGATTCCATATGGCCCGTAAATACGCATGGCTGTAACAAGAGTCTGATGAGGACCACTGCCCTGATAGTAAAGCAAAACAATGTAATTCAACAGCAACAATCAAACAGGGTCCCAAATCTGGCCTTGTTACTCCTACTACTTATGTGGTAGGAGGCAAACCTCTTAGCTCCTTCATTTTTAGGTGAGAAAGTTAGAATAGAAGTTTATGATGTGTTGATATATAGGAATGTATTTGCTGTATCAAAGTATATTGTTTTCTTCAAATATATATTCATTAAGCCAAAGTACTTAAGAATGCTAGAAACAGGCCCAAAATGTGTCCATGAAAAGCTTAATGGATGAAACCATATGTAGCATTTAAACTGATCTGATTTTTGGGGATCAGGACTCCTTTGAACCCTAATGTTAACTTTCTTCTATGTATTGCTATACATAGTAGTAATATGGCATTATTTATTATACAAAGATAATATCAGGGGCTTATAAGTCTTTTGATTACTTACAAAATAGATGAAAATACACTTAACATAAATTCACCTAATGGTGATTTCATCACTGATAACAATGTGAATTTAAAATAAAACAAGTTCATTTTGGCAAGAAGATGATTATTTTTGTGTGTAGTATCACTTCAAGACGTCTGTAAAACCAAATACAATGAAATGCATTTTAAATGCCCGGAGATTTTCTACAAGACAAGCTATTCAAAAATCTTACTCATTCTCTTACTCATATAATCCATTTTCTCACTGGTAGAACCTAAGAGATGTGAAGAGGCAAATAATTACTTGTGGAATTTTATGTTTAAAAATTCTAGAACAAAACTACTCTCTTTAGAAAGTGTACAATTTTAAATAATTTGAATTGGAAATACATGAACCTGTGTGTGTGTGTGTGTGTGTGTGTGTGTGTGTGTGTGTGTGTGTGAGATTTGTTGTTTTGAATTGTTTCCTTTCTTCATTCACTAATCTGCTGAAAGACATTTACTAACAGAAGAGTATTTGTCTCTTTGATTATGCTTTCAAAGCAGCTAGAAGAGGATTTTAACATCCGGCAGTCTTCTTTACGTTACCTATACATAAGAATCAATGAATAAGTGATAAATATAAAATTGCCTTTTAAAAAAGCTGGCTGTAAGACATAATGTTGTTTCCAAAAAATATTTAGTTGTTAAATAATATAATTATCTTATTATAATTAAATGATAAACAACTATTTTATATTATTGTTTAATTTGACATGTTGCTAAGGTATGAACATAAGGAGAACAGCTGGGCAAATATTTGCAGTTTGCAATGTGTGTGTGGATTTTAAAAGCCAGAAATTAATATTGTCTTTTCAATCACTTTTTCATTCCTCATTTTGATGTGACTGCCAGATATAAGACCTCTCCTCCTGAGAAAGTCTTTTAATTGTGTCTTATTTTACAATAAAAGCTTGACCTTTTATGATACCCCAACTTCTTCATAGGAGTGCTCTACAGGAAAAAAGAAATAGAGAATAACCCTCAAATTCACTGTAAAACCATTTCTTAATTACCAGGAGATTCAGCCTTCCCTTCTCAAATAGTTACCATTTGTATACACATGGACAATTTTCCTTTTATGTAGAAAAGTCTCCTAAAATAATCTTGCAGAAACTCATATATGGGAAACTTTGGTGAGCTGTGTTTGGATATTTGTGTTTATTTTTATAGATATATAAACACAATAATTTATGGCAACATTCTTCAAGTTGGTAGTATTCCTCTTTTCAAAAGTGCTATTGATTACATACCTATGAGTTATCATAAAATGATTAAAAATACAAAATAAATTACAGGTATATTGAGATGACTTACCTTATCTTTATACATCTTTCACGTGTGTGTACGTGTGTGTGTGTACATACATATACGTATAATATATAGATAGGCATAAAGAAAGAGAACCATTATTTTTAAAAGTGGCACTTTAATGCCAAGGGGATGATTGTGTTCACATTCTTTAATCCTGATTCAAAGATTAAGCCTTCTTAATTAAATGGGCCAAGGTATTCAGGCAGCTTAAGGCAGCTTAGATGGTGCTGCAGTTAATTTAATATTACAGCAGCAAGGAAGGGCTTTCTCTCTTCCATGATAAAAGAGATTCATTCAAAAAAGGTAACATCACTGTTACAATCCTTTCTTATAGAGAGGAAAATTTCCATTCCATTTATGGAGATAAATGAAAGACATCAGAGGAACACTTTTATAAATTTACAGTAAGTAATTTCATGTAATTTAGTAAAAAATGACTTGTTAAATATTAATACAACCAATATCAAATACATTGACTTTAAAAAAGACTTATACAGCATGATTAGAAACTATCACCACTATATTAAAAATTTCATTTTTTGGCCTAAGTCATAAATTGCATTGATGTGCAATGAATGGGCAAAGTGTGACTTCTGTTTAAATCAAGAACAACCCTAAGAAAATTAAGTCTACTTTTTATTATTTTTTAAAATGGCTAGGTCCAGGTGAATAATGCTCAGGATACTGACAGAGGAATTGGAATTCTGAATCTGTCAATTACCTGATGAAAGGGAACAAATTGGTTGCTTAAGTAAACAATCAAACAAGGAGTATAATAAAAGTTATTCTTTAGTGGGAAGGAGAAGAAATAGGAAATGCAGGTCAAATAATCAAAGTTCTGAGAAAGTCTCATAGATTACAAAACCTGTTAAGAATTAGAGGCCATCATTAACTTTCTCAACTCTCAACAATCAGTAAGAAAACAAATTCCACAGTCATTAATTTCAACCGTTAAAAATCTCTTGCTTTTGGAAACCATAGTAATTTCCATGCCAGTTTTACGTTATACCCAGACTAGGGATTGTACTTTGATTTTGGGGATGTACTTACATGGCTTCTTAAACAACTTTGTTCTTCTTGATTATAAGTTAAAGACTGAACCTTATTACTTAGGCAATTAATGACAAATAAAGATGAAAGAAATATTTCCTCCATCCCAAAGAGAAGACTCTTTTTGAGGGCATGTCTCTGTCTGCATTCATGGATCCACTCCAAGGATTCTCCAAGCACAGGAATATCTTAGGTCTTCCTAATATCTCTATGTACCTGATTAGAATTAGAAAATATTGGCAGATATTCGACTGAGTAAAAGAGGTACAATAATATGAATTCTGGCTTTTATTTATTCTTCCCTTGGTAATTTTTAAAATAAGGTTTGGAATATTTTACTATTTACCATGCTGAATATTTTTTTGGTAAATATAAAGCATTTCATATGCACACTACTTTCCCTTAGAAATTATTACTTAAGAATTTCCACCTTCATTCTTCCAAACTTTGGAAGCTAATGAAGAAATATGGTTTTCAATAAGACTTTTATTACATAACTCTTGATTGATTTCCACTAATATATATAATAATTTAAAAGAGAAAGCTAATGATATGAGTTCACATTACTCATAATTAGTCTTCGTAGCATGCAGCACAGCTCATAGTGTTTTTATCAACCAGAAGGGTTCTTATTCAAAATAAAATAAATAATATATATTATGCCATTTGTTCAAAGTTGGGTATTAAATGCCAAAACATTTAATAGAACATTTAGGAATCACTGAAATACTGTTAAGTAAATTGAAGGGAGGACTTCCTCAAGGAAAATATGTTCCTTCATAACCCAGTGCATGAGTCTGTGTGGTTTTCAGAATACATTCCTGGATTACCTTGAGTAATTTCACTTTGTCTTGTGAAAATGTGCAGTTATGATTGATTCTATAATTAGAAAGGAGAGAAATCATTTTCTTTTGTATTGCATTATAAAATGATTTGCTTAAAAGGAAAAACTGCTAGACATTAAGTTGGGCTCCCTGTTAATCATACCAGAATTTAAATAGCCTTTTTCACACCATGAAGGGGATACTTCTGTGTGTAAAACAACAAACGGAATCCTCTCTTATTGGGTGTGTGTGTGTGTGTGTATGTTTGTGTATGTGTCAATCCTTACTTGCGTTATAAGTCAGGCTAATATAAGAAAGCACATTAAAAAAAATAGAGTTTTCATTTAAGTTTTATTGTAGTGAGTAGTAATTTTAATTTTCTTGAAAGGCACCCAAGAATAATTACTTTTGTGAACAAAAAACATATAAAACTGTACAGAATAAATATTTCATAGAAATCTAACTATACCTTCTTGTAAAATAAAGCTACATCGTTCCTCTCTTGAGGCAACTTAAACCAATTACCTTTAGAAGTGCCTTTTGCTACTTATTGATTTATGGCATCTATCAATATACATCAATAAAAATAAAATAATTTTTCCTATCGACTTTACAACTGTGAATTACTTGCCACAAGAAATGTATTTCTATCATGGTCATTCAGATTTACAAAGAATTAATCCTATGAAATAAAGCAAACTCAATAGAGTCTCTAATCATATGTACAACTGAATCTCAGTAGCATTTTAAAAATATCGCAAGAAGAAGAATTACACTTTGAGCATAAATGACATACTTTAGTTCACAGCAGCACTGACATTAAAATTATCATCTACACAAAATGTGTAGAAAACCCAAAAAGTATGCTTATTTATTCCACCTGAACTGTTAATCATTTTTACTTTTTAAACTTAGAATGCATGAGAGTGGCATTTGTTTAAGCTCAAATGTTCAAAGTTTTGAGCCACCCATGGCATATATAATTACAACCTTTATATTTTCTCTTCACTATTACTATTTATAATTGTCAAGTTCCAGTTTCTTTTGCATTTATTGCAAGAAAGTTAGGTATGTTTTACAATACACATTTTTGAAGTACATACTGGTTATAAACAATGTATTCCTTACCTATTATAATTACATATACAGGTATGTTTTTTAAATGATGAAATCCAATTGTATTTAATCTATAGAGAAAGCAATTCAAGGAAATTTGGGATACTTAAATGTTCAACCATTTTAGATGTGCAAGAGGACTTCTGTGAAACACTTTTTAGTAGATGGAGAAATATTACTATAACCCTTGAATGATTTACATGCAAGGATTTGTTTTTTTTTGGGACAGACTAAATTGCCTGAAGATAATGTCATGGCTTCTCCCAGTGATCCCTGAGTTTCTTTTTCTTCTTTTTTTTTTTTCCCCATAGGTTACTGCTGTGCTCAAGTTCTGATTGATGACACACTAAGGTAAGGCACTTATTTACAAGGTATGGACTTAAAACAGAATCACAGCATTTCTGCGAAAGCCCTCAAACTCTCCGTCTATGTTTGCTGCTCCAGGACTTCTAAATAGTCAGGTTCAGCATGTAAATTAGCTTTGAGTTCAAAATACTCATTTTTAGTCTGTTCCACTAATACCTTCCTGGGACGTGAGTACATTAACGTTTCCATTAATTTCAACTCTTCGTGGGCTCCAGGATAATGTGTCTCCATATCAGGCTGGAGCTGAGCAATGTTCTTCCTTAGGTATTCTGTGATTCCCAGTTGCTGGAGTTCCCTTTCTTTTTCTAAAATGTTTCTATACAACGAGCTGGCATCTTGGAAAGATAAAAATTCTGTTGATTGGTTCGTGGTTTTGTATTTCGTATTTGACCCTGTGAGTGGTGAATGATTTTCCCGTTCTAAAAGACTTCTTTGGAGATGTTTTGCATCACTTCCTTCTTTCTCATTCCTCTCTTCTTCCTCTTCCAAGTGCTTTGGACCAAAAGATGGACTTCTGTAGACATGAACCATGGGGCTCACCATGTGCTGTTCGTAGAGTGAGGCAGAGGGTCTTTCAGTAGTATGATGAGTTGTCTTATGGCCATACATGCTGTACTGAAGATGCACAGGACTGTTGTCTCTCATTTGTTCATCTACTTGTTTCTTTTTGCATCTTCTCCTGCGGTGAAGAACAAGAACCACTATCCCTGCAGCACAGAACACGATAGTGATAAACACAATCAGAAGTCCCAGTATTAGAACAGACAGTGGCACAGCATCTGTAAGAGATCGTAAAATGGTATCGGCCGTATTAGTTGTTGTAGGAGTGGTGACAATAATGTAACTAGTCTGAGTTGGCATGGATGGGTTATTTACTAAACCTGGACAGAGAATTTCACTATTGAGGGCTTTTAGTTCTTTTTTGTCGAGATGCCCAGGGGAAGAGCAGAGGATGTCATCTGTCACTGTGTTCTTGCCTAACTTTTGTATCCATTGCTGCAGTCCAACCAGGTCACAGGAGCAGTCCCAGGGGTTATCCTCAAGGTCAATCTGGGTTAGTAAATCAAGATCATCCAAAATATTACTTACAGGAAGATGGGTAAACTGGTTTGTTTTAAGATTTACCTTAGTTAGAGGAACCCCTGAAAAAATACGTGGTGGTAAAACTTGGAGGAGGTTGTTATTTAAATAGAGGACTTTAAGTTTAGGCATTGGATGAAAAGTTTCTGGCAATATTTCCTTAATGGCATTGTATTCAAGATATAAATATTCAAGATTGTGGAGACCAAGAAACATGCCTTTACTTAATTTGGTCAAATGGTTACCATTTAGATAGAGCTTTTGTAATCTTGTCAGATTCATAAATGATCCTTCTTCAAGAACTTCAATACGATTGTTTCCCAAGTGAAGCATTTCCAAAGTGAAATATTCCACCAGATCAGTCTTCATTACAGTATGAATAATATTCCCCGCTAGAATGAGCTTTCTAGGATTTTGTGGAGGAGGTCTCAGATCTGATAAGCTTTCAATGTTGCGCTCCTGACAATGTATTAGAAGTCCTGATGGGGATAGAACTTTGCAGTTACAAGGAATAGGACAGTAAGGTCCTGGAAGTTGAGTGGATGGCTTTGTGATATAAGGTATCAAACCTGGTGCTTTGGTGGGTGGTTTTAGAATGGATGTGGTCTTAGTTGCCATGCGACTATCATTTATTGAAGATGTTGCTGCCAGATGTAATGATCCTGAAGGATCCTCATGTTCTTCATACACTGGTGGAGTGGGGCAAATAGATTCCTTTTTTAGTCTACTGAGTATACTTCCTTTAAAAAATGGAGGGCTATGGCACACAATATCACCAATTATAGACTGTGGAGGCATGTTCTCCAACCAAGATTTTAACTGCAGTAAGTCACAGTTGCAGGCCCATTTATTGTCCTCCAACTGAAGATCCAGTATTCGGCCAATGTGTTCTAGAAAACCAACATAAGGCAATGTTTGTAACTGATTTCCACGAAGATCTAGATGAGTTAAAGGAACAAACCGGAATATGTTTGGAGGAAGACTCTCAATAGCATTGTCATTTAAAATTAACACTTTGAGTCTGTTGAGCTTGCTAAAGGCACTTGGTTCAATCACTGTGATAAAATTGTTATCTGCTTGCAGGAATTCCAGGTTTTCCAGTCCATGGAAAGTATCCTCTTTAAGAATTTCTAAAGAATTGTGATTGATATGAAGTTGCTTAAGGAGGCCAAGGCCATTAAATGCACCTATCTCAATATCTGCAATATTGTTAAATCCAAGGTGTATTGAAATAGCATTGGTAAGCCCAGAAAAGTCATTTGCGTGAAGCATTGTCAAGCCATTATTTAATAAGTTCAGTTGGAAAGGTCGTGATGGTGGCACACTTATTTCAGATACCTTCTTGATACCCTTTTCTTCACAATTTATTATCATTGTGCCATCTTTTTCCTCGCAATTGCAAAGAGAATCACAAGAGCCTCTGGTTGAGAACACTGGAGTTTGAGACTGTGAAGATATACAGGCAAGGAGAGATGAAAAAAAGAGATGAATCCACAGCTTCATGTTGTCATGTGATGAAATCTGATTCTGTAAAATAAAATGCAATAGCAAGGGACTTTAGTGGGCAGAATTGAGGTGGAGATGAAGCTGACATTTCCAAAATAATAAGTTTTTCTCCAAAAACCAAATGACTGATTACCATGAAAATACGGGTACCTTGCTACATTTACGTCATTTTTTTTTCTTTTTCTTTTTCTCCCTAATACTAGGTCAGGCATGTCTGGCTTACTTTTAACTTGCATTGTGGTCACAATATAAAATTTAGGTCAAAGAGAATGTAAAACATTATATGATAATTTGTGTCACATCTATGAATAACCTGCATTTTAACAGATTAGAGAGGTGCTGGCTTAGAGCACTGATACTTCATGATGATGCAAAGTTATATATTTGAAAACATTTTTTTTTTAACCTTAAGGTACATAAATTTAACGCTGGAGTATTTTTGTGTAAGGCAACTATGTAGTTATTAGCCAGAAGCATAGAGAACTGTAGGGAACATAAAAATGATAAACACAATGTATGTGTGCCTGTGTGTATGTGTGTGTGCACGTATGCACTTAGCATGCACTTTATATTGTTGAACTGGATGTCACATGATAACATCTAATAACTGTGTCTGCATTTTAACTTGCTTCAGTTTTGGCTTAAGATACATATATATGTCCTTCTGTCAGGAAGCACACACATTTACTTTCATATATATATATCTATATATACATATACATGTATCTTAAGCCAAAACATATATATATATATATGTCATTTTTATTGTTTATTTCAAAAACCTTGAGGAAAATGTGTCTTTGATCATGTAATAAAGTACAGTACTATAAGAATTCTGTTTTAACTATTCAATCTAGGGCAGTTTGTATAAGCATAATAGTATCAGATACATACACTTAAGAGTGATCATTGAAATTTCACTTAAATCGTCATATTTAATATTGAATTTCTAGAAGCAGTATAATTCTTGCTTCTTAATTACGTTATAAATGAGGTTGAAATCATAAAAACTAAAAAAGAAAGATTAATCTTTAACACACATTTCAGGCTACTGTAAAAGAATAAACAATACTTCATATAAACTTATAGCTAATGACTTCCTAATGAGGTTTTGAAACAGTCTTTAGGGCACTGAATGTCATCACATAATGAGGCAGCTGATCTCCTTTATTATAAGGCTTAAAGTCACAAATGATGAAATCTGAAACAATCTGTACTATATTAAACTTTTTGATGATAGCTCAAATTTGGTTAAAAAAAAAAAAAGGACGGTTCAGAATAACATTATGTAATCCAATTCCTTAAACATTAAGAAATACATCTGAAACAGCAATTCTTAAAAAGGTTTTAACTTTTAAATGAGAGTTATACAAGGTAAACATTTATAGCTCTAATGATATCTAATTTTATTTCCTTCCTTTAAATATTATACTTTAAATTTGTATAAACTAAATTGAAATATCAACACCACATCTTATGACTCTTACGACTATTCAACTTTTCAAAATAGTCATCAGTTTTCATTTTCCGTTGTTTGAAATGCAAACAGTAACTGAATCAAGTTAAAATTCACAATCAGATAAAACATTCCAGAACCCAATCAATAATCCTGAAAGTAAACTTTCATTCCCTGAAAACATAATGTTTTATTGAAAACACATATACCACAAAGTTTCTGAAAGGCAACCGAAGAGACCAAACAACATATTGTGTTTCTATGGAAAGGAAAAGTTAGACGACTTTATTTTTCTATAGGGAAATAGTTTGATTTTAAACAGCTTTGTGAGCTGAGGTTATAAAGAAGCAGATTGTAATTGGAGTCTTCAACTTGTGGATTAGCTTCCACAAACACTAAAAGTATTATTCACAAATTACCAAGAAAGAATAAGGTTTATTTCACCAGGTGTAGCATCTGGAGAAAATAGTAAATAATCTTTTAGTGATAAACTCTTGGTATTTTTAAAGTTCTACATGAATTTTATACTTTTCAAAATGTGCTGGGAAACAGTTTCTAATCTTTTCAGAAACACACACAAATTTGAAAAGTGATTATCTACCGACAATATCTGATACAGTGGTAAATAGGTCAAAAGATACTCATTGACATATTTTCTGCAAATACGTATTTTAAGTCAGAAAATCCTATAAGTAGCATACAAAATGCAAAACAAATTATTCAATATTCTGCTTGTATTTGCAATTCAACATTCACATTTGAAAGTGATTCTTCCTTCAGAAAGCACACATATTTAGTTTCTAACAACAAACTGCATGTTGTAAAAGGAATAGTGGAATATTATATTTGTTCTTCTCTACAGCCAGCTGTTAGACTAAATGTCTGCTGCTCAGAGAATACAGGCATCTGCTACAGTGTTAGTTGTGCCAGTAGCAAGAATGAAATTGAATATCCTTTAATGCAAAGTTGTTTATTTAAAGAAGGCGAACATGTAAATTCAATCACTTTACTATAATGCAAAGACAAGTATAAAAAAAGCCTAGAAACATTCATCTTACCTGTAAAGCAGAGACTCTTCCTGACGTTATCTGTAATGCACAGCTGGAAGAGGTGTTCGAAGTAATCCAGTTCCTTTATGAAAAAAGAAAACACCAACCACTGTGTACTTTCTTCTCAAATATCACTATTTGGCAAGTCCCATAGCTTCATAAAGTTAAAACCTCTGGTCAAAGACGGAATGCTGAGCATTTCATTGAAAATAATTTCAAGCAGAGTGCATACTAAAGCATCCTGAAGCAATTGTCCCTTTTTCCCCCAATTAAAATTCACGGCATACTTCACAGCTATGCTGACTTTTTTTGCATATAGTTAACCATTTGCAAGCTGCTGAATGCAGTAAGTAAACAAGATGTTGAACAGAGCTGGGATTGATCACTCTTGCTTTCTTAGGTTGTAGATCCAAGCTGCAGCAGTGTTCTCCTTCCTCCTTTTCTAGTATTTCTTGTTAGCTCAGTTTGTTATTAGTCAGATGCCAAGGGCTGGGAGGTAGGCGTAAATAAAGAGACTTCTTGGCTTTTGACTCAGCCTTTAAGCCCTTCCCCATCAGAGCGTTTTAATTTGCCAGTGTCATATAACACAAGAGACAGCTCCACCTTGGGACTGCTCAACTCCTCCTCTTTCTGCAAATGGTCTTTCCACTCCCTTTCAATACCAAATATAGGGCAAGTGAATTTTGATGGAAATAATAGCACATCATTTTAAATGCTTAATAGGACATTGTGTTATAATAGCAAGCTAAATAATATATTATGTTAAATTTTCAACTAACAGTTCTGCAGTGTTTGCACACGTGTGCAGAAAACACAAGAATGCTGCCTATAGAGTAGTAGTTTCATGTTTTTTTTTTAATCTGGTATTTATAGTTGAAATTGTGCACTAACTAGATTGCAAAATGTTAACACGAGCTGCTCGCCTGCAGTATCTGTATTTTTGTATTCACCATTTAACTTCCTAAAAGCCTTAAGTTATGAAATTTTTACTTCATTATTTTGTTCCCTAGAGCTCATATTCAATAATGAAACTTAGAAATAAAGCTCTTTCAGTTATTTTAATACATTTATTTAGAAGAAAAGCATAATTATTTAAAAATATATTTAAAAATCTTAAACAAAATCATTATCATTGATCAAGTTCTGCTTATCACTTTCAAAAATATAAAATTATACATTAATAGATAAAATGAAACATGTAAAATATGTAGATATTACAATAACCTGATTTGTATAGTACTAGCTCAGAGTGAATTTATTGTTAAAAGGTTGTATCTTAAAAGTTGCTTATTTCTTCAACTCTTAAAAGTTTCTGAATCGTCACTATTATTGCTATTATTACTCTTAACTGTCAGATTCCTTATTTCTC